>CAOKZL010000260.1:347500-1554769 GCA_948472985.1 Iguana delicatissima | reverse complement strand
TGCAGGGTTTGGGGGTCCCTGTCCTTGGGTGGGGGCGTCTTTCAACGGAGGTTATGAGAGTGAGTGCGGGGGAGTGCTTAGAGCGGCGGACTATGGCTCTGGAGCCCAGGATTTGAATCCCTGCTCAGCCATGGAAACCCACTGGGAGACCGTGGGCAAGTCACACTCTCTCGGCCTCAGAGGATGCCCTGTGAAAAAATCTCGACACGAGGTTGGCTATGGGTCTCTCTGGGGTCCGCTTTCGTTGTGCGTTTTCCGCACTTGGCAGGCTGGGGATGGACTGGATGACCGCCCTAAGCCTAACCCTGTCCAACTCTATCGGATTCCGTTTCCATTGCCAAAGAGGAGGAATTAGTGGGGGGTGTTTTGTATGGTGCGCAGGGTGGGGACCCCCGATTTGTGTCTGCTTAAGATGCAAGCAAAGTCCTTTCTTGTTCTTTTTTTTTCAACTTTAAATACACGTCAATTTTCAATGTATTTTTGTTTTCCTTGTTTTCCCAAAGGGCCTGCACAGCAGGGAAGGAGTTTGTTTGGTGGGGGGCTCTGGAGCCAACCCTGCGCGGTTCAAAGCAGGAGGAGGGGGAGGACGGAGAGGGCCCCCGGAAAACGCCCTCAGGGTCCCCGAAAGTGCGTCGGCGCCCCCGACAAACTGCGGGGGGGGACGCTCCCGGGGTGGAACGGTCTTCTTCGTGGAACCAGTTTCCAGGGGGGAAGAGAGAGCGGCCGGACTTTTGACTCTCTCTTGCCTCCTAGAGCGGTCGAGTCTTGCGTCCGGGAAGCCCGCCATTTCCGCCTCTTTGGATGCCGGGAGGGGGCGTGGCCGGGACGATCGCGTGTGCACTTCGCTTTACGCTTCTGCAGTTTCTAAAGCCGAGAATAACGTTCTGGGCCTGTCGCTCCGTTGCCTGAGTAGCGCCCGGCTTTGCTTGTTTATGTCCCACCTGGAATGAATTATTTTTCCACCACGTAGGAGGATTTGCCTGCCCGCAAAAGAACGGCTGGCCTTCCCTTCGTCTGTCTTTGGGGGGCGCGAGGGAGGAGGCTTTGGGAGTTCCCCCATCCATCTACCGCCCTCGCTGACCTTTGGGCAGCCGGGTGCAGCCGGCGTCCGTCCTGGAAGCAGGAGGTAGATGGGGTGGGACTACAACTCCCAGAATCCCCCGAGGGAACTCAGGGCTTCTAGGAGGTGAGGCCCAGGAACCTGCGGAGGGTGCGAGCCACTGCGGGGACCCAACCCAGAGTCAATGCGCCTCGACGCAGCAAAGAAAGCGGCCAGTTTCAGTTCACCTTCTTCGACTACAGCGCCCTTGTAAGTATTGGGCGGCATCTGATCCCGAAGCGCCACCAGAAGGCGCTGCAGGACAAGAAAGGAGGAGTTTCATTTAATTTTAAAAATGGTCCCTATCCGCCGCCGATGTAGCCCGCCATCTGGTGGCGAAATTGAACCTTGATTTTTTTTAAAAAAAAGCCCCTCTGGGGTGAGGATGATGGGAACTGTTGTCTAGCTAATGGTCTGAGGTGACTAAACCTTAGTTAAAACCCCATTCTCTGCTGTGTGGCTAAGATGGGAACTGTTGTCCACGCTGATGTCAAGCCTCACTTTATGCACTGTGTGGGGATGATAGGAAATGTCCAGACTCCTCACTTTATGCACTGTGTTGGCGAAAGTGACTCTAAACCTCGCTTTCTGGTCTTTGTGGGGCGTTGTCGAAAACGAGTCGAAAACTCTCTTTATTTGTGGGGTGGGGACGATGGGAAGAGTCTACACACAGAGCAGAAAGTGACGCTTCCACTCAGTTTGGACAACGTTCCATCATCCCCACACAGAACAGAAAGTGCGGATGCATGTCAGTTTGGGCAACACTTCCCATCATGCAACCCTTGGAAGGCAATGTCTTTTTCTTTCATATTACCCCACAGACGCAACCCGAAAAGTGGAGGAGGGCCGCCGCGCCTACTTTTAAAAAAGGGGAGACGCTCTAGGAATTTCATCTCTGAGAGCCTGCCCTCTATGGTGACGGTCTAGGAAATTTCTACTCAGAGGGCCAACCAACAACGGGCAAATGATAGAGCGCCAAGGGGAGACGTTCTGGAAGTCCCATCTCGCAGAGCCTGCCCTCCAAATTGAGAGGCCCAGAGCGTTGCTGGGGTGACGGTCTAGAAAGGTTCAACTCAGAGGGCCAACCAACGAGGCGTGATGGGTAGACGGCCAACTTGAGACGCTCTGGGAAACTCATCTCAGAGATCCTGCCCTCAGAGTTGAGAGGACCAGAGCGTCACTCGGGCGGCGCCCTATCCGAGGGCGTTTGAAAAGGCCGGGCCACAGAGTCGGTAACGCTAGAGCATCGGTTTTCATCCTCCGGCCCAGGGCCGTCGCCGTGGTAACGCCGAGGCTTGCTATCCCAATTGAGGGCTCACGGCCGGAGACCTAATCTAAAGGAGGAAAAACGGGAGGGGACCAGTGGCCTTCCTCTGTCTTCCGTTCTCCAGCCGGCCAGCCCGGGTAGGGCGTCCCTTCTGCCCCCGGGCGTCGGGGGCGTTCAGCCAGGCCTCCTTCCGGCCGTCAGCCTTCGTCTTCTGGGTGAGTTGACCGAGTGGGCCGGCTTTTTCTCCTGGGGCAGGGGCTCCTCTTCGTGGGGGCCGGGGGGCCGAGAGACAGCAGCATCGCACCAGGATTCCGCTTTCGAGGGGTTCCCGAAAGTCATCTAGCCCAACCCGCCCTCTTCCAGGCGAAAAGACGCAGCAAACGAGGCCCTTCCGAGTAGGACGCGGCGCCATCCGACCTCTGGTTGAAGAAGGGAGGAGGATCACCCCCCGCCCGGTTCACGGAAGGACGCCTTGGGCGAATGTCGGGTGGTACCCCCCGGGGCCGTCCAGTCCAATCCTCTGCCTCCGCTGTCAAACGGCCCTCTTAAAGTCTACCCTACGGTTGTCATTGATACGATTCTGTCTGCAGTGGAGCAGGGAAGTCAGCGCGGTGTGGTGGTTGAGGAATGGGACTAGGACTCTGGGAGACTGGGTGAGTCACACTCTCTCAGCCTCAGAGGAAGGCAAGGCTGGCGAGCCCCCTCTGGGCAGGTCTTGACCAGAATCTCCCCCACCCCCGTTGTGGGCTGGCCGGAGGTTGCCACAAGTAAGGCCCAAAACAACAGGCTTTGGAAGGGGTCCCTGAAGGTGATCCAGTGCAGCCTGCTCCCAGGTCGGAGTGGAGTTTGAAGGATGCTGTTCCTTCTCATCTGTGCCCCAGAAAGAGGGGTCTGAACAGTAGATTCAGGACTGTCGCATTGGGAGAACGGCATTCCAGACTCACAGGATCCTAGGGCTGGAAGGGGTCCCCAAAGGGCATCCAGTCCAACCCCGTTTTGCCATGTGGGAAGGCCCATTCACAATGCTCACAACGCTCCAGCCTCCGTCTGCTTAAAAACAGGGAGTGAAGGGCGCCCCAGGAAGATCTCCCCTAAACCTCAGGGCTTTTGAAATGTTTACACCTCTCTTTCTTTTCTTTTTCCTCCAAAGAAATACTTCAGTCCTTTTTGCTTCTCCTCTTCACGGCCATCCTGGCTGCATCAGGCGTCTTCATCCCGTCCTGCCTTCCAGAAACAAAAAGCCAATCCGTTGTGGAAATCGCGGCCAAATTCAAGAAGTTACATTATGGGAAAAAAACAAGGTTTCCCAACAGAAAGCCACCATTTCCCAGAGGAAACGGAATTTTGTACCCGACTGTGACTCTGTGGATATTTTGTTTGCTCCATGGAAGGTTGCATGCGGCACCAAAAGGACACCGATTCTGCAAGTCTGTAAATTCATGAAATAAAGCTTCACATATATTTTTGTAGCATTCCTTTTGCAAGAACTTTTCATCCGTGGGGGGTGGGGGTGGGATTGCGGTGGCCGGTGATCTCTTAATCAGCCTGGAAAGGCCCAAAACATTGGTCAAAGAGACTTCTCTCCCTCAGGAGGAAACCACTTCTCACATGCAGTAAATTATTGTATTTGAAATTATTTTATTGTTAAAAAGGAAAGGAGGAGTTTTTATAGATTTTAGATGAGGGTGATGTCCTAAAGCACATGGCACGTGTGCAAGAATATTTGCTTTCCCGGGAGTAAAATTCTGGTATGTGGTTGATCATAATGTAACTTCTGGTGAAGAAACCACCAGAAACCTTGAGCCACACATGTGGCCACTCAGAAACAACGCATAAGAAACTTGAATTAAGCAAATTCGGAGAGTTTCTTTAGCTTGGGCATTTAAGCAGTGCGTAATACTCTCCCTGAATTAAACTGCCCAGGGGGCTGAATCTCCGGCAGCCCCCCGCCAGTTTACCAGGGAAAGGCTGGGAGACGCTCCCTATTTTTGTCGTACCATTTTTCTGCTTGCAAGCCCATTTTTGTTCCCGCCTTCCGGTTTATTTGGCTCACTAGCTGGATTTGATGATGGATGTGATGGACAGTGTTTTGCAGGGAGCGGGTTGTCTATTTTTCTTTTTTAAATAGATCAAAATTCTTAAAAACTAACTTAGGTGCAATGAAGTCTTATCAGGATTATTAAGAAGATCGCAAGGATCTTCATTCTTTTTGCTGTTGTTATTGTAGCGGGGAGTTGTTCTGTTTTTCTTCTTTCTTTAATTGATATAGGTATGAATTTGAAATAATAAAGTAGAAATAAAGTAGAAGCTGGGGGCTTAGGTCAGAGGAATGGAGAAAAATTTAAGAAGGGTAAAAAGGTCACGAGAGCCAGTGTATCAGGTAGCTAGGATGGTGTTTGTGTGTCATGTAGCCGGTGTGTTCCGGGGTCTGAGTGCGGGGGTAATTAGCTAGTAACAGCATGTGGTATTTGTGACCCCACAGGGGCAGACCGAGACATGCCTGCGATCTTTGCTGTGATCTTTGTGTATGCTGTGAACTTTGTCTATAAAAGAGCTGTGAAACTTGAATTCAGGGCTTTTGGTCTTTTGGAGAAATCCAGCCAAAAGCCCGTGCGTAATAAATTACTCTTTTTCTTGCTCTGTGGTCTCTGTGGTTTCTGGGCTCCTGTGGTCTCTGTGCTCCTGCAACATAAAAAAAATTTTTAATCTTTTTTTTAAGTTCCGGGGCTTGGAGTTTCCGCAGGCGAAAGCGCGCTCTCGCTGGGAATTCCAACGGCGGGAGGCGGGAACGGGAACAGCGGCGCGCGCACGCCCGCGGGCTCGGACGCTCAGCCCCGAAGGGACGGGACGGGGGTCGGGGACGGAGGCAGGGACCGTCCCCGCCGCCCTTTCCGGCCTCCGCACTCCGCTGCGGAGGCCGGGCGCCGGCTCGGGCAGGACAACCGCCTCCTCCAGCCGGGCGGCCGGGGTCCCGGAGCAGGTCGAGCCCCGGCGTCCCCGCAGCCGCCGACGAGGGGGCCCGGGCGGCCTGCTTCCGCCCAGAGGAGCGGCGTGCGCGGGCGCCGGCCGGGCCGCGCAGCGTGTGAGGGGGGCCCGGGGCCCCAGGAGGCCGGAGGGCGACGCCGCGGCCAGAAACCCAGCAGGGGGGAGGCCCCGCGGGCGGGTGAGGTCCCCGGCCCCAGAAGACTACGGCTCCCAGAAGCGCCCGCGGCCGGGGAACCATCGCCAGGGTGGGACAGGACCCGGCCGCCGAGTCAGTGCGCCGGCGCGGGACGGCCGCCGCGCTCCCATGGCAACCGCCACTCCGCCTGCCGCGCCGCTCCGCCGCCGGTGGCCGCGGCCGGACGGGCGAGCGCCGGGCCGGAGCCTCCCTCGGTCCCGCCTCGCGACTGGCCCTTGACTGCCGCCGCCGCCGCCGCCGCCTCGGGCCTTCCTCTCTCGCCCCCTCCTCCCGGAGCCGCCGTTGCCGCGCCGGGCCGGGGCGCCGCCGGGCCGGGTGGGGCCATGGCCGGGCCGGCCATCCGGATCGGGGACCAGCTCATCCTGGAAGAGGACTACGACGAGACGTACATGCCCAGCGAGCGGGGTAGGTCCCCCTCCCCTCCCCTCCCCTCCCCTCCCCTCCCCTCCCCGCGGCGGCGGCGGCCTCCCCCTCCCGCTCCGTCCCCCGTGTCGCCCTGACGGCGCCGCCCGCTTCCTTCCACAGAGATCCACGAGTTCGCGCGCGTGATCGGGATCGACCCGGAGAACGAGCCGGAGCTGATGTGGCTGGCCCGGGAGGGGATCGTGGCCCCCTCGCCCCCCGAGTGGAAGCCCTGGTGAGGCGAGGCCGCGCCGACCTCCCCTCCCTGTGTCTGGGCTCGGGCGGCGGCGGCGGGGGCGGGGCAGGGGTCTCCTTCGACCCGAGGGCGGGCGCAGGGCGGCGGGAGGGGCGGCCCAGGCGCTCGGCCGTCAGGAGGCCGGAGGCCGCGGGCCTTTTCCCGCTCCGGCCGCAGCGGCGGCCTCGGAAGGGAGCGTCTTGGGGCGCTTCTAGGAGGCGGCAAAGCTGGCGCTGCCCTGCGTGGCCCTTCGCCCGACGGCTGCCCCCTTCTCCCCGGCCTCAGAGCGGAAGGGCAGGCCTCTCGCCGGCCCCCGCCGGACGGGGCGCTGGCATCGTGCCTTCCCTCCTGAGAGGACCCGGCGCCCACACACGCGCCCGCCCCCTGCGCCTCTCTTTGCAGCCAGGACGTGACCGGGGACATCTATTACTTCAACTTTGCCAACGGCCAGTCCACGTGGGACCATCCCTGCGATGAGCGCTACCGCCAGCTGGTGGTCCAGGAGAGGGAGAGGCTCCTGGGTCAGGGAGGCCTGAAGAAGAAAGACAGGAGGAAGAGGAAGGACAAGAAGAAAGAGAAGAGGGAGAAAGACCCGCTGAAACGTGTGAGTGTTGCATTTGGAGAGAGGGGTGCCCAGGAGAAGGCGGGCCCCTCACCTGGCCCTCTGGCGCAGGAGCGTCAGAAGGGGAGTGGCTTGGGAGGGGAGCCGTGGGGTGGACCTCACTGCTCTGTGCATGCAGGTGGGGGAAGAGAGGACAGAGTTAGTTGGAGCTTTGGAGCCCCTCTTTCTCCCGAGGAGCTGGTGGAGGGAGCTTTCCTCCCAGCTGCCTGCCTTCTCTTTTCCACCCTGAGGAGACAGAGGGAGAAAACAGATGTGCCTGTCTCAGTATCAACAGATTCCCTCTCTTTCTCTACCGAGGAGCTCATGGCTATTTGCGTAACTCATTTTAAATTTTGTGGCCAGTCAGCTGTGAGGATTAGAACTGGGCTCTCCTGAGATACAGGCTGGTGTTCTGGACAAGCCAGAGAGGTGGCCGTGTAGTCAAGCCCAGCTATAGATTCTGTATTCCTTGCCAAAGCGTGACCTGCTTTGTCTGGACTCTTCCAGATCAAGCTCAGCAGCTTGCTTTTGAGATGAAGGCCCTCGGGGAGTGCAGGGGAGCGGGGGTCCTTCTGTCTTCAGTGGTTGCTTTGGCACAGCACACTCAAGGCAGCTGTTGGGCAGGTGGAAGCCACAGCTCGCAGGTATGCATTCGCCCAGTGTCAGAGACAGTTGCTCAGGGGTGGCCCTGAGCAACTGGAGACCAAGAGGCTGTGTGGCCAGCCCTAAGCCAGTGTTGCTATGAGCCTCTTGGGAAACCAGTCTAGAGTGACAGAGGGATCTGTGGAGCAGGAGGGAGAGGCAGTTATACAGGGAGAACCATTGCATGGGAAATGCTGGAGTGGGTAGGTCTTTCTTGTGGGCTTCTCTCTTTGAAAGGCGGACCAAATTTTCCTGCACTGGACGAGGATGTCCTTGGCTAGGTCTCCCACATCTTGCTCCAGAAGGCAAGACCTTGCAATTCAGTCTTGAAGGGCACCCCCCCACAGCAGAGGAGCTGCCCCGCCTACTTTTGTTTCTGCCATAGCCACAATCAGGACATACTTTCTCTTCAAGAAACTCATTCTTTTTCCTTCTTGGTCCTGGGGAAAGTGGGAAGATCTTGGCATTCTTGTACTGTCAGTGGTTGCTTTTTTATCCTTCACGAAGTCTCTAGAAAGTCTTTTCTTGGCTCAGTCTTCCAGCCTTATCCTGTTCTATCACTCCCACAAGGTAGTTTTTATTCTGCTGCACGTAGGATGCTCTCAGCCACTGTCAGGAGGTGAAGAAGACAGTTGTGTCCTGTGACTCTTTCCTCCAGGCACAGAAAAGGCTCAGCCGAGCCCTTGGATGAGACAGAAACCATAGGGCATTCTGACACAACCCTTCAGGGTGCTGGCAGCTCTGAAAGGCCTTTTCTAGAGGCATACCCAACCTAGTTTGGCTTTTATACACACACTTTGAGGGACTGGTGCCGCAAATCTAGTGACCAGGTCTACCCATTGGGACAGTGAAGGAAAATCCTTTCAGTGTGGGAGGGGGGAGAGGGTACCAGGGCTTTTACCCCTTACTCCTGCAGTCAGTGGCTATTCCCACTATCCTGAACTTTCTTGATGGCTTCAGCTCAGTCCTGGGCATCCATCCTTCATCACTCCCCATTCCTTGGGGCCTTCGTGTTTCTGCCATCAACAAGTACAAGGAGAGGGACATGGCCTTTCCTGCTTTAAGGGGCCCAGGAGCCATCCTGTGGCAGCACACAGCAAGTACGTTCTTGATGACTCCCAGCCTGAGGAAGGTGTATTCGGGCTCCCTTTATCAAAGGCCCCTCTGTTTGTCTTATTTCTTGCCAAGGAATTAAGAGATTTTTCTCCATATACAAAGAGCAACACAAGAAGTCATAATGACAACTGGTCATTTCTCCCAATCTTGGGGCAGGATGGAGAGCAGGACAACCCTGCTGCAAGGTGTTCCTCCACTGGCCTGTTTCCATTCCAAAGGGGCATTTCTTCCCAGAGGCTACCTGCACATGGAACAAAATCCACCCCAAGCAAAACATGCTACTCCTTGTGACCAGAGAAAGCTGGTCAGTGACCAGGACATGGTGTAGATTAATGCCGAAGTTGTCATGGGCGGGTGCCAGTCTACTTCTGGACAGCATGGAAGATGTTGAATGAGCAACCGTGACTAAAGCAGCAGAGGTCCATGCAGTGAGAGTGGTCCCGTCAGGTGCTTTCTCATTAATGGGAAAGCCCCTCATCTGGAATTTCTTTATCAGTCAACCCACCAGTTTATGTTGGTGGGGGTCTGAACCGGTGCCATCCCCTCCTCTCTCTTCAGCAAGAAGCAAAGGGGACTGGAGTTAGGCCTGAGAAGAGAAACATAGGAAATCTTTTGGTTGCTCCTCTTCTCCTTTGTTCTGATGTCAGCATGCGGTGTTCCTAGAAAGGTGGGGAGTTGCAAAAGAGTCTCTTTGGAATTTATTGGTCAGCTGGAGAGCTTCCTCAGGCTTTATTATAGTGGTTCCTCCTTTGTTAGATGAAGAGCTTAACTGTTCCAGGCCTCTGTCTCCTCAGAACTACAAGGTAGTCAAATTCTGTCTGATACGGAATTCTGAGAAGTTATTTCGCTTTCTGGAAGTTATTGGAGGAAATAGATGTGCCATGGAACCAAGAGCAGCAAGGAAGAAGAGGCTTTACATTTTCCAAGTACTGGAACACTGCAGGTCTTATGACAGGAAAGATCTCTATGTGAGTGTTTGCTGTTGATCCAAGGTGCTTCCATGCCATCTCCTCATTGGTTTGCTGGTTTCTGCACTTTTTAACCTAGATGTTTGAGCTACCAGTTCAATTGGCCTTATTTTGTACAGACACACAGATGACCTGGTAAAGAAATGCTTGCCGTTCTTGTTAAAGTCGCTGTGGATTTCATACACAGAGAAAAAAAAGAGTGAGAGATTTACATTGTTCACAAGAGTGAATCTTACACAGTTAGTGCTACTACCTGATAATGTGTGAGCCTGCATAGTCTCTTTTTTTCTGAGCCACTGTTCCTGCTGCTCAATTTTCATATCTACTGGATTGTATTGTAGTGAAACAGGCATGGTTCCCCACTTTTACGTCTTAGACTGAGGGGTTGCAGGTGCTCGTTACTTGTCAACTATATGTGGCATTGAGATCTCTGTTTCTGGTGGATAAGAGAAAGCAAACACCTCAGCTGTGATTTGTGTGACTTGGCCAGCTGACAAGCAGTCTGGATTGTGGAGAAAACAAAAAGAGTTCAGACGGAGCTCAGCTTAGACTATTCTTGGGCAAGCCTGCAGTATTGGGAGAGAAAGCAAACCTGTCGCCCTCAAAATAATGCTGCTCCTGATGACGTGGTAGCCCTGTGATTTGCCTGACACTGAAACACTGTGTGGTGCTGGTATTTGCACAGCTACGCTTTGATATACGCATGTGTCGTATTAATGCCGCTATTTCTGTATGTGGTATAAGATACCTGAAGTACAACATAATGCAGCTAAGAGCCCAGGTGTTGCCATGTTTGCGCTTTTTTTCTAAGAAAAATGTATGTATGTGCTTATGAGCATTTATAATAAATAGTCTGGAATAGTACTAAAGACTCTACAGATTTCCCATGTAGTTATACTTAAATTCCATTCCAGTACTTAAGAATGCTTAGGTGGAGTATTGATGATGGCTCTATCTGGTTTAACGACCATCACAAGCTGGGCACTCAGGTGTCTAGAGGGTGATGGAGATGACCCCAGATGGAATCCAGAATTAGCTGACAAGTGACAAGGACCCTCAGTCTAAGAGATAAGCGGGGACCACAGCAGGATAGGCAATTCAGAGGTCATGTGGGTTCCTGCTCAATCTCTGTCCCTGAACCAAGCTTCATTTGACTCTGAGGTAGCCTTATTGAGATAAGAGCACAAGTCATAATGTGTCTTTTTCGCTCCAGCAAATAAGGTGAGCAAAGTCCTGCCAATGTTTACTACTTGTGTTAGCTCTACAGCTAATTACAGAGCCTTGAAGCTGTGGATTCATAAAACATTTGCTGACTTTTTGCATGATTTCTACTGATAGAACTTTTTAAAGAATTCCTGGATACACTCTGCCTGATGATGAAGATGGGTGCACTGCGGCCAGGGATTGGCAGTGCTCTTGTACTCCTTTAGGCTGCACTGGAATAGATCTGTCTGTATACTCTTCTTCTAGAAAAAAAAATGACAACACTGCTATTGGACCACTATGGAGTATGAATGCTTTTTGTCTGCCTGTTGCAAAGATAGGCTTTTTTTTAATTGCCTCTAATTCTTAGTCCTCATCTGGAACTTAAACAGTTTATGGACACTAACAGTTCTCCTTTTGGGGACGCTGCACAAAATATCCATCAGTTCTGTCCATGGAAAGTGCTTTTCTGTGCTCTTCTTGCTTTCTCCCCACATCTATTCTTGGCAGCACCGTTCCCTGTTCTCCTGGTGTCATCCACAACATCAGAGGTGCTTTTTTTGCTCATCCTCAACAAAGTCCCTCTGTGGTCTGTGTTGGACAAATAAAATAGTCTTTACCACAGAGGATAAATGGACATGGAAATGGGAATATCCAAAAATCAGTTTCAGAGCAGTCACTTTTTATGGATATTCAGTCTCTAACCAACAATAGGTAGTTTTTGGAACAGAATATTCGTAGGAAGATCAGAAGATACAGCTGAATTGAAAGAGATCCACAAATTCCAGGCCTTTAGCAGAAGTGTGACAGCGGTTCCTTGGCACTTAATATATGGATTTTCATCATTTGTAACAAAAGCATTGTCGTCTGAAAATTTTCTTACTGGAAGGGCAATTATTTTTGTGTAAGCATCTTTTAGTAATTTCACATTCCTGAACTTAACAGGCCAGGTCTTCATAGATGTTTGGCATTTGACACAGCTCTCGGAAGGTTTATGGCCAGGGTCACAGTTTGCATCCTTCTATATCCAAATAAACTGATCTGATTTCATTCTCAGTATATGTTAGTGCTGAAAAATCTGTTGTCCTCAGTGCATCTGAAGTATCGAAATGAAAGTTAAAGAAGCTCGTGCTAAAATAAATCAGTCTCAGAGAGGCAGCTAGATTCCTCCCTCATCCCGCTTTCCTTTCTGTGCTGAAACAGTTCTCTACAGCCATCTTCTTGAAAACTTCCCAGTGGTCAACATCTTGCCATGCATTGTTTCACACGTGGGAGCATTACTGACCATTTCAGGGTATTTACTCAGCCAGACTCTGTAGTGTTGGATGTGGACCTGACTTTTATTCCAGCAACCTGTTGTTGTTGTTGTTGTTGTTTTTGTTATAAAACAGGTAAATCTATTGAAAGGGAAAGAGTCAGATTGGATGTCAAGTGTACCATTGTTAGGATTAGCATCCTGACGGTTCCTCCCTCCATTTTAACACTGGCTCAGGGCCTCCCACAGGACCCTAGTGGGGCGGATCACTGTTGCACCCCCATGAATTGAGAGGTCCTTACTGTGTCTGCTATGCTAGCAACTGGTGCTTTGGACACTAGTGCTTCTCTGCAGGACTGCCACATAAAAAATAGTGCCAGCATTTTTGTGCACCCTCCTGTTGCTTCAGATGCCCTTACGTTTACCAGACTCTGTCTGCTTTTGCCCTTAGAGATCTCAGTGGTGAGGGGGATGCCCATTTGTGGGTGTCACTCTTGTATGAGCCATCCAAGGACTCCTTCCTCCCTTCAGGAAAAAAAAGGACTGCAACCCACTGTGCTTTGTTCATTTTCTGCAGGGGCTGGAGGATGCTTTCCCTCCTTCAGTGCTGGGCAGGGCTCAGGAGTCCCTCATGGGCAATTGGGGTCCATCTGTCCCCCTGTGCGAGTGTTCCATTATGCTTCTTGGAAGGTTTTCCCAGTGATGCCTGCATTTCAGGATTTTTTGGGGAGCGTGTTTTCTCCTTTTCTGTGTCACTGTCCCTGTGGCCTCTCTTGACGCTGGGGGCAAGTTGCTTCTCTGCTATGAAGGGCATTTCAAGCCTAATTTGTATATTCCCACCTACTGGAGTGAGTGGGACAAATAGTTCCTTCAAGGATATCCTCCAAATGCTTCAGAAAACAAGCGTGCTGTGGTAAGTCCCAGGGTTCTTATCTTTTTAGGCCTGTGTAAATGAACCTGTAAGTTACTTGATGCCATTTGTCTGCCTAGGAGACGCTGTCGGAGTCAGGGCTTCTGCCTTCAACATCCTTTTACAGAGTTCCATCCCCGGTCTTGTCATCAGGGCGGGCCAGTCCTGACCATGACCATCAGGGCACCGTGATGGGGAGGCATGAGCCCTTTGTGAAGAGCCCAAAAGGCAAGGGTTCGGGGACATCTCTTGAGTCAAGTGACCTGACCAGACTTTTCCCAGCCTGCCCCTCGGGTAAACTGCAGCCTCTTTTGGTGGCCAAGCCAAACCGAACTCGCCAGATCCTTGCAGACGTAGAGAAGATTCTTGGAAGGGCTTCGTCTTCCAGCACACAAGACGCTGGTCAGCAGCCACGCCAAGATGTGACCGCAGAGCTTAGATGCGCAGCTGCTGGTGTCTTTTCAGATTCAGAACCCGAAGATTCAGATAGCCTCAGTGGCGCACAGCGTTGTTCTCAAACTCTGAAAGAGGATGACAACTGCGTACTAGTCCTGGGGAGGCCCATGGAGGGAAGCCTCTTTTTGGAGGGTGAAGAGCTGGGCAAGGACCAAGGGGACAGTGCCCGTGAAGGAAGCAGGTGTTTCCCAGGCCCTGTGGATACCTTCCTGGGAGGGAGGGCTGCAGGGCCCATCCACAGCTGCCTTATGAGAGATGGGGGTTTCTTGCATGCTGCAGAAGCAGAAATGCAGCTCCCTCCCACTGCTGCTTCCCTTGACCTGCTCGCTCTGGAGGGACAAGGGGATGTTCCTTCTTTGGGAAGTGGACTGAACGTCCTCCACCACAGGAAGGAGAGCAGACAGAGGAGGAAACTCCCAGAGCAATGCCAGAGCACAGAACTCAGTAGGAGCAGGGGAGAGACTGAGGAGCAAGGGGTGGATCCCGGGTCCAACCCCCAGCTGCAGATTTGCCCTGGCCTGGGAGTGGAGGCCGGAAGTGGTGTGGATGCCAGTCTTTTGCTGGTGGCTGCTGTGCAGAGGGATGAGGAAGTTCCTGGTGCCAAGCTGGACTCTAGTGGTGGCGGCGGCGGCAGTGTAGCCAGCAGCTTGGCAGACCATCTTGCATCCCAGATCTCGGGTGAGCTAGACAACTTCTCCTGGGACCTTCAGAGTTCTCATGAAACTGACCGCCCTGTGGAACAGCTGACTGTTGCCCCCAGGAGATCTTTGCTGGAAGCCCTTCCTTCCCAGATCGACAGCTCCCCTGATGATCACTCTGAGTGTCAATGCTGCTCTGAGGACCAGAAGTTATATTGTCATGTGCTTCATGTGGTGAAGAGATCTCGAGGAGCAGAGCTCTCTGTGCCCAAATCACTCAAGCGACAGCCTGGCATTGACCAGAACATGGAGCCCAGTATTGCTCAGGAAGTCTCTGGAGAGGCAGAGGCAAAGCCTCAGCAAGGACCATGGAGTCTTGGCGAGGGGTCCGCGTCCTCCACCGTTCCAGAGGGACAGGCACAGAGAGAACCATTGCAGGGGAGGATCCTGACAGAGAATGGCAGCAGGCTTGAGCTTTCACCAGAAGGAGGCCAAGGCAAAACGGTAGGCATTTCAGATATTATTTCCCCAGGAGAGTTTGCAAGAGCAGTGGATGGTGCCACCTGTGGCCTCTTCCATTGCTGGCTGTGTCATCCTCGCAGGAGCCCTGTGGGCAGGTGACAGGCCCAAAATGATTGTGGTGTTTAGAGCCCCAGCTGCCCTGCTTTGCATCCGGCTCCCAGCCCAGCCTGCCCCAGAGGTGCCGAAGACACAAGCATCATCTGGTGTGCAAAGGAGCCACAGGAATATCTCGGTGGTGGTTGGGGGGTCCTCAAGTGAGCAAAGGCTCTTGCGTTGGCTTTGATCTGGCCCTGGGGGGCCTTTGCAAAGGCAGGAATGAGCTGTGTTAGTTTAGTCAAAGGTTGGCCCTTGGTTGTGGCATGTTTTGAGGGTGAGGGTGAGGAAGAGGAAGGATGAGCTGTGCTTGCAGAGCCAGGAGGGATTGCTTGAGTGCCAGACTGCATGTCTTTTTCTTTGGTTTTGCTTTTTTTCACAGCTCTTTCTTCCACAATGTTTAATTATTGTGACTGAAGACTTTTCTTTGAAATGATTTTAGCTGTTGCCCCTTTGAGTTATGGCACTTGGAGGCCAGGATCCTACCCCATTAACGTGCCTTGCAAATAAAATGTTCAAGGCAAGGTGTGTAGGTATTGTTGCTGGAGCTCTGCTCCTCGCAAATGGTTCCCAGGTGCACAAAGGACTTTGGTCTTAGGAGAACACTTTGAGGTGCTGCAAAATGGAAACTTCTTTCAGCTGTTTGGTCCCAGCATGCAGACGGGGCTGTGCCTGGCTTATTTCCTCTCTGTCCCGCTTGGAATTCCTCCACTTAGTCCGTCTGTGAAAGGAAATGTCTGTTGTGTTTGGAAATGCACTGAGGCCAGAATTAAATTGGTGTGTGAAAAGCTGGAGAAGCTCCTTTCAATACAGATAATGCATGAGAGGCCAGTAAGTCTTGGGAGCCCCTGAGGCCTGTTCCTAGAAATGAAAGCTTTTTCATTGGCAGCTGTGTAGGACATAGGTTGAGAAGAGAAGCCTTCTTTGTTTCATTGCAGTGCCAACTGAGTTTTTTTTCAAGTTCAATGAACTGCTTGCTGCTTATAAAATAGGGCAAAAATTAAGAAATTCTAGATTTCTTAGAATTTTGCTCCTTTTTTCAATTTGTAACAGAATTTAGAAACATTTGAAAGTAAACTTGTTGAGCAGCTACTGTCTGAAAAAGTTACTCTTTTAAATTTAACATATCCAAGTACGATAATATTACGAGCAAGCCAAATCTGATCTCCTTCCCCCATCTTCTGAGTTTTTCTGGAATTTCCCCCCCTCCCAAGCCTTTGGGCAAAAAGATTTCCAGAAGTTTTACACCTGACAGGTTGTTCAGGCTACCTTGTGGAAGAGGCCTCCAGAGAGCAGCGTTCAGGTGGTTAGAAAGGGAACGGCATGCCCGTTGCCCCAGATAACTTTGACATGTGTGCCAGTATTACGGACTTCATTCAGCTGTAGAATCATCTGTCTTGGCAGGGAGACTAGGAGGTTTTTGTTTTGTGATGTTTTGTTTTTGGCTCTTAAAAAAGGCACAGGTAAATTCAGGGCTGGCAGGTTTATCTTTGGTCTCAGTCTGCATTGTCATGGAATCCCCAGCCTCAGAGGCAGTGTTTTTCTGCCTGGGGGGTTCCTGGGGACAAGAGAGGGAAGGCTCCTGCATGCCTCTGCCCTCCCCCAGGAAATCTTTGTCTGGCTGCTCTGGGGAGCCCCTTGGTTGTGACGGATGGTCTCTTCTTTACTGAGGATCCCTTTAAGGGTGAGAAGACATTGCAGGATGCTTCTCAACTTCTTGCTTTGACAATATGTGCCTTCAAATTGAGTTCTGTTTCTCCTCTGCATTTCTTTGCAGTCTCCAAACCCTGCACGAGCAGCCACACAGGCTGCTTTGGGGAGTCTTGCTTCATTACATGGCGTTGTGGGCACTCTGGCCATCCCTGATGGGAGAAGCTTATTGGAACCAAGGGACCTGGCTCACACAACTCTGCTGGTAAACAATTTCAGGTCCCCAGACAGCATAGCTATTTTGTGCATTTAGAAAGGTGCTTCCTTTCTGCAAATTCTTTGCCTAACGCACCTGCTTTATTTGTGTTTTGTAGACTGACAGCTGCAGGAAGAGTTTGTGTGAATCAGTGGATGAAGCAGCAGCAGCGTCCTTGAACCTGCTGATGCCTGATGAGGCAGAAAAGGACGAAGGCAGCAGTGAGGTAGTCTAGACTGAGCACATGACTCAGGTTTCCTCAGACAAAGGGCTCTGCCAGCACTGTTTGCAAGGGATCTGGACCTTCCCTAGCCCCAGATGGTGTTTGGGTAGATCCCAGGGATACCTGTAAAGGTCTTTGCATAAAGTCTCCCCTGCCACTGGGTCAGGTCGTTGGTTGTTCTAGTCTGGTTTTCACCATGGTCAGCAGAAGCCCTGGGAAGATCACATTCAGGAAAAGGACAGGAGAGCAACAGAGTGGGTAAAAATCAATAGTGGAGTGTTTCTTTTTACTTTCCTTATTTTGACAAATCCAGTTCGTTAGAGAACAATCTGGGTAATGATAAAAATCTGTATAACAATGTGTTAGCCTAAGAGTCTTGGTTCCGAAAGCAAGTGTAGCTCTCTGCAAGAGACACCAACTTAACAGAGGTTTTCCTGTGTAGTTGAGAAGCCCCCCTGCTCTATTACCAAGTGCAGGAATATGCATTGTGCCTCCTAGACAGAAGAACTGCACATTCACCTCATGGAAGGGAAGATAAGCAATCCCTTTGCTTTGCACTGTTGATTGGGAGTTTCACTTTTGTTTGCTGCCTTTGAAAAAAAATGGTGAGAACACGTTAGGGCCAAGTGAGAGTGAAGGAAAGCAGAGGCAGTGCTGGAAAAAAGAAGAGCAAGATGCCCAGACAACAACCTCTCTGCTGGAAACAAGGTGTGCCTTCCATTGCAGAAACATTTTCTGTTTCTCCTGAACATTTTCTGGGTTGGTGGTTTGACTAGCAGTGACTCATGTGTATTTGCCTGCAATTCCACATGTCTTCTGTTCTGGGAATACAGTTGACTCCTTGTGGCTGAATGTTTCATGGTAGTTTCTGCCTTTGTGGTTTTCAAGAAACCCAGCTTGCTGTACTTGTAGAGAGAAAACAGCAGGTATAAGCCTGGGAAAAACAAAGAGGCATTCCACATGCCATAGATTTTCAAATCTGAAAAAAAAAGCACATTGTGTCAAACCCCTGTTCTGTGACACACTGTTCCATGATGAGAGAAATCAGTGATGAGCCAGGCACTCGTTTGAATGTGAGTGATCTTCACAGGGCTCTGAGGCTTCCCTTCCTCACCGGCTGCAGTCACCAGGTTCTGTTTTCAGTCTGCCCTCTTACAGACATTTCTGTGCTTCAGAGATGGGTGGCTTGCAGATACAAATCCAGGTCCCTACTAGACAGTTTATGGTGCAGGGAGGGGTCGTAGAGCAGGTTGGGAACCTCTTCTGTGTGGTTGTCCCCCATATTGGTTCTGGAAACATGCCTTGGGCTATACAGCAGAAAATTCTCTTTGCTCTTTCTTGCATTTCCAGAGCCGACGTGGAACAGCCCAGCTTCTGAGGAACCTCCACATGGATGTCACTGCCCTTGATGCCAGCTTTGACAATGAGGTGGGTGCTTCTTGCATGGAGAGCCCGCTGGGTGTGAGGTGAGAAGATGCCTTGACATGTTGAGCCAGGCATTCAGCACTCTTACCTGCAAAGTGCTCCCTTTGGAGCTCAGTGGTGCATTTGTTTGTGAGTCTTCACGTCTGCTATGAGTATGTCAGAGTCACCAAAAGCAGATCTTATGCAAGCATTGCTCTGTGTGTCTGTTGGAAGTGAAACAAGAAGTTAATTGAGGTTCAGTTTGATTTACCCAGGCAAAAGATGAATCCATAACTTGGTATTCATTTGGATCATTACTCATATTGTGGTTTCATTTTACCCTCCTCTCTCCCCCTCTCTCCTGTTTACAAATCATTACAGAGAATATGTGCTCTTTTGCACGTACTTCTAAGGAGTAATCAGCTATAAACTTAGCATCTCTGGAACTGCCAGACTTGCTTAATGTTGCACTGGCAACCATTCATTGTCACTAAAAATTTTTATGAAACAATGATATTTATTTTTGAAATGAAAAATTTTGCATTGAAAATTAAAGTACTTGAAAAATTCTTAAGGAAGACTTTATGTTGTACAATCTTTGAATTAGTAATAGAGTAACAGGAGGGGGAGCCAAAGCGGTGGAATGGTTTGAGTGTCGGATGTGGGTTCTGGGAAACCAGGGTTCAGATTCTCACTTAGCCATGGAAGCCTACTGGGTGACTTTGGCCAAGTTGTAATCTCTCAGCCTAAGGCAATGACATGTCTCCTCTGAAGAAATCTTGCCTGAGTGAATGAATGAATGAATACATACATACATACACACACACACACACACACACACACATTTTTAGAGCCAGCATGGTGTAGTGGTCTGAGTGTCGCACTGGGATCTCTCCCCAGTCCTGGAAACTGACAGGATGGCCTTGGGCCTGTCACACTCTCTCAGCCCCAGAGTAAAGTGATGGCAAACCTCTTCAAAATAAATCTTACCAAGAAAACACTGTAATATGCTTGCCATAAATCAGAGTCTGCTCAAGGACCCACAATAACAAGAACGAAACAGTGATGGAAAAGATTTAAAAACCATTTTTCCTCACAGCTGTTTTTTTTAGGCATGATAGATGATAAAGTCACTAAAGACTATGTGAAAGTTATTCAATACATGGTGTCATCAGTGAAAATCTTATATACTGGAAGAATTATGCAAAGCCATCCAAAGAAGAATGGGTTTTAAAACTTAGATATGGCAGAAATGTATAAATTGGCAATACTAATGAGAGATAAATCTATTAATGAATTTACGAAGCACTGAGAGAAGCTTATGTTATTTTTGTCATGTACTGACAGACAAGCTATGCTGGGATTTGACTGAAAATTCATTTTATAAAGCTTTTAGTAGAACTGTTCTTGTTTATTTCTTTCTTTTACTAACTACGTATTGGAAAATATTTATAGATGTATATTATTGATTCAGAACTATATGAGTGAATGTAATAAGAGAAAGATGATAAGTCTAAGGCAGTAAAACCTTCAGAAGTTAACAACGACCATGATCTGGGGAGTGGGAAGTCAACGATAAGAGTGTTTGATGTTTAGATATTTGTTTCTTATTGGATAGATTTTGTAGGGTGTTTTCTTTTTCTTTTTTTATTATCTTATGTTTGTTTACTGTTAATGTTTGAATGTGTACTAAAATACTTTTTTCTATACTGTTTTATTCTGTATGATATGTCTTTTTCGTTTTTGTAGTTTTATAATTTTTTTAAAATAAAGTTTTTGTTCATTTATATATGTAAAACAATGACAAATTGACGAATATAAAAAATGAGAACAAGAAAAACAACAGGTACATGGAAGGCTGAGGACATGCATGTATCTGTCCCCCCGCCCCAGGCTTCTGAAGGGAGCGGTCATGTGAAAGAGCTGCATTTTTCTGACCCCTTGGACCCTGAACCACAGAACGTTGTGGTGAGTTGCCGTCTATGAGGGTAGGAGGGCATCTTGTGTTTTCAGGAGCAGACGGATAAGGCGGTGCATGGCTCTCCATCTGAGCTGCATCTTTTCCTCTGCTTTTGCCCATCGGCGTCTGACTCCAGAGGTCCTGTGTGTCCTGGCAAGCAGCCATTATCAGTTATTATTGGAGCCAGCATTCAAGTGTCTCTTTGGCCAGATGGAAGAGGCACGGTCCTGCTGAAGTTAGTCCCTTTGGGTCACATCCCTTCTAATGAGCAGTCAGAGCACCCATGGCCTGTGATACTTTGTCTGCCTTTTTGGCAAATTAGTGCCATCTGCAACACCCTGTAACTTTACAGGCTTCAGGAGTGAGGAGAGGACTGGAAGGTCTCTGGCAGTGCTGTTTTCTGCTACCACTCTTCTTGTTTCTTGGCAGATTACATTACAGAGTCCCATTTTGGAAAATGTTCTGGATGTGACTGAATTATCTCCAGTCACGGGCAGCCTGAAGTTTGGCACAAGCAGAGCCTCTGTGGAATGCAGTTGGAAGGAGGAGGTGAGTGGCTCTGGCAGTTCCTTTGGGTCTCTCTCTAGCTGGTTGTGTTGGCTTACCTGCTGGTCCTACTGCTGACCTCCAGGTGGAATGGAAAGTGAGGAATGAAGCAGAGCCCCCCGGCTCCTCTCTTCTGTCTGCAGCTGGGAAATGAAGGAGGCTGAGGACTGGGGCGGGGGAGAGAGAGCAGGGCAATCCCTTTTACAAGTGAGGCTGGCTAACTGTTGCAGATGCGGCCCCCACCCCTCAGTCCGGAGATGCATGTTTTCCCATGAAACTTTTTAGCATGCTGATGTGGACACGCTTACGCAGCTTCTGTATTTTCTACAGTTGTACTTCTGCCAGGGAAGCACCATATTTGTGCCCTTTGGTCCCAGTTGTTTCTTACTTTCCTGAAAGTTCTCCAGGACCTAGGAGCAGATGGATCAGGGACTAGTGCTGGTCCACCGTCAGAACACTGTCCTGTCAGGCCAGTTGTGGGATTTAGACAGCAAAAGCTCTCAGTGGCGTGGCCATGGAGAAGGACACCAAAACCGTAAAAACCCATGGCTTTCCTTTCTATGCCTGCAAGATTTGTTGTGCTAGTATAAACGAGGCCGCTCCTTGTCAGGGAGCATCAGGAGTACAGTTAGGGAAAGGGGCTGTGTGGAAACAGGAGGGGGCCACGGCTGCACCTGCAGACCCCATTGACTTTCTAGCATCTAGTCAGCATTTGTGTGGTTTTTGTGTGGACCTGTGGGAGCTGTGTCTTGCTGGAACTGTGTGTGCGCATGACACTCTGTGGGTTCACTCGCCAGCCAGCCTGGGGGTGGACTGAATTCCATGCGGGCCAGTTCAGCCACTGCTTTGCTGCTTTCCAAATGGAGATATGCCCCCCCATCCTATGGATGGGAATGTTGAGAGCAGATGTGCACATGCAGCAGAAGCAAGATAGTGGAACAAATGCCTGCTTCCCCCATCTGATGAGCCAATGTTGGTTTGGGGCTTACGGCACGCAAACAGGGCTGGGGGTCAGGCTTCAGAATGCCTCCTCCCACTCTACAGAAGTATACCAGCACCTGTGTTAAAACAAGGGTAGCCTAGGAGGAGCACCCCTACAGGATTATTCTCCCAAAACGGACTTCTTCTGCCCCCCTCTCTCAAGCTAGAGAGGCTTTAGAAACTGACTGGTTTATGAAGATTTTTCTCATGATGGTGGACTTCGCATCACTGTCGAAACATGCTTGAAGCATGGTGATAGGCGAAGGAATCCCAGCCTATGGAGGGCAGAACTACCGCTTCCCCATCTCGCTTGAGATCTAGAATTAGTTTGCTTGAAACAGCAGGGACCGTGACTGCTGTCTCTCTGGGCCCTGACACAGTCATGGTTCTGGCTGCCTCCTTGGAATGAGAGGGCTGTGGCAGACCGGCTTTCCATTGCTGTTGCTTGCAGGACGAAGATTGGTTGGCACAGGAGGTGGGTCACCAGAGAGGCAGCTTAGAAGAAGAGCAAAGCCAGGGATCAGCGGAGGCAGCTGGAAGGTATGGTACCCCACCAACCTTGTGCTTAGTCCTTCCTAGAAGACTGTGAGGAGCTGGGTGGCTGGATATCTGACTTCTGTAGCTTTACACTCACCCTTTCTTTCTGCTGTTTTTCATTCTTTAGCTCCCATTCTGTGGCAGAATTGACCGGGATATTTTTGTGTCTGATGAGGCTGCACTTGTGCTTGTCACTCTCCTTTTGCTGTTTGGGAGCATCCCTCAGTGAAGCTGGATGCTTTTGTTGTAGGGAGAAGCCTCCTACAGGTTCAACTGGATGTTTAAGGGTGGGGAATCTGGCTAAGCCCCTTGGTGTTCATAGGAAGCCGCAGAGAGCCCCCAGAGTGCCCCTGCTGGGAGATCCAAAGGTGACTGTGAAGGTATTGGCTGACACTGAGGTAGGGCTGCCCTCCACATAATAGGGACAGAATCTGTGGGTCATATTTGACTTCCCAGGACTCCTAAGAAACAGGCCATTTCAACGCTACATTGTTCTAGTGCTGTTATTCCACTTCCAACCTCCTATGGAATCCTGGAGTTTGCAGTTGAGGGAGGGGTATTAGGATTCTCAGCCAGAGGGCCTCAGTAAACTACAGATTTCAGACAGAATTCCACAGGATATCGAAAGTGGAATAACAGCACTGTAACAGTGTAGTGCAGAAACGACCACATTCTTTTTCTCTGGTGTCTCCTCACAGCTCCTGGTCTGGCTTTTCTTGGGCCTGGGGTCCCTGTCCCCTCACTGATCCTCCTTGTTCATGTGCTAATGCCTGGATTACTTCCTTGTCAAAATAGTTTGAAGCCTGTGTGGTTTGTGACCTTAATGCAGCAGTAGCCTACTTCACTTTCTCTTCCAGATCCCTTCATGGGAGAAGGGCAAATGTAAATGAATTAAATAATGAAATAAGCAGTTGTCTGAAGAGAAAGGTCAGGCATACGCTTGTAACCACACGGAATGGCACATGGAGATACCAGAAACACTGGAATGCCCCTCCCTGAAGTGCAGCCTTCTGTGATTGTGAAGGAGACCTCTCCAGGACCTATTTTTGGCTTTCCATGTGGAAAAAGGATAATTTTTTCCTTCTCAATGAACAGTCTTGCATAACTTCTGGTTTGCTTCTCATTTTCCTTGAAATACTGAGCTGGCTGCAGATCCTGCTTCCTGACTCATCTTTGTCCTTTTGCGGTTCGCTTTGCTGCCCAGGGAGAAGAGCAAAAGCTGCCCAAGTGCTTCCGAAGGGGCTAGAGAGAAAGCAGGTGGGAGTCCCTCGGAGACAAAGCAGAGCACCGCGGCAGATGAGCAGATGTGTCTGGATGTGCAAGAGCTGCCTTGCCACAAGTAAGAGCCTGGCCTGGGGGCCTGGCCCTGCGGGTGAGGAGGGGGATTTTCTTCTGAGGCAAAGCGCTCTCTTTGAGGTTCTGCCATTGGTCCGCTGCTCATATTCAGAATGAGGCAAACTTGATTGACAACTGCTTGAATCCTTTTCTCTTTTGCTAAAAGATTCTCCTCATGTGAGTGCAAGGGAAGCTTACCGTACCTTACCCTCATTACAGTTTGTGCTAGTGACTGATTTGCTGCTGCTATAATAGATTTTGAGAAGTGAAAATAAGTTTAGCACAGCCAATCATAAAGTTAACTACAACTTGCCTTGTTGTGGAGATACTACCTTTCTGCATGTGTCAGATTAGTCTTCTAAATTGGAGTCAGCCTAGGGGGGTTTGAGCCACAGAGCCTTTCCTGCTTGAAATGAAGCTCCAGAACCCTGAATCCCAGAGATCCATGGTATAGGCTCTCCTTTTGTGGGCACACATCACCCCGTTGGTTGCTGGAGAAGGAAGAGGCACAGTCGAGCAGAGACATGGATTTCAGTAAGAGCAAGGAGCAGCAATTTCTCCTGTTAAATTTGCAAGCCCTGTAGGGTATCAGCTTTACGAAGTGCTTCTGTCTGATGAGTCCGTGTTCTGAAAGTTGCTGAAATGAGAAAAGGCAGAATCCCAAGGTTTCTTGCTCAGCAATTTTTTGCTCCCCTCCGCTGCAGTGTTCAGAAGAGCACAGAGAAAGAAAAGCAGCTGCTGCACTACTTCGGAATCGTTCCTTTGCTGAAGGCGGCTGTAGCTTAGTGGTAGCAGCAGAGCCCCTGCTGTGCGTGCACAGCATCTCCAGGCAGGGCTAGGAAGGGGTCTGCCCGAGACCCTTGGCTGACAGAAGGGGGGTTGGAGAGGGGCAAGGGCCTGACTGCAGAGGAGGAGCAACCTCCCTCACTCTCTTCCCAGAGTGTGAGGTAATGGCGTTTTTCTGATTTTTTTTAAAGCAAGGTTCATTGTCCTAAATTCAGTTAGAGAAAGAGTGCCCCATCTTTTTTAAATGAATTCACATAGTTTACATCTCGTACTTTTAACATAAAGTTGCTTTTTAGCAGCGGTAGTGGGGAATTAACACATTTTTTTTTAGATTTCTGAGCTGGGATCTGGGATGCAGCTTACAAGGCAGAGTCAATCCTTCTCATTTTTCCTAGTCCAAAATTAATTCTGTGCATTCATTGGCTGACAAATAATTTTGTTGGCATTTGGTGTGACTTGCTGAAACTCTGCACTCTTTTTTTTTTTGTATTGCAAGTTATTTTGAACATAGTTATTGGTGAACCGGAATGGTGTTCCTTTGAAAGATGCTTGGATAATCTCCTCCTCCACAGGAGTGGGCTTGGATGGCCACAAGAAATCCCAACTGGCTTTTGCCTGTTCCTGAACATTTGCTGTTTCCTGGTGCCTGGGTTGCTTTTCTTTCTCCTAGGTGAAATACTGTAATGGAGGGCACTGCCTAGGGGAGGTGCCATGGCCACTCCATTCCCAGTAGCAGTTCCTGTGGATTTGTTTCTCCTAGGGATAGAAATAGTGGGTGTGAAGACAAACAGATGGAGCCCTGGAAGGTACACGCTGAGGATTCTCCAGATGTAGTGGAGCAGAGTTCTCGCAAACAAGAGCAGGCCCTATCTTTGCAACAAGAAAAACAAATTGTGGTTCAGAGTTTGCAGGAACAGCTGCAGCAAGAGGAGGAGGAGATCCAGAAACTCCATCAGCAGAAGATGGTGGCCCTTCAGTGAGTCCTCGCCCCTACCAGAGCAGGGTTTTTCCCTATGTTTTGTAATGTTAGAACCCATAATTAGAATCCTCTGAAGAGAAATGGTGGGAGATTCAGGACAGAGCAAAGAGAGAATTTCTTTGCAGAGCAGAAAGTGAAACTGACACTCAGTGCCATAGGATGTGTGGTGGCTGCCAGCTTGGATGGCGTTAGAAGGGAATTGGGAGAATTCCTGAAAGATAACACAGCCATCAGTGGTTGCTCGTGAGGACGGCTCCGTTCCCTTGCGTGCAAGTTGCTGGGGAGGGGGCAGGGGTGGGATAGCGTGCAGCTGCCTCTGTGACAGGTTTCCCGTAGGCACCTGTTTGGACATTGGGCAGATAGAATGTTGGACTGGGTAAGTCTTTGGTCTGTTCTGACATGGCCCTTCTTATACGTAACTTGCTCAGGAATTACATGGTGGGCTGATGTTGCTTCTGCTGCCCACTGTGGTGTTGGTCTTCCTGACTGGAGCTATGTTCCTGTGACAGTGAGGAGCAGGTTTCATGCACAGAGACCCTTTTGCTTATCTCTTAGGTTGGTAAAAAGTGAGCTGGAAAATGCCAGGCAAGAAGAGGAGTTGCATCTGAGGGAGAAGGTGCTAAAAGAGCTTCAGAAACTTCGTACGCAAATCCATTCTGAAATAGAGGAAGAGAAGGAGAGAATCAGGTACTGGCTTGAGTTGGTTGCTTTTGGAAGGAGGCAGCTGGCGACCTTCGGAGGGGTGTCAGTGCAGTCAGCAGCTCTGTTTTTAAATCGGGGCGGGCAAAATATGGGCCCAGCATCTCCAGAGGCCTTGATTTTGGTCTGAGTCCTTCTCAGAATGGCAACAGAAAGTGATATGACAGCATGTGTGCTTGCCATTTTGAGAAGAACTCAGATGAAGATAGAAGTATTTGGGAGCACTGCTTGGAGCATCCTGAGGGGGCATCTGTGAGGGGACGTGTTTGATTTGAACCAGAAAACATTATGTGACACCAGCATCATTCAGTCTCTGGTTTTTTGCAGTAATCCTTTGTTGCCTTCCAGCCCACCAGGGCCCCTGAGGTACTGTACAACTGATAAATATAGATGAAACTATTCTTTTAAATGGGAAGCTTCCTCTCCTTTGCCACTTCTCCTAATACCTGCTGGCGGGGGACAGCTGGCTGTCAGCTGAGGGAGCCTTTTATCCTCAGGTCTTGTGGTCTTGACTTCCTGGTTTTGCATACATGCTGAAAACCCAGAAGACCTCTGCTGAAAGTGGTTAAAACTAGCAGGGCCTGAGCAGAGGGAGGCTCTCTTGCATGATGCTCCACCAGCCGGTGTCTACCTGGCACTGTAGCTGCCACTGGCACTCCGCCCTTCCTCAGTTTCTGTAGCCCGCTTCTCTCAAGGGCACTGTGCTGTCGCTCAGAAAGTGCTGGAAGGTTCTTTCTCATGATTGGAAAGCCCTGCAGATGGTGGAAATTCCCTGGTGTGTGCCTTTGCTTTGCCTTCAGCTGTGGGGTTGGGGGGGTACGTGGTGAAGCTGTGGGGGCAGGGGGAGGTTCTATAGCAGCTTCCTACTTTGGTGCCCTTTAAGAGATGACAGTCTTTTGTAAGAGCAAACAAATCCTGGAAGGAGTGCTCCCTCAAATACTGAGAAATGCGTGTGACCATGCGAGTCACCACTATTATCATGTCCTTTGCCTTCCCTGAAAGCTGCTGGCTTGGTGAGAGAGGTCTCCTGCTGAGCCCACGCTACAGCATGTTGCTGAACTGATTGGCAACTTTGGAGGCTTTTTCTGGGAGCAAAAGTTGGAGTCCTGTCTTGTAGTCTTCAGAAGTTTTTCTCTGGGCTTCTGTCCACCCAGCTGAGTTGCACTGGTTCGCAAGACCTGTTTGTGCTGAAGATATATTGGCTTACTCAGAGGAAGACCACTTGGTCCATCCTCACCTCCCACCCCCCATTGCCCTCTGGCCTTTGCTTCCTGCTTCTTCCTGCCTGTCAAGCGGACAGATGGGCAGAGTGGCTTCTGACGCTCTCTTACTGGCTGCATTGCAGGCAGGCCCAGGAGATGGCTTTGCATGCGCTCAGGGAGGAGCTGGAGTCCCTTCAGCAATCGGAGGAGGAAGGACTGAGGGAGGAGAAGCGTCTTTCTTTGGAAAGAGTGAAGCAGGAGGCAGAAGCAACTCAGCAGGCTGAGCGGACAAAGCTGGAGCAGGATAACCAGAGAGCCCTGAGTGAACTGAAGGAGAGGCTGCACCAAGAACAGGAAGCGGTGAGAGGACCCTTGTCTGCATCCCCTGTGATACAGCTGGGCCAGCCGGGAGGTCCTGAGGCTGTGGGGTGGCAGCTGCCTGCCCATTCTGGCCTTCCTTCCAAACCAAACGGTGAGGTGTTCTCCACCTTGCTGGCAGCGCGGGGAGCTGAGCACAAAGGGTTCCCCCGGACCCTCGCAGGGCAAGGTGATACCTGCATGTCAGTAGGGGTTCCAGAGTATGTGTGCTAACACACCTGTCTCAAGTGCCAAGGTGACTCCATGTGCCCCAGCTTCATTTGGCACCAGGCAGAAAGCTTTGCCAGAGTGCTGGAGAGCAGCTCTCGGGCTCAGTGCATGGCGTGGGTGAGAAGCTGCCCCCAAGTACTTTGCAGAGGCCTTTTGTCTTTTTTAAAAAATTTCTATTAAGAATGTTTTATTAAGTAATTAAGATTTATAGAAATTAAGAAGGAAAACTGAGAATTTAAAAAATGCAGATCAAAAATTAAGAAAGAAGAGAAGAAAATGATAAAAAGTGACTTCTTATCTTCCTTTCGGCAGTTGTATACGTATGTAGTTATCGTACCATTTTCTCTAAAATTACAACATATTCCCTTCTTTCAGTAGACTGTTCTTTCTATTCATCAAAACCTAAAGTTACCAAGTCATTTTCTTCTTTTTGCAAGAAGTCTGTAAGTCTTTAAGAAATGTCACTAATAGCCTTTGTCTAATCAAACCAGAAAATTTATCAATTTCTGCTAAATGTGTCAGTTTCAGCAACTGTTCCTTCATGGTGGATAGTGTTGAGTTCTTCCATCTTTGCACAGTCTTGCTGCCATGGTCATAGTCTGAAGCAATCTTCCACGAATCTTTCCCAGATTACTTGCCAAGGTCTCTGTTGATGCGTGGGAGCAGTCCCCTTTTTTGGGGGGAGGAGGAAGCACAGCTGCCTTCTCATTGTGATCTGTTAGCATTTGGCCATCCCTGCTGAGAAATAGTCCCACCATGTTCTTGGTCATTCTCTTGCTTCAAATAGATTTGAAAAACTCTTTCTTGTTGCTTCCTGCTTCCCTAGTCAGGCTCAACTCATTTTGAGCTTTACCTTTCTTTACACTTTTGCTGCAATCTTGGGGTTCGTATCTGTATTCTTCCTTGATAATTCATCCCTCCTTCCATTCTTTATAGATATCTTTTTTCTTTTTACTTCTCCCTTGGGTTTACTGTGCTGCCACATTTTTCAGATGTTTCCCATTTTTCTTCTTTTGTGGAATTCTTTTTCATTCTGCTTTTAGCCATTGCTTCTTCATGAAATCCCACTGATGTTGGGTGTCTTTTTTCTTTAGCATTTCTTGTCATGAGATTCTACCCAGTATTTCTCTCAGCTTAATAAAATCAGCTTTCCTGAAATCCAAGATTCGTACTTGTCTGTATTCTTCTTTGGCCTGTCCCCCTATCGCACACTGTGGCATCACCTGGTTGCTTCCCTCTAAAGTACCGGCTGCTTTGATCCCAGTGATCATCTTCTCTCTGTTGGTTAGGACCAAGTCCAGGATTGCTGATTCCCTTGTTCTTTTCTCCACCTTTTGAAGGAGAAATTATCTGCAAGGCACATCAGGAATTTGTTGGAGAGCCTAAAGTGAGTAGAGTTAGTCTCCCAGCAGACACATTAGGGTGATTGAAGTTCACCCTAACTACCAGTTTTTGCAGGTTGGAGACTTCCAAAAATTTTTTCTGAAGGGTATCATCTGCCACCTCATCTTGGTTTGGTGGTCTACAGTAAACTCCCACCACAGTGTTGTTTTTATTTCTTTCTCTATTTATCTTTACCCAAACGCTCTTAGCTGGTTCAGTCTGATGACTTGCATGGATTTCTGCACAGGTGCATTTGCTTTTGACATGCAAAGCTACTTCCCATCCTTTTCTTCCCTAACTATTCTTTTTGAATAGTTTATATCCTTCAATTGTTGTATTACAGTCATGGGAGCCATCCCACTGAGTTTCTGTTATACCTAGAAAGTCATATTTATGTTCCAGCACTAGGACTTCAAGCTTGTCTTGTTCGTTTCCCAAATTCTCTGTGTTGGTGTTTATTCACATCTTTTATTTTATTGTCAGGTTTACTGTAGCTCCCATCTTCTCCCTTGGCTTCTCTGGAATTCACATCCTTGTGCTTTTGCACAGATGTTTGAGCTATCATCTCCATGCCCCCCCCCAAGGATTTACTTTAAAATTTCCTTGATCATATTCACTTTGCTTTTGCCAAAGACATTCTTCCCAGTCTTCTTGAGGTTCAGCCCACCTGTAGCCAGTAGTCGATTATCTAAAAAGCGAAGAGCATGATCCCAGAAGCCACACCTCTTCTGCGGACACCATCTGCATAGTCTGCCATTCATATACAGTGTGGTTTTGTCCCTGTGTAATCCTCTATCTTTCAGTAGTTGAACTGGCAAGAACACTACCGCACCCCCAAAGCCTTCACCTTCTTCCCAGGGCTTCATAATCCGAGGCAATCTGGTCAAAAGTGAGCTTCACAGTGTCTTTGGGATAGTGCTCTGTTTTCCTGATGGCCTGTAGCAAGTTGTCAGTGACATCTCAAGTGCACAAGCCAGAGAGAGAGAGAGAGAGCACCCCACTTCCCAATTTATCTTGTCAGACTGACACACAGGCCCTTCTGTACTCCTGAACAGTAAGTCCCCAATGAGTCAGTCTGCAGGCGTTGCTCTTTCGTCCCTTCCACCAGTTTTTCTATCATGATCACTGCATCTGTGTTTTCCTGTTTTTGTGAGATCATAGAATTTTAGAGCTAGAAGGTACCCCGAGAGCTATCTAGTTCAACTCCCGTCCTTCAGAAACACACAACTAAAACACTCATGAAAGCTACCTGGGGGCATCTTTGTCTCAGAGGCTTCTGACGTCAGAGCAGAAGCGTCTTCATGTTGTGCCCTGCTTCTGATGTCCTGCTTCTTATGCCCAGTTGAAAATGCAGATTTTAGACCGCCCATGCAGAGACACATTCCCTCTAGTGGTGTTAGATTACAATTTCCATGAGTCCAGCCAGCCCAGCTAGTGGTGAGAAATGGCAGGAGCAGCATCCAGTGATATCTGTAGGGCCAGATGTTCTCCATGTCTGCTTTATGTGTCAGCTGACCACTCTGTGCTTTTTCAGGCCATGGAAGAACTAAAAGCACAGTTTGAGGCAGAGATCCGGCAGCAGAGAATTGCAGCAGCAGAAGAACACCAGAAGGTAAAATGTTGGGTACCTTTATGTCCAGACTCTTCCAAGCCCAAGCGTACTGCTGATAGATGAGGTCTCCTTTGTGCTCCCTGTGCAGCCCCACATGCTGATGCAGAACTTCCTTTGGGAAACTTGGAGAGGTGGGCAAGGGTTTTGGGTGGTGGCCCACCCACACCCACTCAGCATGGTCATGGAGGAGCCAGTTCCTGCCCAGCCTCCCCTGTACTTTGGCTCTGCCACCGGGAGGCTCAGGGGAAGCTCCCAGCTACAGAGGAAAGCCCTGCTGTTTACTCTCCTTCCCCCCACCCCATTATTGTTTCTTCTACTTTTCTGTTATTGATACCATTTTGTGCATTCTGTGGTTGGAAATTTTTTTGTTGTCCCTTTTTTTCTCTGTGACTTTGGCCCATGGGTCAGAAGGTCCACGTGCAGGCTTTAGCAGCCCAAGAATTCCATCTTCCTGCAGTGGGAAGTTCCTTCCGTTTGCATTTTGGGAGGCCTTTGCTAGTGTTTTCCTCTTGCCTCACTGTCAGTCTAACAGATGATCTGGAAGACTTTCCTTTCTCTGTGCCTGTGAGTTGGGGCAGGGGGATCTTGCCTCCAGCGTTGCTGGCACCAGTCACCGCTGTCCTACCCAAAGGCTGATAGATCTCTCGGTGGTCCTTGTGGAGCTATGTGTGAGGCCCTTGTAGCAGCGCTTCTTGTGAACTTCTCCAACAAGTCTTGGTTTGGGCTGCTGGTGTGCCTTGCAAGCCGGAGGGCCTTTTACCAACTGCCTCTGCTTAGATCTCGGGGGCCTCTGTGCCCCCCGAAGCCTCACAGAGGCTGTTGCTGAGGTTCTCCAAGCAGCTTGCAAGCCGTCTGCCATTGGGCATCCTGGGCAGCTGAATGGAGGGTGCCCGTTTTGGTTTTGAGGCAGTGTTTCAAGGAAGGTCAGGTCTCTGTCCTTTCTCTACCTCTTAAGGCTTCCTTTTGCTTTTAAGGCTCAGCAGATTTTCTGTCCTGTAGGTTAGCATTTATTTGATGGATTTATACATCAGTCATTGTCTAGTGAAGAGCGTTCTTGGTTTTTTTAAGCTTTATTCATTAATAACTCCCCCGCCCCTTGCAGGCCCCACTGTTTTCTCCTCTCAGCTAACAAAGCAGCCTCCTGAGCTGCTCGCCACCTGCCATCTGTGCCCACTGTTTTAGAGGTGTGCCTTTCTGATGACTGCCACATCTGGAAGACAGCTTAAGGAGCTTCAGCACCTTTAGATATAAAAGCCCTTCTCCACCACCACTCATGCAGAGTGGTAAGATAGTCTTAAAAGCAGGTAGGGAACAGCCCCTGAAGCTGATATCTCCTTTTCGACTTTTACTTTCATTTACCTTAAGGGGACATTCACCCACCCATGCCTCTGAAGGCATCCTTGTCACATTCCTGGATGTGCATCTTATCTGGACCAGGCTGGGAGTTCCAGAAACACAAGGAAGGCTGTCCCTCTCCTATGAAGGTCAAGAAGAAGATCATTCTCCCACCTGCACTTCTTCTCCTGTTAGGTCTTCTCACTTAACAGGCATCCCTACCAGCTAGCTCAGCGCCCTTCCTCAAAAGATGCTGCAACATCTGTGCTGTTTCTTTGGGGACTTTACTTTGTGAAAGGGTTTGCCAGCCAGCTACCTGGTCTCAGCCCACTGCCTTTGTTAGGTGCAATCAGATGCCCTTGTCTGGTTGGATACTTCTCCTTTGTGGTCTGTGCTCAGCCCTGCAGCTCCTTAGTGCCCTTTCTTCCTCCAGGAACAGCTTGCTTCTCCAGCCTGGTGTAGGATTCTGCAGACACTCAAGTGGAAAGCCTTGTTCCTTGCCTGTGCTTGAACTGTTCTGAGTCACCCAGCCCTCCTGCTGCCGTCTTGCCATCACAACTGCTCTTATGCTGCTTTTTCCATTTCATTTCCATTTTGCCCACTGCTGTCTTGGTCCAAAGTCTGGAAGTGACTGAGAAGGCGGGAGCCCCACCACCTTCTTGAACCTGTGATCACAGGTTGGGGTGGAACTCTATCCAAAAATCCCTTCTGTAGCTACAGAAGTTTTCCCTGATAGATTCTGCACAGTTATGCAGAACTAGAGCGTATGCATAGGTGGGTGCTTGAAGAACTGCCTTTGCAGGTAGGCTCATTTTTTACTTCCAGCTGAGAGAAGGCTCTCTGCCACACCTCCTGGAGGCAGTTGTCTGAAGATCCATTTTGCCTTTCTGTGGCAGGTGCTCTCAGCCCTCCGGATGCAGATAGTGGAGGCTCAGCGAAAGGAGGAGGCAGAATTGCAGAAGGAGGTAGACAGGGTGGAGCATCAGAAGAAGCTTCAGGTGGCAGAATACGAGCAAGAGGTAACAAGGCCTGGGCTGGAGGTTGGGTTGGCTGCGCTCCACGTTGCTCTGACTCATTGCGTGTGCTGTCTGGCAGTGGACAGGGCTATAAAATCATCCATAAGACCTGACCAAATTGCCCACCCAGGTCAGAGAAGCAGAGTTACCATCATCTTTTCCGCTTGACCAACTGTCAGAGAGCACCCTGAAGGCTCCACAGGGCTTCCGTGCAGGGTGGTGGTAGGAAGGCTCCTTGTGTGGGAAGCAGGGGGCCCAGGAGGCTTTGCCCTGAGATTCTGATCTGATGAGGAAAGGCAGTCAGAAGCCCAAGGTGAGAGCCCTGTTACAGGCTGGGCTTATTTGGCTACCAACTTGGAGGCCAGGGAATATACCTATCAAGTACAGAGTATGTATGCTATGGGTCACCTCTGCTTGATAGGCGTCTCTTCTTCAGTCAAGGCATGTAAATGCCGCCTTATTTCTTCTGGAATGGCAAGAACCCTAGGCCCTCAGTCTAAAGAGTCAGGGCTGTTTCAGAGTCCCGCTTGGCAAAGGGGACTCTTGCCTCCCAGCAGGAAGGATGAGGCCTGGGCTCTTGCAGCCTTGTACGTCACTGTTAGCGATCTTCCCGGCTAGCCCAGGACACCTTCCATGGCTTCTGATCATCAGAGGTCTGTACAAAAGGTCCTTCAGCCTCCTGTCATCTGGCTGTTGTGATGGGTAGGTCTTGAAAATTACTCCTCAGATTACTCACTTGGTTAGAGGTGCTGAAGGACTATCTGCTAACCAGTGGGAACTTGGCAGAGACCCTCTCCTTGCTTGCTCCATCTCTGCTGAGTTCCTGCACTCTGAATTGCCCTGGGTGAAACGAAAGTTGTGGTGCCAGTTCTGCAGCCCTCATAGCAGTCCTTCCTGCCAGTGGTGTGTTGAGAGGTCTCCGCAGTGGGACTGGGGTTGTCCCCTGAGAACCCGGGATGGCCTCAGCACTCATGCCCGTTTCCAAGGGAACAGTGAGATGAGACTTGCAGCTTGGTCCTGGGGCTCTACCCCCACCAGCCTGGTGCTTTGAGTGCGGTGGGGAGAGTGCCCCTTGCCCAGGGATGACTTTGTTGCCCTGCAGCTCAGCGATCTCCTGAGGGAGAAACGGCAGGAAGTTGAGCGAGACCATGCAAGGCAGCTGGAGAAAATGCAGGAGGCTCACCAAGAGGCTGTGGCAGGGATCCAGGCACAATACAAGGAAGAGGTAAGCTCATGGCAACAACCTGCTAGGGACTGCGTGTTGAAAGACCAAAGCTGGAAGCCCTGTCAGCAGCAGGGGCATGGCTGTCATGGTTCCACATGGGGGGCGTGCAGACCCACCCAGGAAGAGAGGAGAGGAAAGAGTGGGGGAAAGTCAGCCATCCTCCCTGGCTGAGAGTGGAGAGGGCCGTTGCCCATTCCACCCTGGCTATGTGGCAGGAGAGCAGGCAGCGGGCAGAGCTGCAGGCCAACCTGCAGGAGGAGTGGGACCGGCTGAGGACACACCACAAGGCTGAGCTGGAGGCTGTGCAGAAAAGGCAGGCGGAACAGCTGAAGGACTTGCGCAGAAGCCACCAGGAGGAGGTAAGGGAGCAAGTGATGGGGTGGGCCAAGCAAGGTAGACAGGCTTCCTTCATGGAGGAGGAGCAGAGGGTCCTTTCATGGGGTCGCAGTGCCCCCCAGCCTTTGCTGTGCCTTGAAGTGTAACCCCCCCATCTGCACTGTGCAAAACGCAGGGAGGACTCACTTCTTCAAATGGTCCCCCAGCCATGCAGAAATCTCCAGTGATAAGTTGCCAGTGGCACATTTTGAGTGTCCAGGAGAGGAGAAGCTGCGTGTCCCCTCCCCATCCAAGAACCAGCAGCTTGCTTCCTACCCTTGGTTCTCTGGCAGCAGGAAGTCCCCGCTCCAGAGGGGGCCCTCTCCTCAGGGACAGGTGGGTGGGTCTCATTGGTGGGCACAGCTGTCTGTCTCAGGAAAGACTCGGGGTCTCCTGTGGCATCTCTCTTTGCACAGGAGGAAAAGGCCCGGGAGGCAGCCTTGGAATGGGAGCGCCAGGCCAAGGAGTCGCAGGGAAGAGCCACCCAGCTCCAGGCCCAGGTGAGGGAGTGGCTGCTGCTGCTGTTGGTAGCCACAGTAGTTACACTGCTGGTGACTGTGCTGCTGGCCTCCCGCAGGACTGCTTCAAGCAGCGGGTGTTCCCCCGTGGAAGTGTTTGGGGAGGACTGTGAGAATCTGGGGGGCTTTTGTAAGACACTCTGGAGTCCCATTCCTCCCCTCTCCCTCCCTGCGCGGGAGGCCCTTTCCACGTTGCTCTGAACCACCGCTGGCCTGGAAGTGTGGCTGGGCCCCCTGACAGCCTCCCACCGCCATGCCTGCACACCGTTGGCCTTTGGGAATGGTGGTGGGAGACAGGGTGCGAAGCCTGCCGAGCAAGCGCTCTCTTTCCCTCATGCCCACCCCCCGTGCACAGGAGGAGCTCTGGAGGAAGAGAGCACGGCAGCTCCAGGAGGACGAGGAGCAATGGGACCAACAGAGAAAGGTGCGTACATGCCGCCAGCTCTGACAAAGCTGGGAGCCCTGTAATCATCATCATCGTCATGGGTGTTGCCTTTGTTGTTGTTACTACTGTTGCTGGTACAACAGCAACAGCAACACAGTGTCCCTGTGTCTGGCACCCTCTCTTTTCTCTTGTGGTGGCAGGCAGGGCTGGTGTCTTCCTTGTTGGTGAGGCTGAGGGAGAAGTGGCGGTTGTGGTAGCCAGGGCAACCATTTCCACCTGCCCGTTCTGTCCCTCTAGCAGTGGTTCTCAACCTGTGGGTCCCCAGATGTTTTTGGACTTCAGCTCCCAGAAGCCCTGAGCATTGACCATAGTAGCTGGGGCTTCTGGGAGCTGAAGTCCACAAACATCTGGGGACCCACAGGTTGAGAACCACTGCCTAGAGCTTTGAGTTGAGTCTCGCACCCTCTACCACTGCTGCACTGGGTATAAGAGAGGGTGACTGCCTGAGGTATGCAGTGCCAAACCGTGAAGCAGAAGAAGCGCCTTCTGCTGATGAGCAGCAGCAGCTTTCCCAGCCACAAATAAAGCTCTCTGTGCCACTGAGCTATAGTCCTTTCTGCCACGGAAGGGCAGGGTGACAGTTGCTGTGGCCAGAACATGGGGGGAGGTGATGGGGGCCCAGGGGCCCTCCTGTTCCTTCACAGCAGGAAGGCATCCTGGACTCTGTGGCTGAGGGGCTTTGGAGGCCCTCCGGGAACTGGTGCCACTCCTCCTGACTCCCCCTCTGCTGATGATTGGTGGAGTGAAGGAGTGGCAGGCAGGACCGAGTGAGGAAGCTGCCACCACTGCTTTCCTTCTCCTCAGTCCTCCTTTGCCGTGTGGAGGGTCGGGGGTCACAAAAGGGAGCCTTGATGGCAGGGAGATGTGTTTGGATCTCCAGCTAAGCCATTGTCATCTTCAGGCAAGCAGGCAGTCAAACAGCGTGTCCCTTGAATTTTCTCACCCAGGAAGCAGCTGTGGCGGCTCATCTCAGCCTTGAGGGGTCTCAAAAGGAGAAGGAGAGCCTTGCAGAGACCATGCAGCAGCTGCGCCAGGCTCTGGCAGGGCTCTGGAACCAGAAAGCAGAGCTGGAGTCCCAAGTGGAACAGCTGCGGAAGCAGGCCAGGTGTGCAGAGGGGGCTAGGACCCTTCCCTGGCCACCCTCTTGTCAGTCATGGCCACCAGTCAATCTGTAGGTTCATCAGTGGGCCCTGGGGTGTCTCGTCAGAGAGGGGTGTGTGAGTTTCAAATATGGCACATTTGAGGTCACCTGTTGGCTGACTGATTGGCTCATTGATTGCTTCTCTCTTGCTGGACTGGAAGTCCTCAGGTTTCACTCGAGATCTTCAGTGATGATGTTGGATCTGCTTATTAGCTGTGCTTTTCCTCTCTTTTCCTGCTTTGTCATTTGTAGTGAACTTGAGGAGTCCATCAACAGCAAGCAGGAGCTGCTGAGCATGGGAGGTGGTGGGGAAATCCATGAACTGTCCCCAAGGAACAAGGAGGAACAGCTCAGACTTGAAGACCTGCAAGAGAGTGGCCCAGCGGTCAGTAGCATTTTGCTGGTGGAAGCAGGGGGCCCCAATTTATGCGTGTGATCTCATGGATCCTGCCCTGCCTGCTGGGTGGCTTTCCATTCCAGGGCCCAGCCTGGGAGTTCCACCAGAAACATATGATGCCACCCTCCTCAAAGGGAGAGGATATAATGCGATGTGTGGCTGTACCAAAAAAAAAAAAAAAAAAAGATGTAGCTAACCACTCAACTTATATGTCTCAGGAACATTCAGAAAAGGAGAAGGAGAGAGAGAGAGAAAGTTGTGATTTTAGGCTCATCACAAGGAGAAAAGTTTCAGAAAACCAAAGTCCTATGTGAAGTTGCTGAGTTATTTCAAAAAAGAGAATACTTTCTTGCAACCAGTTCTCCAGGCACCCCAGAACTGGGGCTGGGCCTTGCAGTTGCTGTGGTACTCAGAGTGGGGAGCATTTGGAGGCTGGAGGAGACAGGCCATGCTTTCAGGGAGTTAGTGGTTGCAACTGGGGGCTGGCTCTGCCTTCCTATCCCTGCTTGGAATCAGCCTGGTAGAGAACATGCCCAGAGCCACCTGACAGACTGCTTTGCCTACAGAAAGTCCCAAATTGAGGTTCCCTGCCTCTGATAGGAGGGAGGGCAAGGAAAAAGCCTCTCTGCCTGAGACTTTGGAGAGTTTCTGCTTTTCAGATGAAGCCACACCTGTGGAGAGAGGGCCAGCTGGTTGCCTCTCACTTAAGCCATCTCTGTGAAATTGCTATCACTTTCCTTGGTTTGGGATTCAGTCCTTATCTGCATATTAATTAACAGATTTAAATATTTATTAAACCCTCAAGGCTGCCTCCGGAGAGATGGCATCAGAAGCTGCAAAGACCAACAGAGAGAGCAGCTGCCTGATGGATCAGTAAGTGATGAGAGGTTATGATGCTCCCCTTGCATTTTGTGTGGCCACAGGCTTAGACAATGGTTCAGAACAAAGCAGTGGCGCGTGGCTAGTTGACTGCTGACCTGGGGTTTTCTTCTGGCACCAACAAGAACAGTGTGGTGCACTTGCTCCGGCCCTACAGGGCACTTCTGTGCTTGGAGCAACCTCAGGAATTTCTGGAAGTCTGAATCTCACCCAGATCTCTTTCTGAAGGGTTCGACACTACATTTCTGCAGAAGGATCCTCCCTCAAGACCACCAAAGAGTTCCTGATGCGCCAGACTCGCTCTATGCGGAAGAGGCAAACAGTCTTGAGAGCAGCCAAACAGCACTGGAGCCATGACCTGCAGGATCCGGGACGCTCCCAGGTGCTAGAGGGGGTGCGGAGGAACCTGGAAGAGGTGAGCAGTAGGAAAGCAGTGACAGAGCCCAGGGAACCCAGATGGGCCGCGTGAGCTTCCAGACTGTTGCCCCACCCAGCAAATGCATTCCTGTGGAGTGGGGAGAGGGGTGCAGATTGTCCACCAATTTGGACCCTGGTCAGGAATGTCTTATTTAGAAGAGGTGGATGTCTATTCTTGGGGGTGAGTAGAAATCCCGACAAAGGGAAATCCCTCTGGCTTCCTCCCAACTTATGTGATTGTTCACTCCTGAACTTTTTCCTGACTCTGCCTGGTGGGTGGCAAGCCAGTTGTTTGCCTTCTTGGGAAGCCAGGCAGCTGTTTCAACCCATCTGCAGCACCTCAGCAAGCCTGTGGCCGTCATACCCTAGAAGGCCCCAAATGGTCAGCAACGGGCAGGCTGGGGGGTGGTCTTGCAAGAAGCGGCTTACCAAGTCTTTCCATATGAATGTTTGTTTTCACATTTTTGTCCCACTGCTCCTGGTATCTTCTCACAGGAGTGCTCACAAAGGCCATTCAGAAAGAATGAAAACACATTAAAGCACAGTAACATTAAACTGCAAGAGCTGCAGAGTGAAAGCCAGCTTGGAGCTCTCTGCAAGTGCTTTCTCTGACACTATGGACCAAAGACTTAGTAATGATGGGGAGTAATGTGCTGTTTCCCTCCCCAGGAAGCCAGGCAGCTGGATGAGGTGAAGTCTGCCGTGCGCAGGGGCAGGCGCTGCTGAAGAAGAAGGAGCAGCGGCTGGCCCAGCTGGAGTCCTCCCTGCTGGAAGAGGTTGCTCCCTCCTCCCCCACCTCCCATGGGTGCAGAGCGGGGAGTCAAGTGTCTTCCTGGGGAGGAACCTGGGCCTGGTGGTGGTGGTGAGGCTGCTCCTTTCCAGAATGTGAATCTTGGCAGCTCACTTGGGGTGGGGTGAGGCCTGGGGCACCTTTGCTCTCAAGGGGATGGCCACGGTGGCCTTCTTTTCTCTTTGTCAGGAGTCCTAAGTCCCGTGGCTTTCCTGAGAAAGCCCATTTTGTCTGTGGACTGGGCAGCCAAAGCTGAGGCCTAGCAGAAGCCACAGTCGGGGTGGCCTGTCAGTGGACAGCAACGAGGTCTTCCTCCCCTCCTGTGGCTCTGGGAGTTGACTGGTGTGCTGGACCAGCTTCCAGGGATCACACCCTTGAGGTGTCTATGGCAAGTTCTGCCCATCAGGTGGAGGCTTGGGGGGGGGCACACTGGCTGGCTGCCGGTTTTGTGCTTGCCAAAGGGGGCTGTGCGCCCGCCCTGCCAGTTGGGTTACAGAACTGGGCCCTGTTTCCAGCTGCTCCTTTTGCCTCTGCCACTTGGTGGACGCTGCTGCTTCATTTGCCTTCCTGCCAGTTTGTCTCAGTCAGGAGAAGAGGAAGGAAGACACATGTTGGAGCAAGCCCTGGGGGGAAAATGGGCTTCTTCTTTCTCTTCCCAGCTCTCTGATGAAGATACGCTGAAGGAAGTGGCATGCAAGAAGGTGGTGACCTTTGACCTCAGCGACTCAGAAGACACAAGCAGTGTGATGAGCACTGATGGCTCCCCCCACAAAAGTAAGGATTGACTCCAGTGCTGTGAGGGGCTCCTCAGGGGCCCCTCTGTCCAGGGTTATCCATGCCAGTTAGATCCTTGTCAACCACCTGTGAACTCCCACCTGCTCGGGTGTGCCTGATTTAAGGCTCTCTTTTGAGAGAGACGGGGTGAGAAAACCCTTTGAATTTGTGCTTTTACTTCCTTACGCCAACCCAGTTCCGGTTCTCTGGGGGTATATGGCTGGAAGTTGTTGGCAAGCGTAACCGCCATTTTCATTTTGTTCCTGCACCTTTCCCCCAAACTTCTCCCCTCTGGGGGCCAGGAGGGACACAAATCCTGTGCAGTCTTTTTGGACCTTTGATTGTGGCCTGCTAGGCTCTGAATTTGTTCCAGGAGCAAAGTCCTTTCCAGGCTGAGTTTGCCTATCAGAGCAGCTGCCTCTCCTCAGCTTCCTAAAATTTCCTCAGGTATCGCAAGGTGCACCCCTGGGAGCAATGGGCTGTGGATTACAGCTTTATATGGCCACAGGGGTTCTCTGCTGCTGCTCCACCTGCCATGCTTTGCAGCCATCAGCCTCTCTCTCTCTCTCTCTCTCCCCCCCTTCCCCACAGCGGTGGACTTGAAACCAGAGCTCATCTTGCCCCCGCTAGACAAGATCCAGTGCTTGACCAACTCCTTGCAGCGCATCACCAGCGAGCTGAACCGGGTGCTTGGTCTGCTGAGCACCTTTAGCACCCAGCAGCCTCTGCTCTTCACACCCACCAAGGGCCCAGTGTCCCTACTGCCCAAAGAGGGCATTCCGTTTACCACTTACACCTCTCTGGCCCATGCCCCGTCTGCAACTCCAGCTGGAACTTCTGCTGGACCCCAGTGGGCCTGGGGTATCTGCTCAGGGTCCGTCCCTGGCCCCTCCACTCTGGCTGGTCAGTCGGTGGACAGCATGTTGACGGAGAAGTGGCACAAGTATTTCCCAGGTGAGGAGGAGGAGTGCTGTTGGACACCTTGTTCCTAGGCAGCCTTTCAGGATTGCAGGGAAGCAAAGCCCATCCCTGGACCACTCCGTTTGCAGACCAGGGTCTGAATCCTGCTGGTGGTCCCAGTTAGAGAAGGACCCCTGAAATCAGTGAAATGTGTAGAAGAATTCAGTCAGTCGGTTGGTCTTCTGTGGTTGGAATGGCCAGTGGGATGCGGCCCCTGAGACGAGGGAGCCTGGTGACCAATAGGAGGCTGGGGCTGATTGTGGGGTAGGAGGGACATAGGTAGTGAGAGGCCTTCCTTTCCTCCCTGTTGTACAACGTAGCAAGAAACCCAAGATCTTGCGGCCCAACAGTCCTTTAGCTTGGTCCTGACCGTGGCTGCATCTTTTTGAACTGGAGAAGAAGACAGTTTGCCTGAAAGTCTGGGGCAGAAGGACCTTTCCCAGGTCCAGCTGGTTTCCTGTTTCACCGCTGGGTAGCTGGCTGGCTGTTTTGCCTTCTCCTTACTCCTGAAAAGTGCTATGTTCAAACTTTCCCAAGGGGGCTGAGGGGTTTTTCTCGCTGCCTTTGGGCTCCCCCACACCACCTTTTAAGGCCTAGAACACATCAGTATTTGTCCTGACGCACTTGACAGGTTGGTTTTCAGACCCAGACTGGACTGTTTGTGGCAGGGGGAAACAGTGCCAGAGCCTTGCCACGTTGCCTCAGCGTGCAGGGTCATCCCCTCTGGCCCTGCTTGGCAGTTGGAAGCCTCACTTCTCCCACTGGATCTCGGGCAGAGATGAGGCACCCCAGTGTGCTCTGCTCTCAAGCGCCCTTTGCATTATGTTCTTTCTTTGAATCAAAGCAGAGTTTGCTCATGCTGAAAACCAAAGATGTGAGCTGCTTATTAGAAACAAATGGGCCCAGAACTGAAAAGGAAGGTGGCAATAGCCATCCAAACGGAGTGAGAGATTTCAACTTAAATCCTATCACTATTCTGTTTAGGAATTAACTGTCATTAAGTTCTGTTTGGGGTTCTCAAAGCCTTTCCTTTTCCTTCTAGGTGCTAAGGGATTTTTATCCCTTAGGTGTCCAGACAGGCTGTTGTACTTGTGCTTCCTGTTTTTAAGCTCCTGATTTGTTGAACCATTGGCACAATCTCATGGGGTATCCCTGTGTCTCAGAGTCCCTTTAGGTTCTGATTCCCACATCTCTGCAAAAGATTCACGCTCTGGGAGGCAACTGTCTGTCTTGCTTGGAGGCGCCTGCCTTACCTAAGAGCTCCTGGGCCTCAAAGTCAAGGTCCCTGGATGCAGAGCTGCAGAAGTCCCAGCTCCGCTCACTAGCTGTCCTCCTCCATCCCTGGCCTGAGCCTCCTTGCCCTGGCAGACTGAAAATTGTTGAAGCACAGCAGCAGCAGCTGTCTCCCTTGATTACTGTGAGGAGAGCTCATCCCTCTCACGTGGGTCTCCGGGCTCCACACTCCTACCTGCTACAGCCCTGTGCCTGCGCCAGTGGAGAGACCCCGAGGCAGGCTGTTTGGAAACAAAGCCCCAAAATGGCCAAAGAACTCAGTGACCCAGGGGATCCTCCCATCCTCCCATCCACCAGAAGGCCAGGCTTTTGACTTCTGAGTCTGAGGGCATCTCAGCAGCACAGTTGTTTCCTAACCCTAACCCCAACCCTAATTCCTCCTCTTTGTTGGTGTTGCCAGCAGCTGCAGGTGCCATTCTACCAACGCTGGAAGTCCACCTGCAGACCAAAAAAGAGCTCCTTCTCTTCCTCCTCTTCTTTCGGTGAAAGGCGTTCCAGAGACCCTGCAGAAGCCCCGTCCTGGCTCTGTCCTTGCATGCAAGAAGGGGCTGGAAGGGACCCCGGGAGCTACCTGGCCCAAGTCCTGGCATGCAGAAACATGCAGCAGAAGCACTCCTGAGGAGTGGCCATCCTGTTTCTTTTTGAGAGATCTCCAAAGAAGAGGGTCCACACCCTCCAGGGCTCTCTGTTCCACGGCTGATGCAGTTTCTCCTGACATTTAGGTGGAATCTCTTTTCTTGTAATTTTAATCCAGCAATTCACGTACCAGTGTCTGGAGTAGCAGAAGGCAAGCTCACCCCGTATTCTCCATGACTTCCCTTCAGATATTTACAGATGACTATCACAACATCTCTTAATCTTCTCTTCTCCATACTAAACCTGCCCAGCTCCCAAACCATCCATCACAGGCTTGGTGATTTCTGGACCTTTTACCATCCTGGTCACCCTCCTCTGGGTGTGTTTTAGCTTGTCAACATCCTTTCTCCACCCTGGATCCCAGAAATGGACACAATATTCCAAGGAGAAGAGAATACTATTTCCCTTGACCTGGGCACTGTACTCCTCTTCATGCAACCCAGAATTGCATTGAATTTTCAATTATATTTTGACTTGTGCTGCTTTTGAGCCACGTGTTTTCCAATCTGTATTTGTGCATTTCATTTTTTTTCCTGCCTAGACTTTCCATCTATCCCTCTTGGAATTAATTTTGTTAGCTTTGGCCAGCTCTCCAGCCTGGCAAGGTCGTTTTGCATCCTGCTCCTGCTTACCAAGATATTACCTACCTCACCGAATTAGGTATCATCGGCAAATTTGTTAAGCATGCCGTCTATTCTGCATTGTTCTGTTGTGCACTTTGACCAGTTCTTGACAAATTGTGACTTCCAAAAAAATCTCAGGATGATTGAAGTCTTCTGTTATTATTCTATCTCTCCTTGTTGAATATTCAGCCATTTTTTTCTAGGAAGGCATCACCCAAATCTTTAGTCCAACTTGGGAGCCTATAGCAGACCCTACAATGAGGTTATGATTATTTCTCTCCCCTTTAATTTTTAGCCAAAGGCTCTCAGCCTGTTTCCAAAGCTCTAAGTCATGGATCTCCTCATAGGCGTACACATCCTGGACATCCAGTGCTTCAGTACAATACGATGCCTCTTCCTCCCCTGCTTGGTCTGCTTCTTTGGAATAGATTATAGCCTTCCATTCCAATCAGGAGACTCATTCCACTAGGTTTCAGTGGTACCTATTAAATCATATTTCCTTGCTGTTTTAAAAGTTCTTCTTTACTTCCTATGCTCCGGGCATTAGTATAGAGACATCTGAAACAATGATAGTTCTCTCCAGCTGATACCTTTCTCAGCCCATTGTTAGGCTCTGGTACTATTGGCCCAATTCGTCCTTTATCAGTGATGCTGTTGCCCCAAGCACTTGATGTGCTCTGTCCTCTGGAAAGCTATTTCCCTTCCCGCGTAACTCAGTTTAAAGCCCTCCTGATCAGATACGCAAGACTCGTAGCAAGTGCGTTCTTTCCAATTGTAGCAAGTGTAACCTGTGTCTTGCCAGAAGGTCATCTTCATGAAACTGCAGACCATGATCCAAGAAGCCAAATCATCCTTAGAGCCAGTTGTTCACTTCCAGTATTTTTCTCTTTCTAGACCATGAACTTCTACAAGAAGGAGCAATGAAATAACCAAAACAGCCCCAAGGTCCTTTTGCTTCCTCCCCAGACTCTCATAGTCCCTTGCAATGTGTGTTGGCGGCTGTATCTTGCAGTGTTGTTTGTCCCAGCATGGATGAAAAAGAAGGCCAGTGGTCACTGGACTTGATGAATCTTCTCAGCCTCTCTGCTGCATCTTGGATGTTCACCTCAGGAGAGGACACAGGCCTTGAGATGCCTTATGAGGCCAGCACACCACTGCCTCTGTTCCTCTTGACAGGGTATCACCCACCACTATCACATATCCCTTCTTCCTCTGGGAATTCACAGGAACCCTTCCATCTACAGACACCTACAGGGTTACCTCCATGCCTTCTGCAGCCTGGGGCTTTTGTCCCTGTTTTTGTGCTTCATAGTCATTTGAGAGAGTGTAGAACTGATTGTGTAGCTCTAAGCTTGAAAGAGCTGTTGGTGGTTCTGCTTCTCTGTGTTGCCTTCCTCCAAGTATCTGCTTCCTGTGTTTGGAAACAGTTCACCTCCTTAGAGGCATTGTCCTGGTCTTGCCCTTTCAGAGGAGTTTGTTCCAATCTTTCAAAAAAAGCTTCATTCTCTCTGTTAAGCTGAAGTGTAGACCCATGGACCTCAAGCTTGGGGGAGCACATGTTCCCATGTGTCTGGCAATGGGGAATTTGCTTGTTGCCTGAGGTAGAATTTGTTTGGGGTCCCAATTCTACCATTGACTGTGAGGAAATGCGGGTTATGATGTCATAAACAAACAGGTCAATTTAATATACAGAGTAACCGCCAATTCAAAGCCCTCCTGTAAAATCCAGCTCCTCCAGCTCCAGTGCCCCTCCTCAACTCTCAGATCTTTGGCTCTGATGTCCCATAGGACCTCTTCCTGTACTCATGGCTTCTGTATCATACGCTTCTCTCTCCCTCTCTCTCTCACGCACACACACACCCCATATGCTAGACTGGGTGCACAGATTTTGTGTGTTACCTTACGCACTATGATACTTGTATGTGTGGATGCACGCACAAACATGCACAGGGTGTATAATTCAGCTGTTGAACCCAGAGCCCCTGTTGCTCTGTATGTGGAGCGCTGCTTTCTTCTGCCCCAGCTGCGAGAGTTGGAGGGGAACTTTCTTTACCTGCAAATGCTGCCTCTGCTAGTTCAGCGGTCTGTGGCAAGGCTTCTGCCCTGTAGGGCTGTTGGGGGTGATTTCTTGCCAGAGTCCAGGCTGAGCCGCACAAGGGGAGGATGGCGGCTGCTTGTAGAGTCATTTCTGCCCTTGGGGAGGAAGTGCGGAGGGCCTCCCAGCTCCTCAGTGCCATCTTCTTCAAGGGAGAAAGAACCTTCTTCCTGCCAGGAGGCAGAGGGAACACCCCATATCTAGGGTATTCCTGGAGGAGAATTGGCATTGCTGGCAGGATTGCTTTTCTTCTCTGAGAACAGCAAAAGCTCCTGAATTGGGTTGAGTCTGGAAGAAAATGCCACACCAGTTCCATAGCAGATAGGCAAGGTAGAGGTTGACCTTCAACATGAGCTCTTTCTTCTCTTTCCAGGAGGCTTCCCCTTGCCCTGCAGAAGTCCTGGCCTCCTGAGCAGCAAGCTGACGTTGGTGACCCCTGAGTAAGAGCTCTTCCTGCAGTCTGAGACTGGCTAGTTGGGCTGGAGAGGAGTGCTTTTGTCTTGACCCATTACTTGGCTCAGAAGCTCTGCTCTGCCATCTGTCATTGCTGCCCCAGAGGGAACGCGGTGCCAGGGACGGGAGGGGCTGGGCAGAGGGTCTGGAAGGGGGGGCTTGCCAGCTCAGGCCCTTGGCTTCCCAACATCCACCTGGCTGCAGCATGCTTTCTTTATTTGGGGGACTGTGAGAGTGGTTTTTCTCATTGATCCCCACCCCAATTTCCACTTCCCCACAGGGATCACCTGCATTCGTTCCCACACCCCCATTTCCGTACCTCTGAGACGGAAAAGCCAAATATCCAGGGCATGATCGATGCCAACAGGAAGTGGCTGGAGAGTGTCAAGCAGGATTCCCGACCGTATCCTTTGCCTGAAGTGGGAGCTCTTCACAGACCCCATGAGATTCTGGCGGGAGCTGTCGTCCCCTTTCCAGATAAAGGCACCTAGGGTATCCATGGATCAGACATTAGGGGCAGAACTTTCCAGAACTTCACATATGCCTATAAAACTATAGGAATGGGGTAGAACCTGAGAATCTGTGGAGTCTGAAGGAACCCTGAGGGCCCCGACCTGTTCATCAGAGAGCAGGAGAGCTTGACTCAACCTGTGGGGATTTGGGGAGTTGATATCAGCACCATCACATCCCTCTTCCCTGCCACAACTCTCGATCTCTCTCTTTCCCTCTCGCCGTCTCTGCTTGCTCTCAAGCCTGCCTGCTCTGGGTCTGCTGCCATAGACACACAGTCACAAACACACAGAAACATAGGTGCTCCCTCCCTCCCTCCCTCCCTCCCTCCCTCCGAGAGCCTTCTTCCACACATTTTCCAAAGTGGAGGGACAAAGAGTCCAGCTGCAGTTCTCCTCTGGGGCGACCGTTGGAGCTGTCAGCCACGACAGGGTGCCTGCCTGCCTGCCCTTCCGTGTCCTCCTGTAGCCCAAAAGGCTTTACCTGGCCGCCTTTTCCTGCACAGATATTGGCTGGAAGAGTGAGACCCAGCAATGTTGCACAGCACATGCACACTGTGCGGGGGAAGGAATGTGTACCCTTTGCACATGCTCATGCACGGTGGTTCAGTGTGGCCACCAGAATGTCGATTTTGGGTGTGTCACCAGTGGAAAGCCAGCCTGTGTCTGGGTGCCCCTGAGCCTTTGGGGGCTCCCAGACTCAGAATGCCGGCAGGCAGAGTTTGGTTCTGGTGGCCAGCTCAGGACTCCTCCAGAGGCAGTGGGGTGGGAGGGCTACTTTTTCTCTTTGCCTTCTGCTCCAGCTGGGATCTAGCTGCACTCTTGTTTCTGCCTGTCACGTTATTTGGCTTTTCCTTCACCTGTTTTGCCAGCCCCCTCTTGCCAAGTGGACCAAAGTCCTCACTCGGGGCCACTGGCGTGGTGCAGCTGGGCCTGGATGAGAACAACCAAATCAAAGTCTACCATTTCTAGGCAACGGGGAGAAGCTGAGCTGGGAGGCTCTCTTGGCTCCACCTTCCAGGCAGCAAAGCCCAAAACCTGCTTGCTCTCCGTCTTGATGACAATATATGATGTTAGTCCCTTCTGAGGCAGTTTCCGTGAATGCTTTCTTGGGCCTGGCTGAAGCCACAGAGCCTCCCTTCTGAGAAAGGAGGTGGCTTGTGTGGTGGGGATCTAAGTGCAAGCAGCCGTTACAGGTGGCTTCTTTGCTGGTTTTCTGGGGCCCTGCAGGGGAGCTCCCTTCCTGGGAGATGGAGGCAAAGGCTAACTGCCCATGGATGTGTGCCTTAGGCACATGGGTGGTAGCAGCGGGCGCAGCAGTTGATGCGAGCCTTTGGAAGTTGTGAGCTGCTTGGCCTCTGCATTGCTGCATCCCGCTTGTCCTACATCCCAGGTAGTGCAGCATCACTGTTAGTTTCTATTATATAAAGGTTTGTTAGCAGATGCCAGAGTAGACTTCCAAAGCCCACCAAGTCCCCAGATTTCCCTTTCAAGCCTGGGAGGTGAGTGTTTGGTCATGGCATTACTCAGCCACCATCCCCGGGGGAAGCACAGAGCCCAGTAGGCCAGGATGTGGCTGGGTCCAGGCCATCCTTGGATGCCTTGTGGGGTGCTGTCATTTGCCCGAATCTCTAGTCTGCCAGTCTTGGGAGTTTGCTGCCTCTTAGCTTGGATCCTTACATCTTCCAAGTGAGGGACCAGGTTGGGCTGAGGCTGTGGGCTGGTGGGGCGGGCGTGTATGGTAGCGTTTTGTGATGTGCCCAGTGGCCCTGGAATTGGCACAAGTGGTCTGGAGAAGTGCAGGGAGAGCGGTGGCATCCGCCTGTCCACTAGTGGAGTGGGTGTGCCCAGGAAGGTGTCTTCCTTTTTTGGTCATCCTGCTGCCGCTCTGCTCAGACTGCCTTCTCTTCTTCTTTCTTGGAGAGGACCAGGTGCAGGCGGGGAGACAAGTTCTGGCTTCTTGGGCATCGGGAGGGCAGCAGCACTGGCCTGTCTGTCATCCTCTCTGCTGGGGTGCTCACAGTCTTGTGCCACCAGGTCTCAGAGAGTGCCTCCTTGCTGGAATAGCAGCAGAAGGGACATGAAACAACTGCACGAGGACACCTGATGCTGCTGGCTATATTTTGCATACCAAATAAAGTTACTCCTTTGCATTTCTCTGGTGGTTTTGATGCTGCTCCTCCTCCCTGAAGTTTGTGAGAATGAGATGTGTTTTGCTCTCCTCCCTTCTGCCTCCTCACAACTGTCATTGCGTGTCTGTCCTGCAGCCAAGCAGAGCCTCCCCCTCCCTGGGAGCAGCAGGGAAGGTGGGCAGGGATGGAGCCGGGCTGCTGCCATGTTGCCAGTAGAGGAGCTGGCCTTTTTACAGCAAGTATTTTCGCAGTCTTTTCACTGGTTTCTAGGGGAAATGTATCTGGCTTTCTGCTCAGCCTGTCTCCACAAGTCCCCACCGCCACCAGTGGCATGCTCGTGGGTGACACTTGAAGAGAGAGCAGGACAGGAATATGACCAGACCCTGGGTGTGAGAGCTGGAGCTGAGTGGCTCCCAAGGACAGCCGGTGTGGCAGCAGGGCCGGCCTTCTTCTGCCTAAGCTTATTAGGCCGTTCGGATACCGTTTGCCCAGTTGCAGCGCAAGCGAGGTGGCTGATCGCACATCCACCGGCAGGCCTCAGAATCGTGGGAGTTCCTGATTTCTGTTACCATGTTGGCAACGCTGATGACAGCTCTTTTCTTCATGGTGAAGGCCTTTCGGCAGGTTGGTATCTCACTTTGTGTGTTTTGCCCTGTAACTGAAAGGAAGCAGTGCTAGAGGTAGCTGGTCCCTCTTGCAGGGGTACAGGGAGGTGGTGCAGCTGTCTGGCCGTTGTTGCTGCTTAGGTGGTGGGACTGTATTTGGCCCGTGGAAGAGGAGGCTGCCAATCTGCGCAGTCTGACCAATGTGTAGGTGTTGCTGTCGGGGTTGGGGAGACACAGCTTTCTGAGTGGTACTTTATTGCTTTCTCCCCAGCTTGGCAGCAGCCTAATCCAAGAGGAACCACTGCCTTACCTGGTTCACCAGCCCTTGCCGTGGCAAGTCCAGTATGTGACTCAGAGCCGCAGAGATAGTGGGGTACGATTCTCTCTCTCTCTCTCAATCTCTCTCTTTTTTATTGATGCCTCCATTTGGACAGGAATGGCTTTTTTGCAGCCTCCTTTCAAATATGCTGGCAGCTCCTCTCCCAGGAAAATGAGATGGAAGTGTGGGGTGCAGGGCAGCTTGGTTGTGGGGCTGTGGCTACTCTTGTGTACTCGGTGCTGGAAATGGGAGCCAGAAGGGGTAAGAGGAAACCAAGTGCCTTGTGTCTGCATGAAAAAGAGCCAGCTGGCAGAATGGAAAGAGAACAGGGTGTGCAGTGTTTGGCAAGGGGAGTTCCTATGGAGACAGTTTGGTGTCCTCCAGCTCTTTGGGGCTATGAGTCCCATCGTTTCTATCATGGGTGAGTCTAGCTGAGTATGTCAGAATGGTAGTCTAGCAGCTTCTGGTCCCTGCTTAGTTATATAGAATCGGGGTCTTGTGTTCTACATGTAAATACGAGAGAATGATTGTGGCTCAAGTGGCTATAGCCACCTTGGGTGGTTCCAGACCGAAGCAGTGGTCCTCAGCTCTCGGCAGTGTGAGTTGCCAGGAGCGCCAAGGAGCAGGGCTGAGAGGGTCAGGCCACAGCAGATGGCCTCTGCGTTGGGTGGTCTGCCAGCTGGCTGGCTGGCTGGCTGCCCCAGCAGCGTCATCTGGTTTGCAGCTTGGCCTTGGGACTCACTTTAACTCTGGTTCTCACTCTTTACAGAAAGTGAGGAGTTCCCGGCACAACAGCATCTACGGGACTGCAGGACGAAAAGGTGAGGGGGGGCGTGGGTAATGGTCCAAGGTCAGTGAGTTGGGGGCGTTCTAATGGGGCTGCTGCTGTGGTTGGTGGGGAAGTGGGGGCTGGGGAAGGGTTCTGGCTCTTGCAGGCAGCTGGTTGAAGGAGCCCTTGCCGCCTGCCACTCTGTGGATCGTTCCTCCCAACCCTACCCTGGCTCCACACTCTTCGTGTAGCAGGAAGAATCTCAATAGCTGTTCAAAGTCATGCCCTGAGCAAAGAGGCTTTTCCTGCTGCTATTCTTGGTGCCTCTCCTCTGCACAGTAATCGGATGAGCGGAGGTGGGCAGGATGGGAGAGGCTGTGCGTGTGTGGTGCACACCCTGGCCTTGTTCCCTCGTCCAGTGTGGCCCACACCTGAGGGAGCGACCCTGTGGGGCCAGCTGCGCTTGACTTTGCACACCTTGCTGGCTCTCCCCACGCGCTCTTTCTCTCTCTGTCCTTAGGTGACCCCGGCCTGGTGCCTGGCGCTGAGGATGATGAACCATGTGGTCCAACCGAGACTCAGGCCCCTATGGCCGGCCAGCCTCGCTGTCAAAAATGGCCGCATCACAAGCACGAATAGAAGAGCACAGTTTCAGCCGCCCCCTACCTCTCGGTTCCTTCCAAAGGAAGGGAGATGAGGATTTTGTGAGTATGGACAAGCGGGGGACATGCTTATTGTGTCACGACTAAATTACTTGGCAAAATGTGTTTATCCCACTTGTACCGTACCCCGCTCACCAACCCGCTGGGAGAACCTTTCCCTCGAGGTGGGTCTCTTGAAGTTTCTTCTGCTGCCCTCTGGAAGTGCTTTGTGTTGGAGGCCCTTAACTGCTCAAGAAGCAACATGTTGGGAATCGGGATGGGGTGTGTGGCTCCGGGCTTTCTTTGACATGGATCTACTCTGTTGGGGATTTTAATTTAAGAAGAGCCCTCCTACTGGACATGGGGCACACAGCATAACAATTGCAGTTCTGACTTAGTGTTTTGCTTGCTTAAGCACAGAGGCATCCAGTAGGAAAGGGACAGTACACGGGCACCTTCCGCACCACTCTCTCTGTAACTTGGAGTTGCTCTCCACAGCTGGAAAAACCATTTTGGAAAATCACCCTGGGCACTCACGCTCTTTCTTGCCCCACCCACCTGGTAGGTGGGCTTTAAGGGGCAGCATCAGCTTCTCAGCAGGAAGGGAGACTTTCCACGCCCCACCCCACTGCTGTTTCCACCTGCGGTGGGCAACTTGGATTTTTCTATCAGTATATCTCAGAAAAGGAAATTTATATTAAAAGGCTTATAGACACACACCCTTTAAGAGCCTCATTGGTAAAACTTCCAGTTGCTTATGAAATGACATTACACATAGCAGCTTTAACCGATGCCAGGGGGGTACAGGATGTTTAACACCAGATGGCTTGCTGACCTGTGGGAGTGCGGTGGGGCTGTGTCTCCTCTCATCCCATGAGCTCCACCTCCTGGGGAAAGGGTGCCTTTGTCCTAGCCCCTTGCCCCTCCTCACCCATTCCTCTCCCTCTTCTATGTTTTGCGGAACTGGTGGTGTCTGCCCTCAGGCCTCGATCTGCAGACCTGCAACCCTTTGGTGTCCTTATGGGTCTGGCCCATCCCAACAAAGTGGTCAGGCATTATAGAAACATAGCTTTTATTGCACGCTGCGCTGGCTTTTTGCTTTTATAGAAAAAGGTATTAACAGAGAGGCAGATGCAAATTGAATCAGGTCCCATGGCCTTCCAAACAGTAAAACAACATGCAGTGTCTCCAAGAAGTCTCTTCAAAACCAACAGGGCCACTTGATCAAAGAAGGGGCAAGGGGGGCAGAGAGTGCACGTGCCGTCGACTTGGGGCTCTCTGTGAAGACGTGGAGGACCAGAGAGCAAAGCCTCTCCTCAGAGAGACCCTCCAAGTGCTTTGCTCCCTTAGCTGATCCCGTCCCCTCCCCATGCTGGGAGGAGAAGAAAATAGTTTTGTTTATACAAAAAAAGTCCATTCTGTACAAGAGCTGCATTTATTCCAATATAAATAATGAGGGAAAAGAGCCCAGTCTGTGCTGTCGTGCCTCCGCTGCTACACCAGCGTATAGGACTTTGAGTAGGCACCGGCCCCCGGCTTCTGAGACCGCCCAAGGCCAGATGTGCTCATCTCTAGTAGTGAGTCTCTGGAGCCCCCCATCTTGGTCTGGGGGAGCAAGCGTGGCTCAGCTGTGGGCGCAGGCGTGGGTGCAGTGGCTGCCGAGGGGGCAGGGACGGGGGCGGCGGCGGTGGGGGGGCGGAGGCGGTAGGGGGGCGGCGGCAGAGGGGGCGGAGGGAGCAGAGGGGGCGACAGTGCCCGCTGGGCCTGGCATGGCGAGTGTTCTCTGAGGTAAGGTGGTTGTGGCTGTGCTCGCGTGGGGGGGCACTGCCAAGGACTTGCTGCCACCGCCACCAGCACCACCAGAATCCAGAGTCAGGTGCCTGGCCGCCTGCGTGTGGTAGGCCCGGGCCAGGTTGCGGACGGAGGCCTCGCGAGGTGGCACCACTGGGCAGGGCTCGTGAAGGTCTGGCTTGCGGAAGAAGGTCTCAGATTTCATGTACAAAGGCAGGTTGCAGTAATCGCCTGCAAAAGGCAGAAGGAAGTAGGTAAAGGACCGGGCCGGGCCGGGCCAGGGCAGTGGTTTCCCAAGGGACCCGGGTGCTCCTGCAGCCTTACTCCTCCCGACTGAACTTCTTCTTGCCAAAGAAAAGGGGTGGGGCAGGCAACCCCCACACCACCTCAGCTTCTGCACAGGTGGACATAAAAAATGCTGTTTTTTCAAAATTAGAGTTCTGGGCACCTCCATCTGGGGGAGTTTGATTTTTAATATTTAGCCCGTTATATAGTACCAAACAGAAAAGGTCCCTGGACCTGCCTGAGTTGCCCACCCTGGATTAGTCTATGTCCAAAAAAGGCCTAGGCATAACTCTGCTCTTCTGCACTTCTGAGTCCTACAAGGGCATATTTCCTGTTGAGTCAAAAAGAAAGGGAGGGGGGCTAGGAAAGCAGACCAGCCAGCCCAAATGCCTTCTGTAAAGCTGTTTCTGTGAACAAAGCTGCCACCACAGCCGCCCTCCAGAGAAAGGGCCACAGTGGCCACAAGGGAAGGGGTCCAGAGGTGTCAGCACCACTTCCCCTCACCATCTCCTCTTAAGCCAGTCAGGTGCCCACCTGCCCAGAGTGGCTGCTCCCAGTTTCATCCCATGTGGCCAAGCAGGTGCCACCCCCTCCCCTGGTGTGCCTCCATCCCGGCCATTTGCTCCTGTCTAGAACGCGCCACTTCTGGTTTGTGCTACGTGGAGCAGTGGCACTGAGGAGGTGGAGGAAATATGGCCGTAGCGGCTTCAGCTGCCCTCGAAGGCATTGTTGCAGCCCCCGCCTGCCTGGCCAGGGCAGTAGGCACCACTGCAAAACTTGGGAGGCTCTGGCATTTTGCGAAGAAGGCCAGAAAGCTAGCTGGCTGGGGCGCAGCCCAACACTCACTCTTGTTTGCACGGTGGGGGATGGGCACTGCCACCCCTTTGCCCCGGTCACTGTCCTGTGGCTTCGGGGGGAAGCGGTGAAGCGGCAAATGCCTGGCTCAGAGGGAGTGCTCATCGAGGTCATACTGTCTGCGTTCTCGTTGGTGCCGGTGGTCATCTGGTCAGAGGAGCTGTCAGAGATGAAGCACTCGGTGATCTCAAACTTGGCGTGCTGCAGCTGCTCCTCGAGCTTGGCATGTTCGTAGGCACGTGCCAGCTCCTCGTAAGTAGAGGAGGCACTCTCCGTGGAGACCATGCTGTTCCGCCCTTTGTCTGAGGAAGCAAAGGCGGGTCAGTCTTGTGGCACCCGAGTACTGCAGCTGCGTCCAATGGGGCCATGCCACTCCAGGCCCCGCTCCTCCCCGGTCTGGTCAGAGCAACAGGAAGTGGAGGAGAAAGAACCTTGGAGGGTGGAGACTGAGCACAGGGGTTGGGGTGGCAGAGCTGAGGGGGCAGAGGCAAAGAGGTATGCTCGGCCAGGAGGACACACACACACACACACACACATGCCATGCCCTGCACCTCTTTTGACTCACCTGTGTCCTGGGACAAGCTGGCACTGTAGCTGTCACTCTCTGTCACGGTGATGCCATGCTGGGAGCCAACGGTCCTCCAGTCGGAGGTGAGGGTGCGTGCAGGGGTGGAAGCCTGGCACTTGGTGAGGGTCCACTGGCTGGAGTATCTGTTCCGGGTGCTGTGTGCAGATTTCACACTTTTCCGGGAAACAGGGTCTGGCAGAGGGGAGTGGGGGTCAGCTCTAAAGATATCCTCCTCCTTCCTCCTACCTTCTGTCACACGGTGACAGCCATCTCCCCGCAGCTGGACAGACAGACCCTTCAGACTGGGCTGGGGTCTCTTGGGCAAGAAGTCCCCGTTCTGTGCCTGACCCTCTGCCCGGGTGACAGAGTTGCGCCCCCTGCCACAGGAGGGTGTGTCCATCTGTGGATGGAGTGCTTCCTGTTTGGATCATCTGGAACATTTGCCATCCCAAGGAGGGGCCTGTGATTCAAAGCCCCTCGGATCAGTACCTGAAGGGAGAGGCCAGAGACTGCTGGTGGCCCAGAAGAGAGTCATGCTAAGCGGCCAAGCAGAGGTTCTCTCTGCTCACTGGTGCCCAGGCTGTTTGTGGGCTGGCTTCACCCTCTGAAGCCCTGTGCAGCTTAACAACAACGTCTCTGAAAGGCCCTCAGCTTCTTGTACCTTCCCAAACCCTCAGATTTTGTTCAGAGACCTTCCTGCACATTCCTCTGCCAAGTGAGGTGAGGTGGGTGACTGCGAATGAGGAAAGGGGTCTTGGGAGCATGGCTTCAGGGGTCTAGAACTGCCCCCCAGCTAGAAGGTGAGGGAAGGGGTCTTGGGAGCATGACTTCTGGGGTCTAGAACTGCCCCCCCCCCCAGGATGAGGGCATTCCAAATGACCAAGGCAGGTGATGAAATCTTTTGAAATAAACTGCAGGTTTTCGGTTTAAAATCATTTAGCGGATTGGGTGTCTGTGTTATGTTACAATTACTGATGTTTAGTGTACGTGTACACATAATACGTATGTAGGCAGCATGGTTGTTTTCCCAGGGGAGACCACATTAATCCTAGCAAAGGTTGCATGTACACAAGGTTGGGTGCTACCCAGGAAATGGTCTCTTAGAAGACACTCTCTTGACCACAAACTTAATGGGTGCCCTCCTGTAAGGGGCCACTGGTGATGATTGTGACCAATTGGCCAGCAGGAGCTGCATTCTGCTGCCCCTGGTCCAGGTACATTATATGGGCCAGGCAGAATGCTCTATGACTACACCTCATTTTGCTTATACTACCACAGTTTTTAGGGCATTCGCTGCCAAAGGCACCTGTGACACTTACTGGTCCCTGGACGAATATCAGACATGTCTATCAAGGGCCCCGTGTTCTGAATGAGCGCTGGGTGGTGCAGGGAAACACCCGTGCAGAAACTCTGTGGGTTGACCGCCTGGTTGAACTCTGTGTCAGTCACAGGGATCGTGGCCTTGTCATCTCCTGCAGCAAATAAGTTCACAGACTTGGATGAGAACAGGATGGCCGGTCCTTTCCGGGGCTTCCTTCAATCCAGCTGCCCGAGGAAGACCGCTCTCGTCCCAGGGAGGGAGAACCGCCCGGCCTTTCAGTTCCCAGATTCAGAGGTTTGCACAGGGAGGCTACTGGCTCTGTGGAGGTAAAGTCTTCCCAACTGTGCCCCACACACAAGAGAAATTCTCCCACGGCACATGTGGGGTGGGGATGGAATGCCCTGCTCTGTGGGACCTCCGCAGAAACCCTCCCCACACCCGGACCAGGAGCAAGGCTGCCCTGGTCACCCGTGGGGCATGCCTTGCCCAGGCTGCCAGTGGCAGGAGAGGGGTGGTTGGTGGCCTCTCACCAATCTGCTTGATGCCTTCCTTGTCCTCAATGAGGAGCTGGACGCGGGGAATGTCGATGTGCAGCCGAGGGCCTTGTGGGGGGCCTTTCACTGGCGTATCAAAACTCCGGTTGTTCTTACTGCAAAAGTGGGAGTGTGGGGGAGGGGGTCAGCCACGAATGCAACAGAGTTGGGGGGCAGAGGCTGATTCCCCCCACCCAACCCCACAGAGGCAAGCACCCAGGATGCCCACAGGGCCACAGCAGGAGTATTCTCCACTCACAGATGGCTGGAGGGCAGCCCCAAGGAGACTGCAGTGGCAGCAGGGATGGTCTGTGCACATGAAAGGCCATGGGGCAGAGGGGGTCTGAGCACCCTCCTTGATTGTTTCCATATGTCCCATCATGCAGACACAAAAAGCCACATAGGAACTGGCAAAAGAAGAAATCACCCACCTGATGAGCATTTCAGCCAAACTCTTGGCATCTGCAAGGAGAAAAAGGGGGAAACTTAAGGTTGGAGAGATGACAGAGAGGGCAAGAAAGACCCCCTCCATGCTCTAGACTGGCAGGGCTCCCTCCCCCCAAATTGTATCCGGCTTGGGAAGGAGATAAAAAGGAGGGAATGGGTGGAGAGGAGGATGTGCTCCTGCATCCAGCCTACAGAAATCTCTGTGGAAGGGGATGGGTATGCACTTGGGCCCCCGCACTTCCCTCCACCCCTCATGCCCCATGGGCAGAAGGCGGGCCAGGCAAGACTGAGCTGCCTCCTCCCGGGGGTCCCCATTCCCGGAGCCTCAACCGGACTGGCAGCCTGCTTCCACAGGCCAGGATCTGGCGTATGCTTGCACCCGTTCTTCCAGTGGCCACGGGCACTGCACAAAGGGTGCTCCTCTGCCTCCCCGCCCCTGGTGCGCTCACCTCTCAGGCGTTTCAGGCGCTTCTCCTTCCGCTTCTTGCGGATGACAAAAAGCAGGGCAATGCCCAGGGTGGTCAAGATCACGGGGCAGGCGATGGTGAAGAGCTTCTTGACATCGTCCCCCTCCCCCTGGGCAGACTTGATCGGGGGGATGGTGCCTGGGTCAGAGAAAGGAAGCTCTAGAGCCATGGGTCTAGACTTAGGGGGCCTTGGCTCCCCAGCATTTCTCACTCCCTACCTCTGCCCCCACTTCCGCCCCACTCACTGCCGTCGTAGTCCAGCGTGGCAAATTGCATGGTCTCGTTGCCGCATCCGGCACTGTTGCATGCCTTCATGCGCAGCTCATACCACGTGGCCTCGCGCAGCTCCGTCAGGAAGACTTCGTTGGAGTAGTTGGCCCGCAGGCTTTGCCAGGCCCAGGTGCCTTTGGGCCGGTAGTCCAGAGCGATGGCGAGAATGGGGCAGCCCCCGCTATTCCAGCCCTGCAGGTTCAGCCTGGCGTGCGTGGAGTTAATGTGGGTGAAGAGGTGCTGGTCTTTGCTGAAGGAGGGCTCTGCAGGAGCAAAGGAGAAGGCAGGGCCTTGCTGAGGGCAGCGTCTTCAGCTGGGTAGAGGGCTTGCAGGGAGCTGCTGGCCACAGAGAGGGCCCGGTGCTGGCTGCCTCTACCCCACGCAGCTTTTCACAGAAGCACAGAAGGGGAGAGAGAGGCTGCCCTCCCACCTGCATGGTCACCTGGCAGCCTGCCCTCACCTCTGCCGTGGGTCTTGGCCTCAATGATCTCGCTGATCCGCCCGGCCCCTACGCTGTTCTTGGCCGCAAGCTTCACCTTGTACCACGTTCCACATTTCAGGCTCTCCAGCTTAAAGGAGCGCTCGGAAGAGGTGATGAAGACATCCTTCCACTCTTCACTGTTGTCCACCGAGTATTGGAGCACAAAGCCTGTGATGCCAAGCAGGAGCAGGGAGGGGAGATCAGTGGCCTCACAGAAGGACACAGAAAGGATTGCGGCCACATGCGGGCAGAAAGGGCCCCACAGAAGCCCTTGGGGGACCGGCACAGGAGGAGTGGGCAACAGAGTGGCTGGGGAAGCATCTTTTGCCTGATGATGCCCCCAGGTGCCTGCCGCATGGAGCAAAGGCACATCGTGGTCCCCCGTGGGCCCTTTTTGCCAGAAGCCTTGTGGCAATGGGGGGCCTTTAGCTGGGTGCCTCATCTGTCCACCACTGAGACTTGGCCTCTTTGAACTGGGGGGAGGAGGCGGGCTGCCCCAAGTCAGGATGGAAAGAGAGACTGCCCTCAGGAAGCCCACTCATGTACGCGCACTGCCAGGTCTACCCAAGGCTACTGGCGGACAGGCCGCTGAGGTGCTCCCTTGCCCTGCCCAGGACGTTGAGCCAGCAGAAGCCTCCAGGGGAATACAGCAAGCCAGAAGCCAACTGGGGGAAGAGAAAGCCCTGCCTGTCTGCCTTGTGGGGGCTGCTCTCCGGGGAGCTTGCTGCCTGTCCCTCCTCCCAGTAATAAACAGGACACAACCTGCACTGCTGGGGACTGGCTTCCTGATCAAGCCTGACAGGGGAAATCCTTGGGGAAGGATGGGCTGCAGCTCAGTGTGCAGAGCCAGTGGCAGGAGGGCCCTGATTCAAATCCATGCAGCATCTCTGAGGAGGGCCAAAAAAGCCTCTCAGCTGCTCATCAGTGAAAGCCTGGCAGTGCTCCACATTCTCACTTAGGGCGGGGCGGCTTTCTCCTTCCTGAGAGGGCATCTCTGAGCCCCAGCCCCACCCCACAGAGGCCCCAGAGAGAGGAAAAATCCTGTCTCCTCAAGTTTGGGCATCCCCACATGCTTTCAGTCAGTTAGACCCGTTCAAGGACCCTGCCACTGTGCCTCCTGACACAGGTGATCTATCCTCCCATGGCCCAGCCCTTCCTTTCAACTCCTGTCTCACTTGGGTAGGACAGAGCTTGCTTCCATCTGGCCTGCCCTGGGAGGCGCGTGGTTCCCCCAGTCTGACCCCTCTTTCAGCCAGCGACCCTTTCTGGACAGGGGGCAGCTCAATCACGCATGCATGGCTTGTGCGTTGCAGCCACTCCAGCAGGCTTGTGTCCTTTCTGGTTGTTTTCAGTTGCTCTAATCCAATTAAAAGGAAACCAATCAAGCCACTGGAGTGAGAGCTGCTGGCTAGGGAGATGGGCTTGTAATTACTTTCGTGCTTTTAATTAATTGTAGAAAGAAGGTTCCATCCTCCGACCCCTCCTCTTTCTGGGGCTGCAGCTGTTTCCTCGGGAGCCCTGCAAGCATGGCAAATGGAGCCCCAGTTTGGAGCAGCTCAGGAAAGAGTGGAGGTCCCCTCACTTGTGTGGAGGAAGCAGCTGCAGCAGCAAAAGAATTTTCAGGAGAATCACAGAGAGGCAGTGTGATGCAGTAGGTGGGCAGCTGATATGTGATTCTGCTCTGAATCCAGGCAGGAAGGCCCATGGCAGAGAGGAGGGGACTGAAAGCCAGCCAGCGGGAGTGGGGGGGATAGCCAGCCGTGAGGAAGCGTGGATGCGCTCTGGACCCTGTCCTTCTGCTCTGGGGAGGAAGCTGGGGCCAGGATCAGCAGACAAACCAGCATCACCAGCTCCCTGCACACAGATAGGCCTCTCCTTCCCACCCGCCCCCCAGGCCAACGGCAAGCAGGCCTCAGAGCCCCTCACCTGCCTCAAGAGAATGCCTCACGCAGCCCCTCATGAGCAGCAGAGGGCTCAGTGTCTTCGCGCCTTCTCAACAAGACTGGCACCTGGCATTGGTGCCGTGGCACTGGACCCTGAAGGGCTTGGTGGCAAGGGAAATGTGCAGCCTCACAGCCTCGAAGGGGCCCAGAGGGCCACATGCTAAGGCAGGCTCTCCCTACGAGACCCCAACTCACCCACCTCGGATAGAGCTGCCGCCGTTGTCCCCAGGGATCCAGGCCAAGGTGATGGAGGATGCAGAAGTCTTGGACACCGTCAGCCGTGGCTGGTCTGGGGGCACTGGAACAAGACAAGCGGCATGTGAGCCTTTACTGGACCCTGGCCCCCACCACCCAACACGTGGGCAGGGCCAGTGAGGCAGCTGGGAAGGCACCAGGGGCGTGAGGATGCAGGCCCACAGAGAACGGCAACGGGAGCGTGCCCCTGCTGTTCCAGACAGCGTACCTCGGTGGAGGGGAGTGCTTGCATGGTCAATGGGTAGTTCTGCCTCTCTGACCCAAAACGGCACCAGAAGCCCACAGAGGCACCCACACCCTTGCCTGTGCCAGGTGGGCAGCTCCCTCTCACTCACCTTGCACCAGTAGGTTGACAATGATGGTGTCAAACCCCCACGTGTTGGTGGCTGTGCAGGTGTAGTACCCAGAATCCTCTGCTTTCACTGAGCGCAGAATCATTGTGCCATTGGCCTGGATCTGGCGGTGCCCATCCATAGCCACGGGGATGGCAGAGTCATCACTGTGGAGGAAAAGCAGCAGGCAGCCCCCCAGGGGGCACAAGTCAAGCACTGTGAGTGCGAGTGGTCGTGGTGTGGGCAGGAGCAGGTTGCCTGTGGCTTTGCAGGATGCCCGACACTCTCCTTCCTCCCCCCGCACCCCTCACCTGTCCTTGGTCCACCTCACGGCTGGGGTTGGCTCCCCAACTGAATTGCAGGGTAGGCGCACATCCTTCATCCATGGGGTGGTGACTGTGCCCCCAAATGAAATGATCTTGGCCGGGGCTGGAAGCGAAAATGCAAAGGGTGAGAGAGATTGCTCTGCCTGGCCCTGCTGGGGCCAGATGCTCCCCTGCCCACCTCCTTCCAAGCCAAACCTTTTCCAGCAGGTTCAATGGTGACCTTCTCGCTGAGGTTGCCGCGTCCTGCAGAAGTGACCGCTGCCACCCACAACAGGTACTGCTGCCCCCGGTTCAGGTGGGCAATGCGGTAGAACAGCTGCTCGGGGCTCGTTTCATACTCGCTGGGAGCCTGGCAAGAGGAGGAGGAGGTGATCAGGCACCCCGCCAAAGCCACAGCCACAGCCACACTACTGCTGCTTTTCCTGTCCAGCGGGGCTGCATCTTGGGACCCCCAGCCCCCCTGCCTGCCCCCAGGCTGTGGTCTCACCTCAGGGGAGGGAGCCATCAGTACCTCCGTGGCTTCACCTCACCCACTGTTAAGGCTGCCTGGCTTCACAGCTGCCATGTTGGCTGGTGGAAGCAAATCCTGCAGTTTAACAAAGAGCAGCAGAAGCACACTGCCCCCTCGACTTGCTCTGCCCTCTCTGCCAGTTTCCCACTGCAGCCGTCCAGACTCCCACTGCCCCAGTGAGAGGAAGCCCACCAGCACTGGGGGGCAAGCACACTGATCCCACGAGACTTGTCTTCTTTTTTGGGTGGCACTGAGATGCTTCTGATCATTGTGGCTGGTAGCTATGGTGCCCCGGCCACGCTGCACCCTGTGAAGGCGGCTTTCCTTGTGTCTGCTCTGGGGGCGGGTCAGGGGCCACACTGCACTCATTCCTGCTCCAGCGCCTCGGTCCCTGGGGCCCCCTCCCTCCACACCACTTCCAGGTCTATAGTCTGACATCTGAGGAGGGGAACCAGCCAGAATGGTGCTCAGTCCTGCAAAGTCTTCCAGGACTTGGGAAACATGCCCCTTCTTGGTGGGTGAAGTGTGGCCCCAATCCCTGCACTACAGGAGCAGACAGGCTGGCAATGTGTGCCTCCCTGGGCAAGGCTGGCAGCAGCAGGAGCTGCAGTCTTCTGTGTTAACATTTGGGCCAGAGATCCTCGTGGGCCACATCTCACAGCCAAACGTGCCGGCTGTTGGCACGCAGGCCTGGGACGCTTGGCCTGCTGCGCTCGATACATGCCTTTGTATATGGTAATACATGTGTGCATGTCCACAGATACTCCCCAACAAGCACTGCATATTTAAATGGGCACACATAAATATTACATTGCATACATAATTTTAAAGCCAAATGACAGTCTTGACATGATGCCAAGGAAACAATATTGGATCCCAGTGGTTTTACCAGTTGCTCTGATGAAAAGATTATGTTGCCCTGGAAACCAGCAGCTCAGATATTGAAATGAACCTGAGGAGATTTTGATATGCAGAACTCCTGTCCCCCACTCCCCACTCCTACAGGCAAAGCGGCTGGGCGGGCGGGCTCCACTCTCTCTGACTCAGGGCAGTGGGGCCTGCCAGCCTGGGGAACCAGCCACCTTCCTTGAAGCAGTGGAAGAGGCCAGCCTCTCCTGCCCAGGCAGGGACCCTTGCAGCAACCAAGTTGGAACAGGTGGAGGAAGCCGGGGTGCCAAGCAGCAAAGAACGGGGCAGGGGCCTACAAGGGGGCTGCCACCACTATTCAAGGGGTCTGTCTGCCCAAGGGTAGGTCGACTGGGCTGCGAGAAGTTGCCCCATGCCAACTGGCAGGGACGTGGAAGACTTGCCAAGACACACTATGCAGCCCCTCTCAGCCCCTCTCAGCCCCAATGCCTCAGCCCTGCACAGATGAACTGCTGACCAGCCAGCTGACTCTCCCCCTGGGCAGCAGGGTTTGGAAGAAGCTCTGCCCTTCAGAGGCTGTGAAGCTGCTTTACGAGCCATGTCAGCACCACCATCCCACACCTGTCCATGCCTCCTTCCTTTCCTTCCACGGGGCAAACCTGGCCCGGCCACATGAAGCACTTGCTGAGCACCCCTCCACTGCTCCAACGGGCCCCATGCGGGCTGCAGGGCTTCCAGCTGCTTTGCAATACTGGGTCAGGTGGGCAGGCAGGCGAGGGGATACAAATGAGGGGTGTGGAAGCAAAGAGGGCCCCCTCTTGATCCCAGAGGCGCAGCCCAGCCTCCCTTGCACCCCTGCTGCTCCCACGAAGGGCCCAGGGAGGCTGCAGGCTGGGCAAGGGAGGAGGAGGCCCCTCTGAACTGCCACTGTCTCTGCCGGGCTGATGCGCTCTCAATCTGTGTTTTATTGCTGTTACGAAGTCTCATTCTCAGTGGTGAGGCAGCTTACAAATTAAATAAATAAATCAGGCAAAGGACTGCTTGGACTGCCACGCTAAGAAAGGCTGCTGGGTGGCAGAAAGGCCCACATTTGCTCCCCTTTTGGGCACCAACTGCAGCAGCCTCTAAAATCTGGAAGGGAGGGAGAAGAAGAGCGAGGCCACATGATGAGAAGCAAGACAAGGAGGACTGGGCCCCCCCAGGTCCACCCCAAGGCCCAGGACACGCAAGGACGTCTGCTGGGGAAAAGCAAGCTGTTCTGTTGCAGACGGACAAGGCCCAGTGAGGCAGCAGAGAGGGGCACCCAGTGCCTCTGATCCACCCGTCCTGCACCAGGGAGGGAGGGAGGCAGCCTTGCTGTTCCCCTGTCAGTTCAGCATGTGCACGCGTGCACACAGACACACACCCCGTGCACTCACCGGCTGCCCAGAGCCTGGGCTAGAGCAGAAGATGGTGTATTTTCGGATGATTCCGTTGGGCTTAGTGGGAGGAAGCCAGGAGACCACCACGCTGCTGGCTGAGGATGGGACAGCTTTGATTCCGGCCGGGGGACCTGGAACTAGAGGAGGCAAAGGAGAGAAGCAGCCAGTGGGATTGGGGCCGAGCAGGCTGCCTGCATAGGAGTAAGGAGCTGGCCAAAAGCTCCCTACCAAGACAGGCTGGAAGAACCCTGAAAATGCAGCCCTGCAGGGGGAATGATACTGGGGGCCTGCCTGGACCGGGGGTGTGTGTTCTGCTCCAGAGGCCCATGAGTCACTCCTGGCAGCAGCTGCAGAAGCAGCAACCTCAGAGTCTTCCTGGTATCTGGCGCTCAGCGACCACGGGGGAGGAGGGGGCTGGGAGGGGGCGCCTGTGAGCCACTGCGGTATAATGGGCTCCAAAGTAGGCCAAGGCAGGCAGTTGTGTGAATATTTCAGGAGTGGGTGGCACAAGGCTGCCAAATGAGGCCCCAGCCACCAACACTGTACCACTTTGCGGAGGCACAAAATTGGTGCCCTCCAAGTGGGAGGGGGAGCAGACAGGTAGCACTGCACTCTCATGGGCCACAGTCCCACTCCGAAAAGGGGTATTTTGAGAGATGGCACAAAACATGGCTGACGTGTCTGAAGCTGTTTGCCAGGTCCAGATTCAAACCTGGAAGTCAAGTTCCCACACCCTGAAACTGGACACATGGCACCCTTCTCTGCCATTCCTCTTGGTGTATCGGGGGATCTGCAGGCAACATATGCCCAGAGACAGAGCACCAGCACCCAGCCAAGGGATCGGCCACATGGCACATGGCCAGCGCGCTGGCAGAGTGGCTCCTGCTGAGGGGAAGGTAGGCAGCACTTCTCTCTTGCAGCCCGGCTCTTTCATCAAGCTGAAGCACCACCTGCCCCCCAGCTCCCCAGAAGAGGAGGGGGCGGGGGGGCAAGAAAAGAGTGACATGATTTGTTCTGGCAGAAGCAGGAGCACCAATCTCACAGCTCAGACTAAATGCAACAGAGTTTAATTTTAAATGAGGGCTCAGAGGCCCAAGCTGAGGGGGGATGATCGAGCGCACAAGCCAGGTTACTCAGCTCCATGAGACAGAAGTGGGAGAGAGACCGGAGGCTGGCCGTTTGGATGGAGCAAGGAGGCCAGAGGTGGCTGCAGAAGCCATCCTGGGCCACATCACAGAGCAGGGCACCACTGCTGGGAGACGGGAAGAGGCCATGACAAGCTAGTTCCAGCAGCAACAGCAGCAGCAGCAGCAGCAGCAAGGAGCTGGTCTTGTTGTGTCAGAACTGGAACCAGCCCTACACACACACACACGCACACACATCCCTGCCTTGAGCATCTCCCATCCCTTTGGGCCATGTGCCAAGGGAGCCTCATTCCCTCTGCTCCTCCACTCCATTCCCACAGGAGCAGCCCAGAGAAGGTCCCTGTGGCCTCTCCACCAGTTGGATCGTCCCCTTCAGAGCAGCCGGATGCAACTCGTTCCTCTTGCCGGCTGGCTTGCAAGATTCAATTCCTAGTGGCTGCTGTTGCATACCTGCCTGCCTGAATGCCCACCCACTCCGCCCACTTGCCTGGGGCTTACTCCTCCTCAAGAGCCTGTGCCATGCCTCCAGCCACCACCTTTCCTGGGCTCTCTGCTCTCGTTCACTTTCTCCCGGGCCAGGACAGTTGGGCCCTCATGGCCTGATTCAAAGGTTCCATGTCCCCCACAAGAGGAAGATGGGCATTCCACACCCAGTATTGCCTGGTAGGATCCCATATCCAACTCTCATCATTGCCCTCCAAACACCACGCTCAATTTTCTTAGCACTCATGAGCTTGCCCCAAGGGGGTCAGACTGGAGGGGGGAGACACAGAGGGAGAACTCCCAACGCTTTGCGGAAGGATAAAGGAGACGCTGCTCAACCTCCCTGTCTGCAACTGGGAGGGGGAAGCTGGGAGGGGGAAGGGAGCAGAGCCACCAGCTGATATGGGGTGGCTGCAGCTGGGTCTGGGGGCTATGGGGCAGGATCCAGGAAGCCAGCGTTCACCTCTGAAGACAGCTTCTGCCTGGGCCAGCAGTGACCACCAGAGGGCAGCAGGTGACTATGATGGAAAAACTCCTAGCTGGCCCAAGAAGGGGAGCCCCCCATCCCAGCCCCACACCCTCCCTGTGCCTCCGCAGCACTCACTGTCTTCCTTGGTCTGGATGTGGAGGACATTGCTGCGCACTCCGTCACCCGCCTGGGTGTAGGCCAGGACCTGCACGCTGTAGTTGGTGAACTTCTCCAGGCCACGCAGCTCCGCCCGTTCCCGGGTGGTGGTGATGTTCTGCATCTCCCCCCACTCTGCGTGGGAAGCACAAGGGGCTGGTCAGTCCACACGTCCAGCTGCATTGAGCGACTCTGTGCCCAGCCAGTGTGAATCTCCTGTTTCCCATTCAAAAACCACCGCTGGGGACTCCCGGAGCCGGGCCAGTTCCTGGGGAATCTTTCTCTTGCTGCCACCAGGCTGCAGGCAGGCATCACACCAAGGATCAAGCACACGGGGGAGCCTCTGCACTGGAGGAGCTCCACGCCACCACACTGCCTGGGACAGAGGCCCCGCGCAGCCCATAAGGGCCCCTTCCCCACTCACCGCCGTCCATGTAGAGAGACCAGAAGATCACCCGGTAGCCCTTGAGGACGCCATTCAGGGTGCTACGAGGGGGCTCAGACCATGAAATGACTGCCACGTCAGAGGTGATGGACAAGGCACGCACGTTCTCCGGGGGCTGGCTGGGCACTAAGGAGATGGAAACATGCTGGGGAAAGTGGCACATGTTCCTCACGGTCATTTCTGGCTGGCCATTGCTCCCCAGGCTCCCTCGCTGTCCCCTTCCATGCAAAGCGTCCCCTCCCTGGGTCCCTGGGTGCAGTGCCAGCCTCTGCCCATCCCCTGGCTCGCTCCGTGTGTGCCCTCCGGGTTCCTGGAGAAGCCCACCACTCCCGCTTTGCTTGAAGGGAAGGGAAAAGAGAGGCTTGAGTGAAGGAGGGAGCGCGCGGGTTGGAGGTAATGAGATCCCACTGCCCCCAAAGAGGGAACTCTAATTTTTACGAGCATTTAAATGGTGATACATCATCCTAATGATCCACTTTGAAAATGATTATTGTTTCATATTACTTAGGTGTAAAACTGTAAGCACTGTGCAATTAGGGGCTGGGTGCTATAAACTAATAGAGAGTCCGTTTGAACAAAATGAAGGTAATATAATTATGGGAAAGACTCTATTGCTAAAACAGGGGCCCCTGAATACCCCAGGAGGAGTGCTAATGTAGCTGGGAAATGATGGTGCTCTGACAGGCTAACAAGGACCTTAATTAGGTATGAAAAACTGCTGAGCAAATGGAGGAAGAAACTTTTATTTTGTTGTTAAAATGGCTCTAAGGCCGGGGCTGATCTCTCCCTCATGGAAAGTGGGAGCACACGCTTGGTGGAGGGATAGATCCTGCCGGGGCCAGCAGGGGAGGGACAGGTGGGAGGACAGGGCAGCAGACCCCCCCCCCGGGAGAGCAGCTGAAGAGAGCAGAATTTGGCAGCAACGCAGGGGGACCGGATACGGCTTCCCCGGCGATGTGGAGCTCCTGCCGGGTAAGGGGGGCAGAGTGCCACTCCAGACTACAATTTGCCACATCATCAGGTGTTTCTTCATTATTTCCAACATGTCATGGTAGGGGGAATTGGAGGCTATCTTGGCCCTTAAAGCAAGTTAAAAAGCCCTAATTAAAAAGGAATGCATCAAGTATGACTCTTAAATGAAGTGTAAAGGAATCCAATGGCACCTTGGTGACTAAATTTCTAGAAGTCTTCCAATTTCTAGATGAGCTTTCATCTACGGAGGCTCACCCTACAAATGTCTCTCTCTCAGTTAGTGCCAGAGGTGCTATGGGATTCCATTCTGTCTTTCTCTGCTGTTCTAGCAGACCGGCACAGCTATTTTCCTGAACACTCTTTCAAATTGGGCAATGCGTTTCAGTCGTGGCCTTGGCAGATGGCCTTCCCAGCTCTGTGAGGAGCTCCATCCAAGAGGTCCAGACGGGCAGCACTCAAGGGATCCTGTGTTCCTGCAGCCACCAGGCCTCTCCACTCCCAGTGGAGAAAGAGTAGCAGCTGGGCCAGCCCAGAACCCCAGCAACAGCTGCAGACCTACCTATGTGCCCCAGCCTGGCCGTCCTGCCCCACCCCTCCAGCCCCCACTCACCATCCTCCAGGGTGGTGGCGTTGATCTCACTGGACGAGGGCCCAGTGCCCGCCCGGTTGAAGGCCTGCACCACCACGCCATACTGGGCAAACTTCTTCAGATTGTCCAGGGTGTAGACCTCGCTGTCCCCCGTGGCCTTCATCTCTACAATGCTGTATTGCCCATTACTCCCGGGGCTGTTCTCCCGGTAGCCGATCTGGTAGCCCCGGATGACCCCATTCTGGAGTTCCTTCTTTGGTGCCTGCAGAGATGGAGGGTGTCAGAGAGATGACTGGCAGGGGCAGGACCTGGAGGGACCAGCCGGGGGAGGGAGCTGGAGCCCGGCTGGCCCAAAGAAGATGGCAACGGACCCGCCTGGCAAGGGACCTCCCCGTCACATCATAAACAGGCCAAGGGCCCCTTGCAGTGCCGACTCCTTGTCCCACAGCAACAACTAATGTGAGTGATGTGTGGACTGGGGCTGCCTGAACCAATTGGGAAGAATGAGATCCAAGCAAAGGGAGTATGTGTCATGGGGTGTGTGCAGGTGAGCCAGGGGTCTGGGCTCTAGAGATCCCAGAATCTGTTCCAAGCAATGTAAGCACTGACTCTGGCAACCGCTGGCTTGCACCAAAGGCCAGCTGCAGTAGAAGAGTCAAGATTTGGCCCCTCATGCTCCAGAAATCTGGGGGAGGGAAGGGGCCACGCTTTCACATTAGCCTCTACTGGGAACGTGGCCAGGATATTCCACTTGCTTGTTTTGGGGGAAGCAGAGAGGCCTGCCCCCTAGTCTGAGCTAGCGGCTACACCCTGTGGAACTCAGGAGCCCCATGGCTAGCTGGCCGAGGCAGCTTCTGGGTAGCAGGTGGTCCCCCACGAGGGAGGACGCCCCTTTGGGTCTTCTGGCCCTTTGGGAGTCTCCTTCTATGTGCACTGCGGAGGCAGCAGTCCAAGCTGCTCCCCACATTCATGAGTTGTAAAGGACACAGGGATCTCCAAGTTTCCCTGTGGGCTGGGGGCACTTATTAGTGTGTGGTCTCAATAATGGGAGGATGAGACCCCTCCAGGAGGATAACTGGCTGTGGGAAGGAGCTTGTGAAGGGATTGCGACTCATAGGAAATGGTTCAGGGGCAGCTCCAACGTGGGAGGAACCAATCTAGGCGTGCACAGAGGCGCTAGGGCTGCCGGTCTTAAAGATCCAGGAGGCCAGGTCTAAATCGGCCACAACAATATTTCTTTGAAGCATTAACAAATCAATAGGGATGACTGCAAATTTATGTTGCCGAACTGGAGTACTCCATCCCTGTGAAACAGCCTTAAACCAGAGTGACTTATGTTTCAAGTGAATCTTGTTTTTCATTAATTTGTTTTTCATCACTGAAATGCTTGCAGGAGAGGTGGGAGCAGCAAGAGGCACTCAGATCTTAAATTTACCAACTGGCCATTTCATTCTGACTCCTAACTCACTAATCAATTCTATTTTTCATTATACCACTCTGGGAAAATAAATCAGAGTCTAAACTTTATCGACATCTGCCTGAACACAGTGCACAGGCAAACAACCTGAATCTTTGTCTCTCTTCTCCGGGCTGTCTCATTCCTGCTGGCTCTGATCCCATGCACCAAGATTCTCTGTGAGAAAGCGCAGAACTGAGCCTGGGAGAGCACCCAGGGCAGACACTCCAGTCCCTGGGAGCACAGGGCAGCACGTGGAACGGAGGGCAGGGGGCCGAGCCTGATGGGCCCCACGCACTGGGGACCCCTCTGGCAGAAGAGATCACCGGTGGCCCTGCAGGACAGGAGGAGGAAGAAGAAGGGCTGATCCATGGGAGGGGGCTCACAGGCGGCCCATGGCAGCCGAGTGCAAATGGCTGAGAAGCCAGTGTGGGCCGCCAACTTCCTTGCCTGGAGGGAGGCTGTCTTCCCAGTTTCCTTTGCAGGGCTGCTGTGCCCCTGGAAAGGGAAGTGCCACCAAGAGGAAAGTGGCTGGGAAAGGGTTGACAGGTTTGGTTAACTAGTAATAAGCTGAAAAATCTACTTCAGCTGCACTTATGTTAGAAGAGGGGAGGGACTGAGAACTGCAGTTATGTTTAATTGCCATTTAAATTTAAATTCAATGTTTCCACCAGCACCCTTTGGTGCAGCTGAAAAATGCCACCCATGATTTTAAACCCCAGCCTGGTCCCTGTTCTGACTTTGTGGGAGACACGTGCATTTTTGATTTCTATCTCTTGCTTTCCCTTTTTTCTTCTTCTTGTTGATTTTATTTGGCTGGAGCTCAAGGTAGATTATATACAACAAAATGGTTACAATAGAGTTTAAAACATTGAAAGATCAACATTAAAATTCTGTTAAAACAGGATTAAACAATGTTAAATCAGGCCCTTTCCGCACCTTACCTTTTTCCAGCGCTGGGGAGCGGGGATTGCATGAGCAGCCTCTGGCAAGAGGCTCTTGTGTCCGAGGTCCTTTGGCTCTGCATGAGCTGCCTGCTCGCGTGAGATCCCCGCCTCTTCCTTCCACAGCGCAACCTAGGACTTTCCCAGGCTACACTGGGGCAGGAAGCGCAACTGGCACGGCTCTGGAGACTCCGCATGCCAGATAAGTGCACACGGGGCCCAGGAGTAATGCGCGATCGTGCACCATTTTTGGCTTCTAGCCAAAAACGAAAAGGTGCACGATCAGCGCCTGCCAGCCCATGGAGCACCGCACAATTGTGAGTGCGTCATGCAGATCACTCCTCACAATCGCATGATGCTCCAGGCCCTCTTTCACATAGAAAATGCCATGTGAAAAGGGCCTCAGTTGAGAAATACACACTTAGGCCACTTCTGCATGAGATTGTTATAGTGCTTTCCACATCCTATGGAATCCTGGGGTTTGCAGTTTAGGGAGGGGCCTTTGGGGATGGCCTTTGAGGATGGCCTTTGAGACCTCTCCCGAAACGGCAAACCTCAGGGTTTCATCGGATGTCGAAAGTGGAATCATAGCGCTATAACAGTCTCGTGCAGAAATGGTCTTAAAATGATAAAAGCAGTTTAAAACCAGTACAATTTAAAACAATATGCCACCCCCTTAAAAACCCTTTCCTCAAAGATCCTCATTTCTAAAAGATGTTAGAAGGGGGGGGGAGGGCAAGCTTGCATCTGGAGACAGAGTCAGATAGCCTGGACCTGAGCCATCTAGGGCTCTATGGGTCATAACCAGCACTTTGAATTGCTCCTGCAAACAAATTGGCAGCTGGTGGAGCTCCTGGAGCAGGAGAGCAGTATGATCTCTGTGACCAGCCCCTGGTCACACTCTAGCTGGAAATTTCAAAATTCAACTTTACAAGCACTCTTCAAAGGCAGTCCCATGTAGAAGCACATTACAGTAATCCAAATGGGATGTAACCAGGGCACGTGTCACTGTGGCCAGATCAGGCATGTCCAGGAATAGGCACAGCTGGTGCACGAGCTTTAAATAAGCAAAAATACTCTTGGCCTCTGCAGATGCCTGGACCAGTGGGCTTAAGGCTGAGTCCAGGAGTACACTCAAACTGTACTGCTGTGTTTTCAGAGGTAATTGAACTATTATTCCCTGACCAGGAGCACCTCTATCTTGCCTGGGTTATATTTCAATTTGTTCACCTTCATCCCATCCATTGCTAATTAACAGGTACCATCTTAGAACCAAGACAACTCCCTGGACTGACTTAGAAACGAACAAAACTGTATGTTGTTCGCCTATTGGTGGCACTGGGTCCCAAAATTCCAGACAAGCTCTCCCGATAGTTTCATGCCTGTGTTAAATAGCAAGGGGAACAAACGTGCACCCTGAGCCCAATGGCCGTGGGAGTCCACCAGCACCAGCACCAACTTTTGAGTCCACCCTTCTAGGAAGTAATGGAGCCTCTGTGAAACAACCTCTCCAAGTCAATCCTGGCAAGACAGCCCAGAAGGATACCGCAGGTGATGGTCTCAAAAGTAGCCAAGAGACCCCACTGACCCAGTGGGGACATACTCTCCCTGTACAACGCCTGGTATGCATCATGCACCAAGGCAACCAAGGCTGCTTCTGTCCCACAACCAGGCCTAAACCAGATTGAAATGGATCCAGATAATCCGTCTCATCCAGGAATCCCTGGAGCTGGAAGGCCACCTCATGTTCTATTACTTTGTTGAAAAAATGGAATATTGGAAACTGGCCAATAGTTATCCATTACAGAGGGATCCAAGAAAACACTTTCCAACTCCCTCCTTTAGCCTGTTAAATCCACGCCTTATCATTTCATTTTCTCCTTCCCTGCAACTTTCCTCACCTTATTGATTCCCACATGGATCCCCATGGGTCCAGAGCTTCAGAATTTAGGGCCTTTCCACCCTACACCATTATAGTGCTATTATTCCACTTTCAACCTCCTGTGAAATTCTGGGGTTTGCAGTTTACTGAGACCAAAGAGCTCTCTGGCTGAGAATCCCAGTGCCCCCCCTTAAACTGCAAACCCCAAGATTCCACAGGATGTTGAAAGTGGAATAATAGCACTAGAAAAGTGCAGTGTGGAAAGGTCCATAGTCTCCTGGGACAGATGAGGAGGCTCTGAGGGGTGTCCGGTGAGGGAAACATGACCCACCTGGATGCAAAGAAGGCCTTCCCTTTCCAAGTTGTCTTTACTACTCGCTGGCTTAAAATCTTTTAACCACAGAATTAACTTAACTGTCATACTCTAATCATGAATACAGACAAATGGTTTGTAACTTGTGACCTAAACAGTGTAACTCCCCAAGCCTAAGGTACTTACAAAAAGCAGGGTACAATTTAGCAAAAAGCTCAGAGAGCTAGGTTTTGGTTAAAGAACCCACTAGAAAAGCTGGAGAATTTTGTCTCTTGTTTAAACAATCACTAACTTGGTAAGCTGGTACTGAAATTTCAGCTTAAGCCAATCACTTTAGCTAAAAAATGCACTCAATTAAGTTGCCCCTTTTTGTTAGAGGATTTCCAACTGATACCTTACTTGATTTTAACTATGTACCTGGCGATAGCCACATTGTCCATGCATCAAAATGTAAAATGTTTATACAATACATACATACACAGAGAGAGAGAGAGAGAGAAGTCTGTGAACTTTGAAAGTCCGTATAACCTATTTTGCACCTTTGGAGCCGGTATGGACATGGAGCCGGTGTGAGCTTTGGACTAGGAATCTAGGGACCAGGGTTCGAATTTCCACTTGGGCTTGGAAAATGACTGGTTGGCTTTGGGGAAGTCTCACAAGAAGGCAAAGACAACCCCCTCTCTGAACAAATCTTGCCAAGAATATGCCATGACAGGTTTGCCTTAGGACTGCCATAAGCTGAACACAACCCGAAGGCACACAAGAACAAGAAAAACATCAACAAAATGAAAGTATGGTGGCAGTGGGTCTGGGGGATTTTGCTCTCTCTTGACCTTAAGTAGCTTCACTGCCCCCTCTCCTCTTTCCGGCCCATTAGGGACCACGCCTGAGAAGGGAAAGAGTTGCCTCCTCCAGCAAGCAGAATGGGGCAGTGGGGCGGGGACCCCCAGGGAGCCCAGAGGGTCTCTCCCTCTGCTGCTGCTGCTTTTGCCAGCAGTGGGGACTCTCTCCGTTCAGGGTTGGCTGAGTCGTTGTTTTCACTGGAGGTACTATGTACGTTAAATGGGCTTTGTCTTATTTCAGAGCAAGCTGCTGCAGACCCAAGAAATCATATTAAACCCTTTAAGTGTCCCAGTCCCTCCACTCCAGCACTGAATGCGCACACATGTGCACATGCATGCACATGCACGCGTGCGCGCACACACACACACACATGCATGAATGAGTACCTTCCAGGTGACCTGGATGCTCTGGGATGTCATTGGCTGCAAGGTGACATCCATGGGGGGTCCATCGGGAGCTGCAAAGAGAAGGAGAGGCAGCCTGGTCACTGTTGGCCTAGGAAGCCTTCCCTGGCTAGGAAAGTAGGTGTGAGGAGGTCCTGGAGCGTGGACTGGGACCCAGTCCTGAGGCAGCTGCTTCTCCCCTCCAAAATGCCAGGGGCACTCAGGGCCTCTGGGGATCCCCTTCTGCAAAAGGCTTGGGATGCCCCTTCTGCCCCTCTGGGGTCCAGCAGTCTTTGGCCATGGGATTCCCTGGTGGCTCTGGGGGCAAGAGGGGTGAGGGAGAAGGAGGCGAGTGGGAGGAGCCTGGAAGAGTAATTCCACACCCCTCCCTCACCATCTGGAGTCCCTCTTCCCCACTACTATTAAAGGTACAGGAGCCCTGACCCTTGTTTCCATTGACAGCCCAACCAGCACAGCCTGGCAGCCAACCTCGGAAGTTCTGGTGGCACTGATGGGTCTGTCCCATAGATAGGGACTGTTGCCATCATGACACATGTGTGTCAGAGAATAGTGACTGTGGACGCATGGACACACATGGATGCACCCACTGACATGTAAAAGTGCTGTAGCCTTGCCCTAGCTGATGGAACATTGGGGCTGCTCCTTCATTATGCTTCTGGGTTAAAACCACATCTCCCAGGCTTCTGGGGGAGAAAAACTCACTCTGGCTGCTGCACTGAGAGGGCTCACCTGCCAATTGCCTGCTGGGCACCCACCAATTGGTTTGGAATTGGGCACAGGCAGCAAGGACAGGGTTAGGGTTAGGGTTAGGATTAGGGTTAGGGAAGAGGCCTTCCTGCGGGAATCTTGCAGCTGGTGCCAGATTTCCAGACTGATTCATTCGCCCTCTCCCCTGCAACCCCCCTTGCAAACGAGATCCCCCTGCCTAGGCTCAGAGAGCAATAGGGGGCAGGGGTGGAGGGCAGTTTGGTTGCAGCACCTGCTTCCTCCGTGCTGATGGTCAGCTCTTTGCTGGGCTCGCTGCGGCCGATCTTGTTGAAGGAGTACATGCGGATGCTATAAACTGAAGCTGGGTGGAGGTCTACAATGTTAGCTTGGTTGATGCTCGGGGAGATGTTGCGGGTGGACTGCTTAAAATCCCAAGAATCTGAGTGGGAGAAGGAAGAGACATCTGTTCAGGAGGGATGTGCGGGCCCATCCTCCAGAGGCCCACAGCAGGATGATGCTGAGAAATGGGGGACTGAGGCCAGGGGGTTTCACAGGTGGCCATGGAAGCAGAAGGAACTGCAAGAAAGGAAGAGCAGAGTAACCTCCTCCCTTAAAGGCATCTGAGATGACACCCTGAACCATCTAACAGGCAAGCAGATGCATTGTCTCTCCCCCCCGCCCACTTCCAGTAGATGGCCCCCTCAGGCAGGTGGAAATCCTTCAGCGGGAGGGGGCTAAATATCAACACTGTAGTGTGTCCAAAAGCTGCACCTGCTCTTGAGGAGAGCCCTTCTCTAGAGAAGTCCTCCTGGTGCTGCTGGGGAACCTTCAGGAGACAGGAGACAACCTGTACCTGCTCCTTCTGTTGTGAATTGGCTCTCCTCTGGAGTCTGCCCCCAAGACCTAGTCTCTCCGGGAATCCCATGAGGGAGGGGGAAATGTATATCGAGATCAGCCCCTGATTCTTCCTCTGAGGAGGAGGCAGCGGCAGTGGCGGCCTCTGGCCCCAAGCCAGACACAAGCCAAATCCTTGCAGAACCAAGATCACTTTGGCTAACAGACCCCCGCCTTCACCCCAGTCCCTTTCTGCCTGGCTCCTCTTGCACTGACATCTAGGGATGGATAAGAAACACTCTCATGCTTGCAGGGCTGGGCTGAGCCTGGACTCCGTCCCACTTGCAGTGGGCTCACTGGAAGCAGGGGCACTGGGCCAGGGCCCAGCCACGCAGGTCTAGGAGCAGGCTGTCTTTACCCCTCTTTCCCTGGGTCTCAGACATGCTATGCCCACTTCCCAGATGTGAGAACAAGCAGGTTCCATGCATCTCCCACTTCTAAAGGCTGTCAGCTCCTTGCCCCCTGGCCCCAATGCCACTGGAAGCTCAGGGGCAAGACAGCCGTGTGGCTGTTGGGGCTGAGGCTGCAGCGGACCAGCTCTGGAAAACCTGTCCTGCCACACAGTGTGTAGGGGACTGGGAGACTTTTGTTATGAGCAGGCTCCTCTCAGGACTTCTTTGCAAACCTCATCCTATTGCATATCTCACAACAACCTTGCGAGGCATTAAATCTCTGCCCAACCTGCACTTGCAACCATGAACTCACCATACAGCCTCAAGGAACTTCCTCCCCTGCTCTAAGCCTTAACTCCCCCACTTCACAACACAGAAAGAGGAGGAGAAGGAGGAGGACTTTGCACAAACAGAGGTAAAATCCACGGTTTTGCCCCCTTTCTCAGCAAAGTCCTTTACCAGACTTGTTCTTGTACTCAATGTCAAAGCCGGTGATGATGCTGTTGCCATCGAATCTCTGAGTCCAGCGCAGATTCATGCTGCGAGCTTTCACCTCTCGGATTTCCAGTTCTGGAGGGTCTGGTGGCTCTAGGAGAGGGAAGGACAGCTTGAAGTCAGAACAGCCCTGCATCCTCACAAAGTGCAGTTAAGGTGAGCGAGGAGCCCAGTGCCGGAAGACACTGATAACTCCCAGCAGAACAGCCACCCATGATGAGTGCAGAGAGAGGGCCAGTCACTCGGGGGTCCAGGGGCCCCTCCTTGGGCAGAGGCAGTCGCTTCTCAGAGCCTCCTCATGTGAGGGGGAGACTGAAGAGGGCAGCACAGCCCCTTCCTCTGCCCCCAGGTGCTGGCCATGGGGATGCAGATGGAAGGCTGCATCTGAGATAGGTCTGATCCAGAAAGGAAAAGTCTACTTTGTATTTAGAACACACAGGAGTAAACTCTTTCCATTGGAATGAGTGTTAATAGGAAATCAGAAACCGGTGTTCCTTTCAGTTTCCTTTTTCTGTTTAACCACCTCCAGTAAGCAGTCTGGCCAAAGATGATGGTGAGGAGGCACTGCAGGAAGGAGTGGCAATCTCAACACCTTTGTTTGGGGGGAGCCACATAAAACACTCTGAGAATATCCCCCTTCCCTTTTAGAAAGCCTCTGCAAAAGCTGAATGTTTGCACGGATTCACAGACCAAGCCTCAGCACGGAGGCCCTGCAAATGCAGTACCTTGGACAGTGAGCTGAATGAGTCCTCTGTCTTCCCCGTAAGAGTTGATGGCATGGCAGGAGAAGAAAACAGAGTCCCCGCGGTCAGCCGGCTTGAGCTGCAGATGAGGAGGCACTTCAGAAACAACACACACACACACAGAGACGGGCAGGTGGGCAGGACGGAAGGAGGGGCCTTTGTATCACAAGCAAAGGGGGTGCAGTCGAACCTCCCCCTCCCTTGGCCAAGGCATCCCACCGCCAACCACAGTGGGCACCAGCCAGGACTGCATGGCCCAGGTGTGGCCCCAGAGAAGACTCACAATGGCCCCAAGTGCCCCCTCCCGCTCTCCCTCCCTGGGGTGGTGGGGCCTTCACCTTGAGGGTGGAGATGACCTCGTCCCCATTGTCCTTGGTGGCGATGGTGTAGCGGATGTTGCGGTCAGGGTCGATGACGGTGTCTCCCTTCTCCCAGCGGATGATGATGGGACGCTCGCCGCGGGCTGTGCAGTTCAGCTCCTTGGCCTGCCCCTTGATGGCGATGGTGGTGTTGGGGTGGGAGGTGATCATGGCTGGGACTGCAGAGGTGGGACGAAGAAGAAGCAGAGTGGCCGGGCTGGAGCACAGCGCACCAAAGGCTTTTTCCTGGGCTGCCAGCCAGGTGGGGCCAGCCAGGAGGAGGCAGCACTGCTCTAAGCCAAACCAGGGCAGGAGCAGCTGCATGGCTGCAGCTCTTGGGGGTGGCGGGGGGGTGGCAGGGCTCTCTGGCACTGCCTCCCTTTTGTGAGGGATTGGCAAGTCTATCACCTCCACAGCCACAAGTTCCCTCCCTCTAGGCTCAGTTTTCAGTGGAGGGTATGGGGGGATTCCAGGCCCAAATCTTTCCCTCTTTCTCTTCATATTTTGCACAGCCCGAACACATTCCCATCCCCACCCCACCCTGGCCATCTCCACTAGCAAGAGCATGTGTGAAGAGGAGGGAAATTCCAGAGATCAAACAGAGTCCAGCGATCTTGGGGAGGGAGTCTGCCCGGAGCAGACACCACTCGCCCCCACTTCCCCAACATCCCAGGATGCGTGAGGAAGAGACCCATCTGCCAGGTCTTTCAGAAGGTGCTGCTTGCTTTCAAGCCCTTAGCAAGGCCTGTTGGGAAGACTGCCCATGTCACCTGCCAGCCCAAGAAGCAAGAGCCTGGCTAATAACCCAAGGGGGTGGCGTAATGGAGGGAGCCCAGTTGCATGCTCTTCATGCCAGCCCCACCATGAACTCCCTCTGGTTGGTTGTAACACAAGCACTGCAAACACGGGGCCACCACAGGCTGAACTCTGACTCCAGAGACAGCCTTCAAACACGCACAAGAGAATGCCTCCGACTGACCCCATTCCCTGTTGAGGGCAGCGGGGAGGGTGGCCAGTTGTCTCCGGTGTGCCCAGCCAGCCCGCTCCAGACAGGTGCCCAAGAGCAGCCTTTCTTCTCTGCCAGGAGCCGGCAGCTGCAGGAGCACTGAACGTGACAGGTGGAACTGGCTGGACCACCTTGCATTATACAGCATGGGATCATAAACTAATGAAGCAGATAAATGTTATAATGCATAGTATTACACCCGGATATACAATAAAATGTGAAAGACAAATAACCAGGCGCAAGTTATAATGAAGAAAAAGCCACAGTCAGAGACAGGCAAGTATGAATTATTGACTAGGGTTTTATGCTCTCAAGGATGCACCGTGGAACAGTTTTCCATCAGAGATTTGCATAATTCACTTGGAGGAACCTGGGGAGAATGCAGAGGTAGATTTTGCAGCCATAGGACTGGCCTGGCATTGCATTGCAATTGCTGGAGATTGTTTCTGTCTCTTTCTCTCTCACACGTATATACAGCATGAAGGCTGGCCTTCTCCACCTCCTGTGAGAAAGGACAGCTATCACACAGAGGCAGAAAAGGAGAGGGAGTCACACTCTTATTTAGAGAGAGGGCAGCAGAAAGAACCTCTTCTTTGTGGGACGATGGCCAGCCGCCCTCCTGAGCCAGCCAGCAGCTTCTCTTGTCTGCATGGAGCTCAGAGAGAAGGCCTCACCTGTGCCAGAGAGTCCCCTTTGCTGCTCTCCCAGGCTGCGGCACAAGCAGCCATCTCCCAGCTGCCAGAAGGAGCCTCACAGCGCTTGTGGTGGTGGAAAGAGCCATTGTCTCGCCCCTTGGCCACGTGGGGTACTGTGATGTGCTGTGGCCCCTAAAGGCTTGCAATGATCCTCAAGGGAAGGCCACTGAAGCCACAGAAAGCATTGCCAGGCCTAACACATGCAGAAGGAAGTGTCGCACAGGGAGAAGAGCAGCAAGAGCCTCTCTCACCCCAGGCAGCTCCTCTCAGCCTGCCCAGCCTCAAGAACTGCAAAGTGCTTTTGGCTCCAAAAAGGGGCAACAGAAACAGGACAAAACAAGAAAAGCAAGAGTGAGACTCTCTCACACACACGCATCTGCTGAGCCCAAGAAAGGCGGTGGCTCTTTTCAAAATGTCCCCTTCAAGCCTCCCTCCCTTTCCCTGCTGGCAGATTTCTCCCAAAGGACCCAAAGGGAATGAGATGGCAAAGCCCCCCATCAGTACAAATGCAGCCCAGCCAAAGGTCTGCAACTCTGGTGGGCCTCCCAGAGCAACTAGGAGCTTTAATGATCCTCCTGCTCCAGTTCATCAAAAGCGGACGCTTTATTTGATGCCAGGGTGGCCTGGCAGGCAGCCAGATCGATTGCTCCATCGGTCAATGTTAGGGTTCTGACTGGTCCCACCTAGGCAACAGCAGTCAAGGGCAGTGGGGCCCAGACACCGAGGGGCACGCAACGAGACAGCACGGGCTCCATTGCCTGAGGGACGCACGTGGCTCTGGCTCTGAACTCTCCCCCCTTCTCTCACCTCTCCCAGCTGGCCTGGCCAGCCAAGAGGGCAGCAGGCAGCGGCCTTGGGGCATGGGGGCGCAGGCCTAGGGTTGATACTGGGAGAACAGCAGCGCCCTGGTTAGCCAGTGAAGTGGCCACCGATCACGCTGGTCAGGCCAGAGGTGGAACTGCCCACTCCTCTCCCCCCAACCTGGAAGTGATGGAGTGGGCAGGGATAACAGCCCACTGCCCCTAGTTTGGAGGAAGGCTGAGGCAGGTGTGGCAGCCACGTGGTTAATTCAGCGAGCCCCACCCAACATCTGGCAGGTTGTCCCCCAACTGCTTTTTCCCAGGGATTTTTTTTGAGGGGGTGGGGGGATCTCTCCTCCTCTTCCTTGGCTAGAGATCCTGTCTCCCCCACATCTGCCTGGGAGGGGCTGAGTCCACCGTTTGACCGCCTGACTACTGCTCTGCCTGGAGAGCAGAGAACAGAATTCCCACGGGAAATGAGGCAAAACTCCCAGCAGGCCAATCTCTTCCAAATCTAGCATTGCTGTGGATGATGGGAAATGCAGCTGGGGAAGAGGCACTCTGCACAAGCGCTCCCACCCATACACCATTAAGTGCTCCAGGTGTGGCATCTAAGCAGCCAGGCCTCTGCTCCTGCAGGGCCAGTACTGAAACCTGCTGGCCAGGAAGGTGGCTGACTGGGAGGAGGTAGGATTCAGGCAGGCCAAGGGATCACCTCTTCACGCAGCATGTTGTTTGCCTTTGGAACTGACCACCACAAGGACTGGTGATGGCCACTGATCCATGAGGCTGTAGAGGCCACGTAGAGGGAGGAGGAAGTCCATCGAGGGCTCTCAGCCAGGCTGGCCGGTCAGAACTGCTGGATGAACAGGGCTGTGAAGTCGTGGTGGTGGGGTAGGTGGGGGTGGAAAGTGCTGCTGCCTCCCCATTGGGGTCAAGAGCTTCCCTGCAGAGGCACTTGGCTGGCCCTCCACTGTGGGAGGAAGCGGGGGAATGAGATGGTCTCCTTTTGGTCTCTCCATCCAGGCAGGCCTCCTCCTCTTAAGCTCTCTCTTGGCTCAAAAGCGCAAGGTGTGGGTGGGCAATGGACGGGGGCTGGCAACCCCACCTGGGCGGGTACCTGCCAGTGGGCAAGAAACCCCAACTTGCTCAGGGGGAATCCTGGCCTCATCCTTCCTCCTGCCGTGGCCATTGCAAGGCTGCCACCTGATGGCTGAGGAGCCCCACATCTGTCCCCAGGAGGAGAAGTAGTGGGCTGGGCGGTGCCCTTCCAGTGGGCTTGGATCAGCCCCTGGAATAGGCAGAACCTCCCCAGCCCAACATGAGCGAGCCCAGCAAGATGGGCCTGAGACTCTCCTACCGGGAGGGGCTGGAGGGAATCCCCAGCCCACGCAGTGCCCGAGATCGCGGGCACGAGCCGATGCGGATCAGCGCAGGAATGCCCTTGGCTCTCCTGAGGATGTTGTCCAGTGAGCGCGGTCCTCGTGCACCAAACTATCCGCCCCTCCTAAGGTTCCAACGGACCAGGTGCCCCTGCCCACCCATCCAGCCCTTCTGAGAGATTTATCTGAGGAGAAGCTCCCTTTCTGCCCTCCACAGAAGATGCTGTTCCCTTTTCAGGCTCTTCCTTCTGTGTCTTGTTAACATGACACAGACAAGAGGCTGATCCCACTGGCAGGCCGCGATAAGGTGGCGGCGGCGGCGGCGGCGGCGGCGGCGGCAGCAACAGCCGCATCTACAAAGAGAATTGCCGCCACTCTGGGTTTTCTTCCAGGTTGAGCCCAAGCTGGAGCGACACGTGGAGGGAGGAGGGAGAGGAGGCTTCCTCAAAACCTGCTTCTGTGATAATTTCACTGCACCCTTTCAGCTCCTTGTCTACACTGATTAGCTGCATTTCACCTGAAGCATGAGATTTACTCAAACTGTAAAGAAGCAATCAGTTATGCTTATGGAAGGAGGGGCAGAAGGGCACCACGCCAGGCAACGCCCTACCTCCTACCTCGCTGCCCTTCTTCACTGCACCTGCCGGCTGCAGGAGTGCAGCCAGCAGGTGGAGGATGCAGAAGCCAGATTGTGGCCTCGCCTTTGCCTGAGCAAGAAGCACCTGCCTGGGGGTCACAGCCCTGCAGTGCTCCAGCCTCCCCCCCACCGCTGTCCAGTGTAATGGGAAACCTGAGCGGGCAGGAGGAGCAGCCCCAGACAGACAGGGCCCCACAGACCTGGCCAGGCAGCTCTGGGGATCACAGAAATTTACAATGCTTTGCAAGATCAACTGCTTAGCTGCTCTGACAAGGAGGCTGCCTGAAGGCAACACAGCAAAGCTGCACAGTAACCAACACATAAACAATGGATAAGAGAACTAGAACAAAACACACAGACCCCAGAAAGCCCTGGCAAAGTGGAAAACCTCTGAAGTGAGGGGAACGAGAACAGCTCTTGTGGAAGGAGTTCCAGAGGCCTCCATGAAGCCCTCTCCCTGGCAGATACTGCATACTTGGGGGAGAGACCTTTGGGCAGTGAGGGCCAGATGTGGGGCAGCTTAGTGGGAAAAGAGTTCACATGCATCCACACACCTGCTTGGGGGTGGGATCACTGAGGGAGACTAAGTCCTCGCTCCCCTGCCCCTCTCCAAAGAGACCACAACTGACTCTGCTGAACGAGCACAGCCTGAGTGGGCTCTGCTTCCGCACGCTGAGGGAGAAGAGACAAAGCCACATTTCCACCACCATCCTGTCCACCCTGGATGCAGCCTCTGCTGGTGGTCCCTCCCCATGGTGGCCCCTCAGTGACTGCTCCTGGATTCTGAAGCCCTCCCTCGGGCGGCCCAGTCACTGCTCCCCTAGCCTTGTGGTCTGTCCCCTGGTGCGGGAAAGATTTTTTTCCAGCCAGCCTCACCAAGCTGCATGCTTTACAGGGAAGGAAAGGACTTCTATTAATATGCTGAACTGTTTTTAATCTTTTATCTCTTAATCAACCTGTTTTAAACGGTTTTAATTCTGCAGACTGTTTAACTGCATTATTATCTGAATGCATTTTTACTTGTACCTCTTACTCATAAGGCGTCTTGAGTCACTCAAGGAAGAACATGAATTAGCAGCCCCCCAGGTGATGGGAAGTAGGGGGAGAGCAGGCAAGGACCCCTCACCTCCCCTGTCTCTGCCACAGCCAACTCTACCTGGAGGGTGAGCTAGAGAGTAATGCCCCTGCAGCCCCCACCACTGTGCAGCCCCTCCTCAGGGTGTTTCAGACATTCTGATCCCAGAGAATGCATAACTCATCTAGAAAGTAACTGGGCTGGCAACTGGCCCATGGCTCCAGAGAGACGGGCGAGGAGAGGACGCCCTCTGCCACCCAAGAACAGCTGGCCAGCTAAGCACAGGGCTTGGCCGCCCAGGGGGGCACATACAGTCCCTGTCCCCTTCTCCGACTGCTCTCCATCATGCTGTTGGCTGCAGCCTGTGTCGCTGAGGCAGCCACTTTCCTGGACCTTGGGGGTGGGGACCTGACCATCCTTTAGGGGGCTAGGCCCTTCCTGGCAACTGCCAGGTGTGGGATCTGTGTGCACACGCTGTTTTTTTCTTAAGGAGAGCAGTGCCAGGTGGGCACTTCCCTCCTCTCCTGTGCATGTAAGGTGGGAAGACTGCTCTCGTGGGCCCCATCCCACAGGAGCCCGCCTAGGGCCCCTTTCATTCTCAGTGCAGCCGCAGCCCATGCAGAAGCTGGAAAGCACGGATCCTGCTGGGACCCTCAGCGGAGCCCAGCCTCAGGCGCCTGAGAAGTGAGCGTGTCTGTGGAAAGAGCAAGGGGGAAGCCGCCCATCCTACCCCCCTGCACTTCCACTCCTTCTGCCGGCACGGTGTAGATTGATTGCTCGCTTTTATTAAGGACAAAGTGTTTTTTGATCATGAGAGGGAATCACATCCCCAGGGGGACAGGAATTGATTGGGGTCTCCACGCCTTGCAAGCTGACTGCCGGAAGCCAGCAGAGAGAGCTCAGCCTCTGCTGCAAGTGAGCCTGGAACAATCCGGGAAGGCCAGCGGAGGCGGTGGCCATGTGGCACACTGGCCATATCAGCCAGACAAAGGTCAAGAGTGAAGAGGCCGGCTGGCTCAGGGAGGACTCTGAATAGGAAGGGCAGGAGAACAGGACAGCCAAAGAGCCAAAGGCCAGCTGGAACTGCAAGGGGTCTTCCTGGGCCATCTCGAGGAGAGGGGCAGCACCTGCCTCCTGGGCCAGGTGCCTACCTGCAAGGGAGAATGGAAGAGCTCTGGGGACCCCCACCCATGCCCTGCCCAAGGCCGGGTAGAAGGTCTGCTCCCCCATAGCAACAGCCAAAGACCCCCAGCAGAGCAGAAGAGAGCCAGAGGGCACACTCACTCTTCACGGTGAGGAACATGGACTTGCTGATGTCTGTTCCAACCCCGTTGCTGGCCTGGCAGAGGTAGTAGCCAATGTCCTCTTCTAAGACGTGCCGGATGAGCAGGGAGCTGTTGGGCAGTATCTGGATGCGGCCAGTGAGGGGGACGGGGTGATATTGTTGGGGGTTCCCGCTGCCTGTGGGAGAGAGGAATTCTCAAGTGCTTTGTCCCAATCAAGACCCCCCCCAATTGCAGTACCACAGGATGCTCCCCCCCAACACACACACACAAACCCCCACTCCCAGGGCCCCTAGATGGACACGAGCAGCCTCTGCGTTACTACCGGGACCAGAAGCATCTGCTGAACACCCTTCTCCATGACCATGGAGTACCTCCAGCCTCCCCAGTGCAGCACCTGGCCCCAGAGTAGCCTTCGGGTGGCAGCTGAGCCCCTGAGGGCAACCAGTCGCCAAGAAGAGGCTTCCGTGGAGCTGGCTTCCTGGGATGGCCTCTGTGGCTCCCCAGGATGAGAAGAGGGTCCCGCATACCTTTGGCGTGCTTCCACATGACCTTGGGAGGGGGGTAGCCATCCACTGAGCAGTTCAGGACCCCAGCCTTCCCATAGATTCCGTCCTGGTTGTTGGGCTGGACCACAAAGCGAGGAGGGACTGCCGAGAGGGAGGGACCGCAAGGAGAGGAGTGGATGAGCTCCTGCGAGGGCAGCCCCCTCTCCCCCACTCCTGAGAAAGCACCAATGCTCCCCCAACCCACTCTTCCCAAAATCACACAAAAGAATCTGGGGCTTCCTCGTGACCCCCCTCTCTCCTGGTCAACAGCTTCCCAGATGATGTGGAACACAACGCTCTTGGGCATCTGAGCCTCCATTTATGGAAAACAGCAACAAGCCCTAGACAACAACTCTTAGCATGTGTTTTGTTTTTTGCAATTGCTCCAAATTAATAACTTAAGAGTAATATTTTTATTGGATTGATGGTTTAATGATTTTACTGGAAAATCAAGCATTCTTTCTCACCCTCCCCTTTCATTAGAGCAATCAGGGATTTTAGGTAGGCTACCAGCATGCCTACGCACACTCTTGCCTCCCCATCTGCCCTTCTGTCCGTTGCAATATCATGTGAGAAACTTCCAGAGTAGGTGGCCGTATGAAAGTTCCCCGCTTCTCTATCTAATCCACTCTTTTCTTTGTTCACCATCCTACAAGACGGTGAGTTAAAGGCTGAGCTCACTGAAGCTCTTCCTTTTACCTAAACTTTTTCATTAGTTAGATAGGATGTAGGCATCCTTAACACAGTCAGTCTTCACATTTTCCCCAAAATGGCTATCACCCTGGGATACACTCCTTTTTCTCACATACTGTTTAAACTTTTGTATCATGTACTGTTTTGGCACTTTCCCCCCAACTCATATTGTAAAGCTGTTTGCAATCCCACTTTGGGAGGAAAACAGGATATAAATCAAATAAATACATAAACTTAGCAAAAAGAGTGGGAGGCCCTGCAGTACGCATGGGGTTGAACCTGGCAGCTCATAAGGCCTCTTCCAACTCTAGGATTCTATAGTAGTACGGTTTCCGGGGGAGAAATTTCCACAGCCCAGAGCCTACCTGTCACATCTGTTTACAAAAGGGCTGGAAGGTGGGATGGGAGAAGGTGCAAGGAGGATACAGTACCCCACCCCAGCTGAGACTATGGGCCTGGAGTGCCGAAAGAGATTGTGGGGCAAGGTGGCTCCTCTGCTTGGTTCCAGGTCACAGTACACCAACTTCTGGTCCCTTGACACTGAAAGGTGGAGTTGGGAGGGGTCCCTGAGAATGTGGCCCTACAGCTCTAGCATCCCTGGAGAGCCCCCTGGCCAAAGAGAAGACCCCCAGACACAGCCCAGGACTGGTGCTCTTGCTGGGAGGGGCATGCACAAGGTGCCCCTGAGAGTCCTTAGGTTCAAACCCAGTGGCCTGAGGGCTGGTGCCACAGCGGTGCACAGCATATGGGGAGCCGCTGGCCAGAGAGAGGAGCCCAGCCAGGCCAGCAAGGCACTTTGGCTCTGCCCACCACACAGTGAGCCATGGAGAAAGCCCACAGAGGCCGACTGTCTCCTGGAGGGGCTTTGGATGCCTCAGCGAGCGTGGCTTTCCGAGGAGCTCTGGCCCTACGTTCGAGGGGATGGCCATCCCTGGCATGCACAGCCTCCTTCCTCCAGCCTGTTCCTCTGCCACCCTCCTCCTGCTTCTTGGCCCCTTGCAGCTCAGTGGGGATCTGCCTGTGCCCCCTTTTCCTGAGCACCAGGAAAGGATAGCCACCCCCACCCTCCTGGAGGGACTGATCCCTGGCCCTCTCCCGGGAGAACAAGGCAGAGGGTGCCCGGTCACTGCACGGGCACATGCCCACGCGCACGAGCTCCCGAGAGGCACTGACCTCGCACAATGAGCTGCCGCTCGCGGCTGACGGTGGCAGCGTCATTGGTGGCGATGCAGGTGTAGTTGCCATTGTGCTTGAGGGAGACGCTGGAGATCTGCAGGGAGCTCATGAACTCCTTGCTCTCGATGGTGACACCTGAGCCGGAGATAATCACCTGCCCGTCCTTCCTCCAGGTGATGCGGATGGGCATGTCGCCCGAGGAGACCACGCAGGGGATGTAGAGGAGTTGCCCGATAGAGGCCGGGGGAAACTCAAAGGGCTGGATGAGTGGAGGGACTGCCAAGGAAGGAGAACATGGATCAGGCCCTGCGCCAGAGGGCGGGAGGCAGAAGAGGAGGAGGAGGAGGGGCCAGCAATGGAGGTCTGGCCGAACCCAGCCACATTAGAGTAGAGTCAGGGCTGCTCTGGGGAACCACCACCTGCAGTTGCATTCCCCCATCCGCGAAAAAAGGAGAGCGGCAGGTAAGGAGAGGAGAGCACAGAGAGAGCAGGGAGGCAGGAGAGGAACTGTCCAGCAGCCCAGGAGTGGCCAGCCAGAGCTAGGAGCCAGGAATGCCCCCACACTTCCTCCCAGCTTTCCCAAGGAATAGCATGAAATCCCTCGGGGGGGGGGGTGCCAGGCCAAACTCAGTCCTTCCCCTTTGAGGGTAGGGAGGGCAGGTACAAGGAGAGCACATGGGTCTGGCCACAGATTTCCCTCTGCTCAACACATCCGGGCAGAGAGATTGCCCCCCAGTCCCTCACAGGGGCAGAATAGTCCCCCAACTGGGAGCCCCACTGTGGAGGGTGGGTGGGTGGGTGGGAGGCCCCAGTGCAGGGGAGGCAGGCAACCTTCTCTTGCAGGCAAAGTGCTTATGGCCCTTGGAGCAGCTGCTCACCTCAGGAATGCTCCCAGTCCCACCTGAGAGAGAGCAACCAGAGGCAGGAACAGCAGCAGAATGAGGGGCCGGAGGGCATGCGTGGGGGCAGAGTCAAATGGGCAATGGAGACAGGAGCTGAGAGAAAAAAGTGGGGTGCATGATCTCGCAGTCCACATCCCTCTGGCCATGCAGCTGGCCCACCTGGGAAGGGGAGGCTGAACTCACACCCTGTCCTGGCCACCCGTCCCTGTGGATGCCAACCCAGAGGGCAGGAGTAGCTGCTGGGCTCCGCCGCACCAGGCCACCAGCACGGAGTAGCAGGGGTGGAACCACAATCTCAGCAGGCCTCTGGGATGGGGAGCTGGCTGGATGGCAACCGTGGCAATTCATTAGGGCTGATAGCTCCCTGAATGGGGCTGAATAATTGATGGGCAGGAGAAGCTTTTACGATGTTCCCTGTGCTTGGCTGACAGAGGGGATGATTTTTTAAAGAGCTACACAGGCTGAAAACCACCAAGAAAGGTGCTCTGAGCAAAGGGTGAGATGTTTCAATACAGCATGTTTACACTGTGTATTCTGCTCCACTGCTTATCTGCAGAAATGGATACCCGGGGATGCAGGGACACCCAGGTGGGGGGAGAGTGCAGCGGGGGTGGGGGGTGGGAGAGAGGGAGGGGAGAGCATCTGTTGTCATGACAGCAGTACCCTAGACACTAGGCTAAGCATTCAGACCTTCTCATGACGGCAAATGGTGCTATTAAAGGAATGCCCAGGGCAGGGCAAGGCAGGGCTCATAAGCCCCACGCCAGAAAAGTCCAGGCAGGCCAGGTGACGAGCCCTTTTCTGCAGCCCCTTCCCTGGGTGTCCTTGAGGCCAGTGGATAGCAAGAAGCTGCCTTTGGCCTGTTGTATCACTGCAAACGGGAGCCTGGGGCTCCCCCTCCTAGGCCGGCACACACAGCCCCACATCCAGGTATTGCTTGCCCATGGAAAGGAGAACTGCACAAGCAGGACTGCAGGGTCCAGAGCCCCCTCTTCAGCTGAAGCTCAGAAGGCATCAGATCCTCCGAAGGCCAATGCAGGAAAGGGCAGCAAGTCCCCCAGGAGCTCAAAGGGGTAAGCGAGAGACGCTAACCTCTGAAATCCATGGTCTGGAGGCTCTGCAGGGACTGAGGGAAGGGGTCCCTCCCCAGCCTTGCCCCACTCCCATCCCTCAGGTGGCCAGCATGAAGACCTTCCTCCCCTCCCACTAGCAGAGGAGGAGGGGCTCCCCAAGACACCTAAGGGGCTGCGTGTGCCAGAGGCTGGACAGTTGCAGAAGCTGGGGTGGTCCTGGTCTGTGGGGTCTTCTCCCCCAAGCCACTCACCTTTGACAGTGACGTGAACGCTCTGGCTGATGGAGAGCTGTGGCTGTATGAGGACACTGCACAGGTACTCGCCTTCGTCCATCCCCTTCTGGACGTCCATCAGCTTGAGGGTGCCATTCTCAAAGACCACCTGCCGGTGGTTGTCTGGCAGCAGAAGGGAGTCCTTGTACCATTTGATGGAGTAATAGGGGTAACCAATCACACGGCAGTTGATGAAGGAGTCCCGTCCAGCCACGGCTGTGATGTTTTTCATCCCACGGATGCTGGGGGGGCCTGAGGGGGGAAGGAGGCAAGGAGGGAGGGAGAGGGAAAGGGCAGGCTAGATTAACTCTAAAGAGCCAGGGGTGTGCGCACAGAAAATGGCTCTGCTCCGAAAGAGGGGAGGGGAGGGGGAGGGGGAGGGGGAGGGGGGAGGGGGAAGGAGGGGACAACAGTGGAGTTTCTGCCTTGTGCTTTGTTTGGGACTGGCTACCCTCTGTGGGCGCCAACTCTGCTGTGGCTTATGAACTTGCCTATGATATTTATGGGCCAGAAATTCTCATGCAGCGACCTCGGTTAGGGAAATCTAACTTCCAACACTAAATGCAGAGCTACCATTTTGTGGCTGAGAACTGCCAGCGCTCCTGTCAACAGTGGCTGTGAATACTGCGTGGAACATGATTCCAGGTGTGCCTGCTGGAGGGAGCCCCCATGCGGGGCACAGGTGGCGTCACTCTCCCTGCAGTGTCACCTCATGAAAACGTTGGGTTCTACTGAGACAGTTAGAGGCTGAGCCCTCCCCGGCTGCACCCCCTGACCAGGGAGCGTTGACAGGACTTTGCAGCCGGTGGCAAGGGGTCACGGCTGCTCCCCTTCTGCCTCCCCGGCTACTTTGCCAACCAGCTTCCACACTTTGGAGATGCAGCTCACGGGCTGTCCAGCCACCTAGCAGAGCTGCTGCTGCCCAGCTGCATGGAGGCGGGGGGTGACGGGGGGGCTATCCACCATTACCCAGCTTAATTGCTGGGAAAGAGCAACTCTCAGTGTGTCAGGAAAAACATGGAGGCTGTAACCCAGGAGAGAGAGAAAAACACCTCCGGGGATCAAGGAGGAGAGAGGGAAGGGACTAACCCTGTGGCCCCTCACTCTGCCCCATTCCTGCACCCCCATTCCAGCCTCTTTGTGGAAGCTCTCCGCAGGATGTCTGCTCGGAGTCAAGAGATTGTCTCAGGACCTGCAGCGGCTACAGGAGTGAAAGGAGGTTGGGTGGGCGTCACACAATCTCTATCTTCTGTCCCCCTCCCAATATTTCTTGCATTGAAATCAGACTTGTTTCTGAAACTGCTTCTGGCCACTGTGACTACCAAATGTGGCACTGCCCTGGGTGCTCCCCTATTCTTATCTTGAATACTTTTGCCCCAGAGCTGTACATTGCTTTACGTTCTGAGTTAAGCTGCCTCCTCCCACCCTGAAAGCAAGTCTTTCTCTCTCTAATCTTACACACACACACACACACACACACACACACACACACACACACACTGCCTTTCTGCCTCCCAAGGCTGCCTCCCACTGGGTTCCTCCTCACCGGCCATGGGCACCCAGGCAGAACAGCCAAACTGCCTGACCCCACAGACTGTGGGACCTCCTCTGACAGCCACCAGCCCTGTTGATCCCAGGCCTGGCTTGCAGCTGAGCGGCTGTGAAAGAAGGAAAGAGGACAAGGGGAGCAGAGCAGGGTGGGGTGGGGGAGAGGAGGCCTCTACCACACCAGAGCCAAACCCCAAGGCAAGAAGAACCTATTCTGATATTTAAAAGTAGACAGGCACCTCTTACGTTTATTCGCGCTTGGTATTCGGCGCTGCCCACCGAGTTCCGCGCAGCGCAACGGTAGACGCCTCCATCCTTGATCTGGGGGCTGGTGATGTTCATGTGGCTGACGGTCGTGCCGTCGGACATGGTGTACTGGTTGGTGCGGTGGCTGCCGTCACGCTGGATGGGCTCATCGTCCAGGGCCCAGGTGATGGTGGGTGGGGGAGCCCCCTTGGCTGCACACATCAGGGAGAACTGCTCTCCAGGGTTCACCACCTTCTCGCTGAAGGATGAGACAATGCGGGGGGTCCCGTCTAGGAGGGGGAAGAGAACTGGGTCAGTGGCCGCCCCCCCGCCCAGAAGGGAGGAAGGGACAGAGGCCCAAGGAAGTTGTGCCAGCCAGAGGGAGGGGACCGGCATCTGTGTTTGTCCTCTCCCCCCCCAGAAGCTCTCTTGGGGGGCTGGAGAGACACCTAGTTCCAGAGCAAGCCTTCCTGTGCCTGTCTTCCTTCTCCTGGCAGGGATGCTCATCGTAAAGATAAGGAGGACGAGAACAGCAGCAGCAGCAGCAGCAGCAGCAGCCGCAGCCGGCTTTTGAGAAATAGGTGTTTTTAAGGAAAGGGCTCTGTAAGAGGGTGCTGTATTGATTCAATTGCACTGCTTTTAACTGCTTTTTAGTATTTTTAAGTGTATGTTTTAAAGCATTTTATTGTTACCAATAGTTTTGTTATATATTAAGGCTAATCTTCTGTAGGTTTTAACTGTACTGTACTTGTATTAATTTGTCAGCCACTTTGAGTCGTGGCTTTTGGGATATGGCAAGGTATAAAGAAAGACACCTGCACCCTCATCATGACTGCCCCCACACTTCCTGGCTGCTGATGCTCAGGAGCACACAATGACATGGTTCAAGAGGGACACAACATGGACTGACCAGGAGTAGGGGCTAATCCCCCTTTCAAGCCACCCAAACACCTTGCAGCAAACAGTTCCATGTGTTAATTTTATGCCGTGTGAAGAAGTCCTTGCTTGGCTCTGTCTTGTACCTCCCACCATTCAGACACAATGGATCACAGACGCACAGCCCCATGCTGGGCCCCACAATTATGGCAGGAGGAGGAGGAGAACAATGACTCCGGTTTACCACCTTTTCCACACGGGGCTTAATTTTGTACATTTTCCCTCTCTTTCTCTTGTATGTGTGTGCGTGTGTACACACGCATACACAGAGAGATTTATTTCTTTTTTTGCCTAAATGTAAAGCTCCAAAATCCTTAAAAAAATTATTAGATAGCCTTGGCAGGATTTGAGGATATGAAATTAATATGGTTAAATAACAACTGTTGGGTATTAATAAGGAGAGTTCTCTAGAGATTCAAAAGATGCCTGATTCCAGACAGAAGTTTCAAAGAAAAACAGTTTCACGGGGAGCAGAACTCCAGAGGACACTACTGGGGGAGTAGCCCTGAGTCTCATCTCTGGCATAGGACCCCCATTTTCCCGGGAGAACCACAAAGTTATGCTGCGCCGAGTCCCGGGTGACAATCACTGACTCGTCCAGAGCCCCATCTTCTGGCCTCTCAGAATGAAGCACATCGGGTGGGAAAATTTTTCACCCCAGGGAAATTGTGAGGCAAACCCGTGTTTCCACACCTCCATCACCGCCCTGGTTCTGGGGGATGCCTGGGGGTGGGGGCTCAGCCATTGCTGGCTGGTCCCTTGCCCCAGCCTCACTGGGACGCCTCGTAGGGTGGAAGTGTCCACGGGAGGGGGATAGAGACTGACCAGCCAAGCAGTGGCTGGCAGCGCCCTTTAGCTTTAGGCACTGTAACACTGAGCACGCCATCTTTTCACCTGGGCAGGGAGAATATCCAAGGGCCCAGCTCAGAGGAAGGCAGCACTACCCCCCAACCATCATGGCGGAGGCAGCCTTGATTCCACCCTTGGAGCCTCCAGCCGTCAAAGGAAGCCAAGAGGAGAGGCTTTGCCATCCTTTGGTGCCTCACCCGGAGGTACCAAGGAGGATCTCCCCTGCCCATCTCACCCTCTAGCACAATAGTGGCAAAGTCCTGGGCCGTCTGGGCCTTCCGGGTGGCAAAGCACTGGTAGGCGCCTGAGTGGCTCTTCTGGGCAGCCGTGATGAGCAGCGTCTCGTTGTTGATGCCACGGAGGGAGATGAAGTCGTTGGGCACCACCAGCTCTGTGTTGCGATACCATCGGACGGCATACTCCGGGGATCCCGAGAGAGCGCAGGAGAGGATGACCGTGCTCCCAATGCCTGTCTTCAGCTTCTTTGGCGTGAGGGTGACGTGCAGAGGGTCTGTGGAGAGGGAGAGAGAGATGGCGGATCTTAATCACCAGCACACCCATGCTGCGCACACACCCATGCCACTCACAAGCCAAGGGGGGCAAGCCCCAGGGGCGGCCCCTCTTCTCCATCTATTCTGGAGGTTGGTGCTATGGGTCAGAAGAAAAACTGGGTGTTCAGGGAGGTTCCTCCTGCCGCTGTTCACAAGAATCACAAAGGAAAGAGCCCCCTCCCTTCAATCCCCACCTCTCTCTCTCTCCCCCACCACCCCAGGCACACACACACACACACTGCACAGACACAACGTTCTTGCCTTCTTCCGCTTCCCCCTCCACAGGAAAGGGCCTTGGTTTGAACCCTCCAGAAAGCAAGAAGACCCCCAGGCACGCTGGCAGTGGGGAAGAGGCTCGGTCAAGGAGAGATGGCAAGCTGCGAAACAGAGGCTCAGCGTGTGCCTGAGCACACATGCGCACATGCACGCACACTGTGGGGCCCATCTGCAGGGAAATGTCACTGCACAATAACCCAGGTGCACCAGCATCCATCCACACAGCCAGGGACCCCCCTTGCCGTGCAGAGTGCCAGGTGCCCACAGCACCTCCATGGTGGATCACTTTCCCTCTCAGGCAATGAGAGACTTGTCAGCAGAAGGAATGAAGGTGCTCCAGACTGGGGCTCACGCACGGAGGGAGCCCCCCTGCAGGACTGCACCACTTCCCTCTGCGCCACAGTCCCATGCTGTTACCTCCTGAATCCCCTCAGGGCCCAGAGGGGGCTCTTTCACAGGAGGAGGCAGGGCCTTTGGAGACCTGCCCACTTCCCCAGAACACCACGGGTAGGGGTGGCTGGAGGTGTGGGACAGGGAGGGCCATGTGATTTCCCTGGCAGGATGGAGCAGGAGCGCACGGTGTTTGGTGCGCAGGAGAGTGCCTGAGGAAACACTGCCCAGTTGGTAGAGGAGCCAAAGCCCTTGTCGCACGCACACATGAGCATGCACACACACACACACATGCACACCATCACTATTCACACTGGGAAATCTGGGAGGTTGCATCAAATGCTGTCCAGAAGGAAGCCCTGGATTCCAGGATGCCACGTCTCCTTCTCTGAAGGCTTTTAAATAGAGGCTAGATGGCCGTCTGTTGGGAGTGCTTTGCCTCTGTGTTCCTGCGTGGCAAAATGGGGTTGGACTGGATGGTCCCCGTGGTGTCTTCCAGCTCTAGGATTCTACAATTCTAAGAGCATAATCCCCCTTCCCCACCCATGTTCTGTACAGTGGAAACTCCTCCTCACCTGGGGGCCCCAGACTCCCGGCTCTGCACCCCCTTACCTATCACTGTGAGGGTCCCGGTGACCTCGGCCGAGCCAAAGGTGTTTGTGACTTCACAGATGTACATTCCACTGTCCTCCACTCGCAGGTCACTGATGGTCAGCCCTGTGAGGCGTTTGGTCCACCTGCTGTCAGCGGGCAGTGGCCGGCCATCCTTGATCCACCGGATGGCTGGGTTGGGGTAGCCAGAGGCGATGCAAGGCAATTCCACCAGCTGGCCTGCCTTGGCTTCCCGGGACTGAAAGCCATCTAGGATTGTTGGGATGGATTCTGCAGGGTCTGAGAGGAGAAAGTGAGACTGAGTCCATGCTGCCTGCACAGGCCTAGGGACCACCCCCCAAGTCCACATTCTGTGCTGGGAAGGGAGAGGTTTGGCAAGTTGGGTAAGACTCAAATCCTTTTAAGCATTTAGGGCTCTCTGTCCCTGCCTAATCACCTTTTCCTGTCATCTGCTGAGCTCTTCCCACAATAGATTTACATCCATTTGCAAGTTTGTATCCAAGAGAACCTCAAGGCTTGGGTGGAGGGAGGGAGGCAGGCGGTGGGGGAAAGAGAGGATTGGGGACTCAGAGGTCCACAGCTGAGGAGCCCCAGCACACTCCTCCAGGCTCTTTCTGAGAGAGCCTATCAGGCTGCCCAGGTGAGTGGACGATGGAAGAGCTCAGGTCACATATGAAGTGCCATTCTAAGGAAGAGGAACCCCATAGCTGCTCCAGGCATGAAAGGACGAAAGGGGCCACTCAGCCAGCATGGCTTAACCCCCTGAGCAGGCCAAGCTGCCATGAGAAGTAACTCCTTGCACGACAGAGGGCAGAGAGGCAGCCGAGCGTGGGGTGCCCAGTATTTCACAGCCTGGTGGAAGGTAGATGCAGGCAGGTAAGCACCAAGGCCCTCCAGAGGAAAATGGCAAGCAGGGAACCAGCGAAGCCTGGAAAGCCAGCCCCCTTAACAGCACATCCAGCAAGATTTCTCCCTGAATGCTGTGGGAAGCTTCAGGTCCAGCAGCCTCCCCCTGCACAGGGCCAGGACTGTGGTGTGATGCCTTCTCTCTCACAACCTCTTCCCAGAGTCCTAAGTATCAGGTGCAAGGTGGTGCTGGGAAACTCCCAAGAAGCGACGTTCTGGTCTGCTCTACCAGCAAGGATCACCTCACCTCCATCCCCTGAATTTGGCTAGGAGCAGGGGCACCTCCAGAACCGACAAGGCCAAAGACAGGGACTGCCAAGGCGTCTGCTCCTGCTGAGGAAGCCACAGACATCTTTGGATCAGCCACGTCCTTCCACATGGCCACTTCCTGTCTGACTTCCCTGCTCTTGATGACCTGCTAGTGGTCCAGTGTAGGCTCAGCTACTGCGTGCTCTTCATGGTCAGCTTTACCAAAAAGCATGCACCTATTCACATCTGACAAAGCTGGGCATCTGCAGCAGCTGTCCGGGGACTGAATTGTCCCTTAGGAGGTTCACGATGGCGAGGAATAACCATTTCTCCTGAAACATGCAAAGCAGGGCTCAGTTCCTTAGAGGAAAGCCCCCCTAAGCCTCAACACAACAGCTTCTCAGGATTCAAACTCATGTTCCTGTTCTATGCAAAGACTCTCCCGGGCTGCAAACCAGGGCATCCGTCTCATACCAAAAAACAAACAAACAAACAAACAAACAGTAACTGAGCCTCTTTAAGTAGCTTCTCATCTTCCAGATGCTTGCAGGTCAAGTGGGGGGTCCCCTCCAGCCACCTCCAACCTGCTGCTAAAGGGTCCCCCTTCCCTGACACTGGAGTGGAAGCACAAGTGCTGGTCAGAGTCCTGGGTTGGAGCCCCCCGCAGTCACACACGCGATGAATGGGAAACTCCTCAGAGTCAGCCAGGCTTCGAGCAAGAGCCTGGTGTCGGTTTGGTCTCAGGTGGGATCCAAGAAGCTTGCCTGCTCCTTGTTTCCTCAGAGGGATGCCAAACGTGGCTGTCAACTGTGCACTCCCCCAGGGTTTCCCAGTACCCCCACTTGCTCCTCCAGCTTCTCTCTTCTGCTGTATTTAATATCTCGCTACCTCTTGCAGAGGGCCACCTGCCCAGCTGAGGGGGAGAATTGGGGCGGGGGCAGAAAAGCTGAGGGGTTTCTGCATTTTGTCCTGGCTTATTATGGATATCTGTTCAGAAGCCCAAATGTAGGGCCCATTTGCCTCACAAAGCTGCTTTGGGTCTAGGCAGCTCCTTTTGCCAGCCCTCTAGAAGGCTCCGGACACTGGAAAGTGTCTGCACTGAAAGAGGGAGGCAGGCTGGCTGCATTCACTTTTGCACTGACTTGGGACTGCTGTCTGGCACATCTTGATGCCCAGAGCCCTTGCATCCCAGGCAGCTGGGCAGAGACCGCACAAGACTCCAAGGGCCAGAGGTACCTGAGACAGACAGCCGGGCTCCGTTGCTCTGCCGGGTCTCGCCGCTGTACTTGTGCTTGGTGATACACCTGTAGGTGGACAAGGCATCTTCCTTCTGGACATCAGATATGTACAACCCACCATAGAAAGTAACGAAAAACCTATTTTCTGGAACAGAAAAAGAAAGAAGCTACATTAGTCACCAGTTACAGGAAGGGGGAGACAATCACCGAGAGGCCTGCACTGTCCACGGTCAGGGAGGCAGAGAGCCTTGAAAGGAAGGGGGCAAAGGTACAGGGCCAGAGCCTGGGCTGCTGCCTGGAGGAGCGGCCCCGATGCCAAGCTAGAGATATGGTTGGGCCCTGACAGACAGTCCTGCCTGGAGGTCCAGCCCAACCAGGGATGGGGTGGGTGGGTAGATTCAGCCTCTGACCCTCTTCTATTAAGGCATCTCCAAGAGCAGCAAATCTTCACACACATAGCCTCAAGCACCCCTCCTTCCTCCCCTCCAATGGATCCAGAGAACTATGTGGCCAGGACTGTTTTGCCAACTGTGGGGCATCCTCTGGCCCTGGTATTCCAGTACAACAGTGCCAGAAGACACTGCCAGGCCAGGTGCTCCTCCTGCTTTCACCTGGAGATTTTTCAGGAAGGACCTTGCACAGCGCCTCATGGCAGGACACCCCTCCCCTTCCCCCAGAACAGCTCCCTCAAGATTCAAAGGAAATCCATCACACACTGAGATAACAATTAACCGTAAAAACAATGAGGACTGGTGGGAGCTGGAGAAGGAGAACTAGCCTGGTCCATCTGTGCCTTGCAAACCAAGCCCCTGGCCAGTGGCAGAGCTCCCTGGTTGCAAACCACACACACATACACACGCACGCACACGCACACCAATCCTCCTCAGCCTCAGGGCTTCCTGTCAGGCAGGGCTTGGGGGTCAACACACTTCCCATGGACAAAGACCCCCCAGACTCAGCATGGGCATACAGGGGAGGGGCTGGAGCAGCCTACCAGTCTAGCTGGGGAGGGGGTCAGCCAGGCATTGTGCGCCCACTCCTGCTGGCCCTTCAATCTGCCCCACCCTTCTCAAAGGACTGGAACTCACAGCCTGATCCACAGCCAGGTACCAATAATATCAGAATTAAGGTATAATATTCTAACACAGTTAAAGCAATTCTCTTCTTTCAGCAACAGTGATAACTGGATTTGAAGCCATTGAGAAGCACATCTAACCAAAACAAGACAAACCAAAAGCACATCCCTCCCCTCATTCAGTGGCTGGCCAGTTGCCAAAAGCCTAAATTTGTTGGAAATGAGAGTTTCCCAGGGTGTTAGCTATATAGGGAAGTTCTATGGAAGCTAAAACTGTCAGGATTCAGCCTCCTTTTAGCAGAGTAGCAGAAGAAGCATGTCTAAATTTGTGTATGGCTTTTCTGATCTCAAACTGACTGAAGAAATAAAACAAATGCAGGCAGCTTCACATTACAAACTTAGAAAAGTTTACTAATGGCTTCTACATTTACATATGTATTGGAGAGACTACAGCCTAACTGGCTAATGAATAGTAGTAGTTTTGGTCTCAACTCACCATCTTCTGATGGAGATGAGAAGCATGGTCGGAGAAGAGGAAGAGGAAGCAAAAATGGAGGAGAAGAGAGAGAGCTGAGAGGGGTCTCATTCTTTTACAAGACCAATGACCCAAGCAACTGTCCTGGGTCACATGATCTGATCACCTGAACACCAAAGGTATTTATGATCATGCATTTAAATGACAGAAAGGCAAATGGTGGAGCTTTGGCATGCAAAAGAGAAAGGTAGCCCTATGCTAGTTATGCCCACTTGCTCTAAGAACAAGATGGGGGAGAGAGAATGCTGGAATTTTCCCAACAAAATTGCGTGCCACCAGCGTGCAGCTCCCCCATGCACCCGGCAGCTGTCTCTTGCACGCATGTGCACTAGAAGACTTTGCACCACCCCACACATTTTTGGAACAAAGGGGGGGGACAGGGTGGTGGTGGTGCTCATCAATTGTTCTCTCAACCAAGTCAAGGCAAACGGGCATGTGTGTGCACGCCCACGCGCGTGTGGAGAAGCACCCCCACGGCCACACAGCAGCCTCCAGACAGGCAGGACCAGACAGCCCAAAACCAGGAGCCCAGCCACTAAATTGCAATCTTAAGAACGGGGGGAGGGATGCAGTTGCTATGGCAACGGACAGCTGCTGCTTTGCAAATTGCTGCTCCTGCCCCTCCCCTTTCCAATTTGTGTGCCAGCTTAATTGGCAGAGCATCCTCTCTTGTGCAGCAGCTCAAAGCAGAAGGGCCGCGGGGAGGGGGGGACACCCAGGGAGAGGGAAGGGGGAGCACCCAGAGCCCTTCTCTGGGGAGAGGGAGGAGACGGGACTGAAAAGGTTCCTTGCCCCCAAAGCTGTGCCATGCCCCTCCCACCAACCCAGGGTTTGGGGCAAAGACCCTCCAGAGGCTGTTCTCTACATCTCCTGCCGTGTGGTCCCCCCAGCCTATTTTCTGGAGATGAAGCCCAATGAGGTTGGGGGCACCCCAGCAGGGATGGAAGGGGGAGAGAGGAGCCTCTCCTAATCCCACCCCAGCCCTGCCCCACCACTGCCTGCCATGAAACACCCTTTCCTTCTTTCTTCCCTCCGTGTAGCCCCTGGTCCAACACCAGCAGGCAGCCCCTTGGCAGCTTGGCACTCGCGCTCAGCCCGTCCTCCAGGGTCCCTCTGCCTGGTTGTCCCATGCTGCCCAGAGAGGGGGAAGAGGGTGGTCCCACCTCCTCCCAGGCACAGAGAAAGAAGGGGTCCTGCCTGGAGAGCCGTGGCCGCACCTCGTTTTCCCGCACTGTGAAATGGGCCCACAGTCCACAAAGACAGGTCAGGTGTTTCCTTTAACAAATTGCTAGGCAAATGCGACTTCCCACCGTCCAGTCTCGGACCTCTCCCATGGGACAGGGTGGCTGCAGCCACACCAGAGGCACAAAAGGCTCTGGCCGCCCCTACCCCACCACTGCCCCCCTTCTGGTGCTCTTCTGGTGAGTCTCTGCATGCACGCAAGCCCTGTGGGGCGCCCCCATGCCTGTCCCCAGCCACAGAGCGTCGTGACAAGGGAGAGCTTCCACAGGGGGACCACAGCCACGTGCCAGCATTGTCCCCTCATGAGCCTCCCATTCAGGAAGACTAAATTGAGTCCCATCGAGGTTGCCGCTTGCTTATCTCTCCAGCTGGATCAAAAGCTCGAGGGCAACGTGGCCGCTACCAAGGACACAATCTCCGTGCAACTGACGAGGGAAGTGCCCCCGGGCCCCCCAGGGCCACATTAGCCTGAAGCAAATGGCCTTCACAGCCACCACCCGAAGCACGGTGACATCTCCTGCTGCTCTTCTGGCCGGCCGAACAAGAAGGAGAAGCTCCAGGAGGCTTTCCATAGCCCCTCCTGGCCACATCGAGAAGCGAGCGGGGAGACTGGGGCAACAAGGGAACGCAGAGGAAGGGGAGAGCAAAGGGAGGAGCGTGGGTGGGGCAGACGGGACCGGCAGCACTCCGCTCCACCCCGAAGGTCGAACGCCAAAGGCTGCGAGGGCTGTGAGGGACGGGCTGAATGGCGAGGCGGCCGAGCAGAAGGCTGGGATTCCCAGCCGGAGTGGCCCCCATCCCCCAGGGGGCTTTCCCTCTCGTCCTCGTCCTCGTCCTCGTCCTCCTCCTGGAACAGGCGGCCTGGGCTCAGCAACCGGCTCCCTTTCCTCCTGCCCTTAATCTCTTCGCTAAGTACAGCTCTATCTTTCCCCGTTAAAGGATTAACACCCCTCTCTCATTCAGCTCTTGCAATGAGATTTTATTTCTAATTACGCCATAATAAAACTGGGAGCGCTCCCAGGGTTTTCTCCAAATGACTTGTAGACACTCTACAAGATTGGATCCTGCGCGGCTGCATTGTAATAGCATTTCCCTGACATTCATTAGACATGCATGAAGGAGAGGGTTGAAGAATGGAATTGCATTTAAATGGATTTTCTGAGGGAAGGAGATGAAAGGGGGCGCAGAAAGAGAAGGGGATGCAGAGGGAACGGAACAGAACCGGGGACAACACGGTCTGCTTCCTTGGGCTCTCTTCCTCTCAAGAAGGCCCGGAGGACGCGAGAGCCCTGCTTGATGGCCGCCAAGATACCGCGCCAGTAGCGATGGGAGCCCGGCCACCCCTCATGTCGCCCACCCCCAAACTGGCCCCGGCCTGACTGGGCACTTGGTTCTCCCTCGCAGCCCCCTCCCCAAGTACGGCGTGTAGGCTCCCTGGCCAGGTCCCCCTCAAAAGCAGCTTCAGGCCGCTACCCTCGGCCACCCCCCATGCTGGTCCTGTCCCAAGCCCCAAAGCCCCAAAGAAGAACTTCCAAGTTGGTCAGGGCCCGCCCGCCCTCCCCCTCCCTCCCCACCCTCCGCAACAGCCACCCGGAAATTTCAGAACAGAGCCAGGCCCAGCCAGCCCGGCCACCAACAACGGGCCAGGAAGCCACGCCAACCGCTCTGCCAAGAGGTGGCAGGCCTTTCTGGCAAGAAAGGAGAAGGGCTTTTGGTCTAGCTGTGCCACATGCAGGGAGTGGCAAGGGGGTGGCAAAGGGGTGGCAATGAGGTTCTGAAAAGGGGGCCAACCCTTCCTCCCACCCCCTCTGCCACGGACGGACCGTGGTGGGCAGGGGGCAGGCTTTGTGGTTTCCACCTGAGCACAAGCCCCCAGCGCAGCCGAGGTGCCACTGGCGTGGAGAGGAAAAGGGGCGTTCCGGGGCCAGAGCTGTGGGATGCCGCCTGAAGCATGGCAAGCGCCCCACCAGCATCACTGCAGGACGGGAAGCAGCGGCAGCAGCCAGAGGGCAACACGAAGAGGATCAAAGGGAGGGTCGCCCTTTCCTCGGCCCGCCCTGCCCAGCCAGCGCCGGGAGTTAATCTCGTTTCGGAGCAGGTTGTCTAACGCCAGCCCGGGTTCCGCCCGCGGGGGGTGGCCTCGGCTCAGAGGGACAGGCGGCGGAGGCCGGGCGTCCCGAGGGGGGCCTGACGAGCCCCTCCGCCCAGGGAAGCGGGGGCGGCAGCCCAGCTCCAGGTGGCGAAGAGGCGGCCCAACCGGGCACCGCCACTGGCCAAGCCGGCCTCCTCGCCCGGCTGCCCAGCCGCCCCGTCTCTGGACCCCTGGGGAAGAGGAATCCCTCTGCCGGGGTGGTCCCGCTCCCCAGCACGCCGCCAAGGGAAGCGGGGACGAGAGGGGCGGGGAGGGAGTCCCGTGGCTAATCTCGTTAGTGCGACAAATTGTTATCGAACTCATTATGTGGCGGAGAGGAGGGGGAGGTTGTCGCCCAGCGCCGCTTTGCACCAAGGGGCGCCTGGAGCCCCTCCGGCCCCCTCAGTCATCGTCGTGAGCAAAGAAGTGGCAAAACCACCTCTGAGGACTCCCTGCCTGTGGAATTCGTGAGGTCGCTGTCAGCCCACAGGGAACTTGAAGGCCAGCCCAGTTCAGGCCACGAGCAATTGGCTGTTTTTAATTGTGATTTGTTTTCATTGTGGTTGTTGTGATTTTTAATTGTGATCAGTTGTTTTAATATATATTTTAAGTTCGTTTTAATTATTACTGTTCCTTTAATTAGTGTTTTAACTTTTGTATGTCACGGTTTTTAACTATGTGTTCTTTTTAAAGTATTGGAAACTGCTTTGAGTCTTTTTGAGGAAAAAAGCAGGATATAAATAAAGATGACAAAGACGATGACAACCAACAGCACCAGCACCCCAGGGCAGGGCAGGGTCTCAAAAGCCCCCCTTATTGCCAGGGGAGTGGATCCTGCCTATAGCGCGCCACTTCTCCTTGGGAGATAGGTTGTGCATGGAGAGGCGCGCACACAGGTGGCATTCTGCCAGGAGAGCAGCTGTAGAAAAGCGGAGTGGGGGGCAGAAGACAGGCAAACAGGGACAGAGGTGGGACGGGGCCCTAGAGCTGAGCCAGGTTGCTTGATAAAGTGTGTGGTTGTGAGGAAAAATGCACATCCCATGGTGGAGTTCCTCGAATACAAAGCAACTAGTGGCGCAGTGGCTTTCTGCAGGTATGTGGCGTGTTGTCCAGTTTTGGTCACCACACCTAAAAGAGGAGACTCCAGTCCTGGAGAAGGTGCAGGGATGGGCTGTCAAACCACAGCAATTATTGCAGCCTTTGGGGCTTTTTAGTTTAGAAGAAAGGTGAGTAAGGGGAGAACGTGATAGAAATACAGAAAATCATCCAGTAATTTAGAACAAAAACTCTGCTGTTTAAGACCAGTCCAGGCTTTGCTCCACAAAGCTAGGAAGCGCAGACTGACACCTGAAGGAACAACTGCACCGAAACCAAGGAATACAACGAGTCTCTCGTGTGTATGTATGTATGTGTGTGTGTGTGTATATATATCAGTCCCATATATATGTGTTTATATGTATACATATGCATGCATGCATACATGCAGACGGCTAGCACAAATCCCTGCTCCCTGCCCTGCTCCCGTAATTCTCTCATACTGGGCCACTGGGCCTAAAAATGCTGCTTAGTTCTAACACTGAGGGCCCATTTTAAGAGCCAATGGGAGGTGCAAGCCCTCCTCCACACATTACAGCACTGGGAGCACACGAGCTTCAGATCACAGCTGGGTGGCTGTGCCAAATCTAGCTTTGCCCGCAGATGCTGTGACAGAAGTTAAAAGGGCACAGCAATCTCAAGAACTTTTGAACTTCACCAAATCAAAACGCATTAGTAGCTTCCATCAGACTTTGAAAGTAATACATGATACACCTTTCCAGAAGTTGGTGACAAAGGGGTAAATGTGCCCCTTTTCAACACAATTTCACCTGCTGTACCTCTGCTGTACCAATTTATCAGATAGGTCTGAAATCTGGCACATTTGTAGAATTCACTGAGCAACCCATGGAAAGCAAACTTCCAGTTCTTAGTTCAACAGGTGCCTTTTTTTGAAAATCAGCAACAGAAATGTTGACACTTACAGTGGGGGGGCTGTTTGGGGAGGGGAGCAATTTACCTTTACTCAAGGGTTACCCCCATGCCCCTTTAAGTCACGCTGGAGAGGGGGAGGCATTCTGTCCATTCGCAGCCCCCTCTCAACATGCTATTCCCAAAGGAGTCAGTCATCAAATGCAAGGAGTGGCAGAAGGTTTGGGGCAGCCAAGAGGCACGCGCCTCCCTCCAGAGGGCACGGAGCCAGCCTGGGCGATTCCCTTTGTCTTGCAGCAGCGCTTCTGCATGCTGCTTGGAGGATGGGGAAGAGAACTGGCAAATGCCAGGCGTGTGGGGGGGGCACAAGAGCCTTCCTTTGGCATGAAGATAGGTGGTTGTGGCCCACAATTGGGACCTTTCATGTTGTTGTCTCTAGGCCAAGGCCCACAGTGGGTGGACGCCCAGACACATCAGGGCTGCTGCTCTTTCATCAGGATCCATGGCTGACAAGTGACAGGCAGGCTCCTTTCAGGTGTGGCACGGGGTCTAAATGGGATGAAATGACAGGAATCACCCTAATCACCCATGGGAGCCAGCCACGGTGTCTCCCCCTACTCTCCATTTCAGGAGTCCTCAACTTCAGCTGGCGCAGAGCCCCAAACTGAGTGGATTTACTACAGTGCTGCTCTTTGCAACCCAAGGGCCCTGACTTGCACTCTTTATGCACAGGAGAGGACCCAGAGCCGGGCCCTGGATGTGGGGAAGGAGGAGGGTTGGAGGAACTCCTGCTGAGATGACGGCACCTTCAAGTTGCCTCTTGACTTATAGTGGCCCCATGAATTTCACAGGGTTTCCTTAGGTGAGGAGTCCTCAGAGGTGGTTTTGCCACTTTGTCAGTGGGGGCTCAGGGGTCAAGAGAGGGAAAAAGAAGCTGCCGGTAGAGATGAGGATCAAGCGGCACCTCTTCTGCTCCACACCCAGTGCTCCAGTTCAGTTTTCCAGCAGCTGAAGGTCCAGTTTTAACCCACTACCTGGTTTCTCTTCATCCTTCCCTCCCGCATGGCAGAACTTTGGCCCTTTTGACAGTGAAAGGGTGCAGGTTTTCAGCAGGGTACATCTCTTGGCCTTTCTCCAAAACTGTCTCCCTGCTCCATATGCCAGCTTGTTCTGCCACACACACCCCCACTGCCCAACTGGCTGCCAAAGACCCAGCAAGGAAGATGCAAGGAGGGCAGTTGCTGAGAGCAATAGCTTCCCACTGGAAATGGGGTGGGTGAGTCAACCAAAGAACAATTCTGGGCTGGTGGGAATGATCCTGCTCCCAGCACAGCAGGGGAGGTGGGGAGAGCTTCCCAGAGAAAAGGGATGGACAAAGACCAGACAGGCCTGCCTCAATCTGCAGGTCACCTCAGTGAGTAGGCACCTCCTGTGCAAAGAGACAAAGAGAGATTGGGTGTGAGTAACTGGTGTAGGCACGAAGAGGGGCCCCACCTGCCATCAGTCTGCTGTTTGGAATCACTGCAGCCCCCCTCACCCCACACCTCTCTCCTCCCCACTCATTTTTAAAGCTGCTCTTTAAAAAAAGAAAAGAGAAAACGCTAAAATGTGGAACTAGTCACATTTCATGCTAATGAAGAGAAAATCTGATCTGGGATGTGCAGAAATTTGCATCTCAAAGCAGAAAACAGGAGAAAAGCATGGAGAGGGGGATGGGAGGGCAAAAGCAGTGGGAGGCTGCGGGGAGGGAGGGGCCGGCGGCTCTGGCGTCCCCCTCCCCATGTATGCGCCGGTGCGCACAGGCCGCATCATTAGGCAACGGCTGCTTTCAGTCCTGTCAGCTCCGGTTCATTAGTGGGGAAGGGGCTCCCTGTGTGCTGTTCAGCCGCTCCCCAAACCACCACCAGCGCTTCAAGCTCCAAGACCAGACCTGGACTCACACTCGCACACACACATATGCGCACGAGCACGCGCGCACACGGGGGACGTCTATCACACCGCAGCTCAGAGTCTACCTGATACAAGGCGACATTCCACGCTGGGCCCCCCGGCCTGGGTCCCCTCTGCTCCTGTCGTGCCAAAGCAAAGGCCCCTGGAAACCAGGGGGAGGCGATGTCAGCATGGCTGCCCTTCAACACTCAGGCGCTGGCTTCTCGTGGACCAGCCGGACGGGGATTGCCCCCGCCTGCTGGACCAGTGGGAAAGTGGCACGGGGAACTCCTGAAAAGCACCCTCCAGCCCCGGCCCCGAGCAGCTGGCTACGTCCGAGGGGAGGGAAGGCATGAGGGCTGGGCTAGCACACCAGGAGACCAGGGTTCAGATCCTCGCTCGGACATGGAAACCCTGGACCTTGGGAAAGTCACACTCTCTCAGCCTCAGAGGGAGGCAAATCTTGCAAGAAAACCCCGTGACAGTTGGCCACAAGTTGAAGACGCACATCGACAAACAACAAAGCTCATCTCAAGCGCAGGGGCTCCTCCTCAGAAAAGCCACCTGCGCCCCCCCACAGCACCCACACCACCCTTGCAGAGGTAAAACCAGTGGGACCACGATGGGCGCCGGTCTGTCACGGGCACAAGGGCACAGGTTCCTTCCTTCCCGTAAGTGCCAGCAGGGAATCCAGTTCCAAAAGCTCAGAGAATGGGGGCAGCTCCACCACGACGATCACCACATCGGCCACTGGGAGGAGGAAGAGGAGAAGAAAGACCACGAGAACCCTGCCAGTGGCACCTTGGCAGAGCCCGGGAGGGTGGCAGCCTTGTGGGGGGGCAGGGAGGAAGGAGGGAGGGAGCGCAGCCCAACCTGACAGCCCAGTTGCTCCACGGCCCACGGCTAAACCAGAAGGCAGTTTACTGAGGTAGAAGGCTGCAGCAAGAGCCAAGGACGGAAGAAGTGAAAACCATCTGCAAGTTTAAAAATAATCCACTTCACAACGGCCTGGAACACATTTTCTCCCGCGAAAAATAAGCAGGAATCCTCCTGGCTGAGCAGAAATATTAGGGGCGAGGGGACTCAGGCGCAGGCAACCGGATTACTGGGATTGCGCCGGGATCGCAAAGGGGGCCTTGCCGCCGGTCCTTGTGGGTGGAGCCGGGGGGCGCCAGCGGGGCCCCTGAAATCGGGGACCGAGCGGCTTTTCCTCCGCCCCCCCCCCGCTGCTGCAGGAGGAGGAGGAGGAGGAGAAGGAGGAAGAGAGAGGCGGCGACTGACAAGTCCGGATCTCCCCCCGCCACGCCTCCCCCTCCCTCTCTCCTTCCTTCCCTCCCTCCCTCCCAGGAATAAAGAGGGGGTTGGTTGCCCGCCCGGGGAGCCGTTTGTCTTCATTAAGCGGGACGCTCCTGGTAGCCGGAGGCGCCGGAGCAGCGGGCTAATGGCTTGCGCGGCCGGGCCGGTAAATCGCTCCTCTTCGTTCGCCTCCTCCGCTCCCTCCCTCCCCGGCCGAGGTAGGGCCGAAGAGCCGGGCCACGCCTTGCTCCCCTTGGGCCAGGAGGGGAGGGGAGGGGGCGCCAGAGGGGCTAAGGTCTTCCACGCTGCCCGCCTCCTTTCACTTAATTTCCTGACTCTGCCATCCTCCCAGGACGCGAAGCAGGACTAAAATGGCCTCACCCGCCCCCCGTCGCTCCCCTCGGACTCGGTTCCCGGCCTCGCCCTGTCCGGCCCCCTTCACACGTACACGTGCAGCGGGTCTTCCGGGCCGGAGGCAGGGCCTTGGCCACCGTCCCCTCTCTTCCAGGATGCTTTTCTGGCCAAAGCGGTGCAACTGCAGCCCGGGAGGGGCGGCGGGGAGAACAACTCAGTGGCCCGCTCTTGCTCCTGGGGACCATTTGGCCCGTGCTCTTCACACTGATCGGCAGCCACGTCCCTGCCCAGAGTTGCCGCCCCGTTCTTGGTGCTGCTGGCTGGCGGGCTGAGTCCCGAGCGGGCCCTGGCCCTGCCTGCCTTCCCTGACCAGGCGAGCCGGGGATGGCCAGGGTGTGCGGCACCCACACCGACTGCCTGGCACTCTGGGAGCTCCCTGAGCGGACGCGGGGGCTGGCACACTTTCCCACGGCGTCCCGTTCCCAGAAGAGGAGCGACCCTCCTCGCTCCCCCAGCAACGATGCAAAGACGTCAGCGGAGTCCAGAGGGCGGCTGGGGCGCCAGTCTGCTTGTAACGGTCTCCCCCACAAGCCCCAAGAGCTGCCCACAGAGGGGCCGCCGCCGCCGCCACCCAAAAGAGCCCTTTAGCAGCCAGCCTCTCGGATTGTGCCCCTTTCTATCTTCCTCACGCGTCTGAGCACCCGAGCTGAGTTTCTGAGGACGTAGCTGCTCACCGGCTCCCGCCCTTCCATCAATTCGGGTCCAGGTGGATCGCCCACGGGGCGCGCAATGTGGCACAAGCGGCCAGCAAAGAGAGCCGGGCGGGGACAGAGGAGCAGGCGCGAGAGGCTTTGCCCGCTTGCGGGCACTCGTGTTTGGAGAAGAGCAGAGAAGGGACGTAGGGGCGCCCAGAGAAGGAGGAGGCCCTGCAATGGTCGCTGTGCGGACCACACCCAGCTGGAAGCAGCGTCCCCAGAAGAAGGAGCCGCCGCCGCCGCCGAACCCCCGCCAGCTCGGCCCGGCCCGGTCCAGCCTCTGCGCGCAGCAAGGCCCGGCCGCCCGGCCCCCTGCCACATAGAGAGCCCCCGGCTCAGGGGGTGGCTACAGCAGCCGCCGCCGCCGCCAGAGAGAGAGAGAGATCGCGCGCGCGCGCGAGCGAGCACGCCCACCCCCAGCTGCCATCTGGACCCACGACAAGCTCCTTGATAATACTAACAATAATAACAACAACCAAAAGAAAGAAACTGGAGCAGAAGTGGCTGCAGAACAGCTTCTGCCTCAATTATTCTGAAATATTTATGCTAATAGGGGGGGAGGGACGTGGGAGAGGAATCCGTCTCAGCTCCAACTAATTTCAAGCGCCCAAATGCAAGTGAGCCTGCGGGGGGGTCTCCCAAGAGGGAGGCGAGAGCACGCACGCACACTGAGAACGCGGGGGGAGGCCGGGTGGGGCTCGGTGCGCGCGGATTGCAGATCGATGGGAAGGCGGGGGGGGCGTTGTTTATTCATGCGGAAGCACCTTCTCCTTTGCATGCTGAGGCGGCGGGGGTGAGTGGGGGAAGCAGCTGAGTTGAGGTGCCATGAAAGGGCCGCCTCTTGCCAGTTAATTTACGATTATTGTGTTTTTACTGGCAGGGAGGGGAGGAGGTTGTGGGCTTTTCTGACTCAAATGCCAAAATAACTTATCAGCCCTGGATACTCTGCGTGTTGACGTGGGGAGCACCCTCCACTCTGCCACTCCCCTCTTCTTGGGCTGGCCCAATCTGCAGCCACAACAGCAGCTGCCTGCCCACCCCTTTGTGAAAGTTGCAGCGCATGAAAAATGCACTTCCCTTAATATCAATAATTTGCAGCTGGTCTATTTAACTCTGGAAAGTGCTCCACCCAGCCAGCACAAAGGACTCTCTCAGCAGGGATGAGGTGTCATGAGTGGGCACACCAGGCGACCCCTGCTTCACTTGAGGTTCCTTCCAAGGGCCCTGGCAGTGGGTTGGCTTCCTCAGGTTGTCCTGCTGGACCACATTCCTCTTTGGCTGTCTGGATATGGCGGAAAGGGAGCAAAAGCCTTCCTTCCCAGCGTCTTAGGGAAGAGGCTCCCGGGAGAGAGCGCCGAAAGTGGTCAGAGCAAGGAGAGGGTGGATGTGGGCCTCCTCAGAGCATGCTGGACTTACAGGCCTCCATAAAGCTCGGTGCTCTCTGTGCCTACCACCTTAGCCATCTCCTTGCCTGTGGTCCCAGGCTTGGCAGAGATAGGCCAAGCCTGGTGCAAGAGCCCTCCCTCCTCTTCCACCATCAGCAGGGCCAGGTGGGCTTCTGAGTCTGGCTGCCATTTCCCACAAGCCCCCGGACACGCAACTCTGCTCTTCTGAGGCACTGCAGCCCACCAAGTCCAATGGCTAAGCTGCTGAAAGCACCATGCTGGGGAAGGGGGCTACTGTGGGGGGAGGGTGGCCAGAGGTCCTGGGAGTGGCCCGTGCCTGGAGGTGCCCCAGATGATCCCAAGACCCTTGGGGAGGGATCTGCCCTTCTCCCAAAGGCCAACCAGATACACAGCCCAGCTGGGAGCTCCAGCCTCTTTCTGTGGACAGCTGGAAACTCCTGGATTCTCCCACCAGGTTCCCTTCTGTTCCCTTTCCAGGACTCTCGCAGGCCAGAGGAGGGTGGGGGGCACAGGGTTCCTCTTGCAGTGTAGGGAGGTGTCTCTCAGCAGAGAGGAAGGGGAACATTTAAGAAAGACTCTCTCTTTCTTAAACTGAAACATCAAGAAAAAGCCAACTACAAAAGGACAACCGCTGCAGTTTTGTTGGGTCAAAACCTGCAACTCCAAGGAGGAACAGTGGTGCCAAAGGACACCTGTGATGAATGATTGATCGATCTTCTCAGGTCTTGCCCCACAGACCCTTCAGAGGGTGTTGCAGAGGAAGTCCTCTCTGGCAGTTTGCCAACTGAGGGCCTCTGTCCCCTCGCCGCCTCCACAGACTACCAAGTCCCATTTTGGGGGTGGGGGATGAGGCAGCAGCTGCCCCACAATGTCCCATCAGCCTGTATCAGGCTTCTCTGGCATTCAGCCCATGTTTCACAGCTAACTTGCATTTAATACTTTGCATCTCCTCCGCCTGTACCTGTGTTTTCTAAACCCACACAAAGCCTCAGGTGTCTTTTCCCCCAGGGAACTGTCTGTGCAGAAAAGGCACTCTGACTCAGCCTCCGGGAGCCCCCCAGGAAAAGACGCTGGACAGGGTCTTGCGGGACAGGGGCAGCTGGGGCTGTGGTAGTGGTGGGGGGGCTGCTGCTGCCCCACAGGTGACAAAGGGGCATCCCTCGGCCCCATACAAACAATGCCCACCTGCTCCCAAGCCCCTGGGGCTGCCCCTCTCCCAAAAAAAGCTTTCTTGCCAAGGACCCCATGCAACTGCCTGCCGGCCATTCTCCAGCTAGTAAGCTGTGTGAGAGAGAGAAAGTGAGAGAGATGCAGGGGAGGTGCTGCCATTTCCCTCTGAGCCGCCCCCTCCCACCTGGGAAACTGGTTCTGGGGAGATCAGGTCCATTTCACATGGCTGGTGGGCAGCCAGCCCTTGGGAGGGACCAGGCAGATGCTGCCCTCAGAGAGAGGCTTTCTGGTTGGGGGAGGAAGATGGAAAGGCCCACCTGACCACCTTCTGCCCTCCCCCCTAGAACTGCTTGAGGGGGGCTCAGCATGATGCCCCAGAGAGATGGTGTTTTTCACCCTCGTTACCAGCTGGCACTGCCAGCCGCTCGGCACAAAGGTTTCTCAGGTGTGGGGTAATTACATTGGGTAGGTTTGCAAATAATGACATAACCCAGTCACCTTACTGTGGGGATGATTTATTGCAAATAACAAAATGTTATTATATGGAAATTAGTCTCCACACAAATGGCAGCCTGGAGAAGACAGCCAAGGAGTCCATCTAATCACACGGGCAGCAACCAGAGGTCGCTCAGGGCCACGGACAGCCGGTGCCAGGGGGCCGTGGAGGAGGGTTTGCCTTCCTTTTGCCCCCCCAACAGGCAGTTATGAGCCATGGGGAGAGGGGGATAGGAATGGGGAGGTGGTGGGGTGAAGATGGAGGGGCTCCTAATGCTTTTACATCCAACAAGGCTCTTCACAAAGTGCACTCAGCCCTGCAGTGGCACCAGGGCACCCAGCAAAGCCGACCATCACCGGCCAAGTTGCCCCATCCTACCTTGATTCCTCCCCTGACTCATGTGTTCCGGGCCACAGGGCAAGAATGGCATGGGCTCCACCCTGCAGAGCTGTCCACTCCTCCTGTCCCAGCTCTCAAGGAGCCACCTGAGGCCCCAAGTGGCTTCCAGAAACCAGCACTCCTCCCCCTCCTGCCTCCCCGAAGGAGGCACAGCCATGTGAGGGCAGAGTCATGAGGCCCACCCTGGATGTTGCAGGAAGGCAGAGCGTGGCTGGCATCCCAGGAACCCTTGCTTGGCTCTCCGGCGCTGCAGACTTGCACCCTGAGAAGTGAGCACAGCTCATCGATGTCACTGCTCTGCCTCCCTCCTCCTCCCGCTGGCACCCAGGCTGGGCAATGGCAGCAGCTGCCCAGGCCCTGCGAGCGGCCCGTCACGTGGGCCTCGCCTGGCGGCTGTGCTGTGATGCATAAAAGGATTTACAGATGTAAAGCCACATCTCGATAGTGCTTGGAGTGGATCCCAGGCATTCTTCACCCGGCACTGCTATGGTTGTGTCACCGGCTGGCCGGCCAGTGGAGTAGGAAGGAAGTTCTCCCCCCCCCCACCGCCACCCTGCTGTCCAGGGGCTCTGCTTCCCATTAACCATTTTGGGGCTCCTTTGGACTTCCTCTGTGACAGGCAGCTGAATGGTGACAATTACTTGCTATCCAAGATGAGTCATTTGCATGTTATTCATCTGTGATGCTGAAAATCTTGAGCCTGTCATTATCATTTGACATCAGCGGTGGCGCACCAGGAGGCGAGGATGGCCGGCGCATGTGCACATCGCAGCACCCTATTTGCTTTAGTCTCAGCTAAAATGACAACCAACAACAGACAGCCTGTGAGGCTGACTCCAGATTGTCTAACGATCAGATTGCTGCAAAGATGGCCCCCTGGATCCCCAGCAGTGCCTGTCCAGAGGGCATGAGGAGGTGGGGACACTGGGACATCAGGTTGCTCAGCATGGAGAGAATGGCTGAGGAGGGGGTGCCTTCCATGAGCTGCCCAGTGGGAGAAGCCCTCCACTCTAACATCCAAGCTCAGATGCCTAGCAGACAGGCCAACATTTTGGGTGGGAGGGAGCAGAGGTCTCACAATCACAATGCCACTCTGCCGATGCTTCCCCTCTTTCCCTCACCCCTCCGCCCCATGAGCAGAGGGACTCAGAAGATGCTCCTGTTCCCAGGCACATCACCTGGTCAGAAAGTAGTCTCTCCATGGCCTTCCTGGGGAAACACCAATGGCTGCCTCTGCCCCACTCAGGATGTGGGCAGGGGGAGCCTGGAGCTGCCTTTGGAAGGGAACTAGAAGGCTTCTCTCCTGGGTGGACCTTGCTACCACTGCCAAGACCAGGGACAGGCAGCTCTGGCATCCCTGCTGATGCCAGCCCAAAGACAGAGATGGCTCTTCTGTCAGCCGTGCCCATGCCATAACCCTCCCACACACACACTCCTTGGCAAAGCAGATCTCTCTTGCACTCAGGGCCTCCTATGCTCCTGGCAAGCAGATTACGGGCCTCCAGCATGCTCCATAGAGATCTCCGAGGAGAGCCAAGGGTCAGGAAACCAGCAGGCCCTCAACTGGCACCAGCGCCTCATGAGCAAAAGGGCACAGGCTCCTTCTTCCCGATAAGTGCCAGCAGGGAAGGGAATCAACCCAAATGCCCCAGAGAAAGGGGGCCTCAGCCATCCCCCTCTTCCCTACTCCATCCTTCCCAGTGGATGAACCCTCCAGGCATATCTAGAGCACCCCACAATTCTGAACAGAAACTCTTTCTGTGATTCCCTCCACTTTCTGCCCCCAGCCAGGCAGCATTCAGATCAATGCAAATATCTCAGAAGCAAATGGTTACTTTGCATGAAAAAATGAAGCTGCCCTCCATAGAGCAGAGATCAATCCACATTTCCAAGTTGTCCAGCTGTGTTTTCCAGGTCCTTCCTGCTCTCCTCCCTTCTCCCACTCCAAAGGCCAAGAGAGCATAGGGGGCTGGCGGGGGGCACCCACAGCCAAAAGGACAGCAGGCGCCTTCCTCCGCGCAAAAATGGCATCTGCCCCCAGGCTGGCACAGGCTGTAAAGCCACAAGGCCTCACTGGACAGGAGCCCTCCCCACACCACCCTCAAGCCCCTGGAATTCTGTGGGGGGCTGTTGCTGGAGAGCCCCCTGACAAATAGATTCATACCACTGTAGATGGCAAAGGTGTGGAGAAGGAGGGAAGAGGGAAGGGACTGGTCCCTTCCTTCTCTCCCCTCCGCTTTCCCAAGTCTTTCTTCAGCCACTGGGAGCCTCTGGTTATTGAGACAATTTTCCTGGCAGCCAGCAGATCTTGGTCCTCCCTGCAGGGGGAGCTCCCCTTGGGGGCTCAGGTGGTCCTAGTATTTACTGCCCACATACAGATAAGGATGGGGCAGCGCAACTTGAGGGGTCCTTTGAACAGGACCAGCCAGTAGGACTGTGGGAGTGGGGTGAGGGAGAGGCAATCCAAAGGGGGGGGTGAGGGCGGGCTGTGCCCCAAGGATGGGGCTCAGGCAGAGAACTTCCCAGGAACTTTGAGTACCTGTCCTGGCCGCTTTCCCTTTCCCCCTCAGTCCCTTGCTGCCTGCCCATTGGCCTTGACCCATGAGCCCCATGGAAAGAGGGGCTGTCTGTGCCACCCGTGTCACGCTCACCAATGTCAACTCTAGAACAGGGCATGCCCCCTCCCCTCGTGCTCCCTGCCTTCCTCTGTACAACAGAATTGCTCAGGGGGAGTGAGTGAAAGGGGGGCAAGAGACTCCCCTCCCCTCGCCTATCCACTTGGGCAGTTCGGGAGGGGTGAGCCACCCCCCCACCAGCACCCCAATCATTTCCCCCCTACCAGCAACCAGCCTGCCTTCCTGGTGGGACCTCTGACATTTACGGCCAAGAGTTTTATTCCCATTGTAAATAACCTCTAATAGTGTAGGTCATTAGACTAATTATAGGAGCTAATTAATTTCCTAACTCTTGTTAGCCCACTATGTATCATTCGAAGAATGCATCTCCAGACATCTCTGGGAAGCCAGTTCTACATTCCAAAACTACCTTTTGCAATGAGCGGGACCCCCTCAAATTGGGGAAGGGAGTGCCCCTGAGCACACACAGAGTGCCTTGTCCTCATCACTTAGTGTTCAAATCAGGGTGGAATGGAGCAGACCGTGGTGCTAAATGGAGGTCTGTGGAACAGCCTGCAGGTCAAGAGGCAAAAGCTCCCCAGAAGACCCCAAGTAAAATGGATTCCTGAACCCTTTGGGGCCCCAGGTCCCAGGGGAATCTCCTCTGCACCACACAACAAACCCACTCCCCACCTCACCTCTCCCACTTGGAACTGTTCTTCCCTCCCCACTTTCAGTATGCCCCTCATCACCCTCCTCTCCCCTTGCAGTGCCCACCCACCCACCACCAGTCCATCCTGCTTTGTTTTGTCCAGCCCAACACCTTTAATCTCTCTCTTACCCTCGGCTTTATCCCATCCCACTGTCTTCATGGATCACCATCTGGCAGAGCAGCTTTCCCAGCCCCCACAGCCCTCCTGCACAGCCAAAATTGATGTGGCACAACACAGGCCCAACCCCTCCTCCTGTTAGCCCATAACCTGCTCTTACTTGCTCAACAAAGACGGGCAGGTCCCCTGCTGCCACTCACCTCCCAGGAACTGCACGCAGGGGTTCTCTTGGTGGGCCACTGCCCATGTCTTTTTCCAGGAGAGAAAGAAGGCAGAACAGAGCTGTGCCCAGTTTGCCTCCTGCTGTTTGGCTTATGGTGCCCAAAGAAGGACAGACATCTTTCCTGCTTCACACATGTCTTCCTAACATATTAAGTCACATCTGTATTCTTAGTCTTTCTTATTTATATAAGTATGTATGTACCATCTCCTCCTTCTTTAGATGGATCCCATGTTAGCTAACAAAACAAGGACAACATCTCAAAGGCTGTACCCACCAAAATGCCAGCATGGCTTCTGCAGCTATTCCCTTCCTCTGGCTGGCCGGCCTGACAGCCAAGCACCAACATGCTCCCCAGCCAGATCCTGACACACTCAAGAGGTGGGAAGCACATGTCCTTCAGCTGCCCTCCTTCCTTGAAAGAGAAGCTCCCACAAAGGGAAGGGAAGGGAAGGGAAGGGAAGGGAAGGGAAGGGAAGGGAAGGGAAGGGAAGGGAAGGGAAGGGAAGGGAAGGGAAGGGAAGGGAAGGGAAGGGAAGGGAAGGGAAGGGAAGGAAGGAAGAAGGAAGGTGGCCATTCTCTCCCACCTGGCATCTCTGATTCATCTCTTTGCCCAAGAGCAAACACAGTGGGGGCATTATTAAGGGTGCCTCTCCCAAGCGCACTTCAGATATAGAAGGGCGGCTGGCTGGCTGGCTGCAAACAGGCAGGCAAGGGAGCAGTCTGGCTTATCTGGGTATCAGACAGGGTTTAGCAATAATTGCTCTTAACAGCCTCCGAGGTGGCTGCGTGGCTGCCTTTGTTGGAGGAGAAGGGATTGTTTAAGGAGTAGCAGATGGAAAGGGGCTCTAACCACGTCCTAGGAAGTTCTGGCGTCACCACAACATGCGTCAGCAAACAGTTAATGCTATGCCTGAGTAAGCTCTTGGCAACCCTCCCTGACAGCCAAAGAACATGAGCAAAAGGCGGAGGGGAGGATCCAGCAGAGACAGTGCAGCTAGGCCTAGAGAAGGCCCAGAACACCCTGGCCAGCTCTGCTTTGAAGGCCCTCCCAGGTGAGGTGGAACGTCCAAAGCCAGCTGACATCCAAGCACAGAGACTGCCCAGTTTTCCAAGACTGCCAATTTCCACTACTGGCCTCCAGCACTAGGCTGCTGGAAGAATCTAAGAAGAAATGGAATGGTATTTATAGTGAAGAGACATATAGCAAAAAAAAAGGTCAAAGGATACAATGCAAAATATGAATGAATCATGTCAATAAGACTTCAGGGAAAACCAGCCAATATAACCACAATCCAAATTTATGCTCCAACTACAGAGGCAGAAGAAGAAGAAACTGAAAAATTATGTACTGGAGTCCAGGATGAAATTGATCACTCACCAAAACAGGACTTCTTGTCAATCATAGGCGATTGGAATGCAAAAGCAGAAAACAGAGCAGAATCAAAGACTGTAGGAAAATCAAAGATTGTAGAAACGAAGGAGACCTACCAATTGAATTTTGCAAGGCCAACAGTTTGTTCATTGCAAACTCATTCTTCAAGCAATCCAAGAAACAACTGTATACATGAACATTATCTGATGACCCATCTAGAAATCAAATGCATAACATAATTGGAAGCAGAAGATGGAGAAGCTCCATTCTCCATTCGCTCTGCCAAAACAAGGCCAGGAGCAGATTGCAGTGTATGTCATGAACTACTGATAACAACAGTTAGAGTAAAGCTAAGGAAGAACACTAAACTAACCATCATCCTGAAATCTAACCTGAAGAACATCTCCATAGAATTTAAAGATAATGTGAAAAATAGATTTGCCCTATTTAGCCAGGAGCTGAAAGAACACGGACATCATTGAGCACAAATGCAAAAAGACACTATCTGCAGTCAAAAAGAAAGAATCGTCTCAATGGATGACAGATGAAACTCTTCAAGCTGTTAAGGACAGGCAAGAAGCAAAAGTAAAAGGTGACAGAAATAGTGTCAGAACCCTGAACGTAATCACTGAATTACTGGTGTGCCAGGGACAAGGAGAACTACTATGATAACCAAGGCAGAGAAACAGAAGATGACAACAAGAGACCTCTTCTACAAGATCCAAAAAATCAAAGGGAAATTTAAACCAAGAGCAGGGACACTCTACACCCAACAGGAGAACACATTACCTGACCAAGTAGGAAAAAAAATTGGAAACAGTACATGGAAGAAGTATATAAAAGAAATGAATAGCAGACTCATTCAAGGAAAAACCATATGAAGACAAACCACCAATTTTAGAAAGTGAAGCAAAAGCTGCACTCAGACATTTGGGAGAAATAGATCACCAGGAACAGATGACATAGAGCTGCTTCAGTCTATAGAGATAGAATGTACTCAAGCTCTAAGTAAAATCCACCAACAAATACGGAAAACACAGATTGGAAGCACTCAATATATATTCCAATCCCCGCAAAAGGGGATATCAGGGATTGCAGTAGCCACAGGACTATTGCATTAATTTCCCATGCAAGCAAAGTCATGTTCAAAATTCTGCCACAAAGACTACTACCATATGGAGTGAGAAATGCTGGATGTTCAAGCTGGGTTCAGGAATGGAAAGATGCACTAGGGATCGTATTGCAAACGCATGTTAGGTGAGGGAGCATACCAAAGAATTCAAATCAGCCCGCGTTTCATATACTGTAACAAAGCCTTCAGTTGTGTAGATCATGATAAACTATGAATCTCTTCTAAAGAAATGGGTGTTCCATAACATTTGAGTGTTGTCATGCATAAGCTATATGCAGGACAAGAGGCTGCTGTTAGGACAGAGTATAAAAACTGGATGGTTTCCAATTGACAAGAGATTCAGGCTGTTCTGCCCTACACTGTTATAGTGCTATCATTCCACTTTCAACCTCCTATGGAGTCCTGGGGTTTGCAGTTTAGGGAAGGGCCTTTAGGATTCTCAGCCAGAGAGCTCTTGGGCCTCAGGAAACTACAAATCCCAAAATTCCACATAGAATGTTTAAAGTGAAATAATAGCACTATGACAGTGTAGTGCAGAAATGGCCTCAGGCAAGACTGCATTTTATCACTCTCTCTATTTAACTTACATGCTGGACATATCAAACACAAAGCAGGATTAGACTTAGAGGAAGGAGGTATGCAATTTGGAGGACGTAATTTTAACAGTTTAAGATATGCAGATAACATCATACCACCAGCAGAAGACAGCAAAGATTTGGAAAGATCACTAAAGAAAGTCAAGGCAGGAGGTGCAAAAGCAGGTTTTCAGCTGAACATTAGGAAAACAAAAATAATCATAGAATCATAGCGTTGGAAGAGACCCCAGGGGCCATCGAGTCCAACCCCCTGCTATGCAGGAACATCCATCAAAGCATTCCCAACAGATGGCCATCCAGCCTCTGCTTAAAAACCTCCAAAGAAGGAGACTCCACCACACTCCAAGGCAGCATATTCTACTGCCGGACACTCTGACCATCAGGAAGTTCTTCCTGAGGTTCAAATGGAATCTCCTTTTCCGCAGCTTGAATCCATTGCTCTTTGTCCTAATCTCTGGAGTGGTAGAGAACAAGCCTGCTCCCTCCTCAACATGACATCTCTTCATAATGACCACAGTAATTTACATAACTTTAAAGTGGACGATGAAGACAATGAAATGGTTTAAGATTTTCCATAGCTTGGCTCTGATGGAGACTACAGTCAAGAAATCAGAAGAAGACTAGGACTTGGAAGGGCAGCTAGGAAGAAATGAGATGAGATCTTCAAGTGTAAAGATCTCTATCATTGAATGCTAAAGTTAGGGTTCTCCATGCCATTGTATTTCCCACTTATATGTATGATTGTGAAGACTGGGCAGTGAAGGCAGCTGATAGGAAGAAAATCAACTCATTTGAAATGTGGTGCCGGGGAAGAGTTCTATGGCTACTTTGGACTTCTACAAAGATAAATGAACAGGTCCTAGAGCAAATCAAGGCTGAACTCTTTCTAGAAGCCAAGATGACTAAGCTGAGGCTGTCGTGCTTTGGCTGTATCATGAGAAGACACGACTCACCAGAAAAGACAATAGCGCTTGGTAAGATAGAAAGCAGCAGGAAAAGAAACGGCACTACAGGTGGGTAGAGTCACTCAAGGTAGACATGTCCCTGAATCTGCAAGGCCTGTAGAAGGCAGCGATGATAGGGTGACTTGGAGATCTCTCACCCACAGGGTTGCCATAAATCAGATTGACTTGACAGCAGGTGACAGCCACAAAGCCTGCTGGGACCAACCCATGGGCTCTAGCACAGAGCTACGGTCTCTGCTGCACAGCCATTGCCAGCTCGGATTGACTGGCAAAACCACACATACCAGCCCACAGGGGAGGCTGGCAGGATAGGTCTGAGACCAAGAATCTGATGCCAAGTGAAAGGGGCCACTTGCTGGCCCTGGGCAAGGGGGGCAGGCAGCAAGCAGGCCTCAAGGGCTTAAAGCCCGGCTGTCAGCCTCTAAAAGTGGGTTAAAATGACTGCGCTTGGCCTACCTCTTATCTACTTTGTGCACAAAGCCCTTTGAGTGCAACAGCCTTTCTTAGAGAAGATCCCTGGCTAATCCCTTGTGTGAGGTCTGATACCAGCTCTTCAAAAAGCCAAACCTCCTCCTTGGCCAGATGTTTGTGTCTGAGGTCCTACGGTGTGCAGGAGAAAAACAAATTGAATTTTCCTGAAAATAAGCTAAGCAAAAGGAAGGAGTCCCAGGACTCTGGATGGGCAAACTGAGTAGCCCCGCTCCTACTCTTGCTGCTCTTACCCCCCCCCCCGGGAGTTTTTCTGGGAAGAAGCAGGTTGCAAAGGTAATCCCAGTCTTTGGCGCTGAGGAGGAGGAGGAGCAGCCCCGTGGACCAAGGGGCCTGCGACCCGGGGGGCGCCTCCAGTGTCGGCAACGTGGCTCGTTCCGTGCGACCGAGGGGTGACCTCCCCTTGATCTTTGGGGAATTTCCCAGCACCAAAACCGGAGCGACGTCTCTCCCTTCCTTGGGCCCCACCGCTGGCTCCGCCCGGGGGGTGCTGGTGCCGCTCCAGTCAACTCGAACCGATCCCGCCCGTCCGTCGGGGTTTCTGCGGCGGCATTAATACGCTAGCGTCTCCGAGGGGAAAATAGGTAAAGCCCGCCTGACAGTTTCAATGAAGGGAGCGTGAAAAGCTCTTTGCGTCAGCGGCTCCTCTTCCCGGGGAGCGCGCGGGGCAGCCCGAAGGCGCCCTGTCTGTTCGCTCGCATCTGGCTAAGTGAAGTGATCGGCTACGCGAAGTGATGGCCAACAGACCGGCGCCTCCTCCGCGGCCGACGCGGGCTGACAAACCCCTCAGCCTCACTTCCCGGGCCCGCCAGCTCCCTCGACGAGGATCCGATCTGACAGAGGGAAGCGCGCTCCCGGGAGCCTCTTCACCGAGGAGCCCCCTCGGGAGGGCAGCTGGCTCGGGGAGCGCGCACCGGGCTGCTGGCTGGGGAGCGGGGGCCGGCAGAAGGACACGGCCCCAGGGGACCGTCTGCTCCTCGTCCTGCCCGCCCGTCCTAAGGAGGCCTGGGTAGGGCACCAGAAGGGCACCAGGCACCCCTCTCACTCACCTCCCGCAGCCAATGCCACAGACCCCTCCCCAAGCCCAGGGCTGTATGCGGGAGAGGGGAGGGCAGCCATAGCAAGGAAGAGTAGGGGCTCCTCCCAGCAGCCTTCCCTGACCAAAGCCCATCACTAACAAGCCACAGCCCACCCTCACCTCCTCCCCGCCTGGCCCAAAGCCTCAGAAATGCTGGAAGCACTAGGGGTGCCCAGGAGGCGGGTGGCCTTGGGCCTCATCCATTGCAGAAGAGGGTGGTCCTGGCCACCCAAGCTTTGCCTGGCTACTAAGGGACTCTTGTGGGAGCCCCTCTCTGCTGTCTGCATGCACAGCCCCCTCCCCACTCACCCAGAGAAGGGGTAGTGGTCAGTTCCAGCTGCCAAGGCTGGAGGAAAGGAAGATGCAGCCACTGCTTCCCCGTGACCATCAGACCCAGTCCACCATGCGTGCTCCTCCTGCATCCTTGGGCCTCCTCACCTGTCGCTGAGAGAAGAGTTCATCTTCAGTTCACGTGACTCAGCAGTCCAGGATGCAGCTTTGGTACAGGGGGACACCCCAGCAGCAGACCCACACTTGGTGGCCCTCTGGCCAGCAGTGCACATGTGCCACCTTCTCCTCCAGCCTGTAGGAAGAGGACTTCTGCCGGGGCCTTCCAAGGAGTCGGAGCACCTTGCCACGGCCCCCAGGATGAGGTTGCCCACACACCCCACTGCCAGCCCCACAACCCTCCTGCAGAACGCGATGTCTCCTGCGACCTCAGAAACTGCAAGGACATTGTAGTTAAAGAAGCCAAGAAAGGAAGAACTGTTCTTGGCACCACAAACAAGTGGGGCTGCAGACAGGAGGCTGGAGAGGCAACAGTCCCTACAGAACCCTTTTCTGGCCCCTCTTCTCACATCCTAGCAAGAAAACGAGAAGCAACAGCACTGCCTGATGATGGAAAATGGCCCAAATGGAAAGAACTCTCAACCAGGCTTCTTCTACCTGTTACCCAAAGTACACAAACCAGGCGTTGGTGCCATTGCAGGCAGCAGCAAGGACAGTCTCTTCACACAGGTTCCCTTCACAGGCCACGGGCCACAGGCCACCATTACAATCTGGATGCCATGGGCACCCTGAGCAGACAGATCCTTAGACTACACGCTCCAGCTACTGTGGATGTGGAGACCCCTTACAGCAATGCTCTCCCCCCTCGAAAAGTGACAACGAGCTTTTGGAGCTCCAATAGCCCCACTGGCCAGCCAGCTTTGTCCATTTTGCCCCTGGCTACCGTGGCCACCTCCTCCTGGGAAAGAACCAAGGAGCCACACGGCCTTCTGCCTTCTGCCTGGCTGGCTGAGAACCAGCGCGCTTTCTCAGCTCCTGGCCCAGAGCGTCCTTCATTTGCCCAAGATCCACTGAGGACAGTGGCCTTGGGGCACCCGTGGGCAGGATACGGTGTTCCCCCAGGGCTTCAGGTAACACCCACCCCATGACTGCCCCAAGAGAGGCTGGCCCACAACAGCTCTGCTTCTTGGACACTGTTTTGCAACTAGACAAGAGACGCAAGTGTGGAACAAACAGGCTGGTCTCAGTTCAAAGAAACAAATAGCGCAAAGCTGACAACAGAAAAGGCTCCGTTCAAAAGCCGGCCAGGGAAGTTTCAGTCTTCCTGATGTGAAGGGGTCATTCCTGAACTTTAAAGACATTTTGCCACACAAAACTGCTGAAAAACAACCCAGAGATTCATTTCCATGCAGGTGCAAAGGCGTTTTATCACATTACTTGTGTTACTCTGCACCACAATGCACGACAATGTCTTTTTGTCAATGGTCCCTCTTAAGGTAATGATCGCTGTCTCTACTTTCTGCATTTCAATGTCCTTTGATTTCAACCCCCCCCCACTAGATTTATGCGTGTGTGCACGTGTGTGTGCACATACACACGTATACACATACATATGCACACACCCATCCTGGCTGAAAGTAACACTTCCAGAAACTGATGAAGTCAACTGCAGCCATGAAGATTTAAGCTGTAGTACATCTTATTGGTCTGAACATTCAGGAGAAACCTCCAGGAAGGGAGAAGGCTTTGCCTGCTGGGCCGGACAGAGGGTCTCCTCATTGCTGGGGGCAGAATGCTCCTCCTGCCACCCTCAATGCAGGGAATGCGTGCACAGTACAGCACAGCACGGGCAGCAGGCCACACTTGTCAAGGTCCCCGGTATCTCCCAGGCCAGTGGTTCTTAACCTTTTCTTTACTGGGGATACCTGTAAATATAATTTGTTATCAGGGACCCCCAAGATTTAATTGGAGGTTTAGATATTTAAATTTAGATTTAACTATTCAAATATTTATTTAGCTATTTAAATATCTATGTATTTATTTAATTATTAAAGGCTTCTGGAACTATGATTTACCAGTGTGCGAGCAGTTTCAGCACTTGCACACCCACCCACCCACGCACCCACCCACACACACAATCACATCCCTGTTGCTGCTGCTGCTGTTAGTGTCCAGCAGGTGGGCTTCACAGACCCCCTATGAGGATCCATGAGCCCAGATTAAGAAACACTGTCCCAGGCTGTTCAGGGCTTTTTAGAGTCAATTCCAGAACCCTTAATGTGACCCAGAAAGGAAGGCTCTGTGTGTGCGATGGGGGGGGCTCCTGTGTACATGAAGGAGGGAGGGAGGGATATGCCTCAGCACACCTCAGTGGCATGCAGCCCCCACCCCACTGGGACACAAAGACACAAAGGGGCTGGTCTCTGCCCAGCAAACACCTTACAGAGAGAGAAGAAGTCGAAATGAGGCTGCTCTGGGTCCTAGCAGGGATCCTGCCCCTGCACCCACCTCATCTCTCACCTCCCAATCCTGCCAGCCCAAAGGAGAAGTTTGGCCACAAAGCCATGATACACCACATGTATGTGCACACACACAAAGTCCTTTAGCAAGGAGGTGGGGGCTCTGCAAGTGTGCCACTTGTCAAGCAAAATCTCAGCCCGTCCATCTGCACCAGTGCCCCAAGGCAGAGGTTAAAAATTCATGCATTCTGCCTTTCCCATTCAGAGACTCCCTCACCCACTCATCTCCATGGGACCCACTCCAGGCACTCTGCAAGCCCCACCTGGGGAGAGTGGGGCCTAGGCAGGAGCCGGTGTGTGGCACAGATTGAATACCACTTCTCTGCAGACTGAGTGAAAAGGCAACGTCTCTGATGGTCTGGGAAGTCATTTGGGCATTCCAAACCATTGCATGCAAGCCTTGCTCTTGGCCAGAAAACCTGGTCTCGGGGTGGAGAGTCTGGGGGATGGCTGCTTTCCTGGAGTCCATGGAAGAGGGGCAATACAGGAAGGGAGAGAATTAAAGGAGAAATGGTGCTGGGCGAGGATGTCCTCAGGCCAAGGGGGAGGTCCTCACCAGCCAGCAGGAGGTAGAAGGCCAAGGGACCCTCGGTTCCAGCCTGGTTCCTTCCCCAGCCACTTGGAGCCCGACCACACTCCCAGTACTCTGGTGCCCCACTTTAACATGCCCCTTGTGTGCCACAAAAGCATGATCCCTCAAGCCCAGCCACTCCAGGCAGCCAGTTCCCATCAGGGTGTAGTGGCTGTAGGAGAAAGTCCCACTGCATTGCTCTATTCCCTCTGAGCCAGGCCCAAGGGTGGGGAGGAAGGTTAAGAGAAAAGGAGAGAGGAGAGGAGAGGAGAGGAGAGGAGAGGAGAGGAGAGGAGAGGAGAGGAGAGGAGAGGAGAGGAGAGGAGAGGACCATCTGAACCCATTCTTTGGAACAGCATGGATTATGCATGCACGCACATATAAGCAACACACAAAGCCACCCACACTTCTGCTGAAGCACATTGAAACAAAGGAATGCCAAAGAGTCCCTCTGAGCCTGGGTGGCAGAGTGCCTCAGAGTAGAAGCACGTGGTGCCCATGACTTCACGACGGCAGCTGGCAAACCACCCTCCCGAAGGTCAAGACAGGAGTTGTCACATCCATGCGTCTCCCTTTACAGGCTGCTGTGGGCTTTCCCCTATGCACACATTCAAGTGGAGGGGCACAAGGGGAAAGGGCAAATCACAAGGGGAGGCCTACCTATAGCCAGGGCCAGCCATCCTTTCTGCCCTCCATCTGCAGAACCTTTCTGCCCTCCATCTGCAGAACCCTATGGGGCACCCTCAGACAGGCCCTGCCGGGTGCCTTTCAGGTCCCTGGGTCCTACAGAATCCGGCCCTCAGCCTCAGAACCAGATGGGTTGGAAGGGTGCCATCAGGCAAGCCAAGAGGGCAGGCTGCCCCATGACAGGCTGGGGCACTTCACAGCAGCAGAGCAGACCAAGGATGGGTGAGTGGGAAGCAAGGGGTGCTGGGAGGCCAGAGAAAGTCAACTAGAAGTCCCTTCCCCAAGAACCAGTTCCTGGAGGGAAAGGGACGCCCAGGGGCCTCCAGGCAAGAGAACTGAGGTGGGCTGAGCCCAGGGTGCCTGGCCTGAGCACATTGCTCCATAGAGCTCCTTGCTGTGGTGGTGGGAGGTTCCTAGCACCCAGAAATGGGGCTGGGCTGACCCAGAGAGGCTGTGGGACTGGCAGACTTTGCCAAACTTGAAAGAACAACAAATACAAGCACAATATCACAACTGTGGCTGGCCATGGCAAAGATAGGTGCAGGCTTTCCTGGGCAAGAAAGCTCCAGGACATAGAGCCACCAAAATAGAAAAAATTTATGCTCAGCTTTGTTGTTATGCTCCTTCAAGTCATTTCTGACTTACGAAGACGCTCAGGTGGCCGTTTCATGACTAAGAGGAGAATCGGACCCTGGTCTCTGGGGTTGTAGTCCGGCGCTCAAACTACTGCACTAGATTGACTCTCACAGCTCAGCTACTCTATGTAAAAGGGGGGGGGATGCATTACATGTGGCTAGGCAGAGGGGCTGCAAGCCCCTCCAAGGAGGCAGGAGATGCTCCTGGCCCAGGAGAGCTCTCAGCCACTTGGTTCCAGCTGCCCCCCCCGTCCCACATTCCCACATCGGTCCCCAAGCCCTTCTAACAAGGCCTGGGCCAAAGACTCTGGGGGGGGGGGGCACAAGGGCCAAGGAAGACCTCCCAGGCTGGCATCAGGGCCCCAGCACACATGCCCCCCCACCTGAACCACTGAATAGTTGTCCGTGTTGCTTCCCCACTTGAGAGATCGCTTCCCTGAGGGCCCGGGTGTGAAGGTTCTGTATTGGAATGGGGCAGCAGCCACGAAAAAGGCAAAAGAAAGGAAAAACATACCTTCTGGCAGAGCCCAGAACGCCACTTATACATCTTTACCCACTCCATTATTTATAGCATAGCTGAAACATTTATTTTTCCACCTTCCTGCTGAGGTAGAACAAGCCCTGCACAGACCTGCCAAAGCGCCCAGCCTCCAAACCCAGAACATCACGTTGAATGAAGATGCTGAGGGACCCGCCAGGAGAAGGGTGGACAGTCACGCACTCCCAAAAGCAACTAAGAGGCCACAGGGCCCATGGTGGCTCCCATCAGCCAGCTTTCACTCTCAGTGCTACTGCCCCGTTGGGGTGGTGCCCAGAGGGTAAGGAGATTTGGTTCCTGGAAGCTGCTCCAGTTGAGTCTGGAAACCCCACTTCCTGGAGGGGCCCTGTTGCCTCTCGGGACAGGTAGCACCCTTCTGGCTGAGATCTCAAAGGCAGCATCTAGGGTTTTGTCAGGGCCCTTGAAGACCCTTTGAAGTGGAGGAATGCCTGCAATTACCCTCTCCCAGAAGGACCTTGAAGTTCAGAGAGAGATGCTGCTGAGTTCAGGCCTGGCTTCATCTGGAGAGCAGGGTTGGGTGAGGGCACCTAGATCTGACCCACCTTCCCACACCCTTTGCCCTCCCCTGTGCTGTCACAGGTCTCCCCAACCACTTGGCACTACTGGTCCACAGGACAGTCTTCTGTGGTGGGTGGACAGCAGGCTGGTCTCCTCCTCCAGGGGCTGGTTGGGCTGTGGCCAGGTCAGGGGGAGGCCACGTCTTTCAGCTGCTGCTCCATCCATAAACCTGAGTAGAAAAGAAGTAGGGCCTTTGTGGCCTTCCCCCGCAAGAGCCCCAAGGGCTACTATGACACACTGGATGGCTGCAAGTGTGCCATCCAGTGTGTCATAGTAGCCTTTGGGGCTCTTGGGGGAAAGCCACAAAGTGTATGCCAGCCACTGTGACTCTGCCCAGGGGCACTCAGGTTCCAGTGTGGGCCTGTCTCGCTCCCCAGCTCAGCAATCCACAATGTGACACACAGTGGTTGCTGCAGGGAGCCAAGAGCACATGAATACCTGCTGGGGGTTTCACTCCCTCCCTCTCTTGCTGCCCTACCCCTGGTACCCAGAGGGGCCAAGGCCCAGAGGATAAATCTGGAGTGCCAGCCCAGAGGAGCACCTCAGTTGGAAGGACATAAGGTGAGGTGGGATCTCCCACTCTTGAAAGGAATGCAGGCAGCTGGACCCAAAAGTTCCAGGCCAGGCAGAAGCAAAGCTTCCTCCAGAGACTCTCCCACTCCCATTCCCAACAGCCAGTGGCGGGGGGGGGGGAGAGCAGAAGAGTGTGCTTTGGAGTGCCGCTTCTTCCTTCTTCCGCAAGGCCCAAATTAGGGATTCTGCAACAGCATGCTTGGGGCGGGACCATGGGGAGGGTCTTGAGACTCCTCCCTGCCCTCTCCAAGGCATGTCAGGCTAAGCAATTCTGACTGATCGATACTCTGATCAGTCATTTCCTGATAGTAATTTCATTTCAAGGAGGTGGTCAGTCACAAATGTCTGTTTCATTATGAGCAACGGAGCAAGCACTGAGCACCCCCTGGGACCTAATGAGGTGGAGAGGGCCTTCTTCACACACAGAGCTGGAAATGGGGCACGTCTCTCCCCAAAATCAGAGCCTTTGTCCTTGGGTGCCACGGGGGAGTGACTGCGTAACCAAAATGGTCCCTGCAGATTTCTTTTGCTGGCTCTGGAAACCTTGTCAGCAAGGACACGATGCATTTGCACCCTGCGCCCAACAGGAGATGAGCCTGTGTGGAGAGACCATGGAGACCCCCGCCACCCAAAGGGAGCAACAGCCATGGGACCTTCCAGTAAAATATACGCATGCACAGCACCAGCCAGGGCCCAGAGAACAGCCAGTTCTGGGCTGGAGACCACCGAGAGCAAAGCAGGCCAAGCTGCTGAGAGAGGATCCCCTCCAAAAAGATGCCATTGGTTGCCACAAAATCACCCAAGGCCTCTGTGGGCATTCTCCACACAGCTTCCAGGCCATTCTCTGGGCTCCTTTTGGGACAGAAGGTGTATAGGGTGAGAGTGTCCCAAATTTTGTCCAGAGCAGATGGCTTTCTTCCTCCCTGTCTCCCTTCCCCCATTTCAGGACTTCCTTCTCCTGGGAGAGGAGGTGGGAGAGGGGTGTAGGGCAAGAGCACTTGCAGATTGGGAAGCATGTCAAAAGAAGCTTTCCACATGGCAGTGCTGAGCCCCTTGGGTGGCAGGGGGAGGAGGAGGAGGAGTTGTTGTCAGCCTGCTCTTGGCTCAGGCCCTTTACTAAGGCAGCTAACAGCCGTGCCTTTACATTCATCCCTGACAAGCTGAAGCTGCAGCTACAAGCTCCCTGGTTCAACAGGGGGATTAGCAAGCCTTGTAGCTACAGCACACGTGGCACCGCCACCGCCACCGTTGCCCCCCCATGGTTGCCAGGACGCCCAAGGTCAAGGGGCTCCTCGGCCTGTGCTCTTCTTGGAGATCTGCATGAATTGGCTCTTCCATCCACTCCTCCTCAGGGCCCTCTGCCTCCTCCTCCCTGTCTTTGGCCCTCTGCAAAGGGCCACTTGGGGGCAAGAGCAGCTAGTCATTCTCAGCCACTTCACCAGTCCTGGGTTTCCAGCTGGCCACAGGCAGTGGTCGGCTTGCCACGTGCATGGGAAGGGCTGTGACCTGAGCATCCATTCTCTACAGAGAACAGAAATACCTGGGCGGGCCAGGACTTGCCTTCTTCCTGCGGTCAGGAGGCCAGCCCAACTCAGGGGGCCATATCTGCAGGAGGACAGAGTGAGGGGAATACCACAACTACGCTGTGATCCCTCAACCATCTCCTCCCCCACTTGGGTTCCCTGAGTCATTCACAGAAGATCAGCACAGACGTAAAACTAGGAAAACTGTTAAAACCCCACAAGGGAAGCAGCAAGAGGGCTGCTAAGGGCTGCTCGGGCAGGACGAGGAGCAACGCAAAGATAACTGACATGTCTTTGGCTGTTCCCTGGGGCACCAGGGAAGAGGTGCCCCAGAAGGTAGGTGTCGGGAGGCGCGGACACAGTCCCCAGAGTGGCTGCCTGGGGGAGGATGTGGGAAGCCAAGGACCAGCACCTTATGGGCTCTCTCTCTTGGGTCCCACTCAAAAGGGTGATTGAGCGGCTAACTCCCGAAGGACACAGGATGATGTGTACAGTCTGTCCTGGCACAGCCTAGAAGAAATGCCTCTGTGCTGTCGTAGCCATCCTGTCTGCCAGGCAAAGGTGGGCTGGGGGTTTATGGGGCTGGGGGGCTTGGCTTGGTCCTCCTAACAGGGAGCTGAGCCTTGGGTCCTCTTCCTGTGCCCTCAGCAGCCCCCTCCTCGCTCCTTTCCAAGGACTTCTCTGCGATGATCACGAGCTCAGCAGCACTCCCACCCACCCTCCACTTCCCAGCAAGGGGGTGGGTGGGCTTGGTCACTTGTGAAGAAACATCCTAGCCATTGGCGAGAGAAGGCGGAGTGGCTTGACCTTGAAGTGCCCCGTCCCCGCTCTTGCCAGACTCACAAGGAGGTCGTGGCAAGGGTGGGGCGGACGGCAGACATCTTCTCCCCTGCCGGGCTATGGCACCAAGGCTACCGCCACCCTGAAACTTGGCTCCCACCGCAGCCACTGCGGGTGTGACAGCCATCCTCCGGCAGCCTTCCAAAGATATCTTATTAATAGTCTATTAAGAAGCCAGCATGCCACAGCGGTTTGAGTGCTGGATACAACTGGAGACCAGGCTTCAGATCCCCACTCAGCCATGGAAACCCTGGTGGCGAGCTTGGGCAAGTCACACTCTCTCAGCTGCAGAGGAAGTCAAAGGCCTGAACAAATCTTACCCAAGAAAACCCTGTGACAGGGTCGCCTTAGGGTCACCATGATTCAGAAACGACTTGAAGGCACACAACAACAAAGTTTATTAAAAGAAACTCAACATACAGTTAGATACCACTCTGCGGTGTACAGAAACAGTTTCGGGGCTTAGTTGTGCTTGTTGCTTAACACACTCCTCTCACCCTAACGCTGTCCATCACACACACAGCCATACTCAACCACAATTTCTCTAGAAAAGGCAGCAGAGAGCAGCCTGTCAGGCCTGGGCAAAATGCAAAATGCGAGTGCTCCCCCGCCCCGCCAGCACAGTTTGCGGGACAGCCAGGAAAGCACATGGGCACGGGGACGAGGGCAATGCGGGCAGCAGGAGGGGCAATAGGACAGAGAGTGCCTGGGGAGCTCCCCTACCCCACCTGCGGCCACTGCCACCTCCATTCCAAAGTGGGCTCTGCTGAACGGACGCCGGAACCCCGCTGCCCGTCCCACTGGGCTGCCGCCGCTCCAGTACCCGCCTACAGCACCCGCCCGGATGGCAACCAGCGAGGCAGAGCCCCACCCTGGGGCAAAGCTGACCCACCTCGGCCAGGGCAACGGACTCCTGCCCCCTCCCCCTCTGGAATTGTTCCGGCAGAATAAGCCAGGAATGGCGACCCTCTGGGGCAAGATCAGCTCGGAGGCTTGGAATCGGCAGGCCGGCAGCAGCCCGGGGTGGGGTGGGGGCAGACCCCGGAAAAATCGCGTGGACAGACGGACACGAGACCCCCGGTCGTGACAACCTCGGTCTTGAAGCCGCCTGGCAAGCAGCTCGAGCCCAGGGCGCGCTGCACGCCCAGCAGGAGGCGGAGGCGGAGGCGGACCCCCGGACCCCACCAGCCCCGCCCCGCCAGGGCAGCCGGACCGGCCCCGTTTCTCCGGGACTGTTCCCGCCTCCCCGGCAGGCGCGTGCGGCAGCAGACTGCCATCCTCCGCCAGGCTGAAACGCACCAGCGGGAAGTCCCCGACTGTTCGCGGCGTAGCATTTAATCTTAATAACATTTCATCTTGGCTGACAAGCCCATGTAATGCGGTTTAAAAGCCACGACTGCCCGACACCCTGACAGAGAGTACGGAACAAAAAGGCTCTCCTCCTTCCGCCTCATACATTTGCTAAGGTCACCGCTCGAAAACCTCCGACTGTTATCTTCCTCGCCAAGCTGGGCGGCTGCTTTGTACGAGGGCTCAGATGAAACTGCGGGCGCTTCTCGGGTCCCCCTCTCCCCCCCCCCCCCTCCCAGGATTCCAGCTCTGGCAGGCAGTAGGGAGCCCCCCGCCCATTCGCTCCTCGCGCAGACTGTCCTCGCCTCTCCGCCGAAGGCACCGAAGGACTCTCTGCGGCGCAAGCACGGCGCCTTGGCGGAGGGACTGCGGGGGCCTCTGGCTTATGGGGACAAACGGGGAGGGGGCGCGAGGCGCAGGATTCGCAGGGGAACGAATTGCGCGGAGCCCCACAGAGGCCTGGACGAGGCCGCCCGCCCGCGGGAGGAAGGACGGACGGACGGACGGACGGAGGGGCACCTCTAGCGTGGAGGTGGGCGCCAGGAGTGGGGAGTGGGAGCGCCCGGCAGGGCACGGGCGGCGAAACCATCCTTCTGGTCCAAAGCGCCTGCTAATGTCCAAGAGGCGAGGTTGGCGGTCCCTCCCCGGGCCTTCAGAGAACAAACCGCGGATGGGCCAGGCGTTGGCAGAGACCAACCTGGCGCCCCCCGGCCCAAATCATGTTCCCAGAGACGAAAAGGGAGGCGCGGGAGTCTCTATGAAGGACCCCTCTGGTGTCAGGCAGCCCCCCGCGCCCTCCTCTGCTGCCTCCAGACGCTCTAAACTGAGCAGGACCCGCAGGATGAGGAGGGCCCGTTGGGCGGGACAAGCAGGTTTCTGCACATCACACACTTCTGTGACCCCCTCCGCCTTCACCGGCCCCCACACCCCCCCCCACGGCTGGGGGAGGGCGACCTTGAGAGCCTTCCACTTCACCACCTAGGCCATCTGTTCTCCCACAATGTCACCCCCTGCTTCACAAGTATGGTGGGGGGGTTCTCTTGTTTATAGCTGTAAATTCAGCGGGCAGCCACCTCTGTCCTGTGAAGCACCACGGCGCTTGTATGCCACGAGCCCTGCAAAGCAGATGCCGCTGGCACGCATGACCACACAATTGCTCAGCTCTGGGGGAGCCAGAAAGACATGCGGAGGAGAGGGGGCTGGTCAGCAAACCCCGCAAGCGCCCCCCCTCGGACAGTCGGTGCGGCCTCGTGGTTCGTGCAGCAGCACAGGCAGGAGAGGCGCTCCCCCCAGGCAGGCAAGGCAAGGCCCCCTGCAGGGGAGAACAACACCCCCTCTGCGCCAGCAGAAGAATCGGGGCCCGCGGAGAGCTGGACGGCAGGGGATTCCGGGCGAGCCTTCCGGCCTCAGAGGAGTCTCCTCTCTGCCCTCCGGCGGCTGCGCCGTCTTTTACTTCCCTCCTAAGCCCCCGTGAAGCCTTGGAGGTGGGGTGCAGGAGTAGAGCCTGAGAGGTTCCCGAGAAGCCAAAAGGGCTCTTCTCCAAAAAGGCTGCCATGCCACGTGGGGAAAACAACGACAGCGAGTTGACAGAGCGGGCTACCTCATTTCAGGCGTTTCACACCATCGGTTCGCCTCCATACGTGTGTGCCGGGGGGCGGGTGCCCTTCTCCCCCGAAACCCCCAAAGGCAGACGGCGCTTCCGGGGCTCTTCATTGGCGGAGAGGGGCCCCTCCGCCCTCTCCTCCCCCCGCCCGCCCCCGCCTCTAGCTGTCCCGGGGCAGGTCGAGATCTTCCTTCCGCTTTGGAGGCCACACGGGGGGTGTGTGTGAAGGGAGCAGGCCCTGTGCGCCTCTTCCCCTCCGAGCAGGAGGCGGGGCGCCTAGGCGGCAAGGCCAGCCCAAGGAGCTCCGGCTTCTTCGCAGCGATCGACGCCTGCTCTCACTCCGGCCGGCGGAGTCCGCAACTGCCCTGTGCGCGGCCGCTCGTGGTCCAGGCCCTCCCGGCCTCCGCAACGCGTGCTGACCGCTCCCGACTTGATTAGCGCTGCCGCGGAGGGCCCAGCTCCTTGCTCTCCGGCCTTCCAGACCAGAGCTGGCCTTTTCGACCCGCCGGCCGCCGCCCTCAGGTGTCCACTCAGCACAGCAGCACCTCGACCACGAGGCGGCGGCGGGGTATTCTGACTCTCCCCTCCCCCCGAGCACGCGGGCCTGCTCGAAGGGACGGCAGGGAAAGCCCTCTCGTTTCCAGAGCAGGCCGGCTCCTGCCTTGGGAAAGGGGACACTCAGCGGGCGCCGTCGGGGCGCTGGCGCCGGGCCTCTCTACCTCCGCGCGAGGGAGGCCGAGCGTCCTCCCCGGCCTCCCCCTCGCCAAGACACGGAGACCAAGGCCGGAGGGCTGGGCCACGCGAACTCGACGCTAAGTATTTCTTGGCGGCCAGACCGGCGGGGGGGGCGCCTTCCTCTTCCAAAGCTTCACACGTTGGCTCCCTTATACTCACCGCCACCCGACTCGGCCCAACCGCGGCCGTACCTGGTCCACCGCGGCTGCAACCCGTTTGCACCCCTGGCCGAAGGAGGCTGTCGCCGGAAGGAAAGATGGGGAGGGGGCGCAGCCCCGACAAGCAAAGCCACCAGGAGGGCCACACCGCCCCCTCCAGCAAAGCGCGGCTGATTCATTATTTACGCCCGGTTCCTAAATATTTATGCTAAAAGCACGCTTTCTTCCCCGCGCGACCACGCTCACTCCTCGCGCTGGCTTTTCTCTCCACGAGGACCCCATTCGGAGAAGCCGAATGGGCGCAAACTCCCATTATGCAGCCGCCTCCCCGGCGCTTAAGAGCGCGGGCCTGGAGCATTAGAGGCCACGGAGCGGCCCGACGCACGCCAGGCACCCGAGGGGGGCTCTGCTGGCGAAGGGGCTCCCCGGACTGTCGCCCTCCACGCGATGGCTGGCCGCCCCCTCCGACGCAAGCTGACCCAGTTCTGGCGGTGTCTCTGACCAGCTGCTGCCGGGCGCGAAGCCCCCGAGGGCCACCAGCAGCGAACGCGATTGCAGACGGGCGGAACTGGCTGCCCCCTTTCCGGGGGACAGGGTCCCTGCGATTTCTCCTCTCTCCCTTTCCCCTAGTTGTTCTTAGCGCTGCCTCGGGTGCCATCCCACACCCACGCACACGAGACAGAGAGCGAGCGAGCGAGAGCAGATGCCCCGTCTAAGATGGCGCCTGGCACAACATGGCCCCGGATGATACGAGAATAAAGTCGCCCGCTCGCTTGGAAACGATGGTTTCATCCATATGCAAACACGCGCAATCAAGGGCGCGGCGAAAGGCAGCGCCTCTTCCCGCGGGCGGCCTCTCCAGAGTGCGTCCGGCAGCCGGTGGTGGTGGCCCGCGCCTCCCGAGGGCCCCTCCGCTCTCCCTCCCCGTGGGAAGGGGGCTGTCTCCCCGGCCGCCTTCCCTGCTGGGCTGGAGGACCGGCCCTGAGGGTGGGGAAGGAAGAGGCCCAGCAGTGCGCCCGAGAGCCCCCTCTGGCCTCCGTTCCCACCCGCGGAAGGCGGCCTCTCGCAGCCTCCCTCGCCCGCCTTTCCTTCGCCGGCAGCCCCAGTCGGTCGGAGAACACGCTCCGGGGGCAGCGGAAGACGGGGGTGGGGCCGGGGCGCAACGCCTTGGCCGCTCCGCCGGAGCCAGGCAGACGCCCCCCCCGCAGAGGAAGAAAGGGGGCCCTTCCCCACCCGGCCCTACCGTGGGGGATCATCGGGGACCGAACAGTCGCCAGCAAAGCGGGAGGGGGGGCCGAGAACGCTGAGCCAAGCACGGCCTCCTGCCCCAGTTGCCCTCGGACCTGAATCACGAACCGTTCCTACCAAACAGCCAAACTATTTGAACTGAAATACTTGATGGGAGAAGCGCAATTAAGGCGTATTTAAAGATCTGGATAAATAAATCCAACCCTTTACTTGGGAGTTATTTTCCCTGAAATACCGCCAAATATGTCAGGGCATAAAAATCCAGAAGCATGCCCAAGCACCCAGAAAAAGAGATACCGAAAGCTCTTCAAGTGTCAATTTTAGCATGCCCAAAGACCACATCTTGTTTCTAGGGACAGTAACATTTTTTAAAAAGTCAACTGCACATTTATGAAAGAATGGATTTTTTCAGTAACAGAAAGCTGCAAAAGTAGCATGGTCTCCTGGCTCATACCCCCTATCTAAAAAGGAACCCCAAGGGGGGCCAGGGTTTCTTCCCCTCTCCCTGCCCCCCACCGCTGGTCAGCCAGGGCTCGGTGGGCACAGTGGCATCAGCTACCAGCTGAACTGGGGGTGGCAAAATAGTTTGGGAGCCCTCTCCCCGCCATGACCCAGTTTGCCTTCTCAGATGACCTCTTGCCATGAACCCAAGCATGCAGGAAAGGGGGCCCCTCTGGCGCCACCACAGCCCCTGAAAAAAGGTTATCTAAAATTGGCCAGGTTCTTTCACCGTGAGAGCCAGGGGGCTGTAGTCGTTTGAGGGTTGGACTAGGAATCTGGAGACCAGAGTTCAAAATCCCGCTCCCACATGGAAACCCACTGGCTGACCAAGTCACACTCTCTCAGCCTCAGAAGGGGCAAAAGCAAAGCCCCTCTGAACAAACCTTGCCAAGAAAACCTTTTGATAGCATCATCTTTGAGTAAGACAGAAACAACTTCAAGAGACAGCCCCCTTCCCTGTCACGCTTCATTTCCTGCCTGGTTTTAATTAGTTGTCCTCAGGGAACTGTTGTGAGCTGTGCCCCATGGAACAGAAAGAGCGAGATATAAAATATTTTAACAAATAATGCCGCAACATTAAATTAATAATCTGCATACTGCTAGAGAGACGGAAGAGGGCATTCTGGGAGCTCTTACTGGAAGCAAAGGAAATTTGGGGGCGTGGAGGACCCAAAGTGGCCGCAGGCGGCTCTGGGGAGCTCTTGGGGAAGCCGGAGGAGGCAGCAGAGACCACAAACGCAACCCGCCTGGCCTCACAGAGAACAAAAGGGTTCAGACGACAACGCGGGAAAATGGGGATTTAAAAAATATGCCAAATATTCTTAAGGCTTTCAGAACTCCTGCCCTTTCAAACGGAAACTGAAATTCAAAGGTGACTTTTTCTGGAGTCACATGCTAATATTCTGGGGGCTAACAATTGTTTGTCCATCCCAGAGAGAAAGGGTCCTTTGGGGGACCTCTGGAGTGTTTGCTCAGAAGCGAGTACCGGAAGCGGGGCGGCCGGCCGGGGGGCTTCGGTGCGAGTCCGTGGCCCCAGAAGGACTTGACAGCCTCTGCGTGCTCCGCACTGAACAGGATCCTGCCCCCGGGATCGTTGTGGATCATGCCGTAAACACGCCCGGGTCCTTGCGGAACAAAGAAGCGGGCGCCAGGCTGCACCACGAGTAAAAATCTCGGATCCCTCCCCAGACCGTGCTGGACGTCGCGGGCTCAGGGCAGTGAGACGGCCCGGCGCTGAGACCGTGCGGAGGAGGCGCCTGCCGGCAGCGAAAATGGGGCGGGGGGGACCGAGCAGGGAACAGACCGAGCCCCCGTTTGCTTGTGTGTTTGTTTTGTTTCATATATTATTTATATGCTTTATCGAATTCAGTGACTTATAATTTGATACAATTTACTTAAAGTATAGCCTGCACTTTCCCTAACATGGGAATCAAGGTAAAATGTAGAATTGAAATGCAATTAAAACAATACAAAAACCATCTAAAAGACAATTGTGTTAAAACACTTGAAACAGCTGATATAAAACAGAGGATAAAGGTAGCGCACAACCAGTGAGGAGACCCTTCTTGCACACCTACTGAAAGATCAAAGGTCTGTTTGAACAAACAAGGAAAAGAGATCGAAGAGGGGGCAGTCCTGCCCCACGGGGAGGGAGTCCGGCCACCTGGGACCCACCATCAAGAAGGCTCCCTCCCACATCCCCCCCAGATGTGCCTCTGAAGGCGGTGGGACTGAGAGGGAGCCCTCCCCTGAAGCGCTTATGGCTTGGATGGGCTCGTATACACTCTTTCGGACCATTTGGACCCAGCTGTGAAGGGCGTCAGAGGTCATAACCAGGACTTCAAACTGGGCCCAGAAACAGACCAGCATCTGTGAAACTGATGCACTATTTTTTAACTGGGCAAACACATTCCTGGCCACCGTCAGAAGCTGGGCATCCAAGCTCAGGGTTGAATCTAGAAGTGCTCCCAAGTGGTGAACCTGACACTTCAGGGGAGCTTAACCCCATCCAGTACAAGCAGGGTCTCTGTTACCAGATCTGCCTTGTGATCAACCAAGAGGACCTCCATCTTGTCTGGATCAGATTCCCATTTGTTTGCCCTCATCTACTCTATTACTAACAGCAGACACTGGTTTACTAGCAAACAGCTTCCTTGGAGAGGAGAAAGAGAGCTGGGTGCCATCAACTTATTGGTGACACTGAACTGCAAAACTGCAGATATCCTTCCGCAGTGGTTTCATGTAGATATTAAATGGAATAGGGGACAAAACCAAGCCTTGAGGGACTTGTCAACAGCCAGGGGTGAACAGGCAGCGTCCAGCTCCACCTTCAGAATTCGTCCTTCCAAGGAGGATGGGAGCCACTGGAAAACAGCACCCCAAGTCCAATCCCAAAAAGGCAGCCAGAAGTTCACCTTGGTTGATGGTACTGAAAGCTGCTGAGAGATACAGCAGAACCAATGGACACACACTCCCTTTCCCCGGTTCCCTGCATACGTCATCTACCGAGGTGACCAAAGCTGAGACTAGCCAGGCCTGAAGCCAGACAGAAAGGGGTCTAGTGATCTCTCTCTAGGAGTCCAGGAATCCCTACAGCTGGGAGGCCACCACACACTCACCTAAGAAAGGGGTGCTGGGGAAGGTTTGTAATTGTCTAGTATCCCCTAGTAAAATATAAGGAAAGATTTTCCAGAAGGAACAACCTCACCACCACCTCCTTTAGGAAGGATGGAAGCCTGCCGTGCCGCAATGAGGCATTTGCTGTTCCTCTTACCCAGTCAGCCATGGAAGCGATGCACTCTGAGAGCTCACTCACAGAGAGAGAGAGAATGCAAAAGGCCTCTTGGAAGCTGCTCCCATCTCCTTTCTCGGGTGTTTTGGACTGTCTGCACTCTCACTTTCCACTTTATGTGGGCTCTGTTATTGCATTTGTTTTTAGTTCTACACTGACTTGCTGAAGTGCTTCTATTTATCATAAATAGCTTTACCACATACCCCGTACGCCCCTCCCCGTATACACCCCAGAAGTGAAGGACAGGAAAAGGTGAAGAACTGCTGCAGAGATCAAACCTTTGCACCCCGTGGCCTGGCACCTCATTGGGAAAGCTGCGCCCCCTCCCCCCATGCACACACTCTGGGCTGGTGTGGAGAAAGTGAGCCACGGTGCCGAGCTCATCCATCCAAAAGACACGTACCGGGGGAGATGGCCCCAATGTTGACCCCGTGTGTGTCCTTGGGCAGGGAGACCTGTTTAAGGGCACACAATGCCTGGTTGCCCTCTGAGCAGCTCCAGCCCTAAAGCCAAGGGGAATCCCTTCACTCTTTCCCACAGGTCGGCCAGGCAGGGCGGGGTGACATCCCTCATCACCCTCTGGCAGTGGCAGTGGAGGCTGTGGGGAGGAAATGTGCTGAGAGGAGGCACCTGTAACTGATATGGGAGGCCAGTTCCCCTCCCCTCCCTCTCCTTGTGTGGATCACTCTCCGCCCGCCCCGTGTGACTCCAAAAGCAAACCATGGACCCAGAGTAGGATGACACCTGCTGCCCCCTGTGGCCCCTTGGGCATACTCCTGTCCTGCTGATGAAGCCAAAGCAGGGAGCGCCTTGTGCTCTCTACGCCTGCCTGAGAAAGGAGGTTGGGGGAAGCTCCTGAATGTCCCCCCAGTAGGTGAAATGCATTGTGGGAGGCAGGATGTGGGAGAGGGTCTTCCCTTTGGAAGCCCCCCCAGTGGTGAAATTTCCTCCCCTTTGAGGACCTGCTGGTGCCTATGCTGGAATAATTTGAGTTCCAAGTCAAAACCTGACTAATTATTTAAGCCTTCAGGCCTAATTGATTTTATTCAGTTTGTACATGCGTGCGGCTGGTACTATTTTAAAATGCTTTCACTAGTTTTAAATTATCTGGTTTTTAACTGAGAAATAGTTTAACATATTTTTAGTCTTTTGCTTTAAACCAGTTTTAGTGTATGTTACCCTGAGTTCTTTGAGTATAGGGCAGAATGTAAGTATTTTAATAAATGAATGACCTGTAGATGACCCTTTTTGCCCAAGAGAGGCACCCCAAGTACCTCACAGCCAGCAACAACAACTTGGGGAGCAGAGCCCTCCTTTCAGCCCCCCAACCCTTGCTCTGGGCAGGTTAAAGAAGGCAGGCAGGTTTGGAAAACACCAGGTATAATATATCCACCCATCCAGCACGCGCACCCCCCCCCCCCCAGAGTTGTTCAGCAGGTAGCAGCTGCTTGCTGCAAAGGTGAGCAGGAATAGGGTTCATGTCTCCACTCCTCCTTTATCCCTGAACATATTTGCATTACAAAATAACTACACAAAACAGGGCTGGTTTTGCATCTCCACTCACTCCTTTTTGGTTTGTTAATGTCATCATCATCTTTAGCCCAAGTTGTCCACAGACAAGAGGTTCCTGCAGGCTTTTTCTTCTGGCCTCCCCTGCCCTTGCCTTTCCCAGCACCGTGATACCATGTTAATTGCTGTGGCTGCATCCTGTGGAATACTGGGATCCATAATCTATGGAGGTGCCAGGGTGCCCTAGCAGGGAACTCTCAGTACCTCCTCTGCCAGCTACGAATCCTATGATTTCACAGAATAGAGCCATGAAGCTAAGGTGGTCTGCAAGTGGTACCATTGTGTGGTGAGAAAAAGACCCCAGACATGTCCAGGGGAGCAACCGCTGCCATTCTTCCGTGGGAAACAAATGGAAGAGAAAGCAAGGAGGCTGGAAACCTGAAAGCCCATCCCTGGTCACCGACCTCTTTTCCTGAAGCCATCTGCCAGGTGGAAAGTGCACAGGTAGCATGGAGTGAGGGGGCCTCTGGGGCCTCAGAGGCCAGAAGCCCCCAGTCCCATGCTTGGTCTTGCCAAGGAGACTTTCAGCGAAAGCAGCCACACTGCCTGTGCTCTTCTGGCTGAGCAAATCATGGCTCAAGTGCACAATACCTGAGCAAACATAAAACATCCACTTGCAGCATGTGATACTTGGCCTCTTTGTGAACACCTCTTTTAGGAAGATGTGCTCAAAATGAAGACCTTTCTTCATAGCTGACTTGCTTCTCCCTGAGAGCAAGGTTTGATGAGTCCAGTTCTGGGAGTGTTGTCCCTTCCCTTGGACTTGCGAGCCATCTCTTTTCCATCACAGAAGGAGGGCTGGAGCCTCAGTGTGGGGAAGGCTGCCACACACCCTGGCCAGCCGCATATCCTTGGTTCAGGGCCAGACCCCTCTGCCCCAATCTCTGGCCGGACCCTGGAGGTCACCCTTGCCTCCACCTCAGGGAAGCAAGCCTTTTGGGGCAGCCCACCTGGCCCAGCAAGAAGGAGGCAATCCGCGTGGGGCGCTTGCATGGGCACTCCGTCCTCAGAGGCTGAGTAACGCTTCCTTTACTGGGTGCCAGGCAGGACCTCCCTGCAGCCCTCCATCACCACTGCACTGCCATTGCTGCTGGGAGACACGAGCTGCACATGAGGCCTCTCACACACATGAGGGTGGCAGCTGACAGAAGAGCTCTACCTGGGAAACCGGCCATCTCCTTCCTGTCAGGGAACAGCAGGTGAGCCAGCAAACAAGGCAAAAGAGGCAACACTGGGCCCGGCAGGAGACCAGTCTGGCCCAGATGCAGTGGGGAAGGTGGGGGTCCTGGACACACCCTAACATGAGCTGCACCTCCCCCCACCTGCCTGGCACCACCTTGCATGGCAGCAAGTGATAAAGCCAAGTCCAGGCAGCCAGGCACAGGTCTGAGGAGGGAAGGCCATTTCTTTCAAGGGAAGCAGGCCACCTGACTAAGTGAGCCATGGGCAAACATGTCCTGGATCGCCCTATGGAGAGCTCCCACCAGAGGCCATATCAGTGCCCTTCTGAGGAAACAGTTGGCAGCTGTTGAGTGGAGAGGCACTCGAAGCAGCCAACATCCTCCCCCTCCCAGCTCAGCAAGCATCTCCACAAGTCAATCCAAAAACAAGAGGTGCAAACAAGGAATCCGAGGCCCCCTCCATCCTCCGCTCCCCAGGTTTCTTCATCAGGAAAGGACCGGTCAGCTTCCCAACAGCAAGGGACAGCAAGAGAGAGGAATGTGCCTTCCTAATAGGCCCTGGGTCACCCCCAAGTAGAGGAGGAGAGTCCCTGCATCCTCAGTGGACAGTGCTGGTCAGTGGCAGTGGTGCAGACCCCCCATGCCTCCTCCCAGCCTCCTTCTGTCCAGCCCCACCAAGGCACCTGCAGGCAAGTGGGGAGGAGCAAGCGCAACAGGGGGCAGAGCAAGGGGTTAGCAAGGCCGAGGTAGAGGAGGAGGAGGAGCTCCCAGGCACGCTGGGCACCATTTGGGCTCCGGGAGGGACTGCATCCAGCCCCTCTCAAACCAAACCATGGCAACTAAGAGAGAGGGAGGGGGAATGTTCTGACAGCTGCCTTTGCAGCCCTGCTCTCCACATCCTGGTTGCCACAAATATTGTGGAGTTCCGCCAGGGCAAGGGCACCTCCGCCTGCCCAGATGCCAGATGGTGCCTGCACCACCGCTACCACTGCCACCCCCACTTGCCTGCTTGCACAGCTCTTCCTTGGGCACACAGAGGGCCCAACCTCCTCCTGCAGCAGCCAGTCCGCCCAGGTAGGAATGCGCCTCATGCCTCTGAGAGAGAGCAGGGGCAAGCTCCTTAAATGCTAAAACATTTCATGGGTGTGTGGGAGGGCGGGAGGCATCCGGTGTCATCTTCGGAACAGGATCCCTCAGGACCTTGTGCATCCTAGAGCTCAAGCCAACCCTTCTCTCCCTCTACTTCCTTGCCAGAAGAACAGGGAAGTGGTCACCAGGGCGAGGAGGAGGGCAAGAGAGATGGAAGGGCCAAAGCCACAGGTCCCTGTGGTGTCTGAAGCCCCCAGCCGGACAGTTTTCCATGAAGTGTGGAGACTAGATATTTGCTTCTTTTACATTGGCACCCAACCCCTGGGTTCTCAGTCTATTTCAGGTGAGCAGGTTTCCCACATGAGAACCTGCTACTGCAGAAGGGGGTAACCCTTGATGTTACTTCACCTGGTAGGAAATCCCACATACCTCCCACCCCTTTGGTGCCACTGGGCTCACATAGAGAAGCAGGAGAAGATCAACACAGACGCTGGCAACGGATCCAGCCCAGGGAGGACCAACAGCCAGACAGAGAGTTGCTGTGGATGGACACCTTGAGGAGGGCAGGTGCAGGTACCCCCTCAGCCTTCTTCCACCAACGTGAAGTAAAGAGGCGATCTCACAAGGGGCTCTTAGTCGCTATTTAAGCCTAAAGAATTCCCTAAGTGATGGGAAGACATGGGGGCTGTGTGTTCCCCCTTCCTACCTTCCAGTTCCCACTTCAGAGCACCAGGCAGTGCGGCTTCAAGATCTGTAGTCTGTAAATAGGCGGGTGAACACATTCCCTCCCTGCCAAATGCTTCTGCATCTTGGCTACCCAGCCCTGTGTGGGAGGGAGACAGCTGCCCCAGGCCCCCAGCAAAGGTGCCAGGGCAGGAATGAGTGGCACATGCTCATTCCCTGGTGCCTCTCCTTGGCACCTGCCCTGGACCACACCCACCCAGGAATCCACCTCCTCAGCAGGATGCCTGCAAGGGGCCCCAGGATCAGCGCTGCACCAAAGAGGCTCCAGTGGCACCTCCGACACTAAGGTGCTCAGCAACTGTCCACACAGGGTGTGTGTTGCCAGAAAGGGCAAAGGAGGGGGAAAACTGTGTGCCCTAGCAGGAGCTGCAAGCCCTGCCAGCTGCTGGCCGCCCCGGATCCAACCCCCCCCCCACATCTTCCTGCCTCAGGACCCACTGGCAAAGAGTTCAAGGGAAAGACTCAGTTCCCACACCTACCAGAAGGAGAGAAGAGGCAGCTGGAGCTGCCCTTTCTACTCACTGGTGTTTTTACAAGGACAACTACTGCAACTCTGATATCATTATTATTGTGACTATTTTAATCCTTTGTATTCTACCTTTCCCCAAATACTGGGACTCAAGTGGCTCACAAAATATTAAAACCAGTGCAGGTTAAAAGCATACAAAGACATCAGCAATGTGTGTATGTAAATAAAAATAATTAAATAATATATAGAGTTGAAACTGTTCAAAATGCATAAAAAGACATAATATGAAAACATCAACAAACCAGCAGAGAACACCCTTAAAAGCCCACAACAGTCCATTCCTAAAGGCCAGTCAAACAGGAAAGTTTCCACTTTTCAGCAGAAAGAGAGCCAGGAAGGAGTTACCGTGGACTTCCCAGGGAAAGAATTCCAAAGTCTGGGAGAAGCCCCCAAGAGCGCCCTCTCCCACATTCCCACCAAGCGTGCCTAGGGCAGCAGTGGGACAGAGAAGAGCCTCCCAGGAGGTCCAAACTTTAGAGGTCCAAACAGGCTTGTGTGGGAGGACGCCTTCCTTCAGACAGCCTGGACCTGAGCCCTGCAGGGCGTTACAGGCCTAATAAACAGCACTCTGAATAGTGCTTGGAGAACAGACCTGCTGCCTATGGAGTGTTGCAATGGGGGAGGGCTGTTCTGGCCAGTGGACTGGGCCTCCCTCCCCTGCTCCTCACAGAGGCCAGTGGGTCTGTCTGCAGTTGGGGAGGAGGCAGGACTGTTGCAGGAGCCCAGAGAACACAGAGACCACAGAGCAAGAAAAAGAGTAATTTATTACGTGCGGGCTTTTGGCTGGGCGCGCGCATGATCAATTGCCGGAGTAAGAATAGCCAATGCAAGGTTGCTCCAGGACCTCCGATTCCTTGTAAGGAGATCCAAAATATATCTTATTACCAAGGTCATGTTCTTTTACCTCATGGCTGGTTCTGGACCTGTGGGTCTCAAACCTGGTCATACATACCAGCCTATCTGTCTGACACTCAACCTTGCTGCCTTAGCCGTCTGGTAACAGTCCTTCCTCCATGGCCTCAGAAGCGAGACCATAGAGCTAGAGCCGCCCCTCTAGATGAAAACTGTGACGGCCGATCACACTTATGGTCGGACCAGGAGAAAATAGCGTTAGCATTCTCCCTGGTTGGAATAACAGGATTGGCTCTGGAGGACGGACTAGAAATAAATAGATTAGCCTGCACGCTAGTCAAAAGTATAAACGCTACTTCCAAAGCATTCTCCTTGCTTAACAAAGAACAGCGGGAACTAAGGAATGCTGTATTGGAAAATCGGGCAGGCGTTGACTATCTCTTCCTTCTCCATCACGTAGGATGCGAAAAGCATCAGAAATTGTGCTGTTTCAACTTGTCTGATAACAGCAACGCGATAGAAGCACAAATTAACAAACTGCACGAAGTAGTAAAGGATATAAATGAAGGGGATGATAGCTGGTGGAAGTGGCTCACATCTTGGTTACCAAACCTGAATTGGCTAAAAGCATTGTTTGCAATTTTGTTGCCAGTAGTGCTAATATTCCTGTTTCTGTGTATATGCTTTCCTTGTTTTATGCAATGTATAAGTAATATGCTTCAAATTACTTCCAGTAAGACAGCAGCTCTGTACGCTTTGGTGGCTCAGCCTGACGCTGTTTTATGATATAATGTCACGAAATGCTATAATTGTTTAGAAATTATGCATTTAAGGGGGGAAACGATATAGGTATGAATTAGAAATAATAAAGTAGAAATAAAGTAGAAGCTGGGGGCTTAGGTCAGAGGAATGGAGAAAGATTTAAGAAGGATATCAGGTAGCTAGGATGTTGATCACATAGCCAGGGTGTCGTTTATTGACTGGCTGCGGTAATTGCAGATTGTAGATAAGCACTTTCCGGGGTCTGAGCGCGGGGGTAATTAGCTAGTAACAGCATGTGGTATTTGTGAACCCGGAGGGGCGGACCGAGACATGCCTGCGATCTTTGCTGTGATCTTTGTGTATGCTGTGAACTTTGTCTATAAAAGAGCTGTGCAACTTGAATTCAGGGCTTTTGGTCTTTTGGAGACATCCAGCCAAAAGCCCGCGCGTAATAAATTACTCTTTTTCTTGCTCTGTGGTCTCTGTGTTCTCTGGGCTCCTGCAACAGGACCACCAACTCTAGTGAAGCCACTGCTGTGGCAGCAGCATCTCCATTGCCCGGGCCTTGGCAGTAGCGACAGGAGTGGCAAGGGACTGGGAGATTCCAGCAAGAGCCCAGTAGGCCCTGGCCCTGGCCCCACCCCAGAAAAGCAAGCCAGTAAGACCCGTTTCCAGACTGTGAGCGTCCTCTTTTCCATCACAACAGCCTGTTACCCAAGCAGGAAGGGATGGTGATGCCTGAGCCCCCGTGCTTTCCCTCTGTGTCCTGCCTGGTGTTGCGCTGTTAATCACCTGTAAGAGGATTCAGGAGCCCTTCTGAGTAAACGCTGGCTCCTTGGTCCTGATCAAATAAAACGTGTATAAGGAAGCACGGCAGGGCAGCTGCTGTGGGTGCTGTTTCAGGCAGGGCGGGATGAGGTCAAAGGGAGGGAGCCGGGCCTCGGCAGGCCCAAGTGCAAGCCAGAGAGGCCAAGCAAAGAGGAGCAACTGAGACAAAGGCCCTCCAGAGAAGGCAGGCCAGGGCCAAAGACAGCCAAGGAAGAAGGGCCAAGGCTCTGCCAGCAGCATTAAGCACCCTTCTCCGGTTTGGGGTGTTCCAACTGTTCTCGTTTGCATCAGATAAACTTTCCCCTTGTTTCATCCCCGCTCTTGAAAATGAAGGAGTGGCGGCTCTGGTGAACAGGACAGGATTCCCACCCACACCCCCGCTTGGCTGTTCTTTCCATCCAGAAGCCACCCACTCACCCTCCCACCTGTTTGGCTCCCAGCAAGTCCTCTGGCTGGCTATTTCTTTCATTTCCCAGAGTAAGAGGCCCCATGGCCATCCACTCTGGGATCCATCACCAAGTATGGAGAAGCAGGAGGGCTGGGGGCAGGAGACAGCAGGAAAGGCATCCCCAGCAGTCCCCACAGAGCTGGGAGGGGCACGCTCACTTCCAGGCTGTCGTCACCTGCTTTTCAGAGGCTTCCCACTGGCACAGAAAGGCTGGCACATGCAGCCACCATCACCAGCAGGACTGGGGAGCTTTGTTCCTTTGCACCAGGAAAAAGGGCAAGGGCAGCATCCATGAAGCTCAAGGCAGCTGAACTCCATGCAGGGCCTTGGATGCAAGGCAGGGTGGGGCCCCAAGTTTTTCCCACAAGACCCAAGTGCTTTTGGCAGAGCTGGGTGGGGGGTTTCTGAACTGGCCCAGAACTCAAGGCCCCAGGAGGGGCTCATTCCCCTCTCCATCTCTCCCTCTGGGTAAGGAGCGAGAAGAGCAAGTGAGAGGGCGGGGCTTGGGCAGGTGCCACCACTTCTCCTTCCATGCACCCACTTGCAGAGCACAGAGACGGAAAGGGAGCCGCCTTCGGCCAAGTGCAGGAAAACCCCCTCCCTGTCTCAAGCCCTAGAGGAGGAGGTCTGCCCCTGAGGGAGTGGGGCTTTGATCCTGCCTCTGATGCTGCCAGCCACCAAGCCCCTCTCCTCTGGAGGCACAGCTGCGAGGAGGCAGCCAAAAGACAGGTCCAATGAAGGCAACAGAATCCAGGCCGGGATTCTTCCTTGGAGCCCAAGTCTGGGGGTAGGGTGAAAGGTGAGACACAAATATAAGAAAGAGTAATTAAATATGCTTAGATGGAAAGCTTGAAAACACAAGATTTATGCTTTGCGCAGTGTTCTTTCTACTTTTCAGAGGACCACAGAAGAGACATTGTGCGTGTGTCAGCAAATTTTCAAGCTCTCCATGGGTGAACGTCTGTCTCCCCAAAAACTTTCTCCCCTGCAAATCTCTCGGTGGGTTTTCCTTCCCTTGCTTTTAAATGAAGGCCAGAAAGAATAATAGCTACAGGAAATTTACATATGCAAAAAGCCATGCCTCAGTTCTCTCTTGAGCTGTGAATCTGAGTAATAATCTTGCTCCTCATGGTTGAATCACAAGCAGGCTTAGAACCGGTGGCAGCCAGCATCACATCAGCAAACGGTGATGCTCGCTCTCTTGCTCTCCTTGGGAGCATGCAGAAGGCGCCCACCTCACCCATGAACACGGCTGTGCCTTGCCAGCTGAATGCTCCTTGCACAAGTACAACACTGCTGTGAGATGTACTGAAGTTTAAAGGAGACATGTAAAAGGAATGGAAGAAGGGAGAAACTGCCAAAGATGAGTGCAAACAAACAGACAACCCTTGTAAAATAGGAAGTCAGAAAAGCTGACGCTCAGAAAGAGCTCAGACTTGCTCGAGAGGTTAAAAATAATAAAAAGAGGTTGGATTAATTTTTTTGTGTTACATTTGGACTAAGAAGAAGAACAAGAAAATGGAAGGGCCATTGCAAAAAGAAGATGATGAAATTCTAACAGAGAACAGAGAAAAGGCTGAATTGTTTAATACTTTCCTTGTCTCAGTCTTGTCCTAAAAGGCAAACAGTGCTGTCATTGGTGAAAATGGAATAAATCATGCAGTAAGAGGACTACAGCCCAGAACGGCAAAGAGCTGGTAAAGGAATACTCACCTATCAGCTATCTAGCTGCTACAAATGAATTCAAGTCTCCCAGGCTGGAGGAGCTGTATGCAAGAGTACTAAAGAAAGTTGCAGATGCAATCTCAGAGCCACTGCCTATCATCTTTGGGAATTCTTGGACAACAGGAGAAATCCAAGCAGATTGGAGGAGGGCAAATGTTGTCCTCAGCTTCAAAAGGGCAGGAAAAGAAGACCTGAGGGATTCGTCTATCTACCTTATCTATCTATCTAATTTATGTCCCACCTTCCTCTCATAATGGGATTCAAGGCAATACTGAACAATCAGCTTGATGTCAAAAACAGGAAAGGTTCTAGAACAGATCATTAAACAGTCATCCTGTGCACATTTGGAAAGGAATGCTGTGATTACTAAGAGCCAGCATGGACTCTTCGAAACCAAGTCATGCCAAAGAAATTTCTCTCTCTCTTTCTCTTTTTGATAGAGATGCAAACTTGGCAGATCAAGGGAGGGTTGTGGATGTAGTGATACAATATCACTGCAAGGAAGCTGATGAACTGTGGGATAGATGGTGTAATAGGTTGATCCGTAATTGCTTGACTGACCTAACACAGAGAGTGCTCACATATGGTTGCTCTTCATCCTGGAGAGATGGGACTGGTGAGGTGCTCCATGCTTCTGTCCTAGGCCTGGCATTGTTTAACATCTTTATAAACAACTTAGATGGTAAAATAGAAGGCAGGCTTATCAAATTTCCAGATTACACTAAATCGGGGGGGGGGGTAGCTAATACCTCAGAGAACAGGATTAGAATTCAGTGCGACGTAGACTGATTGGAGAACTGGGCCAAAACTAACAAAACTAACAAATGAATTTTAACAGAAATAAATGTAAAGTACTACATCTAGACACAAAAAATGAAATGCACAAATATAGGATGGGTGACCCCTGACTTGAAAGCAGTCCATGTGAAAAAGACGTAGAAGTCTTAGTAGACCAGAAGCAAAAAATTAGCCAACGCTTTTGTGGTGGCCAAAATCACCAGTGTAATTCTGGGTTGTGTCAACAGGAGCAGAGTGTCCAGATCAAGGGAAGTAATCGGCCCACTCTGCTTTAGTTAGACCTCATCAGAAATACTGTGTCCAGTTCTGGTTTCCACAGTTCAAGAAGAATATTGACAAGCTGGAGCATGTCTGGAGAAGAGCAACCAAGATGATCAAAGGTCTGGAAACCATCAAGTTTCTGAGGAATGGTTGAGGGAGCTGGATAGGTTTAGCCTGGAGAAGAGAAGAGTGAGAGGTGGCATGATGGCCATCCTTAAAGATCTGAAGGGGTGTCAGGTAGAAGATGGAACCAGCTTGTTTTTCCTTGTTCCAGAGACTAGAACATAAACCAATGGAGTCAAATTACAAGAAACAGGCTCCACCTAAACATTAGGAAGAACTTTTCTTACTATAAAAGCTGTTCAACAGTGGAAGAGACAGCCGTCGATGGGGCAGACTCTCCTGATTTGGGGGCCTTATGCAGAGGTGGGATGGGTGTCTTTTAGGACTGCTGCATTGTGTATTTCTGCGTGGCAGAATGGGGTTGGACCAAGCCGCCCTCATGGATCCACCCAGCTCTATGATTCTATTTATTCAGTCAGAGATTTTGGTCAAGGAGTGTGAGCACAGGCTACAAGCGATTTAACCAGCACAGGGATGTGCTGGTGCTTGAAAACCAAAGAAGACATTTCTCTAGATGGGACTGCCAAGGAAAACAGGAACAGGCCTGCTGGGTGCTGAGGCAGGGCACTGGGGCAACTTCGGGGTGCATGTCATTCCCTCTTCCTCCTCTGGACCATGGGGGGCCCTGAGGCGACCACAGAGGGGAGCCAGCTTGCCAGCATGCCTGCCAAAAAAGAGAGGCAATCAGCTCAGGGCCCCAGAGGCCTAGAGAGAGGACGAGGGACCTGTTTCCGGTCCCCCCATCACCAGCCAAATCTGGAAAAGCCAAATGAAGGAGGGAAATGAGCAGGAGATTCACCAGTGCTTTCCACTACATCTTACAGTTGGAGCAGCAAAATGGGTCGTCTTCAGCCAAACTCCTGAAGCTCAGTTGGGCCTTCAAAAGGAGAGGGAAGTCAACTGCCTAAGGAGCTCCAAAGCCCTCACATCACAGGCTGCAATTTTAAGTGAGCATGTCGCCAGACCCAGCACTGGGACCATGCTGAAGGAGGCACTTGGAGGCATGAATATTGTTCCTGTGCTGTCTTCCTGCACTGAGCTCTGGCACAAGAAGACAGAGTCCACCAGGGACCCCACAGCCCCCTCTGGAGACCCCCAGAAAGGTGGGCCACCCCTCAGAGCATTATGCCTTGGCAGTTATGTAGCGCGGGCCCCAGCCAGGTGGTGCTCTTGCAACCTTCACGTGAGGAGCATCCCCTTGGTCTCCTTATCTACCCATGCCAGGACGGAAAGCCCCTGAGGGAGCCTGCTGGTCTGCTTCCTGCCCAGAAAAGGGTCCCTCCCCTCAGAGGAAGATGCTGCATTATGTGGGGCAGAGAAAAAAGGCTGCCATTGTCCTAAAATGGGCAGAGATGAAGAAGCAAACAACTGGCCTTCTCTTTGAGGGAATGAAAGACCTGGAGCCCTTCACATCTGCCTCTCGGGCAAAATGAAAGATATTTTGAAAGCAGGGCTGAGGAAGAAAGCCCTGCCTGTTCTGGGAAAGAAGCTGGCTAGCTGGCATCTCTCGGCTTTTGCCGCTGCCACCGCTGCTGCCCACATCACAACCATCCACTATTGTTTTTGCCTCAGGCAGCTGCTGGAGGGGCCAGAGCCCTCTACTCAAACTGCATGTACAGCCTGAGGCCCCAATCCCTGAGCCACCCCAGCACATTGCCCTGTCCCCTTGGTTCCCCCCTTAACATGACCGAGGCCCCCTGGCTCCCAAGCGATCCCGCCTGGATGTGGCCAAGAGCTCAGCAGAGAGGCCACTGACTCCAAGGCTCCCCTGTTTCTCGGCACTGTCCAAGAGGGCCATTGTTTCTCCTGCCTCCTCAGTGGCGAAGCTGCACCTGCTTTTCTGGGTGGCCCTCCCAGCACAGAGAGAGAAGGAAAGGAGTGGGAGAAGGAGAGAAAGACAGAAGGTTCCTCTTGCTCTCCTTCCCACAAGCAACATCCCTGTGTTGGTCCCAGATTTGCTTCCAAAGCAGGAGCCCACGACTGGCAGATCAAGGGAGCCCTCCCTGAGGGGGTTGGAGGCGTTCTGTGCCTCAGTGGGCAGATGGGCGAAAGGTGGCTGACGGGAGATCTTGGGGCTGTTCGGCTCCTGAAGCCATCTCCCTGCAGCTCCAGTAATCTGTGGCCACCTGTTCCTGGCTGAGCGCCCCCCCCCAGGCTGGCTCCCTCTCTCTCTGTCCCCAGAAAGATTAACAAGGGTTAAGAGCTTTCTGGACTGGTTCTGTAAACAGCAGGCTGGAGGAGGCCAACAGCCACCCCACACCACCAGGCCACATACGTAGGCCACAGCGCTTGCTCCCCCAACACACAAAGACACCCTGGCCCACCCAGCTCACAGCCCCTTGCTGGCTCCTGTACTGAGACGGGCTTGCTAAGAGCCCCTTCACTCACTCACTCACTCACTCACTCACTCACTCACTCACTCACTCACTCACTTTTTGGGGGCCTCCTCCTCTGCAGCTGCCCCCTCAGCCCTCTTGAACCTGTCCACGGGGCTGGCTGGTGAGTCCAGCCTCTGCAAGGGAGCCATGGCCAAACCTGCCCCCAGCAAAAGGTGGGGGGAAAGGAAAAGGGCGCGCTAAGGGTCTGTTACCCCTCCGTTTCCTCCACTGACCTGTTGCCCTGCCCAGCCAGCAGTGGAGGCCTTCTGGTGGGGGGCCAGCCAGGCGATCTTCTGACATGGTGAGCCCACCTGCTCAGTTCACTTTCTGGCTGGCTGGCTGCTGCACAGGCTGCTCGGAGGGGGCACCACCATCTTCCCCCAGAGCTCATGTGGGGGTGTCCACAGAAGTGTGGCTCTTTCTGGTGGCCTTCTCAAGCCATTGCCCTAAAATAAGGTGAGTGCTCCTGAACATGCATGGCTAGCAGGAGGGGCAGCACTCCCCACCAATGCCAACTTCTGCCTTGGTTAGACACCAGAGTCCCATCAGAAGGAACGGAGCTCTCAGGGTACATTTATGAATTAATTACATTTCAAATACCCCAGCAGAAAAGGTGCTGCTCATCTGCTCCCCTTGCCCCCCCAGACCTTGTCCAAGAGGGCACATTGTTGCCTGCCAGGGACCCTGTGGGGCAGCCTATATTTCTGCTCTTCAATCCTGCGCCATTTCGAACCCCCATCTCCAATCTGATCTGAATATCTAAATCTGAATTATCACAGCGAAAGAGAGATGTGGTGCTCACACCTTTTTTATCTGTTGCCATGGTGATTAGATAAAATTCACACCAAGACTCAGGGGAAGGATGGAATTATTTCAGACAGAATCTCACCCCATTTGGTGAGAACAGCATGACAGACAACACCTTCAGCGCCTCCCTTCCTCCCTCGCAGGCCCCAGTGCAGCCACTTTGTGGGGTGGGCAGGAGGCAGGACCCCCCAGAGGGAGGCCGTGGCTTTGTGGAACAGAGCACCACCACCCCAAGGCCGAGGCCCAAGGGGAGATGATCCATTGGTTGAGACACAGCTCCCCAGACCACCTGCCTATCTGCCAGGCCCCACAGAGAGGGGCATGAGAAATCCCCGAGAGAGACCAGAGATATTCAAGTGATGGCTCATCACTCTTGTTTCACGGCACATCCACCCAATTCGCCCATCGCAGGGTCCAAGTAGACTATTTTCCGCCTACACGTCAGGACTTGCATCATCAAGCAGGAAGAGAAGCTGGCAGGAGAGTTCAATTAAAAAGCTGCAGGTTGCCTACAGGCTCCACACAGTGAGCGTGGCTCACCCTCTTTTGGTGGAGGCAGGTTCCTCCACCGGGCATCCCAGGCAGCAGCTCTTGGCAGAGGGGAAGAAGGAGTGCCAAGGGGCCTGGAGGCATCTGGCATGGCCAGCAGGTCTCCCCCATGAACTCCCAACTCAACAGCTCAAAGCGCTCTCCCTCTCTTGCTGGGTTTTAAGCCCCCTAGGCCTTCCAGGGCAGAGGCTGTGGGTGCTTTTTCTGGGAGTGGGGGGTGTGGGGGAGGCATGCCTTTTCCAAGAAGACACTGCAATGGTGTAGGAGAGGCAGAGCTCATGGTGGAAAGGCTGAGAGAGGCTGCAGCGGCTGCTCCTTTGGTTCATCCTCTTGGGGCACGGGAGGAAACCTGGCGTGCAAACACACGCACACAGACAGACAGACACTGGTCCAGCCTCTGAGCCAAAGACACCGCTTCCCTGGAGTCACTTGCCGGTGCAGCACACGCAGAGCCAGGAGGGCAGCTGCCGCCTTCTGCTGGTGGGGATGGGGACCCTTCCGCCATGGCAGCTGTTTACCTTTCCCAGCACACCTGTCCTCATCCACCACCCCACTCCCCTGAGGGAGGTAACGCTTCCATTGCCAGTACCCACTCAGCCTGCACAGACTGACTGGACCCTTGGGGGCAGCCTTGATGGCCAGACTTCCTGATAGGCACGGGGTGGGTGGGTGGAATGCTCATTCAGTTGTTGTCCCTTCCTCTTCTCCTCCAAGCCCCCACCCCATTCTTCCTGTGGCTACCTAGAGACAGGGTGGAGCAGCTAGGGCAGACACTGGCTTCTGTGAAAATTGAGGGCATCGTAGGCACCAGAGTCTTGATGGCCAGGAAGGGGCCTCCTCCTCCTCCCTGTCCTGACCTTGCAAACCCCAGGAAGCCCCCTACCACAGAAAGTGGTGCCGTATAGCCAACAGGAAGAAAGGTTTAGTTGACAAGCACAGAGCCAGAAAGCGCAGCAGCCACAGCAGCAGTGGGAGGTTCCTGCCTGCCCCCTCCCGGGAGGAAGACAAACAAGCATCGCCTTTCAGCGCCTGCTGTGGCAGCGAGAGATCCTGCCCCCCCCCCAAAGACAGCACTCTTATTGAGAAAGGACAAAGTGGGATTATCCGCACCCGGCAGGGCCAGGCAGTAGGTCAGCTGCTGGCTCTGCCCACTAGGCTGCAGCGAGTGGGTGCAGCTTGGAGGCCTCGTGGCACCACCTGGCTGGGGCTCACAGCCAAAGCGGAACAATGCCGCGGCTCAGCCCAGCCAGGGCAGGAATATGGATGGGAGCAAAACACCCATAAATATTCCGGTAGCTTTAATTTTGGGTAGCTTCATGCTGAGTCTCCAGGCTCTCATTATATTTGGAGAAAATATAATGTGATTTTTTAGGATATATAGTTTCATTTGCTCCCACATTATTAAGGACTAAATGTTAACGTGTAGTAGAAACTGGAAGGGAGATGGAAATAGCTAACATAGAAAAAGCCCCCCGCCCCATGACTGTGGGTTAATTTTACCTCTCCAGACGACACACAATGATGAGACAAATTGACTGGATCAATCTTCCATCTCCCAGGAGGGCCAGCAAGGAGGCACTCCTCGACTGTTAACTATTGTGAGGTTTATCAAGAAGCGGGGAAGGCTCAACCCTGAAGCTGAGAGAGGTAGAAAAAGATCCCCACAGGTCCTGTTGGGCCTCCAGGCAAAAATTCCAGAACCGCTCATTCCTCTCCTTTACCTTCTCTTCTCCTCTCCCTGGTACAGAATGGCTGTTCTGAAATTGTGGCAGGTGCCCAACTGAGCCTTTGACTCCACTGAAAGAAGCAGTGCAGCTATCATACTGCAGCACCTTGACAAACCCAGCCAGCCTGCCTTTCCCCCCGGAAAGAAATAGACCAAACAGGGAAGGAAGAGCAGCAGCAGCAGCACTGCATGTCCAAGGTGTGTGCACCTGTAAGGAGGCCCAAGACTTAGAGCATAAAAAACAGGTTAAGGGCCCTTGGTAAAAATTAAAGAGATAAGGAACAACAGAGGCTTCACTGTAGGCATCCCCCATAGTGGATAAGACCCAGGAAGGCCTCTCTAGTCCAATCCAGCACCCCAGAGCTTCCTAAAGTGTTTAACCAGCTGCCCTAGTGGGACAAAACCCAGAGGCAGCAGCAAAACAAGGACGAGGACAGGTGCAGAGCATCATTCTGTGTTCCTCTTCTCCAGAAACTGGCCTACAGAGCCTGGGCCCCTACCCCTGAAAATGGAGGCAACCAATGGCCATCGTCTGGACCAGCTGGAAGTGAGAAGAGCCATCTTTGTCTACTATTTGCCCTACCTCATTTAAACCTGCCCAAGCTGTTGTTCCCTGTGAAGAAGTGTTTCCTCCCTCCCTCCCTACTGTATTTCCCAGCTTTCAGGGTTGATGGTGGATCCTGGATTCTATGAGAGAAGGAGAGTCCCACCTTCTCCATGCTGTGCTGAAAGACAGAAGCGAGGAGTTCCAAGGGCTTTGCTGCCCTCCCCTTGCCCTCGTTCAGTGTCCCCTTCACGCTCTTACCATTCAAGGGATCAGTCACCTGCCTAGGCAGTTTTCTACTTCAGATGTAATTGAGGGACTGCTTAATGCCTGGTTGGAATGTTTTTAGCAATATGCCCCTCAAGGGCCCACAGGCTTCCAGGGAAGTGCTGGAAGGGTTCGCAAAATGGCCTCCAAACTGCTACCTTCCATGTCTAGAATAAGGCACTCCTTTAAACAGGCAGCATCGGAGAAGACATTGTCATTTCCTGCTCACAAGTTTGCGAAGTCACCTGTGCTTTCCCTCCCCTCCTCCTCGGCACATGTGACCAGATTTTGTTGCTTAAAATGAAGTTTTGCAGTTGGATCTTCATGCTGTCAGCGATTCACTGCTCCCACTGGAAGAAGGAAAACCCTGGAGCAAGCTTGCTGTGCTGAATTCTGCTAAAAATGATTTTTTAAAAATGCCACCAGGGTGAGATCCATAGCCAGCCACCGAGTCCAAAATCACAGCCTTGCTGTGCAGCTCAACCCTGTGAAAGGCCTGTTACCTGGGAAGCTCCACTGGCTTGCTGGGAATCAACACGACCCACCGTCAAATGCCAGAGCCCAGGGAGTGGACCACGTGCTTGCAAGGGGTTCAAGGACTAAAGGCAAGATTGATTTTGATGTGAGCATCAGCAAAGCAAATGGGCTCTTGAAAAACCTATAATTTCTCCACAACCCCTGACTTGACTAAACACACATTTTTAGACAGCCACACAGTTAGGCGGCTATTAAAGAAAAAGAGGCAGACTAATGATGATTAATGTGTAGGATAACCTTCTATAAGAGAATTTATCTTTGATTCCAGGGTAAATTTCAGTGTTGCCAAGTTAACCAACTAATGCAGCCAGCAATTTAACAAGCGGTGTGGGGAGAAGGCTGCCACAGCCTATAACGGATTGCAAAGCAGGCAGAAGCAGTCATGCATTGATTGGGCTGGAAAGGCCCACCATGAGATCCCCCCAAAATATGCACTTCTGGTAGCCAGAAAGGAAATGCTGGGCAGACACATGTACGGGAACATCCTCACAGAGGGGCAGGACTCCAGGGAACAGGAGGAAGGGTAAGGGGACCAGACCCCTCCCCAATTAAAGAGCTTATTGCCACCAAACCTCACAGCAGCAAATCTTGAACTGGCTAGAAAGAGAGAGACCCTTCTTCCTTCAGAAAAGCCACCAGCCCCAGCCCGGCCCATAATCCAGCGCATCCGCGACTAATCCAGCTGCGAAGTCCTTCATAGCTGAGAGCTGCATAGCTGCCTTCCTGGGGAGTCCCACAACAAAGGCTTCTGCCACAGCACTGCACCCCGAGACCCGCGGGTGCACTGGCCCTGGCACCCCAACCCAGCATCCAAACCAGAACTCCAGGGCTACAAGGGCAGCAGGATTACTCTCTCGCTTTGGCCCAGGAAAAGCTGGTGGGATAGTCAAGGAATCTGATTTACACAATGGCCTCTCACCAGAGAAACTAAGGCCATTTCCGCACTACACTGTTATAGTGCTATTGTTCCACTTTCAACCTCCTATAGAATCCTGGGGTTTGCAGTTTAGGGAGGGGCATTTAGAATTCTCAGCCAGACAGCTCTCAGGCCTCAGTAAACTGCAAATCCCAGAATTCCACAGAGATACTGAAAGTGGAATAATAGCACTGTAACAGTGAAGTGTAGAGCTGGACTGTGAGCCCAGTTCAAACAGCACTCTGGGTCTCCAGCAACATCAGCCTAGGAAGAACATCTCTTGTCATTGGGCAGGTGAAAAACATACAGACAAAGGAAAGACAGACAGATCTAAGTGAGCAAACCAACACAGAGCAGGAATGAAACATGCAAGGAGCAGAGTGTCAGCATGTTCCAGCTGTGGAAAACCAAGAGGGCCATCTCAAGGAATAGTCCCAGGGGTGGGTGCTCTGGGGCCAAGCTGACTCCCTTGTCTAGTCTTGCAACAAGGGCAAAGCTGTTCCTTCCATCACAGCAGGCCAGCCGCCTCTCTCCAGCTTGGCTCTCCTAGCCACTGCATTCTCTGTGATCCAAAAACCAGGGCACATGAGATCCACTCCTGTGATCTTGAGGTCTCAGACTGTGGGTTGGGTTAGTCTTTCCACACACACCCCCAGCCATGGCAAAAGGCCACTCAGGCAGCCGTGTTCCTCCACCACCATAGCCTAGAAATCTGGCTCCAGCCTTTGAGAATGAAACACAGAAGCTGCACAGGAGCCGTACCCAACAGAGCAAAGCAGACACTGCCCCAGGCAGGCGCTGCTCACAAATCAATGAGCAATTTATAAAATCAGTTTTCCTTTCCTTCTAATAATGCAGAGCGCGCAATGAAAAGGTCAAATGGAAGCGGGGGAGCACTCCCTTAGCTACCCCACCCCCTGCAGTGGTCTCCGTAGAACCAGGGCTTGGAGGAAGACAGGTCAGATTTCCCCTTGGACTGAGATGGAAGCGGGCAGCTGTGCAGCCATCCACTTGGGCACCAACATCTGAGGATGGCTCAGCATTGAGTCCTCCGCCACTGGACGGCTTCCATCCCAGTGCACTTCCAAGCCCAACATAAGTGCGGTTCTGTACAACTCCTGCTGGACCAGAGGGCACCCATTTGCAGCATGAGGAAGAAGAGACACAAAGTCTCTCCCCACCCAGCACCACAAGCAGAGCAAAGCTTCCTGTGGCTCCGACGCAATTCAATCCACCCCTCTTACCCAGCAGCAAGCCCTCCTCGTGCCCCACAAGGCACAGGAAGGGGCAACCCTCAGTAGGGGGATCAGGTGGCATTCCCCCAGCTAGTGGATCAAGTATCATGGTTTGCCTCCTGCCCCCGTCCATTTCATTCAAGAACATGCCCCCAGGCAGTGAGAGGGAGGCCCTGCATGAGAAGGAGCCCAGCACCAGTCGGAAGCAATGGGGAAAGGGGGCAGGAGGCCTCCTGGCTTACCAGAGATGATAGAAACTGTGTCTTTCTCCCAGGACACAACGCTGACATATTCTTGCACTGAAGAAGGGATGAGGCACTTGAAAACAGCCACGTTTCCACGCATCGACCTTTGATCTTCCACCCGAACGGTGTAAGGTTCCCTGAAAACTGAAAACAAGAAAGAGGGAGGCAGTCAGTGGGGCAGAACAGCCTGCACCCAGGCACCATCACAGCCTGCCACACAGAGAGTGTTCCCTCCACCCTACAGAGCTCAGCACTAGCACACAGAGCTTCTGAGCTGGATCATGAACTAGGACTGCCTCTCTTGCAGGGACACATGTTTCAATTGCTCAGCCACTTTGCTGAAACCCTCCAGCCTCCACCTCGTCTGCATAGAAGGGACAACTTCAGTGGGGCAGGGGCTGATTTTGCCCACACAGTGAATGACGTAACCACCATTTTCCAACCCCAAATCACTCTGAAATCACAATCGGAAGTCACCTCTGGCTGCAACCAGGCTGGGGCTTTTGGGGTTGCGGAAGATTTTGTGGGTGTTACAAGCAAAGCACCATTTCTGGAGGTCTCCAAGAATGGTGGTGGACCTTTGGGGAACTATTTTTGCCTGTAAAAGTTTTGAGGGAACAGGGATGTAAAAAGAGGAGCTGGGCAAACTTGGCTGAAGGCAGCCAGTCACAAGTGGAGGAACCATTTCTCATGCTCCTCTGTGCCACTGCAGCCCAAGATGGGCTCTGGACCATCTCCTGCAAAGCTGGCAGAGGCAGTCCCCCAGGAAAGCAACCTGCCCTGCAGGAGCTGTCTCAAGGTCCCTTCCCACCAAGTGGACATGCCACCTCCCAAACAAGCTGGTCACATACTTCCTTGGGCAGGAAAACCCTCCTGCCCCCCCTCCCCCATGTCTGGCTCTTCTGCAAACTCCAGTTTGCTGGGAATGTGCCAATGGATAAGACATCCCAACGTGCACCTGAGTTTTGCACTGAGTGACAACCACGGGCTGCCACAAGGAGGTGGGGTGGGGTGGGGAGCACTTTGAAAAGGCAGACTCCCATAAGGGAAAGAATGACAGAGGCATGCAGAGGCCTCAAGCTGACTAAGCAATGTGCCTCCTCATGGGACTCCATCTCACGGCCACTGCAGGACATGCAACCTCAGCAGGGGAGGTACGGATGGGATAGAGGACTACATGAGAGCAAGAATATAACGGCACTCCAAAGTCTTGGTTGTGTTAAGAAGGAACAGGCATTGCTCTGTGTGAGTGTACGTACACATGTATGGCATATATTTCCAAAAGGCCATTCCCTCTCCTCCTTTGCTCCTAGGGTTCAGACAGGCGGAGGGTCAGGGTCAGGGCTTCTTCTGTCCACTGGGCCGTTCTTCTAGGTCCCCTGTCCTCTGGCCAGGCACAGTTTCCACCTCCCCATTCCCTTTCTGTCATTTTACAACCGGCAGTGCCACTCAGGGACGGAATTCACTTCTGGGTATCCAGTGTCAGCCCAGGCTGTGCTGCCATGAAGAAGGAAGCCCTCTGGTCTGGCTCTCTGCCGTGTGCTGGCCCAATGCTTAAGGCTGACCTAGTGAAGCTACACAGGAGGGATGTCCCCCAGCCCCTGCTCTCCAGTCTTGGCCAGTCATTGGCCGTGTGGGTAGCTTTGCCACCCGGCTGACTGTCTCCCATTTCCTTCCGTGAGTCTCTGATGCAGCCAGCCATCTGCGTGGGGCCAAGAGGTCCCCTTGGCCCTCTCCTTTACCCCCCTCACCAAATGCTACACAGGGCCCCAGATAAACCTGACAGTGGTCTCTGTGCAATTCCAGCATCCATCTGCTCCTTTCCCAGTGGGCACTGCCCACCTGCTCCACCCACTGAGACCCTCCCTGGCAACAGCCATGGCTGAGGCTGTAATCGGCCGCCGCCTGTGGCTTTCTTCCTACCTCAGTGCCCCCCCATTAAAGCAGAGGGGTCCCAGTCTCCTCCCCCAACATGCCCCCACCAGCCAGCCAATACCTGCTTTAACCCGGATATTTGGGCTCCTGATTTTGCCCGCAGAATTCTCTGCGGTACAGAAATAGTCGTTGTCGTGGATAAAGCTATTGAAGGCAGACGGCGAGAAGGGATAGAGCTGCAGCGTCCCGTTGACGTGGACGTGGCGAATGTGTGGGACATCATAGATGTCATCCCCAGTGGCGAGATACCAGCGAAGAGTGGCACTAGGGGACCCAGCAGCTGGACAGGGGATCACCACGCCCACAGTGCTGGAGAAGGTCACCTGCTGGATGGAGTCGTTTACAAAGTAGAGGCTGGTGCCAACATCTTCTGTGTGTGCTAGAGAGAGAGAGAGAGAGAGAGAGAGAGAGAGAAAGAGAGAGAGTAAGATGGAATTGGGAACAGGAAGAGCCAGTCACCAGTGCCAGAGGGTGCTCTTCACCCTGTCCCACCATTCAGATCCCCGCCTTACAGTACCTACACCTTGCAAGCCCCAAACAAAACTGCTTTGGAAAGCAGGGGCGGGCAGGAGGAGGAGGAGGAAGAGGAGAAGGCAGAAGGCCTTTCGCTCAGCTTCTGGAGGCTGCTGCCTTTGGGGTCTCCATGTTTCCTGCCCTAACTGTCCCCAAGATGCCCAGAAACAAAGGCAGGTGATGCCGTTGGCACACCAAAGGTCTCCAAGTTCACAGAGGCAGTGCTTGCCAGAGGTTAAACACTTTGTGGCCAGTGGGCTGCTCCATCTGCCCAGTGCCTCCTGGAAGGACATATTTTCTATCTTCTCTCTTCCAAACTAAATGCACTCTAAAGCAAACAAACAGCATGCTCCTACAGCCAACCAGCAGAGGAAATGCATCTCACATTGCAAGCAGGGCCACAAGGAGGTTGCCATGGCTGTCTGTCACAAACAGAGATGGGGGGCTGAAACAGGGGACATTTAAGAGGAGAACTGATGTGGAATACCTCCCCCGCCCAGCGCCTGGAAGAACGCCATTGCCTGCCACAGGAAGTTCCACTCACACAGGGAAGCCACAATTTGGGGAAAGCCAGTGGCCACCCAAGCTTCACACTTCCCCTTTCCAACAACAGCAACAGCACATTTCACGAGATCTGTCAGGCCAGCCTCTCTGCTGCCGTCCAGTGGCCAAGAAGAAGGCAGTGGGACCCCCTCCCTCTCCCCTCCCCTTCCCCCTTCCCACTGGCATTTAGGATGCCTGCCCTTGACTCAGAGAAAGATGTGGCTGGGCACATCTGCCAGGGGGCAGCTTCCCTCTCTGTGCCAGGAGGACCCAAGTCTACCTGTGCGGCAGGCACGTGCATGTGGGCGCACACACAGTCCTGTCCTCCTTGCTGGTGGCTGCCAAGTGCTTAGATGGGACCACAAGATATTTCTTCCAAATCAGCCAGAGGCCCCCAAAGCCACTCAGATTTAGCTCCTTTTTTTAGCTGTGCTACTTTTAAGTAGGTGGAAGGACAAAGATCGAGGACAGAGTCGTTTGCGCCAGGGAATTAGCAGCCACTCCTCGGGCTCAGAGCCCAGCCACCATCCCAGCTGCACCAACAGCCATGTGAATAAGCCAAGCGCCGCTGCTGCCATCATGGTGCTGCCTTAGGCCAAGTCACAAGGGACCTTCCAAAACCCCAGTCCCCCTCTCACCCCAGCACTAGGGTGGGCAGAAGGGAGCTGCGAAACAGCGCATCTATTGCTATGCCTAGCCAAGCACTTTGCTGCTCCTCCAGGGAGGACGCATCCCAACTGCTCATTTGAGGAAAGGCTGTTAAAGCCTTATTGGGTGCAGATTCACATCCCATGGCAAAGCCATGAGGCAGCTGCATGAAGCACAAAGCAGGATGGGAGAAAGCAGAGATGTGTTTATGTGTTTTTGTTCGGCAGCCATTGCCTCTTCCACCACCACGGGTCCAAATCCCACACAACCTTCTTGGCTGCAGGCATGTAAAAGATTAATAATATCCATAATGCTTGGAACTACTTCCCATGCAGGAATGCCAGTCTCTCAGAAACAAGCAAGCAACAGATTGGGTACCGCACCCACCCGGTGCTGGAAAATCTCTACATTACCCTGGCCTCGCAGTTTCTCTGAAAGAGTTAGTCTTTCAGCAGATGGGAGTGGAAAGGGGAAAAACCCTCCAAAGGAAGCACTTGGAGGGAGGGGACTCCACTGTCCAGCTCCTGCTGCAATGGGTCAGCCCCAGGACAGCCACTTTGCTATGGACCACATGATGCGCCTTGTGGATCCGCCCCAGGCATTCTGCTACCCTCCCAGATAAGGCGCCCCATGCAGGATTCCAGGGGCAAGCTGTCAGGCCCCTCCACTCCCCCTTGCTCCATCCTTCTGCCTTGAATGCCTCAGGGTCCCAACCCAGGCACACACACTCAAACTCTTGATCTCCATCTATCCAGTTTCCCCCCATGCATTCACCACAGCAGGGCTTCCTCACAGCTACACATCTGTGAATTTAGTGTTAAGACTCCAAGACTTCAAGTGGCATGTTCCTGGAACAGACCACCTTCCCACAGCACCCAGCACTTAAAATCAAAAGATCACCACACTCAGCAATGGCCAGGGTTCCTAACAGGTCAAGATGCCAGAAATGACCTTCTGGTAGACCCTCCTTTACCCAGCCTTGACCTCTCTCCCTTCCATTCTCCTTTCTAAGACATCTGGTGACATCAGGGAGTCATCTCCAAGGCAGGAGGACCAACCTGGAAGTGTGCCCCATGGACCATCCCAGGTCAACTGACCCTCTTCCACTCCAAGGAAGAATGTCACATGTTCCCCCAGGCACAAGCCCAGCTGTCTCCACAGCTTCCAGAACCCCACCAGTAAAGGTGGAATGTGGTAGGGGAGACTAAACTGAGCCTCCTGTGGAAGCCATGTTGCAGTCTGAGAGAAAGGGAGCGGGGCTGGCTTCCAGCCCTCATGGCTGGGCCGGTAGGCTTGGAAGCAAGCTGGAGGGAAGGAGGCAGAACCCCCAGGGGCCATGGTGATGACGTATGGCTGGAGATTCCCCTCTTGTTGTTATTTTATTACCACATGTGTACTTTTAACTAGCTAGTAAGCTGCTTTAGATATTTTTATAGGAAGGTAATATATGGCTATAGATATATAAAGATAAGTTCTGCAAATGTTGGCCCTACCATCTGGAATTAGGGAAACAAAGCAAACATTTCCATCTTATGCAAGATATTTTTAAATGGGCTTAATGTTTTCGTTCTTGTGGTGCTGGTTTTGCGCTTCCAAAGGCCAAAAGGCAGATTATAAGTGAAGAGATGAATGAATAAAGGCTGGGCAGAGAAGACGCAATCGGGCAGGCCTGGCTCCAGATGAGCAGCACAGAGTTGCCGCCATAACTGAGGGCAGGTTTAAAGCTCATCGAGGAGGCTGCTGGGGGCTGTCCATGTGGTAGGGCCTCCTTGGCCTTGGTCCCATGGAAGACCCAACTGCTGCCACACCTTACTTGGCAGGCCACCTTTATCTCTGCAGAGATAGTACCTCTGCACACATAAAGGCAGCTTCACAAATATTGGGCAGGGCCCCCCAAAAAAATGCCTCATAAATAGGAGAGAAATTCAAATTGCTATTAAAGATTTTGCAGGTCAAAAGGGGCAGAATAAATTTTTAATACAAAATGGAAGTTACAGGATTGGTAGTAGTTATGAGACAGACGCATAGAGTTAAATCCATCTAATCTCCTTTACCATTTAATGGTGAGCGCCATCCTAATTCCATGTTTCATAAAACTGCCTGCAAATCACCAGGAGAGATTAAAAACATAGAAATAGCCTTGCAATATTTTTAAAACAGAAATCACTCCTGGCATCTGGTCACAAGACTTGGTCGTAACCTACATATCTAAGGCATTAATTTCAACCCAGCCTTCAGTGCCGGTGAAGGAGGGGCGTCATCTGGAGAGCCCCCTCCGCTGCGGAGGGTGGAAGGGAGGCCACCACAAAGAGGCACCCACCCCCTGTGTTCCTGGCACTGGAGAAAGATATCTGGAATTCTCACAGAACAATCTTCTTAAATTGTAGGAAATTGCAACCTAGAGGTATTGAAATATTAATACCTCAGCTTTGTCCAGGAAAGAGATTCATTTTGTCATCATCCCTCCATAATATTCACTCCCTTTCTTTGCTGGACTTCTCTAAATGTGCCAACTTCAGAAGGAACTGAGAGAGGGATGGGGCTGGCCCCATCTGACGGTCAAAGCACAAAGGCGCTCCTGACTGCCGCCACCACCTCTTCTGCCGCCGGTGGCATCGTCCTCCATGCGCCTCCTCCATTCCTTCCTGATGGCCCACCCGGCCCAAGGGGGAAGCCATCGCCTGGCAAAGTGCCCTCCTTGTCCTGATTGTGACAGGAGTGCTGCTGCTCCCCCTGAGAGTCAGCTGATTCGCTTGGCCCACAATGGCTGAAATCCACCAGCAACTGAGGTGGTGAGGGGCCAGTCCTCCGTCAATCAGTGTGGCAGAGGGGGTGCAGTATGGGCCGACAGTGGGCCACCTGTTTCTGTACCTGTTGCACAGGTGGGCAAATTGTTGCTCCCATTAACCCTCCCCTGTAGCTGTCCTGCCTGGGACTGATGGGAGTTGCAGTCCAGAACAATATAAAGATACAGTGGAGGCTAACTTCAGTCTCACTTGTACTGAGTGAGGTTTCTGTAAGGTCCAGTTGGGTGAAGTTAGCTGAGCCCAGAGCTAGCTCCTGGAGACCACCAGAGAGTGTGGAAACCACCAGGAGGGCGGCTGACATCAGGCAAGCTGAGCAATAGCTGCAGAAGAAGCACAAATGCTCACACCATGGGCCATGCAATTTCCACGAAGACTACAGAGGCAAAGTTGGGCAGCCAGCACATTCACACTGCCCACACTTTTCTCCCCACCCCATTGCATTTGATACTGGTGGGCACATGTGGTCTTCTTCTGGATGGTTTCTGGCACCTGGAGTACACATGTGCATGCACACACACTCACACGCACTGTGACAGTCATTAAGCAAGAACTGCCCAGGCCACTCTGGGAAGAAAGAAGGGCCGCTGCTCACAGTCAGGTCAGGCTAGGAGGCGTACAAAAGACTTCCCCACATTGGTGCTCCCACCACACCCCACCAGCACGCCTACAAGGAGCTGGGGATGATGGTGGCTGTAGTGCTGGATGGCTCTGGGTTGGTGAAGGATGGTCCAGACTCACTAGGAAGAGCCAAAGGTGGCCAGGCCCAGCGCAGACCCCACAGTCTTCGCAGCCACAGCCGCGCTACCCTCAAATCACAGAGGGATGTGCCAGAGGTGGGCCCTGTTCACCTCGCCCCCCTTGCCTGGCTACAGGAGCCTCTGCGCATGCCATGGCAAACACACAAAATGCCCTAATGGGGTGGTATGGTACGGGGAGCCTTCCAGTTCAGACAGCTGGTTCTCCTACTCGGAACTCTTGAGAACTGTAGCAACCAGCTTGGCAGTGCCTAGAAGGGTACGGACACTACTCTGGGGACTGGACTGTGGGGCTGTGGTGTCTATGAGGTGGAGGTGGACTTGGCCCACATGCTCAGTGGGGGAAAAGAAGCAACGGCTACAGGGATATCTCCCAAACCTGCCTTACCAGCTGTAGTAAGGATAAACAAGTGGCAGAGGGGTGCCCATGGCGACCAGCAAGGTTGGCTTCCTCAAAGCTTGCTGGCTGATGGAGCACCAGGCTCACAAGGGAAAATGCCCATTCAGAACCACATTCTCCTTCTACATAGTTGCCACCACAAATAAGAAAAGGGTGCCAGATGCTGCTGCCCCAGGGCACAGCCCATACTGGAAAGGTCTCCTCTTAGCCCTCTGTCTCCCCACTTGCTGCAGGGCTGAAGAGGAATCCCTTTGTCCTTGCAGCTGCCATAGCCAGTAAAAGAGGGCACTAGGGCATCCAGGTGAGAAGGAAAGTGGCCTGGAGGTGATGGGGAAGCCAAGGTAGGGGCCTGCTGGCCTCGTCAGGGACTGTGAGCCAACCTCAGTCGAGCAAAACCCAGCTCAGTGTCAGACCAGCAATAAGAGGGGAAGGCCTTCATCCACAGACACTGGGCTGGGCCAGGGGAAACTTGGTCCCTTGCCTCGGTTTCAGCCCTTTTGGCAGAAAAAAGCACCCAGGGAGCGCCTCCCTCAGTGAGGCCGAGGAGCTGAAATGCAGCCTTCTAAGACTGGGGAATGGGGGAGGGTGATATGCAGCCCAGGGATTGCCCAGAGCATGCCCCTCCTTGCCAGCAACAGCCAGGACCCTCTGGAGGGCAGCGCCTCCTCTGGAGGGGAGGCTACACCCACACAGCATCCCTCCCTCCCTCCTCCTGGCATCACGAGGTATTTCCCCAGCAGAGCTCAGAAACCACTTTTCCCTGGACTCCCACCCCCATCCCCCACCCCTTGGAAAGCCCACTGCCCACCAGGCCAACCCCAGAGGGTGGGATACAGCACAGCAAGTCCCACCCGCCTGGCCCACTTCTTGGAACCAGGTCAGACCCGGCACAAGAGGGCAGAGGACAATATTCCATTTGCACCCTCTTAGAAGCACGCTTCCTTTCCTGGCAGACTCAGTCAGCCATCTAGGGAGAAAGTCCCCCCCAGGAAACGTACCCAGCGGAAGCAATGCCTTCTGGGAACACAGGAAGCAGGAGCCACCCACAGATCTCCATGCACAGGCCAGGTGGCACGTATGCCTGAGGCGGGTCTTCAGCAGGAATAAGGCAACAGGGGAATGGGGGGCACCACTGCCATGGCGTGTCTTGCAGTATGACTACAAAGGCCACTGAGCCACACACAGGCACATAAAGAAAGAAAATGAAATGAAGGTCTCCAAAAAAATTTTTGGGGGGTGGGGATGAATTTCCTCTCCACTTGCTACAAACAGACTAGTGAGGGTGGGAAGGGAAACGGCACACACGGCAAAAACAAGGTAATCTGGAACTCAGCAGATTTCTTCCCTTCAGTTCAGAAGCAAGAAAAGGTCTGCCTGTTTCTGCTTTCCTGAAGGGTAGAAGGGAAGAGGCCTTTCAAAATGTCGTCCCTGATTTGGAACCCGGGCTCGCTTCTCCAGCTTGGCAAGCGGGCAGGGGCCTGGTGCAAGCTGTTTGGGGAAGGGCTGAATTCACACCTCCCAGCACATTGCAGAGCGCATGGGCCGCCATGTTGGGAGGATCAGAGCCACAGAAAGCGAGAGGCGCCTCAGCCTGTGTGCGCTCTCTCCCTCTCTCTCAGAGCCTTTCTGCTGCTGGGGAGGACAGAGGGAGGCTCAGACCCCCTCCTCAAAGGCAGGAGGGCATTGCAGATGCCAGGGGCATGAACCACCTGAGATTCTGCCCACTGCCACCGACACCATCAGCACAGGAGGGGCAAGACGTGGCACAGGGTTCCCAGGTTCCAGCACCACCGGGCCTGGGGCCAAGCTGCGCCCACCCTCCAGAGAGAGGCGCAGCTTCCATGCCTGACAGCTAACAGGCCAGATGCCCCCAGCTGCCCAGCTGCCCCCCAGAATTCAACAGTGCACCCCTTGGCAGCCAAGTGGGGGCTCAGGAGGGCCCCAGCAAAGGATGCCCCAGGCTATGCAGCGATGCACTTGGACAGGGTGGAGGAGGTAATAAGCAAACCTTCGTCCCCATCTGTTTGCTCCTCTTACGTTGTTGTTCAGCAGAACCTGGAACGTGTCAAACCAGTCTTTTCTCTACCACTCAATGAGGATCCCATATTTAATTTCCAAGACAAACAAAGCAAAGCACAATGGGGAGGGGGCAGAATTTTTTCGAATGAGAAGGACATAGCTGCCTGATTTTAATACAAGACGACACTGAGAGCCCACTGTCAAGATAAACCAGCAGGCAGAGATGGGGACAATGGGGTGGGGGTGGGGGCAGGAGGCAAACAGAAGGGGCAGAAGTCCCCCCCAGCCCCAGGCATAGACCCCCATCCGGTCTCCCACCTCCCTCTCCCTCTTCCTCCTCCACTCCGACGACGTCGACGACGAGGACATCGTAAAAGCAGGATGCCCGTCCTCCCTGCCCAGCCAGCCATTGTGGATAGCTTTTTTAAAAAAAAATATTATCTATGCAGGGACTGGGGATTAAGGGCTCTGGGCAATCCTTTCGAGATATTTTCTCAAACTTTAGTGTTCCCTTGGATGAAATGTTTATTTGCTCTCTCATTCCAACGGAGCCCTTTCTCCGCAAGACAAACCCATTAAACTGCTGTGCACTGATGCGCAGATATATTAACCATCCAAAAGGTTTTTCATGCATTAAGCAATTCCATTCGTTATACTAAAGTAATCTAACCTCCACTGCATTATTATTTGCATTCTGGAATTACTCCATTTCAACACTTTCTAACAAAGAAGCAGTTGGGAGACCCCCCCTTTTTTTTAAATCATGGCTTCCAAAAAGAGGAGGAGGCTGAAAAAGACTGGGGGAAGGAGACTTAGTTTGGTCCTCGCGGAGACGGGAGAGTTCGCACCAGAGACGCTTCCCAGCCCACCGAGGCTGGAAACAATGAAGCACCCCCGCCCCGCCATTCAGCGCGAAGAGTTATTATTTTGGCTGTGGAAAACCGGAGGGGTTTTGGTGCACACGGTGTGCGTTTTCTCCCCTTCCCTCTGCACAGCCGAAATGCAAATACAGGCAAATCAGCCGCCGCCGCCGCCGCCGGCATGGATGGCAGCGGCAAGCAGACCTTCCGTGCGGCGGGGAGAGCTGAGGGTGGCTCCCCCGGAAAGGCGAGCCCTGCCTTTAATTTAAAAGTTACTTTACGATGAGTAACTGATTCTCACACCGGAGGCCGAGACATTTTATGGGCCATGAATAAACTATCTGCGACGCGTAAAGGCAAACAAACGCTTGTTCTGAGCCAGCCCCGGCCGTTCCTTCTTCTCCCGGTCCTCCCACCGCCCGCCTGGCGGAAGGGGGCCGAAGGGGCAAGAAGGCGCCCCTGAGGGGGTGCTCACGAGGGGGCGGCCGGGGAACGCGAGGCGTTTGTCCCCTGAACTGCCGCGCCCGCCCCACTGCTCCTGTGGGTCCTGCCGCGCCAGGCAGATGGCAGAAGCTGCAGCTGTCCGCCTGGCTAGGAAACTGGACCCGCCACCCTACACCGTCTGGGTTGTAATTTCATCCTGCCGGGAAAGGTGGAACTGCCTTCTCGTTTCCCCGGCTTCGTTAGCTGGGCCGGGCTTTTATGCAGAGGATGCTTCTGCATCTCAAAAACTGACATTGCCCTGGCAACTAAACTGGCTGGCCCCGCTGGGCACCCTATGGCACAGACCTTGCTTGCCTTCGAGCAAGCCCTTCCTCTCTAACAGCTGGCCAGACTTTTTTTCCTACAGAGTCCCCCAGAGGAAAGCCTGGTGTTGTGAAGGCGTCTCGGGAGGTCCGGAGTGTCTTCGGAATTCGAAGGCGCTCTTCTTGGGCGACTTCGAGAACTGGGGGCAGGAGAACAAAGCGCGGAAAGTCTCGCTCGTCGCCTCCTCGCCCCTCCGACTGGCAGAAGGAGGCTGCGTTGCTCTCCCTCCCCAGAAATTCCCCCCTTCCTTCTTTCCTTCCTTAAGGACGTTTCTGCAGAGATGGGCGGAGGGGACGGGAGGCATTATTTTTAATTTCCCTGCTGAGTGGATTTGAGTGGGGGCTTCAAAGAGTTAATAGCGGTAATTGCCAGTTCATGGATGCCATGTACTCGACCACCACTGGGCACCCTTGGCACAGACCTTGCTAGCCTTCGAGCTAGCCACCCTGCCCCCAGTCTATGCCTCACCTGAGGGAGCCGAGTAGGAGGGATTCCCCCTCCGAAAAAACACATGCGGCTGTTTGGGGCTAGGGTGAAAGAGGCACCGAATCTAGGACACCGCACCCTCAAAGGGGAGCGGCAGGAAAGGAGCGCAGAAATGGGTCTGGGTCATCTCCCGCAACCCCGCTGCTGCCGGGCGCCCCCTGCCTTTGAGAGGAGGAGGAGGACGAGGAGGAGGAAGGTCGCCAGAGGAAGACGGAGCGAGAGTCGAGAAGCAGCCCCGAAGTGTTGCGAGCCCGGACTTGCTCACGTCCCGCGCCCATAGCAACCACGAGAGGTGCCCAAGATGCCCCCTCGCCCTTCTGAGGGGGCCGGGAGACTGGTGCCGTCCTCCTCCACGGACAGATCTCCTGCTGCCTTCCTCCCGAGAAACGGGGCGGCTAAGGGAGTCACCCCACCCCACCCCCACAGGAGGGCCAGGTGAGCTCTGCTCCGCCGCTGGGGGCCTCTTTCTCGCCCGGCAGGGGCTCCACTCTGCCTTCCGCGTCCTCCTCGGCCACCCGCCCGCCCGTCCCTCTGTCTGCCGCTCCGTCCGGGCGAGGCTTACCTGGGCAGGTCCAGGAGCTGAGGAGGAGGAGCAGCGGCAGGAGGCAAGAAGTGGGCAGCCGCCACATGCCATCCAGAGGGGCCGGTGCCGCGGGCGGGCGGGCGCCCTGCCTCTGCCGCTGCCCGAGTCCCCGCCGGCCGGCCCTCGCCAGCTTCCCCGGCCGTCGGATGCGCCGCGCTCGCCTCCTTCTCCTCCTCCTCCTCTTCCTCCGGCCGCCGCCGCCGCCCGCCCGCCCGCCCGCCCGCCTTGCGCTGCGCCCAGCTGCTCCTGCGACTGTCAGCCAGCCGGCGAGCGAGCGCGCGAGCGAGCGAGCGGGCGGGGGGGCGGGCGGGCGGGCGGGAGAGAGGGAGGCGCGGGGCGGGCTCGCACATCCCCGCCCACCGGCCACGGAGGGAGGGAGGGAGGGAGGGGACGAGGAGAAGAGCGCCCGCCCGCCGGCCCGCCGGAGCCTCCGGCCGCGGACAGGTGCCCTCTATGGGGAGTGGGCGCCCAAGGCCCGCAGCTCCCCCTTCGAGGTGCCCGGGGAGCCGACCTGCGACACCCAATCGGCCCCCCTCCCCTCCTTCCGTCCAGCCCCTTGCCATTCCCTCTGCCTGCTCCTTTCCGCGCCCGCTGGCCCCCGCCAGGCGGAGGGGAGCGGAGGGGAGGGACGGTGGCTGACCGCCGCGCTCCCTGGGCCCCTCCTATCGTTTGGCCTGGGGCCCCCTCTAGGAGGAGTTGGCCCCGTAGCTCCCACGAAATTTGGACCGTCCAGGCGCGGAGGACGCTTGCTTCGCGCCCTGGACCTTCAGGGGAGGTGGGGGGCAGGGGGGCCCTTCACAGAGAGACCTCGCACCCTCAGGGCTGCTCCCTGGCCTCACGGGGGGGGGGAAGAGCAGGGGAAGGGTGCGGGAATCCAGAACGGACGATCCCTTTGTCAGGACGCCAGGCCAGATGGGGCAGCGGGGAGATTTTTCTAGGAACCTCTCCCTCGACGTCACAGGCTGGAAACGGCTCGCTGCTCCGCTCCCCATATCTGGATGCGGCGCGGGGAGGATCAGACACAACTTCCCCGGCAGCCTTTGCCCTTCCCAAAGAGTCGCCACCGACCAAGAGTCCTGTGGCATCCGGGAGATGGCATGCCCTTCTTGTACAGGGGGCCCCACGCCGCAGGCTGCCCCCTCCCCGATACACCTTCTGGCCACGCGCAGGGCGCCCCCTCACTGCGCGAAAGCCCCTCCCCTCCCCTACTCCTGCTCAGCAGCCATCTCTGCCGCGATGCGAGGGGGTCGCAGTCGCCGTGGACTGTGCTACCAGGGGGCTGCTGGGGCGGAGCGTGGTGGAACCCACGCCGGGAGTTCAATATCCCGCTGCCTTTTTTCCTTTTCCTCCCCTCCATGCGGGGACGGGCGGCGACGTCGTAGGTTACACCAATCTCGTCAGAAGACGTCCAGGAGGAAGCGAGTGGGGAGAGGAGGACAGGGGTGATTCAGGACCCCCTTCCTTCCGCGCTCCCTTCTGGGTCCACCGGCGGCGGCGGCGGCAACCTCGACGGCCCTCGTCCTCGCTCCAGCCGCAGGTCGGGCTCGGCATGAGCAGCAGCAGCCAAGAGTCACAAGAGCCGCCCTTCGGTGGCCCCGGAGGCGCGGTCGATGGCCAGGCCTGACCAGCCCGGGGTCCCGCCTTGCCTCACCTCCCCGCGGAGGTCTCCCTCCTCGCTCCGTCCGCCGGCCCGTCCTCGGCGCTCCCCTCGGGCTGGACGCCCCGGGGCGCGTGGTTGCCCCCCTCTTTGGGACGCAGAGCCGGCGCGGGGAGCGGGAAGAGGCGGCGCAGCTTCGCCGTCCTCGGTCAGCGTCCGCCTCCCCACAGGTCCGCCTGTCGGGATTGCGGGGTGGGACATCGGAGGAGCCCCTCGCCCGCTGCCTCCCCTCCTCCTCCGCGGCGCCCCGGCCGCTGGCCCTCTTCCCCTGCCTCCACCGGAGGTCCCCGGAGCCCTGGAGCGGCGCCCTCTCCCTGCCGGTTGCCGGAGGCTGCGGGGAGCGCCGTCGAAGAGATCCAGAGCCACATCCCGCCTGCTTTCTGGGTGACCCTGCTCCACTGCACGCCTCACTTCCTTGGAGAGCTGGTCGGACATGTTGGGGGCGGGGGGCGGCAGAAGGCCCCGAGGCCCCCCGCTTTACCTCTCTCTTCAGGCCGCTCCTCCTAAATGCTGATCCCGGGCAGGGCAGATACTTCGAGGGGGGCTGCTGGAGTGGAACGGAAGGGGGCAAGCCGCCTTCATCGCTGTCCTTCGCCGCTCCTCTCTCTGCTCTTTCTTCTTGGCTCCCTTTTCTCTTTGGATAAGGAGAGGGCCAGAGGAACACCCCCACACACCCCCACACACTGGAGGTCGGGATGAAGGGTAGGTCCTCTCAGGGGCGGGGGCTCTGGCAGACCGAGTGCACGTGGAATCCCCCCAAGCATGACAGCTGCCACTGGATGTGTCTCGCCATGCCCCCCTCCCTCCCTCCTTCCCTCCCTCCCTCCTTTCATGACCTGGGACTGATGCCCTTGGCCAGCCAAGGGGGAGCTCAGTTTGCCAGAGAAGTGTGGGGGGGCACTGAAAGGTCATTTATGCCCACATACAAGAGCAGTTTATTACCCACTGAGGAGGCTCTGGAGCACAGGCTTGGCTGTTGGTGGATTCCCTGCCTTTCATGAACCAAAACAGAGGGCAGGCAAAGCAGAGGCCTGGCACCAAGCCCGAGCCTGGTCTAGCCACCTTTGCCACTGCCATGGCCTTTGCCAGCTAGCGCCCCCCCCCTGCCGCCATAGCATCAGCATGGTAGAGGAGAAGAAGTGAGCCTGGCATGAAGGAAGCCCCCCCAATACAGCCCCTTCCACTCCTACTGCCCACAGACCTCCCACCACCACAGGGAGTCTTCCCCCGCATGGCTCCCCCGTGACACTGACTGAGAGTTGTCCTTAGAACTGGGTGAAAGTGACACCCGGAAGAGTCTGTGGCCACGCGACCATCTCCAGAGAGCACAATCTGTGCAAGGCCATTGGCAGGGTGGGTTCCGGGCTGCCTGATGGTTAGAGGGGCATTTTGGTCTTATGGGCCAGTGCAGCTCCCAGCAACGTTGCGCTTCTTACTGGGAGAATATCTAATTTAGCTCTTGAGGAGCAGGATTCTAAGAACAGGAAAAGAAATGCAGCCTGCGTGCTATGCAGGGGGCTTGAGACACACTGGGCATTGTGTTTCCAAAACAGAGAGAGCAGCTGTTCTGCCCCCTGTCCCAGAATGCCTCTTTGTGGCCTGAAAGCTGTGTGGTCCCAAGGGAGGCTGGCCCTGAGTCTCCCTGCTCCTGGGGCCAGCTGAGTCTAGACACTGCTGCTGCTGCTGCTGCCGCCTTAACCTCTGGGCATCTTCCTTTGCTCATTTCGCACCTGCAACCTCTCCACCTCCACCATCCCCACCACAGCTTTGCTTAGCATCCCAAAGAGTCCTGGAGAACTGAAAAGCTTCCTCAGTCTGTGCATTTTAGGTGATTTTGCCTGACCTGATTGTGGAGTGGGAATGTTTTCTTGCTTACCCCCTTCCCCCCTTTTCTCTTTCTTTTCTGGCTAGTGTGAGAAAGAGACACACACACCCCACCTCCCTCTGCCCAAGTGGACTGACATTGCCAATCTCTTTATGTCACAGGAAAGATTTGGCCTGAGAAGATTACTGGGTCACTCCTGGCAACCTGAGAGAAATCCCCCAGGGCGGCTGCTCTGCTCTGCAGGAAGCAAGAGGGAGCTAAAGGCGGGGAGGGAAGCTGAGCAGTGGCGTTCCCCTCTTCCACCCAGGCGGGACCCTCATGGCTGCCTTCCTTCTGGTGGGCAGGCTTGCATGCCTCTGCCTCCCAAATCCCCCAGTGACCTGGGCTGTGGGTCTTGTGTAGAGTGGCTCCAGCTTTATACCAGCCCCAAATGCCCCCAGGCATAAAGGGCAGGCTCGCTTCTGTGACCGGTCCTGATTTCATGAGCTGGGGCACCTTCAGGCTCAGGCCCAGGGGCTGGAAAAGGAGAGAGGGAGAACGAGAACCGGTGCCACTCCCTGCTGCTGTAAGAAGCGAGGGGCACAGAGTGGCCCCCCACAGAACATGCCTGCCTGTGCCCATGCCCAGTGTCCACAGGAAGGCGAATAAGGCCTGGTGCCTTCCTGATGATTTAGACTTCAGTTTCCATCAGCCCCAGCCAGATAATGGCAAATGTCAGGGTAACTGTAACCCAGAATCCATTAGGCACCAGGTTGGAGGAAGATGGGTAGAGAGGAACATTTCTCTGTTGCAAAACTCCAAGGTAGGAAACCCGTGGCAGATTTGTGGCAAGAGGCAAAAAGGAGGAATTTGGCCAATGCAGCTTGTGGGATTCCTTCTCACAAAAGGTGATGATAGCTACCAAGTTGAGTAGCCTTGGGTCTGCTGTTTGCTTCCAAGAGCTGTTAGCCTCCGGCCACTCTCCAGCCCTGGCGCCGGCAGCACATGTCCTTGTGGACTGTTTGGCATGGACACCCTGCCCTTCGGGTGCTAAAATCAAAGTCAGGGTGACATCCAAGTAAAAAATGAAACCACACAAAACTGATAAATATCCTAACAATAATAAATCAGCATCATAGGATCCATACCCCACCAGCAGGAGGCTAAAATTATCCTGAGAAGCTCTAACTAAGATGAAAACTCTTAAGAGCCTGTTTGAAAGTGTGCAAAGCTAGAGGGAGTTCAAGGCTCTGCTGCACATGCAGCTGTGATGTGTGGGGTAGTCTCCATGTGGCTCTTTGGGAAGAGGAAAGAGGACACCTGGAAGGAGGAGGAAGAGAAGGTCCCTGTGGACTGTCACAGCTGAAGGGAGCCTCCCCGTGCAGAGGCAGCCTGCTTGGGGATGGTGGTGGCAGAAGGGCACTGGCTGTGGCCCCGTGACCTTCACGCCTGGCTGAAAAGCTTCCAGAGATCCTCTGGCTGATCCTCCTCTCAGAAGCAGAATCCCAGGTGGATGGGCCTTGCTCTGAGGTGGGAAACACACTCCCTCATTTCTAAACATTGCTCACAACCAGCATTTTCCATCTTGTTTTGTGAAGTGTGTTCCGCTTGCCCCTTCCCAGTGCAGCAGTCTCCACGATCCTTAATAAACTCATCTTTGATTTACTATAATTGGACACAAAGTGTTCTGTGGTTAACAGGAGGAGAACAGAGATAAGCTGGTCAATTCTGGGCTAATGACTCTCTGGAGGCTGCTGCCCCCCTCCCCGCTGTTGCCATTCCTCTTATGCATGTCAAGGGTCTCTGTCCAGGGCAGCCCCTGCTGGAAGTCAGGCAGTCAGGAAGGCTGAAGCCTGGGAGGGGGAGGGGGAGGGGGAGGGGGAGGAGGAGGCACCAGAACCAGCCCCTCCTCCCCCCTCTTCCTCCTGTTCCCCACAACCTCCTTGCCCAGCCTTGAAGAGGGTGTGGTGGGGAGACCAGACCCTCTTGGAGTGGGGACTGCTGTGGTCAAATTGCCCACAGAACCTCTTGGGCTGCCTGCAGGTATTCTGCTCCCAGTTAGACTCTTTTCAAACCATCCTCTTGGCGTGTGAGTTGCCAAGGCTGTTGGCACCTGCCTGTGTCTTTGTTGCCTCTGAATGCCCCAGATTCCAGTGAAATGCTTGGGTGCAGGGGACCTGGGCACCGCAAGGAAGAAAAGTCAGAAGAACAAGAGGCAGCCATTCTGGTAGGGCGGAGGTAGAGGAAGAGGAATGCAGAGGGGAAAGAGAGTGGGGCAATCCCAGAGAGTCAGACGGCCCCCTGCCTGTGGAAAGAGAGGCAGCTCATTTGGAGAACGGGGTGGAGGCCCCACAGAGGCCAGACAGTGAGTTTGGGGGGTGGGGGGAGAATGGCGAGAGAGAAGGAGGAGCAGCGCCCGCATCTTCTCCTCTGTGATGCTGGCTGGCTACTCACTGCTCTCCCCACACTAAAGGTCAGTAACAAACAAAACTCAAGATCTCCCCATGTGCAACTGTTCATGAATCCATCACCTGTCCCTTATTCCTAAGTTCACTCAGAAGGCTTTGGCAAGGGACTTGGTCTAAAGCCTTCTGAAATCCCAGGTGTACCGTGTCTGACCAATGACCTATCCGTCCTCTTGCTGCCAGTTTCAGAGAACCCTGAAGGACAGAGAAGCAGGATTTCCTCAGGCAGAAGTTTGCCCAGAGCACATGTTGACCTCAACTGGCCAGTGCCTCCCTGAGACCTCTTGGAAACCATGGGGGTGCTGTGTGGGCTACTTCTCTGTCCCTCAGGGACACTGGGATATGTAAGAAGGGTGGCAATCTAAACGTCCTGTGCAATGACTATTTACTCATCTTCAGTTTGTTGAAGAACCCGGATTTCCCTTTTCTTGTTACCTCCACTTGCCTCAGTTTTTCAGCCTCTTCTCTGGAATATATCAGTTCGAGCACAGCTATCACCCTGCCCTGGGACTTCAGGAGGGAAGATGGAGATAGAGAATTCATGAAGCTTTTCAGCAACCTTCCTGTCCTCCTGTAATTGTTTATAAATTATATCCCACCTTCCTATGAAAAATGGCACCTGGGGCAGCAATCAGTACTACTATTCAAATATGAAGAAATACAACTATAAGATGAAAGCATCAGGAAGAACCCATTAGTAAGAAGAGAGGGGGCACAACCGCTCCACAGGGCCTGGCTGCAGTGCCAAAGCCCCTCTGGATGCAGAGGCCTCCATCTGCTGCTGACAGGAGGGTGGGCAGTGGAGGAGGCAGCCTAGCCTTCCCCCACGAGGATGGGAGTGCGAATGTTCCAGGGCAGGGGGACCCAGTCCTGTCCAGAGGAAGGGATTCCCTTCCCCTCCCTCATTCACTCCACCCAACCGTGTCTCCAGCCAAGGGTAGCAGGGATTCCTGTAAAGAACCGGATGCTCAGAGGGACGAGCGGCTGGGCAGTTGGGCGGGCTCCCATGTGGAGGCTTTATAGGTCATAACCCACCCTTCAAACAGTGCTTGGAAACAGACTGGTTGCCGGCGAAGCTGTTTGTGGCAGCATACCAGTCACATGCTGCCTGTCCTCGGCCCCAGGGGGCCTGTGGATGCAGGAGATTCGCTAATTAAAAACACAGACAGCTGGGTTCATAACAGGCATATAGGAAGCACGGTGAATTGCCCGCCTGGTGCGAAGGCTCTAGATGTCGCAGGTTGTAGGGCTGGCCTGGTAGAGGCACCTGGGCTGAGTCAGGGGCTGTGCTGCTCTTCTGGCTCAGCAGCCAGGGGTGGCACTGGGAAGGGGAGCGTGTGGCCCTGCAAGGAAAGGTGGGTGGAACATCTGGACCTGCAGGGATGAAAAGCCACTCAGCTCACTGGCCGGCTCCCCTTCTGTTCAGGTGGAGTTTCCACACGGGCTCCACTCTACTCCACTCTGCCCCAGAAGTTCCCACTCGTCACAGAGCACAGGGACCGCCTGCTTCTCAACACCACTGTCTAACCCACATGTGGACAGCCACACAATCCCATGCCTCTCTGTCCTTCATATCTGAATCACAGCTCTTCTCTTAAATCTGGCTCATTTCCTATGCCTGGGAATCTCTAACTTAGATAATCAATCAGATTTAAAGAGGAGTCTAAATGGGATCGACCTCTGGGTCTTTAATAGCAGTAAATCTTGTAGCATGAAGATACCGGCTACACATTTATTTTGTTTGGACTGATTACATTTATATCCTGCTTGCCTCCAAGGAGCGTGAGGCAGTGGCATGGCTCTTCTCTCCCTGTGTTATCTGTAGGCAGATCAGTCAGATCAGTCAGAGAAAGAAGGAGAGATTGCCCCAAGGCCACAAGTTTCACAGCTTGCTGTGAGGAACCAAATCTGCAGCTCTCCAGTTTCTGCCCAACCCTCTTGAACCCCTACACAAGCATCTGTCAATTGCGTTCTTTCTTCTGAGAACTGGCAGAGCCTGGGAGGGCTCGTTTTTCCCATTTGGGACCATGGGTGACCCTGGGCTGTTCACTCTCTCTCAGCCTCAGAGGAAGGCAATGGTGACTTCTCTCTGAAGCCTTGCAGGAAAAACCCTTGGATAGGTTGATCAAAACTCATTGTTGACTTGAAGGCACATAATGACAAGAAAGGCCAAAAGCCCTTTCCCAAGATACAAGCTCTCCCTTGTTTCTACACCCTGACCAGAAGCCAGCTGCCCTCAAAGAAGGCCTGGCCTCTCCCTGCCTCCCTTCATCCATCTACCCCCACCCCATCCTCAGAAGACTACGTGAAGGCAAGCACCCCCATAAGCTCCTCTGGTTTTCATTATAAACCATGTTTTGTAAAGCTGCTGTTGTGGTGTAGCATTCTCAGGAAGAACTTCCTGATGGTCAGAGCTGTCCAGCAGTGGAATCTGCTGCCTCCATGGACTGCGGTGGAATCTCCCTCTTTGGAGGTTTTTAAGCAAAGGCTGGACGGCCATCTGTCAAGGGAGGGCTTTGAGGTGGGATCCTACATGGCAGAGGAAGGGTTGGACTCGATGGCTGCTGCAGTCTCTTCTGACTCTAGGATTCTATGATTCAGGAGTTTTGCACTGGGCCTGCAGACATCTGCCACTGTCCTTCTGAGAATAAAGTAAAATTCTGGTCTCCATGAATTGGGTTGGCAAAGGGGTGGACTGGATGGCCCTGGAGATCCCTTCTGATTCTTTTTCTGTTATTCCCCCCCCCCCAACTTTAGTGACACAGACGAGGGTCTTCCTTGGTGTGCACCAGGGCTCAGATACCTGTTCTTCATGACTGTTGGTGTTTCTTTCAGAGGATGAGGAACTGGAGGGCACACAGTTGTGTGTCTTCAGAAGATGGAAGACTTGGACCCAGGCAGAGGCAGTGCCCCTGCTCTGCCCTCCCTATCATGGGAAGTGAGGGGTCAACAGCTGTCAGGCCTGCCAAGGCCTCCCTCCTGGCTTCTCCTTGAATTTCCTTCTGAGCACCCAGACCCAGCCAGAGCCCCTCTGCCAAAAGGAAGCCAGGGGAGTTTAACCGTTTGGGAGATGGAGCATGTGCACAGGAACGTTTGGCACACTCCCAAAAGGAAACACGATTCCGGTCGCTGCCACAGCCGTGCTGCCCCATCTGTGCCTGGGCAGTCACAAGATCCTCCGTGGTGGACAACATGATTACTTTGAAGCGCGCTGGACAGGGTGGGGTGGGGTGGGGTGGAAGGTACTGGCACTCCACAAGGCCTCCCTCCAGATCTAATCCCCCTCCCCAGAGGTCTGCAGCACAGGTGCTCGCCGGCTCACTTGCTTTGCAGAGGCAGGAGGCTGGGGCAGATGGTATCTCCTCAGGAGGGCAGGGGATTAATTATTTTCTTCCAAGAAAAACAAAGAGCTGCATTTAATTTACGGAAGTAGGAAGAATATGATAGAAATTGACCAATTATTCTGGCGTTTGCCAAAGCCTCACAGCTGATGGTATCAGAGCAGAGCCTTCCCTCCTCCCATGCACCACACACACATACACACAAACACACACATGGCTGTCTTGCGCAAAGCCTCAGGCACTGAACAATAAGGAGACAGATAACCTGGAACTTGTAGGGGGAGAAGGGTGGTCTCTATCAAGCTTTCTGGAGGTGCTTCTTTGCAAAGGGGAGGAGGAGGAGAAGATCCCCCTCCATGTGACCCATTTGTTGCTTTTCCACGGTCAGCTGCGTACAGAATTGCAACTGACTTTTCCACATTTCAGGAAGCATCACGCTTGCTGCGTTTCATCCACACGAGTGGAGTGGGCATGGCTGCTGGCACGAGAAAGGGGCTGTTTGCCTGCACAGACCATCTTGAAACCATTTTTATAATCAGTTTTATGAAATCATTTTAAAAGGTTGTACTGAAGCACTTTAACATATCAGTGTCCCTTCAAAATCACATCAGTGTTAAAAAGCAGAGGAAAAAGAAAAAAATAGGAAAATAGTTATATTTTTAAAAAAAAATAACAATCATAATAATAACAACAATGATAAATTGCCACCATTTGGAAAGACCAGAGAGGCAACACACTTTAAATCAATTTTAAAATGCATGCTAAAATGTTTCCTATTAAGTACTACATTTTACAAATTATTTGATTTTAAAATAAGGTGGGCAATGTGAAAAGATTGAATTTAAAATTGGCCAAAAGTGCTCCAGCCAAAGAGGGAAGAGTGAAGGAGAGATGCAGAGCAGGCAAGGTCACCCCACCACCTGGGTCACCACAAGTCCCATCAAAGCCCCCTTTCTGTTTGTTTTCTTGCCTTTTCAGTCATTTCCATATTCCCTCATCTGCATTTCTAAGTCTTTTTTTTCCTAACTGATACTGAGTTAAAAAGAGAGAGAGAGAGAGAGAGAAGAAAGATAGGAATTTAAAGGTATTGAGGAATTTAGAGGGAGACAATAAATCCTTGTATTGCTGGCAAGGCAGGAAAATAAAAAACCACAAGGGGAAAATGCAGGGCCAGTGGGTGCCTTAGAAAAGAACTTTGGACTCTGGCCTCGGGTTGGCTGATGCGAAGGAATCGCCCACAGGCACACACGTGGCTCGCTGCCCTGTCCTGGGCGCAGGGTTCTTCAGCATCTTTATTAATGACACTAGAAGGTGGAATAAAAAGCATGCTTAGCAAATTTGTGTATGACACCAAATTGAGAGGGCTAGCTAATAAGCCAGCAGGAGGCAGTGGTCTGATTGCTGGACCAGGACTCTGAGAGACCAGAGTGTGAATCTGCACTCACCCCTGGAACGCACTAGGTGGCCTTGGTTGAGCCCCACTCTCCCAGCCGCAGAGGAGGGCAAAGGCAAGCCCCCTCTGAACAAATCTTGCCAATAAAACCCCCTATAGGTTGGTTCATCTAGCCCCACTGTAAGCTGGAAACAACTTAAAAGGCACACAACAAAGCACAGAGGACAGGTTCAGGATTCAAAATTGCTTTGACAGAGGGGCAAAAGCTGGGGCAAAAGCTTGGCCAAAACCAACAAATTGAATTTGAGCAGGGATAAATGTGCAAAGGTACCATATTTAAGCAGAAAAAATGACATACATAAATATAGGATGGGTGGCTCTTGCATTGAAATCTGTACATGTGAAAAGGATCTGGGGTGTTAGAAGACCGCACACTAAACACGAGGCAACAGTGTGATTCAATGGCCAAAAAAGCCAATGGAGTTCTGCGATGCCTTGACAGGGACAGAGCGCCCACACTGAGGGCAGGCATAGTACCACCACCCTCTTCTGCTTTGACCAGGCCTCCTCTGAAACCCAGGATCCAGCTCTGGGCACCAAGGGTCAGGAAAGATATTGACAAGCTGTAGCATGTCCACAGTGGAGCGACCAAAGTGGCTAAAGGCCTGGAAACCATCAAGTCTTCTGAGGAATAGTTGAAGGAGCTGCATAGGTTTGGCCTGGAGAAGAGAAGACTGAGAGGTGGCATGATGGCCATCCTTAAATATCTGAAGGGGAGTCACGTAGGACATGGAGCCAGCTAGTTTTCTGCTGCTCCAGTGACAGCAGATAAACCATGACATTGAAATTACAAGAAAAAGGATTTCACTTACCTGTTAGGAACAGCTTCTTTATCAGAAGAGCTGTTCACAGAGTTGAAGGGACTGCCTTCCTTCTCTGGAGAGGCCTTTTAGCAGAAGTGGGATGGCCATCCCTCAAGTGTGTTGTAGTTGTGCAGTCCCACATGGCAGGGGTCGGATTAGATGGCCCCTTGAATCCCCTCCCACTGTTAACGTTCTGTGATTCTATTCATGGCGAGTGCAAACACTTCATTACTTCTTCAGCAGAAAATTTTCACTTGTCGTTGTGTGGCCTTTAAGTCATTTCTGACTTGTTGCAACCCTCTCAGGTGTTTTCCTGGCAAGATTTGTTCCCGGGGAGAGGTTGCCTTTGCCTTCCCTTGAGGCTGAGAGAGTGTGACCTGCCCAAGGTCAGCTAGTGGGGTTCCATGGCCAAGCAGAAATTCAAATCCTGGTCCTCAGAAAAATGAGCAAAGACAAAATACAACTTCTTTAGCAGAAAATGCTGCCTTTTGCCACCAGGACCTGCTCCCTGACACCTGCTGACCGCTTTGATGTCTGTGTATCCTTGTCTGGAGACCCCCGTGGCAGGCCCTGAACTCAGGGGCCTCACTGGAGCAGAGCCTGGTCCCCGGGAGAGGACACTCTGGCCGGCGCAACTTGCGGGCTGCAGAGGAACAGGCAGGCATGCTCTGTAGGGGCAGAACGCCACCCCATAAAAGAGGCAAAGAATGGGCACTAAGCTCACTTGCGGCAATGGCGCTTCTGAGATGCTCCTTGTTTGTCCGTTTGTTTGTTTTAAAGAGGGGAGCAACTGTGTTCTGAAAGAATTAGAGGAAGCTCTGAGCAGGCACAGTAGAATGTGCCCAGACAAAGGCAACCAAGCCTTACGAAGAGCAACTGAGGGAGCTGTTGGGTGGGTTTTGCTTGGAGAACAGACAAGGTTGAAGGGAGACTTGACAGCCATTTTAAAATATCTGAGGGGGTGTCATGCAGAAGACTTGTTTTCTGCAGCTCCAGAGGCTGGAATACAAACCAATGGGTTTAAATTGCGAGAAAAGAGATTCCATGTAAACATTAGGAAGAACCTCATCACTGTGAGAGTGGTTCAACCACTGTTTGAGGTTGGACGGACATCTTTCAGGAGTGCCGTAGTTGTGTATTCTGCATGGGTGGGGGGTGGACTGGATCACCCTTGAATCCCCTCCCAGCTCTGAGATTCGATATTTCTCCAGATGAGGAATTCAAGGTGACTCACAGACAGAGCGGTTAACCAAATCACAGTACTAAAACACTTGGATAAAAAGCAGTCGCAAACACATCAGTAAAGCAAGTACAGTTGTGTGCACTGAAAGCCCCTCCCTCAGTTGCCAAAGACCACTCCCCATACGGAAAGCTTCCTGTCTGCCAGCAGGAGAAGGAGTGCCAGGAAGGGCCGGCAGGGAGGTGGACAGACTGTTCTACCTGAGAGTGGGGGGGGGCTCCCCATGATCAACAGAGCTGTGCAGGCTCACTTAGAAGGAAAGAGTCCTTCAGATCACCTGCGCCTCCATTTTGGAAGGCAGCCCACCCCCATGGAGCACGTTACAGGGACCCAGGTAGAATGGGAATGAGCCCTGCATTATGGTGGCCAGAAATGGGTACAGAAGGTGCCTTGGCTGGCTGGACGAAGCAGGTGCCTCCTGCCACCATTCTCCCCCACCATCCAGCACAGGTTTGATGTTCCAATTGGCTGTGGATAGGAGCCATAGCTTATCCTCAAAGTGAGGGGTTCAGCCACCCCCAGGAATGGGCCTTCCTAGCACCTGCAGGCTCCCTGAGTGCATGCATGCTGTGTGGCAGGGTGAGCGTGTATGCACACACATGGGGGCAGATAGAGAGAAAGTCCCCCTGGCTGAGCTGTGGCTGCTTCAGATTTCTCCCAGAGCATGCAGGACCCTTCTCCTTTTGCACAAAGATCTCCTTCTGCTTTGGGCACAATGTGTGGGTGAGATGCAGAGAGGGGCTGGGTGGGGGAGGCTCATGGATCCCCAAAGCCTCAACGTTTCCTTCAGGGCTTCTGGCTGGGTCTCCTCCATGGAGAGAGTGGGGGTCCCAATGTCACTCCCTTCCCAATGGGAGAGGTGTTTCAACCCAAGGGGGATGCTGGGTGGGCCATTCAAGCAGGACCTTGCCAATGCTCTTCAGTGACAGGCATGCCCATGACCTTCTGGCACTGTGTCCATGCAAACAGGGTCCCTACTGTGCTGGCTCCTTTGCAAACAGCTCAGCCAGATTTCCTCCTCCCAGATGCATACCAGCCATGGTTGCTCATCTGTCCCAACTTTGCCCTCAGTTTCTAATGCTGGCGTGGGTGAGGTGGCATCAGGGGCCTGGCTGGCCTGGCTGGCAAGCAGAGGAGGGTGCCCATCCCTTGCTGGTGGGGCTCCCTTGGTATGGCATGCGCTCTGGAGCAGCCGGCAGGAGGGAGGCTGGCAAGAGGTTCCTGCTAATGCCATTGGTGCCATCTGGTGCCCAGAGAGAGAGAGAGAGAGAGGGAGAGAGGGATCCCCTCCTCCTCCTGCTGCTGCTGCTTCTGCTGTGGATATCCGACAGCAGGGGGCTCTGAAGCCCTACTAATCTCTCTGCTTGGAGCAGCAGATGATCTCCCCATTGTCCCCACCCTACCCCATCTGCATGCCCTGGAGCTGCAGCCACAGGAGATGGGCCAGTGGCAAGACAGGGGGTCTCTCTCATGAGGGCTGGGGGGACACTCTCCTTGTGTGGAATGGGGCAAGACATAAACTAGCCATGGGGATGAAGGGGCCTTATTTTGGGGCAGGTTGTGAACATGAATTCAGAGGCTTTTCCCTGGCAAATCCATCTCCCCCTCCCTCAAGGGCCCAGTTGCATTTCCAATTACTTTTTTGGGGGGTGAATCTGGTCCGAGACAGGGCCCTTTGGGAGGAGATCTTGCTTGCTGCTGCTCTGCTTCACGAGAGAATGATGGGGCTCACAGGTCCAGCACTCTGCCACCCCCTTTCCGGGGGACCCATCTGCCCAGGTCCCTCCAGCTTCCATGGCTCCAATTATGACTGGAGGCAGTAAGCGAACTGCCTGCGGCCCCTGCCCTCTGGTTCTTGCCCCCCTGGCCCCCTCCAGATGCCCCTGGGCCCCATCTCCCAGAATCCCCTGGCCATTGCCCATAGACAGGTGGATCGGAGGGTCCTGGGAGATGAAGCCCGTTGGCATCGGGTGCCAAAGGGGCCGAGAGCCCCTCCCAGGGCAGGCTGGGCCTCCACAAGGCCTATCTCCCTCCCTGGAAGGGTTTCGGCTGCCCTGCTTCTCTTCCCCTGCAGGAAAGGTCCATGTTGCCCCACCTTGGCCGCCCCTCCTCTCCTTCTCACAAACAGCAGGACCAAGGGGGCGGCGGGGGGCTTATAAACATCAGATTTGACTATCCTCCTCCCCACCAAGGTGCACTAAGCAGTCGCAGCCTCCCTCCGGCGCAAGGCACATGCGGGTGGCTACGGTCCCCCGCAGTTCCCCGCGGGCTTTCAGAGCTGCCCCGCTTGCCCCGCCTCCCTTTGGCCCCCACGGGTGCCCTTCGCAGCCTGCGGGAGGAAGCCCGTGCAAGGCTCTTTGTTCTTCGGGTGTGGCGGGACCAGGTGCGTTTCCTCCTCATTTGTAACCCAGCCACAATCCCGCGGAGTTCAAACAGATCTGTCGTTCTCTGCATATCCACATCCGCGTCCAAGAAAGGGGCAGCGGGCACGCACGGGCCCTGCGGGATCGCCCTCCGACGCCTCCTCTGCGCTCGACGGCGGGGCCATGCCGCCTGCCGTGGCGGCGGTTTCCTACCCGGCGCCCGGGGGCCTCACTCGGCTCTCTGCGCGAGGGCACGGACTCTGGCCCGGACCCCGCGTGGGGGGGAGGGAGAGGGGGCGACGGCCCGACTGGGATCTCCGGGCAAGCCGGCAGCTTCCTGCGGATTCCGGGCGGCGGTAGGGAGCGCCGAGGACAGCGTCGCACGCAGCCCGCCCCCGCCGCGCCCGGCTGTGGCCCCCGTGGAAGAGGGAAGCGGCGGCTCTCCAGGCGGGTTCCGCTCCGTCCGAGCTGCCTCCCGCGCCCGAAGCGGCGGCGCCCCAACAGGGAACCTTTTCTTCCCGGGCCGCCTTCAGTCGAAACAAGAGGGACCCGCTCTCCCGCTCCGCCACTGCTCCGACGCCCGCGGCTCTTCTGTCCCAGGCCCAGCGGCCAAGCCCGGCCGATAAGGCGCAGCGCCCAAATCCGCTTCAGACCAGCAGTCGCCAAAGGCGCTTTTCCTTCGCGGGGCAAAGGACCCCGACCCCCAGCCCGAGAGCCACGGGGGTCCCCCTTCCCTCCTTCCTTCCTTCCTTCTCGTGGCCCAGGACGCTTCAGGAGAAAAGCAGAGCAGAGCCGCGGCGCAACGCTTCGCCTTCTCCGGGCGACGAGGCGTGGGACTGGGGACCTGCGAGGCCGGCCTCTCCCGGCAGGACGAGGAAGCCGGAGTCCGAGAGCGCGCCAAAGGTGGGCTCAGGCTGCCCTCTAGCGGCGCCTCGCCTCTCCCGCCCGGCGCCGTCCTCGCCTTTGCCTCGCAAGACCCTCACGGCCCCCGCGCACGGTTCTCTCCGACAGCTCTCCGCCTGCCTCGGCGGCAGAGGGGGAGCCGGCGCGCCCCGGGCGGGCATTCGGAATTTCAGGCGAGGCCCTCGTTGGGACGCACCAGCCCCTCCGCCTTTCGGGACCACCAGCCCCTCCGCCGCGCAAGGGAGGAAGAGGAAGGGCGGCGCGTGGGAACCAACCCCTCCGACGGCGCTCCAAGATTCTTCCGCGGTTCATGAACGGGGGAATGGGAAGGTACCCCAGGAGGCCAGTGCGGCCCAGCAGCCCAAAGATCTGGCTTCTGAGGAGCTCCTCCGAGATCTGCGCAGCCCCCTTTCAGGCAGGCGGGATTTAGAGTTAGGGTGGGTGGGGGCGCCCACACTGCCCACGCACCAGAGCTCAGCAAGGTTATTTTTAGGAGACCTAAAGGGGCTTTTCCAAGGTCATGTCCTATGAGGAGTGGCTTAGGGAGCTGGGTATGTTTAGTCTGCAGAAGAGAAGGTTAAGAGGGGACATTGTAGCCATGTTTAAATATTTGAAAGGATGTCCTCTGGAAGAGGGAACGGGTTTGTTTTCCACTGCTCCAGAAACCAAGACAAGGAGCAGTGGGTTCAAAGTACAGGAAAAGAGATTCCACCTGAATCAGAACTTCTTGATGGTCAGAGCTGTCCAGCAGTGGAATCTGCTGCTACCTCCATGGAGTGTGGTGGGTTCTCCTCCTTCTTTGGAGTGTTTAAGCAGAGGCTGGACGGCCAACTGTTGGGAATGCTTTCATGGGTGTTCCTGCATGGCAAAAAGGGGTTGGACTGAATGGCCCCTGAGGTCTCTTCCAATTCTATAATTCTAAGGTTTGCAACAGCCTCAGCTAGCCCCAATTGTTTCCCCGTGCCCCCACCCCCATATCCAAAGGCCTCTGAACAAGGGGGAGCTGAACCGTGGTAGAGGAAGCCTTCTGCAAATGGTGGCTGGTGTCCTGTTAGTGACCTACTCAGGTATAAGCGGCGTTACACCTGCAGAGTGGTTTCCCTGGACGTGGTGCAAGGGCCAGATCCAGGTGGTGGGAAGAGGGGCGGAGGGCCTCCTGGGACCCATCAGTAGGCGGTGGTGTCACCCACGAGAGACCTCTGCTCCTTTTGTAATGGGCAGGGGCCCCACAGGGGAGGAAGCAGGGCCTGAGAAGGAGCGCACACCAAGGCCCGCAGCGGCGTGCAGTGCCATCGCACGGCAGAGGGTCAGCCGCTTGCACCTGGACTGCGCAAGGGAAGCAAGGGAACTGCTGTGGCGGCTCTTTGCGCTCTCCTTTGGGGAGGTCGGGCCTCCGCCCGCCCATGCGGAGGTGCCTTGGGAGGCGTTGGCAGGACGGGAGGCTTCAGCCCTCACCCACGAGTGGCCTGGGGTGCCACAGTGGTCCTTTTCGAACCCTCTCCTGCCTCCATCCTGCAGCACAACCGGACGTCTGGCCACAAGGAAGCTGCTTTTGAGCGGCCAGAGGATGGGAAGCGGGGGCACTTGGCTCCTTCCTCGAAGCCGCCCCCCGCTCACGGGGAGGCTCTTCTGCTCTCCTCCTTCCTCTGGCAGTCTGTGGAGCCTGGCCCAGTCACTTTCCAACTCCTTGGGGGAAGAAACTAGAGCCTTCCCTGGCATGAGCCATTGGCCGCGGAGTGTGGCCTGGGGGCGGTGTGGGGAGGAAGAGGAAGAAGGCACCCCTCCCTTCCTCCTGAACCCTGGAAGTTCCTGATAGGAGACTCCCTCTGCCAACCGCGGGCCCCCTTCCCCCATTGCACCACGGGCAAAGGGGCACGATCCCCCCTCCTCCTGACGGTCGCCAGCGTTGCCTTTGCTTTGCGGCAGTGGGGAGGGAGGGTGGAACAGGAGTCAGAGCGCGTGTCACGGCTGCTCCCTCCGCCCCGTGCATGATGGATCTGACCCTGGAAACATTTGAATAGCAGGCAGAGAAGAAATTGGACCAAGAAAACCACAAACACCAACTTTTTTCTTTTCAGTCAGCACCTCACAAATCCCAGATTTCTTTGGTGGACACTTTTTATTAAAAGTAGAGAAGCAAGTGATCCAAACACCACCTAAGTGATTTTGGTGCAGCTCGGAGGTCAAAGGTTAGTATGCCCATCCTTGGCATGTGCCCGACGCCTGAGTAGCCATGGGGGAGACTCCCTTCCACTCCAATTGACCCCCTTCCTGAAGGTCTGGAGCAGTCCTGCACAGGGGGAGGAACTGGGGGTTAACGGGGGGCCCCTCTGGGCAGCACTGACAAGTCACCGTGTTGCCCTCCCCCCCCGCATGCACTTCCTTCCTCCCTAGTGTTCTTTGGTCTGCTGAAGAGACTGCAAGCTCCTTGGGAGCAGGGACCGGTCTCCACTGTTGGTGTGACTTGGGTGGACATTTGGAGGGGGTGCCCTCCGTTCGAGTCCAGCCTGGCTCCTTCCTCTGGGGTGTGTGGGAGGGGTCTCCTTCCCCTCTCCCCAATAACTGGCATTCATGCAACAGCCCAACAGCAGCCCCTGCCACCTCTCCTTCCCTCCCTCCTCCTTTCCCTGGCTGGGAGAAGCCAGAGCCCTCCCCTCGTTCCCAGGGCCAGAAAATGGCTCTGAGGCCAGCAGTGGGAAATGCGTGTGTGGGGGGGCTAATGCAGGGGGAAGTGAGTCTGTTGGTCTGGCAGCAGGAGGACCTACACAGCAAGGAGGGGCGATGGGGACCCTGGGGGCGTCTCTGCTCAAGGGCCCCTCATCATTTCTGGGCAGAAAGGCCCCAGCCCCCTCAACAGCTCCCCACCCTTCTGCCAGACGCTCCCCACCTGGAGCTCAGGGTTCCTCTTCCTCATCCGTTTGCCTAAAAAAAAGGGAGAGGAGAGCAGATGGCTCCAGTTAATCTGTGTCCCCTCAAATGCCCTGCCCCATCCCTCACCCCACCTAGGGTTTGCCCAGAAAGGAGAGGAGAGGGGGATTCCTAGGGAAATGACGCCCACCGTTGCCTCCTCTTCTCTCCGCAGCGGAAACGTCGACCTGGAATCAGAGGCAGAAGTCATTGATCTCAGCCAAACTGGGGAGGGGGGCTTTTTGGGGGTCCCCTCCTTCCCTCCCCCATGAAGTTTCCATTTTCCATTGCCCTCCAACTGGTGTCCCCTTAGCTTAGCTCCCCTTTCCCATCCCCCTTTCCCCTCCCTATTCAGGAAAATCACCCCCAAATACCTCCAGGATTGACCTCCCCCAGCCCACGCTTTGCCCTTGCCGATATCTCCTCTCACAGCCCCCCCCCACGTCTTTGCATTGCTGTTACTGCTTCTGTTGAGCTGGAATTTTCCATAGAGATAAAAATCCAGCCAGGCTGGAGGGGGCAGGGTCGGGGGAGGCCATTCCTGAACAGGAAGAAGCGGGGGGCACATGCACGCACACAGGCTAAGCAGGCTGGTGGATCTGAGGAGCAGTTGGAAGGTGAGGAGGGGCCCTGGGATAGCACGCCCCCACCTGACACCGCCCAGCCTCCCCCTGTACACCTTACTTTTCTGGCTCTGTTTCTTTCTGTACCTCAAGCACCACTCCTCTCTCCTACTCACAAATAATGGGCAAACAAAGTTTTGCCTGCCATGGAAAGAGGGAAAGGCCAGCAAAGCTTCACCTGTTGAATGGCTCCCAATTCAAGGGAGCCACAGGACCAAGGTCAGGAAAAAGGGTTGGGGGCAGTTCCTGGCCAGAGGGGTGGGGAGATGGGAAGGATAGCTGCCTCTGACTTGATCCAGGTGCTGCTCCTGCTGAGAAAGTTCCACTGGGTCCTAAGGAAGACCTGGAATTTCCCCACAGCAGCCTTTCCTGCTCTGGAAGAGGGAGGGAGAAGGGAAAGGAGAGGAGGCAGCAGGAGGGGCCCTGAGGCCAGTGTGTGTGTGTGTGTGTGTGTGTGCGCGCGTGCGGGCATGTTCAGCAGCTTGTTTGCTTCATCTTGTGTCCTCAGGGACAGCACAGCATGGGAGGGAGGTGGAGGGGGGCCTTTTTTCCCCAGCAGGGGCAGAACAGGCACTCTGCCCCACAGCCTCCCTCCCGCTCTCTGTCTCTCTTGGCTTCAGCCTCAACATCCTCATAGAAACACTGGTGCAGGTATGGCTGCTGCCCCTAATTCTGCCCGGTAGCTTGTATCCCGCCTCTCTCCCAGACTGGCCTCAGAGTGGCTCACAAGGAGATTAACCAGGAAAGAGATTTTAAAAGCTGTAACATTAAATCACAATTACATTGAAAGCTGTTCAAAATCACACCATCCACCCTCTCCTCAGTGTGCAGCCCAAAGCCTCACCCAGCCCCCTTGGCACCAGGCCCTCTGACACACACACACACACACACACACGTACGCACACGCACCCCCTCCCTTTGGCAGCTGGGGAGGCCATTCCAGCCAAGGTGGCCAGAGGGGGAGAGCAGGGTCCATTTCAGGAGACGCAGGCAGTGTGCAATTTCCAGACAAGTTCCCATTGTGTGGCTGGGCCCAGCCTCCAAGACGGAATTTTACTGCTGGGGGAGGGTGGAGAGCAGGGCTCACTTGCCATTCCTCAACCTCTCCTGTTTCCCACATCACACACACCCCAATTTTCTTCCTTGGCACAGAAAATGTGTCTAATGAAGAGGAATTGCCTGACCACTCCACAAGGTGGTTAAGTCTTAACGGTGACTTAACGGTGGTTAAGTCAGCCCTGGGTCGAGGAGGAGGGGCTCCTCCTGGCCAGACGCTGCTCCTCTTTTCACCCCCATCCTCCCTTCCTCAGCCTCTCCCTCCTCCATCCTTAGGGGTCCTGGGACTACCATGTCCTCCCCCAGCCAACCCCCCCACCGCAAAACCAGCCCAAACACTCACTGAGGATGATGGCGAGTCCAATCATGAAGGAGACCACAGCGAAGATCAGGCCCCCATGGCGAATGGTCTCATAATCTCAAGAAAAAGAGAAAGAAAATGGGGGAGGGTTCAGTTTAAGGCTGTGCAGCCATACTGGAAAAGGGAGGCCTGGCCTGGGGTCAGAGATTGTGCCTCTCCAACATGAACAGCTGCTTCTTCTCCATTTGATTCCTTCCATTCCCCCCCCAATTCTTTACATCTCAGACTAGACACCCCAAATTGTGACTCAGACTCACACACACACTGCAGCTGGGGAGGGAGGGGGCAAGGGAATTCCAAGGGATGTTTTGCAGTGGGAAAACTGGGAAGCCCCCTTCCTCTTCCTAAACCATCCCACTACACAGTCCTAGCCCAGGGTTCTGCTTTCTCTGCCATGGTTCTACTCTAGGAAATCCTGTGATCTGGAGTTTAGGGAGGGCTCTTTAGAATTCTCAGCCAGAGCGCTTTATTGCCCCTCCAGAATCCCAGGACTTAACTGCCAGTGGCAGTTAAAGAGGATTCATAGCACAGCAATTATGTAGTATGTCCTGTGCCGGGGGCCAGCTGGTTCCCACTCCCGGGGAGGACTTACGTTGCTTCTCAACCTAGGACAGCCCATTCACACAACACAGTTAAGGCAGCTGGTGCTGTTATTATTCCTCTCTAACTGGCACGATTTGGTCCTATGGAATTCTGGGGTTGGCAGTTTGGTGAGGCACTATGCACTCTGTGGCTGAGAAGTCTAAATTTGAGTGTGCGTGTTTGTGTGTCAGGTCACCTGTGGACTTATGGTGACCCCATGAATTTCCCAGGGTTTTCTCAGGTGAGGAACAGCCAGGGTAGTTCAGCCGGTTTCCTCCAAAACAGAGTATATAGCAGCTGATACTTGCTGGTGGTCTCCCATCTAAGTACTAACTAGGGATGACCCTGCTTAACTTCCAAGATCAGATGGGATCTGGAGCCTTTAAGGTATTTAGGCCCCTGACTGTTCTAAATGGTTGTTGTTGTTGTTGCTGCTGCTGCTGCTTTTGTGTGCCTTCAAGTCTCTTCTGACTTTTGACGACCCCAAGGCAAACCTATCACTACCTGGGGCTAAGAGTGTGTGAGTTGCCCAAGGGAATCGAACTCTGGTCTCTAGAGTCGTAGTCCAATGCTCAAACTACCAGACCACAGTGGCTTTCGCGCATTTTAAGCACTCCTCCCTAAACTACAAATCCCAGAATTCCATAGGGTGGAATCATGACAAGCTGGAATAGCAGCAGTATATTTCTGTAGTGTGATTGGACCCCAAGTTTGCTCCAGACTTTGGCAAGTCTTCGCGAATGCCTGCTGCCCGGCCCAGATCTGCAGGCTCCTCGGCTCTCCCAAGGAACTCGAAAGGATCGGTGAGAGGGAACTGAACCCTGGAGAAGCCCCGCACGGGTCCTTCCTCGCGCGTCGCAGTTTTAGCCTTAATTCGAGTTTCTCCCCAAAGACCTGCTCGGGGAAGATGGGTTCCCGATTTGCCGGATCCTCTGACCACCACAGGATCCCTTCCTTTTGCCCTCTGCAGGTAGATCTTTGCCTGACTGGCAGAAGCCCCTCACCTGGTCAAGAGCAGCAGCCGCAGCAGCGCCTAAGAACCGGCAACCCCTCTCCTCACCGGACCGAGAGGGCACGTGAGCTCCCTGTCACTGCGTGCCTTCCAGTTGCGATCTGAACCCTGGGCCGCCAGTGCTCAGACCGCTACGCCATGAGCCCCCCTTCCTCCCAGAAGTCTTGAGCCCAGCCAAAGAAGGACTTGCCTTTTTTGCGCGCCGAAGGGTAGGAACCCCTCCTACCACAGCCGCCACTGAAGCACCCACAGAATATCCCGCGCCGGCCCAGCCCGGCCTCCTTTCCACCCCTGCCCAGCCCCATAAACTAGCCAACAGTGGGGTTTCCGATCTTCTCCCACCTGCCCTCTAGATGATGGGTCACCCTTCCTTACCGTAAGAGAACCGGTCCGTCTCTGCCTCAGGAAAGTTTTCTGCTGAAAGAAGAACCGGAGAGAAAGGCGGGTCAAGCCCGACGCCCCCAGGCCCAAACTGGGGAGGTGCTGGGTAGTGAGGAGGAGCGCAGGAAGAGAAAACAGGAGGCACAAGCCCACCCCGGTACAAGGCGGGGGCAGGAAGGCGGGAGCCACGGTGGGGGACTCGAAGCGTTCCTTCCCGGCTGGCGCTGCAGGGAGACAAGAAGGGGAGCTGCTCTCCTGCCCCTGACCCTTTCCTCTGCCTTTCTTGCTCCCGAGCGGGAGCCGCTCTCCTTTGCGGGCCCTCGCCTGCAAGTGCGGGGAAGTGAGGAGGAAGCCGGTGAGCCGCCGCCCCTTCCTTCCCACGAGAGGCCCCGGGCGACCGTGACCCTCCACTTGGAGCTGGTCAGCAGAACCTGTCCTTTCCCCTAACCAGGAGGATGGATGTGGTGGTCCTCTTACCGTCCGCCATCGCTTGCTCGCCCACCCTTTCGTCAACCTCTGGTGCAGCCCGAGGGTCTCTCTGCCTGGGATGGAGCCCAGAGAGAACCGAGAGCTGGAGAGCCAGAGCGGGTGTGAGCGGGAATGCGGAGAGGGAGCACACCTGACTGGGAGCTGGGGGAGGGAGGGGGGCACTACTTCCCCCTCCACATTAAACATTAACAGGCTCAGTGTAATATTTATCCCAGTCACAAGGCAAAGCAGCCCAAGATGGGTGCGACCCAGTCCCGGTCCTGGAAAATCTCCATCTCCTTGAGCTGCAAAGGGCAGGCGATGCCTGGATGCCAAGGGAGCCCCCAGGGGGGCACCTGCTCAGCCCCTGCCAGCTGCTTTCTCTGGGTGAACCATGGTGGCAAAGGACTTGGCTGAAAGGATACCCTCCTTCCACCATTGTACGCAAGACAGAATGTTTCTATGAAGGAATGTTCATGTACATGCATGCACACACATGAAACTGTGTGGCGTAGGGAGGTGTCCAAGGGAGCCCAAAGCATCTGGTTCAGAGGTCGCCCCTGTCCAGGAGATGCATCCTTTGGCTAGGGGTATTTGAGCTGCCACCCAGTGAGTTGCCAGGTCTTTGGGCACCAGCTGGAGCTTCTTGGGGTGGGGGCAGTTGGCCTTTTTCTGAGTTTCCAGGAAGAGAGCAAAGTCTCGTGGTGAGTGGTACCAGTGGGGGCAGAGGAGGAAGTTGAGTTTTGAATGCAAGGTGGGGAGAAGGCATATTGAGCGTTGGGCATCTCTCCCACCCACCCCACTCCCAGTAGGCATGAGGGCTCCCTGGCTCAGCCTTTGCGTGTCTGCTGTGCCTATACCACAATAGAGCACTGAAAGGACAGGAGGAGAGACAGAGAAGAGAGAGCGAGGTGCAGGCACTTGGCCTATGGGGAGATACACGTGAAAGCCCAGGGTGTGGAGCACTTGTGTTGCAACTCATGAGCCATTAACAGACTGGCCAAGGCTGCAGCAGTGGCCCAGCAGGGCCTGTGGAAAAACCCTCCTGGGTGGCCAGCAACAGTGACTTTCCACAACCAGCAGCAGCAGCAGAAGTGATGGTCACAGCAGCACTGGTGAGCCCAGAGGGGCTGCAAACCTTCCCAAGGTGAGTGGAAGCTGCAGGTGAGCCCAGGTGGGAGGCCAACCCTGGCAGAATAGCAGGAGGCATGGCAGATACTGGGAGACTTTTGCCCACTGGCAAATGCCTCTTCCATCAAACTGGCACCCCCCGGCAGCTGTGAGTTGATGTATTTCTTGGTCAGCTGGGCTTTATCCAAACGCCAGTTTCACTTACTCAGTTTGCCATCACGACCATTTCAGAAGCAGCCAACCCAAAAGCAGCTTCCTGCTTCTGACTGCCCCCGTCCCCCTCCCCCCATGACCACTCAGGGCTTTTCCCTGCCAGGCTCTGGCTTTGGCCCTAAAACTTCAGAGGGGGGAGGGCCAGGGCTGCCCCTTGATGCTGTTCAGACTCTGGGCTAGCACATCTGCCTGTGTTTTGCAAAAGGGGCATCTTTGCTTCCCTTCCCCCGGACCACAGCCCTGATTTGCTCTCTGCGGTCCTTCCAGGTGACCAGACCTGGCTTCTCTCCCGGTCTTCCTAGGGGTGGGGGTGCAGGTCAAGCCTGTCCAAGAAAGATAGCCAATGGAGGCCAAAGTGGCTCAAGCAGCCGCAGTCCTGGCAGCAAAACAAGGCGGCCCCCCCTCCAGCACAGCAGTCCCTCTGAGGCCCTGCTGGGTGGGAATGAGGGGAGACTGAGCTCCAGCAGGGCTGGCGAAGGGAGGACACTCAGTGATTTGGCAACAGACAAATTCAATGGCCAATTCGCTCCTGCTTGGACCACACCCCTGCTAGAGCAGCGGCTGTTCTGGGTGGCTAAATATGACCCTCCAGGAGGTGCCAACAGAAAGATATCTCATCTGCCCAATGGTGAGGGGGAGGCACTGCTTGGCATCCATGCTGGAAGAGACATTGTCCTCAGGGCAAAAACGAGGGTAGCTTGGCTAATGAGGGAAGCGCACACAGGAAGATCCACTTCTGACTTGCCCCCACCCCTGCCAGGCCTCTTTCCTGGAGGAGACCCTCAGTAGGACCCTCCCCCTTCTGCTTTCCAGCTGGGATTTGGAGAGGGGGCAACTACTTGGGCAAGCCCTGCTCAAGTGCGATAAATCTAGGAATGGGGGGATGCCCCTTCCACTCCACATTTCCCAAAAGCACCTGGAGGCAGGAGGAGAGGGGATGTTTGGGGGCCTAAGACAGGGGACAAGCTGGAGGTAGGCAGCTGGCCCCATCCAAGGCCAGGGCTCTTCCTTCTCTCCCCCCCCCGGAATTTTCCCCGCCCCCTTGCTTGCTCCTTTCCTGCCCTGGGAGGGAGTCTGCTTCTGCTACCCAGCTGCCATGGGGCCTCTCAGAATTGGTGCTTCTGGTGTGGGTGGCCAAAGTGTCCACACGCACACAGACTGGCCAGTTGTGCGGGCGGTGCACCTGAAGGAGGGGGTCTGAAAGAGATTTGAGTGGACCCCATCAAGAGGAGGGCGGGGTCGGCCGAGCGTGGCCAGCTCCCCTGTTGTCAAAGGATTGGAACGGGGGAGAACCAGCGAAAGGTGAGCAGCCCAAAGGGAACAGAGGCGGCAGGGTGCTCTTGGGGTTCCTCCCGGGATCACCCGTGGATGTACTGAGTCTGCGGGGGCTTATGAAGGCCTTCGCGCCGGTCCCAAACACGTACACGCGCGGGCGTGCACAGCAGAGGTCTTGCAGGCAGAAGGAAATTCCTGGCTCCAGTCAATCATTGACGGTTCGGGGTAGGGGCGGGAGACAAGCGGCCTCGTGGCTAAATCGGTCCCCGGGACGTGGGGGAGGGATGTGGCCGTGCTCCAAGCGGGGGTCCCAGGAGAGGGAGGGGCACTCCAGCAGACCCCCCCGCCACCCAATACTGTCTTCGGCTGGTTTAGCGTTGGGGGGGACTTGCTGCACCACCTCTGCACGGCCCCCGCATCTGATCCTGCTGGTTCCGGGTTTTTTGGGGGGGAGCTGGACCCATTATGCTTCCTGGAGGCCCCAAAAATCTGAGGGGGGGTCTCGGTGAGGTGATAATGGCTGCGGTGCCTCCGGATTACCCTCTTGACCAAGATCTGCCCAAAACGGGGTGCGGGGTAGGCCCCGCTGAAAGGGCCCCAGCATCACAGCCAGGTGATCGGGTCCGCTCCTGGGGGGCCGGCAAGGCGGCCAGGACCCCACAAAGTGGGCAGCTCATCTTCCTGTCCGCTTAGAGGGCAGTGACTATGTCTTCATTTCCGGGGGGACGCCTTGACTTGCATGGGGGGGGGATAAGGGGCGGTCGCTCCCCTGCCCACGCATCTTTACCTTCAACCCGCCGTGCTCCGGAGTGCCCCCGTCCCCGGCTGAAGGGATCTCCCCGCTGCAGCTGGGTCTGCGCTCTGACCCCAACGCCCCGCACGGAACCGCGTCCCCTGAGTCCCGTCCGAATAGTGTTCCCCGCCCCCGGCCGGGCAGCCTCCCAAGAGAGACGCCCCTGCTCTCAGAGGGCGGCACCACCTGTGCTAGCCGGGACCCGGGCCGGGCCGAGGGGGGAAACGGAAGTCGGGGGCTGGGAGGGCTGCCCCCAGCGGCACTGGACCCCTCTGCCCCCGGCTCCTCCTGCTGAGCTCGCACCGCCAGCCAGCCTTTCATGCCCCCCCATTGGCTGGGGCTCCCCCCACCCTTCCTCTCCACCGGGACTCCGCTAAAGGTACCGGGAGCGCCTTCCCGAGAACCACTGGGCCAGGCTTACTCCTCTCCCTCCAGGTCTCTCAGCGTGGGAGGGCGGTACGAAAAAAGTCAGGGGTCGGACGTGGGAGTGGAGTACCGAAGCTCGTCTGAGGCAGAGGAGCACCAGCAGAGGCCCCCCCGCCACGGCTCACTTGTCTCTCTTCCGCTGGGTGACCCACGGTAAGAAGCAGATTCGCCCGAGCGCCCGTCTTTTCCAGGGATGGGCACGGAAGGGCAGCGTGATGCCCCCAATACCCTTCTGCCCCTCTTTGGAAAGCCTCTGCCCCCCGCTGCACCGTCCTCCGCCAGCTCCCACTCCCCACCGCCTTCCCGGGTGACGATGACGCTGACCTACTGGCAGCCTGCCAACCTCTGCTGGCTGGATCGCCCGGGGGGGCTCCTGCCGTGGCAGGCGTGGCACCAGTGCACACCTCCATGCCTACGAGGGAGTCCTATCTGCTTCCACCCAGAGCACCCCATCCAGTCCGGCCCTATGACGTGTGGCTGCCCGGGTGGGTCTCCCTCCCCTGGACAGGCAGCGTCGGCCTGGGCAGCCGGCGGGTGGAGCACCTGTGGGGAGCCATTTTGCCAGCTGTCCAGCAAGAGTGGGTCCCAGCACCTGTTGGAAGCTCCTGGCGCTCCCCTGTTGGAAATCACAGCATTCTCTCTCCCACTCCATCTTGTTGTTAGAACAGATGGGTAATAGACAGATAGGGCCTCCCTTTCTATTGCATGCCAGATCTTCTCCATTTGTCTTTCTCTGTCTTTTATTGCATGATCATAAATACCTTTGGTGCTCAGATCATGTGACCCAGGACAGTTGCTTGGGTCATTGGTCTTATAAAAGTTAAGACCCCCCCCTCTTTGTTCTCAATGGCTGCTTTCCCTGAACTCTTCGCATGCTCCGAGTTTGAGTCCCATCAAGGAGGATGGTGAGTTAAACTGAAGAATCTCCTATTCACTAGATTAGACAGGTAGCAGGCTCTCTCAATACAGATGTAAATGAAGAGTCATTAGTAAAGTATTTAGTCTTTTATTCAAAGCTACCTGCGTCTGTGTTTATTCCAAGTACCAGTCTGAAGCCACAAGTCATTAGATAAAACTTCTACCGCTTCTCTGTGTGACTTTGCTAAATGAAGATTGGATCCTGACAGTTTCAGTCTCATTTTACCCACATATTAGGGTTACGGGCCCAGAAGAGAAGTTCTTTGTTTGATGACTACGTGGCACCCGGCCGGTAGAGACTAACCCTTAAACAATGGCTTCTAATCCATTGCTTACTATTGAAAAGTTAACTGGTAGCAATTACCGAAATTGGTCTTGGAATATGCAAATGCAATTAACTACAATGGGACTATTTAAGGTTGTGAAAGGACAGCGGCCCACAGAAGATAGGGCAAAGCAGAAATTTGATGAAGATGATGAGAAAGCAACTGCTTATATCTGCTTAGCCATTGATCCAAGCATTGTTTACCACATCAGAGACCTGAAAAGTGCTAAAGAAATATGGGAAAAACTGAAGAGATTATTTGACTCTCCCAGTATTGCAAAGCAAAGTGGTATTATAATCAGACTTGCAAGAATGAAATTGTTAAATCCTAGATTTTTGAATGAACATATTAACACTTTCATGACTATGGTATCTGAATTGCAAAGTTCTGGAGAAAATCTTTCAGAATCTGTGAGATTGGGAATGTTTCTAGGAAGCTTCCCTGAATTTTTTTGAGCCCATAATTGATGCTCTACAAATTAAGGGAGATGTAAATTTGGAAACTGCTATTGCTGAAGTTATAGAATATCAAAATAGGAAAAATTTAACGAATTGTAAATTTGAAGCAAAATCATCTACTGGTACAGCATTAGCTCACCTCGCTGAGCAGAATTTGCACATCAAAGAGTCTTCTTCACAGAGAACAAATAGCCACAAAATTAACATATCAAAACTTCAGGGGAAACATCAGCAACACAAACCCAGTGATAAAAGTGGTTTTAACTCTAAGAAGAAATCTTCTGCAAATTTTAATGTTGGTCTAATTAATGAACAATTGCTCAAGCCTATGCAAAATCAAAAGAAAATATAATTGTAATTGACAGCGGTGCTACTAGTCATTACTTTAATCGGAGAGAAATGTTTGTAAATCTTGATACAAGCATACATTTTCTTGTTTATTTAGCAAATGGCCAATCAGTGGTTGCAAAAAGGAAAGGGACAGTTCTTTTGCAAACAAAACTTGGCGCCAACAGGATAGAGAATTTAAGAATTCATGATGCTTATTTTGTCCCAGATTTGAAGGTGTCTCTTTATAGTGTCAGAACAACTACAGCGAGAGGAAACAGAGTTATTTTCAAAAGGGAAACTTGTTTTGGTCTTCATGGCAAAAATTTAATTTTTCGAGGAATCCTAAATGGTGACTGTTACCAAATGCAAATTTTGGATTCATATGCAAATACTGTGATCCAGTGTAATCACAAAGACTGTTTAAATTTATGGCATCGCCGATTTGGGCACAGAAATTTAGAATGCATTAAGGGATTGGCTAATCAAGAGCTTGCTATAGACTTTAATTTTAAAATATGCTCTAACAATGAAAGATGTGAAAAATGCTTAAAGGCAAAAGCTGTCAAAGCATCACATTCGTCAATTGCAGAGAGACAATCCACCAAACCACTGGACCTTTTATATACTGATCTTTGTGGTCCATTCAACCAAAAGTCTGCAGGTGGAAATTCTTACTTTATGACTATTATTGATGATTTCAGCAGATATACATACACTTACCTTCTCAAAGAGAAAAGTCAAGCTTTTGAGAAATTCAAGGAATACTTTAATCTTGTCTCTAATAGATTTGGCTACTAACCTAAAAGCCTATGCTCTGACAATGGAAGTGAATTTGTTAATGCAGAGTTTGAGGAGTTTTTAAGGAACATGGAATTGAACATCAAACTACACAAGTTTATACTCCAGAACAGAATGGAGTGGCAGAACGAATGAACAGAACTCTCAAAGAGATGGCAGTCACAATGCTTTTAGAGGCTAACATGCTAAACGCTTTTGGTCTGAAGCAATTATGACTGCTACATATTTGTGCAACCGTCTGCCAACCAAATCCAGAGATGCAACTCCATTTCAGTTATGGAATGGGACTAAGCCCAAGTTGAATCATCTCAAAGTTTTTGGAAGTAATGCATATACCTACATTCCGAAGCAGAAAAGAGACAAACTTGACTGTAGAAGTGAAGAGGAAATTTTTGTTGGTTATGCTAGAAATGGTTACAGAATTCTGAATCCAGATGGGCGTACAATAAAAGTAACAAGTGCTGTTTATGTTGATGAAAGATCACAGCCCAAATCTAATCCAAACCAAGATGTCTATCCAGATTTGTTTGCAGTGGAAGGAGACTCCCACCAGCAACCAGAGTATGTGACACTGTACAATCCTCCAGATGTCTTGCATCCAGAAGGGGCTACAGATGTGGTGACCCAGCCAGAGGACGCGGAACCAGATGGCGCTCAAGGAGCAGACCCAGGTGTCCAAGTCCAGGTAAGAAGATCTGAACGCAGCAACAGAGGTGTACCACCTGATAGATTGTCTTATCTAGCCACAGAGGAGAAGATTCCACAACCCTCTGACTGGCAAAAGATCAAGGGACTACCAAAGTCAGATTCTCAAAAGTGGGTGGAAGCTGCTGTTGAAGAGATGCAATCTTTATATAAAAATAAAACATGGACTTTGTCAGAATTGCCAAAAGGAAAAAGGGCAATTGGCTGTAAATGGGTCTTTACCACAAAGCAAGATGCAGAAGGAGAAATTCAGATATATAAAGCCAGGTTAGTGGCAAAGGGATTTACACAACAATTTGGTGAAGATTACAACGAAATTTTTGCCCCTGTTGCCACACACACAACTGTGAGAACTCTCCTAGCTGTTGCAGCATCTAAGAAAATGCATGTCCAACATCTTGATGTTAAAACAGCTTTTCTTTATGGACAACTGGATGAGGAACTGTACATGGAACAGCCTCCAGGATTCCAAGTTCCTGGGAAAGAGCATCTTGTATGCAAATTGAACAAGAGCATTTATGGCTTGAAACAGGCTGCCAGAGCATGGAGTGAGAAGCTAAGCCAACTTCTTATCAAACAAGGCTTCACTCCAGGCACTGTTGACAAGTGTGTTTACAAAAGATTCAGAAACAGTAAATGGACTTATATTGCATGTTATGTTGATGATTTGATCCTGTGCAGTCAAGATAAAGCAGATAGTGAGGAGATAGTCAACAATCTCAAGAAAGAGATAGACATCAAGAATTTGGGAGACATCTCACACTATCTTGGAGTACAAATAGAAAGAAGCAGTGATGGAAGCTTCTATCTTAACAGAAACAGAAGATAATAGATCTTCTGGACTGCCTTGGACTAAAGGGTGCCAATATTGTGGGAACCCCAATGGAAGTGGGTTTCTTAAAGGACACTAAGAAATGTGAACCCTTGAAAAATGGAGACAAGTATAGGACTGCAGTTGGAAAGCTACTGTACATAGCTAATTTCACCAGACCTGATATTGCAAATGCTGTTGGTATCTTATGCAGAATGGTTAACTCTCCTACTGAAAAGGATCTCATTGCAGTGAAAAGAGTTGCCAGATATTTGAAAGGAACTGCAGATTACAAGCTGATGTTACCAGCCTGTGATCAACCACGACTGGTTGCCTATGCGGATACTGACTGGGCTGCAGACCTAGCAGAGAGAAAATCAACCAGCGGAAACCTGATCTTCTATGGTGGAGGAGCTATAAGTTGGTCAAGTAAGAAACAATCTACAATTGCAGATTCTTCCACAGGTGCTGAGTGTTTTTCTGCAAAAGCAGCATGTGATGAAATAAAGTGGCTGCATAACTTACTTCTGGACTTAGGGATAACAGAGCCCAAACCAACCATTTTGATGCAAGATAACCAAAGCTGCATCAAACTTTCTGAAAGTGAGAAGCCACTCAAGAAGAACATTGACATTGCTTCCCATAAGGTGCAAGAGATGTGTCGCAATGGAATTGTTCAGCTAGAATACTGCAATACAGAAATGATGCTTACTGATATTCTTACCAAGCCTCTACCAAGAGACCAGTTCCAGAGACTACGAGAAGGCATGAAGATCTTCGATGTTGGTCCAAGAGAATGAGAAGGGGACTGTTGGAAATCTCAGCATTCTCTCTCCCCCCGCCATCTTGTTGTTAGAACAGATGGGCAATAGCCAGATAGGGCCTCCCTTTCTGTTGCATGCCAGATCTTCTCCATTTGCCTTTCTCTGTCTTTTATTGCATGATCATAATTACCTTTGGTGCCCAGATCATGTGACCCAGGACAGTTGCTTGGGTCATCGGTCTTATAAAAGTTAAGACCTCTCTCTCTCTCCTCTTTGTTCTCAATGGCTGCTTTCCCTGAACTCTTCGCATGCTCCGAGTTTGAGTCCCATCAAGGAGGATGGTGAGTTAAACTGAAGAATCTCCTATTCACTAGATTAGACAGGTAGCAGGCTCTCTCAATACAGATGTAAATGAAGTCATTAGTAAAGTATTTAGTCTTTTATTCAAAGCTACCTGCGTCTGTGTTTATTCCAAGTACCAGTCTGAAGCCACAAGTCATTAGATAAAACTTCTACCGCTTCTCTGTGTGACTTTGCTAAATGAAGATTGGATCCTGACAGTTTCAGTCTCATTTTTCCCCAACAAAACCTAATGACGCAATGACGTCAATGCAGGTCAGTCGCCGCGATGGAGGAGCCGCCGCCGCCGCCACCACCACCACCACCACCACAAACCTCGCCCGCCTGCCCGCCCGTGCCACTCGCCTCCCTTGGGCAATAGGGGGATGGGGGCCAAGGAGGTCCCATCAGTCACATCCCTTCCTGCAGCAACATCCCTCCGTCTCTCCCTCCCATTTGTCCTCTTGAAGAGGGCGGGAGGCTTGGGGAGGAGGTGGAGCAGAGGAGAGGAGGCAGCAGTGGGCCAAGGCTGTGGGACCTTCAGCCGGGGAGGAGGAAGATGGGGGTACGATGCCTGCCTCTGGGACCCCCAAGGGGCACCCTAGGAGCAGAAGTTCCTTTGCTCTCACAGCCTGCAAGCCATTCTTTGGCTGGGGGCTGGCAGCAAGGAGGTGTACCTGTGTCAAGGAACTCAAGGAAAGGACCGAGGAGCCAAGAAGAAGGCCTCAAAGCCCTCCCTCCAGGCCCCACTGAGAAACATCAATTGCACCCAAAGCCCTCCCCCTCCCCAGAAGAGTCTTGGAGAGGGGGATACCTCAGGCAGCACTCACTGCGTGGGCACTGCTTCAGAATGGTGGGTCAGGAACCTCCCCGGCCATTGCTGCCCCCACCATGGCAGCAGCAGCAGCTGCTAGAGAGGGAAGGCGGCAGCAGCAGCACAGCCCCCACCCCGCCAGGGAAGAGATGGAGCACCCCTTGAAATAGAAACAAGATTTTATTCCATTTTGTTATTTTTCTTCTCAGGTTTTGAGACACAACACAGAAAGAAAAAAGAAAAAAAGCAGGATTCCTTGATCACAGTGGTGGAAGAGTGTTCAGAGGAACAAAGGAGGATGGGCTTGGCTGCCAGAGTCACAACACTTGCACGGCTGGGTGGGTTCCTACCGGGCGTGTGGAATGGCTGTTCACCAATGGCACATGACGGACACGGCGGTGAGGCTCACACGGCAACACGGGGAGGGCATGGTGGATGGACACACAGTCAAAGCAGGGGGGAGGAGCAGGGCAGGTGCCACTTGTTCCTTCGACGGAGGGGAGCCTGGCTGGGCACCTGTGCCACAGGAGGAAGGCTGAAGGAGGGGGGTCTCTCCAAACACCACCCTTGTGCACCATGGTCTCCCTCCAAAACTCCTGGCCACCTGTCTTCCCGGGGCCAGAGCTCAGCCTGTGGGGATGGGGCTCCTCTGGGGCCAAACAGTGTTGTGGGATGGTGCCACATGGAACTGGGGCAAGTTGCTAGCAACCCCTCCCACAGACCAGGGGCAGGGGCTTCCTTCCCTTCCTGAGAGGCTGACCTCCAGCCTCTCAGGGAGGTTTTGCAAAGCCCTGTAGGGAAAAACTCTGTGGGGGAGTGGAGTCAAGATCTTACCAATAACTGGACCCAGAGGAAAGTGCATGGGTGCAATCTGAGGGTGGCATTGCATGGGCACCGCATCAGAACCACACAAGCCAAGTGGAGTCTCAGCCAGGTTGCACTGGGCAGGAAAGTGTACCCAAAGTCAAGTCCACAAGAGAGGGTCTCGCCCTTCCCAGGCCTGGAGGATCCTGCAAAAGGTGAGAGGGCTGGAGCCAAAACCCGAAGGGGGCTCATTTCCAGCTCCCCCCCACAAAGACACAGGCCTCCTGCCTTTCTCTGGCTCCTCACCAAAGGAAGAGCACAATGGCCCCTATGTCACACAAATATCTTTCTGAGAGAGGGAGAGTCTGTGGGAATTCTGTGTTGGGGGTGTCAGCCCCTGATGCATCGTCGGGGCCCGCACCCCTCTTCCTTCCCCCTGGGCATCAGCCTCTGTCCACTCATTTCCTCATGCCCTATGCAGAGACATTTCCTTCTGGGGAACCCACTAGAGGTTTGGTTCTAGGGGCCCGGGGCTCCTTCCTTCCTTCCTTCCTTCCTTCCTTCCTTCCTTCCTTCCTTCCTTCCTTCCTTCCTTCCTTCCTCCAATGACAGGGCACCATCACGTCACAACGGCACAAGGGTGGAGGGAGGCAAAGAGCGACGGATTCACACAACAACACCAAAGTGGAGGCTACAGTCACCACGGACGATGAACATCACACGGCTGGACAGCACTGGCATGAGGGAGGGGGCGGTCGGTGGAGGGGGGCACATGGAAATAGAGAACCGATGGGCAGAGAGCGCTCCGCCTCCCCTCCGCCTCGCAGTGTTGCTCTGCTTCTCATGGTGGTGGCATCTGGGGGGGGGTCTGCGAGTTCGTTGTTTGGTTCTAGATCTGTACGGGGGGAAGCAAAGGCTGCTGAGGCTGGGGGGGCGCCAGGTGCGTGGAGGAAGCTAATGGGCCACGACCCCAGGCCAGCTGGGGCAGAGGCTCTCCTCCCTCCAAGGGGCAATTGAGGAATGGAGGCCCCCTCCCACTTTGCTCCAGCAGGCAAGAAGCTGCACTCTGGCTGAGGGGCTGGAGGGAAGACAGGCAGCTGTGCCAACCACAGGGGAGGGCCATGTTAAAGGAGGGGTCCAAGAAGAAGGATGCCAACTTCCATATCCCACAACAAGAAATCCCAATTGGCAAGGGCATCCAAAATCGTGCCTCTCACCCCTCCTCCCCCGTGCCAGGAAGCCCCCAACACAAACAAGGGGCCCCAGATGTAGGAGGGGTCTGCAAACCCATGGCTGCCCCATCCCACAAAGGAGAAAGAAGGTGAGGAACCTCAGGGGGAGGGGGGTACAGCACCCCATCTCCTCAGCCCCTTCTCGAAATGGCTCACCTCATGATTTCCATTCAGTTCTCGGCTTTTTGTGCTCCAGTTGCTGAAAAGACAAAGCGAATGAGGAGGGGTCCCCAGTGTCAGTGCTGCCTGCCCGCCCACCCACCCATGTCTGTGGCACCACAGACCTCTCCACTTCATGGTGGGCATTTTTCAGGAATGGGGCTGGATTTAGAGAGGACTTCCCACCTGTCCCATCACCATGAGTCTGGTCTTGCTCCCCCTTACCGTTTGAGGCAATCAAATTTTCCCCTGGTGCCTCTGCATCTCCCGGAGCCCTGAGGGGAGGGGTGGGGGGAGAGAGGGAGAGAGAGACCCTGGGTCATGAGAGGAGAGGGGCCGACTGGCCCACAGCCCTTGCCCCTCCATGCAAGAGGGGAGAGAGTTGCAGGTGCCTCAGGGCCGCCCCACATTTCTGGGCCCACCATTTTGGAAAGAGGGGCCACTGCAGCCTTCCTTCAGTGTGTCTGCCTTCGACAGACTTGCAAAGTGAGAGGGATCTTTCCCTGGGGCAGCCAAAGGCCAAAGAGATCAAGCGGACAGCCTGGCTGCCAGCTTCCAGGAGGCTTTCCCTTCAAATGCAAGCCCCTCCTTCCCCTTACTCCAGGACCAGGAGCGCTGTGACTGGGCACCAGCTCTGGTATTATTTATGCGCCCTAGAAAGTGGTGAAGGGCTGGAGAGCCCACCTCACCGCAGCCCACCCTGACTGACCTTGGCTTTTGGTTGAAGCTGCACTTACACCGCCTGCCTGGGAAAAGAAAAAGCAGGAGCAATGAAACCCCAGTGAGAAGCCCCCCCTTCCTGACCACCCCCACTTGGGCTATGGGTGCCCCTGGTGATTGGGGAACAGGTCTCACCCCATGGCCACAAGCGCCTCTCCCACAGTCCCATCCCACACACAACGTGCCCCCACGAACTGCTTGGAGCTCAGGAACTGAGAAGCACGGGGATGTCTCAGGCACACCATTCGTTTTTCCCAAGAGGCTCCTCCTTCCTCTCCAGTGGTCTGTCTCATGCGTGGGGGGCATCTTTTGGAGGGAAATGGGTGAGGGCTCTTGATGGTCTTGACAAGACAGTGCGTGCTCCTCCCCTTGCAAGTGCCCCAGCCAGTAGCCTTGCTCCAGGGGGAACCCAGAGATGGTGCTGGCCCCTCCTTCCTTCCCCCTTCCCTCCCTCAGCACCAGGCCAGTGCTACCGGCCCCCTTACTCAGGATGAGGAGGATCCCCACGGTGAAGAAGACCACGGCAAAAACCAGGCCGCCAATCCGGAGGGTCTGGTAGTCTGGGGGAGACAAGAGGGAGAGGCGGCATTGCCTGAGAGCCCCCTCCACATCAGACACTCAGGACCCCCTCCCAGGGGTGGGGGTGGGGTCTCACCATAGTTGAATGGATCTTTCTCCTTCTCTTGGTCAGCGACTGGAAAGAGCAAAAAGAGAGACGGAATCCATGCAGTGGGAACTGTGGGGCAGCAGTGGGGGAAGCCCCCTGCTTTTTCTCAGGACCTCCCCGCCATGTGTGTGTGTTTTCGGGGGGGATCCATTCCTCTGGGCTTTACCTGCAGAATCTCCCAGGCTCTGGGCCTCCCAGACTCCCACCCCAGTCCCAAGGGACCTTCCAGGAAACATCCAGGGGGAGAGGCTGGATCGGGTTCATCTGGGGCACAGGGAAAAGTGAACAGAAACGGGCGGGAGGGGGAGATCAGGTCACTCCGGCATGCGGGGGCAGCCAGGGGGATCAAGGCAAGAGTTGCAGGGATAAATACCATCATTCAGAACCTGGGGATTCTCCATCCACAACCAAGAAAACCAATCCAGCACCTGCCCCCCCCGTTAACTGCACCTCCTTTGATCCTCGGAGGGACAAGTCATCCCCAAGACGACTCAAGAGGGGCAAGCCCAGAATGGAGCAACTGTGGGGGTATGTGTCTCTGCTTGCCTCCCCAGCAGCTTGGATTTGCCCCCTCCCCTCCCCAGTAGAGGAGGGCCCCGTTTCCCTCCTCTCTGTGCCGCTCACACTCCGAGGGGCCAGGGAGGTACCTACCATCTGCCAACATCACTGGGACCAGCAGGGAGCAGAGGAAGATCAGTCTCCTTTCCATGGCTGCTGGAAGGAAGGAAGCAAGCAGAAGGTGCACATCAGTCTGTGTGTGTGTGAACGCGTGCATGCATGTGCAGACCAAAGAGAGCATAAGTGTACAAGTGATTGTGTCTGGGGCACACAGACAGTTGCAAGGCAGCCTCCCTGGACCCTGCTGGGGCTGCTGGAGGGGGCTGCCCCAGAGCAAAGTTGGGATGGGGAAGAGGGGCACACCACACTAACACATTTCTGGTCACCCCAATGTCCATCACAACTCTCCCACTTCCTTTCGAGAGTTAAAAAGCCCCCTTCTTGCAATATGGCCACCCAGCCCAGAACGCATGTGCACCCACGGCCCTCCAGCTCTCAGGTGCCATTCTGGGCCTCCCCACAGGAGCCAACCAGCCAGTGCTCCCCTTCCTCCACCCAGACCTCCTGTTCCTGGAGGCAAAGGACCCTCAGGGCCCCGGGCATTCTTCCGTTGCTTCTTGCTCTCTCCAGTGCCAGGGGCTTCACAGCACAAGGAGGCAGAGAGGCCAAAAGTCAGAGGGTTTCAGGCAGAAGGTACTGGGGGAGGAAGCCACCTCCTTTATCTCACATACCAGTCCCCCCCATGAAATTATTCTGAGGCAAACTGCCTCTGGCCCCAGAGCTGCTGTCTGACTGTCCTGGCTCGTGGCTAGGGGTGAGGAATGGGCACAAGGCAGCCCCCTTGCAACGGAGCCTCCCTCCCTCCCTGGTCACAAGGGGCAGTGAAGCAGGGCCCCCTCTTCCTCTTCTTCCTTCCCTCCTCCTCCTCCCCCTCTCACTAGGGCATCTCTGATTTCATTTGGTCCCATCAAGGTCCCCTGGCTGGCCAGGCTGAGGCTCTGCCACAGAGCTTCACACTTGTCCTCTTTCCTCTCAGTAGGACTAGGATCAGGTGGCTGTCACACTGGTGCTGAGTCCAAACATTTCCGGTAGGGCTGCTGGTTCACAGTCCTCCCAGGCCTTGAGGTCGCTTGTCCAAAACCTGAAATGCAGGGAGGGCTCCTGGTGATGTCATTAAATGTTGGGCCTTCAACTGACATTGAAACATACACACAAAGAATGTATTTTCCTGTGGAAGACAGAAATCTTAGCTAAAGGGTGTGTTCTCAGATCACAGCAGAATTTGGGGATTATTCCTCCTCAGTTACATAGGGAGCTGTGATAAGGACCATTTGGTTCAGCCTCCTTGCTTCCAGCCAGAAGGTGGAGGAAGAGGAGGGTGGGACCTGATGCTACGAGAAGAAGGAGAAAACTAGCATGAACCTGCTGGAGAGTCTTCCCCAAAAGCAGAGGACTTCTGCCCATAAGGAGGAAGGAGAATATTCCCAGATGGGGGGGGCTTCCCAGGAGCCCTCCCCGTGAGGATGCCCTTCTCTTGGCACCCTCTCTCCCCTCTCCCTCCTTGCTCCTGTTCCCAAACAGCTGGGCAGAAGACACAGTGATCCACAGGAGGGCTGCAGGGGGCGGCTGGGCTGAGGGACAGTCTCTGCTCCTGGTGGAAGACAGGAGGCAAGCTGCCCCCTCGTGTGCACACGCTCCCTCCCTCCCTCCTGCTCACACACACAAGTGCAGGTGCTCCCACCCTTGGTCTCCCTCTCACATACACACAGTCACACGCTGCTGCTCCTCATAAAGAAGTGCCAAGTGCCCAGCCCCCCTCATTTTCAGAAGAAACCCTCCAAATCTGGGAGGAGAGGGGAGACAAATGTGCCCATGCCCAGTGGGTGGACTCTTGTCTATGCCCTCCCTTGGAGGAGGCCAGGCCAGGCCCCTCTTGGTTGTCCACCCTTCTGCCTGCGTCTGGCCTGGGGTATGTCCTCTTAGCCCCATCCCATCCGCTGGCAGGAGGAGCCCCACCCAGAGAGACAACCCAACCCCCCACCACAGAGGCGGGCTCCTTCCCTCTCTCATGCCCCCCCCCGCAGGCCCACAGAAGGGCTTCCCACACTGAGAGAGGGATCCTCCTCCCTGTCCCCCCTTCTCCTTCTCCTTCTCCTTGTCCAGTTGGTGCTCAGAGGAGCGCAGCCCCTTCTCCCCCGGCAGATGGCAGCCGCCACCCTCTCTTTTGTTGTGCCAGCTGCAGACAGAGGGCTGGGAGAGGCTGCCAGTCTCCACGCACCGCCCCCGCGCCCCCATGGCTGGCATCCAGCACAGAGCACAAGAAGGGGGGAAGAACATGGCTGCTCTCTACTCTGAGCCCAGCCTGGGGAGGGAGGGAGTGGGGAGGCAGGGCGGGCTTGGAGCGGGGCCTGTAATTTGGCAGGCGAAGGACCCTCGACACAAGATCTTCAGAATGCTAGATTCCTCAAAGATCCAGGGAATTCTTGCAGGCAAACACCAACGCCGTGTGTGTATGTGTGTGGAGGTGAGGGGCATTTGCAAAAATTGCCCAAGGCAGCTCCCTTTATAAACAGCACTGGCTGGCTGCAAGCCTTCAAAACAGACAGCTGCGCCGCCGATGACGCCCACAGGAAAGTGCTTTGGGTCCTTGGATTATGGCCGATCACACTGGGCCAAAAGTGCCCTGGCACAGCACAGAGGGGTCTCTACCGAAATCAAACGTTAGAGAGGAGAGCCTGTGTGAGGAGGGAGGAAGCAGGAAACAGAGGTTGAACATCTGGTGATTTGGTGAATTCAGGCAGGGAACCAAGAATCATAGAGCTGAGAACGGCCTCATAGTTGATCAGTTCCAACTTCCTATGTTGGAGGTGCAAGACTCATCATCCCGTTTCTGATCTGCCACCTGTTATTTTGGAGAATAATCAGAGAACAGAAGAGACTCTAGAACAGTGGTTCTCAACCTGTGGATCCCCAGATGTTCGTGGACTTCAGCTCCCAGAAGCCCTGAGCATTGACCATAGTGGCTGGGGCTTCTGGGAGCTGAAGTCCATGAACATCTGGGGACCCACAGGTTGAGAACCACTGCTCTAGAACATAGGAGACGGCAAGCTTATCTTTAAATAGAAATAGGAGGTGGGTCAGGGTTAGTAGTCCAATAGATCCAGGGAATGTAGTCTATCTTGCATCTAGCAAAGGCCCTGAGGATCGTTCTTCGTGTTCTCCTGGTTGACAAGCCGCTAATACAGGGCCAGGGTGATGTCACTGTGAGGTGGATCCACAGCTGGCTGAACAGCCCCAGTCAGTGAGTTTGGAAGCGTGTTCCTGGACTGCATCTCCCATCAGCACCGAACAGCACACACAAGGCAACCTATGGAAGGCCACCCTCCCCCAGCATTCCCAGTGAATGCCTGTTAATGGCTCTGCCACAACCCTAAGGGAAGTTCCCTGTGGGATGCCTCACAATGTGGGCCCAGGGCAAGACGGGGGAATCACTGGCTCTCCAGCTGGGTTTTTGGTGGGTTTGTTTTTGCTGACAGCCCCTACAGTCCTTTACAATTGGCTATGCAGGCTTTTCTTCTGGGAGTGGAAGTCCCCTCTCCAGGCCCAGGACTGTGCCATTCAACAACATGTCTTCATCCATGACTGGTATGAGAGAGGACGGGGCACTTAACAGACCTACAGCTGATGGGGCTCTGAGCGAAAACAAAGACCATCACGGATGACAGAAGGAAGATGCAAAATGATCCTGACAGGTGGGGACGCTAGGCCAGAATCAGCAGAATAGGACTCAGCACAAACACTCCGTCCTGAGTTCAGATAGAAAGTTATGTGGGCCACATTTTAAGGAGGACATTGACAAACTGGGACACATCTAGAGAAGGGGTCTAGCATGGAGGGGTGGAGTGGTGGAAAACCAAGGAGGAATGGGTGAAAGAACCAGGGAATCTGTTGAGCCGGAGGACAAGCCTATTGGCCCAGATTCCCTGACCTGTGCCATTCCAGGAGGGTCCTGTCTGAGCTAAGGGCAAATGCCCCACCCTGCCCCACAGGAGAGCAACCCGCCCCCAAAAGCTGCCTTCACAGATGGGCCTGTTGCACACCAGAAATCTCTGCTAATCAGATCTCTCTTGTCTCACACAGCATTTCCTCACCAGGCCAGAGGACAATGTACTTAGTACTTGATTTTAATCAGACAAGAGGGATTTTGTGAAATAATTGAAAAAATCCATCTCCTGTTCCTTTGTCTAAAACATTGACTAGAAAATGATTTCCAACATTACACAAACACTCCCCTTTCTCAATTGCTTTTAAATTACCAGCCATAAACAGCTGAGGAAGACAAAGCAATCCTGTGTGTTCACTTGTGTCTCCCCACCTCACCCCAGATGTGTTTTGCAAGTTCTTCTGCCTTGCCCAAAATAAAAACAGGCACGTGGGCAGGCAGGTGCTCTCTTGCCTCCTATACCACTACCATTTACTGCTGTCACAGCGACCTCTCTGCCCCCTGTTGCTTTTTTTGAGGGCAGGAAATGACAAGGTCACATGGGAGCCTCTTGTTTCCACAATAGGATCTCCCCCCCCCGCTTTAGGCTGGGCAGAGTCTTCTGTCCATTTTTGGGTACCACGTGTTAAGAAAGACACCAAGAAGCTAAAAGCCATTCAGATGAGGGCAACCAAGAGAGTTAAAAGTCTGGAAGGCAAGCTCTGTGAAGGGGGAGATGTTGAGAGGGGGTGGAACAGAGCTGTCTTCCAATATCTAAAGGGCTGCCACCACACCAAGTAGGGAGCGAGATTGTTTTCTGCTGCTCCAAAGGATTGGACTTGAGCCAACGGATTCAAAGTTCCAAGAAAAAAGATTCCAACTACACATTCTGAACAACTCTTTGACGGTGGGTCCAGGACCTTGTACAGCCTTGGCAGCCCAGCCCAGCCCAGCCCAGCCCAGCCCAGCCCAGCCCAGCCCAGCCCAGCCCAGCCCAGCAGGGCTCCCCCTGGCCCCATTCTGCATGAACACAAGGCATCCTTTTCTTGTATCTCTTTCCAGATGGGTGAGCAAGAAACCCAGGCCTCTCTGATTTCTGCAAATGGCCCATTAGAGGCCAGAAACAGCCTTCCTGGCACCTGGGCAGGCAGGCGCTGCTTCTCCCCTCCTCCCTCCCTTGGCCATCAAATCCTCCTGCCAAGCCCCAGCAAGCATCCCAGCCTCCTTCCCTCACCAGAGTGCCTGCAGGCATCCTCCAAAGATCAGAGCTGGTTAAAATCATGGCAGGCAGGCAGCACGGTGCCCTTGAGTCTTGCCCGCACACTGCACCCCCCCGGAGAAAAAATAATGCATGTGTGAACACAGGCAGAGGTGTCACTTTGCTTCAGTGTCAGCTAGGCTTCTGGTGTGCCAGAAACCTTTCCACACTCCTTGCTAGAGATGCCCAGTCCTGCTCCAGCCTGGCAACCCAGACTCTTCAGGCCCACCCATCTTTCCTTGTGGGCAGCGGGGCAGGAGACAGAAAGAGAGACAGAGAGAGAGAGAGACCCATCCCTCAAGGAAATTTGCTGCTCAAACAGCCCCTCCCTTGGGGGGACCCGCATGGGGGGAGGCACCTCTGTGGTGGCCTCAATAAGGAGTGAGCGTGCACAGTGGCCCTGATGAGCCTGGGGAAGGGGAGCGGAATTGGGTGGTGATCTGAGATTCCCCCCAACAGGGATGCAGCATTTTCTTGTCAGTCCCACCTGTACCTCCTGCTGTGAAGCAGCTGCTCTGGCTTCCCGTCTGTTTCTGGCCACAACTCCCCACATGCTCTTTAACCTTAAAACCCAGCAACACCCTTTCCACATTTGTCTTTCGTCATTCTGTGTCTTCAAGTCATTTCCAACTTACAGCAATCCACGGAGAACCTGTCAGGGGCGAGATGCCTTCCAAGGGAGTTTGACACCACGGCCTTCCTCTGAGGAGACCAAGAGAACGCGGGTCGCCTGAGGTCACCTGGTGGGTTTCCATGGCTGAGCCAGGATCTGAACCCTGGTCTCTCAGTGTCCTCCTCCGACACTCAAATCACTATGCCATGCCGGCTCCTTCATCTTTTCTCAGAGAAGTCAAGTTTCCTTCAGATGCTTTAGACTGCTTCAGTTGTTTATGCAGTTCTATTTGTTTTAAAATAATCATGCCAAATTCATATGTAAATAATTTGTAAGCTGTTACATTCTTCAGTGGGAGAAAAGTTGGAACAGAAGTCTAGAACTTTTAAAAGGAAGCAGAATAAATCAGCAAGAGAACAAGACCTACTAACCCCCACAACGGAGGTGTGTGCGTGCGTGTATGTGTGTGTAAGGCACACATATGCAATGGCTGAGCCCTGACCCCCCACCCTCCGCTGAGAAGCCCCTTCTGCCCCTCACTCTTCTCTTCCAGTCACCAGCTGGTCCCTCCAGGCCCCCACCAAAGGAACCCAAAGGCGTGGGCTACAACTGGGCTGCCTCTGCGCTGCCAGCACTTCCAGGATTGGGGCCCTGGCCCCAGGAAAATGCCATTCCCAGCCGTCCCCTCACTGTGCTCTGCCAATGGGTGCCATGGGGGAGGCATGTCCTCTCCCCCTCATGCTGCCACTGGCTCAGCTCTCTCACGTTTTGAAAATATTGATACTCATTATGGGGATGGAGGGATTGTCTGCTGTGGCAGAGATAGCATTTCCACAGCCATCCATCTGCTGACACACACATGCGCTCTCTGTCTCTCACACACACACAATGCCGCCATGTGAATACGTGTGCGCCCTCCCTTACACACAGATGTACCTTCACAGCCCAGTCTGCACACAGGTGTCTCTCTCTTGAAATGAAAATAGAGTGCACTAAAATGTGCACCATCGGGAGACTTGCAGTTCCCACCTGACTGAGCCAGGCAGCACGCAGAAGGGCCCGGCCACCATTTACACAAGGCATCCTGTTTAAACACGGCAGGAGGGGGGCTGGGATTTAAAAAGTGTCAAGCGCAGGATTTGCATCCAGAGCTTGGAAAAGCCGCACTTTGGGACTGCAAGGCCCAGCACACCCTCAGCCAGTGGTCTCCATTCTGCCCCTGGGGTCTCTTTTGTGAGGAGGCCTCTCAGCCAGATGGGCTCTCCCGGCTTTGCGGCAGACTGCTCTACCCGATGCTACCCACCCGCCCCCGACCCACTTGTGCCTTTCGGCTTCTTCCTGAGGGGGGGTCTCCACTGGAGAGGACACTGGGGCGGCCGGGCCAAAGCTGCTAATCAATCAACAGATGGATCGATCGACAGGACGTGCCTTGCTCTCAAAACCAAATAGGAAGCCAGCCGGAGACCTTCCCTTCTTGGCGGGGCAGGCGGCCGCAGCATGACCCCACCCCAGGCAACCTTGACTGCCAGCCCTCCGCCCTCTCCCCAGGCCCCGCCATGGGCACGCGCGCGTAGGAGGGGCGCCCGACTCCCGAAGCCCCTCCTCCCCCCCCCCGGCTGGGTGCTCTTTCCGGCACGATTTTTGGACGACAACAGCCGCAGCTCCCCCTCCTAACTCCCCGGCCCCTCTTTGCCCGCGGCTCGGGGGCAGAGTCGCTCGCCCCTCCCCACCACGAGAACGAGGGGGGCAAATGGGAGCGGCCCGCGGCTCCGATCCACGCTGCCTGCGCCGCCCCCGTCCGCTCCGAAGGGGGGAGCCCTGCGCGCCTCCGCGGGCCTGCCTGGAAGACGCGCGCGCACGGGGCAGGAAGAGGGGCCGTGTGCAGCAGGCGAGTTCGCGAACACGCGTGAGCGCCCCCATCCACAAGTGGGCGCGGGGGGAGCCTGGTCGAAGCAAAACATCTTTGCAGAGGAGGGGTGGGTGGGGGATGGTAACCAGGCAACCACCACCCCCGCCGCTATAAAGCGAGCCCCCTCCCCGCGCGTAGGAGCAGCGGTTGGCCCAGCAACAGCCGCCGCCGCCGAAAGCAGCCAATCATGCGCGGCGGCGGAGACGGCGGCAGGATTCCCAGGCGGGCGAACGGATGGATGCACGGCCAGACAGACAGACAGACAAACAGCGGCCGACAGACCCAGCGGCCGACAGACCCACCGGCCGGGGAGAGGGAACGGGAGGGGGCGGCATCTGCGCCAGCGCGCAGCCCCGAGGGAGCGCCTGTTGGGTCCAGTTGGGGGGCGTCCGATGCCCAGAAGGGGGCTGCGCCTGTCCGGCACCCTGCGCCTGTCCTCCCTCCCTCCGCCATGCCAGACCCGCTCGAACTCGACTCCCCGCCGCTGCTCCCAGACAGGCGAGAGGGCGGCACTCTGCACACGCACAGAAGTACGGCCAGGATCCCTCCCTCCTCCTTCCCCGTCACTGTTTATCCAAGAGAGGCCCCCGAATTCGGCCAGACTTCCTCCAGAGGAGGGGGCGTGGGCGGGGCGTGGGGGAGAGTTTGGCGCGATGCAAGGGGGGGTTTCGCAGTGGGGCATGTTCAACAGGAGAACCAGAGGCGGCCCCACATTCCCGCTCCCCCCCCGCGTGAGCGCAGATATGCAGAAATATGGGGTCGTCTCTGCCTTTGGGGGCGAACGGGCGACTGACCGAGGAGGGCCGAAGGACTGCGGGAGGGTTCCCAGGGGAGCCCCCCGTGGACAGAGGAGGGCCGGGGCGCTCTCCTGGGGCCCTTCTGCTCCCTCCTGGTGGGTCACGTCTCCTCCGACGAGAGAGGCTCCCAGGCTTCCTGTCGGGGTGCCGCTTACCGGGAAGGCGGCGCGGCCGAGGCGCGGCCGGGCGGGCGAGGTGGCCGGGCGCCCAGCCGGGACAGGCTGGACGGCGAAGGAGCTGGGCTGGGCTGGGCTGGGCGGCTGGTGCTGTCTTCCCGTCGCCGCCGCCTCCCCCTCCGGTCGCGGTCGCTGCTCCCCCTCCGCGTCCCCTCGTGCCTGGCAGGGGCTGGGCGTGCCGCGGACTGGGCCGTGGCTGCGCTCGGCTCGGCTCCGGGCTCGGCTAGGAGGGAGGCGAGGAGGGGAGGGGAGGGGAGGAGCCGCGCGGAGACGGGGACGGGGGCGAGCGGGCAGATAAACACGCAGCGAGGCGGGCGGGCGGGCGGGCGCCCAGGCGGAGCGGGGAGAGGGAAGGGCCCGGCTTCATCCGCCAGAAGGCGGCGCGGCAGTGGGCGGGGAGGAGCCGGACCCCTACCTACCCTCAGAGCCACGCGCCCACGCACAGCGCCTCCGTTCCGCCGGGAAGGATCTTTGGGGGGCGTCCTGCCCTGCGCGACTCCCTTCCTGGCTAGGAAGGATCCGCAACCTCTAGCGGGGCAGGGCAGGGCAGGGCTGCTCCCAGCCACCCACAAGGCGGGATTGCCAAGGGAGCAAATGCGCCACGGCCCTCAGGGCCGCCCCCCCCAGCACTCAGCACCTTCCACTGTCAGCTGGTGGCTCTGCCGTGGGTTTTAGTACGAACTTTGAAAAGCCTTCCAAAGTACAGATTCCGTCTCCCAAACAGATCCAGTACCCTGGACAGATCTTGTAATATCCAGGCTAAAGCAGATTTCACAGCCTCTGTGGTGTTGCTGCTCCCAGACCCTCAAAGGTCTGTGGACAGGCACCCCTCCAGCATCACAGAAGCTGACCAGCAGGCACAGAGGTGACCTGTGGCTGGATAGGACTGGATCAAGACCTGCACTCATCAACCCGGCCAGGCAGTCTTACCTACCTCAATTCTAAACAGAGAGTGTGCCAAGGCCAAATGTGGCTCCACTGCCTCAGTTTGCTTTCTGCAAGTGGCCCCTGCAGCCTCCCCCCCTGGCTTCCAAGCCCCCTCCCCTTCTTGCCCTAGGACCCAGAGGAGGTCTCTAGTCACTTTATTTCGACATGATTTAGGGAGGACCTGCCCTACCAATTATCACCCGGTGGCGGTTCCATTCTGTTGGTAAAATTCTGGCATTCTCTCTCCCCACCATCTTGTTCTTAGAGCAAGTGGGCATAGCTAGTATAGGGCTACCTTTCTCTTTTGCATGCCAAAACTCCACCATTTGTCTTTCTGTCATTTAAATGCATGATCATAAATAGCTTTGGTGTTCAGGTGATAGGTCATGTGACCCAGGACAGTTGCTTGGGTCATCGGTCTTATAAAAGAATGAGACCCCTCTCAGCTCTCTCTTTTCTCCTCCATTTTTGCTTCCTCTTCCTCCTCTCTGACCATGCTTTGCATCTCCATCAGAAGATGGTGAGTTAAGACTGAAGCTACTACTATTGATTAGCTAGTTAGGTTGTAGGCTCTCCAATACACATGTAAATGTAGAAGCCATTAGTAAACTTTTCTAAGTTTGTAATCTGAAGCTGCCTGCATTTGTTTTATTTCTTCAGTTAGTTTGAGATCAGAAAAGCCGTACACAAATTTAGACATGCTTCTTCTGCTACTCTGCTAAAAGGAGGCTGAATCCTGACAGTTTTAGCTTCCATAGAATTTCCCAATAGGGCTAACACCCTGGGAAACTCTCATTTCCAACACATTCCCCATCCAGGCTGATGGCTTTGCACCTGGGGCCCTTTTAGAGAAGCCTTGCTTGGCCCTTTGGTGCCCATTACAGTATGTAAAGGTGAGGGGGAGTGGGAACTGATGGACCCAGGGTTCAGAGCAGGTAGAAGAAGGATGCCTGCACACAAAGGACTGTTCAATAACAAAATAATTTTTAATAGAATCCATTATGTTTGCAAGATGTGCCGTGCCCCGGCGTGGGTGGCTTAAAAAGGGGCCGAGGAGCTCACTGACAGCAGCAGAAAAGGGAGCCACAAGAGGTAACTTCCCATGACAGCTCTTCAGAACATCCACATCCAGATGAAATCTGCCCCCAGGCCCAGGCACAGGGGGTGGACAGGACAGTCATCTCCCACTGAGCTTTCAGCCTGAGAGTGGCATCCAACTCCTGGATTCAAGGGGCGCATTGAGAGTGGCCTCCTCCTGCTTCCTTTAAGAGTGTCACAAAGAAGGGGGGACCAGGCTCCTGGGGACACCCAAAATGTCTGTGCAAGGGAAATGCCGAGAACTGTCTTCGGAAGAAAAAAAGACTCACCTAGAGACTCCTGGTTATTACTGAAATGTGTCTTGAGCAGCAGGGCAGAATGGAGCCCCACTTGCTGTGGGGCCCCTCTGTGTGTTCTGGAAAGGTGGGAGGCCTTATCAGCTGAACCAGGCAGCCCCTCCCTCTGCCAGCCATGGAGACAACAAATCCCGATCCTCTCCTCTTCCCAGCTTTTGAAATGTGATTCCACTACACCTTTTTTACCTCAAGAACAGTAATGAGTCTGAGGTCACAGCAGTGCCTTCCTTCCTCCCAAGTGACCAGAAAGGCAGCTGTCCCAAGGCCGAGGGCTAACCCCAGCCCAGCCATGATTATGGGGCCTGGCAGGTGTCCTCATGGGCAGCCCCAGTTCCCCTGGGAGGGTATCAGACTTGGCTGCCTTTCTCAGCGTGGGACCCAGATCCTCTGAGGACAGGCAGCAAGAACACAGTGGAGGCCTCTGAGGGGGCTGGTGGTGGAAGAGGGAGGGAGAGACCATGATGCAGCAGCCAAGGGTCTTAGGGTGTGAGGCAGTGCTCTCCTCTCTTTCCGGTGGGTCCTGCTTTTTCCTCTCTTCCTCCACTCTGTTTCTGTTGCAGCCACTCAAGCTGGTAACGCTGAAGGCTGATCCAGCTGCCTTCCTCCAGACAGAGCCCTTGCAGCCCCACAGCATGGCCGAAGCTACCTCCAATGCGGGGAGCTCATCACAGAGTAAAGTCTCTGAACCCTGCACCCCACTCTCCAAATCTCCCTCCAGAGGCAAAGCAGAGTCCCAGCCCCAAATGACACAGCCAGCCCAGGAGGCTCCTCTCTCCCATGTTGGCACCCATTCTTACGCTGTTCCGGGGAACCCTGCTGCAGTGGCTGCAAAGAGGTGCGCCAGGAGTGTCTCTGTGCGTGCTGAGGATGGGGTCTTCCGCTTGTCAGTGGCTCTGACTCTGGAGAGGGAGGGAGGGAGAGAGGACAGAGATACAGAGATTTAGCCTGGGGGAGGAATCCCAGCCCAACTTCCTACCAGGAGAGGCAGTGAGTCGTCTTTCCATGCTGGAGCCTTCACTGCTGCCACGGCCGGGGGGGGCAGGAATGTTCAAGAGACACAGCACATGTCATCCCCAGCAGAGACCCACCTGAACAGCAGCAGACCTTACCGATAGTACCCCCAGGGCCTTAAATTAAAAAAAAAAAGCCTAGGCATCTGAGCAGCAACTCTTCAGCCTTCCTCTATTTTCTCGTTTCTACCCCTTAAAAAAATCCTTATCAGATATGGTGGTTCTCTCTTTCCCCTTCTAGAAGCCCCCCCGTTTGGATTTTCATTTTGACATTTGTGGCAGCCACCTGGGCATCAACCACAAACACACACTCCAGTGTTGAAGCATGTACCATGATTTCTCAGAGTTATAGCAAGCCCCCCTTTTCTACTTCTGGAATTTCAACTTTCAGTTTCAAATGACGTTGCATCTTGGGTGGCAACCAAACCTACTACCAAATTTTGATGCAGAGAGCCACCTGTCCTGAGTACATGCAAGTGGGGGGAGGAGGGGCTTTTCTAAAAGTCAGTAGCAGATTTAAATAGCCTGGACCTATTTTTAAAATGACAAGATTGCAAAACCAATTTTAAAAAATCTTTCCCCTCTCTTACTCCATGATAAATTAGAGAGAAGCAGTAAGGAGCCAAGAACCCAGCACAGGCTGGATGTGGCTGCTAGCAGCCCACCTTAGATCTATTTCCAAGTCAGGAAGCAACCACCTGCACCCATTTCTGCCTCTTGGAATCCCTGACCTGACCTTAAACTCCCCCACAGGCACACATATGTGTGCACACTCACCTCCATCTTGCTGTAAATCCAGCTGAGCATCTTAGTGACTTGTGTGTAGACGCCCGGCTTGTTCTCCTGGCCACATCCAGTCCCCCAACTGGTGATGCCAGCCAAGTACCAACGGTTGCCATCCTGACAGACCAAAGGCCCCCCACTGTCACCCTGAGGCAGAGAGAGGTAAGGTTAGTGGGGAAGACCTATGCCCTGGGAGACAGGTTTGGGAAGGGAGACGTTCTCCCGGCCCACCACCCGTCCATGGGGGCAAGAGGCAGGGCATGGCAGGCTGCTCCCTGCCACGCTGGGCCAGGCCAGCTCCCTCCCTCTTGTCCTTCCTTTCTACCTTGCTGGACTTTTGCAACCAACCTTTTGATGGACAAAGGAATGGCTTTTATGGAATTGGTGCTGTACTTCTCACCTTGTGTGCTTTTGAAATTGCCTTTAATTTGATTGGTGTTTTAGTACAAGTGTTTAACTGCATTTTAATATTATAACCCCTGGCCAGAATCCTCAGAGAGACATGGTTGGGAGAATGCCTCTGCATTTCTTTATATGCAAGCTTCAGGTAGGGGCATCCTGCACGCTCTTCATGTGAAGCCCCCCACCCATGCCACCTGCCTCGGTGCCATCAGGGTGCCACCCCACACCCATTTAACTTCCAGGGAGGCTGCAGGGAGGGGCCAGGCAGTGTACAGCTGTATTCAGGCAACCAGCTGTCCAGAGAGGCAGCTCTCTCTCCTCCTGGACCTGCCAGGCTGCTCCAGAGGTCCAAAAGAACTGCCTGGTGGTTGTGTGTTGGCTGTGGGAATGCAGAGGGACTCTGCCTGGCTGTCTCCTGTGCCCCCAACTAAATGAGGGGGAGGTGATTGGGGGAGGGAGTGGAGCTCTTTCTATCAAAACTTTACACCCCTTCATCACTGCTCAGGATCTGTCTCTCTTATTCCATTTACTATGAACCACCCTGGTCCCAATCTGAGGACGCCAGCAGAAGGCAAGGGAACAAAATCTGTAGATTAGGAGAGACAAAGCCTAAAATGGCATGGGAGGGAGGGAGGAACAGACCACAGCAAGTGCTGTGCTCCCTTCACTCTCTTTTTGTGAGCCCCCTGCCTGATGCCCCCGTCCAGGTAGGGCCATGTCATTCTTCCACCATTTTTCATAAAGTTTCCATCCCCTTTCAGAGGGATGGAAAAGGAGGAGCCTGGCTTTCCTGCCCTTTGAAGCCCACCCCATCCCCTTTTTGAGGGTGATGTCATCTGGTTTCTCTCTCTCTCTCATGGTGATGTGGTCCAGAGCCTTTGCAGTGGACACCATTTCTCCATCCCGTTTATTCTTTTCTAATGGTCCTTTCATTAGTACTAAAGCACTTCAGGGGCTATATTTTCAAATTTAAAATATATTAGCAACATAGCGCTTAAATGAAAGTATTCTAGCAATCCTGTTAGTAACAAAGTAAAGAATGACGACTGGAAGCGGCTTTTCCTCCATTATTTTAAAAAACACATTATCATGTTGTAGCACTTTAATACTGAAAAAAGGGCTTTAGTGTTAAACTATCATTTAAAGGAACCACAGGTTGATAAAATGCTGCACCTCCCCCCCATGCACTGTCCCACAAAGGTGGGAATGCGTGAAAGTGGGCAGAGCTCGCTTCCTGGAGGGGTGCCCACGTGCTGGGCATTGCTGTCACCGAGAGCCCCTCCCTTGTGCTTTGGGGCATGGTTGAAGGGGAAGTCTCCAGTGTGAAAGCAGCCAGGAAGCCCCTCCAGCCCCCACTCCACAAAGGGGAGAGGCTTGAAAGAAACGGGGAAGATGGGCACTGATGTTCCTCTGACCAGAAGAGCTTGGGGTTTGCTGGTACCTTCCCACCGGGGAATGGGGCCTCTTGGGCTGGTTGCTGCAGCTGACACACAACGTCAAGAATCTTTTCTCCTTGGGTTCCCCACCCCCACCCCTTCGCACACACACAGTGCCTCACCTGGCAAGAGTCCCTGCCCCCCTGCAAGTACCCGGCGCACATCATCCTGGGGGTCAGGTAACCCTCGTAGACATTCTGGCTGTTGCAGAGCCTGTAGTCGATGATCTTCACCTCGGCCTCCCGCAGCTTTGGTGACGTGTTCTCTGCAGTGGACAGACCCAGCCAAAGGAAGAGACCCTCACAGGAGTTGGGGTTTTTTGTTGTGTGTCTAGCTTGAGGAAACAAGGTAGCCCCCAGAACAGGCGAGGACCTGTTGGGAAATCTCAGCATTCTCTCTCCCCCATCTTGTTGTTAGAACAAGTGGGCAATAGCCAGATAGGGCTCCCTTTGCCTTTTCTGTCTTTTACTGCATGATCATAAATACCTTTGGTTCTCAGGTGATCAGATCATGTGACCCAGGACTGTGCTTGAGTCATCTGTCTTATAAAAGTTAAGACCCTTCCTTGCTCCTCTCTCTCTGATCTCTCTTTGTTCTCATGGCTGCCCTTATCTGAACTCTTCACATGCTTCGAGTCCCATCGAGAAGGATGGTGAGTTAAGACCGAAGATTCTCCTATTCACTAGTTAGATGGGTAGCAAGCTCTCAATACAGATGTAAATGAAGAAGCCATCAGTAAAGTATTCTAAGTCTTTTATCCAAAGCTACCTGTATTTGTGTTTATTACAAGTCTGAAGCCACAAGTCATTAGACAAGCTTTTAAACGTTTCTCTGTGTAACTCTGCTAAATGAAGGCTGAATCCTAACAGTTTTAGTCTCATTTTCAACAGGACCCCACCACCAGCCCCTCCCACCATAAACACAACCAATGACTATTGGTTTGGGAAGCCAGGCAGGTCCTGGACCCGGCTGCACCCCGTGGGGCAGAAAGGCAGTCCTGCCTGGTCGGAGTAACAGCTCCTGCCTGCCAGAGCTGGCAATACGGGGGACATGGGTGGAGAGGCCACACCCCCCCACTGGCACCCAGGATCTGGATGAGCGCAAACGCCCTTGCCTGCCCTGCTCCTACCTTCGTTTTCGCTGACCTTGCCAAAGCCGGTGATGAAGCACGTCCTCCCTGGAAGGAACTTCTGGCCGGACATGGGGAGGCAGGCTGGGCGGACCAGAGCTGGAAGAGAACAGGGAGAGAGGTGGAGTAAGCTAGCAAGGAACCCCCTTGCCCCTGTATGGGGGGGTGGGGGAGGGGGGCTAACCGGAAAGGGCCAGGGGCCGGGAGAGCTTCATCAGCGCGATGTCGTAGTCATCATGGTCGTCGCTGTAGTTGGCATTGATGATGACCTCAGAGACAGGGATCCCCTCCGCCGGCTGCGTGAGGTCGGAGGCCCCCGCGTACACCTTCCACTCGTCCAGGATCTTCACGCTGTTCCTGAGGACACCAAAAGAGTGGAGTGGGGGACATGGTGGGGGCAGCACAGACCCCAGAAGCCCTCCCCCCCACGGCTGGGATTGGGGCCAGCCTCAGCTGAACCCTGTCGCCGCTTCCTCTTCCGCTCCCTCCGGAGGCCTTCACTGCGGGCTCCACATGTGAGGGCGCTAAAAGTGCATCGTCCCCTCACTCTTTCTGTAAATCAAAGCCTCCCTCCTTCCCTCCCTCTCTGAGAGCCCCTCCGCAGCGCCCCCAGCCCCCTTACATGAAGAAGCAGTGGGCGGCAGTGAGCACCCACTGGGGGTCGATGATGGTGCCCCCGCAGATGTGGTTGGAGCCATACTGGAGGCTGACCTGCCACGGCCACTTGCTGGCCGACGCCTCTGTGCCCCCGATGATGCGCCCGGACAACCGCTGCCCGCAGCCTGTAGGGAGGAGAGGCCAAAAAAGGCAGGTCACCGGGAGAGGATGCCCACCCACCCAACCCTGAGTACAGGACCAGGCCCAGCCGAGCTCCTCCAGCGCTGGCCCCGGGAGACCGACCGGCCCTCTGGAGGATTCCCAGCCCGCACGGAGGGGAGCCAAGAGGGACCGCAGCTCGGTTCTGGCCTCGGCCTCGGCAACGCAGCCCCCAAGAGACCCCAAAGGCGTCCTCCCTGCCACCCCCGCCCCGCCTGCCCCACCTCAGGGTCTGTCTCCTTACTCGAGCATCGGAGGGCAACATATTTTCCGGAGCTGCACTCGGAGCTTCGGGGGGGGGGCGAGAGAGAGAGAGAGAGAGAGAGAGACCGTCGTCAGGGAGGGAGAGACCAGGCAGGGGGTGGGGGGAGGGGGCAGCACCTGACTCCACAGTCGCCCCTGGGGACACCCAGAACCCGCGCCCTTCGCCTGCCCCTCCCCTGCGAGGAGCCAGCTCCTCGACCCACGCAGACCCGTGGCCGTGGGACCTCAACCGCTTGGGGGTGGGGAGATACATGCAGCGAGGCCCTTCCCCATCCCGGGCATTTCGGGTACCCATGGGGGAGCCGAGCCATAGGAAGGACCCTTTTCTCAGTTGAATCCCCCCTCCGAGACCCCTCCCCCCACAAGGCTGGGCGAGAGAAAGATGCCTGGAGACCCGCTGGCCAGAGGAGGAAAGCCCCCCGGCGCCCTTTGCAAAACCCCCTCGTTCGCTCCGGGTTTTCCTCGGAGCCCTCGCATAGAGAGGCTGCGGCCGCAAGAGGGCCAGAGAGCCAGAGGGCCCTGGAGCAGCCTCTTTCACTCCCAGCAACCACACCAGAGCTCTTGGGGGCCCGGAGGGAGTGGGCCTCCCTTTGCCCAGGGCCACCGCCAGGAAAAGGGAGCTTCCTGCGGTGGAAGGGGCAGAGGAAGCCGGGTGGTTTATTTTCAGCCAGTGAGGGTGAACCAGGGAGGGGTCTTCTTATGAAGAAGGGCCAGGCAGGACCCCCGGTAACCCCCATCCCCTGACGGCACCAGCCAGCTTATCAGAAGCCAGCCTGGCAGTGGGCGGGGGCCTGCCGGCCGTGGCGGCGCTGCTAGGCGCTGCTGCGTCGGGGCTTCTCACTTTCAGACTGGCCTGGATCTAGGCTGCATCTTCCTCCCCAGAGGGTCAAGGCGAGCCAAGATGCACCTTGCGGCCGGGCCTGTTCTCCGGGGGGCTGGCACACCAGACCCCCCACCTGCTGCCGCCCCCTCCGCCCCCTCCTCCTCCGTGGCCAGGGAGCAAAGAGCACCGGCGGAGCAGGGTGAGGGAGAAAAAGTGGCCAGGGTAGCCCTCCCAGGGCTTAGAGAGGCCCAGAGGGGCCAAAGAGCCACGCGCCAACCATAGAGAGCCCCATGGGTTGGGGGCACGGATGGCTGCAGGGGAGCATCGAGGTTCGGAAAGAGCAACAGGCTGCAGCTCCTGCCCGGTGGCGACCCAGTGAGGGTGAGGGTCCCCCTTTCCTCTCGTTGGTCACCTGTTGAGGCTCTGCTGAATGGTGTCCTCCATCCCTCCGACCAACAGGCTTTTCCCCGAGTAGGACAGGGGACGTACTCCGTCTGGGAGGCGCTGGGGAGACAGAAGCCGTTTGCCGTCACCCTCGGCTGGGGGGCAAGACCTTCCCCTAAGGAGAGGGGCAACAGCTTCCCCCACGAACACAAATGCGCTCCTGCAAGAAGGAAGCGCGGACGCAGCTGGCGAGAAGCCACGGGGGGAGGAAGGTTCCGGCACCAGGGCAAGGGGCTCCCTCCTGCCCCATTCACCTCCTGCCCCACCCTCTGCACATGCCCCCAACCCCACCCAGGCGGGGCAGGCTTACTTCAGGAAGCCAAGCTGCCTGCAGGTCTTCCGGGAGAAGGCCTCACTCCAGGCGTTGCTGCACACGGGCAGCCAGTCCCTCTCTGCATCCGAGAAGACGTGGAGCAAGGACTGGTTCCAGCCAAACCGGACTGTAGAGGGGGGCGGGGGGGAGATGACTGAGTGAGGTGGGGGCTGAATGCCCATCTCCCCCCAAGGAGAGAGGCAACAGCTTCCCCCTCTGAACAGCCACCCATGCTGTGCAGCCACCCTGAACGCCCACCCTCCCTGGACGCCCCCCTTGTCCTCCCGGCACTCCATTCCACGGTCCCCCGAAAGCCCAGCCAGGGGCTGGATCCTTACCGCAGTCGAGCTCGTCGCTCCTTTGGGAGCAGTCAGAGACCCCGTTGCAGCGCACAGTGTGGGGCCGGCAGTTCTCGGCTGGCTCCTTGTAGACGATATCGGTGCCAGAGCGCCAGAACAAGACTGGGGGAAGAAAGGGGAGTGCTCACTTGACCCTTTTGCAGTACAGCCAAGATCCCTGAGCTTCTCCTCCAGGTGCCTCGTGCTCTTCCTCGCCCAGAAGCGCCACGTGCACCGCAAAAAGAGGCTGGTAGAAGTGGACCCTCCCACAGCAGCCAGTATTTCCAACGAAAGAGGACCCCCCTCCATAAGCCTCTCTGGAACTCCTGTGCCTTGGCTGCTTCTCCCAGTTCAGGCTCAGCCAGATGGCCACATGCCACTCCCGGGCAGGAAATTCAGGGTGCAGACCTGGACTCCCCTTTGCCTCCTTCCAGGGGTTCCCCAGCTGCTGCATGTCCATCTGTCCATCTGCTGGGGGCAAAAGGGCCCTCTGCTATCCAAAGTCCCAGATCCCGGTGAGTGTCCAAAATCCCAGGCCAAACCAGGCCCCCCTGAAGGAGAAGGGTCGCTGCCCCCGTCCCTGTTCATCCTGATGCAATCTCCCCTCCCTCCTCCCACCCTACTCAGGGCCTGGTGTGGCTGGCCTGGTACTGCCAGCAGCTCCCATGAATCAGCCTTCTGGGGCTGAGTGGGAAAGAGAGGCCGGTGGGGCCAGGCTTCTGCTCCCACTTTCACTGTAGCCTCTGGTCCACCAGGTGTCAGGGTGGCTCCAAGAACCAGCCGATGGAGGGCGGGCGGGAAGAGGGAAGCACCAGCCAGCCAGCCAGACACCCACCCACCAAGAAAAGCTGCAGGTCAGCCGCTTCCCTCTACCTGGGGACCACCAGCAGCGAAGGGTAGGGTGGAGGGGGACTCCCTCCTGCCACCGACCGGGAGGCAGGAGGGAGGGAAAGGATTCTGGGGCCTTTGGGCGTCTCCACCCCCAGTTTTGCTCACTCAGCTGACTGGGTGCTTGCCTCTATTCTCTCAGCACTTCCTTCCATTTTTTTCAGAAAACAGGCAGTCCCACTTTTAAAAAATGAAGCAGAAACGCAAGTGTGGACTATTGCCTCGGCACTAACTCTTTGCCTTTCTTAAGAGGGGTGTTTTTGCCATGGCGCTGGGGCCTTTGGGAGTTGTGTCCTTGCTTCAGCAGGCGACCTGACAGAACCACGCTGGGTTTACTGCTGGATCTTCCAGCTCCATCAACACTCAAAACACAATGGCCTTCTCCTCCCTAAATTGCAAATCCCAGGGTTCCACAGGAAACCAGCAGCAGTTCAAGTGGAATCCTAGTCCAATCTTTGTGCTGTGGGGTCAGAAAGAAACCTGTCTCCAGGGATCCTTGGGGTCCCTCTCCCTCCCCCATCCTGTTTCCCCAAACCTCCTTGCCTGCAGTTTTATGGGAGCCTTTTTTTTCTAGCTGTCCCAACAGGTATTTTCTCTCACACACTGTTGAACTTTTGTTTTGATAATGATGATGACAGTGATTTTAATTTTACTTTTTATTTTTTGCCAAGATAATGTCCTCTGCATTTGGGGTGATGAGGTGACTTTATTGTCACATATGCAGACTTAAACTTCCCTGTTCCCTTTTTAGATCGAGCCTCTTTAGCTGCAGGTTTATTGTTTGACCTGGGCTATATCCGCACTACACTCTTATAGTGCAATTATTCCACTTTCAACATCCTATGGAATCCTGGGATTTGGATGGCAAGGCTGGCCCCTCCCTAAACTGCAAACCCCAGGATTCCATAGAATGTTGAAAGTGGAATAATTGCACTGTAAGAGTGAAGTGAGAAAATGGCCCTGGTCTTTTTATTTGTGCTAAAAAAAGCCTAAAATTTTTTAAAGGTAAAGCAGAGCTTAAATGAAATAGCATTTTAGCATAAATATAAACATTATATCAAGAAGAAAAAAGACATGTTGTCTTTCTAGTTGACAATCTTTTACCTGGGCCCCCCACCGTTTCAATAAAACACTTTACATTTTCACCAAGAGCTGTTGAAAGTTATTAAAGTCAGAGCGAGCAGTGTTTCAGAGAAGGAATGTCTTGGTGAAATGTGAGAAAATGTGACCGACCTCACACTGCTAAAAGGTTCAGCTGGGCCTCTTGCATCAGGTGAGCTGCGCTTTCCCCCTCACCGGACTGTGTTGCGCCTGCTCAGACAGGCAGAAGGTAGCAGGATGGACATGGGGAAAAGCGCTCCCTCACACACTGCCCAAAGTCTTGGCCGGAGCCTTCCACCGCTGAGGACCCAGAGAAGGGCAGCCAGCTCTTCCCACAGGGTGGAAAGCCCTTTTGGACCCAATGTCCCTTTCAAAGAAGAATGGCAAATTGGTCAGCCGGAGCTGTCTGTCTGCAGCATGGCCAAGGGGGTGGGCAAAGAAAGGGCACAGCCAAGGACTGGCTGCCCAAGCAGCACGCACCTGGCCTCCCTTCTACTCCTGCCGTGCCATCTCATCCTCTTCCTCCACCTTCCCTTCTGCACTGATTCAGAGGCAATGGTGGAGAAATCAGGAGCAAGATTTCTGGCATGTGGTTTTGTGAGTGTGGCAGGTCCTTTGCCAACTTCCCACAAAAGTGCCATGGAACCAGGTCACTGTAGCTGCCACCTCCACCACCACCCCTCCCAGTTGGCTGGCTGGCTGGCTGGCTGGCTGGCTGGCTGGCAGCTTGGCTTGGCTTTGCTTGGTTGGGGCAGAGCCAGGATCCCACTGGATTTGCATTTCCATGCCCAGCCTCCACGTGGGCGTCCCTCAAATGATGTGCTGGGTATGAATCAGTTTCTCCTTTGGAAATGCCAGCCTTCTTTGCCTCTGTTCCAGCGTGCACAAGGGCACAGACGGGGAAAAGGCCAGGGCACCTTCCATGCCTTCCAAGCCACAGAGCTGTAGAGGATGGGGGGGGGCATCTTCCAAGCTGGTTGAAGGGCCAAGGGCAAAACTGGGATGAGCTCTCAACACCACTCACTTCGTTGGGCCTGCTTTCCTGCCCTGTGGCAGAGGGGGAACAAGAAACCTTGGGGGTGAATTGCGGGTGCAGGGAGATTATGTCAGAGCTGAGGAGGAGCACAGGCCTTTCTCCATTTGCCAGCCCCCTTCCTCCTTTTCCACCCATGACTAGCCACTTGCTCCCACCTGTGGTGCTCCCAAAGAGGAAGGGCAGAGAGAGGCTCCGGCAGACAGTCCAGGTGCATGTCAGTGGGAGGATAGGAGGGTGGGAGGGGGATCTGCCCCTTCAGAGGCAAAGGCAAGGCTCTTTGAAGGATCCCCAGCAAAAGGCCCCCCCAGACCACATCCCACCCTTAGTCAAGCACTGCTTGCCCAAACACAGCTCTCAGTCCCAAGTACAGCATCAGCAGCTGAAGAGTGAATCGATACTTAGGTAAATCTCATCAGCTGAATGGAGCTACTCTGGTTGGGACTGGGAATAGGAACTGGGCTGTACCTCCCCTCCAGAGAACGTTGTTCCTAAATAAAACCCCCACCGTGCCCGGCTCCTCTTTGACCAGAGGCAGTCTGCTCAGGCACTTGTTCAGTTCCGTGACTGGGTGCCTGCAGACCAGCTCTTCCCCCTGGGGGGCGTTAAGGGATCCCAAAACCCATTCCCTCCCTCCCCAGCACCCCAGACTCACAGAGCAGGATGAGGGCCAGCAGAAGCACGATCAGGACCAGCAGGCAGGCAACGAGGGCCACCCTCTTCCGGCCCATCCTCCCCAGGAGGCCTTGAATGTTGTTGGGGTGGAGGAGGCTGTGGGGCAGGGAGACAGCCAGGGTTAGGAGCCACTTGCCTGGGGAGCGGAGGATTATTGGAAACGGCGGGGGGGGCTGCCCCTTAACTCCAGTTACAGCCTGCTGGCCAGAAGTGGGAGGTGCAGAATACTTGGAATGCTGGGATGGGGGGGCTTGCTAGTTTTGTTAAACTTCCCCCATGGCCTCCCTCCACAATAGTGGCAGGAGAGGGGTGCCCCTGCTCCTTATGACCTGAAGGAAATGCCAGGGGAAGAGAGGCAGCCCTCCCCCATCCTTGCCAAGAGTTGACAGAGCACATGCCTACTGAGGGTGCTTGGAACCCCCAAGACTGGGTACCCCAGTCAACTGCTGCCTGAAATGGGGGTGAGAGTGCAGGGTAAGGTCTGCCAGACTGTCCCCCTCTGCCCCCTATTGGGCCTGAGAGAGGAGGAGGGCTGACTGCTCTACCCTCCCATGCCTCTGGAAGGCCCACCTGGCAATGAAGTGGGGGCTTGCATCTCCCTCACCCCACTGCCAACTCCCCATCTCAGCTCAGAAGGGCCCATCATGCCAGCACCCCCTCCCCACCCAGCCCCCTAAATCCAGGACCCCCAGCAGGTGTCTCCTTACCCCCACCCCATCCCCATGACCTCCCCCACTTACTACTTGAGGCAGCCTGGGCCATGCAGGACGGAGGAACGGCTGGTCGGGAGTTGGTCGTGGTTGCGTTTGCTGTGAAGGGTCTGAAGGCCACACCGTGGACAGTCTCTTTGGAGGGGGTGGACGGGCCCACAAAGAAGGGTGGAGAGAGACAGGAACTGGGGCTCAGGGTGCCATGATGGGGGCAAGGAACTTCCTGTTGTGGGAAAAGAATGCCGAGGCTGGAGGAGGGGTCCCTGCCCAGGGCAGCTCCTCTGAAAGGGCCAACAGAGTGACCCCCAATATGGGGGGCTGCATCCGAGGGGCAGAATCCCATCAGAAGCCCTGGAGCTGAGCCCCCCTCTGCCTTCTCCCCATCTGCCCCCTACATATTTTTTGGCTGGATCTTCATAGCCAAAGGAATGTCCAAGCAGAGGCCTCCGTAAAGTGGCCGGGATTCTGGCTGTCTGGGGCCAGCAGGGACAGCAGCTTCTTGGCAGGACAAAGATCCCCATGAAGCCTGCTCCTCTGGAACTATCTCTCTCTGTATGTGTGCTGTGTGAGTATGCGTGAGTGAGTGTCCCTTTTGGGAAGAGATGTGCGTGCGAGTGGCCCGGTTCATCTGAGTGGTTTTGCCAGTTCCTTCCTCAGAAACAGAGCCTGGTATTCTTTGGCTTGCAAAGGCTAAAATACATACAGCTAAAAAAAAAATCACATCACACACAAGTTTAAAAGATAGTTAAACCAACAACAGAGTTAAAAGCAGCTGAAAGGAAGACTGTTAAAAAAGAAAAGGCGACACAGCAATTCTGAAAGGCTCTTCCTTCACCCTTCCTTCAGTCAGCCCTCAAAGGCCTCCAGAAACAGAAAGGTCTTTGCCTCCCTGCAGAAAGAGAGCAGGGAGTGATCTTGCCTCCCTAGGGTTGGAGAGCAGGGGGGGGAGCCACTGAGGAGGCCCTCTCCCACTTTCCTAGCAGAGGTACCTGTGAGGGTGGTAGAACAGAGAGAAGGGCCTCCCAGCAGATCTCAAAACAGGGGCAGGCTCACGTGTGAGAACACAGTCCTTCGGTTAACCTGGACCCGGCCATATGGGGCTTTCTAGGTCATAACCAGCCCTTTGAATTACATCCGGAAGTGGACCAGCAGCCGGTAGTGCTGTTGAAGCAAGGGAATTTGTGTGCAAGGCTCAAGATTTCTAAATACTCAGAAACAATGACGTCCTCCTGCATCCTGGAATGCCGTCCGACTCGACAACAACAACAAGCTGGGCAACCTGGCAGGCAGCAGGCCGGTGCCTCCCTCTGACTCACGCACATCCTCTCCTTCCCCGCCCCAGCTGCTGTTGACTTGCTATTTTATGGGACTTAATGTCTCCTCTCGCTCATACACGCCCCAGCCTGGCAAGGGGAGGGGAAAAGACTTGGAGGCCTCTGTGCCATCCCCCTGGGTTCCAGTGGCAAGATTCGGGGGTACTTGGCCCTGGAGCCCTCTTGGTCTCTTTGGAAGTCACCCCACTCCCACCCTTGGGCTGCAACAGCCTCCCCCCCAACGGCAAGGCAAGGGCCATGACTGTGTCCAGCCGATTCCACACTCAGGATCAGGTCCTCCTCCTCCTCCTCCTCCTCCTCCTCCTCTCAGGATCCTGCCTGCCTGCCCTTGTGTCTTCTTGAAACCACCTTGAACTCAGGAAGGCAGCACAGTCCCTCCCAGACCCCCTGCACAGCTGAGGCCAGAGTTTCTGGTGGGAGGCTGCCATGGTGGGAGAGACCCTTCCTGCATTTGGGTCTCAGCCCGTTATGGCTGCCTCCCCCCTACATCACTGGACGTCTGCTGTGTATTTGGGTCAAGGCAGTAGAAGATTCCCAGCAACCTGAGCTTCAAAACAATCAAGAGGCCAAGACAGGCCCCCTCCCCCTCCCCCAACAGAAGGATTAGTGGGCGAGTCCTCCCTCTCCCAGCTCCCATTCCAACCAGATTCTGCCCAGACATTCTCAAGACGGCTCCTTTTCTCTCTATTTTCCCACCCCATCCCACAGCACTCCCCATAGCCTTTGTCCCACAGCCAGCAGCAAAAACAGGCCCTGGCATGCTGGGCTCCTGCCTGCCCACCTGCCTTCCCAGCCTGCCTTACCTGCCGAGGGGCCCCCACTGCCACTCCCTCTTCTCTGCAGCCTGAATCCTGGGGTGGCTGCAACCCCCCAACGCCCATGGTGTGCACTCTCCCCCGAAAAAGGCTAGCGGCCTCTCTCCCAGGCAACACGGGTGCCAGCCCAAGTGATGGTGTTGCACTGGGGCTTGTGTGTGAGCTGCCTGCCCTGCCTGGCACACTCCCTCCTGGCTGTGTGGCAACCCTGGCAGGTGCAAGGAGATGGAGGAGAGAGAGAAGAAGGAGAAACTGGGCTGACCTGAAAGGCCACTCAGCTCAGGTGGCTCAGGTTCCCTGCTCCCTGGGTGCCTGAAAGCAGGTGGAAGTCTCACCCATCTGATGCGTAGAGAAGCCTCCCCCTCCAGTTAGAGGGGACAGAAGATGCCCTCAGGAAAAGAAAGAAGCCCAGTTGGCATGGACAATGAGGTCATCCTCAGTCGCCTAGTGGCCACTCCCCAGTAGCCCTGCTAGGTCCCAGAGAGCCTCCCACAGCAGCTCCACCCCTGGGAGGGAAGGAAGGGACAAAAGAAAGAAGGAAGGAAAGAGTGAAGGAAGGAAGGTAGGACACTCCTGGCTCAGGCCAAGAGGCCAAAGGGGCCCCGGGAGTCATCCCCAGGCAGCTCTGGACCCCTCCAGGACACCGGTCATTGCTGGGGAGGAGGTGTCCCTGGATGGGAGCCAGTCCTCCTTGCACTGCAGCACAAAGGGGGCACCTCAGCACAAAGGGGGCACACCTCCCAAGGCTGGGCCCTTGTGACCCAGCACACCTTCAGCAGAAGTCAGCCTCCTCCCCGACTGCTAGTCCGCTCTGCTGCCAACTTGCAGAGAGAGCAGGCAAGAGGTGCTCTGCATCTGCCTCGACCAAGGCTTGGATCCTCTGAGAGAGAGAGAAAGAAAATGAAGCCACGACTCCGTCTCTGCCTAGAGATGCGAAGGAAGAGTGAGGCCACCCTTCTTCCCTAACTGGTGGAATCTGGGCTGGGGGCCCCAGGCAGTTCCAAAAATACCCCCCCATTCTCATGCTGTGCCCACAGTATTTATGGAGTGGCAGCACAGAAATTAAACGAATTGATCAATGAATGGATAACCACTACATAAAATTCAAAATATGGAACACAGCGGTACTGCGGTGTGAGAGTCCACTTTCAGGCCAGCAGTCTCTGTGGGATCTTCAGCCTCAGCTCCTCCATTTTTATTCAGGACTCAGGTAACATAGAAAACAGTGATGAGAACAGGAACAGTGTGTGGGCCTGAAGGGATTGGAGAAGAGTGGAACCACATGACCCCTTTGTCCTTTGGCACTGGGCCTCTGGCTCCACTCCTTGCTCTAGCCCAGGTGGCAAACAGTTTTTTAAAAAGCCATAACTACTCCACTAGCCAAGATGACGCAGAAGCCAACATGAATTCAATGGCCTAAGAAGACACAAAGATATTTGGTGGGTGCCCAAATGATATCAGGATTGGCCCCAGGAGAGTGTCTCTGGGGAGAGCATCTCACAGCTGGGGGGTGTGGCCATGATCTGGGCCGGAGTATCACACCCCTTCCTTAACAGCCTGAAGTTCAGTGTGGGTTGTGAGGCAGCCAGGTGGCTGTGCGGAGGGAGCAAATAGTCCCCAATACTCCCCCTCGTCTTTGGGCAGACTCTTTCCCAAAGGACCGGTGGCACTCATCTGTGCCTTTCTAATCAACCCCAAGGGGCGGGAGAAGCAGGATAGATAGAGCACAGTTAGCACGTGCAACTCACTGCCACAAGACAGAGTGAGGGCTGCCAACTTGGATCAGTTTAAAAAGCGCTGTCTACAGTCATGGAAAAGAAGACAATCTGTGGCTGCTAGTTGCAGTGGCTGTCAGTCCCAACTGCTGGGGAGCCCATTCAGCGGCCGCTATCGCCTTCCCCTCTTGCTCATAGAGGGCCCCCGGCAGCAGTGAACTGGTTGGCCTGGGGGGGCCTGATCCAACATGAGAGCAGGAAGAAGAAGAGTGGAGCCACGGGGCCCACCCACGGCTCGGGTTCAGGGCCCCCAACCCCCAGCCACAGCAGATCTGGCCGCTTGTGCAGTTTCGTCCCCCCCACCCCGGCGCATCCTGTTGGAGGTGCGGGGGGCGGAGAGGAGCCTCCTTCTCCCACGGGAGTTTGGGCTTAGCTGGGGCCCGTGGCTGGCCTGGCCTGGCCTCGCTGCTCCCGAGTGGCGGGGCAGGAAATGCCCGGGCAGGCGGGTCGCCTGGGGGCCCGCGCATCATGCCCGGGACGGACTTCAGGTGCTCCCAAGGGAAACAGGCGCGCTCCCGTCCCGGGGCAGTCTCGCCCGCCCTGAGGGAGGCGGGACCGCGCAGGGACAGAGAGAGCCAGGAGGAACGAGGGGGATGGAGGGGACGGGGGCGGGTGCCCGGCCTCCCCGCAGCTGACCCGCCTCCCTCTCCCGCGGGCGCCTCCAGGCCTCAAAGGCGGCGGCGGCGGCGGCGGCGGCGGCGGCAGGTGCTGCGTTGCAACGGCAAGCGGGCGGGGGAGGGAGCGCTGCCGGGAAATCCAGTCCTGAGAGTCCCCTCCCCCTCCCCCTCTCCCTCCCCCCAGTGTGAGAGGTGTGTCGGCTGGTTAAGGCTACGAACGAGAGCTTTGCACATGCTCAGAGGCAATGTCCTTGGATGACTTCACACCTCCCAAGGCTGGGCCCTTGCGGAGCAAGCAAGCTCCGCAAATGCTTCTGGGAGAGGAAGGCGCTCTCCGACCCCCCGACCCCCCCTCCTGCCCGCGGGGTCCAAAAGGGCGGAGATAGCGTTCCTCGCAGAAGCACAGCAGAGCCGTAAAACTTTACAGCGCGGTAGGGCAATCTTGCCCTTACTGCTCTGAGCGCTGTCTCTCCTGTGCGAGGGAAGGGCCTCCCCAGGGAAACTCTCCATGGAGTCCCGGAGGCGGAAGGGGCCGCGGGGTCCCTCAAGGCCATTCCCCAGCTCGGCCCGGGATCGCCGGCTAAAGCAACCCCAGCAGCAGGGAGCTGCCCAGCCTCTTTCTGAAGAAGCCCAGAGTGGGAGACCGACAGCGCCTCCTCTCTAGGCCTTGGTTCCACTGCCAGACCACCCGTACGGTCAAGAAGTTCCTTCTTCTGAAGTTCAGTCTAAATCTGCCCTCCCGTAAGCCCAGGCGACCGAGAAGGCGCCCGCCCCCTCCTCCTCCCGTGGCGGCCCTTGAGGTGCCCAACGGGTGCCATCACGTCACTTGACGGGCAGCCTGGACTCCTTGCCCGGTTCGTGGAAGCACACAGTGGCCAAGGAGGATCATCCTCACGTTCAGAAAACAGGAGCAAGGCGTGGGAGGGAATCCACGCGTGAAATCGGGAAACGAGGAAGGCAGAAAAATCCCACCCGTTCCAAGGGGAGACGCTCATTGCTGGGGGAGGACCTCCCTCCTCATGCCTCAAACCCAACCGGCCGTCGAGGGGCGATACAGGTTATCCTCCAACCTCTTGCGGAGCCCGGGGGGCGGGGAAGCCATGCTACTTGGGAAAGGCCCCCCTCGCCTGCCCCCCCGTCCCAATCTCTGCCGCACGTGAGGAGTGTAGCGTAGCCACTATACTTCCCTCTGTGCCAATTGCCTCCCCACCTGGAAGGAAGGTGGCCCTCCCCACCAGCCAGCTCCCTGGGCTTCACCGCCCACGGCCCCTTTCGGCCAGGCGATTCCCGTCAAGCCCACTCAGCGTGCAAAGGGATCTCTCTCTTTCCCTCCCTCTCTCCCACGCGCGCACACACGCCCCTGAGGCCTGAGGGCAGCACCTCCCTCTGTGCACCGGAGCAAGAGGGCCCTAGCCCAGGGAAGCTCATGCCAAAAACAAGTGCGTTGGCCTTCAAGGCCCACAGGGCTCTTCGCAGGGGGTCTCCCGCCCCGGAAAAGAGATTCAGAGCAACAAGAGGATGAGGAAAAGGCAAACTAGAAGGGGCGCGACCCTGGAGCAGAGAGATACCCCACCCACCGGAAAGCCCACCGATCACGGGAAAAGGGAGGAGAACAAGGATCCCCGCCTGGCTCACGGGAAAAATTTGGGAGGCCCTCAGATGGGCAGGAAGGCAAGGGGGCGGCCACGAGGGGAGAGGAGGGTGTGGCTGGGACTACAATATTAAATTAAAAGAACCTTGAGTTAGAGGCAATGCGGATAGCATCCCTCTCAGGCAGCAACGCGCCCGCCCCCCACCCGGCCACGAGAAACCCCTTCCTCAGCAGCCAGTCAGCTGCCGAAAGCCCTCCCTGAAAGGCCACAGGGGAGGGGGGCAGCACAGCCTCCCGTGGCAGGGAGTTCCACGGCCTAGGGCAGCCTCCTAGGAAGCCCCTCTTTGGGCCCCCCGCCCGACGGCAGCAGCCTCCCCGCGAAAGCCAGCGCAGCGCAAACGCCCCTGATCGCCGGCAGGGGGCGGGCGACGGAAGTGGGCCGGCGGCGAGCGGGACATTCCCCGCGGGAAAAGAGAAGAGACGGGGCGGGGGCGGGGGCTTCCGCGGGGAAAGTCCGGAGGAACCGAAAGAGGCGCCCGGCGGCCTCCTCCCCGCGCCCAGAGTCTCTCCGGTCGCCTGCGGGACGGGCCACGCCACGAGGCGCTGCCCCGAGGATGCTCCGGGCGCTGCTGCTGCTGCCGCCGCTGTTGCTGAGCTGCGCTTGGAACCACGGTGGGCGAGACCTCGCGGGCGGGTGGCGAGCGGGTGGGCGAGCGGGCAGAGGGACAGTGGGGCGGCCAGGGAGCCTCTCCCTCCGGCCTCGCCGCCTTCTCCCATCTGGCTGGGGGAGAGACGGGCTGAGAGTGGTCTCTAGGGATCCTATGGGGGATGCCTGTGGGCGAAGCCTCCGTATGACGGGGCGCTCCTCCCAATGCCTGTCTGCAGGAGTGGGAGGGGAGAGCCTCCCTGCGCCCCTCCGCCCGCGGTTTGTGGCCAAGACCTTCCATCACGAACTCCACTGGGACCCGGCGCCCCCGCTTCCCGGCCCCGCACTCGGCTGCACCGCCGCCACGGCTGCTGATCGGCGCCTCTACGAAGTCCAGTATCGGTGGTAAGAAAAGCAGGCGGGACAGAGAGAAGGAGGAAGGAAGGGAAGGAGAGCGAGGGGGGGCCACCCGGGGGGCCCACCCGCAGCTTCCCCCTCCGTCCCTCCCTCCCTCCCCTCCCTCCCTCCTCTTAGCTTGCAGCAGGGCCCGGTGATCAAGGTCCAGTTGGCCCCAGAGCTCCAGGCCCTTCACTGACCCAAGGGAGGGAAAGGGAAAGGCGCGCTTCCCGACTCTCTTGCCCTTTCTGCCACTTTCACTTTCAAAACAGTGAGAGCACTGTTTTGGGAGCCGGCTGTTGGTCTCCCCAAGGCTGGGGGACTGGACGTGGTTCACCCCCTGCACTGGCTTCTGTGCCACCATCTGCTGTGGCCACCCACACTAGCCAATACCTATATATGGAGGGGGTTCTTTGTGGGGGACTGTCTCTGTCTGCCTTCATCCAGACCTACCTTGCAGGTATGGGAACAGCAGCCACTGGACCCCAGTGCCAAGCTGCATGGGCATTATCCACCTCACCTGCGACCTGTCCTATGAGACCCAGGATCCTACCAAGCGCTACCATGCGCGTGTGCGAGCTGTGGCTGGGCCTCACGGGGCCTCTGAGTGGGTCCATGCACCCGTCTTCGTACCAAAGGAAGGTGTGTCCTGCTGCCACACACAGCAGATCCTGCCATCCACTCCCCTGGCACCCTGGTCCCCTCCTTCTGGCCTGGGGCCAGATACTGGAGTGCCCTGTAGTGGGCCGGGAGGTGCCATGTTTGTCAGGTTGATTCCTAAACCAAAAGGGCTACCTTGCCCTGTACCTTCTGATGCCCACCTTGGGCACGGGGGTGGAGGCACCTCCTTGAGACCAGAGCTCTGGAAAGAATGGGGCACCTTCCTACTCAAAGCCACAATAATTTCCTTACTGCCTAAAGTCCCACCAACCCAACAAGCAAACAGTGTGTGTGCACGTGCACACACACATGTGTGTGTGCCAGGTATCCCCTTGACTACATGCGGTCTCTCCATTTCCCCAGCGACCCTGTGGCTATCGCACTTGAGCCTGGCCGTCCACAATGGCATCATCCGCATCTCAGTCCAGCTTCCCTCCAGCCCCTGGGGCAATATCACCTATGAGGACCTCTACCCATGGTCTAGGCAGTATTATGCCTACATACGGAGTGTGTTGAATGGGAGTGAGGTGAGACTGGGGGGGGGCTTGCCCTTTGGCTGGCAAACTGAGCCTGTCAGCTCCCAGAAGTGGGGAGGAGGCCGCTGGCTGGCTGGGCTTCAGGAGCTCCTCTCTGGGTCCAGAAAGTGGCACTGTGTGTGTCCCCACACTGGGGAGGGAAGCTTGTGACCAGCCTTGTCCCACCACCACAAAGAAGGCACAGACCTGGCCCCAGGGAAGAGCTGGGCTGCCAAGGCATCTGGGCATAGTCGGGCACACAGTGGCTAAGACCTGACCCCACCCCGCAGCTGCCTGGCCTCACCTGGTTCTCCTCCACAGCTGGTGCACATTGGGAACAGCACAGAGTTTGATCTCCCAGCCCTGCCACTGGGTGATCTCTACTGTGTCAGCGTGGAGCCTCGGGTCGCCTCCCGGGGGAATCCTGGCAACCGGACAGAGGAGCAGTGCATTCCCCTCCCACCCTTGGAGGAAGGTGAGCCCCCTACCCCCCCCCCACACACGCACACACAGAGGCATGTGGCATAGGCCCAGCATCCCCCTCATGGCCATGCAAAGCAGCTCCAGAGGCTCCTGGGGGGTGGCATGCCCTGCAGCTCCCTCCCTCTTGCTCCCTCTCTGCCACTGAATGCCAGCCCAGGGTGCAGAAGGGCTCCCTTCCATCCCTGACAAGAACCCACCGGCAGGTCCTGGAAAGCACCCCAGCCCTCAGTGCCTTCATGGGAATGCCATCGTGTGGATAGCCAATGACCCTTGGTTGCGGGGGGCCGGGCTGACATCTTTCTTTGCAGACCACACCAGACCAGCTCTCCTTATCCCCCGTTTGGCCCTCCTGAGCTTGCCTATCCTTGGTGCCCTGGTGGTCAGCTTGGGCCTGGCCCTGGCCTACGTGAAAAAGCCCACCAAGACCTTGCCAGCGGTGCTGGTGAGTGTGACACTGGGGGCCAGCAGGGCCTACCTCTTGAGTGCAGGGGTAGTCACATCACAGGGGTGATGCAGGAAGTCCGGTGGGAGTGGGGTGGGATAAGAGTGTGTGCTGTCTCGCCGTCTCTCTCCCTCTGCTTCCTAGCTCTGACACCGCCAGCTCTGCTTGTGTCACACACAAGCCCAAAGCAGCAGGACAGCCCCTTGGTGGGGTTGGTGGGTAGGGGGAGATTGAACAGCTGCTCAGGGGTATCCCTCTGCCTGTGCTTTCCCTCCTCAACTGCTTGCTCAGAGGGCAAAGCTGGCCATCAAAGCCCAGTATTTGCAGGGAAGAGGCTCTGACAGCCAGCAGAACAAGTCACAAATAGGCCCATGGCCTTTCAACCCTGGGTTCCAGGCAAGTGAGCTCACCCCTGCTGTCTGATCCCTCCTCCCTTCTGTTGCAAAAGGTTCTGCCCCTCCTCAGTGAGTGGGAGGGTGAAGAAATGGGGCAGAATCTCAGGGGCTGTGCTGGCTGCCCAAAGGCCCACCCCAGCCAACGCACAGAGGCACAAGGCCCAACAACTCAGCCTCTTTCCCTTTTGTTCTTCTCTTCTTGGCTGCCAGAAGTCCGTGCTGCAGCGCAGCCCCCTGCAAGAGCCGTGTGAGCTGCTCCCACCCACGGTGAGAGAGGTGGTCCTGCAGGTGGAAAGGGATCCCATCCAGTTCCTCTCCGTCCTGGGCCCAAAGGAGCAGACCAGCCCTGACTGGGCTCGGAGTTGGGGCACAGAGAAGCATGGCTGGTGGCTGACGTGGCCGGCGGAAGGGGGCGTGGGAATGAGGAGGGGTCTTTTGGACAGCAGCATAGGGAGCAGCACTGACAGCGGTATCTGCCTGCAGGAGCTCTCGGGCAGCCTGTCCCTGGGGAGCAGCCAGGCGGGGGGCCCTCTGGAAGACCTGCGAGGAGAGGCAGAGCTGATGCAGGAGCCAAAGGACATCCCCCAGGGAGGTTTCTCTGGGTACCAGAAGCAGGCAGGGCCCCCTTTGGAATGTGCTGCCTGTTGTGGGCCTCCCCCAGGCATAGAGGGGACTGACCACCCTAAGGTTGGCTTGGTGACCGGCTACCTGAAGCAGACCTCCCTTGGTCTTCCCACTGGCTCTGACCCGGAGCAGGGACTCTCCAAACAGAAGGGGCCAGGGGAAAGTGGCCTTCAGAGCTGTTAGGACCCCAGCTGCTTTAAGCAAGCACCTCCTCCCTCTGGCACATGCAGTGTCCTGACACATCTGTGGTGCTGGTGCGAGAAGAGTCCCCTTCCCTCATCCCCCTGACGCCTGCACCAGCACCAGAGGGAGAAAGACAGATCCCTCCCAGCTGCGAGGCTGGCAGCTGAAGACAAGGACAGGAAGGCCCAACGGGACATGGGGAAACCATGCCGGCCAGATGCCTAAATGTAGTTCTGCACTGTGCTATTTTGGCTGCACACTTAAAGCAAACAGGGGGCCTGGCTCAACATTCTTCTGAGAAAGGAAGGTTGATTCAGTGGTAGGAGGTGTCTAGGTGCCCGTATATGCATGTGTGTGCATGCACGCACATACGTGTGTTGCATTTGCTGACTGTCATTTAATACTGTTGTTTTAACAGATGACCAGCCATTTTCCAAAAGTCTGATCTTTTCGTAGAAGTCAACTTTATTTATTTATTTATTTAATATAAATCTATTTGGAGCGTGGAATATTTTCATGAAAGCGTTTAAGTGTATTTAATAAAAGATTGTTTTGCTACATTGTATTTGGAGCTTTGCTTGGGATAACAGTGTCAGCCAGTTAACGAGGCCACTGCTGCCAGGATCCCATCCCATATTCGGGGGCGGGGGTCTGCAGTTTCAAAAAGTCTGGTGTTGGAGCAAAGAATGGAAGCCCATCCAAGTGAATCACATCAGCCTTCCTAATCCCCTTGCAGAAAATTTCGAACCTTTCTCCAGCCTCCACCCCACTCCCGAAGGCCCAGCCCATCCACCTTCCTGCCCTGAAACACCGGGCAAGCATGCTGTCCTGTGCCCTCCCCACCAAAAGCTGCCCAATGTATCCCAGTTTCCAGTCTTGGGGGGCAGTTCCATGACACCCCAGGGGCTCCCCCTCTGTATTCCCAGTCCTTAGCTGTGATCCAGATTTTGCAATACACACACGCACACACACACACACACAGCATATTCCCAGGCTTCATCCTGAACAGGGCTGAGCCAGTTCCCCTTCTTACTCCCCCAGCCTTTTACTTTCCTCCTGAGTTTGCTCTCATGGCAGGGGGCGGGAAGGGGTGGCTTCCTTTACAAAAGCAGAAGGAAGTTCCTTTGAGAGAGTTTCTTGTGAAACTCCTCAGGGAAACTTCGGAAGCTGACTTCCCCTCCAGGAGGGGCTCTGCATGTCGGCCAGGAGAGGAATGCCCCGTCCCCCCTCCCCTGTCCTGGGCAGTTCCCGCATTAACCCCCAGCATTTGCAGTGGGACAGCAGAGGAAGCTGCTTGTCAAGGATGACAAAGAAACAGTCAAGAGAGTGGCCACTGGTCGCAGGACAAGCAAGAGCCCTCCACCCTGCTTCAGAACTTGGGCCTTTCTGGGGGGACCCCTGGAGAGAACCAAAAGTCTGGCAGCCCCTTCCCCCAAACCCAGGAAGATTCCCTCCAAAGAGCATCAGGGGTGCTCCAGCCCATTGTGAAAGACTGGAAAGAGCCTTATTTTCCAGACCACTGCTACCCCAGGGGCTAGCAACCCCCTTCACCCCCAGGGCCTTGCCACCGTCCCACTGGGCACTTCAGAGGATGGGTGTGGGGAGGGTGACGGGGTCAAAAGAGTGATCAGTGGTAGCCGTGGGGCAGTTGTGCCAATCTCAGGGCCAGTAGGTCAAAGCAATCACAGAGTCATAGAATCACAGAGTTGGAAGAGGCCGCAGGGGCCATCCAGTCCAACCCTCTTCTGCCACGTGGCCCCCTGCCATACATAAGGGAGAAGTCTCCAGGCAACCTAGCTGTGACAGGATATTCTGGTGGAGCCTGATTAACCAGCAAGCCCTCTTGGTGCCTTCCTTCCACCCACCAGGGTCCATCTGGTGCCATGGTGGGTGTGTAGTGCCAGGCCAGGGCCTAAGGGTGCCACCTGCCTTACCAAGGTGCTCCTCAGAGGGCAGCAGCTGCCCGGTTCCAGCCCTGACAGCTGTGGACAGGAGCAGGGCTCCCTTGCCCACATATCTCTGGCCTGGCATGGGCATAGCTGTCCACCCATGACCCACAAAGGCCATGTCTTGGGTCCTGCTCTCCTGCCCTCATCGGTGGCTGTTCAAGGTGTTGGATACAGAGGGGAGCACCATCTCCTCTACTGCAAAGGCCCTGGGGGATGTAAAAAGACCCCTCTCTGATGCACCTGTGTGCTGGGGCTGGTGGGCATCATGGGGGAAGGAGTGAGGCAGCATCTGAGGAGGGGGCCCACAAGGGCAGAGGCCACCCTGCGTGGCTTCACTCCCAGCAGCGGCCCTCCAAGCAGTCCTGGGGGAAGGCACAGAGGCCCCGGAGAAACTGCTGCCCAAGGCCCTCTGGGGAAGGCTGGATGTGGCTCGGCTCAGGTTCTTCTGTCGTGGAATCGCGTGTAGCTGCCGCCGCCCTTGCTGCCTTCATGCAGGGAGCCACTGATGGTGAAGGGAGGGCCCAATTCCACCTCCACTGATTTCAGGTTGCTGCAGGGACAGAGACAGGCAGAGGGAGAGATGCAACAGCCCCATGAAGCCACAGCAGGTAGCCCCTCCTCTGGCCCCTTCTCCTCCCCAGCACCCCACTTCTGCATGGGGGAACTCCCTGCCTCTTCTCCTTCTTCTTTCCTTTCACCCTCTGAGGAGGCACAGGCCTACTTTGTATCCCTGGAAGTTACTGTGGCCCCAAGCCAGAAAGGCCAGTGTGCAGCTCTCCCTCCCACGGAAGAAGAAATACAGGGGAAAACTCACGAGAGACCCTTTGGAGGTCTGCCTTCCCCTCCCTTGGCTAATGGGGGGGCCAATCTGGGCTGGACATTTTCCAGTTGCCACCTGAGTGGTCCTGCCTTTTAGAGAGTGATTTGTGTTTGCCGGCACTTACCGGATGTGGTAAAGGTTGAAGACAAAACTGGTCCCTGGAAAAAAAAGAGGGAAGCCAGAAGTGTTAGAAGCAGACTGGGAAGATCCCCCCGAGGACCCCCTTGTGTTAGGCCCTCAAGGGACAGCCTTGAGGGCCGGCCCAGTGGGGTGCTAGTGCTGTTGAAAGCTCTTTCATGGGTTCTCCCACAGTTTGCGAAGAGCAAACACAGGCAGATGATGCCTATTTGGGATTGAGGGTCATGTGGCATTGTCCATCCAAACAAACTTCCTTTGCGCACACACACAACGGTGGACCTAACTGCCCTTGCGGGGCAAAACATCCTTGTATCATGCAAGAAAGGCAATTGCTGGGATGCCCCTGAGTCTGATGCCACTGGGAGGAGGGGAGGAGTTGGTGCCAGCACCTTCCAGACTTGGGTGCTCCCCTGGGGGAAAAACAGGGAGTGAGTGGTGATGCTCATCAATCTTGGGAATCTGGTAGAACCTGGTGGCCCTTTCTGCCCAGCTCAGTTCCTTGGCCAGCCTGCGGGAAAAGCCTGATCACTCTGTAGGCAGGCAAATCCTTGTAGGGCAAGTCACCACCAGCAAGGGCAGCACACCTCTGTGTGTGTGTGTGTGTGTGTGTGTGTGTGTGAGGGGAGAGAGAGAGAGAGAGAGAGAGAGAGAGAGAGAGAGCACATGCAAGTATGTATCTATCAGTAGGGGAGCTTCCCTTCCCCCAATATCCCCAGGCCCTTGGACTGGACAGTGAGCCTCTGCAGTTATGCAACTGCTGTCTTGCAGGGTGGGTGGGTGGAGGCATGTCTGGTCCCCCCCCTCCTCGCCTGGTCTCTCCAGCCCAGCAGAAGGAGAGCAATGTGGGGCAGCTTCCTTGGTTTGGCTGCAGCAGCAGATTTTACATCAAGCTCCTGTTTTTGGTCAGGAAGGGGCAAAGGGGGACTGAGGTAGCTTCCATTCCTCACCCCACCCTGGCACACTGTTTTGCAGATCTCTCTGGCTCCCCCCATTGCCCGCCTCCCACAAAGGGACGAATTGCCTCTCTCAGAATCCTCCAGAAACAGCACGCACACACACACACACGCACACACACACACACACATTTCTGTGTGTGTCTGGCTGGCCACACAGTGCCCAGGGTCACCCAGGGGATCAGACTGGCCCCCAACCACCCCATGGCCCTCCCCTCTTTAAAAGGGCAAGGAGGAGGCTGGATGGTGGGTCACTCTGTTAGAAGGACAGAGCCCTATGGCACACAATGCAGCACTGAATGCTTTCCTCACCCACCAAGCCACAGCCAGACCCCACGCAAGAGGTTCCTTTTGGAGACCCCCCTCTCGCGTACTGATGGCTTCCTTGTGGGGCCGAGTGGCTGAGCAGGCCGTGTGTCCCCAGCAGCTGTGGGACTGAGCCCTGGGCACCTGCGTTCCTGCTTTGCCCCTGACCAGGCTGTCCCCAGACTTTGCCCCAGGGCCCCCCTGGAGGGATGTACTTACTGTGCCAGCAGTGTCCTTCCCGGTACCACTTGGTGAGGGCATAACCAAAGGTGCCCAGGATCAACAGGGAGAAGCTGATGCCAAGAATGAGGCCCAGGATGCTGAGGGGCTCCTCACCTGGAGGGGAAAGAAGCAGAGGATGTGGGAGGGACCAGCTGGGGGAAGAATGGGTGCCCAGGGGCTCAGCAGTGCCTCCATGGGACGCAGGCTTTTCTCTCTCCTTCAAATGTTGGGGGAGGGTGCTCTTCCACATGACCGAATGACTGACTGACTGGTTCTGTGTATTTTGACACCATCCTCTCCCCCACATGGTTTATGAAAATAACGAAACCATTATGGCTACCTTCGCTGGCAAGGATGAGCTCCCTGCTGGCCATATGCAGGAATGCCAGCAGGGTGGTCTTGTTTTGTGGGGAATCTCTTCACCTGTGAAGGGGAGAGCTGATGTGTGGGTGTGTCTGTGTGTTGTATGTGTGTGTCGGGGCGGGGGAGAAGCCTCATACTGCCAGAACAGCCTGGCCCCCCAGTTGCCACAGAAAGCAGTTATGGAAGTTCAGACTAAAATCCAAAGTGGATTGACACACCCCTCACTGACATGAGAGCTTTGCAAGTGCACAGAGGCACTAATCTGCTCACCACTGGGATTTCACAGCCTGGCTGTCTTAGAGGGGCACCTTCCCTTCCTCTCCTGCCCCAGAAGAATTCCTCACACCCAAAAGGGGCCCTGCAGACCTCCTGGGCCACAGGGCAAGGGAAGCAAGCCGGGAGATGAGTTGCAGGGGCGGGGAGAGATGTTGGGTCCAGGCCCTGGGGAGACTCCAGTGCCTCTTTCCCCTTTCCCTAGAGTGGGGGGGCTGGGTCTTCTCCTGCCTGGCAAGCGCCCCCCCAGCGCTGGTGATGCTCCCCGAGTGTGGCAGCCTCTGAGGCTCGGCAGATGGTGCTGGGAGGGAGGGAGGAGGCCGGACCCTGAGCAGGAGGGCGGCCAAGGGCCACGGCGGGGACCAGCCCCGGGCCGCTGGCTCAGTTTGGGCTCCAAGGAAGAACAGGCTCTCCAGCACCGGAGCGCCCGATCCGCCGCTTCCTCGTCCCTTTGTCTTCTTGCACAAACAGAGAGCCAGAGGCCCTGAGTCACCCCACTAGAAACGAAGGGACAGCTCACACCCACGTTGCCCCAAGACACGGAAGCAGGAAGCCTTCGCCGGCCTCCCGTCTCTCTCGAGGAGGCAGGCAGGGGGGTCCCCTTCCTGGCAGGGCCTCCTGTGCCCTGGCACACCAGGGGCGGCATGACCCGCCACAGTGTCCCCCTTCCGCTTGCCTCCGCCCTCTGAGCCGGCCGGTTGGAGTCACGGACGCTCCTCGGGGCCTGGGCGCCCCCTCGCTTCCCCTTCGCCTCGCTCCGGCCGCGTTTCCAGCACGTCAGGAGGCGCCCGCCCCGGGCCCAAAGGACGTCGGGCAGCCCGGGAGAGGAGAGGGACACTGCCCGGGGCTCCTGATCGCCGAACCTCCCTCCCGCCAAAGGGTCTCGGGGAGCAGGCCTTTCCCGCCCGTACCGCCCTGCCTCCCCCTCCCTCCCTCCTCCTCGAGGCCGATTTACCCCCCCGCCCGCGGGCCTCGGCGCCTGGGGACTGAATGTGCCGAAGCCGCCCGGCCTCCGCGCGCGCCAGGGAGGGCTTCCAGGTACGTAGGCGCTCCCAGACCTCGGGCCTCCTCAGAAAAAGGGGGGGCCTGAGGGCTGGTCAATGGGGGGCTGATCTCTGGATGCAAAACCCTCCCATTGAGATAAAGGCGCGCCGGGGGGGCGGCTGGGCCCGAAGTTTCGTCTCTCCCTCCTGCTGCTGCTGCCGTGGGGTTGGGGGTCCCGAGGAGGGCCGCTGAATTGGCCACAGATCCCGCCCTTTTGGGGGAATTGTGAAGCCCACTTCGGAGGCAGCAGCTGCAGGACGGCCCTGCCCCGCAGGACGCTTCCGTTCCCCTCCCCGCTCCCCCTCCCGGACCGCGTCCCGCTACCCCCTTAAGGAGGTCCGAGGCGGAGGAACGGTGGAGGGTCCCACCACAGGCATCCTCCTTCCGGCTGTAAGGGTCAAAGGGGGGCGGCTTCCAAAAGATGGGGGCTTGGAGGGAACCTTTCCAGGGGCTTGGAGCGAGAAAGAAAGGAAGGGCGGGCACTGCGACTTGGGCCTCTCGAGAGCGAGGAGGTAGGGGGAGCAAGCTGGCTACCACCAGCCCCGGGGCAAGTCTCCCTCAGCCCAGGACAGCTCCCTCCCCGACGACCACCCGCGGGAAAAGGCTCCCCCGGGACGGCGGCGCATCTCTCTTCCGCCCCCGCCATGAGCGCATCCCACTTCGGCGGGGTATGCAGTGGAAAGGAGGGAGAAGGAGGCGAGAAGGGGGTAAATCAGGCCCCCATCAACCTCCCTTCCTCCAGCCCTCGGGCGCTTCCTCTCCGCCGTCCCCGCGAGGGTGACTCAGGCGAAGGGTGGGAGAGGGCGGGGGCCACCCCGAACAGGTGCGGGTGAGGCTCCAGGTGATTCTCACTACCGCCCCACAACTCCAGGGGGGAGCACGAGCCGCCGCTCCCGCCGCCGCAGCCGCCGCCGCCGGGGAGGGGGAAGAGGAGGTCAGGCCATCGTCGGGGGTCGTCCGGATCCGTCCTCCAGCCCGGGCGTGCGTGCGGGTGGTCAGTCCGGAGGGGCCTCGCGACCCAGCGGCTCAGGAGAGGGAAGGAAGTCCGGTCCGCTACTCTGGCAAAAGAGGGAGATCTGGACCGAGATGGTAAGTGCGACTGGACCCCCTGCTCTGGACGCCCCCCACGCCGATTCCAGCGGGCCAAAGACGTGGCTCCGATGAACGTCGGACTGAGGGGGCGGGAAACAGGGGACGGAGGGGCGATGTGTCCCCCTTGCTCTTCAGGACGGACAGGACAGGACAGCTCTCTGCCCAGCTACGGGGGAGGGTGAGCTTCCTGCCCTGGCAGGAGGTGAGACGAGGTGCCCCCGGGGGTCCCCTCCAGTGCTCGGAGTTCAAAAGCATCCGGTGATGAGGGCGTCGCCCGCACCGGCAAGTGGCCGCGGATCCTTCTGGCAGCCGTCGTGGCAGCCTGAGGAAACCCACCGTTTGCACCACGCAGCTCCACCGGAAGTCTGGCCGAGTGACAGAGAGAGGGGAGGCGGGGGTCGGGGGCCTCTGCTCCTCCTCCCCGGCTTCCCCGGGAGCTGCCTCCGCCTGCTGCCCAGAGGCCCCGGCACGCCAAGGCAGGCGCAGCCAGCGGGGGGCAGCAAAAGCTCTCGGTGGCTTCGCTGGCCGGAGAGGAGCCGCCGAGCTTCTCCCGAAGCGGCTCGCGGGAGGGAGGGGGCTGGCTGGAACTGGGCGCGGAGGGGGTCTGCGCTGGGTTTCCCCCAGTCTCCCTCTTCTAATGTGGCCCGGAAGCCAGAAGGTGAGGTTAGAGGCAGCGACCCCCTCCTCGGAAGGGCCCTCGGAAGAGAAGCCCGAGCGCTGGGTCGGGTCCAGAGTCCTGGCTCCGGAGAGGCACATAGTACCATGGCTGCCTCCTTCGGGCATCCCCACCCAAAGTGAAGCTTTGGCACGAAATTAGGGATGCCCACCCAATCAGTGGCTCCACCTAGACTCGGATCTCTCCTTTCCCCACTCTCTGTTTCCTATTTATGGATGTGTCTGTATTCCCAAACTAAAACTGACCTAAAGCTCTCAAAATGGCCACCGCCTCCCCTTCAAAGTATGTATGAAACATCAATGAAATCACTGAAACGTCAAACCAATAAAACAATAGCAACTGAATGAGTCAACTGAAAGCCTGACCAAAAAAGACTGTTATCCCTGTGCAAGTGCAAACAGGCCAAGGGGCAGGAAGTATTTTCCAGAAGCAGGGTGCGGCCACCCGAAAGACCCTGTCTTCCTCCTCCCTGCCTCACTTGGCTGAGAAGGCAGGGAAGAGCTTCTGAGAGGCCTCAGTGGGCATGTGTGGTGGGAGCAGGGCAGGGAATCCTTCTGAGGCCCCAAACTTGACTTGTACACCAAAGCCAGCACATTGACATGTGCCCATGGATGAACTGGGAGCTGGAGAAAATGCTCAGTACCAGCAGAATTGGCAAGAATAATCCATTCTGTAATCTACCCTCCTCTTCTGGATCATGGCCCCCCTTCCCCTCCTCTAAGGAGACCCACAGCCTATTGAGCCCTGGCTGTTCAAGGGCTGCTGTCTGCCACTCTGGGCTTCTCCCCAGCACCTCTACCACCCACAGCCCATTTGCCATCAGCACCAGCCAGGAGTCACCCCCTCATGCGCATTGCATGCTTTACCTGTCATTGTGAAATCCAGGGAGTGCCCCTGGCCGGTAACTGCGCACTCTTAGGCAGTCTCCAAGAGATTCTCATGCAGCCAATGGATGTGCTTTTGCCACAGCAGCTGCCGAAACGGCCGCGGGGAGCCTTGGGCATTGTTGCCTAGGATGCCAAGCTGTGTGGGGCCTGGGTGGGCCCTGTGATCAGCTCCAGAGGATTGGGCTTTGCCAAGGCAGGGTGGAAGGGCCTCCTTTGAGTGCCTTGTGATGGTAGGCAGGCCCTTCTTGGCTTCAGGTAAGTCGACAGCGTCTCCTAGCAGCTGCTCTGCCTGCGTATCTCTGGGGTGCTTCTCTGAAGAGACCCCACCCTGCTCCTCCTTCTCCTCTGGCAACCAGATCCCTTGGTGAAAGCCTCCAGCCCTCTCCTGGTTGTGATCTGCAGCATTTGCACGGGTTTGGCCCACAGAGCAGTGTCACATGGAGAGCTCACCCTTTCGGTCTCCTTCCAGGACATGGCGGGAGTGTAGCATGGGTGAAGAGGGTGGTGGTAATGGTATGACAATATTATCATCCCCTGCCAGCCATACGCAGCCCTTCTTCCTCCCAATTCCAGTTCATGGCAACCATTAGATCAGTGATTTTAACCCTTGTTCTTCTAGATGTTTGGGACTGCAACTCCCAAAATTCCTAATCATTGGCCATGCTAGAGGAGATGTCCAAAAACCAGGTGCACCCATGACTGAGACCGACTGCGGTAGATAATTCAGCCCATCTGGAGGCAGCTGCCCTGAGCGCTCTGGAGGGATGCCCTGCCCTGCCAGCCACCCTGAACCCGAGGCAGGGCCCCCTGGATGTTGTAACTTCCATAGATTGGAAAGAGAAGTTGCTTTGCTGTGGGAGGGTGAGAGAGACCCTTCCGGCTTCAGAGGAGGCTCTTCGCTTCCTGACAGCATCTCTGTTGTCTTTTCAGGCCAAGAACCAGGAACAACCACTCAGCAACAGAGGTGAGGAGATCCTCATAAGAGGCCTGCTGCCGGTGGATCAGGCCCACGGTGGCCCCCTAGTGCAGCATCCCAGAGTTTGCCACATAGGTCATGCGCATCGTCTGTACTCTCTCCCATTTGCACCCTCCAGCACCTGGCATGCAGGAGTTTGTACCCAGGGCTCACTATGCCCCCGGTTCTCGCTCTGTTCCATCTGGCATCCATTACTCCTGTAGCATCTGTCTTCTCTTCTCTTCCACTCTGTGGCCTGGTGGGGGCACCTAATGTTAGCACAGAAATGGCTGCTTGTAACAAGTCTGGTTCCTGCTGTCTGGCACGTGTCACTGATTGTGCCCCACTGCCGGATCCCTGCCTCATTCTCCCCCTCTCTGTTCAGGTGGCCCTGAGGACCATTCTCACCCTCTGTCCCTGGGAGTGATTTATTCTGAGTTGTGAGCTGCCCAGCTCCTGTTGGGTTCCCCCCAGGTTCAATTTAGCAGCTGCTCTGTCACTTTTTCCAAGCCAGGCAAGAGCAATTTGGACCTGTTCTGGTTCTAATTGCACTTGTTCCTTTTCTCCAGAGCTGCCTTGTCCCAAAAATGTTCCCAGGGAACCAATGAATGGAAAGCCCTCCTCTGCCGCCACCACCCCATATTCCCCTCAGCTTTGCAGTCTAGCTGGCCCAGGGTATGAGAGAAGCCTCTGAGGACCTGCATTTCAGCTGCCTACTTAGCAGGCTAAATTGGGCTTCCAGAATGAGGATGCCAATTTCTTCCACATCCCTGATGCCCACCGAAGCCACAGCTGTCAGCCCCCCCAGCAGTAAACCAGAGCTGGGTAATCTAGATGAGCGGCTCTCTTCCTTTGGCCCTGCAGATGTTCTGAGCTGCAACCTCCCAAATCTTGAGGCACCAGCAGTGCTGGTGGGTGCTGGGAGATGAAGCTGCGCATCCCCCGGAAGAACCAGGAGATGCTCTTCCATACTTGTGGGCCCGCAGAGCCTTGTTCACAAACTCAGGTCTCAGTTTCTGCTGACTGAATTGCCCACTGACAGCTCCCTCCTCATTCCCAGCACCCTCCTGGGGCCCATCTTCCATACCTTTGCCCTACTTGAGCCAGCCTTCTGGCACGGTTCCACTCTTCCTCAGAGTGGTGTGTCCACCTTTCCGAAGGAGACTATTACTTTCCATGAGGCCCCAGAAGCAGGAGTGGGGTGCTGTCAGCCCCCCCCGGCTCCCTCCCTTATTGGCTTCTTCAGATTAGTGGTAGCCCCATCCTCTAGAGATCCGAGCTGCTCTCTGGAAGACAGGAGCTGCTGACATGGAGCAGGAGTCCTGGATGCGAGTTTGGCAGGCAGAGCACTGTCATCCTTCTGGGGAAGCTCTGTGCTGCCCCCCAACACCGGTTGGCCTCCTGCCTTTCTTTGGACTAGGTGTCCTTGGTTGGCAATTTCCTGGTGAAAGATCAATGTGGGGACATTGGCCCACCACCCAGGAGTCCTTGGGCTCTGCCCACTCCTCTTCTTGCTCTGAGGCAGGGTCAGCGCTGACCCCTCTCAAACTGCCTGTTTTCCTTTGGCCTTTGTTCTCCCCCCTTTTCAGCTGCTGGCCAGGAGCTTCCCCAACTTGCCAGTTAGAGGGAGGGGGGCTTGTTTTAAACACCCACAAATGAGGCTCAGACCAGTTCCCTGGTCACAGATATTTGGCAAGTGTTCGTTGGAGGGGAGATTTTGGGCATTTGGCAGACCAGAGGAGTAAAAAGAGGAAGTGGGCAGCCTGGGCCCCCTCCGTCCACCAAACTTCTGGCCCCTGCTGCCTGTCATGGGCACTTTTCCTAACTTTGAATTTCAAACATAGAAAGCGGCAGATGATGGAAGAGAGAACTGGAGCCCTTGGTTTACAAGGGGCTACAGGGAGGGTGGTGGCCCCCTGCTCTGCCATCCTTAGTGGAAGCCACTCTGCATTATCTACCTGTGAGGCTTTCTGTCTGAATAAACGGGGGGGGGGAGTTGAGGGAAAGGCAGGGCCCCCACGTGCTGAGAGGTGGGGGCAGAGAGAGCACCTGCCCATGTTCAGCCATCCGTGCCACCCCAAGGCATGCCACAGGGGAAATGGACAGTGAGACTTTTTTGCAAAAAAAAAAAGAAAGTGCAAAATGGACTTGTTTTTGTTGCTGTTGTTGTCAAACAATCTTCTGCATACAAGCAGACACACACACACACACACAAAATTCCAATAGCAACATTTTTCTATAGTAAGAAGTGGGGAATTTTGGAGCAAGGGAATTTTTCACAAAAAAGTTCTGAAATGTGAAAAAAGTAAATGAGAAGTGTAGAAAAGCCTCATTATCTGCCCTGAGGGAGAGAACTTTTGAAACCATCCATTCCTCCCTCGGCGGTGGAAAGGTCTGCCTACCTCTTCTGGGGCACCCTCCTCCTCTGCTCCTCTTCCCACATCACCTGGCCCACTGTTGGTGCCGAAATGCCAGACACCCCCTCTCTTTACAGGTGCTGAGCAGGCACCAGAGAATCTGGCAACCAAGCAAGCCTTCATGCGCTTTGGCATCCCTGTGATTGCAGCCATCCTGAGCATCGCTGCCCTCTTGGCGCTTGCCTTCCTCAGTAAGAGCACTTCATGTGACTGGGGTGGGGGCTCCCCTCCTCTCTTAGCCCCTGGGTGCCTGACGTGCCCACTGACCTCCCGCCTGATGCTGCTGAAGCTTCATGCCTCTAGGGAGTGCCTGCCACAGCCACATTCGTGGGTGGCAACCTTGCTGCTGGGCTTCCAGAGACACCTCATTACCCCCCGCCACTTCCCCAGGCCCCTCTCCTCCTCCCAGCAAGGTCCCTGTTGGTCTCTCCCTGACAGTCAAGGCAGCCGTGGGGTCCTACTACTTCTTCTGTGGCCAGACCTTCCTCTTCGTCCACCTCCACCTCCAGTGCGACGGGCAGGTTGACTGTGCCTGGGGGGAGGATGAGAGAGGCTGCGTGGAGCAAGTGCTGGAGGAAGACCTCCTGGGAGGTGAGTCCTCAGCTGGCCCCATCGCAGCAGGAGTGAGAGCCATGGTCTGGCCAGTGGGAAGGCAATGCCCCTTGCCCATGGTGGCTCTCCTCTGCTCCTCTCCCCACAGTCCGCCTCTCCCAGGAGGGATCTGGCCTGCAGGTGCAGAGCCCGGAAAGCGGGAATTGGGCTTGGGCCTGCCACCACACCTTCGACCTGTCCATGGCCAAGGCCACCTGTGCCCAGATGGGCTACAGCAGGTATGGCTGGCAGGCAGAGGGGGAGGCCAGTGGGGATACCCTTACACCCCCAGTCTTCTGGGCAGCCCTCCGCAGAGGGTTGGGTGGGTGACCTCAATCTTCAGCTGAACCCAAAGGGGGGATCCACAGAGGGGTGGCCCTCTCCTGCCCCAGCAACTCCTTCTTTAAAGAGCCCCACTCCCCTCCCTTGGCCAGTCCTGCAGGGCTGTGGAGGAGCACCGTGGGACTGGCCCCCGTCTTTTGTATTGGGCAGGGGTCCAGTGGGTGATAGCGCCAGGTGCACTCTCTCTCTCACTCACCCACCCACAGGCAGGACTCTGATCAAAGGCTGCCTGGGTGGGTGATACCTTCCCACCCCTGAGCCATTCAGAGCTGCAATGTCAGTAGAATCCAGCCGTTTGGTTCCTCCTGGCAGAGTCACCTCCTCACCGGCCAGGGAGAGGACTTTGGCCACCCAGGACGGCAACTGAAGCTCTTTTTCCAGCTGGCTGAGAGGCAGCGACCAGACAACATGGCTGGATGGTCTGGACACTGCCCCTCAGCCGGGCCACCAGAGGGGGTCAGGGTCCCCTCCCCCCTCCCTTCCTCACTGCCTGCTGGGCTGCCCCGTGTCCTTCCTCTGCACTGCAGCCCGGGATCTGCAGCTGGCAGCCTGACAGCAGCTCCTACTGCAGCGCTGCAGCAGCTCTGCAGCAGCAAAAGCAGTGGCAGCACTGGCAGCAGCATTGTGGGCTGACCCCCCTCCCTCCCTCCTCCCTCCCTCCCTCTCCATAGGCCAGTCCGTTCCTCTGCTAGGAGAAGAGCTGCTAAGGGAGAAAGAGGGACCCAGCACCCTTGGAGGGAGCGGGCAGGTGAAGATGCCTCCCCTGGGTGCAAACTCTCCCCACACCCCCAATCCTGCAGCAAAGAGAGGGCCCCCCAGTCCTACTCACCTCCTTCTACCCTTCCTCCCCACCATACCACTCCTGAGCGTCCTGGAACGCAGATATGTACCCTCAGGTCTACGTGGCTGCTCAGGACTGGCTGCCGTCCACAACAGGCCTAGCAGTACTTGCAGGACTCAGCAGACCCCCTCGGCCACAGCCCCTCAAACCACCTGGGGAAGTTTCTGGGGTGGGGGCACAGCAGCTGTCTTGCATCCAAGGTGGGGTGGGTACGAGGGTCCCCCTCACTCGCCTTCTGGGCTGCTTCCTGAAATAGGAGCAGCTGGAGCCTGACTGTCAGGCCCCTTCCCTCTTTTGATCCCTGGAGGTGGGGTTGCGTGGACCCAAGTGGGGGGCTTTGAGCCCCTCCAGAGACCCCTGTTGTCACTAAAACATTCATGTCTTGCAGCGCCCCTTCCTTCAGCGCCATGGCCGTGAGGGATGCTCGTGGGCTGCCCGTCCAAGAAGTAGCCCTGCAGGATGGGGCGCTGTGCTGGAGAGACATGGGAAGGTGGGGGTGCAGCTGCAGAAGGGGTGAGGGAGTGGGGTTGGGGGCTTTCCTTGCCCATTTCTCCCCTCCCCAAACACCAAGAGGTGTGTGAGACCCAGCACAGGCCAGGGCTGCTTTGGGGGCTGGCACAAAGGCTCTCACCACCTGCCTCCACAAGATTCCCCCCTGCCTCCCCCAATGTTGGGGAAGCCCTTGAGCATGAGAGAGCTGGCACCCTGCCCAACCTCCCTCTTCCTACCCCCATCACAGCCTGAGGGAAGAGTGGCAGGTTTCTCGTTGCCAAGGAGGCCTTTCTCTTGCAGGCAGTGCCCCTCTGACCTCAATGTTGCCCTGACCTGCTCCCATGAGTACAACCTGTTTCCATGCAGATCAGTTCATGGGTGCTTGTTCCACAGGCAGCCACTGTGGATTCTGTGGACACCCATGGCCAGCACAGAAGGCCCTTCTGAAAGCACGGTGTGTGTGTGTGTGCAGGCAGAGTTAGTGGGGCAGGTTCCTTTGGGGCCAGAGCAGCCGGGGAGGCCTGGAGCCTTGCGCAGCCCCAGTGAGGCTCCAAAGGCTTTGGCTGGTGGTCTGAGTGGGGTGAGGAATACAGACCTCATAGTCTCCACACTGTGGCTGCCCCTTCTGCCACCTCAGTAGTCTCCTGGCTTCACCAGTCTCTCTCTCTGAAGACTGCAGGCTCTCCCAAATCTACTGGAGGTGGGGGCGCAGATCCCAGGTCGGGCAGCCTCTCCCCAGCACATGGAAAATGGAAAGCAGACACCTAGGGTCACCTTCATGAGTAACTGCAGGAAGTGGGCTGCTGGACCCTCCCCCTGCTCCTGTGCATGTGTCTGCACTCACACACACACACACACACCACCCTGCAGCTTTTTCTTCTGGCTTGGCAATGAAGGGCAGGGGGGCGCTGGGCTGCTTAAGAAGGGGGATAGGTGGATGACAAACCTTGCACTCCCAGGACGTCACTTGCCCATCATGTTGGGACTTCCCTCCTGCCATTCCCCAGCGTCTCTGCCTTTCATGTGCAGGTTGTGGCATCAGCCTGAGGGCACCACGGGTTGTGGGTGGGAGCCCTACTTCCGTCCAGATGTGGCCGTGGCAGGTCAGCCTGCAGCACAAGGGCCAGCATGCCTGTGGCGGGAGCTTCATCGGGTCCCTCTGGATTTTGGCGGCGGCACACTGCTTCCGGTGAGTCGCTGGGCAGGAGACGGTGGGGTGCCTGGAAGGTGGCCCACAGCCAGCAGGGTAAGAGTGGCCCAAGAGTTCCCCAGAGGGCCTGGGGCTCCCAGATTTTTTTGTTTTTGCCAGTACTGATTGCTGCTACTCTGCTGTCAGATTGCTGCCCTGCTGTTACCTGCCACTCTGTAATTTGTCACCTCAGGTTCTGATCTTGGCACTTTTGGGGTTCTGAGTAGCATCTTGGGGGGCCTTGGCCTGCTCTTTTCTTGCCCATGGCAAAGTCCCTCTGGGGCCAGCTGGGACCAAGGGCTTCCCCTTTCCCAAGTGGATCCGGCTCCCGGCCCCAGTTTGTTTCTCACCCAGCTTGCAGGCTGTTTCTGGCCAGCTGGCCAGAGGGCTGAGAATGGCTGCCTTCCAGGCCCCTGGGTTTTATCTTGCCACAGCAGGGGATCCCAGGTAGGCAGGTGAGCCTCTGCACTTTCTCACAGGAACCGCCGGATGACTGAGGAGTGGCAGGTGAAGGGGGGCTCAGACAACCTCTCCAGGGCCATAGCTGTTCCCGTGAAGAGGGTCTTTGTCATGGATGTCCAGCACATGTTCCCCAAAGATGTAGACATCACCCTGGTCAAACTGCAAAGACCCATGAACACCCTAGGTGAAAGACACTCAATGCACATAGGGGGGGGGAGAACAGGTGGAGTCTGGGTACCTGGTTTCCTCCTTTCTCACTGCAACTTCTCCCTCCCTGCTACAGAGCCAGTAACGCCCATCTGCCTGCCCTTCTTTGATGAGGAAATCACCCCTGGAACCTCCTTGTGGGTCACAGACTGGGGGTTTACCCAGCAGGATGGTGAGTCTCTTCACATCATTTTGTGTGCGTATGTGGGGGAGCGGTCTTATCTCCTCCTCTGTGAAAAGGCCAGCCCAGGCGGGGGCTCTGCTCTCTGCCCCAGCCTGCTTAGGATGGGAGGTGGGGGCATGTAAGCTTACCCCTCTCCTCTGCAATGGGAGCCCCAGAAAGTCCCCCCTTGACTCCTGCAGGGCACAGGGCAGGACTGGAACGGTTGCTCAGGGCACAGACTGGATCTTAAAAGAAACCGGAGAGTGGGGCTGCTCCTCAGGGAGGCCTGGTGGCCACAGCCATCCTTTCTTGACTTGAGGGAAGGGCTGGAGGTCCTGTGTGGCATGCCAGGGGGAGGGTCCCTAGAGTAGCACAACTTTAGGTGTGGCAGTGCCCCACAGGAGAATAGGCTTGGAACAAACCCCTCTGGCTGTGTGTCTGGCCTGGACCAGCAGCAGCTGGGAGGTCCAGACACCTCTCCGTGGGGCTGCCTGGGTGACCCAGCTGGGATTTCAGCTTCCTCCACCACCCCCACTTCCCCAGGCAAACTCTCTGAGATGCTGCAGCAGGCGGAGGTGGAGCTTATTGCGAGGGGTGCCTGCAATGGAGCTGAGGCCTACCGAGGGGAGGTGATGGAGCAGATGCTCGGTGCTGGCCAGCCCCAGGGCAGGGCCGACACTTGCCAGGTAAGTGGGCACGAAGCTCACAGAGCGCTACCCTGTTCCCACATCCTAGTGGTGGTGGTGGTGCAAGTCCAGTGACCCCTCCTCCTGAGAGCCAGCCCCCCAGCGTGGGCTGAACTGGGATGGGAAGGCAAGAGCCCCAGCAGAGTCTGCTGGCCTTGGGACAGACTAGGCATGAGGGAGCCCCGTGGCAAGCAAAGCCCCCCTCCACCCCAGAACCAAAAGGGTGCCACTTGCCTCAGGGCTCCCTCTGACAATACGTTCCTTCTCACTGCCAAAGAACAGCAGCCTCTTTTCCCTCCTATTCCTGCCCCACTACAGGGGGACAGTGGAGGGCCCCTGATGCGTGAGTGGCATGGCCGGTGGCACCTGGCGGGAGTGGTGAGCTGGGGCCATGGCTGTGGCAGACCCAGCACTCCCGGCGTCTACACGAGGGTCCAGGCCTACCTCAACTGGATCTACACCATCCTCAGGGTCAGTGTGGTGTCTTCTGGTCCCTTATCTTCCCTACCTGGCAAGGGGGCTCTGCCCTTCTCTGAGAGGGTGGCAGTGGGGCATGGGTGGGTGGGCATGGGCACAAGGGATCTCTTATGGGAGAGAGGTTCACTGGCACCCCAAACAACCTTGAGTCTTCTCTTTCTTCTAGTCAGAGCCCTGAAAGTTGTCCTGGCACTGCACCCCAGCACCCACCCTTGAAGCACCTCAATAGGGGGAGAGACTGCACCTTTCCAGTGAGACAGGAAAGAAAACAAGGGGGCAGGGGGAGGGTGCCCCTGCACCCAGCAAAATGTTGAACCTTGAGGGGAACCTCCACTTTTGACTGGGCAGCCCACAGCTAGGGCCACTGTGCCAGCTGTTCGCTCTCCATTTGTTTCCTGGCATCTCAGCAGAACCCAGGCAGCGTTTGCAAGCTCTGTTCTCCCTGAGGACTAACTCTGAACAAAGGCGTGAGAGGACACTGGGGAGAAAGCTCTCGGCCAGCCCGCGGCTTCTCTGCTGTTGGTCTGGCAGAAGCCCTCCACGGGGCTGCCCCAGGCCTTAGGGGCGCTGAGTCAGGGTCATCAGCTGCTGCTCCTTTTGTACGGTGGGTGGATGTCCGGTTCCTCTGCCAGGAATAAATAAAGGCAAGTTTTGCACTGCCAGGCGGTGGAGCGACTGACCGAGTTCTGTCCGGGGCTTGTCTCGGTGGGTCATCCATTTCAGCAGGAGGTGCCTCTGGCTCTTTGGCCCAGCATGAGAAAGAACTCTGCCTGTTGGGAGGGATCTCCTTCCCACCCCCTACCCCTCAAAGGATCACATCTCCCTCTTCAACAGGCTGCGGTCTCTTCCTTCCAGCTGCAACAAGGAGGCCCTTTGGCTGGGTAACTGCGGGTGGCACTGGGCACAGAGAATCAAGATCCATTAGCCGTCGGTCGGAGGAGGCAGCCCGCAGGCACACGGGACCAATGGCCAATGGGCTCCGCGCAGTTGTTCAGAGCTTGTCAGGGCAGGGTGGCAGCCTAGTGCTACGTGCGGTTGTGCCATCCTTACTAGTCCAGTCCCATTCATTTGCACTTGGGGGAAGGAAGTCCCACTCTGATCAGGGGACTTGCTCCCACGTAGGCCAGGGATGTAGCGATACATTTGCAAACAGAGTGAAGCCCACAGGCGGCACTGCCCTCAGTTCAGCAGGACCCACAAAATCTGTGTGTCACATTGTGCCACCCCACTCATAGGCCCCTCCCACTCTGGAAAGTAAATATTCACATACATCAGTTCTGAATCAGAGGCCGTAATCGGGAACATTGAGTGGGGACCACCCCTGATACTGGGGATGAGGTCGGGGTGGAAGGAGTTCAGGTGGAAGTCAGAACTGTGATTGCACCCCAGTTTAGGATTCAATGGGGGGGCTGATATGTGGCCCAAGTGGCCTTTCTCCTATTTTAAGTGTGACTTCGGCCCTTTGCAGAAGCAGGCATACACATGTGCACACCCACCTCCTGTGCCACCAAGATCTCCCCACCACGATCATACACACTCAGAAAGAAAAACAGCCCTGAAAAGTCTTGGTAGTAAACATAAATCGTTTTATTTCATCCAAGGCAAAGAAGCCGACTACAGCTCAAAAGTGCAAAAGGGAGGTCTCCCAGGTGATGTGCCAATGGCCAGGGTGCCCCTGCTGGGCCCAGCCTCTATTCTAGCCTGCCACATGGGCGCACATGCAGGTGGAGTCCCAGGGTAAGCCCCCCCCCGCCAAAATACAGAGTCTGCTGACCAGTTGCCTCTTTCTGAAGGGGGCTGGACAGGCAGGGAGGCTGCTGGGTGGGCGGGTGAGAGGGAAGTAGCAATGCCTCCAGCTGGAGGGGCAAAGAGCCCCCTCCCCACCAACACCATGTCCCAGCAGCCCCCAAAGCTATGGACAGGACACTGTTCGTGAAGTCCTGCAGGGCTCGGAGGGGCATGCCAAGGGTGAGAGCGCACAGGACAGCCAGGCTGTGACCCCCCATTGCCCCCACCCACAGCGCTGATGCAGCTGCCAGAGAAAGGAGTGCCTCACCCAGAGGTTGCAGCTGCAGGCTCCCCCTCCCGTAAGCCCACATGTGCTGGGGAGGTCTCCTGGAGAGGAAGCCATGGGAGGAGAGCCTTCCTGCCCACCGCGCCCACAAGCAGAGCTGGGCAGCCTGCCCACCTGATAGCTGATGGGCAAGAGCCTTTCCTGCCATGGTTGCCCCCCGTCCCTCCCAAAAAGGCCCAACAGTAGGAAGGGGCATCAGGCAGGGCAGCTGGAACACCCCGACAGACACCTGGCTGTCTTCTCTTTTAGGTGGAAGATCCCTGCCTCTCCCCTTGCCACATATACATGCACATGGACCCCTCCCCGCATCACTGATCTGGGAGTCTCTGGGGCTGCAGTCCAAGGGGGGCCCACCCAGACAGTCTCTCCCTTCAGTTATTGCCAAACACTGCCCATGCCCCCGCCACCGCTGCCTCCGAGCAGGCTGGGGAAAGGGGGGGTTGCTGGGCATGTGCAGGAGGGGAGGAGTCTTTTCTTTGGATTGGATTTGTTCACCTGAGGAAGCTGGTTAAATATGCCTGTCGCACTGGCTGCCGGCTCTGCAATGCTCTGGCCCAGTGGTTGTGCTGTTATTGCTGTTTGCACCTCCATGCAGCAGTGTGGGAAACGGGGGTGGGGGTGGGGAGCATGCATGGAGCAGATGACCACCGACCTGGCTTGAGACTCCACCTCACCAAAGCCTGGAGCAACCTGGAGCTGGCCAGTCCCTGAGGCTTGGCCACAGCAGTGCCAGAGAGCAGGATCCAGGATGGGGGGTGGTAAGGAGGAAGGGGGACTGGAACAGTGCTGCGTCAGCTCCCCAAGCCCCCCCCCAGTCTTCTGGCCTCCAGCAGTGGTCAGGAATTGAGCATCCTCCTCATGCCCTCCCATGAGGTAGGTCAGAATTATTATCCCCACATGCGGCTGGGGGAACTGAGGCACAGAGGAAGGATGGGGCTCTTTTAAAGCCACCCCAAAAGCCAGAGCAAGGAGGGACCTCTGTCCCAGGAGGTGCCTGGCTGTTTTTCCTGCACCCCAAAAGCAGTGGTGGTGGCGGTGGTGGCAGCAAGAGCAACTCAGCCAGTTCTCATGAAAAAGAGTACAGAAAATGGATCATTGAGAGCTCAGCTTAAACTGAGAGAAAGGAGAAGAAAAAAGAAATCTCCCTCCCTCTCTCTTTCTCTCTCTCTCCCAGGCAGGGGGGGCAGGGCCCCTCCCCCTTTCATGCTGTGGAGTTTGGAAACCCTTCTCCAAGGGTAACAGCGGCCACACTCGGCCACAAAAGGCAGGAAAGGGCTCGCAACAGAGTGGAGGTGCTTGAATAGGATCTGAAAAGGCTCAGCTTTTTTATAATATATACATACATATATTAAAAATACAATTAGCCCTCATGCTCATAAGGAGAAAAACAGAAGTCCCACCCAAGGCCCCCCCATGGGTTGGGCTTTGGACCCACAACTCTGTGTGGCACTCTCAGAACTTTTCCTCAGCCGTCAACTGCCGCCCTTCCATCCTGGAAAGACAAAAGCCCAGAGTGTTCTGATGTGGCATCCATCACGCAAGTCGCCCTGATCCAAGTCTGCAGAGTCCCCACCAGGGCCATCAGCTCCATGGTGGGGGGAGGGAGGAAGAGTACCCAAGATTGCACCTCAGCCCCCTTCTATGGCAGACACGGGCCACAAAGGAGCCAGGTAGCCATGCGGGGCAGGGAGGATACTGGGGAGAGGGTGGGTGTGTTTCTGTCCCCCTGTTCTGCAAGCTCCTTTATTGGACACCTTCAGGATCTGCAGGCTCCAGCCCACCTGTCTCTCCTCCATCACTGCTGCTCTGAGGAGCCCAGAATGGGAGGAGTCCTGCCTGGAGGATGGGGGGACCCAGAGCCAGGCTGCGTAGCTGACAGGGGTCAGGGAGTTGGCTTATTTCAGGCTGAATCTGCTCCAGCATGCCTGGGTCTTGGATGAGGAGGAGGGATGCTCTCTCATCGTCTCTCTGTCCCATGCCAGCCATTCTCCAGGGCCAAGACAGGGGCAGGAGACAGGCCCAGCCTGAGGGAGGCCAGAAAGAATTGGGGTGACCAGCCTGGCTGAGCCCAGCCTTGGCTGGGCCCTCGGAGAGGGGACAGAGCTCTCCACACCACTGGGCGTCTTCCCCCCAGCTCACCCATCTTGCCCTGCTGTCTGAGCATGGAGGGCCTTTCCTGTAAGGGGTTTTTGGCCCTGGGAAATATGGGAGAGCTGGGTGGCTTTAGAAGTACAGGTGTACAGTACAACCTGTGCCCCCCCAGGCAGATAACACAACAAAATCAAACACAGAGAAACACACAATGGAAACTGGCCTAAAGTATGGTTGTAATTTCCTTGACTCACCCCCAACCTAGTGTGGTTCATGTCACCCTCCCCGAAGGCCATCTTGGCCCTCCGGTTTTCAAGGAAGTCTCTTCAGCAAACAAGGCAGGAAGGAGGGGGCTGCTGCCCAATCATCATCCAGCCCCCTGCCCACTTCTCCCCCAGGCATCCCAGCCCGTCTACACCCCTGGGGTGCTTCTCCTGGGCAACCAACTCCCAGACCCTGTGCCAGCCGACCTGCCAGCCTTTCTCCTTCCTTCCAGTGCTTGCCTGCCAGATCTGGCCCTGGCACTGTGGCAGCTCAAGACCTGCCTGAGCACATGCACACACGCAGCTATGCTCTCCTCCCTCTCTGACACCCACAGGGTGTGGGCAGCTCCACATCTGCAGTCTTATCTGAGAAGCAGTGTTGGCAGGAGCCCACTGGACCAGAGTCGTTTCTGAAGCAATGCCAGTCAGTCGTTCAGAGAGAGTCCACATGTATCTTTCTCCTCCTCCCTTCCGGGCCCAGCCTCCAGAGTCTCAGAGCCCCTACTTCCTGTGGTGGATGTCAGAGCCGCACCGGACCCACGGACCTCAGGCCTTGGGGGCAGACTTCTGTTCCGCCTTGGAGCCGGCCAGTCCATTCTCCGTGTTGTCATTGGCAGAGGAGCTCACCAGACACTCCCTGCTCATGGGGGGAGAAGAGAGGGACAGAGTGGCTCTCAGTGTGTCTGCGCACCCCACCCCAGCCCCCTACAAGGGCAAGCACCTCGGGACCAAGAGGACAGCCCAGGGCCTTCCTCTTCAGAAGGCAAGTGGGAGGAAAAAAGAACAAAGGGACAAAGGGGCATGTGCCCGCTGGCAGCCAAGGATCCCCAGCCTCATGGGAGAACACGTGCCATGACTGAACAGGGCACGCATGTCACAGCTGGCCGGCCCCCTGCCGCAGGGCCACTCCTCCAGTTACTCCCTTCAAGGAAACCAAAACAGCTAAGTGAGTTCCAGCCCCCCTGGGCCTCAACCCACCAGCTGAGCTTAGAAGGGGCCCCCAGGACAATGGGCCCCTGCTGACCACCTGCAAGAGAAGCAGTTCAAGAGGCCCAGCTCAGGCTGTGGGGGGAGTGTCTGTGTGGAGGGAGATGGGGGAGGGATGACACTCACTTCTTGTCTCGCATCTTCTTGAGGATGAAGAGGATTAATTTCTTGATCAGCATGATGAGGATGAGGAGCCCGATGATGCCGCCTACGACCGAGACGATGATCAGGGTGACCGTGTTGTCCACTTTCTCCACTGGGGGCAGAGAGGACCGTGAGGGGGCCAAAAGCCCAGGTCAAAGGGTGCTTGGGGGGGCACTAGCCACCCCTGCACTCCCTCCTCAGTAGCCTCCTCACCACTGAAGGCTCAGAGGCAGAGCTGGCACCTGCAAAGGCATCTCCTGGCCACCAACCACAGTGGCAGAGCCAAGAATGCGGTTGCCCCCCTCCAGAAGGGCTGCCACCAGGTGAGGAGAGGAGCAGCAGGCAGAGAATGTGGCAAGAGGCACCTCCAATGTGCACCCGGGCCAAGGTCCTGCCCAGCACAGTGTGCAGAACTGTGCTACCTCTGTCCGCCCAACACCCCTGAGATCCCCGTTCATCCCATGCAGCCCCCTGCGGCCATTTGGTGGCTGGAGGTAAGTGGGAAGGGGATCAGTGGGTGCCTGGCTGTGTCCCCATAGCTGGACAGGGAATGGTTACATCATCGTGGACTGAGGTCCTCCGGGTCCCCTGCAGTTCCCAGTGGAGGAGGTAATTGTTCTTGTCTGGCATTTCGGCAGCCCCAGCCGCCAAGTGGCCATGGGCAGCTCAGCAGCCGCTCAGAAGTAAGTCCAGCAGCCCTTTGGCCACTGCAGAAGGAGAGAGAAACTACCAGCCTCTGCAGTGACTCTTCTCCCAGTGAAGAGGCACACACGTGCAAGGGGGATTTACACATGCTACGCCAGCCAGGGTGTGTGTGTGTCTGTCTGTCTGTCTGTCTGTCTGTGTGGCATAGCAGCCTTTGGACCGGGTGTACTCACACTCCACAACGACTTTGAGGGTGATGGTGTCATTGTGCATGGCATTCTTCTCCTTGGGGTTCTTGACCAGGCAGGTGTATTTCCCAGAGTCACTGAAGTCGGCATCGAGAAGGACAAGGGAGACGTTGAATTCCCGGTTGTCCTTGCTGAGGGCGATGTCAGCGGGCATCATGTACTTGGCCCAGTCCCTGAACTCCGGGTAGGGCTCTGGCCTGGAGTCTTTGTTCTTCACCACTCCTTTGAAGATCAGCTGCAGGGGGACACCACACCAAGAAGAGGGAGTCACAGGTCTGGCCAGGGGGTGCTTCTCTCCATGGCCTCAAAGCAAAGGGTGGGCATGATTCCCAGAGCCACTTCCTCCCGTCCCCATGGGAATACCTGCCTGGTACGGTCTAAAACATGGAGTTCCAGAGGACCTCTTTGTCATCAGAGGGCATCGAGATCAACAAGGACTGTGGGAGGGGGACAGGGAGGAGGACAGGAAGGACCCTCCCTAATGGCAGGTTCCAGAAAGGAATAGAAAACATCCCTTCTTGGCCACAGCAAGAAAAGCCCCTCATCTCAGGGGTATCACTCCTCATCCTTCCCTGCCCCAGACAAACTGTGCAGTGAGAACCAAGAGGGGGGTGCTCAGCCACTCCCACTTCCTCCCCCTGCCCCAGTCCAAGCGTCCCAAGGACCACCAGAGCACGGGCTCCCAGAGAAACCACCCAGCAGCCGAGCACTGCAATTGTCAAGCGGGACCCCCAGAGAGCTGAGCTACAGCAGCAGCAGCAGCGGATGACATCTTTGACTTGCCATCCACCCCAACCCCAAAACATTGCAGGACACGAACTTCAGTGTGGTTGCGGAACCAGGAGAAGTTGGCCTTGTCGATGCCAATGCAGGAGGTGAAGGTACAGGGTAGGAGCACATCTGTGCCGTTGCGGGTGTAGATCACGGGTGCCTTGCCCACGGAAACTTCCAGGCCCAATGTCAGCCAGCAGAACTGTAGGCCTGTGGGCAGGAAAGAGAACCAGAAGCGCTGGTCAGTGCAGGGCCCCCTCTGCCCACCTGCCTGGAGGGAATGGGGTGAGGAAAACATTCACAAATATTTGCATCCTCACAGGGTAAAAGATGATGAAGATGATGATTAGCTACCTTGTGGTTTGATCTGGACCATGAACTGCCTTACATCCCATTGGGGAGAAAGGCAGGATAGAAATTAAATAAAGAAATAAGTATTTTTCACTCTGGAGACATCCAGCAATAATTTTAGAACTTGCAGCTAGTGTGAAGAATGGAAGAGATGATATTCCCTCTTGTTTTTAACTTTTTTGGAATCTGGCTTGGGTCCCAAGTTGGGAGAAAGGTGGCATATAAATATAATAAATAAAATGACCCCAAGACTCATGAGGTCAAGAAGTCTCCAGGATGCCATGGCCTTCCCAGCTTTTCCCAGGAGATGTCTTTTGGCCAAACTATGAAAACATTTTTGTCAGAGGCACAAGGGTTTCCACTGAAAGGAAGCAACGTTTTGTGCACCAAGAATCTAAATGGGAATCAGTCACTGATTTCTTTTTCCTTTTCCCTATGAAGAACACACACCAGCTGAACCTGTGCCAATTGCCCCAACAGGACAGACAGAGGGCTGAGCACTATTTCAGAGTGCTGGATGCATGCATACATGCACACATGAGCGTACATGCACACATCCCACACACCACAGAGAGAAGAACACCTTGGACATGGTTGACCACTAACCAGTAAGATGACCAGAGCCACACAAGGGTCTCTCAGACCACCGGTTGACCAGAACCTTGTTTGTGCCAACCGCAGCACAGTCTTCAGCCAAAGGCAGCTTGGCAAGAACCCACCACCTTTAGCTGTTTGCCCACTTTGGTCTGTCTTACCTCAACTCATCGCTGAAGTAACCAGTCTTCTGGAACCAGAGGCCATGACAGTACAGAGACTCTGGGAAGAGGAGCATACCACACACACACACACACACACACACACACACACACACACACACACACAGCAAGTCTGCAGCATGGTCAAAGGAGGGGGCCACTGCCAGCTTTCTTGGGCACTGACTCCCCCTCAACTGCCCTCCAGGAGCCCTGCCCTCAGGCTGGAAAGAAAGCTGGGCATCCATCCCACTGCCACCCTTTCCATACCAGAGGGTGCTGGTGTATTTGAGCCACCCCCTTCCCACTCCTCCTCTCTTTCAATCTATCTGCATTCCAGTGCTTCTGATAAAAATACTCTGCAACAAAGAGTGAGCACCCACAATTGCAATTTCTGCCACACCCTTTCCTTTGCTGCTGTGTCTTTTAGACAGTAGCCTTTCTGGCTCTTTTTTGGCTGAAGTCTAATATGCTGTAATGAAGTCGCAGGAAATTTCAAGGACAGGTTAATTTGAGCATTTGAAAAGCCAGTCGCTGGCTGGACTGAAAGAGAAAATACTGTAAAATGCAGCATCTCTGGCTCTAGGTTGGAGGCGTGCTACCTGCAGAGCCCTGCGGGCCCCCCAACATGACCACATATACCCAGCTCCTTCTGCTGGCACTGCTTTCCTGCCTCCAAAGACCCTTTGGCCCCCTAAACAGAGGGAGAAGAGTCTGTCCTGTGAGCATGACCAAGAGAGAAGGAAGAAGTGAGCCAGGGGGTGTGCATGCACACACGCACGTCTACATGGCTGGACGGGGTCAAATGGAGGCATGGGGGTGTGACTAGACATAGTACATGTCCATATGTGGGGGGAGATTCTGGTCCCACACAGAAGGCATCCCAGATTGGTTTATGCCAAGGAAACATAGCCCCGTATTAAAAGTCTTTGCTGTTTCTGCTGGAGCCAGAAGCTGAGTGATGGGGATAAAAATGCTGACTTTTCAGACTGCCGAGCTGACTCAGCCTTTCCCACCCCCACCCCACCCTGGCCCCTCCTTCCACTCTTTAAAGTTTCTGAACTCACAGTTCCAGCTCAGCCTCCAGATCCAAGCAACCCTCCCTCTCCAAAGGGCACTTATTTCCGGGGGAGGGGAGCAGCCAAATAGCAGCTGTCAGGGGACACTCCCGAAGCTCCCACCAGGAGGCCAGCAGTGCCAAGGATCCAGTCACGGGGCTAACGGGCTTTGTGGGAAGGGGTGCCAGCCTGCAGAAAATGGAGCCAAAGCCATCTGTGCTGGGGGCAGGAAGAGAACACCCACCTCTGCAGTGAGCAGAGAGGCCCCTGTGGTGGAAGGTGAGTGCATAAGTCACTTGAGCCAGGAGTGGGGGAGAGGCTGATTGGGCCGGATGGGACCCCTCCCCCACAGGGCAAGTCTTCCCAAGCACAGCTAAGCTGCTGGACAGCAGAACAACACGCCACTCGGAGGGTGCCACAGAGCTGCTGAAGAGGAGTCTAGAGGGGCCTACGGCTAGGGATGCCAGGGGGTTTGCCTTGCTGCTGCTAGTCGCCAAGGTGAGCAAATGAGCCTCTCTCTGGCTCACCTCAGCTCTGGCTCTGGGCTCTCCACGATGGTGGAGGGAGGGCTGACAGAGCCCCCCAACTGGGAGGATGTGTATGTGTGCATAGTACACATCTTCAAGTCAATTGCCAGCTTATGGCAACCCTGTGAAATTCATGGGGTTTTCTTGGCTAAGAATCCTCAGAAGTGGTGTTGTTTGTTTCTTCCCCTGAAACAGGGCCTGCAGCACTTGAAATTCACTGGCAGACTCCCATACAAATATTGACCAGGACTCACCCTGCTTAGTTTCTAAGATCAGACAGGATCTGGAGGATGAAAGGGATTGCAAAGGGCAGCCTTGGGCCCCCCACCAGCCCAAGAACCACAAGACACAGCCTGAAGAGGCATCTCCTGCCTCTGAGACTGGGTGGCAGGCCGGGGCAGAGGCCTTGGCTTTTGGGGTTGACACCCTCAGGGGCTCTCCGCCTGTGGCCCCACAAGAAGGGAGGAGGAACTCAAGGAAGGTTCCCCCCTGCCACAGTAGCCCAGGAAATCTGAGCCCCTCTGCCTCTATTGGACTGTGGGTCCTGTGGGGAAAAGGAGGAGAAAGAAGGATTGCTGCAGCTCCAGGTAAGAGACCAAGGAGGGAAGGAAGAAGGGAAGAAGGAAGGAAGGAAGGAAGGAAGGAAGGAAGGAAGGAAGGAAGGAAGGAAAGAAGGAAGGTCAGCCCAGCTCACTCTGCAGGAGACACACACACACACATCCCTGAGCAAAGCAGCTGCAAGGCTGGCACCTTGTGGCACCCCGTCCCAGCATGACAGTGTACCAGTGGAACCAATTATATTAAGAGCAGTGTATTGATCCTTCAGTCCCCCAAAGGAGAGGTTCAAAGGGCCCTGATTCACAGTGGTCTGCAGGAAGGAAGGGCTGGTATTGTCTCAGCCACTGAGGGGGTGGGGATGGGGCTGCTTCTCAGTGGACAGAGCCCCCATTTGGAAGCAGGAGGGCCAAGGCTGGAACGGACAAAGACTGCCCTGGTTGAAGCCTCCAAGAGCAGCTGTTGCAGCCAGTCAGAGCACGCAGCCCTCAGCCAGAAGGACCTGCCAGCCTATGACTATTTGCTAGTACTGAAGGAGGGCAGAGCCACAGAATCCGTGGATGAGTGGAACTGGCGTTCACCAGTCGGCCACTGTCCCTGGCACCAAACAGCCTGCCCTCCCTGGGATGGAGCAACCAACCTGACCGGACTCCAAAGGCAGCCACTGCCTTCCTCCACCCTTTCCCCACAGCATCCCACATAGCACAGGAATGTGTGGAGATGGAGGGAGAGCAACTCAATACCCCAATCGGCCTCTCCCCCGCCACTGGTGACTTATGCACCCACCTTCCACCACAGGGGCCTCTCTGCTCACTGCAGAGGTGGGTGTTCTCTTCCTGCCCCCAGCATGACCATAATCCCCCCCAGACTTCCCGTTTAGCTGCTGCAGCCCCCCAAGGCCGTTTCATGGCTGGCAAGGGGGGCAGAGAAACATCTGGCTGTGTTCCCCTTGTCAAAAGCAGAACAGAGGCCTCCAGAAGACTCCTGTGGGCCTCAGCGGATGATGTCCCTGGGTCTCGCTGGTTGCTTTTTCATCCTCACCCCCTACCTTCACCGGTTGTGAAACGGCCTTTGGGGGGCTGCAGCAACTCAGCAGTGAGTGCAGGGGGCCGTCGAGAGCGCAGATGTAGCATGGTCCCACACGCAGAACCTTCGCTAGGCTCAGCCACACAAGATGCCAGGCACTGTGCCCGCATCGCCGTCTCTGCCCTCCCGCCCACCTCCTGTGCGCCTCGGCGATGCTCCTCAGACTCCGTATCTGGCAGCGGGGCTTGCCAGCTCTGGGTGTTCCTCTGCAGACAAAGGGGCTGCTCTCCAGGGTGCTGAACGCTGTCCGCCAAAGGGGTTCGGGGCCTGCCTTTAAAGTTCAGGCGAAACCCTGGGCTGTTTGGACCTCACCCTCTTGACGGCGGAGCCATCGCGATCCGCTGGGGCTGCAAAGACAAGCTGAGCTTGTGAGCAGCCCTTCCGAAGGCGAGGCTCCCACCGTGGGGGGAGAGGCTGCTGGGAGACCTCTTCCTTCACCGTGAAAGGCTGCTGAGCAACCAGTTCCCTCCGGAGGGGCACTCGGCCCGAGGGGACCCCATTAAGAAGAAAAGATGGAGAACACAAGCCATTCCAGGCAGGATTTGAACCCGGATCTCTTGGGCCCAAATGCTCTTCAGTTTCATTTATTTGTTATAAAAGGCTACGTGGAAACTTTCCGCGGTAGATGCTCAAGGCAGCTAACAGCCACAAGATTACAACAGAGCAACGAACAGAGTGAACACAAAGCGGAAAGATAAGGAGGAGGGGCAGCTGAAGAAGTGGAGGGAAGCGGCAGCCCCAGAGCCCAGCGCAGAAGGAACTTCTTCAGCACCAGAGTGGGCAAGGGGCACACCGAGCCACAGAAAGACCAACTCCTGCTCCCGGGAGAAACTCACCACGAGGATGGAGTGACTGGGTAGGGCCAGGACTTCAGACTGCCTGGCCCTGGGCCACCTGGAGCTTTAAGGGTCACTGCCGACGCCTGGACTGGGGCCCCGAAGGACCGGGAGACTAAGGCAACTGTTCCACATCAGGGAAGCCAGCCTACCCCTCCCTGGAGTAACGCCAGCAATTAATCCAGACTAGAGTGAAGCCACTCATCAATGGGAACTTGATCTAAGCCAACATGTATGTAAATTCCCTTAATTCAATAGGTTAACTTCATTTGGGACTCCCATTTGTGTATGGACTAAGGCAGCCATCTGGACACCGCACTAGAGACCAGCCGCACCTGCCGGGCACTGTCCATTTCCATCCCCCATGAAGCCTGGCAGAGACATCCAAAGGGCAACTCAGAGAGGAGTGGGCACCATGACGGCTCCCAGCTCTCAAGGCACAACAGGCTCCGTGGCACACCAGCTGGCCTCCTGGCCCCAGGCCACTGGGCTAAGAGCCCCACTTCTCCCTGGAGGAGGCCGCAGCCTCCTCCGCCCATGTGCCCCCCTTCCAGGGGAGTGCGTTTGCTCACCAGGTCCTCCGTGCCCTTGCCCATTGGGCATCAGCCCAGCCACGACTGACCTTCGGACATCAACGCTCTGCCCGGCCATTGTAGGCTAGGCTAGGGGGTCACAGAGCGTGGGGGCGGAAGGAGTGCAACTTCACCAGGGGGGCCCATTCCCTACGGGCCTCCCGGCCCCAGCCCCACCAGAGCGCCTCCACGGCCCAGCACGCGAACCCCGCAGGTCGGGGGCTGGTGGCTCCTGTCAAGCACAGGGCAGGCAGAGCAAGGACTGGGCAGGGAGGTCGCCCCTGCAGCAGCGGAAAGAACGCCTTGTGCTTCAAGGATCGGGAAGGGCTGGGGGACTCGTATCTTTGGCAGGCGCCCGAGAAGAAAAGCCCCCTCGCGGAGTGACCCCCAGCAGCACTGGGAGCCCAAGGGAGCACGGGTCTCTTATCCGTTGCCATTTCTGGATCCCTTTGCCCCTCTTAGGGAGGCGACGGGGGAATCCCTTTCCGATGTGGCGCGGGGTGGCTCGCTTCTCTCCCCCGGCTGTTGCCGCCTAAGGGGCCACCGCAGGCCTTGCAACAGAAGCCGGAGAAATCCGGGGCCAGAGAGCGAGAGGGGCCGCGAGGGCAGTGCTCTTCTGCTGCCCCGGGAAAGCTGGCCGTGGAGCCGCCCACGAAAGGCGCGCGCGGAGGGGGCCGCTGCGGTCCCCGGGGCTTCGCCGGGGAGGGCGTGGGGGGTTTAGGGTCAGCCTTTCAGAAGGGGCCGGACTCTCCCTGACCGCTCTCGTTCTTTGACAGTATTTTAAAAACACGACAACGGAGAAGGCGGAGGGGAGCGAGGTAGCTAGTAACACGCCAGGGCTTCCTTCGCAAAGAACCGAGAAAGACCCTTGGGCGGAGAAGGAAGGTCTGCGCAGTCTCTGCCCCGCGGCCGATTTCAATGGGAAACTCTCTGCCAAGCCAGGAGCCGCGGGGAGGCTGCAGGCAGGATTCCTCCGGCACAGGGCGCGATGGATGCGGAGGAGGGCGGGCTCTAGGAGTCTAGGAGTCTGGGGGCTTCCCACCACTTGAGAATTCCAGCTGGATGGGGAGAGAGGCGGCTAATCAGGGCAAGTCTGAGGAGGGGGCGGCGAATGAGGGCTCCCCGGGGCCGGCTCAGACTGGCTGGAGCTTCGGATCCTCCCCTCCGTGGCTGGACTCCGAGATTTCAGCGCAGGTTGTGCGAAGGATCCCGAGGCAGGGTGCCGGGTGGGTGTGTTGGCGGGGAGGGTGGCAGCAGGTGCCCCCTCCCCGCAGCAGCTGCAGCCCGGAGGTTCCTCGCCAAGTTCTCTGCGCCCCGGGAAAGTCTGCGGGTTTTCCTCCGGCTCTCGTCCATGGTGTAGGGGGGGCAGGGCGCCCCTGCCAAATTACTCTCTCTCTCTCATTCTCTCTCTCTCACACACACACACACACAGAGCCGATCCCTTGGACCGGTCTCGGGCAGCAAGGGGGGGCAGGCTGGAGCTCAAACGGTCCCGCTCCCTCCCCCACTCGCTGCGGAACCGGCGGCAGCTTCACCCCTCCCCGTCGCCAGCCAGCTGCGGAACCGGCCGCTTTCCCTCGCCGGCCGCGGGGCCAGGATGCGGCCGCCCCGCCACTTACCCATCACTGCGGCCACAAACCAGCTGCTCGTCCGGTCGCCGCCTCTGCCCCCGGCCATGGCCCCGCCGCCGCCCGCAGTGGCTGCCTGCTCTGCTCTGCCCTGCCGGCCGGCTGGTCGGCCCCTCGCCAGCCGGAGCGTGAGCGAGCGAGCGAGCGAGCGAGCGAGAGAGGCAGCCAGCGCAGGGCGGGCGGCTGGGCAGGCGGCGTCCAAAGTTTGGCGCCCCGCCTCCGCCTCCTCCTCCTCCTCCGTCCTCTTCGGTCGCCACCCGCCGCCGCCGCTTCTTCGCTCGGGCTCCGAAAGCTACCGTGCGCGCGCACATACGCGCGCGAACCGTCCCCTCGAGGGACAGCCGAGGCCAAGGATGTTGCGGGGGGCAGAGGAAGAGAGGGCAGGGCGGGGGAGGGGGATGGGAGGCCGGGCGGAGGGATGGAGAAGTCCAGTCGGCCAAGGCCGGGCGTGTTGGGGGCTCGCAGGGCGGCCGTGTCCCGGCTTTGCACTGAGGGTCCGGGCCCCCTCCTCGCCCTCTGCCAGGTGGGACAGAGGCCTCGCCTCCCAGGAAGACGGTCCCTCCACCTGCTATCCGGGAGCTGCCCCCGGTCCGGCAGGCGGAGGGCGCCCAGGCCCTGCCTGGCAACTGGCAGGCCCCCCACCGCGGGGGGGAGGGTCCCTTGAGAGAAGGCCGGGTGCTCCCTGGTCCGGCTGGGGCAACTGCTGGGGGCCGTACAGGTGCATGCACATAGACGCTCCTTGTGCCACGATGCTGTCGAGAGACAGAAAGGCTTTTGGGGCAGGGGCTGCCGGCTGTCTCCCCTCCCACACCGCGCGTGGGAGGCCTTTGCTGCCCAAATCCTTCACCATTTCCGAGAGGTGGCTGGCATAGCTGGGCCGCAGCCTTTGGGACTTATGCCTCAGTCACAGCCCCTGGGATGGGGGGAGGCCAGAGGTACCCTCTCTCGGCCTGAAAAGGGCTGGCTCTGGTCCGACGAGGGTCTCTCTCTCTCTCTCGGCTCTCCAGGGAGGACAGAGAGGGCAGAGGTCGCACAACTTTCGGGGCTGGGGGAGGGCGCTGAGTTTTGGAATTGCTCTGGGTCCCCATGGCCTTGTTTTGGGAGGGGAACGGGCCAGCCCCCTCTGCCTGAAGTGCCCTGAGGGTTCCTCCCTCTCAAAGACAGGTGCCGCCCAAGAGTCGTGGGCCGCGGGGACGGAGACAGAAGAGGCTTTGGAAGCCGCGTGGCCGTGGGGCTGTCCGGGGGCTGCAGCTGAGGCGAGCCGGCTCCTTGCTGGCTTCGTTCCTGCCCTCTGGCCTCTCTTCTGCGGCAACTGGATCTATCCAGTGCCAGCTTCAGGCCAGGCACCAACCCCGAGTGGCCAAAGGAAAGAGGAAAGCCTGCTGCGGTCTCGGAACGAGGCGCGGCGCAGCTGCCAAGCCGGCAGCCCTTGCTGCTGAGGACGGGGGTGGGGTGGGGGAGGTGGCCAGTGCCGCTGGGCGGTCCAGCACACGCACGCCTAGGCTCCCACTCCGCGGGGCTGCTGCCTTCCCGGAGCTTCCCTTCTCCCGAGCTCGCCTGAGAGCATCCGAAAGGACTCTGGGGCCTTGTGCTGTTGCCCCCCTCTTCTACAGGACACGAGTAGTCCCCCAGGCCTCAAGCCAGCAAATCCCCGCCCCTGAGGGCAGAGAAGGGCCCGGGACTCTCTTCTCACCAGGGTCTCTGATGGAGGGAGGGAGGGAGGCGAGGGAACAGCAACACGGAGGCCAGGCGAGGGGAAGACCCCCACGCACCCACAAATGAAGCGAGCGGGCGGCGTCCTCTATCCAAGACCAACTAGAACCCATTTGAGAGCTGGGGGTCTTGTTCAAAGTATGCCACAGAGGCATCGCATGCCCTCTCTGGTGCCCTTGGAGGTTGGTTTGAGGAAAAGGTCCTTAGGAGAACAGGAGGAGAAAGATGCTGATTTGGTCACTTCAAAGAGTCCCTCCCCGCCTCCAGCCACCCCCTGCTTTGCCCCCGGTGTCCGTGACGAAGACCCCCACCCGTCCACGCACACACACAAAGGAAGCTGCTCGGTTGAAAAGGAGAGGCTGCCCCTTGGTCTATCTAGGCAGAGTGGGAGGGCGGGCTTGGCAGTGTGCGTGCCTTTTGCTGAGGAGGGAAAGGGGGTTTCCTGTGAAGCAGGGGGTGGGTGGGTGGGTGGGGGTGGACCCGGGGGCTGAGTCAGGCTCTGGGGCGGCTGTGGCTCCGGATCCGGCTGCTGCCGCCGCTGGGGCTGGGGCCGGGGCCGGGGCTGCAGCGGCAGCGGCGGCAGCTCCGGCGCTGCGAGGAACCGTGACTCAGGGATTGTGCTGGGACATCAAAGGCCTGGCGGGCGGCCAGGAAGCCACCGCAAGCGCTCTGGGTCTCAGGCCTGCATGTGAGCGGAGCAGCTGCAGGATCCCCGCTGCAGAGAGCGCGGCCCAGGCTGCCCGCGGGGGGAGGCCAGGCCGGGGGGCGCAGCGTCGGCGTCGCCGGACTTCGCCCCTCCTCTCCTGCAGTACGTCCGCCTGCTCCTCAGTGGCCGCCCAGGGACTTCCGAGGACCCCAAACGGAACGCCCCAGCGCCACCATTGGCCTGTTCTGAACTGGCCTCCGGCGGCCTCGGGAGTCCCCTTGTTGCGGAAATCTGCTGTGGGCGGCGGGATGGGGGCGTGCAGCGGGAAGCGGGGGCGCAATGCCGGGACGGAGCCCTCCTCCACACGGTGTCAGATTGGATTGCATCGCTCCCGGAAGGGGAGGGGTCCCTGCGGATCCCACATGAACCCCGCCCCCCGAATCCAGATTCCTTCGGTGGTGGTGGAGGGGGCGACAGGATTCCTCTGGGCCTGCGCCCCCCTTGGCTCTCTTACAAGGCGACCGGGCCCCCGCTCTGCTAAGGGAACACGCCGGGCTTTGCCAGAGAAGGACATGGGCCTGGCGGCGCTGAGTCCCAGTGAAGGATCCTGTGCACACGCGCACAATCACACACACACGGATTGTCCACGGGGGCCCAGCGGCTGGAGAACTCTTGCGGGCAGAGTTAGAAACTGCAACTCACAGAAACTTTCCCAAAAGATACCTTCCGGGGCCGCGAAGTGCAACGGAGCCCCGGAGACCCCTCACGGCGGCGCCTTCGTCGCCGAACAGACAAACAAGGATCGAGTTGGGTCGGGCCGGGGCTCGTTTTGTGGTACAGAGGCCTCCTTCCTTATTTGTTTGTCCGATTTTTGTGTTCACTGGCAGGGCCGACCCGGTTGATTGGGCCCTGGGCAGAGGAACGGCTCCGGGTCGGGCCGAAGTCAGTTCCGGCCGAGAGAGGAACATCCCCTGGATATGGGGGGAGGGGACCCTATCAGTCTTTTAGAGCGCAGAATGTATTGTCTTCATGGTTCATTGTCGTCTTCTGCCATCATCCATTAATCTGTCATTTTCGAGAATGGCTTCATAGAGTGACACACGCAGAGTGTCCAAGGGGACAGTTTCCTGATTATGGCGATGTGGGGTACTTAGACGATGTTTTGGGGGTTTCGGGGCCTTGAAACCTCCTGTCTTGATTTCATCCGAAGGATTCTGCTGCGTTGCGAATTTTCGCACCAACAAGGAACTGGAAACTGGGAATAAATCGCCAAATGCGCCTCGTTTTGCTCTGCCAGCCCAAGGGTGGCAAATGCGGGTCGCCGGCTCTCCTGTCAGCCGGAAACGGGAGGTGTTGGGGAGGCGGCCCTTCCTCTGAGCGGGCGGATAGGGGGCTGCTGTCTACCCGATCCCAAAGAGAAAGAGGACCGCCGCAACCCAACAGACACACACACAGACGCACAAGGGGAGACCCTGCAAGGCTGCCTCCATAGAGGCTCCAGAGGCCCCCTTGGGAAGGAGAGCCCCGGGGAGGCGGGGGCGGACGGAGGGACTCAGAGATCCGGTTCCCTTCTCACCCTTCTTGGACCCATTTGCACCTTGACGGCAAGACGGGGGCCAGAGGCCACCTGTTTGCACCTTCTTCGTGCCAGGTGCGAGGATACCTGATAACGACCGCATGACGGCCACCTCCAGGATCTCTCTGACGGATCACGCGGTGCAAAAATAGAAGTGGGACGGGAGGGGCGGCAGGTGTTCAGGGAAGCGCTGAGTCTGCAGCTTCCGCCAGGGGCGGGGAAACAGGCAGGCCGAAGCGGAGTCCCTTGGGGCTGCGGCCTCTGGGGTCGCCCGGCCAGGCGCGAGGCTAACGGAGACTGGTGGCCCTTTCTCCCGGCTGGCGGCAGAGGGGGAGGCAGGCAACGCTCTTCTCGGCGGCCTAGTTCTCCGGCCCCTCCCTCTTCCTCGCGGCTCGTGCCCCTTCCCCCCCAACCCTGGCACGGGGCGTTCGAGGGATCCGAGTCGCTGCATCCCGCTGCTGCAAGGATAGTCGTTCCAGATGTAGCCATGATCTTATTAGGACAGAGTGGCCCTCGGCACACGCTTTTCCTTAAACACCCTGGGCCTCCACAGCCCTGACTAGCCCCAAGCCAAGCGCCAAAAGCCTGAGAGGAAGGGCAGCCCCAGGGTCCCTCTTCCCCCACCCCCGCCTCCCCCTGGGGCGCAGGTACTGCGGGGAGGGCGGGCAGAATCTTCGCGTGCCTCCTTCCTTTCTGCTGAGCTCCGCACCAGGCTTCGGGGGCTCCGGTTTCAGAGATCTAGCGCCCCTGCCCCCACCCGCTCGGCTCCAGCGGGCACAAATGTCACCTTCCAGGGCGGCGGAGGAAACCAGAGATCCGGCTCCTTCCGGCCTCCGGGAGAGGGGAGGCACCTGGCGCGGGACTCGGGTGTCCAGGCCTATTCTGGGAGCGGAGTCGGGGGCAGATGGGGTCAGGCCCGGGGGCTCGTGATCCTTAGGCTCCACTTGCTCTTGGTTCGGACCCAACTCCCAAGCGGCTTCCTTTGTCCCTTAGGGTTTTACTGGTCCTGTAGCAACTCCGCCCCCCCCCTCCGCTGGACAGTCTTGCGCCTCGGATCCCCGAGGCCAAAGGAAGGCAGACGTCCGCCGAGGGAGTGGAAGCGAAAGGGAGGCCTCCCCAGTGCCCCCCTCGAGGGGCGTTACGGGGAGTTTACTTTTTCATGGCGAGGCGCCCCGGCCTCTCCCCAATTCCAGGGGAAGAAGTGCACAAAGGCTTGAAAAGTGCCCCAGCCGCCTACCTCCTCCCACCAGCCCCCGCAAACACAGCCCTCTTGCTTCTCTGAAACGGACACCAGATCTCCTTCAAGCCGCGTGGATGAAAACATGGGTTGAAATGAAACCCGGGGCGTTCCTGACTCCAGGTGTCTCTGGGCACGTGCAGAGAATCTCCCACCACCACCCCCGAATAGCCTTTACACTAGCTGTCCCTCCGGCTGGAAAGTTCGAGGCCCCAGCGGCGCCCTCTGCCCCCGCCCGCCTCCTGACTGGCGGCCAACGCTGCAAGGCAACCAGATCCCCCGCTGACCTCGGAGGAGAGGGTCTTCCTGTGCGACCCCAACTACTCCCCCAGCTGGTAAAAGCCCCTTCTAGCAAACTCTCACAGTTCCTTCCAGCCTCAGCAGCCCCTAAATGCCCGATGGCCCCCCCATGGCCATGATCCGTAAAAACAGAAATTAGTGGTCCAGCACCGCGGCTCCCACCCCCGACCGGCGGTGGGGCGCCCCCTTTGAGATGCCCCGACTTCAGCCTGACCCAAGGCCGTTTGGACACAAAGGGCACTGCCAGGTGTACCGGTCTGTACCAGGCAGAGCAGAAATAGTCACCAAGAATCAAAAAATTAGTCTCTGCACCCCAAAACGAGGGGGAGCCTGGCAGGTGCAATGCCTTAAAGTGCCAGAGGAGGACTCTGGGAGAGCGGGGTTCGAATTCCCTTTGCTCAGCCACGGAAACCTGGGGGAAAGTCACATTCTCTCCGACTCAGAGAAAAGCCATGGTGGCAAGCCTCCTCCGAATGATAAACCAGGACGGGAGAGCCCCGTGGGAGGATCGCCTTTGGGAATGAATCGAAGCCATGTAACAACCCCAAAACAAACTGCGGGTCACCTCAAATCCTCCCCCTTCCCCCAGGGGCGCGTTCTGTGCGGCCTTCCGCTGGCCTCAGCCGGACTTGATGCTTTCTGGACGTGCTGGGGCAGTTAGGGATGCCGGCTGCTGCCAACTTCCACGTAAATTAATCTAGCGAGCAAGGAAGCGGCAGACCGCCCCCGATCACGCCCCCTTGTCCCCTGGGGAGGCTCCTTCGCAGAGGACCCCAGAACTCCAACCAGGGCGAAAGGCGAGGGGTTCGGCGTGAGGAGCTGCTCGTTTGGGGAGCACAGGGTCCCTTCTTTAACTCCCATGGCCACCCACGGGCAGTTTCCCAAAGTGGCCACTGAGGCTGGAAGGAACCGCTTCGCCTCCGGGAGAGAAGTTTCCCGGGGCGGCGGGGGACGCCCTTCGGCCGCTGAGTGATCCGGGCGCCTTGGCAGCGAGGAGGAAGGCGGTACGGAGACCAGCCTCCCCTCGAGAGACCCCGGACGGAGGAGCCTCCGCCGCCCACAGAGCTTGCCACCCCTGCCGCCGCCCCCCAGCCTCCGCGGCTCCGAGGGGGGCGGGGTTCAAGGGCTCCGGGGAGGAACGGAGGGAGGGCCGGTGAGCCGGAGGAGGGAGGAGCGCCGCCTCTCTGCCTCCTCCCGCCCAGGTGCTGATGAGGCACAAAGGAAGCGCCAGGACCGCAGGCCGAGCCGAGAGTTCCACTCGCGCCGCCGCTTCCACCACCTGGGTCCGGCGAACCCGGAGGCACCGGCTCCACCCCGGGGGTCCGCGGTCCTCCCGCCGCCCCGAGCCCGTCGGGCGACTCGCTCTCGGCAGCGCCGCGTCCCCGGCTGCCCGTGGAGGAGGGTGTGACCCCGGCCCCGGCCGCCGCCGAACTCCGCTCCTTCCCTCTGTCTGGCGCTTTCTCTGGACGGGACGCGGACAAGAACGGGGAGGCCCGCGAGCCAGCCGGCCAGCCGCCCCAAACCTCCCCAGTTCTCTTCCCCAGCGGAGGGGCTTCCCGGGAAGGCGGGGGAAGCCGGCAATCCCATCCCGAAGGGGAGCGGGCGCGCAGGAGTCCCGGGGCGCCCTGGGGCCGGTTCCCGCCCCCCTGGTTTGGGACGAAGAGGCGGGCGGGACTGGCGCCTGGCGGGACGGCGCTTCCCGTGATGCCAGGAGACCTGCCCGCCTTCCTGGGGACTCTCCCCCGGTATCCCCGGCTGCCCGCGCACGGAGAGGCAGCAAAAGAGCCGCCGGAGCAGGTCGGTCCTCGGCGCCGGGCTCCTCCGCTCTTCCTCGTCTTCTCCTCCTTCTTTTCGCCTGGCCTCTCCGACGGCTTCCGAAGGGGAGGAGAGGTAACGCCTACGCTCGCATGGCTACTGCTAGTCATCACGGCTACTGCGCGAGAGCTTTCCCAGGTCGGAAGTCGAGTCCCCTAAAGCCCACCTCGGGAGGGATGGTCGCTCTCGTGGAGCCGGCGGAGGGGGGTCTTCCCTTGTCTCGCTGCCGAAGGGGAAGAGGTTGATGGGCTGAACCCCCTGCTTCCCCCGCGGCCCCTTTGGTCCGGTCCTGCTGCACCCGGGAGGGGCAGTCACCCTTACCCCCTCCTCCGCCCTCCTTGCCGCCTCGAGACGGTTTCCTTCCCCTTAGCTCATGAGCAGAGCAGGAGAGCACTAGAGACCCGGCGTGGCGGGGTGGTCTGAGCCTCGGAGTAGGGCTCTGGAGACCAGGGTTCGAATCCGGACTCCACCTCGGAAGCCCCCGGATGACCTTCAGCAGATGACACTCTTCTCCCAGCCCGGGAAGGCAGAGGGAAACTCCCTCTGGGCACATTTTGCCAAGGAAACCCAGCCATAGGGTCGGAGAAGGGGCACCCCAAGGAAGGACCTGGAGGAGAGACGCAGAAGAGAGTCTCCCTTCCTTCCCTTGGAGGGGAAAAGTCCTTCCACTCCCTGCTTTGGTAGGAGACCCCACAGCAAGGGCTGCCCCAAGGCCTAAGGGTGTAGCCCCCGCATAGGCCTGAATTCCACCAGAGGTGCGGGGCCCTCCCAGCCTCTTGGCTGATTTCTGAAGCCTTCTCTGACATCAAGGCCAGGCTGCTCCCTGCGCCCCTACTTGTCCCCTCTTTGACCCAGGAGCAGGAAGGAGGGGTGAGGGATCGGCCCAGGAGCGGTTCATTGGGCTGGTGGGCCAAGGCCTCAGGAAAACTTCCCTAACTGAAGATAGGCCAGAGGTTTTGATCAGGCACTTGCATGGAAAAGGCACTCTGCATGTGCCCAGAGGCACTATATTCTTTATTATGTCCCTATGCTTCACCAGAAAGAGGCAAGTCTGAGGCCTAGCTGGAGTGACAGGGAGGATGCGCCCCACTCTCAGGAGGGCACGGCCCTTGGGATCCACCATGGGAGGGGGCAGCCACCCCGGCCTGTTGCCCACTTTCCCCCTCTTCTCTGGCCAGTCCAAGAAAGAGGCAGCGCCGGCCTTGTTTCTGAAAGGTGCCCCATTTTATTGCACGCATTGTTTTCGGGGGATAGATGGGACAGCTGAAAAAACGCTTGCACTCTGAAACATGGCAGAGCAAAAAACAGTCAGTGTGGATGGTGATCAGCGCAAGGGATGTTGCCAGAGATGCGCACAGAGCAACAGGCACCGTCGGAGGGCAGCAGCTTCAGCGGCAGGCAGATGTGGCAACAGGAACAAACAGAAAGGTGGCGCTGCAATGGCATCGGTGGCATCGGGCAGGTGGACAGAAGGAGGGTGGAGGTGATGGGGCAAAGGGCATCATCTACGGAGGAGGAAGAGGGGGCACATGGGCAAGTGGCAAAGTGCAATTCCCCAGGAAGGAAGCCAGAGTCCAGAGGAGGGGGCACAAGCTACAGGCCTGGCATCAGAGTGAAGGCCCGAGAACGCCCCTCCATAGAAGTGGGTTTGAGTGATCACCGGGCAGCCCGGGCTGGACCTCTCCGCAGGGAGCCTCACGTGCAAACTGGTGGCCACAAGTGGCAGAAGGGCTGCCACAGGGTGAGAGTGAGGCAGGTGCTGCCTGGCAGGGTAGCTCCCTCTTGGGTCTGGCTCTGGCAACAGGAGGAGGGCCCAGGACCACCCACTCACCCAAGCCAGCCAGCCTCTTTTGGACAAGGAGGAGGCATGGGAGGGGGTGTGCAAGGCCAAGGGCTCCGAGGTGGGAGCCTGGACCTCCTTCTGCACCCAGAGGGTGCCAAGGTGCTCAGCTCTGGGACAGCTCTGCTAACAGTGCCAGCCTCCTAAGAGAACTTCCTCAGCTGCAGCGACTGCCAGATCCAACCAGGTAAGTGCCTTCTCTGAAGGGAGAGTTGGGGGGGCACTTGCCAAAATCCAAAACCCCCCTCCCCTTTGAAGGTGGCCTGCCCAGAGCAAACTGCTGTTTCCTGCCTGAGCAGAAATTGGGGTGCAGGTGGGGGAGCAGCCCCACCAGCCAATTGGCTCTCAAAAAGTAGACAAGAGACCCTCCTCCTTTCCCCCTTGGGGCTGCAAATAAAAGATCTCTGACCCCGCATTCTCTTCCCCACATTTGGGCATGGGGGGTATCAGGGACACATGGGGGCAGAGGGATGCTGAGGGAGGGGAAGAGCAGCTTCCCCTCCCCAAACCCCAGGGGTGAGCTTGCAATAGCCTGGTTCTGGAGCAGGCTGGGGGGGGGAGAATGTGGCATGTCTGCCCACCCCCTGGCAGTGAGTATTCTTGGCAGTTGTGGGTTGTGCTTCTGTTGGGAGGAAGAGGAGAAGTGGCAGAAAGGGGGACACATCTGAGAAGACACCCTCAATCCTCTTTGGAATGTGGGGTTCTCCCCTCTTATCACCCAGGAACTCAGGCTCCTTTCAACACCCCTCTTCTCTCCACCCCCCCGGGAAGCCCCCTTCCTCAGACTTTGCCCTGCCCAACTGCTGGCCTTCCACCATTTGGCCTGCCTCTCTTAGGGATACAGACAACAGATTGCCCCACTCTAGGGGGCTCCAGGGACCCCCAAAGAAGATTCCCTCTTAATGCGAAGTCATGGGAAGCTGAGTGTGTTGGAGGGGTGACAACGCTGTTGGGATGGAGGGTCTTCTCTGTCATGGGCTCAAGGACAAATGTCAGTACCTCCTCTGCCCATGCCTCAGTCAAGTGGGGAGGGGGCCCCTTCCCTGGACAGGGGGGAAGTCTCCCCATTGGCAGACACACAGTGCCCCTCCAGCAACAGAGAAGCCCCCACCCCCACCCCAAGGGGCCAGGCCTCTCTGGTCTGCAGCTCCCAGTATGGCAGGGGGGAGAGGAGCTCACAGCCTCTGGTTCTGGGGGTGGGGGGAAGCACATGGGGGGCAGAAGGGCAGCCTGGGCGGGGAGCCCTCTCCCTCCCTCCCTCCCGCAGGGTCTACTTGGTACCATCCTCGGGGTTGCCCTCCCCATCCGTCTTGCCCTCCTCCTCCGTCTTCTGGTCGTCCGTGTTCAGCCTCTGCTGCTTCTTCCGCCGGATGCACTTGACGATGACCAGCACCAGGATGACCACAGCCAGAAACCCACCCACCGTGGCCCCCACAATCACTGCCACGGTGGAGTCTCGTTCCGGGGGCTCTGTGGAGACACGGACCCTGCAGGGTCAGCACCCGGTAGGCAAGGAGGAGATAGGGGGGCAAAAGCAAGCAGAAGGCAAAGGGGGGATTCTGGGCCTGGGGGACTCATTTGGGGAGTGGGGAGCTTGGGGAAGGGCCCCTGAACTGTTTTAAGGTGGCGAAGCTCAAATCTGGCAGGGAAGTCATGACAAGTTTTGACTACTTGCAGATGCATTGTTACAAAACAGCGTAAACACTGAACATATTGCATCAAAATAATAATAATAATTTTAACAATAAATATCACAACAACAGGAGCGGTCAGTAATGTGAGCAGCATGAAAGCCATGACAAAACAATAAATAAAATATTACAAAATTGATTAAAGCATAAAAAGAACATATCAAGCAAAGGGGAAAACAGGTTAAGAAACTAAGATGCAAATGCAGTGGTGGCCATAACGTCCCCTAACACTTCCCCCATATACACACACACGCACACATGACAACAACAACACCCTGCTTGAAGAGCAGAACCCGTGGAAGTGACCTCTGTCTGTACAGGAGAGCAGACAAAAGCCTCACCAAAGAAAAGCCAAAACACGTTCGCCTACCCCAGATTTAGGTGTGGAGAATTTCCTGATGCCAGACGACTGGGCACTGAATCCTCTCGGTGAGCAACACATGGGCAAATCCCAATGATTCAGTGTGTCTACTCAAGCAAAGACTAATAAGAAGATTCAGGCCCTGGAGTTTGGGGTGAACAGTGGGGTAGCCACACACAGCACCTGTGCGCAATTGTTTGAAGCAATGAGAACAAAAGGAGGGGCTAAAGAGCCCCCAGAGGAGCTCTCCAATTTGGGAGGTGGGGGTTAAAATTGAGAACAGAATGGAAACAAGACTGTGAAGTACCCACTGGGGCAACTCCCCTCTCAACTTTATGGCTTAAAAGGGGAGGAGGAAGGTGCCCTTGGTGGCTACTAGTCAGGATGGCTACAGGTCACTTCTGGCATGAGAGGTGGTATCAGCCTCTTATGTCAGTGGCCGGCCATGTGGGATGGATGGGGCCGCTAGGAGAGTGTCCTGTAGGTAACTAATTGGCCAGTGGGAAAAGAGCGACCATCCTCCATCTGATTCAGTATTGCCCTCCTGAATCAGCCCACAGATAGAAAAATAAAGACAATCCCTGTGGTGTTCTAAAATAGCTCTCAAAAGAACATAGCACTTGGGGAAACTTAAAAGAGCAGGAAGAAAAAATAGGCTTTGGGAAGGAGGGGATCCCCTCTCAGTCCAGGCAAAAAGCAGCCAAAGAGACTTTTCCCAGAAATGAGAGGGAAGACCCTGCACCCGAATTACAAACAAAAGAAAATTTGTAAACAGGAAGAAAAAAGCAAACTTCCTTTATCTAGGTCCCTCCTCATCATATATTTATCCAACTTCTTGATATCCATTTGTTCTGCTATGTGTGCTGGTTACTAATGGTAATTTCCAAACAAAAAATGAATTTTAAACTGTAGAAAGAATAAGGGTTCACATGTGCAATCCTTTTAGCACCAGTGTGGGGTAGCAGCTTTGAGTGCTGTGTGGGGATTCAGAGAGACTGGGTTATGAATCCCTTCACCCCACTCACCCGCCCGCCCCCACTAGAAACCCACAGAGTGGCCTTGGGTAAGTCACATTCTCTCTGCCTCAGAGGAAGGCAACAGACAGTCTCCTCTGAAGCAGCCTTGCTAAGATAATCCTCTGATAGGGTTGCTGTGAGGCAGAACTGACTGGGATGCACATCTCACAAAAACACACACGCAGACAACACAACATGAAATAAAATACAGCAAAAGTAACATAATGTTTGTGTAAAAATACAGCAAGGGCAATCTCCTTCTGCTCCATCATGCGCAACAAAGTCACTCAAAGCTGAGCCAAGCCTTGAAGTATTAACAGAAAATAGCTCCAGAGCATATGTAGAGTGCAAACAAAAAACTGCCAGGAAAAAGAGATATTTTATGGATACTACTGATTCAGGGGTGCCTCAAGTCACAGCATCGTAGGAGGGCTTCCTCTTCCCCAGGCTCTCTTCTCCTCTTTGGCTGTTGCAGGAATTGCCCCCCCACCTTCTCAGTGCTTAAAAAGATCCCCCAGGGCAGGATGGGGCGCTCGCCCACTTGATCCAGCATCCCTCCTCCTGAGTGTCACTGCTTTCTCTCTGTGTACGCAGCACCCAGAGGAGATCAAGGGCAGCAGGGTCCCTCCCCCCTCCCCCTTGCAGGCCAGTTTGGCCTTTCTCACCGTTCAATCCCTTTCTCTGATCCATAATTCAGTGGGGAGAGGAGTTTGGTGGCACAGGATTCTGGGTGGTCCAGTTTTGCCTTTCCATTTTGGGAGACTCAGACTCCTCTTGGGCTCAACATGCGCCCACCCCAGACCCCCTGTTTTTGGGTCTATGGGGAATTATGGCTGGCGCAGGGAAGGTGGGGCTTTGGGGGTGTCAAGGGCCCCTCCCTGGCAGGAAGGAGAGGCAGTGGCAGGGGAAGGGGAGAGATGGGACTGGGTTTGGGGGCAGAACATTGTTGGCTGGAAGGGCCCCTTCTGGGGCGAGTCTCCCTGGTGGTGCCCTAACCTTCTGTGAGGACTTTGAGCCGAATCTTCCCATGGCCCCTGTGGCGGTCGGGGGGGTTCATCACGTAGCAGTGGTAGGTCCCCTCATCCTCCAGCTGCACGTCGTGAAGAGTGAAGGAGACGTCATTCTTGGTGGGGTTCCCTGTGAACTCAATGCGATCCCCAAAGCGGTTCAGCTCTATGGGAACAACCTTCAGCTTAAACTGCAGGAACTGAGGAGAAGAGAGGAAAGGAGAGGAGGAGAGAGAGGTGGGCCTAGGAAGACAAGCTCTAGTCTAGAGAGCTGTGAGGAAAGGGGGCAGGGGCCTGGTAGGGGGGTCACGCACCCTGGGCCTGCTCTGTGCTGGAGACGATCGCCAACCAGCCAGGGGTCAGAGTCATGGAGGGGGTCTCCATGCACCTAATGGTGGGGAACGCCGGGACCTGCAGGCCAACAGCAACTGGAGGACCACATGGCTCCCACCCCTACCCTGGGCTATGTAGTACCTCTGAGCATGTGCAGAGCTGCATTTCTGTGGATGCTTACTCCAAAGGAGGAATTGTGCCAACTGGCTGCAGCCAAGCCAGTACCAGAAGGTAAGTTCAGCAGAGGAATGATGGCAACAACCGAATCCGCAGGACCCACATTGGCCTTGAAGTGCCACCCCAAGACTCGGAGTCTTCGCTCCCCAGCACGGCCATCAAAAGGGCAGCAACAAAATCAGAGCTCTGGTTTGTGGGCCAGCTTTGCACCCCAGCACCTCCCTCGTTCTGGCCTGAATGTAGAGGGAGCAGGGCTAGCCATGGAGGTGCACCACTGAGCCTCCCCACAGGTGCTCCTCTCTGTGTGCCGCAGCCCCCACTGCAGTCCCCAGCTCACCATCTCTTCTGTGCAGTTGCTGCATCTCTGGTAGGTCCAGTTGAGAGAGAACTGCTTCTTCTCCACCTGGTAGCAGGAGTTGAAACTGCAGCTGAGGCGGATGGAGGTGCCATTGAGGGCATAGATGGTGGCCGGGGCCATCACCTCCATGGCCTGGCTGCTTGGCACTGCGGAGGGGGGAAGAGAAGAGAAGGACAAGAAGGTGGTGGTGGCAACAGCTGCACTGGTTCTCTCCTGGTTCCACATGTACATATACAGGCACACAGTGGGCAAGGGCACAAACAAGCAATCTCTTGCTCTGCCTGGGGATTGCATAGCTCCCCCCCCACAAGGATCTTTGAAGCCTGGGGAGGCTCTCAAGGATGCCTGATAGGAAACCAAGGACTCAGCCGTTCTGAGAGTACATGGTTCATGAATGTTTCAGGAGGGGAGGGAGCTACAGGGAGCGTGCTTTGCACCTGTGCCCCTGCCCAGTGGCGTCCTCTCCCAGGACACTCCAGTCCACCTCCAGCCCCCCACCAACATTCTGTGTCATCCACGGAGCATGCTTAGTCCTCATTGGCTCATTCTCAGGGCTCCCACTCCCCTCCCCAAAGACAGGCTCTCTCATTTCTGGCTGCCTTTTTTGGACTCCTGTCAGCCAGCTGACACCTCTCCGGCCTTTGGTTATGGAAGGAGAGACTGCCTGGAGGTTTGCTATCAGCACAAGGGATGCTGGGAGGGCAGAGGCACAAAATGGCAGCCCAGCTGGCCTCCTTCCCCATCCCTCCTCTCGACAGGGCTGCAGTCCCTGTCCCTCCCCGTGGCTCAGATCCCAGGAGGAGGCTGCCTCACCCTTTCCCCCCTGCTTTGCATTCATCACCCTTGAGAGTAACAGGGCCCACCAGGACTCCCTCCTCCCACGAGCCCCCTCAGCCACCATATGATTCCTGGAAGGGGCTGGCCCTCCAACCCCACCTGCTGAACTCCTGTGCAGCCCCAAGGCTGGCACTCCCTGCCGAAGGGAGGGGTTAAAATAGGGTGAGGGGGAATGTGCACCATTCTTTTTAGGGCAGCCTTTTGATCAGCAAGGGGAGAGAAGTTTGATCCTGGGGGAGGAAGAGGGGCACCTTTCTCTGGGCCAACTGATGGGAGCTTGGCTGAGGGGGTAAAGGGCTGTTCCACAAAGAAGAGGGAGCCCATGGGCAGAGACGTGAAGGCGGCCCTTGAAGCGCTGGCCCTGGCGGAGTGAGGGGTTCTGATCCAAGGCCAGAGAGACAGCAAGGCAGTCCTCCCCCTCCTCCCTGCAGGGGCTGCCAGGGAACCCCCTCCCTTCCTCCCTCCTGCAGCCTCTGCAGTGACTGCTTGCCCAGCACACAGGACTTGCCTGGGAGGCCTCTGGCCCTGTCCGCCCCCTTGCCCACCTGGATATATCCCGCTTCCCACCCAACCCCAGCATCTCCCTGTTCATTGCAGGTCTCCTGGTGTTTGATGGGGCTGTCCAACCTCCCCCTTCCCAGGCAAGCAGCTTCTTATGCCTCCTCCTGCTTCCAGACTCCCCCCTTGCCCCACTACTTTGGAGGTTCAGCCGGAGACTGCTGGGAGGGACAAGGCCTGGGGGGGAAAGAGGAGAGCCATTGCCCCTCTCCTTGCTGAGGGCCATGGATCAATGGGAAGAAGACCCCTTTGGAGTGGGAGGGAGCAGGGGAGGGCTGGCAGGGCCTTGTGATGGGGAGGGGGTAGGTAGCTGGGCCCCTGTCAAGAAGGGTCCTGGCTGGGAATGGAAAAGGAGGAAGAGGAGGAGGAGGGCCCACATCTGCTCTTCTGCACACAGGCAACCCCTGCTGTCGCCCACCCCCAGTTTCTGGAGCCCTGTAGTGCCAGTGGGGGAGAAGGAGTCTGTTTTTTGCCAGAGCTGAGCCATGGAGGCCCAGAGAGAGAGAGAGAAAGAGAAGTCAGGGAGGGTCCCTCTGGTTCAGAGCCTGATGCCCTTCGGATTACAGGAGCACCACAGGGGACGCGCAGACCAGGAGATTCTGTGAGCTGCACTCCACAGAAGTAACTGTCCCCAACCCTGGCTCCGAAAGGGCCTCAGTGGACCGAGTGCAGCCCCCCTTTGGGACCCCTCTTCCTCCTGGAAGCCCCTCCAAGGAGGAGGAGAGAGAGGGAAGGGGGCTGTGGTGGAGGGCCTGGGGAGGGGCCCTTGGCCTGAGGCGAGCAGAAGCCCCACATCGCCGATGGCGGCCACGGAGAGCCCGGAGTCCAGCCCAAGGCTGCAGGAAGCCGCTCTGGTTCCGGGACGGGGACCCGGGCGAGGGTGGTGGGTCTCTGACCCTGAGGGTCGCCAGGGGTCCTGTCTTGGCAATCGTGGGGGCTCCGTGCCGGATATCTGTTGCAGCTACCGCCTTCCTCTTCTCCTCCTCCTTCTCGGGGGAGGGGCGCATGTTCCGGAGGAGCCCCCTCCCCAGACTGAAGAGCCCCAACAGACACCCACCACTCACCCACGCGCGCCTTCTGAGCCTCCCCCCACCCCAAGACGCGTGCACCAACCAGACCGCCGGCGGGGGCAGAAAAAGGCTGGGCGACCGGTGGCGGGAGGGGGGAGAGTGGCCTCTCTTGCCGCCTGCCCCCCGGGGTCTTCTCCCGCCCCAAAATGCGCCTGCCACTTACCCAGCGAGAGGAGGTGGAGGAGGAGGCGGCAGCAGCAACCGGCCAGGAGGACGGCCACGGCCGGGGGGGCGTCGCGGCTCATCCTGGTCTTCGGCGAGGGGGAGAGAAAGGACTGGCGACTTGGAGGGGGGACTGCGGCGGGGAGGTCAAACGCGCCGCGTTATTTCCCACGCAGCCATCCTGATTATTGGGGTGGGTGGGTTTCTCCTCTCTCTCTCCCTCCCTCTCTCTCCCCTGCACCAAGATGGCGGGGCGATCGGGGGTGGGGGTGGGCTGCTGCTGCTGCTCCGGCGCAGCGCAGGGAAGGGGGGGTCAATTCTGTGGTTGGTGAATGGCGGCGGAGGAAGTGGGAGGGCAGGAAAACGGTGCGTCCGGGGGGTGGTGTGGGGGGGTGGGGCGAAGTGGGGACCAGTGGCGAAGCAACCTCCCCCCAACCCGCCACACGCGCGGATCTCACGGCGGCCGCGGGCAGCGGGTTTTCCTCTCCCGCAAGCTGTTAGGGGAGGTGGCCCCCTTCCGCCGGCCGGACCCTCCAACGGCCCCAATACTGGGGGTCGCCTGGGTTCGCTCCTCCTACAGGCAGCAAAAGAACCAGGTTTCCTCCCGCAAAAGCCTGCGGGGTGGGATGCGAAGGCCTGGAGACCCGTCCTGCTGCCCGGCTCTGGAGACAATACGATGGGACTCCCTGGGAAGGCCGTTCCAAATAGTGGGGTCACCTCAGGTGGTCACCAGGACCACCTGAGGCCGCCCGGCCCAACCCCCGCCTCAGCTGCCAGCCTGAGGAGCAACAACGGCGGGAGGGGAAGCTCAGCACCACCCACCCAAAGGCTCAGGGCGAGGGGCTCCCCAAGGGCACGACTCCCCTGCTCTTCCGGGGGGCCTGGGTCGGCCTTCTCCACCGTGGCCCCCCGCCACCAGGCCGAGGCTGGTGTGTCCGTGGCGCTAAGCGCGTTCTTCGGGCCCTCGGGCTTCGCGATGCTGCTGCTGCTGCCTCCGCCCTCCCCCTCCGCGAAAGCCCTCCTGCCCCGGGAGCCTGAGAGCGCCTCTCCCGGGGGACCGGTGAGGGCTGCGTGACGGGGCGGCGGCTCTGGTTTAAGCCAGGCCGCTGGGACACGGGGACGGGGGGCACAGATCACAGATCGTGCTTCAGCTGGCCCGGAAGGGAGCTAGCTCCAGCCTGCAGCACCGCCCAGCATAGCTGGCCCCGGCCCGCAAAGACACCCTTCTCGCCCTAGCTTCCGCCGCCCCCGGCGCCAGGGAAAGGGATGCAAAGGAGGGGCGGGGGTCTTCAGGGGCCACAGGGGCCCATGGCCGCTGGCTGTCCCGCAAGAGGCTCCCAGGACCGCCTTCGCCGAGGGAATGGAAGAGGCTGTTCGGGGCGAGAAAAGGCGCGGCAAGAGGTCAAGAGGGGATTAGGGGATGGGGGGTTCTCTGCTTAAAACCCCAAACTCAGGCGGCGGGTACCCTTGCTCAGAACCGAGTGGGGCGGAGACACGAAACGAGATCCTGCTGCTACTGCGGCGGCGGCGGCGGCAGCATGTCCTCACGAGGGAGGGGCTCCTTGGGCAGCGGGTCCCCCCTCCCTCCCGCCTATGCGCGCATGCTCGGCGGGGGAGTCTACCGTCCTGCGAGGCCACTGCTGGGAGCCCATACGTGGGAGGCGGCCGCAAGCTTAAAAGGGAACAATGGGAGGGAGGGAGACCAGCCAACCCCTCGCCTTCTCCGCCGCCCCCCCCCCCGCTGTGTATCCACCCCTTCACCGGATCATCTCTCCAGCAGATCTATATCTGTCTGTCCCACTTGTGTGTGATTTTATTTCTCTCTCTTTGGCGAGATGGTCGGAGCGAAAGGGGCTGCGCGCTGCCCTCTCACCTTCTCTCCCGGCAGGAACACCAAAGGTCTGCAGGGTCTGCCAGGGGACACCTCACTCACCCCCGCCCCTGGAATCCCACAAGGAAGCCTCCCTCCTCCGCAACATCCAGGCACCCAACTGCAGCTCCACACAGTTTGCTTCCGCCTCTGCTCAAATGTGCCCATCTGCACATGCATGAGAGAGTGCAACCTCCCTGTCGAAACCAGCTCTGTCAACCCCTGCCAGTCTCCCTGTGGCATCCCAGCAGGTTTAGGCGTGTTCCCCCTCAAGCAGGTTCAGGTAGCGAGTGGCAGGCTGGAAGAAGAAAGCATGCCCATGCCAGGGCCCAGGCCAAAGCAGAGTCAGGGCATGAGTTCCACCAGCAGCTCTCAGACAGACAAGAAGGGCACCTAGCGCCCCAAAGTTTGACGGGGGAAATGTGGGCCTGAGGGCTTGGGACCTGTAGAGCGACGCAAACAAAGCAAGACCACCCTCCTGGCCCACCCTTAACTGCAGATGGCAGCCAACATGGCAGGCAAGACATGGAGACAAAGAAGTCTTTGGGCCTTTCCACACTACACTGTGATAGTGCTATTATTGCACTGTCCACATCCTATGGAATGATCCTGGGGTTTGCAGTTTAGGGAGGGGTCTTTAGAATTCTCAGCCAGAAAGCTCTTTGGCCTCAGGAAACTCAAACCCCAGAATTCCACAGGATGTTGAAAGTGGAATAATAGCTCTAAAACAGTGTAGTGCAGAAAGGGCCTTTTACCCATGACAGCTCAGTGGAACCTCCCTGTCCAGGAACAGTGCCATGTGAATCACAGCTGCTGGAGACAAATGATGAGGCCTGTTGCCTTCCATCCTCCAAGACTCATGTGCGTTAGAGCACATGGTGATTGCAGGATGGAGATCAGAGGCCCAAAGCTGACCTTGGCCTGATCCAGCTGCCCACAGTTCTCGGGTCTGGGGAGGGACTCTGCACAGTCACCCAGTGGCATCAGGCTGGGACTGGCCCCTTTGGGTTCCATCCCTGCCCCTCCAGGAACTCCCTGTAACTCCATCATAGCCCAAGCAAAAGAAAGATCGGAATGAGCTGGGATGAGATGTTTATTAGTTGCTGGGGAGAGAAAAATCATCCTCCAGTCACTGAAAAGACAGAAGCTCCACCATCCAAGACAAGAGAAAAAGAATTATACCCCAAGTTCAGTGTAGCAGAAAGGCAGGCAAGCAGACCAGCCGGCCAAGGCTGAGGGTTGCCAGACTGGCCTTTCACTGGTCTTGAATACCACTTGTTGTAGGGACAGATTCTGGCATCATAGCACAAGCGGCAGCAAAGACGTAAGAGACCCTCAAAGTAGAAGCCCCCCAAGTTGTAGGACGCTTTGCCTCTCACGCTCACTGCAGCTGCCACTCATGGCCTAGAGCCCCTCCCAAGGCTACTGTCACTAGCCACTGTTTATTCACTGCAGGCTGCCTGCCCCAGACAGCTTACAGCAGGGCCACTCTCAACCACTGCTTACAGGCAGCCTGGAATGGAAGGACCCAAGAGAGCCGAGGTTTCCTGAGGTAGAAGGAAGGTTCCTGCAAAGAGCCAGCCAAGGGGAGCGGGGCCTGGTGGCTGCACTTCCTTCCAGGGGCCCCGTCCTACAATGGAGAGTACAGAGTTGGAATGTGTGCTGGGCAGAAGGGAGCGCCTCTAAGTTACCAGCTCAGGCGCTCCCCTGGGCACCCATGGGTGCCGTTCCCAGTCTGCCAAAAGGGAGACCAACAACCAGGAGGTGATGGCATCTCAATAACTCCTAGGATGAAAAACAATCTGGTCGTGCATGGTCAGTCTCTTGGGAGTCCAATTTGCCAACCAGGGGAAAAAGGCACTGGGGGCCTCCAATGAAAATCCAAAGGGCAGCATGCACCCTCTTTGGTCAGTAGGGATCCTCCTCGTCCATGTCCTGAACAGAAAGTGGGAAGGAGAAGAGAAGAGTGTTTATTCCCATCAGCCTGGGCACAGCGCTGCCCAAGTGGACCGGAGGCATCTGTGCCCAGGAACCACCCAACACAGAGGGGCTCTGACAGCTTGGCAAGACTGAACCCTCTAAGGGTGGCTTCACTCCCCCCCCCCAAAAAAATCAGTTGTCCACAGTGGAGTAGCCCTTATTTTGGATGCTCTTGCATGCAAAACTGATAGGATTGTGAGAATTTCTCAACATTTTTCACATTTCTGGGCTAATTTTGAGAACATTTGGGAAATTCCACCTTCCCCCATACTTCAAAAAGGCCTGGTTTCAAGAGGCTTGCTTGGGTGTACAAATAAACAGATGAATGCATGGGCTTACCAGGTACCGCAGACAGCAGATAGCCAGCCTCTCCTGGCATCCGGTGGGCTCAGGGCTGCAGGAAGAGCACAGAAGGGAGGAGCTCAGCTCAGAAACCAGCCCAGGAATTTGCAAAGAGCCAGATCTGCAGCTGGATTCTAGCCAGATGCACCCCCACTAGAAACCCCCATTCCCCACTTCCCCTATGAGGAGCATCTCCCCACAGCTGAGGCCTGATCAAGAGACAGGTGGGCCTTCTGCATCAGCCTGGGCCCTTCTTGTGGAACGGTCTGGACTTGGCAGGACCAGGAGGCCATGGGGAAGGGCAGCCCCTGCTCTGACCATTCCTGCTTCCTATTCTGAAGCCACCAGAATGGGGGGCTCTGGGTGCGGTGGAGGTGAGCATTCACTGAAGCCTTACCTGCTTCTCTCACAGCCAGGGAGACCTGGATTACCCCCAATGGCCTCTTTCCTCATTGTAGCCCCCTTGCTGTGCAGCATGGCATGGGGGTCACCGAATGGAGCTGGGAGTAGGCCCAGGGAGCTGAAGAGGAAACCTCATTGGGCAATCCCCCCCACAACCACAAAAAAAGCAACGGTGTTCTCACTCATCAGAGACTTCAATGGAGGACTTCTTATAGCCAGACTTCTGCTTCTTCTTGGATTTCAGCACCCCAGATTTCCTGCCCATCCGGACCAGCACCACCACTACCACCAGGGCGGAGGGGAGAAACACCAGGAGGGAGAGCAGTCCGGCAGAGGTCAGCTGGAAGGAGGCACCTGACAAGGAGACAAGGGGCAGCCATGTAGGGACTGCCGGCTGCATGGACAGATGCCCCTACCCAGCAGCCCAGGCAGTGCGGTTGCCACCCACGGAGGGAACGGCCCAAGGAGAAGAGCTTCCAATCACCAGGAAGGCGAGGCCAGACCCAGCCTGGAAGCAAAGCCCAGTCATGGAAAATAAGCCAGCCCGGCCCATAGGTCTTCTGGCTCCAAGGAGAGGAAATGAGTGGTGGGAGAGACCCAGGAGAGGGTGGGGCTTCTTAAAATTTGGGGAGTTTATCTTTCTGGACTAGAGGTCCCAGACTCTCCCAGTTATGGACCAAACAACTACCATTGTTTGGCTGCTGCATTCCAAGGAAAGTAGATTTTCTGAGCTCCAGGATAGCCTTCCAGATGTTGATGGAGTTTAGCTCCCATCATCCCTTCCCACTTGCCGTGCTGGTTGGGGCTGATGGGAGTTTCAGTCTAACATCCTCCAGTGGTCCACATACATCTCAGCCCAGGCCTAAAGCCAAAACAGGCCCAACTGAGAGGGGAGGGGGTGACAACTGTGTGGCAAGGAAGCCCCTCTCCCATTTACTGCCCCAATGGGACCGGGGGTCAGGTGAGTCAGGTCTCTCAAGTAGTGGGGGCCTGACCTGTTTGTCTCCCTCGCACCATAAGTGCCCCCTTGGGGGCAGCAAAGTGGCCCCTGGCACCCCTCTCTTGCAGAATGGGGGATCTTCTGAGCACTCCAGACAGGAATGGGGGCTCTACCTCCAGAGGCTTCAGCTCACCTCTCTGAGTGACGGTCAACACAGTCTGGGGGATATTGTGCTGGACGTCCGGAGGGTTCCTGACCGTGCAGGTGAACGTCCCATTGTCGTCCAGCGTGGGGTTGGTGATCCGAATGGAAGCATCACGCTTGTTCACATCTCCCACCCAGGAGACTCGGTCGCGGAAGGTGCCCCTCTGAGCCGGGTAGGCCTCGGACTGGTAGTGGAAGATCTGGAGGGGGCAGTGGGGGGAGAGGTCAAAGCAGCCACAGTCCTAATGGATGGCACAGGAAGCCCCTGGGGAAGGGTGGGCCGGGTAGACCCTTGTGCACTCACTCACCGGCTCCAAGCTGCCCTCTGAGAGTGGCCGGTAGGTCCAGTCGATGGTGAGCCTCTCCGAGAGTGGGGCAGAGGATTTAAACCAGCATCTCAGGGTCACAGGCTCTCCCACAAAGGCCTGGACAGTGGGGTCGGCCTGGATCTCCAGGGAGTGGGCACTGGCCACAGCTGCTGTGAAGACAGACAGGGGCCCCAGCCCCAGAGACGGATGGCTCAGCACCCTGGATGCAAGCGGCACTTGGGGGGGGACCAATGATCCTACTGACCCCAAGGAAGGCAGAGGCAGCAACCTCTCCACTCAGTACCAGACACCTTTGACTGGACGGTTCAGCCCAACAAAGCCTTCTTGGCCCAGCAGGGAGAGAGGCCCAGCAGAACTCAGAGATGCCTCCCAAGAGGCACCCTGGGGGGCTTGGATAGGGGGCTTTCCTGGGACTGGTGGGGGCATATGAGGGATTGCAGAGCTCCTTCAGAAATATGGCAGGTGGAGGCTTCAGGAGCCCCTCCCCGTGTAGGTGGCGTGGAAGGGAGAGGGGCTCTGGTCGGGGGTTGGGCTAGATGGCCCACGAGGCCACGAGAGCGCCCTCAGACCGACCCCTCCTTCAGAATCATCCTCGCCCCTCCGGCCGTTCTTTCAAGGGGGCAAAGGCCTCCAGCCAGACGTTTGACCTGCCAGTTACAATAACTTGCGAGGTCGCCCCCGCGGAGGGGGGAGGGGGTCTCTCGCCAAGGCGCAAAACGGCGCCCGACGGCCTCCCTGGCTGGGCTCCTGCCGACTGACGAGGGCGGCATGGAGGGAAGGTCCTGCTGCGCCCGGCGGGGCTCGGGGGCCCAGACGGGCATCGGGGCGACCGCGAGAGGAAGAGCCGCCTCGCCGGGGCTCCTTCGCCGGAGGCAACCGATCGCGGCGGCACCTGGATCCTCGGACTCCCGAGCCTCCCCGCCCCCCGGATCGCTCACCTGGGCGAGGCTGGAGGGGGGCGGTTGGGCCGGCCTTCCTACCTCCCCGGGGGCCCCACAGTCTTGGGCGGGCGTCTTTCCGCCGAGGCCCCGCCTCCCCCCTCCCTCCCTCCCTCCCTTACCGAACAGGAGCAGAAGCGGCGGCGGCAGGAGGCGGCGGCGGCGGCGGCGGCGGCGGCAGTCCGGCGGCGGTCCCGGCGGCTCGTGGCGCGGCTTCGCCCCCATTTCCCTCGGCCTCTTCGCTTCCGCTTCCCCCGCTTACCTGCCGGGCAGGTAGAGCCGGAAGGGGCGGGGCCTGGTTCTCTCCGCCCCCCGGCGCTCCGCTCACTTGGCCCGCGAGAGAGGGGCGATGTCGCGATCGCCGCGAGGATGCGTCTGGATCCACCTCTTGGGGACGAAGCCCAGGGAACCCGCGGGACCGGCAGAGGCGGGGAGGACGTCAGCGCCGGGCGCCCCGAGTCCCTGGCATGGCCCACGGGACCCCTGGAGCGCTATGCGTGGAAGGCTCCCCCGAGAACTGCCGTGGTCTTCGATGCGAGACCCCCAGGGGACCCCGCTAGAAAGAGCCCTGCTGAGGTCGTGCGAACTCAGGGCGGCCCCGGCTTCCCGGAGGGAGCCCTTCCGCCCGCAACGGGGCCTCCCCCTTTTCCTGCCGCCTTCTGCCTTGCCAAGCACCGCTATCTCTTCCACTGAGTCTCCTCTGCTCAGGATACGGCAGAAGCAGGACAGCCTCAGTCCTTTGCCTCCTGTGCCATGGCCTGTGCACCTGGGACCCTCTAGTACCCCCCCGACCCCCAAGCCTAATCTGGACGGGAGAAGGGTGGCAGCTGGAGAAGCTGGCTAGAAGTTTGTTTTCAACCACAAAACCTCCACTCTTTACTACCAAAGTCTAGCCATTTATTTGTATACAAATATTGAACAGGCCTCTTAAAAAATAAATTACAGTATGAAAATAAGTAACTCTACAGTAGTGGGTTCTGTCTTTATCTGAAACCCATGAGGTCTGCAGCAATGAAAGGCAGTCAAGGCAGCAGTTTTGGGGGCAGGGGGCTTCCTGTGCGGGGGTGTTGCGAAGGAGCTCTGGGGGCAGCAGGATGTTCTGGGGAGATCTGGCCCTGGGGCTGAGTCTGTTCGTGTGGAAAGCCGGGCTGTGGGAGGCTTGGGGCACAGAGATGAACTCTGGTTTGCAAATGGGGAAATGGTGCAGCCTCTAAACGAGGGGAGGGAGGGGGATCGCCTTAAGACGTATTTGCCCTGCAATTCCCATCAGCTGTAGTCAGCACAGTCAGTGGCAAGGGACGATGGGAGATGCAGCCCAGCAACCTCAGGGAAGGGAGGCGTTTCCCACGTTGTCAATGCTGAAACCCAGGAACCAAAACACTCAACAAAATACTGAAGGGTCCTGCCAGTCCTAGAGCGTTTCTGTCATCTGATTTGCCAAGGAGCAGCCAGGAAGACTTGGACACCGACCAGAAAGCGGGGCGAGGCAGGAGCTGTGAAGGCTTCCCAGGGTGTCCGTTTGGTCTGAGGTTTTGAGTTCCTCTAAAAGGCGAGCTGGAACAGCCACTGGCACCGGCCTTCCCCTCCCCAGATTCCTTGGGGATCTCGCCCCCCAACTTCCTCCACAGGCCCAGGCTGGGGAAGGGGCACAGCAGTGCAGCTCAGGGACATTAGCCCCCCAACCTCTGGGGTAGGAGGAATCTTGGGTAAGGTTTGCCCTGGCAGAAATGGCACCCTAGGCTAGGAGTACCTTTCCTGCTGGGGAGACAGAAGAGATCTCGAAGAATTTTGCAGCACTGTGCTAAGCATGGATAGCAGCTACAGCTCTTCTATCACCTGGTTATTTGGCCTCAGAGTTTGGGATGTAACGGACACATAGCCATGGGCGGGAGGAAGGAAGGGTTAAGATTAGGGTTAGATGAAGGACATGTATAAATGTTCTCATCCTCCTTGAGAAAGGCTGTTATGAGTTGAGCTGAGTATTTCTCAGCTGTTGAGATAATGATAATATTTCAGTAGAAATTACAAGAGGTTTTGCAAATTTGCTGATGATTCTCCTTTAAAATGTGTTCAAAAATGGGAAAAATTCATTTGCAAATAAAACTGGATTTCCTGTCTGCATTTTCTGTGCAGAAAATGGTAGATTTGGCAAAATCCTCTGTTTTCTATGTAACATTTTCCTTGGCAACAACCCAAGGCTGTTGACACAAAATCGAGTCTTGATTTTTTTTCACATGTGAACCTTTTTTTTTTATACTACAGAAGTTCCAAATTAGGGGAAAAAACAGCAAAAATGCAAAAATTCCCATCATCTCACGCAACAGGGAGAAAACTTTTGAAATTAGAAGGAAATAAGTGAAGATGTACACCCCATTTGCACTAAAAGTGCCATCAGACTAGATCTTGGGGCAAAGCGAAAAGCCCAAAGGGCATTTTCCCCAGAAATCCATTTCCCAGGAAACTCATTAAAGCAATCTATAGAATATTTGTTGGAGAGGTAAGTTGAAGGGACTTCCTGTGAGGGAGGGGGCAATGCTTCTCTTCTCATTGGGGGTGTTTCTGTTTCTGGCTCGCTGCAGCAAGAGTGAAACCAACAACCACTGAGCCACCAAGTTCCTCCCTGCCCCCCAAAAAAGTACTGATCACCTCTGGGCCTAGAAATCCACCTTCCACGGCAGGGCAGCGACTGGGCCACCATACCCCACCCACCGCAAGCACCACAGCCAAGTTCTGAAGGCCAAGATGGGGTGGTGGGGCAATTCTTCCCACAGAGTCCAGCACCTCCTCCTCACAGAGAGGGAGCCCTTCCATCTCTCGGCCCCCTCCCTTGGCAGTGTTTGTAGGAGAGTGTCTGGGTAAGGGTGAGAAGAGGCCCCTTCCCAGTCCCAGTTTTCTTTCGAGGTTCCTCTCAGACAAATGATCGGGCGGGGGTCCAGACAGGGAGGGGCCACTCTCAGGGCCCAGCTGCTTTCGCAAGGTGACGTTTCTCCCTTCCAGGTTTCAGGGAGTCCCTGGGTTGCTTTTGTTTCCCCAAGAGGGTGGCCCCACCCCAGCCACAGGTGTCCAGGTCAGGAAATGGCAGGTCTTGTCAGGCAGGTCCAAAGCCTCCCTTGGTCCTGCGAGGGAGGTAGTGGGGTGGGGGCTCCTTCCCTCCCCCCATGGCTACAGCTAAAAAGAGCTCTGAGGACAAAGAGAGCCTTTCACTGTCTCCTCCTCCTCCTTCAAGCGTCCACCCATTGCCTTGGATCCAGAACCGAGAAACTGCCTCCTCTTCCTCCTCCAGCAACGTTGGTGGTGGCTGTGGGGGGATCAGCCAGGAGAAAAGGTGGTCAGACGGAAGCACTCTGGCATTTGAAGGCCGCTGGAAATTCTGAGCTGCTCTTCCCAAAGGCGCCACAAGGGTGCAGTGGAGGGCCACGGGGACAGGATCACCCCCTACCAAAGGAAGGGAGCAGCAATGACCTCAGCACCCCCTTAAATAGGGGGAGGTCAGAGGGAGGCCTCCAATTCTAACAGCTGTAAGTCCTCCCACTCAAGGTGGAGACACCTTTCCAAGGCTCCTGCTGACCCAGACTGGGTGCCCCATCTACCCACTGGGGTCAGCAACAGCCCTTGCGGGGGGAGCAGGCAGGGTGCGTCACCTCTGACTGAGGGAGAGCATCAGGCATCTTCTCCTGGTATGGTTGCCTCCCGCTCCTCCTCTGGGACTCCATGCAGCTTCTCCTTCTCCGGTCTGTTATTCAGGGGGACAAAGGCAGGGGCATTAGCAGCCTCGCAGGTGGTGGGGAAGACAGGCAAGGGCGGGGGCACACAAAATCAGGAGGGAGCCCTGCCCCAGACTCGGAGGTATGGGTTTGGTACCCCAGTGCCTGCCACTCCCCCGCCCAATCTTTGCTTCCAACACAAAGGCAGCAGCATCCTTGGCTCCTTTGGGCACGCTTCTTTGGTGCACTTCTATGGGGCCCACATAGGCACTGCAACCATGCAGATGGGAGGGGATGCCCACACCAGGGAGGAAGGGGTCACATATTTGTATGCTCCCTGCAGTACAGTCTCTCTGCAGGTGGAAAAGCTCCAGCTGACCCCCTTCTCTCTCTTTCTCTCCCCCCTCTCAAAGACTCTCTCATTCTCTCCCTCTCTCTCTCTCACACACACACATACATATACCCCTACCTGGTCTCACTGATAAGATCAGGCCACCCCATCGCCCCTTCTGACTACCAGGAGGCTGAGCTGGCCACCTCCCGCAGCCCAGCGGCCTCCCACAGGCACTTACAGTTCGGTCTCCACCTTCTCACCCTGCCTTGCTCTCCGCCGCTGACGGCAGGCCACAACCACGACCACAATGACAATCATCAGAGCACAGGCACTGCCGATGGTCAGGGCCAAGATGTGGATCTCTGAGAAGCTCACTGTGAGGAGAGAAAAGGAAGGAGAGGGTCCAACGAGGAAGGAGGGGGCCGGAGACAGTAAGGAGACCACCCACCCACCCACCCCCAGCTCATGCAACAGCATCCTCTCCCTGCCCCCGCTCAGCCATCGGCCCCCTCCGCCTCCCGCTCAGGCGGACCTTTCAGGACGACAGTCAGCTGGATCTCGCCAGCCGCCCCATCCACGTCAGGCGGGTTCTTCACGTGGCAGTGGAAGGTGCCGTTGTCTCTGGGGCTGACGTTCCAGATCATGATGGAGGCATCGCTCTTGAGGGCATTGCCATCCCACGTGACTCTGCCCGAGAAGGGGCCTGTCTGTGGGGGGTAAGCCTGCTCGTGGTAATAGAACACCTGCAGATGGGGAGGCACAGGGAGAGGGAGATGCCTGAGGCCCAGGCTGGTATGCCGTGCCCCTCTCTGGACATTGTTCTTCCACTCACAGGGCCCACCCAGCCACCCTGGGAATCATCAAAAGTGTCCCAAAGGAAGCTGGGAGGAACGGGTCAGAAGCAGCTTTGGCAGTTGGGGGAGCCAAGAGGGAGGAAGGCAGCAATTGGACCCCAAGCTTTGCAACATGACCCACACATGTGTGTGCTTGCTTGGGGCTGATGTTATTCAGGCTAAAAATGAAAATCGCAGGTGAAAACTGGCACACGTGTGGTCCAGATGACAAATTTGAATGAGGAGGTACAGAACAAGCTGGGAGGGGCTGCAGGCATTTGCTTTTGCCTGACCCTACCGGGAAGAGCAAGATTCTGACCCCACCCCTCCCCTCCCCCTGCTAAGATGATGGAGTGCAAACTACTTTTGTGCTTTGAACTCAGCCTTCAGCCAGGGAGGCAAGCTGAGGACAAAGGGGGGCAGTGAGAGGAAGAGAAAGAAACTGGGACATTTTCAAAGCAGCTACTAAGTGGAGGTTATGTAAATGTCTTTGAGTGGCATTGCCATCGGCCTTAAGGCAGACCTCAGGAGGGGCAGTGTGGAGGGGCTTATCATCAGAGGAGGGCCTGTGACTGCACAGATGCTGGAAATGGCCGTTCCCACCAGAAGGCAGCCGCTGGAAAGCAGTGGCTGCTCCAGCCACGGTCAGGACCCACAGATGCCATGTCAAAGGTCTGGGTGACTCTCTTCCAGGGACGGGCTTGCAGAAGAGGGCCAGGCATCCACCCTCCACCTATGAGGAGCTCCCTCTGCTCATTCCCTGAAGGGGCTGGGGGGCTCACACACAGACACCCACATAGTTGTTCCATGGGAGCCAAAATATAGCGGGGGAGGGGAGGGGGCACAGAGACTGGGCTGGATTGTAGGGAACTTCCATCCTCCAGATGCTTGGATGACAACTTCCATGATCCCTGAAGGCCATGCTGGGATGGGGCTGATCAGAACAGAAGACCAAGAAGTTTGGAGGGCAAATGGTTCCCCCAGGAACTAGTGGGGACCAGGCAGGAAGAAACCGAAGGTGGGAGGGAGAGGAGGAGGGGGAGGAGGGGGGCAGGATCCCTGCCCACCCCACCCCACCCCACCCCACCCTGTGAAGGCAGAGGTCAACTCACAAACTCCGTTTGGCCCTTGGCTTGGGGCTGGAAGTTCCAGGAGATGGCCAGCCGCTGCCCAATGGGTGCATGGCTGCGGAAGGTGCACTTCAAGCGCACATCGGTCCCGTTCAGTGCTTCCAGAGTCCCTGGTGTGTAAATCTCCACAGCAGCCACCAGCTGGAGCCCTAAGAAGGAGAGCAAAGGAGATGCCAGCAGGTGCTGCAGGAGGCAAAGAGGCCCTCTTCATCCCATGGGCAGCCTTGGGGCTGAGCACCCATCCTCGCTAAGGCCAAGGGCCTAGCTAGGGCACTGACAGACCCCCTCTTGGGGCTGGTGCCCCAGCTGAGGCAGACTCCCCCCTTCCCTACAAGACTGATTTGGCCCTGATGTGCGGGGGGGGACATCCCGACTCTCCAGGAGGGGATGGACGAATGGAAAAGGCCGAAGTTCAACTTGAGAGACCCTGAAGGACATGGGGGAGGAGTCTGATTTCCCCTCTTTCCCCCTCTGACGTCTCTTCTCTTGGCTGTCAGTGGAAGGAGCCTAACCAACACCAACACCCTGTAAAACCGGCTGCTTCTTCCTCCTGGATTGGGCTGGAAGCCCAGAGGACCATCTGAAGCCCCAGAATCAAAGAATATACCTATGCTGAGACCCCCCCGGGAGAGCATTCAAGTTTTTGTCCCTGGGTGGCTGCCAGCTAGAGCCATCCTCTTCCCGCCCACTGGCCCTGAAAGACCTAAACCCCTTTAAAGCAGGGAGGGTTCCCCAAAATACCCTCAGGAGGCACACTGGGGCCAAGTCAGAATTTGGTGGCTGGCTCCTCTGCTTTCTTTGCCCCATTGTTACCACTGTGTACTGGCCTGGCCTTTGGTGAACCAAAGATATCATTTTGATATCACAATTCGGCCCTACTCTGCCACCAGCCAAGTGTTTGTGAGGCCACCTAACAAGCGCGAAGCTAGGCATGGGTATTATTTGTTGCTCCCACCAAACCAAGCCAGCGATTGCCAGATCTGCTTTAGGGGACCTCCCGAAACAAACACCTTCATTAGACCCTCTGCCCTGAGAGGGCACCCTGGTGAGCTAAGTGTTTAACTGCCAAGCTAGCTGCATCTACATATCAGCCATACTATTGTCAATTCGGAACATAACTCAATCATGTAAATTCTGACCTTTCGGAGGCATTGTCGCCAACCCAAAACTTATTGTTTTCACCCAAGACCAAACCAGTCATTCTTTCCCTGATAAAAACCCCCAGTTCTGAGAGCTCTTTGGAACTCTCGCCGGATCGCTCTGGACTTCTACTCTGCCTTGCTGCCACTCGGTTCAGCAGATTCTCCTCGGCTGCCACGCCGGGTTTCCTCTTCTACAATCGGCTTCCCCAGACTGCAGAAAAGGTGGCGTATCACCCATTCCCTTTGAACTCTATTTTCCTTTTCTAGTTAGGAGTGTGTTCGTGTTTTCTTTAATAATTGTCTAATAAATCTTAATTGTTATTATAACTGTTTGCCTGCTCACTGACCTGACGCTGTAGACATAGGGTAAAACATCCCCGCTAAGTTACCCTGCCTCTCCTTAGCCAAGAGAATGCTCCAGCTAATTTCCCCGCCTTGGTGTGTTTGTTTGGTTGTTTGGGTGCCCCTCCCGGGACCCCCAATCCACAGGGTAACACCATTGCCACTGCCGGCTGGCTGCCTTGCAATCATAGAATCATAGAATCATAGAATCATAGAATCATAGAAATGTAGAGTTGGAAGAGACCACAAGGGCCATCCAGTCCAACCCCCTGCCGTGCAGGAAAACCCTCAAAGCACTCCCGACAAGTGGCCATCCAGCCTCCACTTAAAAACCTCCAAAGAAGGAGACTCCACCACACTCTGTGGCAGCACATTCCACTGTCGGACAGCCCTGACCGTCAGGAAATTCCTCCTCAGGTTCAGGTGGAATCTCCCCTCCTGCAGCTTGCATCCATTGCTCCTTGTCCTGGTCTCAAGAGCAGGAGAAAACAAGCCCACTCCCTCCTCGACATGACATCCCTTCAAATATTTAAACATGGCTATCATGTCCCCTCTCAACCTTCTCTTCTGCAGACTAAACATACCCAGCTCTCTAAGTCTGTCCTCATAGGGCATGGCTTCCAGGCCCCTCACCATTTTGGTTGCCCTCTTCTGGACCTGCTCCAGCTTATCCATATCCTTCTTGAATTGGGGTGCCCAGAACTGGACACAGTATTCAAGATGAGGTCTAACCAACGCAGAATAAAGTGCTACCAATACCTCCCTCGATCTAGACACCATACTCCTATTGATGCAACCAAGAATTGCGTTGGCCTTCTTGGCTGCCGCATCACACTGCTGACTCATGTTCAGCTTGTGGTCTATGAAGACTCCTAGATCCCTTTCACACGTACTGTTAGCCAGCCACGTGTCCCCCATCCTATATTTCTGCATACCATTTTTTCTGCCTAAGTGTAGGACCTTACATTTCTCTCTGTTGAAATTCATTTTGTTAGCCTTGGCCCAGCTCTCCAATCTATCCAGGTCCTTTTGAATTTTGATCCTGTCATCAGGCGTATTAGCAACCCCTCCCAATTTGGTGTCATCTGCAAATTTGATCAGCGTGCCCTCTATTCCTTCATCCAAGTCATTAGTGAAGATATTGAACAGCACCGGGCCCAGGACAGAACCCTGTGGCACCCCGCTAGTCACTTCTCTCCAGGATGAGAATCTGCCATTGGTGACCACCCTTTGTGTCCACACACTTCCTCACCCATCCGCCCGCCTCCAGAGTGGGTAGGAAGCCCCCTCAGAAAGAACCAGAGCTCGCTCGCTCTCGCTCTCTTTCTCTTGTGGGGCTCCCTGAGGCTCACCCCCGCCCCTGGTGATTCATGCGGAGGAACGCTGAAGTCTGACATCCGGGTAAGGAGGTTGCAAAACATGCCCTCGGTCCCAAAAGTGACTCTTTGAGGCCGGGCTGGGGCGGGGAGCGCCGCGTCCGGCCCGCAACGCGCTCGCTTGGCAGGAGCCCGGGGCCAGCACCCCTGCATCCACTGCTCCCCCTCCCCTCCCCTCCAATGGGCCACGTGACGTGGAGGTGGCGGGGCGCAGGGGGAAGGGGGCTGAAACCGAAACAGTGGAAGCAAGGAAGGTGGAGGGGGTGTCCAGGGCCCTTCCAAACGGAGCGGTTCCTGAAAGACGGTGGGAAAAAGTGGAGGAAAGCCTTCCCCAGGCCGGGGCCCTGGTAGGAGAGCGTAAAGATCCCCCCAGTGCCACCCCCGCCCCACGCAGGCACCCCCCTGGGACAGGCCTGTGCCCCTCTTCCCCCCTTTGGCAACAGCCAAAAGCCCTTCGGAGGGAGGGCGGTCTGTGGTCGGGACAACATTTGCCTTTGGGAGGCGCCTCACCTGACACGCAACGGCCGCCAGCCCTCCTCCCACGGACCGAGGGGGAGGAAGGGAAGGGAAGAGAAGCCATGGGCCGAAGGGGAGAGCCGGGGCCCCACCGGCCAGAGCGGGAGGAGGCAGGTGGGGACCCCAGTCGCCTCCTGGGGAAGCCAATCCCTCTCTCCTCCCTCCCTCCCTCCCTCCCTGCCGGAGTGAAGCCCGGGCTTTCCCACTGCCAAAGGAGGCCCGGGAGTCAGGTGATTTGCTGCCCTCCCTACCTGGAGCCACCAGGGAGGCTTCCTGCCGGACGAGAGCAGCCCTGACCCCCTTCCCCTCCCCCCTCGGAACTCCCACAGCAAACAGGGAGGGGCGGCCCAGGGCGAGTATAGCGGGGGGGTGCTTGTGTGGCTTACCCAGCATCAGGAAGGCCAGCGGGTCGCAGCCAGGCGGCCACCAAGGAAAAAAGGCCATGGCCGTGCCCGGTCCGTCGGCAGTGCCAGGCCCGGGGCCGGCGAGAGCAATGGGCAGCGGGCAGCCCTGGCTCCTCCTGCCTCTCCGCCGCTCCAATACTACTCCGGCGCTGGAGTGAGCCAGGTAGAGGCGGAGGCCTCCCTGCTCCCCCTCCCTCCCCGCCTCTCCTCCCCTCCCACCGGCCAAGCCAGGAAGGAGGAAGACTCCCTCCCGGCCCGGTCCCAGCTCTCTCCTTCTCGTCCTCCTCCTCGCCCACTGCCACCACCACCGGGGACGGGGGTCCAGAGAAGCCTCGGGGCCAGAGACGGCCAGTCTGTAGCGCTCCTCTGGCCCACGGGCTCAGGCGGAGCGCTCTATGGAGGCTTCAAGGCTTCCTCGTCAAAGAGAGGAACAGGGGCCACCTGGGGGCTTTAAGGGGCTCTTTGAGGGGGAAGGAGAGACCTCCCCTTCGGATCTGCTGAACCCGTCGGGCTAGGGACAGCCAGACCCGCTGCGGAGGTCTCAGGAAAAGCCAAAGCCGGGGAGACCTCGCTCCCCCTTCCAGCTCAGACGCCACCCTGGGCTCGGGAGGATTAACCTGGGAGGAGGAAAGAGAGCTGAGAGGCCCTGGCTCTCCGCCGCCGCCGCCGCCGCCCCCCGCAAAAGGCAGAGGGGAGGGGGAGCAAGGGTGGATCTCGTGGGGGCCCTGGGAGGCAAGGACGTGGGTGGACAGGAGGCCCCACGAGCACTGTCGGCGTGGTATGCTCTTAATCGTTTCGAGAATGTGGGGAGGCACTCCGCACCTGCTCAGAATCCCTCTTGCCCCCTTCTGACATTGACAGAGACCTGAGCCCCGGATTTCCCAGCCCCGGGGCTGCGTGACTTCTGGCCCGCGTCGAGCCCTGAGCCTGAACAGCGGCAGCCCGGGGGGAATGAAGAGGAGCAGGGGAGGCACCCCGGTGTGGTGCCCTGCAATCTCAACTGCCGTTCGCCCCCCTGCCCCCGTCGGCTGCCCCCCAGCTCCTCCGCGGGAGGAGGGAGCCGGCAGGGTAGGGCCATTCTCTCTCTCTCTCCCTCTCCCTCTCCCTCTCCCTCTCTCTGGCTGCGGCAGAGCTCAGGCCCCAACATGCAGCTGCATGCACGCCTGCCAGCCCGCCCGCCCGCCGCGTGGGTTCCATCCCTTACGCAGGGCTGGCGGGCAGGTATGTGCAGCCCTTGGCTGCTGCTCTTCCTCCTCCTCCTCCTCCTCCTCCTTTTTCTGCAGAAAGGAGCGCCGCTGACGGAGTCCCTCCCTCTAGAGAGTTGCCCCAGCCGTCCCCTCCCTGTCGCCTGGGGCATCCCGGGCCTCTGGCATCCTCCCCCTCCTTCTCCCGCTTCCCCAGAATGGCTCTCAGTGGGGTACCCCCCCCAATGTGAGCGGCTGCCCTTTCCCGACCCGAGCAGCTTCTCCTGGCCCGGATCCGTGGAGCCCTTTCCTCTGGTGCAGCTTCCCTGGACATCTCTTGGAGCCACAGCGCCCCCTGCTCTCTCCACCATCACCACCCTGGGCGGTAGTCTCCCAGCACCAGGTCTCTTCTTTAGCCTGAGGGTGGGAGCCCCCGCCATTAGCTTGGCTCAGTGGCTCTGAGGGGAGGGGCCACACGCAAAGACACCCCCTCCCAAGGAAAGCTGGATGACATTGCCTCAACTGGAGCCTGGAAAATTAACTTTTTGGACTCCAGCTCTCAGGCTCTGATCTTACCTAGCCTCCTGTTTCCCCACATGGCTTCTCAGAACCTTCTCAGGAGCTCTGGCACAGGCGTGGAGGGCAGGAACCACCAATGCCCCACTGACTTTCTTCCCTCCCTTTGTATGCTGTCCAAGCCCTAGCAGGGGCGAAGTGGGGGAATAGCTTGGAGGCCTTTCAATGGGGGCAGCTGCCAGAGGAAGGGGGATTACAAGGCTGGGAAAGTGGAGCAGCTGAGGACAAGAGGGCCCTGGTTTTATTTCAGGGGCAGCAGAGTGGTCCTACGTTGCAGTGACCCCAGGCATGCCATAGGGAAGCCAAGAGAGGGTCCTGGGACCAGCCTTAACCCGGGCACCTCCTCAGTCCCCTCCTGCTCTGTAACACAAGCAGCCCCATCAACCGACACGGAAAGCTTGGTCCCACCCAGGGGAGCTCAACCAAGGGGAACCTGGCTGCTCCTCGGAATCCTGGGCCCTAGGAAGGGGATGGGTACCCCAGTATTTCCCTCAGGATCTCAGGGAAGCCAGGTGGGGGGACCGAGTCCTCCGAGGGGAGTCTCTGCTTCAAGGGCCCTGTTGGTGTGCCAGCAGTGGGGAGGCATCGGGGAGGGCAGGAGAGGCCCTGCAAAGTGCCCAGGAGACACCAACGGCTCCAGCGGCTGTGCTTCTGCCTCCTCCTCTCCTTCCTCTGCTCAGCCCCACTGCCCTCCCACCCCACCCTCACGTGCTTCTGCACTTCCTGGCAGGGTTGTTGCTCTCACCCGCAGCAGAGGCAAGGAGCAGAGACGGAAAGAGTTGTCGCCCTGGCTCGGCTAACACAGACTTGGCTCTTTTGAGACCCCACAAGCACCACTGCCGCCACCCATTTCCCATCCTGAGGCAGAGATCAGGTGGGAGACTCTGGAAAGAGTCACGGGCTGAAGGGGAGATGCACTGGGGAGTCCCCTTTGGAGCTTTGCTGGCCCTGCTCTCTGGACTATGTAAGTATGTCTGGCCAGACTCTGTGGAAAGATGTGGGGCCCCTGGGACCGGTGCAGCCTTCCCAGTTCTTATGATGGGGGCCACTGAGAAACTCCAACCCCCACCCCAGACTTAAATATCTCTGAGAGCCAGCAGCTTCTTCCTCCCAGCCCAAGGGTTCTGTGTTTCAGCTCAGGGCATGTTATGTGAAACTGCCTTTTCTTTGTCTCTCCCAAGCTTTCTCAGCCATTCAGCAACTGTTCCTTCCCCTGTGTAACATCCCCCCTCCCCACTATGGACGTGGCAGAAGGGGGGGTTCCTGGTGCTGTTGGTGGAGGAGCAGGCTCTGAGAATGTGGTGTGGAGCTTGGTTGGTGGGCTCCAGAGATGATGGGGAACAGCCTGGGTCCCCTCTTTCGGAAGGATGAGCCCTGCGTGCACAAAGCCATTGGCCTTTTGGCACTGCCCCTCTCCAGAGTGCCCCCCCCCCGGGTGATGCTTGAGGGACAGGAAGGGACAGGAAGGTGAGGGAGCCCTTCTGCTATGAGAGAGACTCTTGTCCATGATTGGGAGCAATCTGGGGGTGGGTGGGGGTGGGGGAACATGCGTAGCGGCCAAGATTCTGTTCCAGTCCCAGAACTAGTCTGGTCCATCAGAAGACCCTGGGCAGACCAGCAGAAATTCTTCTGAGCCTGGAGACAAACTCCCAGGTCTCACAGGAGTCTTTGTCAGGGCACCAAGTGAAGCAGGCAAAGAGACAATGTTATTCGCTGTCTGAGTCACTACTCTGGGTTTTCTGTTCAGCAAAAGAGCGGGCCAGTCTGTCCGGCACAGACAGCCCAAAATGGCTTCCATGAAGTGAGCGAAGCATGTCTTTGTACGTGACTGGAGCCAAGTCGAGCAAGCCCAGAGAGGGCGAGACAGAGAGGCCTTCCCATCTCACTTCTTTGTATTTCCAGGCAGGGGCAGCAATGCTGGGTTTTGCCTGCCAGCAGGCTTCACTACTGTGGGGGCTGCATGCAGCCCCCCATATCCCACCTGCCAAAGTACTCAAGGCCAAGGATCTCCATCAGCAGCTCTCTGCTGAGGTGAGAAGATTGCTACAAATTGGGGAGGGGGAAGGAATTTCATCTGGCACCCCATCACCGGCTGGCGCTGGCCAGGGTCTTGCCTCCACAGGCCCCTTCTTCCGCTCTGGGCTTTTGCCCTCCAGCACTAAGGTAACAAAGTTCCCTGAAGAAGTAGGGTTACCAAAATGCCACAACAGGTATCTCCTCATATTTCTAAGGGCATGGAACATGCCACGTTTGCCCAGGGAGGGTGCCAAGAGGTGCCAAGATGATGCGTGCGTCCTCCTCACGGCTGCTTTCTTCTTCCTTTGCAGCTGGCCCTGTTCGGGGAGAGAAAGGCGGTAAGTGAGACATCTTCTCCAGGGCCTCGGGCAGCTTCCTCTGAGCACTTCTGTCCTCTTGCTGTGCTGGACAGGGCACTAAGGATCTCTGCTGGGAAAAGCAGACACTGGGTGGGCTGGGCCTGGCAACTGGGTGTGGGCAGGGGGGCACCAGTTTCCACACCCAGCTTCACCCCAGCCCCTGAAGCCCTGGGACACCTTTAAAACTTATCTGGCATTATTTTCAGTGTAAACATGGGGCTGAGTTGTAGGAATCAGTAAAATGTCTGTTACCTCCCTGCCCTCACCCCACAATGGCGTAAAGTGTGCAAACACGCAAGAGCCATGTGGTACAGGCTCAGCGTCTGCATGTATCGACGAATTTTAATATGTGTTGGCGTATACACTCTTTTAATTGATGTTATATGCTGTGTTATTTGTTGTTGTTCCTCGCCATGATCCACAGAGAGAGATGGGAAATAAATGATAATGGTGGTGATGATGATGATGATGATGACGATGACGATGATGATCATCATCATTATTTTTATTCTTATTATCATCCAAACAGACAGCAAAATTATAGCTACTGGAAGCTACAAATTCAAACAGTTGTGGCCAGTAATTGCTCAGGTCAGGCAGGAATGCTTTCCGCAGGCACGCGTGACTACACTTCCCACCTGCCCCCACCTGCCCTTGCAAACTGCCCCCCCCCAGAGGAAGTTTCCCCTTCCCACCAAGTGGCCCAGCCTTTGGGTCACCCTGGATCCTGGCCAGGGCACCTGATCGTCCAGAGTGGAAGCTCCTTTCCCTCCAGCCTCCTCCAGATACGTTGCTGCTGGGGGGGCAGGGGGGCAGAGAAGGAGGAGCCCCTTTGTAGGCAGAGCCCAGGGAGGAAGGGACAAGGCTTTGCCCATCATCTGCTCTTCCCCCCTTTCTCTTCAGAGATCGAAGTGAGTATCTTGGGGAGCAACGTGAGTCTCAACTGCCAGAAAACAGAGGCAACCTGGGTGTATGGAAAGGAAACAGGTGTTCCCAATCCCCTGACCCTTGTGGGGGAGAATGGCCTGGAAGAGGGAAAAGAGTTCACTTGCCAAGGTGGAGGGCAGTCCAGGAAGATTTACCTAAAGGTCAAAGGTCTGTGCTTGGGGGGCCAGGAGGGATGGTGGGGGATGGCCCCAATCCTTGGACCTTGCTGCCCTTTTCCCCAGGGAAGGAGGCCAAAGGATCTGGGGGTGGTCTGCAGATGTGGCTGCCCCCAAGTGGGAGGTCTGCCCAGGCCGATCCCAATCCCTTCCTCACGGGGGAGCTGGGGGAGAGGAGGGTCAAGGGAGGACACCCCTCCCTCCTTCTGGCCTGAAAGTCAGACTCTGTGCCGTGACCTCATTGGGAGGGCCTTTCTGGCAGTGTGTGAGGACTGCGTGGAGCTGAGCCTCGGGCTCGTGGCCGGCATCATCATCTCGGACCTGCTTGTCACCCTTGGGGTCCTCTGCATGGTCTACTTTTGTTGCAAGAACCGTGTGGCGCCCTTTCGGAGTGGGGCTGGAGGGGGAGGCGCCCACCGGCGGCAGCGGGGTGAGTGAATACCTCTCCTACTGGGGGTGTTGTGAGGGCTCCCTTTCGGGTCTTGCTCCTGGCTTGGGCCAAGGGGAGGCAGTGGGGGAGGGGGTAAGAGGGAGGGATGTTGCCAGGTCAGCCCCCTTCTTCCAGCCCAGGAGGAGAGTGTCTCCCATCCTAGTGTCACTTTCCATGTAAAAAGGAACTTGGAATGTGTTGGGGGTATAAACCCCTGACCCTGACCCCCAGGGTGACCAGAGCTGGCAGTACCAGGAGCTTTCCAGCCCTGAGATGTCAAGCCAGAACTGGGGACCAGGGACAGTGCCTGGTGATGTCATTCAAATAAGAAAAGGCAAGCTGAGCAAGTGAGACAAAGGTGGGGGGAAGAGAGGTGGTCTCTGGAGAGTCAGCACCCCCTTGAACCAGCCTGCCTCGAGGGAAGCCAGAAGCACACACTTAAAAAAAGAAGAAGATTATTTTCAGGACGGTACTCTTGCCCGGAAATTCCTCTGCTCAATCTGTGGACTGGGGAAGAATGGCCGGGCCCTGAGATTGGCCACCCTGGCTGGGAAGCTGTGAATCCAGGGCCCTGGAGGCTGGTGGCACGCACTTGTCAGTGGTGTGTGTGTGTGTGTGTGTGTGTGTATGTAGAGAGAGAGAGAGAGAGAGACTCCAGTCCATGCTTCACTCCAGACTTTCAAGGCTTTCCCCAAAATAGGTTTGCACCTTCACTGCCCTACCAATATCAGAGCCACTCTTGGCTAAGGCTCAGGTGGGGGAAGCTGCCAACACACCAGAGCTCAGGCATTTGGCCCCACTTGTTTGGGGGGAGGCCCACAGAGAGCCTGGTGGTGGACCACTGGGTCCCGCTTGGCTATGAATTGGCTTCACAGGCGGAAGCCAAATAGGAGCCACCTGTATCACAGGCGGAAGCCAAATAGGATCCACCTCCCCCTGGAGGAGGGGGAAGCTGAGGCCAGGCCACGGAGTCACAGCCATAGTTGAGGGGCTTCTGCCAGTGACGGGGATGGGTGGGAGACCAGGTATCCGTGATCCAATGGAATTTCTCAGGAGACCAACGGAGGGGACCCTGGGGCAGCAGAAGCACCCAGCAGAGCCCCTGGCTGGTTGCGGGGAGGCTGCTGCCCCACCTTTGCCCCTCAATTTACTCTGCCTTTCGTTCCAGGTCAAAAGGGGGACAGCCCCCCACCCGTCCCTAATCCAGACTATGAGGTAAGGGCAGACTGGGTCACTGGGGGGTCGGCTCAGGGAGGATAGTCCCTGACACGAGAGTCACCCAGAGTTCGGGGGGCATCACACTATGTGGATGGGAAGCACGTCTGAGGAGGGTCACTGACCAGTAGATCCCCATAGCCTCTCCAGGCAGCGGATCAGGGGTCTCTTGTCCCCCAGAGGGCTCAGAGGACTCCCTGGGGCACCCGAGAGAGAGAGAGATCAAAGGGTGTCCCTGTTGAAAGAAAAGGCCCCCAGAGACTGAGCCACCCCTCTTCTTTGCTCTCACAGCCCATCCGGAAAGGCCAGCGGGAGGTGTATGCTGGCCTGGGGCCCCGGGCCTATTGAGGGAGAGCCACACCCAGGAAGGACGGCACCCTGTCACGTCGCACCAGCAGGCAGTAGCAATGGACACTGGGCACTGATGCCACCTCCCCGCTTGGCATTCATGCTTCCCTCCATTGAGGTGGCTGTCTTTCCCCGCTCACGGAGATTCACCCCTCCTGGTTCCCCATTCTCTCTCTGGAGGGGGCTACCCAACTCCCAGGACCCTCCCGGTGGTCCTGTCTGCCATTGTCCAAAAGCCATGCTCGCACCCCCCGGCTCTGCATGAAAAAAGGGCCTCCTTCCTCTTCATGCCCCAGATGGGTCACGGGAAGTGACAAGGGAGGAGGGAGCAAATGGGGGAGGGGCAGAGGGGGCACCTATAGGGCAGGTGTCAATCCTGAGGATCGCCACACTCCCCTGAACCCACAGATCCCAGCTCCACCTGGGTTAGGACACCCTCGAAGGGGTGGAAGTTAGTGGGGGAAAGGAAGAGTGAGAGCTGGGCAGGGAAGTTTGTCCCAGTTCTGGCGGCCTTGGCCACGTGGCGTGGGTTCCTCGAAGCGGTGTCCCTGTGTCCATCCACCACCTCTGGCCATCCCCTTTGGGGGGACCCTCTTCCCCCCACTTCTGCCCTCAAGCCCACCGGTCTGTTGCCTGGCCCACCCAGGAGGCACTGCTATGATCCAGTGGCAACTGGTCACTGGACCAATTGAGATTGGCTCCGAAGGCCGGACAGCTGGCCAGCCCTCTGCCCACCTTGGCTGCCCATCCCACATACCAGCCTCCTAAGGACAAGGCAGCTGGGATTACCTGCTCCCCTCCATTTGTGTTTTCCTTTGGTTGTGCTTGCAAGGCACCCTAATAAAGCTCCTTTTGCCCCACCACTGCCCCTCTGGGGTTGAATCGTGGCTCTTTGTTGTTCAGCTGTGTGTTGTGTTCCTCAGTGAGCTCCCCCCTTGTTGGAAGTCTTGGTTGCTCAAGTGCAAGGCCGCTGCAAGGAAGGGCAGGCTCGAAGGGTGGGTCAGTCAGGAAGAGGGGCAGTAGCGCATGCATAGACGGCGGGAGGGGATGATCCCCCTTGAAGTCAGCAGGCCAGGGGAACTGTTTGGGAAGAGCCGCTGCACCCCCCAAGAGCAAAATATTGCAGAGCAAAGGGAGAAGCCTCTGTGTGTGTGTTACCAGACAGTTGGTGCCTTCCCTGCCTCCACAAGGGGCCAGGCCTCTTGCTCTACCATTATGTTATTTTAAGGTCTGCAATTTATTAAAGTCAGGCTAGTTCATTTGAGGACTTCCATCAACCATAACTTGATCATGGATGAGAAAGCTAATAAGATCTGTATCTCCAAGAACTGGGTGAGGGACCAGATGGGCTCACCCTATTCCAGCTGTGCCCACCTGGCTATCTGGTTCATCACTGGCATAGCCCTGGGGTTGGGGTTGCCATGGAGACCGCCAGGGCCCCATCGTCTTCTCTATACTTCCTGTCTGACGGGCAGCTGAGAGCGTCTGTGGCTGCCATTGGGCTCTCAGCACAGAATAGGGAAACTGTTGGGGTATTGCTCTTCCCACTGCCCAGAGACTTCCCCAACTGAGCCAACAAAGATGGTCTCAGATTTGGTTTGAGGGCAGTCAAGAAGTTGGTCCCGCATACATTGAGAATTTAATGGCTGCCCTGACCGCATGGGGCCACCCCAACAGGTAAGTGGCCCAGCATCCTTGTGGCCAGCCACGTTCTCCACCCGTCTTTCCCACAGGGCAGGAGAAGGGCAATCTGGGGGACTCCAGCCCCCGTTGCCATAGACATATCACCTTCTGTTGAGATTTCAACTCCTGGTGGCTCCTTCCACCAGTTGCAATGCTGGGCTCCATCCCCACAGAAAGATGAAACCTAGGTGGACTCCTGACTGTGTTGGGGGATTTTTGGGGTGCTCTTTCGAAAAGGACACATGAAGGTGATCTGGTTGGTTGGCACAGCTGCGTCTGAACACCATCTTCCCTGTGGACAAGCTCTTTTCACTCCATGTCATACAGCAAGGCCTTGCAGGATGACGTAGCCTTGCAAGTGCTGTGAAGTGGGCAGCTCCCAGAATTCCTCACCAGGAATTTACACTGGCTATGGCTGATTGGACTTGCAGTCCAACAGCTGAAGAGTTGCATGTTCTCCTCCCTCCCCAATCTAGCTAAAATCCTTGGGGTTAACTGCAGGATCTAAAGCGGAGGGTAAAGGGCTAAATATTCTAAATGCACGAGATCCCATCTGATCTTTGAAGCTAAGGAGGGTCAGCTTTGGTTAGTACTTGGATGGGAGATTGCTAGTGAATACCAGATGCTTTAGGCTATATGTCAAAGGCAGGAACTGGCAAAAACACCTTTGAGGATTCCTTGCCTTCGAAAACCCTATGAAATTTACGGGGTCACCATAAGCTGATTGGTGACTTGAAGGTCCCCCCCATACACAGTGGAGGCAGCCCCAGCACCCCGACAGGTGGTCCTTCTGCCTCTGCTTAAATACCTTCAGCAAAAAAGAGCTTCTACCTGCCCCCAAGGGGGCTGCCTGTTCCTCTGGCCTTTAGGAAGTCCCCTCCTGACCGCCAACATCTGCCATTTCCACCCAGTGGTTCTACTCCTGTCCTCTGGGGCAACAGGAAACCAGCCAGCTCCATTTTCTGCAAGATGGCTTTTCAGGAATTTGGAGAGTGAGATCATGTCTTCCCTGAACGTTTTCTCCTTCAGGCTGAGCATGCCCAGCAGCCCTTTCAAGCATTCCTACAAGGAATTGGTTTCCAGAGCCCTCCCTTTCCTGCTGCTTTTCCCTTAACGTGCTGTTACTTGCCAAAGTCTTTCTTATAAATATGACTCTCAGAAGTGAGCACGTTATCCAGTTGATAACTCTGTGGCAAACAAGATTTCCTTCAGACCACTGGGCTTTTTCAGACTGAGCGGAAGAAAAGGGTAGCGGAAAGCTCAATTGCTTCTTCTCGTGACCCATTTGTGGTGCCTCTGCAGAGAGAAGTCTCTCAGATCTGCCATGATGGGGACTCTGCAATGGAGGTAAACCAGGTGCTGGAGGTGTCCAGGGCAATGACTTCTGTTCAATACGAGAAGTTCCATCCAGTGCCCCACCCTTGGGAGACCCCCTGGCACCCTCATTATGGCGATTAAGATGCCAAGCAAAGATCTTCCTCCTTATCCAGGCACACAGTCTTTAACTTGCCACTTTTACTGTCAGTTCTGCTGCCGGCTTTTTAGCATCTTAGTATTTCAACACTGAAATATTTCTCTTTACTTACCAAGTTAATATTCCACCTTTCTTCCAAAAGGGATACAAGGTGGCTTACAATGATCTAAAATGCAGCTAAAACATCTAGTTTACAAAGCTCAAAAGGAAATGAAATATTTCAATTAGTACAACATTCTTGAAAACAATTAAAACCCTTAAAACATATTTAAAATAATATATCGAGAATGACTAAGAATACAGATTAAAAAAATATAGCACACCACTTTGCATATGCACTAGAGCGCCACAATTAAAATTCAAGATCCAAAAGCCTGTCTGAATAAAAATGTCTTCATCTCATGGGGAAGGGGCCAAACAGACCTCAAGTGGAAGGGAGTTCCACAGTCTGGGAGCAGCCATGGAAAAGTCTCTCTGCCAGGGCCATTTCCACACAAGACTGTTATAGTGCTGTTACTGCACTTTCAACATCCTACGGAATCCTGAGGTTTGCAGTTTAGGGAGGCGCTCAAGTCTTCACCAACTGCACCTGTGAAGGTGGTGGGATGGAGGGAACCTCTTAGTTATGTGGGCTGCTATTATCTTGATTGTCCTGGTGTTTTATGATTGCGAACTTCCCTGAGGGCATTTGCTAGAAGGAAAGAATGAAATCTAATATAAAATAAGTGCGATAGTAAGTAGGGTTTGCTGTCAAGGGTGGCTGCGTTGTTTTTGGCTCAGGAGGCAGAAATCCTGGGGTGCCTCTCCCCATGTAAAAACACATCAGCAAAGGAAACCATTTGTTGACATTTCATGACCACCAACCAAACTCATTGCCTAAGGCACCTGCCATGTAGGGCCTAACGGCAGAGCCAGCTCTAACTCCAGTGTGGGACGGGAACCACACTGAGGGCTTGTCTGATGGCCCAAAGGTAAGGAGGCAAAATGGCAGAGGAAGCGCCACCAGCTGTGTGGGGAGGAAGAACTGCAGTCCCAGAAGAGCACTCGAACCACTTCACACCCCACCTCCCCGCCACTCCAGTCCCTGCACTTGTTCCACAGGATGTGGTGAGAGCACAAGTGCAGCTGTGTTTTGAGACAGACACAAACAACACCGACTTCAGGGTGCAAATGGCACCAACTGCGCGGCTCCCATTGGATATGAGTCAACAGCCACTGTGCAGCTGCAGCACTTTGTGCAAGTTGTGCCAAAGGAGATCTCAGATTTCGAGGCTGCGCTTCCACCAACGCCCTTTTGGCCACACACCAACAAAGACAACAAGGTTTTAATGAAACAAGCAATGCCTTTATTGGGGGAAAGGTAAGCTGGAGAGTAAAGGGGATGACATGCAAGCGACTTTAGCTGCAAAAAAGTAAAAAGTTGAACTTCTCCTTCTGCTTCTGCTTCTAAATTTTGGGATCTAAAAGAAGTCCACAAGAACCAGCATCAGGATTCTCACTCTCTGCCCTGTCCTGCAGCATAATCTGGCTCTGCTGGGCTGCAGACAGGTCTGGTTTTTCTTTTAACATGCTCAGAGAGGATATCCTTTCTCTTGCCTTCCCCAGCGGCTCTTTAGTTTAGCAAAGAAACAGATTTAGTTTAGAAAAGAAACAGATCCCACATCACCCTACCTATTGATCTTTCTTAGGGTTAGATCTAGTTAAAACCCATCCTTCCATTCAGTATAAGAGAGAAGGGGGTGATCTTACAAAAAGAATGCACAGCAAGATTCAAACTATTTTTGCATCTTCCTTTACTGGCTGATGCCATTGTCCATCTATAAGCCTTGGTCACTGAAGCAGCAACTGTTGTCCAACAGTCCAAATACATTAACAGACAGGCAGGAGCCGACTGCTCCCTCTTCTCCTGCACCCCATTTTCACCGGTGGCGGGTCTTGGCAACCCCGATATGGCTGTATTGCCCATTGCTGCGATCTCCAAGAGGCTGGCAGGAAAGAGAGGCCTCAGTTTAGAAACCTGTCCTCCTTCACCTGCTCAGGGCACAAATAGCTGGAGCAAGGAGAAGGGAAGGTGGCTGAGGCAGGGGGTCAGTTGGGGCCAAGACAGGAGGAAGGAAGTGATTAGTACTGGGGGGCTGCTTAGGGGCCGAGAAGAACAGAGGCTGAGCCAAAGCCACTTACAGACTTCCTACAAGGACAGGGGGAGCTGGGGCGAAGTCAGCACCACCACCCCCAAACCCTGGGAGGAGCAGCCCAGCAAATGCCTCCACGGCGGGGAGGGGCAGTGAGGAGAAGCAGGGTGGCAGCCGAGGCACTCACCTGGTACAGCTGTTCGTTGGCCAGCAGGTTCTGCTTATCAGAAGCTACTGTGACAAAAAAGAGAAAGGAAAAGAAAACAGGAAACCTTAGATCCTGGGAAAGAGGCTACTTGGCTGAGTGAGCCAAAGGGAAAGCAGTGCTCTGGGGCCAGGCAGAAAAAGGAGGACAGTGTGCCCATGTTGGATTGTGGGGGGGCGCTTTGGAGGCCCCATGAAGAGGGAGGGCAAGTGCCCTCTGGATCCCAGCCCTCTTGTTATTACAGACAAAGCGGCCCTTCTCCTGCCCAGGGGCCCGGGGTCTGTGTGTGTGAGACTGCTGCCACAGCAGCGCCATACAGGAGGAGGAAGAGGAAGGCCTCCCACCCCCAGCAAATGCCTGCCTTCTTCTGCTGCCAGCTGCCCACGTCTCACCTTGAGGTCGCCGGCTCGGCTCCTCCATGGCAACATAGTACACGGCCACAGCCAGGAAGAGAGTGGCCACCAAGCTGGCCACCATGACTCCCAAGATGGTTGAGAAGTTCAGGTAGACACAGTTCTGGCACACTGTTGGGCAAGAAGGGAGGATGCTGAGGAGGAGGCGGCATCTTCTATCCCCTCACCCACCCAGCAGCACACCCATGTCCGGCCTGTGCGTCAGGACCCCTCTGTGCAGAGGGTGCCCCTGAGCCTGCGTAGGATGCCCGCCTCTTTGCTGCAGAGCAGCCACCGACAGCTCTGGTTCTGTGGGAGGGGAAGCACTTCCAGATCATAGAATGTGGTTGCCAAGTGGATACAGCACCCCCCCAGCCCCACCCTGCCTTAGAAGGTGGGATACAGACCACGGCTGCAGCTCCAAGGCTCCCGCCCTACCCCCGGCACATTCGGCAAGATAACATTCCCCTCAACCAGCCAGACCAGCACCAGAAAGGCAGGAGGGCCGGCCACCAGCAGAAGTGAGGCTCTCTGGGGTCTCCCCCCACCCCCGGCATGGCCTCTTTAAGGGCAGAGAGAGAGGGAGGAAGGCTCACGCACTCCGGAAGAAGACCTGAAGGGAGGCATTCATTTTCTGATTTTTATCCTCGCACACGAAGAAGCCTCTTGGGTCATCCATGGCAGAACCCAAGGACAGCTTTTTTCCACTGCTTAAATGATGCCCATCCTTCCACCACGTGAAGTTATCACTCCCTCCTTTACACTGCAGGGTAACGCTTACTCCTTCCTGCTTCAAGGCAATCGACAACCCTGAAACAGGAATGGGGGGTGAGGCTGCTGTAAGAAGGATGGGGGAGCAGGTCTACCCACCCCCCAGCCCTGGAGGCCCAGCTCAGCAGCCCTCCTCTGACAATGATGCACCTGTCTGGAACAGGAGGAGGTGAGAGGCTGGTCCTCATGGCCCCTGCAAGGTGGACATGGCCTCCAGAACGGCAGCAGCCTTTGCACAATCCAGTGCCCAAGAAAATGGGCGCTGAAGGCGCCCTTTCCTCAGCCGGCAGAGGCACCGACTCTCTCCCAAGTGGGTGTACAAAGTTGGACCCCATATCTGGGGCCCTTTGCACTCATCAGTCATGGAGACATCTCAAGTGGTTCTGGGCAGCTTCAGGGGCACCATCAGACAGGAACAAGGCTGTTTCGTTTCCCCAGGGGGCCCAAGACCATGCAGGCTTTTCTCAACAGTCCTGGAAACACCAGCAGGGCTCTTCTTTGACCCCACTTGATGCTCCAGAAGCTTTTAAATGAGTGTGTGGGACCGCATTTCTTCCACCGCTATACTTTTAAATTATGTTTTGAATTATTTTTTATGCTTTTATTCATCCAGTGTCTTAATTGTACATGTTTTATTTAACTTTGAGCCACCGTGAATCATGCTGATAGTAGAAAGAATAGCCCCCCTCCCCCAAAGAAAGGGGAGGAAAAAAGAAAAAATGTCTAAACAGAAGTGCTGAGCCAGACAGTGAGTAGTCTCTCTCCAAGCCAAAAACCTGGCCTAACATGGCCAGCCTTGTTCCCCTGCACTGACTGGCGGCTGTAGCCCTCTTGGGCTTCAGGCTGGACACTTCTCCTTCTTCCTGCCCTATTTGGGAACTCCATGCATGTGGAATAGCACACGGTTTCTCAAGGAACTGGGCCCCTCTCCCAGAGACTCAGAGCCCCCCATGGGCCGACTCCATTCATGCCAGTTAAAACCAACTGCAAGTGTGGGGGCCCAAATGGGAGGGGGTGATTCAGCCCCCCATCCTTGTGTCAGCTTCCCAACCTGGACCACTCTCTCCCTCTGCAATTACTATCTGGAAAAGCTAAGAGGAGAACGGGAGTCTTCTATCTCTCACTTCCATTGATCCATATTTAGTGTCTCCTTCACCCAGAGTCAGGATTGCCAGATTCCCCAGCTGCTCCTAGGGCCACACTTAGGCCATTTCCATACAAGACTGTTAAAGTGCTATCATTCCACTTTCAACATCCTATGGAATCCTGGGGTTTGCAGCCGGCCGGCCCCTCCCGAAACTGTAAACTCCAGGATTCCATAGGATGTTGAAAGTGGAATAATCGCGCTATAAGAGTGTAGTGCGGAAATGGCCTTAGTGTAACTGGAAGGAAACACGCCCCCTCTGGGTGGTGTGTGTGTGTGTGTGTGTGAGAGAGAGAGAGAGAGAGAGAGAGGGAGAGAGACCTTTCATTTTGGTCCTGGGGGTGACTCTTGTGTCTCCCATGCCCCTGTTGCTGCAGCTCCTGGCAAGTGTCAGCTTGTTAGAAGCCTGGCCCAGGTAGCCTGGTAGCCAGGCTGCCACTCAAGAGACTGAGGGGCACGCCTCCAACATTTCTCTGGGCCACACCAGGGAGCTCAGCCTTCCCTCCCCAGAGAAATGGAATGGAATGTACCTTTTCCAGATTCAGGCTTTGCAGTGCAAACGATGATGATGCCTGGAAAGAAGAGGGAAGATTGTATCTTAGGAAACATAGGCCAAGCATTCTGTCCCTGCGACCACACACTTCTTGTGTGCAACCAATGAAGCCTGCTATTTCAGGGTGAAGTTCAGAAGACAGGGATGGCAGAGCCCCTTGTTTCAGCTGCTCATCCTGGTCCCAAGACATGCAGATTCTCAGAAGCCTTCTAGAGCACAAGGAAAAGCAAATGCCCAGAGGGAAAGAAAACCGAACAACTAGTCCCCTAAAGCACTGGACTTCCTTCTTCTCTCTGCCTTCCTTCCAAGAGGCGCCCTGACTTCCCTCTTCCTTCCTCCCTCCCCTCTCCCGGGACCAGGCATTGGGTGTGATGGTCTTCTCTCCCTGCCCACTCTACAGGTGACCTCTGAGCCCTACCTGTGGAGAGCAGTCCAATGACAGCTGCATGATGGAGAGGCCAGTTCCCTCTCATCTTTGGGTCCTTCTTCGGAGAACCAGATGTGGATGCCCTGGAATTGCTTTTCTCAGCTTGCAAAAACAATCTGGATGAGACAGAATCTGAATGTAGCCTTGGCTGCTTGCTGTGTAGCACCAGAGCAGAAAAGTGCCAAGAACGCTTCTCTGTAGTTCCCCTAGCACAGGAAGCCTGTGGGTAGATGCCTCTCCCCCACGTGCATGGCCTTAGATGAGTGGGAAAACGTCAGAGATGTGAAAGAGGCAACCTCTTTTCTGAGAAATGCAGCTGGATAACTTTGAACAGGCCCCTTTCTGAAAAACAGCCTGGGACAGAGTAGAAAACTGGTGGTGGCCAAGAGATGTCTATTCTGCAGGTCTTGCTTCAGCTTTAATCCATCTGCACAGCCTGCCAGAAGGATGGATGAGAATCTGTTCGTTCAGCATTTGATAAGAAGCTTTCCTAAACCTACATTTTATTCATAAATTGTGTAGAAAGAATCTGAGACAAGGTGGAAGAAGTGAAATCAAGAGATTTGCCCAGCATCTTTTGTCTCATCCACAGTAACCCCCTCTGCAAATATCTCACAAGGAAAAACATTTCCTATTCTATGCCAGGGCAAGAAAATGGGACCATTGCTTCAGTTTTTGGTTCTGAGTGCTCCCAAAAACAGTACTCTGTAGGGTCAACTAGAAAGAGACTAACTGGAACAAGGGAAAAGAATTATTGTGCGTGAGCAAGAACATCTTCATCTCGCATATTGTAAAAACTGCCCTTCAGGCAAGAGGAAAGAAGTCTGCAAATAATGGAAATTTAATGTAACCCTTTTCTCTTATGTCAGTTTTCTCCTCCCATTATCAGGTATGTCTCTCAGGCCAGCCAGGTCTGTACAGAGGTTTAGGAAAGCTTCTTATCAAATGCTGAACAAACAGATTCTCATCCATCCTTCTGGCAGGCTGTGCAGATGGATTAAAGCTAAAGCAAGACCTGGCTGTTGTGGCCAGAAAAGAGATGAAGACCAGGTTTCCAGGAAAAAATCAAAAAAGCCTTTTATTGTTAACAATTTACTTGTGCAAGGATGACAGCTATTTCCAGGACTGTCGCCCCGATTGATTAAAACACCTAGACTTTATACCTTTGGTCAACAACGTCAGCAATCAATCACATCTAGAGCTTAGCCCAACCCAGAACAGGAGAACAAAGACTTCAGTTACTAATTGACACAAAATGATGCATATGGCCAAAATGAGGTAGCAGGGAGTATGCCTGACTCCCTTTTAGTTCTCAAACGCCTGAGTGAGTGTTGCAAGGCCATTCCTAAAATTGAGATAAGACAAAGGCATCTGGTGTTTCACTCAGAAACTCAATTCAATTCGCTTATTTTCCTATTCAAGTAGCAATTCCCTGGATTTAGCCCCTTCATTCCCCCCTTCATGCTAAATTCAAAACTTTGCAATTTCAAGCATGTACTATTTCCTATTTCCTTATAGCACAAGTGATACATAGCAGCAGAATACATAGCAGCATTAGGATTCACTAACACACATTACACGCTGTTCCCAATGACGGAGAGGGTCTGATTTGTGCGTAGAGAGGTTAGCTTCCTGGAGTAACCCCAGCAGAAATCTAGCCCCAATCTTCTATTCCTCAGCAGTTGCTGGATCTGACATGCGTCGCCTGGCAGCCCTGGAGTGCCAGTTGCATTGTCTAGCCCAGAATTCTTCTGACCTCCCTTTTCTGCAATCACCATTTAGGCATACACAACAGCTTTCTCCTTCCATTGACTTGAGCATTACAGATTAGAAAATACGTTAACATGCAGAGTAAAGACAGGCAGATTTAGGAAGGCCATTACGTTAGTACAAAGTACTTCTGCATACAGTGCCTTTACCCATACTCACTTAGGGAACCCGATAATCATGTCCACATGCCTGCAGACCACTAGAATGATCTTCTAATATTGTATACTTCAAAATGCATTTTCCCTTTTTGCATTCAACTTATTTACATAATGACAACAGGTTGTATTTAACCAAAACACTGAGTACCCCTTCACAACTGAAAGAGAAGTCTAAACCTATTTCATGCTGGGCTGACAGCCAACAACGCATCTGCCTTACATGAAAACCAATTCCCTCCATGGGGATCATGTGTTGTCAGTATTGTACCTGTTGCTTTTATTGTGAATCCTTTTCATTCTTGGCCAGCCAAACTATATCAATTTGTGCACCGAGTGAAAAGTGATTCCCTCAGTGGCCAAATCAATTCATCCCAGAAGATGAACCATATACCTATTTACCATTGTAAAAACTGGTTGCTTTCCAGAACTGACTATGGGGGACCAACCCCCTTTTCTCACACAACTCAATAAAACCAATGCTATAACTGAAAAGAAGTTAACATTGAGACATTTCCCTGGGCATGCCTGTTTGCCATATACACATATCTTCCAATTCCTAGTGATAAAATAGGTAAACCAGACTTCCTACCCCTCCTATACCTGCCTCAGCCCGTGTTATTGTTTTCCACATTCAAGAGCTGATCATGCATAGAATGATGCATGTGTCTCGAGTTGCAACCACAGCATCCTGGCCACCTTTACCACAGTGGGGGTTGTCACTACTACCTGATAGGTCTCCTACCCATGACCAGGTTGCCCCCAATCCTTCACCCATGTCTCCTGGTTTGAGAGGGTGTGCCTGTGCTTGTAGGGAAAGAAGCCCCTGTTTTAACATTTCCTCCCTTGTTGTACTCAGAGCTTTCCCTAATGCACTAACTCCTTCCTGTAGAGTTATGTTCCCTTAATCCATCCAAAAGGGTTTTTGCTGAAAGGTGACAACTTTATGACTCTGTGAGGTGTGTACTGCATCTTCTTCCCCATCATAATGGGGCTCTGGGAAAAACAAAAACACTCCTGGTTTCTCTGTTGCGGGCTGCACATGGAATGAGAGTGAGAGGTTTCTATAAAATGGGCTAAGAAGATGAATGTGGTATCATGCCACTTGCCCTGTGCTGGCATCCAGTCCAAAAAAACATAGCCAGGGCTGTCGTTTGGGCCATTCACGTTGAACTACTGTATCTTCAGGACTTTGATCCCATCTCCTCCACTTCTCCTGAGTTCTGAGGACTGCAGGTGCGCAGGTCTGTTATTTGAGCCTGTATGATGTGTGGGCTTTTTCAGTGCTGTTGTCAGTCTGTTAGCTGTCTCACAGTTTGCATCTCTCTTTTCCTTCTCCTCTGCCTTCTTCAGCCAGAGTCCCTTAACTGCAATTCCACTTCCAAACTGGAGAGGCGCTCTATTGCCTCTCAGAAATGCTCCCTTATTTTCTCCCTCCCAACTCAGAGGTGCGCCGTCACCTCTTATCCCAGCTTGCTTGTAGGGGTGCTCCATCACCTCTTTCATCCTGCTGGGACTGCGCCAGGGAGCCTTTCCAGTTTCCACCTTATCGGGAACTGGTGAGGGGGCGCTACTTTGCAGTTCTGACTTGGCCCTTTCCCGTATTCTCCATACTTCTGCTGCCAACGTTTCTTACCAGAATGTCACAACTCCGAGCCCTTGCCCTGTGCTGTTTATGGGGTGAGGAACAAAACTTTTCCTCTTAACTGCTGACCACTGACATTGTTCATGGAGTTCTGCTGTCGTCTTCCACAAAAGGATTCTCACCACATATCCACATCCTTCTCTGACTGTCTTCACCATCTGTCCAGATTTTTTCGCTATGCCCTGCTGCACACTGGGCACATTGGCACACTCCCAGAGACCCTAATCCTCTTCTGGGGTCTCCTACCACCTTCTCATCTTCTGACCTCTACCTTATTTTGGATTTTACAAAAACTTACAGCTCCCGGTATTCACAGGCGGTCTCCCATCCAAGTACCAACCAGGCCTGACCCTGCTTAGCTTCCGAGATCAGACGAGATTGGGCGTGTTCAGGGTGGTATGGCCGTAGGCTGCTGAGCTGCTCCTCTTTGCCCTCTTCAGCCCCTTGCAGCTCCTGGACTTTTAGCTACCCTGCTAGCTTTTTCTGTCAGCCGCTTGACTCTGCTGCATTTTATTTTCTCTTCCGCCCGGTTCTAATATTCCAAACATTAGACAAACTAAGGAAGGGAGGGGTGAACCCCCTCCTTTTCGGGACTGACTCCTCTGTTCCTGCTACTTATTATTAGGCTTAAAGGTGCCCATACCTTCCAGGCTTCATGTCGCTGCCGCTTGTGGGGGAGGCATGCCACCTATTCCCTCTCTGTCTCTCCCAGCCTCGGCTGCATCCTCTCAGCCTCTGCTGCTCACATCCCTCGGGCAGCCTCCGCTGCATCTGCCGCCACTTCCATTCTCCCCCCGTCACTTGCCTGGCCCTCCTTGGCCGGCGCCTCAGCTGGGGGAGGGCTGCTGCCATAGCCATCGCTTCTCTTCCAGGAAGCCTCTTCTCCCTTCTCATCTGGCACACATACTAATACTGGCAGCGGCTCTCACTCCTTATTGCTGGTATTATTGCTCCCCCCATCTGTCTCCTCAGGGGAAGGACAGGCATTCTCTGTTCTTTTGCATTGGAATTCCCCAAGGGTTTTGGAAATTTATTCAGGCACTACAATTCCCATGTGTTCAAGATTCCTATGTCAACTGCTTCTCCAAAAACTCATTGTCAGATAGAGTTTTGCAGCTTTTAAATCCGTCATTCCTGAACTTCCCCCTTCTCCTCCTCCTTTCTATTTGTTGGATTAGAAAGGGCTGGCCTCCCAAGCTGGGCTTTTGTCTTTTCACCTTGGGCCCATTTCTAAGATTGAAGGCATCTGTGGGGCTTAGGGGATGTGCCATTTCCCTTTCCCCTGCTGGTAATATGGGATGTAGGCTTTTCAAAGTTCCTGATTCTTGGGGAACCTGCATATTTGCCACCGAAGGGGGAGTAGGTACCGGGGGGGGGGCTTTGTGTTTCCACAGACTGTTGATTGATGAAGGGATTCGTTGAGCTTCCCAGTAATATCTTCCCCCCTGGGATCTTTAGTGTTGGCTGGTTCACTGGTAGCAGTGCCAGTGCCTCTGTTACTTTGCATAGGTGGCGGTCCAGTGGCTTGTGCCACCATAGGGGCCACTTGGACTTCTGCTGCTGGCACTGCTAGAACCTCTTCTGCCTGTGCCTCCTAGTTGTAAATTGCTGGAACATATGGCAGGGGTGTACGTAGTTCTTCTGGTTCCTCAGGGGGACTATCTAAAATTATGGGACCTCTTCCAAATTTCTTCTGAGTCTTGTCCACCACTGCATACACAGCCTTAAGTGATGGTGAATGGATGGGAATTTGCAAACTGACAGTTCATTAAATATTCACTGAAGTTTTCTTTCTCCCTTTAACCAGACTTACTTCTGTCATTAAAGGGGGAGAACTGCCTGTCCCCCCCCCTTCGGTGTTACTTGATTCTAAAAGGAGCCTTGAGTATGAGTTTTCAAACTTTCCTGCTGCCAGTCTGGGCATTAAAATTGCAAAATCAGGCTCCTCGCTTCAAGAGGTGGCCAAAAAGGGCTGTCAGGTTTGTTTGTTTTTTTTCTCCCTCCTCTTTCAACAGAGAGGAGCGAGGGGGAATTCCTATTGAACTCAGAGTTCTTTTTTTTCCCTTTTCTTTTCAGATGTAGCTTTTAAATAATAGGACTCTTTAAGCTGAACTCTGCTCATTGAATTGTTATCTCGCTTAGAAGTGTTGCAAAAGTACTAGAGGAGAATCTTTTCCAACTCCTGGCATGACTCTCATTATTCAATATCAAGCCTCCCTTCTCCTTTCCACTATTTCCTATCCAACACCTGAGGTTTATTTCCTCATTCTTCCTTGGAAACCCTTTGAGCTGTTAATTGCCGGCCCATTAAATCTCCATTAAAGAGGTCAGACTTGGTCCTGGAAAACGCCTTACTTTCTGTCAGGCTGAAACGAGTTGCTCCCACTGCCTTTAGCATGGGACAAAGGGATTCTTTTCTTTAATTGTAGCATTTGACATAGTAATAGTTCTCTGGAGCCCCTTGGATTCAAACTCAAAACTCTCACTGCCTGAATTGCAAAATCAGGCTTTTTTTCTTTCTCTTACACTTAGAGAAAACAATGAGATTCTGCATTGCTTCCTCACTATTTCTCATTAACACCTGAGGTTTTGCACTGACTTAATTTCTGCCATTTCCCAGCCTCTGGCTGAGTTAACTTCTGGCTTAAAACAACAAATGACTACATGGCTTACTCTGGAGAGCCCAAGGAGGAGGGGCTTCAGGAAATGGCTTCAAACGCCGAGAGACAACTAGAGAGGAAACAAACCATTTTTTTCCCCCACACTACAGCAGCAATAGTAAATCCACTAAATCCTCTTTTAAAATTCTTTAACATACAGCCCAGAGGAGTCTGCCGGCTCTCTCCCCCACCCATTTCCTCCAAAGTTCCAAATAAGACACAATGGGAATGGGATTGACGCACAGGTGAAGGGGGTCCCGTGCGCCCACACAAAGGGGGTTCGACTTCCAATCACTCTAATACCGACCTAGCCATCTGGACAATCGACAGTATGGACGTAGGAACTGCGGTATTCACTCAACTCATACACGCTTCTTTCATTCAGACGAACAACCTCTCATCAGGCCCATTAAACCACAACTGAGACGTCTCATTTATTTTTCCACCATACCAAGAGTTTTCGGGGTTTCGCTCTCCATTGCTGAGAGGTACTTGGCCGAAACTCGGGGAGTGATCAGTTCCCCTTTCCCCCTTCCAAACATAGGGGGGGTGTCTACTCACCAAAGGGCCATGGGAGGCTTGGTTTCCAGCTGTAACCCGAGGTCCGTTGACTGGATCGCTGTCGCCAGGGATGCCACCACTCCCCCAACCAAACCTCTTCAACAAAAGGTCGAGGGCGCCCTGGGTTTTGTCAAGGGGGGACGGCATCCCCATGTCCAAACGTCTGTCAAGGGGGACAGAATAGCCCCTTCCCCCGCTTCCCGGTCAATGCACCAGAAATGTTGTGGCCAGAAAAGAGACGAAGACCAGGTTTCCAGGGAAAAATCAAAAAAGCCTTTTATTGTTAACAATTTACTTGCGCAAGGATGACAGCTATTTCCAGGACTGTCGCCCCGATTGATTAAAACACCTAGACTTTATACCTTTGGTCAACAACGTCAGCAATCAATCACATCTAGAGCTTAGCCCAACCCAGAACAGAACAAAGACTTCAGTTACTAATTGACACAAAATGATGCATATGGCCAAAATAAGGTAGCAGGGAGTATGCCTGACTCCCCTTTAGTTCTCAAACGCCTGAGTGAGTGTTGCAAGGCCATTCCTAAAATTGAGATAAGACAAAGACATCTGGTGTTTCACTCAGAAACTCAATTCGCTTATTTTCCTATTCAAGCAGCAATTCCCTGGATTTAACCCCTTCAAGGCCAGATGCCCACAGGCACCTTGAAGCCTTTGATCCCATGCCTGGGTTTCAATACATAATACATCCTTACAAGTGGCTATTAACGTTTCTTACATTGTTGCCACCACTTGATCTATTTCTGCAAGGCAGCCGAGCATAAGAATTTTTACTTTTAAGCCCATGGCAGGAGCTGAGCCTCCTGCCATGCACGGCGAGGCAACTTTCTTTGATTCATCCTGAATCTCTATCAGGACCTGCGGCTCCTCTCTTCAGTATGTTGCATGAGTAAAAACATATGCATTAGAATAGCTTTGCTAGTTTAGGCCATTTCCACACTACATTCTTATAGCGCGATTATTCCACTTTCAACATGCTATAGAGTTCTGGGGTTTGCAGTTTAGGGAGGGGCCTCAAAGGCCTCCGCTTCCTCCTCTTCCCAAAGGCCCCTTCCTAAACTGCAAATCCCAGGACTCCATAGCATCTTAAAAGTGTAAGAGTATAGCGTGGAAATGGCCCCAGATTCTGAGGCGAAGCCAGCGTGCCGGCCACAGCAGCGGCCACCCAAGGGACGCGCGACCGACCGACCGACCGACCGACCGACCTGCCACGGCGGCTCCACCTGCCGAGCTGCTACCTCCCTCTCCGCCCCCTTGCCCCCCACCGAGCGCCGGGGCGGGCGCATGCGCGCACACGCACTCGCACAAAATGGCTTCACACAGCTCTACTGCGTCTCGGCCTCAGCCGCCCTCTTCCGGCCCCTCGTGATGACGCGCGCGCGATCCGATGACGTCACACACTGCCAGGTTGACTGCCTGGGAAGTGAGTTCGAAGTGCCGCCGACGGGCCGGGGAGGAGGAGGAGGAGGAGAGAGCGGGGCCCGGACGGACGGAGTCCCTGTTGGTGCCGCCGCCGCCGCCGCCGCCGCCGCGCCTCATCTTCGGTCTTGGCCGTCTCCTGCACTTCGGCTGTCCTGCCGCCGGAGCCCCTCCGAGGGCCGTCCCGCCCCGTCCCGCTCAGCCTCGCCCCGTTCCTCCCGTCCGAAGGCGGAGGCCGCTCCCTCTCGCTCCGGCCCCGCGGCCCTCGATGGCGCTCGCCTGGCGGGGCCATGACCGACCACGAGAACAACAACAGCAGCAGCAGCAGCAGCATCTCCAGGAACCCCTTCGCCGCCCTCTTCAGCTCCGTCGCCGACGCCAAGCACTTCGCCGAGGTCCAGAAGCAGCGGCAGGGTCAGCAGCAGCCCCCTCCACCGCCCGCCGGTGAGAGGGGAGAGGGACGGGGGCCGAGGGACACCCCGCCGCGGACGCTGGGCGGGGCGCGGAGGGGTCCAGACTGGGCGGGAGGGAGCACGCCCCCTTCCCGGCAGAGCCAGGCGGGCTGTGGTTGAACCCCTCGCCTGGATTTAACGCAGGAGGGCAGGAGTGAGAGCGGCTGGGTGAGTTGAAAATCCCGACCTGCTTACCGGCTGAATCCTGGTTTCCTGAGTGGGAGGGATTGCTGCACCCCCGATGCTTGGCCTGCTCCCCAGAGCGGCTGGGGTCGTGGGCGTTGTGTTGGTGCGCGTGGCTGCATGGGTGGGGGGCTGTAGCTCTCCTCACTCCTGGCTCGGAAGCGCTGCTGGGCTCTGTGTGCCAGGCCCCTCAAAAAGAGACCGGCGCCAAAGGGGAGGAGGCTGCGGAGGCGGCACAAGCCAGGGCCCAGCTCCTCTGCTCTGGCGTCCTCAGCTGGGCAGCCTGTTGACCTATTCTCATTCCGCAGTGGAGGAAACGTCGGCCAGCCAAGATGATTCCGACAACAGTGTGTCTGAGAGCTTGGATGACTGTGACTATTCCGTGGCTGAGATCAGCCGCTCCTTCCGCTCCCAGCAGGAGCTCTGCGAGCAGCTTAACATCAACCATATGATCCAGAGAATCTTCCTGATCACTCTGGACAATAGTAAGTCTGGGTGTTTGCTCCTGGAATCCAGGCTGGGAAGGCCCCTGAGCCACCAGGCCTCTTTGACCCAGGTGGACTGCAGAGCTGCCTTGTTAGGGGTGCGGGGGTGAGGCTGCAGGCTCTGGCATAGACACATGCTGCTGATTGGCACAAGTTCCTGTCAGAGAAGGAGGGCTAGCTCCTGGTCTGAACTTTTTTTTTCCTGCCAATGTGGCTGCGATTCAAGTGATTCATTCTCAGTCTTGTTAAAATGGTTGTGCAGCTGTTCTGATTGTGAGACGTGTGTAGGGTAAAAGGGGCAAACTCCACCATGTGATGGTTTTTAATGTGCTCCAGCAGGATACATAGCTGAGTTCATTGGCATGAGTTTTACTGCACCCAGTTCTTGCTCCTCTGCAGGGATAAGAGCTTGGCTACCAAGGTGATGGCGAAACACCTGAAATTATGTTGGCAGGGAGAGGTATTTCTTGTCTTCATGACTACCTTTAAATCTACAGACTGAGAAAAGGAAAGGGTGGGGTGGTATGTGCTCTCAGGAATCCCTGAAGCTCAGGTCAACAAAAGCCCTCCTGAGTTCAGAGGTGCTCATCTGACTCTTCCTTTGGGGTGTCCCTTGGAATGCACGGTGCCACTCAGACTAAACAAAGCTAGCTCTTTGTTCCTCTTCTCTGCTATAAAGGTAGCTCCAGAAACTACAGGAAGTAATGAAATGGGGGAGCGAGCACAGGTCCTAATGAGCGCTGCCTGTTGGGGTGTCTAGGTTGCACTATGTAGTGCTTGAGGATTCTCAGGAATGCTGTTGTGGCCATTCCTGATTCCCAGGTGACCCCAACCTGAAAAGTGGCAATGGAATTCCCGCACGCTGTGTGTACTTGGAAGACATGGCAGCTGATCTGGAGGACCAGGATTGGCTGGACATGGAGAACGTGGAACAGGTACCTGTGGTGCTTGTGCACCCGCTCACACTCACGGAAGTGACCTGGCAGGGTGTCAGGGAGGCCTGAGGGAGGAGGTGGTGGCTGGTTTTACTCCTCAGGTCAAGCTGTAGCCAGGAAGGCACATCCCTTCCCTGTGAGGAAAGGACACCTGCTTGCCCTTCTTTTCTAAAGTGTTTGCTTGCCTTGCTTGCTAAAACCAACTCCCTCCCGTCACGGACTGCCCTGTGAAACCTCTAACATGAGATCCTTGAGTCCTGCCAGTTCTCCTCTGATTGCAGCTCATGATAATCAGGAGGCTGCAGGTTAAGTGAGCAGAGGGCTCAGCCGTGGTCACAGTGGTGGCCTGGAGGACCTTTGAGTCCCATCGTAGATAAAAGAAAGGTCCTGTTGATGGTATGTCATTGGGCATTTCATTCAAACATGATACAGGTGAGAAGTTGGCATATTGCACGTTTATACCTCGGGTTGTTTTGTGCCTCCAGGCTCTCTTCACCCGACTGCTGCTTCCAGAACCTGGAAATCATCTTATCCATATGACCTCAGCTGGTATCCAGAATCTCTCAGCTGAAAGAGATGCAGGAGAGAAGCACATCCTTCGCTACCTCTTTGCCTGCTTCCAGAGGGCCAAAGAGGAGGTGAGTTAAGCTCTATTGCCCAACTAGGTAGCTCACTGGCCCAAGCAGAGCAGCCCAGACACCGCATGTCTCCCTCTTTCCTTCTAGATTACCAAAGTGCCAGAGAACCTGCTGCCCTTTGCCATACGTTGCCGGAACCTGACTGTGTCCAACACCCGCACGGTCTTCCTCACTCCAGAGATTTATGTCAACCAGAATGTCTACGAGCAGTTAGTGGATTTGATGCTGGAGTCCCTGGGAGGAGCCTGTAAGTTGCAAAGGCAGAGCTGGGCCTCTTGCTCTAACTCCTGAGGGCCCTTTGGAGTTTTTAAAATGAATCTTGGCCTCCTACTTTCTCCTTCCAGACTTTGAAGATGTAACAGAGTTCCTGGAAGAGGTCATCAAAGTCATCACTGCGGATGAGGAAGTGCGGACGTTTGAGGAGGTGATGGTGCCTGTCTTTGACATCCTCTTGGGACGCATACGGGAGCTTCACCTTTGCCAGATTCTGCTGTACTCCTACTTGGACATGCTCCTGTACTTCACCAGGCAGAAAGATATTGCTGCGGTGAGCACCAGACGGCCCTTTCCCCTGGGCCACAGAGCATCCGGACAGTTGTCCTAGCCATGTTCAGAGAACTGCTTCCTAGTTCTCTAACAAGAGGATCAATCCCCTGTTCTCTCTGCAGCTGTTCCATCCGGTGCTGGGCACAAAGAGGGCATTTTTGTCATGAACCTGGTCTGTAGTTCCAGCACGCTTTGATTGAAGGGTGGCTCTTGTGAGAGAGGGCCAAGTTTCTGGGGAAGGGAAGAAGATTAACCTTAATCTTCTGCTTCTATTGCTTCAGGTTTTTGTTGAGTACATTCAGCCAAAGGACCCAGCCAACGGGCAGCTCTACCAGAAGACTCTGCTGGGAGCCCTCTTGAGCATCTCGTGCTTGCTGAAGACCCCTGGGGTGGTAGAGAACCATGGGTACTTCCTGAATCCTTCTCGGTCCAGCCCTCAGGAGATCAAGGTCCAAGAATCCAACATCCACCAGGTGAGTCTTCATGTAACCTGTCCTTGCTTGAGGCACGTGGAGCAAGAGTAGAACCCAGAGACACTGAAAATGTGGTAAGCATGGGAGGGAGCATAGGGCCAGAACTCACTCAGAGGATGCATGCTGTGCATAAGGAAGACCCCAGGACACACTGCTTGAACCACAGGGAGAACGTATACGCCTAAACACACACGAGGGCTGTTCTGTTTTGATAACAGTTCATGGCTCAGTTCCATGAGAAGATCTACCAAATGCTGAAGAACCTGCTGCAGCTGTCGCCCCAGACCAAACACCGGATACTGTCCTGGCTTGGGAACTGTCTCCATGCTAACGCAGGCCGCACCAAGATCTGGGCCAACCAGATGCCAGAGATCTTCTTCCAGATGTATGCCTCAGATGCCTTCTTCCTGAACTTGGGTGCTGCACTCCTCAGGCTCTGTCAGCCCTTCTGTAAGCCTAGATCTCCCCGGCTGCTGACCTTTGACCCCACCTACTGTGCTCTGAAGGAGCTGAATGAGGAAGAGCAGAAGAGCAAGAATGTGCACATCAGAGGTGAGTGTTCTCTCCTCAACTTGAATGTGAGAGCCCCAATGATCAGGGGGGAGTTGAGAGACACTGAGCATTCTGCCATTCCCTCTGCCATACTTCTGGGGTATGTTGTATGTGAGGGCTGGTGGAGATGCATTTCCTTTGCGCTTCCTCAAGGTTTGGAGAAAGAAACCTGCCTGATCCCAGCCACAACAGAGCCAGAGTTCGCCCCCAGCTACAACCTGGTGACAGAGAACCTAGTACTGACACAGTATACTCTCCACTTAGGATTTCACAGGTACTGCCTCCAGAGGCTCCTTTGTAGGTGGGAATGGCAAAGGCCATCTTGTCTGTAGCAACCGAGAGTGTCATTCTCTTGGCTTCTAGAGGAGTGCAGTAGCAAAGTCTTGTTGGCAGCCTTACAAAGCTGAGCTGTCCTACAGCAATCTCTTCACAGGATCAGCCTGTCAGTGTGATGGTCAGGTGGTCGTCCCTGGCATTAAATACCTGGAGGAGACGTGTGGGCAAAACATATGTACTTACAGTGGTCTTGCTCTTGTTCTTGGTGTCCTCCTGGAAGAACCAAGGGGATGGGATCAAAATGAATGGAATGGCAGGGTCTTTCTCTTCTCAAAGCACCTCTTGATGTGGTGACTCAAGTCAAAAACCCCTTCCTCTTCCCAAAGCCACAGGCAGAAGGTCTTGGAATGCGGGTATCTGCTCCACGTTTTTGGTCCAGCTGCCAGAGAAGTGGGCCAGGGCCTGGGCTGGCCTTGGGCTCTCTTGTCCTCTCTTCTTCTTCTAGACTACCTGCAGTGGCCGTCTTGTGCCCACTGTTTTGTTTCTGTTCTGTTCCTTCTGGCTTACTTGTGTCTTTCTGGTGCCTGTCCAGGTTGCACGACCAGATGATCAAACTCAACCAAAGCCTTCACCGGCTGCAGGTGGCCTGGCGAGAGGCTCAGCAGAGTTCCAGCCCCTCAGCAGACAACCTTCGGGAGCAGTTTGAGCGCCTCATGACCATCTATCTCTCCACCAAAACAGCCATGATGGAGCCACAGATGCTGCAGAACTGCCTCCACCTGCAAGTGTCCATGGCTGTTCTCCTTGTCCAGCTGGCCATTGGAAACCAAGGGACAGAGCTCATGGACTTGACCTTCCCTCTGCCAGACGTGAAACACAGTGCCCTGGCCTATGTTCCAGGTGACTGGCATTTCCTGTAGCCAGTGGGTTGCTGCTACGGGAGGGGCTTCCCCTCCAGAAATGTTGGGTTATTTCTCTTTGGTCCCATGGATTACAAGGATGTGCCTGCTCTGCTGAGCAGTGTCCTGGAAACTAAGCACAGTTGTGAGACAATCCACAGGAAATTCTGTTGTCTTTCCCCCACAATTTTGCATTGGAAAACCACATTGCTTCATTTCCCTGTGAGAGTCCACCTAGGAGGCAGGGGTTTTTGCTTGTTTTTTTCTGGGGCCCAGACACTCATTTGGGGCCTTGTGTCTACAGAATTCTTTGCTGACAACTTGGGCGACTTCTTCATTTTCCTGCGTCGCTTTGCTGATGACCTCCTGGAGACCTCAGCTGACTCCCTGGAGCACATCCTTCACTTTGTGACTGTTTTCACTGGAGATGTAGACAGGTAAAGGCCTCTCTGGCCATATGCCCATCCAGGCGAGCTAGTGAGACCTGCTGTGTCCACTGTAGATGGTCTCTTGGAAGGGCAGATGAGGGGAAGAGGTGTGGCTTCTCTCAGGCACTGCACATTGCCAAGGCAGGGAGGAAGGAAGGGAGAGAAGCCCGATGTCCAGGGGAAGCCAGTTGGCTTTGACCTGGATTGTGATTCAGCTGCCTCTGAAGCCCAGGTCAGCATTAGCAGCTTTGGCTGCTGCTGGTCTGCCCTTCTTTCCCTCCTTGTTCCTGAACAGGCTTCTGAAGGCTCTTCCTTTGCTGCCCCTGCAGCTGGGCTTGCAGGAGGACTGCCTGGCCATGGCTATTTACAGACGGGCTGTGGCTGGAGCCTGGGGGTGGCGGCCCTGCAGCTCTGGAATGACTGTTGGGATGGGATGGGGACACAAACAGCATTGGATCCTTGGGAGGAGGACAGTTTTCTTGTCTTACATACCCAGGTTCCTAGGGTCTTTGGAGAGAATCAAGATCCTCTGTTTTTCCCAGGGGAGCAGTGGCACATGGCTTGTCCCCCAGCTGCCTGCGAGTTCTGCCCAGCTGTGGCTTTTGAACAGTTTTCAGGCAGGTCTCCAGAAGTACAATCAGAACAGCTGACTTTTGAGTTCCTCTTAAACCGCTTCTCAAGTGCAGCCTCCCCCTTTTCAGGATGAAGAACCCCCACTTGCGTGCAAAGCTGGCGGAAGTGCTGGAGGCTGTCATGCCTCACCTGGACCAGGTACAGAGCCCCCTTGTCTCCAGCGTCTTCCACCGCAAAAGGGTCTTCTGCTCCTACCTGCATGCCGCCTTCCTTGCCGAGGCTCTCATCAAGGTCTTTGTGGACATTGAGTTCACAGGTAGGATGTGGAGGGGGAGGCTGAGGCAGGAGGTTCTTGCTCTGTGGCTTGTGGGTGGGCTGGGGAGAGAAGTTAGAGGGGCCACCTCGTTTGTTCCCAGTGACCCTCTGGCTTCTCCTCCCGCTCTGCACAGCTTTGGGCCTGGCATTCTGGGGAGAATTGTGGGCAGAGGGGCTCTGAGACCCTTCCTCTGATTTTAGCATGTGTGCCTTCTCTCCCTCTGTCATTAGTAGTCTGAGGGGGGGGGCTGCCCTTGCCCTTGCCACCTTGCCATCTTGCTGTAAACTGCGGAAGGCCACCATGAGCCAGTCCTCCTCATGGAAGGAAGGGGGCTTTCTGTGGTCCCCTTCCTTCCATCTTCTGGTGTTCCCAAGTCTTAGCAGTCATTTTAACTCAGGCTGCCTTCTTTCCCTTGCCCAGGAGATCCCCACCAGTTTGAGCAGAAGTTCAACTACCGCAGGCCCATGTACCCCATCCTCAGGTATATGTGGGGTACTGATTCTTACCAGGAAAGTATCAAGGTAAGGCTGGGGGGGTGTTCTAGGGTCCCCTGGGCCAGGACACAGCTGACGCATGGGAAGGAAATGGCTGCCCCCATCTCCTTTTTCCTGTCTGCAATTTGCAGGCCCTGGCAGACTATGCCTCAGAGAATCTGGAAGCGATGAATCCCCCGCTCTTCCTGCGTTTCCTTAACCTTCTCATGAATGATGCCATTTTCTTGCTGGATGAGGCCATACAGGTAAAAATAATCTATGATGATTGTGGGGAGAGGAGCAATGGCGGTAGGAAAGAAAGCACAATCTAAGACTTGCCTGTAGCAGCAGTGAATAAATTGCTGTGTCTGGTGCCCTTGACTGTGTGTGTGTGTGTCTGTGTGAGAGAGAAATCTGTCCTGAAAATGTTTGCCAGAATATTTTTTTTAATCACTTGAGATAGAAGAACACTCCTTATGCAGTTGAGGCAAGTCCCTCTGAAAGATTCGTGGGTGGAAATGTTCCAGTTTGACTACTATGGCTTTACTGAACTGGTTTGTGAGCTTCAATCCATGCACACCACACCCCCGAGCCCCCACCCTAGGCCAGAATCTACAGGAACAAATGCCCTTGGGACCCTTCCCTTGCCCAGTCACTGGCTGTTCCCACTTGTCCATGTTCCTTCTCAGCCACTGGGAGTCTCCTTTGTTTCTGCTAAGTGAGCTGTGAATCACCAGCAGAGATCCTGTCCACTGGAGAGGGCTCCAGCCAGTGCTGAAAGAGAGCAGGGTCCAAGATCTGACCGAGTGGCCGCTGGTCCCCTTCGAGGAAGGGGAAGCTGCTTCTCCTATCACCGCAGCTTCCCCTTTGCAAGAGAGAGCTGAGCCTGTCTGCTGGAGGAACCAGGTGACCGCTCTGCATCCTCTCTCTGCAGTACTTGAGCAAGATCAAGATCCAGCAGATTGAGAAGGACCGGGGTGAATGGGACAGCCTGTCCCCAGAGGCACGGCGTGAGAAGGAAGCCAGCCTGCAGATGTTTGGGCAGTTGGCTCGCTTCCACAACATTATGTCTAATGAGACTATTGGAACCCTGGCCTTCCTGACCTCAGGTGAGGTGCTGTTCTTGCTGGCTGGGAGGGAGGGATGGATGGAGGAAGTCAGGCTGTCTTGCAGAGCTCACAGAACCCTGTTTTCTGTTGCAGAGATAAAGTCCCTCTTTGTGCACCCCTTCCTGGCTGAGCGCATCATCTCCATGCTCAACTACTTCTTGCAGCATCTGGTGGGCCCCAAAATGGGGGCCTTGAAGGTCAAAGATTTCAGCGAGTTTGACTTCAAGCCACAGCAACTGGTTTCTGATATCTGCACTATTTACTTAAATCTGGGGTAGGTCGCTGGTGCTGGTGGGGAGCTTGATGAGACCAAATTCATGGCAGGCTGTTCTTGCTAAGATAGCCAGGAAAGTGTCTTGCTTTTTGAAAGAAGGGAGGCACCCTAAACTGGCTGTTCCTCCAGGCAACAGGGCAAGGCACAGGCATAGTGGAGTGTCAAACTGGACCCCAGCCTCCGTGCCTCTACCCTGCTTGGCTGGCTCCTGCGCCAGGGAAGTCTGCCCTCTCTCCACCCCTTGTGCTCATATACCCTTAGTGGCGTCTCTTTGCCGTCTGAGCCAAGGCAATCTCGTTCTGCCTGTGTGGACTGAGGGAGAACCCGGAATCCTCCGCAACCTCCCTGACCTTCTCATGGGCTGAGTGCTGGGGGAATGTGGGAGGGCAATGGCAGTGGGCAGTGGGTCCTTGCGCTGCTGCATTCTGGCTCTCAGACAGAGCCAGAACTAGAGGGCACTCCTCCCTCAAAAGGCTTTCAGATTGACTGCTGCCTTCCTTCACTAAGAGGACACCAAAGCAGCAGTGGCTGCTGCCCTTGGAGGGCTTGCGTTGGGCAGATAGGAGAGTTGCTTCTTTTCCCGCTCTAGTTAAGAGGCTGTCAGAGGCTCCTGGCAAGCCACAGTCGTCAGCTGGGCAGGGCTGGCTAAGCCTTTGGTCAGAGAAGGCTTTTAGGGATATTTGTGTATTGATGAAAGAAAAAAAAGGGACTGCATCCGCTGAGGAGAGCTGGGCATGAGTTTGTGTGCTTGCAGGTGACACCAGGTCCCCCTGTTCCTGGCATAACCCTTCTGGGCCCCTTCTCTGTTTCAGTGATGAGGAGAACTTCTGTGCCACAGTGCCCAAGGATGGGCGGTCTTATTCCCCAACGCTTTTTGCTCAGACGGTTCGGGTCCTGAAGAAAATCAACAAGCCCGGTAACATGATTGTGGCCTTTAGCAACCTGGCAGAGCGGATCAAGGTGAGATATCAGGAGGGCTGGTGCTCTCTCCACCGCTTACACTTAGGTACCCCACACCACCACTGTCCCAGCGCCCTGCTGGGGAGGGCTGCCTGTGGGTCCTCCACCTCCTGCTGTTGGTATTTTGTGCTGGTTTGGGTAGGGGGTTCTGCATTTAGCCCCTGGGAGAAGAATCTTCACGCTCTGGGCTCACATTAAGCCTCCAGGCAAGTCTGGAACCAAAGAGGCAGGTTAATAGGTTTAAGTGTGGTGAGAGCAACAGCCACATTCCCACAACTGAAGTGACACTCCTCACCTCTTCCTGGAGCTCAGTCAGGCCCAAGAGCAGGGCTACAATCATGCTTGCAGCCTTTTCTGAAATCCAGGGTCAAAGCCCTAGGCTGTGCTTGGGCCGTAGGGACGAGTAGAAGTCCCCTAGCCACGCTGAAGTCTGTCAGCCTCCCAGAGCACCTTGGCTAGCGGTGTTTCCTGGGCTGGGCTGGTCCACTCAGCCGCCCAGTCCAGCCCATTGTTGCCGTGGGCAGGCGGGGGCACGAGCACTCCCTCTGCTCACCGGGGCTGGGCCTTGCCTCTCTAGTCCCTTGCAGATCGCCAGCAGCAGGAAGAGGAGACCTATGCAGATGCCTGTGATGAGTTCCTGGATCCCATTATGAGCACTCTGATGATGGACCCAGTGCTGCTGCCATCTTCTCGGGTCACCGTGGATAGGTCAACCATTGCCCGGCACCTTTTGAGGTATTCCAGAGGGAAGGGAGGGAACAAGATTCAGGTTGAAGGTGGTGCTGCTTGCCCTTCTGGAGAAGAGGGGAGCTTGTATTAAATCCACGCATGCACCCCAGGCCAAAGGAGTGCCTTGGACTGCAGACACTCCATTTTTCCCTGGGCTGTGCCCAGCCAGCTTCATTCTCCCAAATCCTCCTTGGCATCCTTCATTTTCTACTGTTGCTGAAACTGATGGTTGCAATTCAGACAGATAGGAGGTGCTTTTGGCTCTTGTGGAACAACCGAAAAGACTTTGGTTGCTGCAGAGGTAGCTGTGGACCAGGTAGGAAACTGGGTTGCCCTCCATCTGTTGTGGAGCTCCCAGCAGCCCCCTTGCCAGCATAGCCAAGGGTTAGGACAGCTGGAGTTGCAGTTCAACATCTGAAGGACCAGACAGTTGCCAGCCCTGCTCCAGGCCTTCCTGAGTGGCATTTGGCCTAGTCTACCAGAGGTCCCGCTTGCAGGGTCACATGTGCCTTTGCCTGAAAAGTATGGTGACGGTGCCTCCTTTTCACGCCCTGAAAACTTTTTTCTTCTCTCTCCTTGCAGTGACCAGACGGACCCCTTTAACCGCAGCCCCCTCACCATGGACCAGATCAGACCCAATACAGAACTGAAGGAGCGGATTCAGCACTGGCTTGCAGAGCGGAAGAAGGAAAAGGAGCAGTCGGGAGGGATTTTGTGACCTGGCCTAGCTATAGCTGGGCTGCCCTGCCCTTGAGCCAAGTTGCCTCTCTTCCCTCTCTGCTGTGACTGCTGTGGAGCTTGGGCGCGCAGTGTTGGGGAAGGTCAGATCCTCCTCCAGCACCTCAGCCTTTTTCTTTGGCTTTTCACCTGTAGGACTTTGTCACAAACCTCCAGCTGCTCCCTTGCGTGTTTGGTTCACCTGCTGTCTTATTTCTATAGCAGTGGCCCTTCCTAAAATCTCTGCCCAGGTTGGTTTCCCTTTTGTTGATGGAGCTGCTTTTGTGCAGAAGCGTTTTTTCCTTCCGTGTGAGGTAGATGCAAGAGCGGTGTTCCCTCCACTGGACAGGCCTGTCTTTATGCAAATCCATCAGGATGGTGCGGGTGGATATTGGTGGGCTTGCTCTGGCCTGCACAAGAACAGTGGAATCCTTGGGAGGAAGAATCAGCAAGGTTGCTACTTCTAGAGTGCCCCCCCAGGAGTAGAAAGAATGGGTGGCATGGCATCCCCCCTCCCCTCAGGCTGAGCTTGATTTTTGCTAATTGTCCCCGTGGGCACCTGCTGTGGCTAGTCATAATCTTGGCTGGGCGTGAAGACCTCCTGGGGCAGCAGTGTGAACCTGTTCACATGGGCACTTTCCAGGTTTTGCCTGCGATTATACCGTGCCTGTTGCATGTCAGTCTGTATGCAGTGTGTGTATATAGCACATCATCTACTGTAGATCAATAAACGTGTCAGGCGTCCCTTCCTTACAAGTGACTCTTTTTATCTGAAGCTTGTCAGCATTTCCCAGGCTTTTCTCTTTTGGCCAGAGTAGATGATGGCACCCCTCAGTCTTATCATCTGAACTTGGGTACAGGCTGGATGCTCAGAAGTTCCACGTTCCAGTGAATTATTGTAGAATGGGTGGGGAGAGGATCCTTTGCCACAATGTCCATGTTATACCTGTTTATGTCAAACCTCATTTGCCCTTTTGTTGCCTGTTTTGCCCAGCAGACAGAGACGCCTCCACGCATTTCCATTCTGTTAAGAGAACCTTAATGCTCCTCTCATTCCCTCTTCCTTGCAGTGGTGAAGTGCTGGTCTGCCTGATCTCATCTATGTTCTTATCTAGCATCGGGCACTTTAGCTCCCCTGTCCTGTGTCAGTGGCACCTACTTGCCTACCATGTCTTGCTGCTTCATTTAAAAGTGCCTCCTGTGTTCTGCTGCATAATTTCCAAAAGGGTAGCTGCTATTGCTGAGATCACAAATTTCTGTCAGTAAAGAAACCCGTTAACACAAGCAGCGTTAAGGAACATGGTTATCCTAATTGGCACCCCATGGTGGTGAAACTGAAATGTCCTGGCAGATTGTAATTCTTGTCTTCTCATTTGAACTTTTTTTGTTCCTATCCTTCTTAAAATATTGGCATTCACCATTTTTTGTTGGCTTGCTGCCCTTCTGTTCCTGCTGTGGCCCAGGCAAGGCTAGGACAGAGACAAGACCCTGTTGCCGGCCCAGATGCCAGCTCTTCCTTCTCTTCTACTCTTGCAGCAACATTACAGGTCCAAATGATGTCACGTACAACTTCAGAGGTGCCTTTACCTGCTCACCCTCAGTGTGATGGAAGCCACCTGTTGTTAGCAGTGCTCCTTTGCTCTCTACCTCTCTACTTCTCTACACAAGAGGATAAAGGGGAACACAAATCCTACAACAGAAACCAGTGGCACAGCACATTAATCTTCCTGGACATATAACCTATGACTTTCACATTGCTGTTTGGAAGAACACAAAAGTCCCAGGATGCATGGAAGACAGACAGGCGAATTAGGGCATGTTCACAAATGCCAGTCGGTCAGTGTGGACCCGCGAATACAGGTAGTGTACAAGAACTCACGATCAGCGGTCTTGTACGCTACCTGTGCTAACACTGTGCTAACACTGGAACGTCCCCTGCGGAGGGCTGGTTGCCAGAAGGAAGACGCACGAGATTTTCACGGCAGGGGCACAATCTGCATCTTCCCGCGCCGCCCCCCGCGCTGCAACCCCGGTGGAACACCCGGGGTAACGCCGCCTCCCACCACGCAGCTGGACTGAAACCACGAACCCCTAAAGACGCTTCTAGATTCGCCTCCTGCCCCCACCCCCGGTCCCTGCTCGGCAGGCAGGAAATCGGGTTGAGGCGCAAGCGGAGGGGCTGCTCAAGCGCCTCGCGGGCCTCGCGGCTACCCCCCGCCTTCTCCAGGGAGCGGTAAAACATTCGCCGCTCCCGGACGCTGCGAGCCAACAGGCCGCCGCCGGTGCCGGACCAGCCCTTTAAAGGGCGCCTCCCCGCTGTTGCGCCACGGCGCGGGGCCGGGCACGCGCTCTCGGCCCAAAGAAACGCCGCGGAGCGCCCCCACGAGGCGGGCGGGCGGGCGGGCGGGCGGCGCGCCTCCGGCGCCCGCGCTTGAGTGGCGGCCGGCCGCTCCGGAAAGCGCATGCGCGGGCGGCACAGGTACGGCCCAAACGCCCTCTGGGGAGGAGAAGAGGCAGGAGGCCGGGGCTGCCCTGACAAGTGCCTGCTGAGACGGAGCCTCGCGGGCCGCGGCGGAGCCTCGGCCGGAGAGGTCCCCGGCTCGGCCCTTCAGGCACACAGGCGGCCTTCTCGTCCGCCGCCCCAGCGAGGCGCGTGGGCGGAGCGAGGGGCCCGGCGTCTCCAGGGCAGCCGCGGAGGGGTCCTTGGAGAGCGTGACCTTCAGGGCCCTTCGCGCGCTCCGCTCCCTCCCGGCGCCTGTCTCGGTCTCTCTCCCGGCGGCCGATCTCCCTCCGCTCCGCTCCGCTCCGCTCCGCTCCACCGGGTAATGGCGCAGGCCGCGCAGAAGCTGGCCAAGGCCGTCACCACCAAGGGCCCCCAGCTCGTCTCCGGTGAGGGCCGTCAGGGGCCGGCGACCTCGGGAGCCCCCCCGCGGCCGGCAGAAGTGGGAGGACCCCGGTTGGGGGGCGGGGGCGGTTCCGCCTCACGAAGGCGGGGGCGACTGTGGCTGGTTCTGCGGGGGGAAGCGAGATCACCAGCCCCGGGTGAGTTCCTGAGTGGCGCCGGGGCTGCTTCCGAGGCCAGCGAAGAAGGCTGGTGCGCGCAAGGCCGGCGGCGGCTGGAGCCGCCGCCGCGAAGCGGGGATTCTGGAAATCGAGCGGCGGCCCCGTTGTCAGCCGGCCGAGTGGCCGGCGGGGGCGCTTGGCCAGGGGGCGCAGGGCAGTTCAGGGCGCCTCGTTAATCGGTTTCGCAGGCGGTCCCGTGAAGCCTCCCCGGGCGCGGCCTTCCTGAGAAAGGGCTGGCCAGTGAGGCCGGGGCTGGCAAAATAGGAATTCCCCCGCTTCTCTACCAAGTAAACGACCCAGGCGACTAGGGTGCCCTGGTCTTGGCCCGGAGACTCAAAGTCCCTGCAGCGCCATCCTTCATCAGTCTTACTTTGTCCTCCAGCGTCGTTATCATCGTGCCCACCCTTCATCCTGCGGGTTTTGCTGTCTCTTTTGGTTCCGTGGCAAGACGTTGGTGTGACAGGAATTGTGATGTTTCATTTTACTTTAAATTTTAGGGCTTCCAGTTTCTTAAATCCTGTATTTTCAGACTGCACATAGTGCGTTTTGCCACTGAGCATATGAATACTGTGAGTGTCTGAAAAGAAGCTGTGGAAAATCCAAGTGATTCAGTGTTTGTGTCACTGGGTTGGTAACATGGAGGGGGGATGTCAGTGCAGACTACAACCCTGGAGTCCGGAGTTCCGTTCCATGCTCAGCCATGGAAACCTTGGGTGCATCACACATTCTCAGAAAACCCTGTGATAGGGTCGCTATAAGCCAGAAATGACTTGAAGGCACGTAACAGCAACAAGATCTCTGACCTTGCTTAATCAACCGGAGACCTCACCACATAATGGACTATAACCTTAAAATGGTTGCATGTATAGACTGATTGCTAAATCAGTGAAGGACTAATGTGGACAAGATGCGGGGGGAGGACAACATTTGCTCCTACAACCTTCCAGCACTTTGCAACTGCAAAAATGCCAAAGAACAAAAGTAGAATACTGGAAGTGGCAGAAGCTCCCTCGTTTTGAAACACTGGTAATTTCTGATGCTTATTTCAGGGCCCTGGATAGAATTCACTCTTCTCTTCCCTCCACAAGGGATTCTCTGGGGAGGTCAAGAGTCGAAAAACAGCTCTGGGGACCATTCTTTGCCATAGGTTCATAATCTGCTCACCCCTGTCTTTGGCTGAACAATTTAGCCTGATTTGTACATGCCTCTTTTGCTACAGGAATGGCACCGCCACCAATCATGGTGACAAAGGAGTGTGGTCTGCCTCCTGTGTCTCCCTCTTCTGCTCCATGTCTCATCCTGTTCCCTTCTTTTCCAGCTGCTGTCGCTTATTCAAGGCCTCGTCTAGCCACTTTCTGGTACTATGCCAGGGTTGAGCTGGCTCCCCCAACTCCTGCTGAAATCCCTCAGGCCATCGACAGCATGAAAGGGCTGGTGAAGACCTTCCAATCAGGCCGCCTTGCACAACTCACAGTTAAGGTAAGCACCAGCAGGGGTGAGAGTCACTTCCCATGCCAAATCCATTCAGAAAGCATTATCGTGCCTTAGCTCTCTTCTTGATAACATGACCTTGACCGCCTGTTTGAGGCTTCATGCTGAGAAGAACAAAGCTTTTTTAGTTGCTGCCATGTCAGAAAACTGTGGGCTTGACCGCATAGAGGCTGCTTGCCTATCTGTGCTGGACCAGCTATGGTGCCTGCAGTGGTCATTGATGGGATAATCTCACTCCCACTGTGGTTTTTCAGTGATTGCTTCCTCTCTATATCAGCTCACAATGACCTATCTGGATGGGATGAAGAAGTTCCAGAACATCATGTTCTGTCAATTGCTATTTCCGTGCTTCTTCCAAGCATTGCAAGCAGTGTGTCAGAGCAACAGGGTGGGCCATTGCTGCACAGCCAGGAGCCGCTTTTCTAGCTGGCCTACCGTTTGAAGGCTGCAATTTTAATAGTTTGGATAAATATATTCAAAATTACATACAAGTGAAATATAAAGAAATGCCATGTTTTGAAATTTATTAAATATTCTTGTGTTTTTTCCCTGTAATTTTAAAATAAATAAACTACAGAGTGATTTTAATTCATTGTAGAATAATTTTACATTTTATTTCAACTAGGGAAACTTTTTGAACTTTTAACTTTTTAAAAAAGCTGCATGGACAGTAGCACTGGCAGGAGAAGCAGCAGGACCAAACCTTCAAAATGTTTGGAAAAATCGGGGTTCCAGCAGCAAATGAAAGGCTCCCAATTTCAGTGAAGACAACAGAATATGTTGGCCTATTTCACTGTTTTGGAAACTCAAGATATCTCTGCAAACAGAAGACTTCCTGCTTCTGTCAGGGCAATTGATTACGTTAACCAACTGCACGGTTGACTAGTAGTTTCCCCCTGAATTTATGAGCAAACCACAAGGACAGTTTTTGTTCTAATTTTTCCTGGGACATTTGTGAATGGCACAGAAAAAGAATTTAAGGGTGGATTGTGGGCTGCTGCACACTCCTGTCCTAGAATCTTTCAAGAATGTGTAGGTTAGACACTGAAACATTCATGCCTCCTCCTTTTATCACTCTTGCAGAACAGTTCAGCTGATAAATGTTACCTGGCAAATTGAGCATGTGGTAACGACCCTTGTACATTTACCACCATAGCCCGGGCCTTTAGGTGTTATTTTTTGTGGTTTAGAGGGATGATCTTTCAGTTTAGGACTTCTTACAGTGGCAAACATTCTAATTGTTTTCCCTTCTTTTTTCTTTTAGGAAGCTCTCAGGAATGGTTTGGTGGCTACTGAGGTGCTGATGTGGTTTTACATTGGCGAAATCATAGGCAAGCATGGACTAGTTGGATATGATGTCTGAAAAGGATTTTTTTTTGTCTTTTGAGTCATAGTGGTGTCTTAATACTATTAAATATTGCATTGAGATGGAGCTGTAGTGGTCTTTGTTGGTAATGTTCAACCTGTAACAGAATCAGGCTGTTTTTAAAAACTTAGTTATCTTTTAATGGCACACTTTTCCCTACAGTGCTGGGACTCAAGGCTGCTTACAAGGTTGAAAAACCAGATTGTTTTAAAGGTATTTTTGACGGTGACTTGAACATTGAGAAGGAACCCTGAAACTGAGCCTCTCCTCTTCTCCCCCAACCCTCCATATACTTTTTTGGCTGCCTCCACAAACCTTTGAAGCCGAGGTTGTGACCTAATGCTGATGTGTATACAAATGTGAGACAAGATGAATATCTGGACAGCTGACACAGTTTAGTAAGCACTGTTGCTTGGCCTGGCCAGGATCCTGTTCCAGTGGGAAACTGCAAATATCTGGACTTACTTCCTCCCAAACTAGTGCCAGGACACTGCAAGAGAAATGTTATCATAGAAATGTGTCTTCATAGTGGAACACGCTAATTTGAGGAGGCCTTTAAGTTGGAAGTATCATTGAACAAATCCAAAGATACAAAAGCCCAAGTTAAAGGTCTGCATTGTGCAGGAGATTACTGAGATGCTGCCTGTTAGAAAACACCGCCCTATAGAGAGGCAAATTTTGGTCACAGTGGAGTTCTGGCCTCTCTAGGCAGCCATTTAGGCTTTTGCCACAGCTCTTGCAGCACAGTTACATTTAGTGGTGGCAACATCACCTGAGAGAGAGAGGCTTTTCTGAGTGTACTCTTGAACTCTCAAGAAATGTCCAGCTGGGGATGGGATTAAAGTTACCCCAGTTGATCAGAAGATGCCACTGCAAAGTGAAGTTTGCATTATGGGGGTGCTGGCTGGTGGTTTGGCCAGTAGAGCCTTTGATCCCTCTGAGGTATTCCTTGAAAAACAGTCCTGCTAAGTACACATGGGGGCCATCAAGATCTTGTGGTGGCCTTGCCAGGAGGCTGCCAATGGTTGTCATCATGGCTACAAAGCCAGGGGTAAGCAACGGCAGCCCTCTTGATGTTTCTGAACTGCATTTCCCACAGCTTGATCGCTGCCAGCGCTGGCGAGGGCCGTGGGAAACGGTCCTGAAGAGAAGAGATGAGTAGGATTCCGCAGGGCTGTCTCTTGAGCCCACCGTTGTTCATCCTCTATGGGTGGTGATGCTGGCCTTGGATGCTGGAACGAGGTATGGGCATCCCCTTGGTGGATGACATCAAACTGTGAGGCTTAGCTAAGGCCTCAGGATACGGGATAGGATCTTAACAGATTGGAGAGCTGGGCCCAAACTAATAAAATTAGTTTTCAAATATAGAATGGATGATCCCTGACTTGAGTGCAGTACCTGTGAAAAGAGCTGGGGTCTTGTCAGACCACAAGCCAAACACGAGGCAGCAGTGTGGGGAGGCAGCCAAAAAAGCCAATGCATTTCTGGGCTGCACCGAGAGGAACAAAGCCGCCTCATCCATGGTGGTGGGGGTGCCGTCCTCGGGTCGGATGTTGCCAGGAAAACTGGCCAGTTCTGGGGACCCCCTCGACGGGGGGGGGATCTGGGGGAGCCTTTTGGAAGCAGCTGAGGGATGGGTCGGTACGACCACCTTGGAGGAGAGCCAGGGGGCGGCGTGACAGCGGCGTCCCGCAGCGTCTCAGGGGATGCCGTCGCGGGGGGGCGGGGGGCCTCTTTCCTGCTGCTCGGGGGAGGCGGGGGTCCAACCGGAAGAAAAGGCGCTCTGACCCCAGGGTGAAGGAAGGGCAGCGGCACGGGCCCCCGCCCCCGCTGAAGGAGGGCCGGCAGGTGGGCGCAGGGGCCGCGAGAGGCCCCGTCCGCTCAGGGCGACGCGAGGGGCTCCCGGGGGCGCGTGCGGGTCGTTCTTTCGGAAGCGGGGAAGGGGCCGGGGGCTGGGGCGGGGCGGGACGACAGGGCAGCGCGGCACGGAGCGGCCCCCCCTTCTCCGCTCGCGCTCGTTCGCTCGCGCTGGCCGGAGCGCGGGGCCCGGGAGCCTGGATAAGCGCCGCCGTTATGACGGGGCCGGGCGGGCTCCTGCCTGCGCATGCGGGGCGCGGGGCGGCGCGGGCCCCGGGCCCCGGAACCTGGATGGAGGGCCGGCGCGTGCAGCGCCCCTAGGGGCGGCTTGTGCGGCAGGCAGGTTCCCGGGTGCGGCCCGGCCCCGCGCGCTGGCTCGTCGCCTCACAGGAAAGATGGCGCACAGCGGTCGGTGGCGCTTCCCGGCCCGGCCCGGCAGCGGAGGCTGGGGCCGCCGCGGGCTCGGGGGCTGCCGCGTCCGGGTGCCGGCCCTGCGCAGCCTGCGCGCGGAGCCGGCCGACGAGCGACCGCCGCCCGCGGCTGGGGGAGCCGGAGGGGGCGGCGGCGGAGCCGGAGGAGGCCCCGCGGCGGGAGCAGCGCCGGTGGCGGGAAGCGGCGGCGGCGGCGGAGGGGGCGGGGCGGGCGGAGCCTCCTCGGCCGCCGCCGGAGCTTCGCCTCAGCCGGGGCCGCCGCCCCCTCAGCCCGCCCCGCCAGCTGCCGCTGCTTCTTCCTCGTCCTCCTCCTCCTCCTCCTCCGCCGCCGCCTCCTCCTCCTCGTCCTTCCCCGCGGCGGCGGCAGCGGGGGTGGCTCCGGGCTTCGACGCGGCGCTCCAGGTCTCGGCCGCCATCGGCATCAACCTGCGCCGGTTCCGCCAGGCCTGCGGGGCCGAGGCGGGCAGCGGAGAGGTGAGTGCAACGGCGAGGAGGGGGCGGGAGCGCGCGGGGGGCGTGGGGGGGCCCGGCCCGGCCCGGGCGGCGGCGGTGGCGGCGGCGGGAGCGCGCGGCGTGTGGGGAGGGGAGCGCACGGCCGGAGGGGGCGTGCCCGTGCTCGCGCCCAGCGGCGGGAAAGCCGCCGCCGCCGCCTCGGGATGGGAGGATGCGAGGGCGCCGCCTTCCCTCCGTCTCTCTCCCCGCTTTCTCCCCGCTGCGCATCCCGCAGCCCAGGGCGCGCGAGGCTGGCGAGGAGGAGGCGAGCGAGCATGCTGGCACGCCCCCTCCGCCCTCCCCCGGGATACAGATGCCGCTGCGCTGAGAGCGAGCGGCGGGAGGCAGGCAAGCAGAGAGCGCCGCCCGGCCTCCCTCCCTCCGCCCGCGCCTCCGGCCTCGCCCCGGTTCTTCGCCCCAAGCGGCAGAAAAAGACAGGCAGAAAGGGAAACTGGAAAAGAGGGGAAGGCCAGGGGAGCCCCCCTCCCAGCCACCGCTGCTGAAGCTTCTCCTCCGGCTGTCAAAAGCTCCAGGCCGTGATCCTGCCCACCCCTCCGCCGGGCCAGACCTGGAGGGGACCCCGGCTGCCCCAAGGAAGAGGGGAACCCGTTCCTGGCGGTCTGCCCCTGGTGGCCCCAGGAATCCCTGGCCAGCTGGGCAAGAGACCCCCTCTCGCCCCCTCCCGAGCCCCACTGTGAGGTGCAGGGTGGGCGAGTGGCCCAGTGGAGAGGGGAGGCCTGGCCTCGAAAAGGTGACCACTTGGTGTCTTTTCTGGCCAGGGTCTGCGGGAGCCACGGTCCTGCTCCCAGATGCAACTCTTGCAGGCAAGAGAAACCAGAGCAGTTCCTAGGTAAAGACGATTTGAGCTGGACAGCTCTTCTCCCAAGCAGCCCCCTGCATGTAGTTTGTCAAAATTTGTTCTCTGAAGTAACTACTCTCTGTTCCTCAGTTTTGGTAGAAGTTGCAAAGGTATCTTGTTTTTTCTATCCTCTCGAATAGAATTTTGTTCAGCATTCCTCAGTTCCTGTAGAAAAGGCCTGTTGAAAGGCTGTTGCTAAAATTAAAAAACAGAAACCTTTGGCTGGAGTGGACATTATTAGCTGCACTCTTGTGTATTACTGACAGACTCACTGACTAGCTTGTAGGACAGTCAGGTGGTGAAATCCCCAAACAAGGTGGCATTTTTGATCTAGTCAGGGAATTCCCCAGGTGTGCTATAGGCATATACTGGAGGAGAGAGACCAAAAATACTGGAGGAATATGAAATTGGCCTTTTCAGGCCCTAGGTTTCCTTCCCTTTAAATCAGAAGGAAAAATTCTACATGAAATTGAAGGGACTTGAGTGCTCATCCTAAAGAAAAGGAGGCAAGAAAAATAAGGGGAACCCTGCAGATCTTCCCCAGTGATCGCCAGCTTGGGAGGGGGTCTAGGCTTGCTGTTCTCTCCAGTGCATTCCTGCTGAAGTGAGGGGAGGCTGAGCCTGTCCTCTCACCTTCTGGGCCCCCAGCTTGTTATCTGTCTGTTGGAGGTGAGAGTGGCACATTTTAGACTCAGAAGTCAAACTTTTGACATAACGCCCCTTCATATAGATCAAGGCTGGCCGTTTACACCTGCCTAAGGTAATTCAAGGGCTGGTTTAAATTTTTATTCTTGCTCTGCATCTCCCTTTTTTTGCGTGAGGAGAAGGTATACATTCTAGTAAGCTGAAATGAAACAAATGATGGAAATCCAGAGGAGCACTGCAGGCAAGTGGGTGTTTGTGCAAGATACTAGGAGGAAGCTCTGAAGGGCTCTTGCTGCTGCCCTCCTTGTCATTTGCATTAGGGGGCCATCTGCAGGCCCTGTTAGATGGGATGCTTTGTATCAGGTGTCATACAAGGAACTTGAGATGCTTCCAGGTCTTCCAAGAGAAGTCTGAGGAACTTGTTTGAGAACAGCAGATTTTGCGTTCAAGTAGGCAGTATGTCAAAGTGAGCTCAAGTAAAGGTTCTCATGATCTGTGGTGTAGCTGGATCCAGTAGGTGCTTTGTGGCATCCTCTCAAGAACTCTGCATGCGCATGGAGAGCGGGGGAAATTGTGCCCAGCGCATTCTTTGCTCAGAGGAACCCAACTGCTGCATATTTAGTGTCAGCCAGAAAACAGCTGCTTGCCCCCTTTTCTGATTGCAAGAAACCTCTCAGGACGCTGGGCTGTATTCCTGCCCGGGCTGTATCCGTGCAGTGTGCAAAGCAAAGTTATACAGCACATCATCATCATCATCATCATCATCATCATAGCAGCAACAATGACAGCAATAAGCATTTGTTATTATTATTCAGTAATCAGAGAGCCAGATCTCTCTCAAAGTTCCACCGATTTGATACAGCGTGCTGTTTACCTGCACTTACCTCTTGTCAAGGCAGGGTCCACAGGTACCTGGCTGTGCTGCTCCCTTGAAGGGGCCTCTCCTGCAGTTTCAGGGCTAGATAACAACGCTGGTTGCCACCTCCTGAAGTCTCAGCTAAGCCTTTGGTTACAATAGTGTTATGCGATTATCTTGACAACTATAACAACAAGAGTTTGTGTTTTAGATTCGCTTCTGTTCTTGCAGAAAGTATGGCTGCAAGAGCTGTTACTAAATTGAGATCAATGAACTGCCTTCACTTGTTCACCTTTCATTTATTTGCACTTGTATCTCATCCTGGATCTACAAAAGGCTCAGAATAGCTGGTGTGCAGTTTGTTTTATTCTCACTACAACCATGAACCATCTGTTACACACACTCAAGGCCATCCAGTCAGTTTTCTGTCAGGAGGCATTTGAATCTGGATTTTATACAGGCAGTCTCAGCACTCTGCTGACTACATTGTGTATAACACACACTCCCTGTTCACAAGGAGCCCCTCACATAAGCAGCTGTGTCTCTGCTATGACTCTTCTAGAGATTTGTTTCAGCAAAAGCATTGTTAAAATAGTTGTATTGCTGTAGGAGGGCTGGATTTAGCAAGGTGGGACATAATGTAGCACTTGTATACCATACCTTTTAAAATTAAAAATATCAAAATAAGTATGCAGTAAACTTGTTCTATTCACAGAGAATCATATTGGACCAGTGTTTGAGGACAAATGTCTGTGCAGGCCTTTGCATTATGCAAAACGCTGCTCTGGATATATGGGGACTAGATGCAGATGTTTTTGTCACAATCTTCCTGCACCAGCAAATTCCTGTGCCATGTCACAGACCTCTTAAGTAAACCTCTGTGCACATAGTGATCATCATCCTGATTTCAGACCTTCCGGTGCAACCATTTTTAAAGGAAAAAATAATTATGCTTGATGGTGAATCCCCGGAAGCTTTTGTCTCGTCCTTTTAATGCTGCACCTCTTTTTAAATCGTTTTGTAGTAATTCTTGAGTCATGCTATTGTGCTTGTGTTTTTGCTATCTGCCCTGAAATTTGGCACATCCCAGCAGCCCTGACCAGCTGAGCCAGTAGTGAGGAATGCTGGGAGCTGCAGTCCAGAAGGATCTGAAAGGCTGCTTGGGTCCCACCCCTACAGCTTTTGTTCATACATGCCAGAGTTGTCTGTCTTTTCTTCATAAATATAAAATGTCGCCATTCACAATTGCTTGGTGTTGATCTGCTAGAGCCAAGACTCTTCACGGTGTCCTTGTGCTTGCGGTCAGTGGGTGCACTAGTTGCTTACTTGACACTTCTTGTGGCTAGGGAGCATCCTATGTGAACTGCCCCAAGGACCTGAATGCTGGGGGGTGACTTCTCCCCTCTCTCTGTTCTTTACCTCGGCTGCAAAGTGGCAGGGCTTAGTCTTCCCTGGAGCCTTGCAACTTTTTGGGACATGGCCAACCAGGCATTTTCCAGAGAAGATGTCAGGCTTTGGGATGTATCTGTAGAAGCAAGTGCAGCTATGACAGGGCCGCCTTGACCATCAGCCTGTGTGGACTTTGGCAGGAAGCAGAGGCTTACAGCAGGCCGGGAAGAGAGACATGCGGTCTCTTTGAGGAGGTCCTGTTGAAGGTCAGTTGAATGGGGATCTCTGGAGAAGGAGGAGTTTATTCAGAGTTAAGCGCAGTTTGGAACAGTGCTCTTGTTGAAAGCAAGCACGTGCACACAGGTGATTTACGGGGCCTTGTGCCTTTTCAGGAATAAATTTTACAAAGATGGTCTGACTCTATGCTCCCACAGAACCTATGCAATGTCATGCCAGTGGTGGCATAACGCAGTTGTGGTTCTGTGTCCAGCCAGCCGGAGCAGAATTGGCACCAGCTCAACACACAAAAGCTGAGGCAGCAACACAGTGAGACACTCAGGGCTTTCTAGAACTTTTGCCCCCAGCCAGCTGTGTCTCACCTCTTCAGGATGGCCCACTAGCCAACATGCTGTGACAGAAGGGCCATTAGGAGAAGGATCTCTCTTCCTTTGGTTTATCTCCTGCCTTTCTGTCAGAACTGGGGAGGCTGAAAAGACAGGCAGAAAGAAAAGCATAGAAAGTTGTAATAGTGAAACATGACTAAATTAAAAGCATATCAACACAGTTGAGGACTGTATTGGGCTTTGTGGGTCATGACCAGCACTTTGAATTGTATCTGGAAGGAGACTTGCAGCCTTGGAGCTGTTGCAACAGCTTTTTGCATCAGGCACCTCTCCTTCCCATACAAGAGGCAGGACTCTCTCCCATAGACCCACAGCAAGAACCTGTGATGTAGAACCCAGCACTTTCCCAAGGGAGGCGATTGAGCCCTGCGAGGGTACTAGTGCAGTGCAACACTGCACCCCAGACTGTGGAATTGGAGCCATTCATTTTCAAGGGAGGCAGAAGAAAGCATGTGGAATCTAGAGTGTGGATTATGGTGCTTTTGGAAAACACTCGGTAGAAATCACTGATATTTGTTATGAACTGGACTTTACATTAAGGGTTGGGTGTCTAGGGGTGATTGAGGCAGCTGTTTGTCCTATTGTGATGGCTGAGTTTCATTTTGTTCCGTGTGGGAATTTGGATTTAGTATTGAGCGGGGTGGGGTCAACCCTTGTTCCTTCTGGCTTACAGGAGGGCTGGCCATGGTGAGTGGTGGTGATCAGGGGTGAGTCCTTGCAGTGGGGCTGCTGGGTCTCTTGTTCCATTCAAAGCAGTAGTTGGGAAACCATTATTATGACACGGTCTTTGGGCCCTACCACCCTAGATAATTACTGGCCAGGTTCTTACCAGTTTTTAATGAGGCGAGAGAGTGGCCGTTGGCACCTCCACTCCAGGCTTTTTTGAACAAAATTATTTCGATCTTTTCCAGGCAGGCTTCAGACTCCGTTTGGAGACTGGAAGAGCCTTGATTGTTGTGGGCGATGACTTGGGGGTTGCTGGGCTGGGGCATGCTTCAGTTCCCGGTCCTTTAATCCCAGAAGGGTTGAGAAGTGGAGGGCCCTGGGCTGCCGGGAAATCACTGAACCTTGGGCTTGTTGCCTACTGAGGGTGGTGGTGAACTGAGCGGGGCATGCTGTGGAATTCCTTGGCACTGCAGAACAAGTGGCAGCTCAGAGTGTTCTGCCCAGTCTGCCTGCTGTTCTGGTTCTGGCACTGTGTCCCTGGGCTGACGGAGGGCTGCTGTTTGTCCACGGAAGGGATCTTGAGCTGGGCCAGTCCTGCCGTGCTGGGTCGTCTAGACAGTGCACACCCTTTGTCTCAATGAGATGTGGTCACAGCTGATCTTGACTGCTGGGGCCTGTGGCATGAGTTTTGATAGCACTGCAGAAGAATCAGGTTGTTGCTGTTTCTGGTCCTGTGGGGCCCCAGTGTGGTGCTGTTGAAATGACAGGCAGGACAGAGGAGTCATAGGCGCAGCTGCCTTCTCACTGGGGCAGACTGCGTACATGCTGGCAGTTGTCCTTCTGTGGGCTGCTCTGGAGAGGCTGGTGAGGTGAAGACTTTCTCACTTGATCACGCTCTGTTTGTGGAACAGCCAGACCAAAGCCTTGTGCCCACTCAGTTATGTCAGAGGTGCCGGCCTAAGACATTTCTCTCTGGGTGCTTTGATGCAGCTGATGTTTTAAGTACTAATTGCGTCAGTTTGTCTCACTGATGTTCAGTCTCTTTGGTTGTGCCATTTGCATTAATGTTTTATTTAGTTAGTTTTGTTTGATCTTTTGTTCTATGTTTTAAAATACAACATGAACTGCCACTGGATGAGCACTTATGAAGCATAGTACAAAAATGCTTTTGAAGAAATGAATGAATTTCAAAGCCTGGGCTCCCCTTCCTTTGGATACCTTTGGCTTTGCAGTCTCCAGGGACACTCCTTCAGGGTCCTTCACATTTGGACTCCTGAGCAGGAGAGTCCTTGAAGGCACTTGAAAGGAAAGCAAGTATGACTTTTTCCCTCTTTGGCTTCCCAGGTGATGTTGCTGCTCCCGCCCCTTCTGTCAGCCGATGCACATGTGCTGCTCATACAGTCCTATGATTGGCTGCAGAGCCAGCTGAAATTGGCTGCAAAGTCAGCTGGTTCTGGACTGGCAGGAGCCATGGGGCGGGCAGCAGCCAGGAGCTTTTGGGTCTCTGCTGAGTCCTAGCCAGGGCTGCAAGCCAGAAGGCTTAGTGGTAGTGCAAGGGTTTCCCTTAAGCTCCTGATCAGGTGGGAAGTTGGTTTGGGCAGCAGTCCTCTGCATGCACCAGCTGCAACATTTTGTCTCTTTGGTTCCCAGTCCTGGGCACTGTTCCCCCACACACACACACATACCTCCCGCTGTCTTCTCCTCTTCCTCTAAGGTGACCCCTGGCCCAAGACCTTTGATGCAGTCTCTCCATGGATTTCAGGGACAGTTTGCATCATTTTCAGGTAAGGTTTCCAGGTTACCTTGCCATGCTGCAGGAGCTGTCTTCCAGCCAGGTCACACCATTAGTCTGTTGGCTTTGACCAGCACAGGCTCTTTGAGGACTTTCCCTGTCCTGGCTCCTTTTCAGCAGCCTTTTCAGTGGAGATGATGGGGACTGAACTGGCAGTTGTTTTCTGCAGGTGAATTAGGGGCTGTGCTGTTGGCTACCGATTCCTCCAAGGATTCCAGCTTCTTGCTACTTGTCCCTTGGAAGTTCTGCCCATCTGATCCTCTTTGTGTTTGTGGTGCTCCTCTAGGGTCCAAGTTCCACTGGAGCAACTCAGTTGTGGCCTCTGTCAGCCTCAAGATGGAATCCTTTACTCTTTCTCCATCCCAAGAGGAGTGGAGGTCTGTGCTGCTTGGCTGAAAGTCCTTCTTAAAGCGGACTGGTGCTGGCCTTGCTTGACTTTGCAGTGAAGCCATTTGCCTTGGTTCCACACGGAGCAGAAACAACAGAGGTGACTTCCCTTCACAGCAGGTGGAGGTTGTGTTCCCTTGTGAGCAGAAGAAATAAGTACCAAAGGGCTAGGCAAGGATCATTCTGTCGGACACAGTAATTATCAAAATTCCCCCCGCAAAAAAAGCCCTGCCACCTGCAATCTGAAATGGTACAGTCCATCTCCTATCACTTTGTCCTGCTATATGTGTTAGCCGAACCAGTGGTACTCAACATGGTGGTCTGTCGGCTGGGGTTATTCCCCAAGCCATCTGCTGCCAGCCCCTGGAGAGCTTCCAAAAAAGAAAGAACAATTGTAATTAATGGGCAAAAAGTTAGTGCTGGTCCCTGGCACACGTGGGCAAGGGGAGTGCTGGGCCCCTGCATCAGATAGTTTAAGAAGCACTGATCCCGTCAACAGATGGAAGTTGCAGAAGCTGGTGTCTGCTTCTTGTCACAGTTTCACTGAGGAGTATTTCTCGTGGGCAGTGGGGTTTGTTTCTCTTGAGCTTCAAAACTTGACCAGAACAGGGTGAGCTTCCATGCTTGGGAGGAGTAATCCTGTGTGATTGTCATTCTAGTGATCATCGGGACACAGCCTTGTTGGTGCTTTTTTGTAAATTGCTCAGTATGTTATAACAGTACTGCGTTTATCCTCACAATTTGTGTCACCAGTTAAGTTAAATTAGGCAGAAACAGAGAGCAAGAGAGTGATATTTCTGAGGGTGTCATGGCCTCCCCATCCCAGCCTATCACTGGGTCCACTCAGAAGCAGTGAGCTTCCAGTTGACCCCTCATATCAGGATGGTGATTAAAAATATTCCCCCCACCTGGCTTTTATTGGTATTTAGACTGAGCGACATATTGGCCTTTATGATTCAACCTCTTGCTCCAGAAAGGATGGCTTGCCATGTCTAGCTGGACTGTGGAAGACTTGCATAGCAACGAGGAAAGCTACTTCTGCTTAACCACTTGGATTTACTCAGAAGAGTTTGTTGTGGGAAGGCTTGTGTGTCACAGAACATTGGAAAATAGCACTTGTACCCATATATGTGTGTGTTTGCGTGCATGTATGTGATAGCATGACTGGAGGTGCAGAGAGGAGCCCCCTCACCCCCATTTCCAAGCTTCAGGGACTGAAGTAGAGACCCTGCAAGAACAGTCTCCAAACGAAGAGGTAGCTCATTCTTCCCCTCAGCTTCCCTTGGTCATGGATCTCTCTCTGCCTCTTGAGCAGAGAGGCAGCCTGTGGCATTCGACAGCAGGTGCCCTGTCATGCTGCTGCCACCGAAAATTCAGCCTCCTGGGACTCCCCTTAGTAGCTGCTTTTTCAAGTTGCTGTATTATCTTTTTGGCTCAAAAACTAAGAAAGGAAGACCAAGAGAGAACAGTGTGAGGATTTCTTGGTATGAAAATCTTTTTAAATGGTGGCACAAAATTGTTCTTGTCTGATGCTTCTCTTTTTCTGGAAATTTGGAGTGGTATCCCTGAACAAATCTGGAATGGAGAGCTTGTGGAGTGAACGAGTGAAAACACGCATGCTTGCTTGGTGTATGTTTTGTCGTGTTTGAGTCCCTTAAGAGGCCCTCCTCACCAGCAGAAGCTACTTGGGATGCCAGGGACCTCCTTGCCTGCTGGATGGTTGTGCAACTGGGACCCTCGCCTTTCTCTACTTGGTCTTCTTTGAAAGCTTAAGGGACAGCACCAGCAGCAGTAGTGTTAGTGTGTTTCTGCCTCTGCCTCCCTTCCGAGATCTTGTGTCAAGTCGTCATGGGCTTACTGCTGGGAGTTGGCAAGCGCAGGCAGGGAAGTTGTTTTTGCAGTGCAGGGAGAGAAGGAGGGCTACTTCCCTTCCCAAGCAGGTATTGCAACCAGAAGGGCAGCCTTTTTTCAGACTGCCTCTGGATGGTCCGTGTAGGTTCTCTGGTCATCTTGTTGATTCTTGTTCAACAGAGCTTTGGTTCTGACCCACTGTGGCAGCTGCCGCTGTACCTCCCACCAGTGACCCTGTCACCCTTGGGTTGCTGCTGAGGAAAGAATAGGTTCTTTCCATGTCCGGAATCATGGGGTCAGCCCTGTTGACCAGAATGTGACACTTTCCAGGTGAGGGCTGTTGAATGGCACAGTCCTGTGTTTTTGGACATGGATTTGTGGTGAATCAGTGTTGCCTCCAAGCAGCCAGGAATGTTCTTGTACATGCACTGAGGAGGTAGAAGGGAGGCCACCAGCTTGTGATATTTGTAAAATGTGCAGGTCTCCTAAATTGTGGCTGGGCAATGCGGAGAAATAGCAGCGCACACAATTTGGAGTGTGTGAGAGAGCTGGACTGATGGACTGAGCTTATGTGCAAGGCAGCAAAAACAGAGATATCTTCTACACTCAACTATTGTGGATGAGAGGGTTTAGCTTCCCAGGAGCACAGAGCCTTGTCTTCTCGGGTGGTCTTTCAAAATGTCCATTGTTGTGGGATGAGATGCTTCTTTGTTTTCTCCAGGAGTCCTTTCAGATTATTGTTTTCTGGCAGCTCTGTTTCAGGCCTGCACCATCCCAGTTGAGAGCAAGAAACAACGCCTTGCTTGGGGCCCTGTTCTGCAGTGTTTGGTAATAGAGCAGGGCAATCCAAGAAGATGCTTGAGCATTCAGTGGAAGGGAGAAACTGTGAAGCAGGAGGCCAGAAATTCAGTCCCTCTATGGAACTGTCCTAGAATTTGCTTTTGAGGTGGTGACTGGGAGTGCTGGATTGTGTTGGACAAGACATGGATGAGAGGATGTTGGGGAAGCAAGGTGGGCTTGGGAGAAATGAAGAGAGTTACTGAAATGAGAAGTCCTGAAGTCACTGGAGGGCTTTGGCAACAGGGACTCTCTCTTTCTGTCCCAGCAGACTGTGGGAATCTCAGTGGCACTTTGCCCTTTGCTCTTCTTTGTTAAGCTGGCTCTGCAAAGGCCAAGGAGGCATTGCAGTGAAATGGCAAATGGAGAGGCTGTGCAAGTGACGAGGATTTATGGTCTTTGGCCAGTGTGGGGGAACTGTTCTCCTGGAAGCTGGCTGGTGCCTGGTGTAATGTTGCTCATGTGATTAGTCCCCACTGCACCTTCTTTGAGAACCCCCAGCTTTGATATGCTTAGCTTTCTAGGAGGAGAAACTGGCCAGCCCGTCTGCTTGGCTGCTGGGGCTTTTTCTGCCCCAGGATAAGCGCTGCAGAGGCTGGTGCCCTGGAGCTTTGCAGAGCACGTGGGCTGGTAACTCAACAGCTGCCCTGTGTTGCTAGCTTGCTAGAGACAGCCTGGGTCCTTCCTCATACACCAGAACATTGTTTACTTCTTGCAGGAAGCCCCACGTGTCCAAGGGGAGTGGCTGGCAGGGGAGAGGGACAGGACGAGAAGGCGGCTGCGGCTGCTGCTGGGCTCTGCAGTGCTGTGTGCAAAAGTGGAGCCTTGGAGTGATGCGCTTCCACAGCGTTGCTCCTGCAGCCTGGCTCGTTTCAGCTTGGAAACAGAAACCATGGCTGAGTTTATCTTCCATGAGTTTACCTCCTTCGGAGGAACCCACGGACACACAATCAGACTTTTTCTGTGGATTTTTGCATACCTCCTGTCCCCCTGCCCGTAGCTGGCAGGAGAGTGGGCTGCTTCTTGACGTAATGCTGAAAAACAAGCCATCTCATTGCTCCCCATCCCCAGCACTTCCTGGTGGTTATGAATGTCGAAGGGGGGCAGTTTGTCCTCCAGGGTGCCTTGTTAGCTCTGACTCTTTCCTCATGTGCCTAACTGTAGCCCACAGCATGGTAGCGTTTCCCTTCTTAGATCACACAGACCTCTGTGTGTGCATGTGTGTGTTCTGGGAAGTACCTCTGAAACTGGGTGGGTGGGTTGATCAGGATTCCCTGGGAAAAGATGGGGGATGTCAGGGTAGACAGCCAGATGCAAGAACTCTGGGCACAGCTGGGGTCTCTCAGATATCCTTCCGGATGTGCCCAGACAAAATGATGCTGGCCTCGCCCTCTTTTAGGTCAGCTATTAGCCCTTCCATTCTTGGCTACAAGGAGCCCAGAAATTGGAGCTGGCGGTTGCAAGTATCCATTCCCTGCAAGGCCATTGCTGAGGTCTTCTCCCGCAGCTACCATGGGGCAGTCCCCTTCTGCTCCAGCTGTCCCCTCGCCGTGCCTCTGTTGTGGAAAATGAAAGCACCAGATTTCCAACATCCCTGCTGGGCGGAGGGTATGGAGGTCTGCCCTGTCCCCAGTGGGCCTTACAGTACATAAATCTTGGCCAGCACAGACACGTCCTTCTTACGACCTGGCCAGTCAGTCAGAAGTACCTGCCTTTGACATAATCGTTGCAGTTAGCACAGTTGTTGTACACCTTGGAGCTTCTGAATGATAACCTAGACACCCCAATAAAGGCTAGACTGGGCCAGTAGAACAGCAGCTGGTGGGTGAGGACCTTCTAATTTCCCACTGAAGTGGGGCTGGCTGCAAAGTCATTGACTTGTCCCCCTCACCCCGTGCTTCTGGGCACAGCTGCTGTCAGGCAGAGGCCCATAGGTGCCACCCTCCTGCCGGCCCCCATTAAATGGTTCTTGCAGACAGGCTGCTTCTGACCGCAGATGATCTCGTTAGGCATTGGACAGGAATGGGCCTGCCCTCTAACTCTATGGGTGCAAATATTGGAAGCAAGCGATGCGTTGTGTGAAGAAATCCCTCTGGCTGCTTCTACTGAAAAGGCCACAGCTCCTTCTGCATTCTTTTGCTCTAGCCAAGTGGTAGTGAAGTGGCTCTTCCCTTACTACGGGGCTCCCTAGTTTCATTTGCATGTTCTGATTTGGCCCAGCTATATCTGAGGTTGTGGGTGGCATCTTGGCAATTGTGGATACCTTGGTCCAGGAGGCAGTGGGTGGAGGTGAGTCCCATTGCCAGTTACCTTCAACTTTCACTTATTTGGAAACGTACTGGACACTGCTGACAGATTTTCTAATCTAATCTGTTTTCTCTTCTGCTTTAACTTTAGACCGTCTTACTGTCTCTTTGCAGGATGAGCAGTTCCTAGGCTTTGGATCAGAGGATGAGGCCAAAGGACAGAGTCCCACCAGATCTCCTACAGGTCTGTTGCTCTTGCCGCCATCTTGCCACCTTCTCATGGGAGGCAAGTGGGATGGTCATCTGGCTGCCCTGAAGGGCACATCATTCAGTGCTGCGCACAGAGAGGTGCAGATGGTCCGTACGCTCTTTGTCTCCCTTCGCATGGTGTCATGAAATCATAGGGTTGGAAGAAACCACAACAGCCGTCAGGTCCAACCCCTGCCACTCAAGAACATACACTCAGAGCACCCCATATATGTCATATATTCCTTCAAGTATAAATGTGACTGAGCTCTTTACCTAAAGACTCCTTTGGAGAAATAGAATGCAAATTAGAATAATAGAATTCTACAAGTAGAGGGGACCCCAGGGGCCATCCAGTCAAGCTTGCTCCATCTTCCACGTGACATCCCTTCAAATATTTAAACATGGCTATCATGTCACCTCTCAACCTTCTCTAAGCTAAACCCACCTGGCTCCCTCAGCCGCTCCTTATGGGGCTTCATAGTTTCCAGGCCTTCTACTATTTTGCTTGCCATCCTCTGGACATGTTCCAGTTTGTCAATAACCACCCAGAATTGTGGTGCCTAGAACTGGTCGCAGTACTCCATGTGAGGTCTGACCAAAGCAGAAGAGAGCAGAAGAAATTGTGAAAGAGATGTAAGTCTCAGGCTCCTCAGTAGCCTTGTGATTCGGCAACTGTTGTCACCAGTGAAGAATATGCTGGCAGACGCGGCATGTGCAGTGAAGCCCAGTTGCCCCTTCTCCAAATCCTTGAAGCTGCCTAGTAAGCCCACAGGGTATGCTGGGTCCCTCAGAGAAAGGTGGATGGGCCAGCTGTCAGAACAAGGAGGCTACCTCCTCTCTCAGCCTTCAGAGGACCTCCCCTTGGAGATCTACCTGCCACCCACTTGTTTCTTTTAGGTGCCCGGTAAAAACACGGTTGTCCATTAAAACTTTAGACCTTTTCAATTGGCCTCAAAAACTACGTACAGGGTTTTTGAACTGTTTTGATATTTTAGATGTGATTAAACCTGTTAATGTGTTCAATATGTTTTTCATTAAGTTAATTTTTAATTTTTTTTAATGTGTTTATACTAATTTTGCTTGTTACATGCCCTGAAATCTTTTTATATAGTGTGGGATAGAAATATTTTAATAAATAAATAAAATGATTCTCAAATAAACATATTGCATAATTGCTTTTTCATTTTTTTCAGGAAAAAATGATTTTGGGGAACAGGCAGTTCTCAATTTTTTGTTTTATTTCTGAGCTTTGACATGTCTGCTCTTGGGCTTTGTGAAATTCCTTGGTGATTTTTAATATCTTGGGGTAAATTGTGGTCCCACCTAGTGATTTAGGCAGAAGTCTTTCTCCTGGAGAGAAGCAGCAACATGGGCAGAGTGTACTTTGCCTCTTCCCCGTAGGTGGTTTGGTATGAGCTCGGTGGCGCCTTTTTAGTATCCCGTGCATCTTCTAGATGTCCATCTGTGTCCTGCGAGGGGCCGTGTATACGCAATATAGAGAAATGTAAGACTCAGCCAGTTTTTATGAGAGTGGTCTACTATGGGAAATTAGGTGCCTGTGCCTCCTTGCTTTCCTTCTCCCACCCTATTCCCTCTTTCCTTTTCTGTCACATATTTTTAGACTATAAGTCTCTTGTTTTAATGCTCTGTAAGGGACCCTCTTGATTTTATTTAGCTGTAAGCCTCTTGCTTTGGGAGCCTTTCCAACTGCAAACAAGTAAGGAGCACTTTCTCCTTTTTCTTTTTCTCTTCTGTGACTGCAGTCAAGGCCAGTGCACGCAAACCTCGTGGGAGACCCCGAAGCAGCTCCGACCGAAATTCTGTTGTGCTGCCAGAGTCTTTGCCAGGATATTCACCTTCATGTAAACCAGAACCCACATCAGTGGAAAAAGTGAAGAAGAAAGAGTTGAAAGGCAGTGAAAAGCGGCGGGGGAGGCCTCCCACCCTGACCAGTGTGAAGTTCAAGCTTGCCCACAAAGAGGGGCTTCTGGAGGCTCAGAAGGGAGGCAAGGAGGAGAAAGAAAATCTGAAGAAGATCAAGCGGACACCATCCACAGCGTTTCAGCACGCTGCAAAAATCAAGAAGCTGAGAGCAGGCAAACTCTCCCCACTGAAGTCTCAGTTCAAAGCTGGAAAACTGCAGATCGGGAGGAAGGGGGTCCAAATTGTGCGCAGAAGAGGAAGGCCACCATCTTCTGATAGAGCCTTAAAAGCCTCGCCGGCTCTCATGGTGAGCAATCAACTGGAGAAAGCCCAGCGGGTACAAAAGGAGAAAGAGGGGATGTCTCCTCTCCCCAAAGATGAAAAGGCTGCCGCAGTCCGGCAGAGCCCCCGCAGGCCTGTGAGAATCATTCCTTCCTCCAAGAGGACCGACGCCACCATCGCCAAGCAGCTTTTGCAGCGGGCCAAGAAGGGGGCACAGAAGAAGATTGAGAAAGAGGCAGCCAAGCTTCAGGGGCGGAAAGGAAGGACTCAGCTGAAGAATATCCGGCAGTTCATCATGCCGGTGGTGAGTGCCATCTCCTCACGGATCATCAAAACCCCCAAGCGCTTCATCGAGGATGAAGACTACGACCCACCCATCAAAATAGCACGCCTGGAGTCCACCCCAAACAGCCGATTCAGCGCTACCTCTTGCGAGTCCAGTGAGAAGTCGAGTGGCGCCTCACAGCACTCCTCCCAGATGTCTTCAGACTCCTCACGCTCCAGCAGCCCCAGCGTCGATACGTCTACCGATTCCCAGGCCTCCGAGGAGGTACAAGCCCTGTCAGAAGAGTGTGGCAGCAACACTCCGGAGGTCCAGCCCTCGTTGCCCATCTCCTCCTCTCCTGAGAATGAGAGTGGTGAGCGGAGGAGGAGGAGGAGGAGGAGGAGGAGGAGAAGGTTCTCCCTGGCGGAAGGGAACTTTGTGCCCAAACCAGACCAGAAGCTGCCCAGCCTCCAGAGCGTCTCCCAGCCGCCGCCGCCGCCACTGCCACCTTCCTCCTCTTCCTCCTCCCCTCCCCCTCCACTCCTCACCCCTCCCCCACCTCTTCAGCCCACGGCTGGCATCTCAGACCATGCCCCCTGGCTGATGCCGCCCACCATTCCCTTGGCACCTGCCTTTTTGCCCCCTGCTGCTGCCGCTGCCGCCGCCCCCATACAGGAGAAGCGGAAGTCCATTCTCCGAGAGCCCACGTTCCGCTGGACTTCCCTAAAACATTCTCGGTCTGAGCCCCAGTACTTTTCCTCAGCAAAGTATGCCAAAGAAGGTCTCATCCGCAAGCCCATCTTTGATAACTTTCGGCCTCCGCCCCTTACTCCTGAGGACGTTGGTTTTGCCTCTGGCTTTTCTGGCCCTGGAGCTGCTGCTCCAGCCCGCTTGTTCTCCCCTCTTCACTCGGGAACAAGATTTGACCTGCATAAGAGGAGCCCCCTGCTGCGGGCCCCCAGGTTCACTCCTAGCGAGGCCCACTCACGCATCTTTGAGTCTGTGACTTTGCCTTCTTCTGCTGGCCGAAGCACGGCCGGAGGCTCTGTGACAGCAAGCTCTTCGCGGAAGCGGAAGCGGAAAGTGTTCAGCCCCATTCGCTCTGAACCCAGGTCTCCGTCACACTCCATGAGAACAAGGAGCGGACGGCTCAGCAGCTCAGATTTGTCCACTCTCCCTCCTTCATCATCAGTCTCTTCCTCTCTGACGAGCATTTCTGTGGGTTCCCTCACCACCAGTGCCTTAAATTCCACGTTCACATTTCCTTCCCATTCCCTCTCCCAGCCAGGGGAATCAGCAGAGAAGAGTCAGAGGCCACGGAAGCAAGGGGGCGTTTCATCCGAGCCGTTCTCCTCCAGTGGTCCTGCTCCTCTCTTTCCATGGTTCACCCCCAGCCCCCAGACAGAGAGGGGAAAGAATAAAGACAAAACTGTCAGTGACCCATCCAAAGAGAAGGAGACCGAGAGAGGTCTTGAGAAGGAGAGGAGCAGAGAAAGAGACAGGGAGAGGGAGAAAGAAAACAAGCGGGAGTCCCGGAAGGATAAAAGGAAGAAGGCTTCAGAAGTCCAGAGCAGCTCTGCTCTCTTCCCCCTGGCCCGTGTGGCCAAAGGAAAATCCATCATCCATGAAGAAGCAGCTGTCTCCGCTTCAGCTAAGAAGCCTGCAGGACGGAAAGGCGGCACCGGCAGCAGCCAGTTTGACAGCAGATGCGCCCGCTGTGGTTCTGGTGGACTCAGCAGCTGCCCTTGTTAAGAGCAAAGCCCCCAAGAAAGGCCGAGGAGCGTTAGAGAAATCCAGCCTGGAACTTGGCCTGGTGGTTCAATCGATAGAAAAGGAAGAGTCCTTGCATCTCCCCACTGCTTCCATCGGCCTGATGAAACATGCTTCCATCAGCTCAGTGTTGGCTCATGCAGACAAAATCCCAGTGACAGACAAGAGGGTGGCCAGCCTCCTAAAGAAAGCCAAAGCCCAGCTGTATAAGATCGAGAAGAGCAAGTCCCTCAAGCAGGTGGATCAGCCCAAAGGACAGGTATTTGCCCCAGACGGCGAGCTTCATTCAGAACAGCTGCCAGGGGAAAGGAAGCAGCTGGGCAGCAAGAGACCATGCCTGCCTTGGCGTGATTTTAGGGTGTAGGTGGAGGGCCAGGTCATGAGAGCCTTGGGTAGGGTGCAGGCACTGCATGAAGAAGCAGTGCCTGCACCCTACCCAACAAGCTAGAGTAAGATGTGAGCTCCAAAATGTTTGGAGTCAGGCTGCCAGTGAGCCTGAATAACTTGAGCGTCAGTGGTAAGGAACCTCAGGCCCACCAAGTGCTCAGAAAAACTGCTCCCTTAGCCCCTTTCCACTGGCCAAGTTGGCTAGGGACTGAAAAGAATGGAGATCCAATGACATCAGGAGCTGTTTCCCCACCTTGAGGAGGCTCTCTGGTGCAAGGGGAGAGAAGTGGCTCTGGCCCTTAGCCCTTGCTGATGAGAGTCTTTGCTGCAGTCCTTGCACTCCAGCATCCTGCTAGGACTCCCCACTCGCAGCCCCACCAAAACAGCAGCTGGGAGAAACTTGAGAGAGGCTGGTGGACTCTGTTGTTCACAAGGTGCATAGCCAGTGGGTCCATGCATTTATACAGGTAGCTGGGAGGATGCAGGCAAAGGACAGGCTGATTGTTGTCCTGAATCTTACTGGTACTCCTGAGCAGACCTATGCAAGCAGTGGGATTTACCGAAATATTACCTCACCATGAAAGGGTTTTTTCAGGCAGTCTACTCTCGTTGTGAGTCATCAACAAGATCTAAGCTGTTCTATTGTTTGTACCAAAAGGATCTTTCCATTGTGGTGGAGAGCTGCTAGTTTCTGTTCTTGGTGTCCTGCAAAGAGAGTCTTGCTGGGAAATGGAAATTGTCAGAAGGTTCAGAAGCAGTACTTTATGCTTTGCCTGCTAGATTTGAGTCATGTTTGGTGAGATGGTTAGGTGCGCCAAGATGGATGTTCTAAACAGCCCCTGCTCACCATTTCCTATGTTCTCACCCTTGGAACCCAGGGTCAAGAGAGTGATTCCTCTGAGACCTCAGTGCGAGGGCCACGCATAAAGCATGTCTGCAGAAGGGCAGCTGTCGCGCTAGGCCGCAAGCGAGCTGTCTTTCCAGACGACATGCCCACTCTGAGTGCCTTGCCCTGGGAGGAACGGGAGAAGATTCTGTCTTCCATGGGGAATGATGGTAAGCACGGGGCCCGCCTTCTTTTCCCTCTCACAGCGGGAGGTGTCAGTGGCCCTCAGCAGGGCCAAAAGCCAGAGGCGGGCAGCACAGGGCTGTTCTCTTGACTGTCGGCCAAGCCACCTCCTGGGTCAGCTGCTGAATTCCAGTGGGCCTTTCTTTTGACAGACAAGTCCTCCGTTGCTGGTTCTGAAGATGCTGAGCCCCTCGCGCCCCCCATCAAGCCCATCAAACCTGTCACCAGGAACAAGACCCCCCAAGAGCCTCCTGTGAAGAAGGGACGGCGATCGCGGCGCTGCGGGCAGTGCCCGGGCTGCCAAGTCCCCGAGGACTGTGGTGTATGCACAAACTGCCTGGACAAACCAAAGTTTGGTGGGCGCAACATAAAAAAGCAGTGCTGCAAGTAAGTGTGTATGTGGGGCGGGTTCCTTTCCTACCCACCCCCCTCCCCTGCTTAGGCAGCATAGCTCCTCCCCCAGTAGGTACCGTGCCCTCCTGTAAAATATTCAAGGCAGGAGGAATCATTTGACTCTCATTAGAGGAACGGTGGGAACATTGAGATGAGTGACTTGGCCGTGCTGTGGGCTTTTTCTTTGCGATTTCCAGTTTGAGTCCCAGCCTGAATAAACATACATGAATAGATGGTGGACAGTCAAGCTAGAATAGCTTCTTCCCCAGTCAGTGAGGGGCAGGGAAGGTGTGGGTTGGATGAGCTAGAAACTTTCTCTTTGCCATGCTAAGTTCATCTTCAGCCTTTCTCGCCTTCCGAGTTTAATTTGCCAACAAGAGAATGCAGGTGTAGCTCAGAAGGTGGCTCTCTCATCAGGCAGTGTGATTCCCACAGAATGCTTTTCCTGAGATGCTTTGCCAGAGAAGCATGGCCAGCCATCGGGGCCACATGGCAAGCCTCAGAGGCAGGGGAGCCATCACGGCTTCCTTCACTTTAAGGGAAGCTTTAGAGTCTCAGAAGAGGCTTCGTAGATCAGTTCCATGCAGTGCACTGAAAAGGTTGGCAATGCCAGACAGGACCTGGTGGGGATGTATGTGACCCAAACTGGTGTGGAGCCAATCTCAGCTTCAGTGTGGTTGGATGTTCCCAGGGTGCCCTCCTTTCATACCCATGGCCATGCCAGGCCAGGATCCAGAGCCCCCAGGACTTCTGCGTGGGAAAACGCAGAGGGTCCTGGGTTGGGAGGTGCTCCCAGCATCTATTCCACTAACTCTCCCTCCTGGCTCCCTCCTTCCTAGGATGAGGAAGTGTCAGAATCTGCAGTGGATGCCCTCCAAAGCTTATCTCCAGAAGCAAGCCAAAGGTAGGAACTGTTGCTCTTAAGCGGGGCGGGAGAGGGGGGCAGAATAGGGCCTGCAGAGCTGGAGCATCAGGCCATGGGGCCAGCAGTGGGCAGGCATCTTCTCCAGGGCACCTGTCACTGCCTCCTCTTCCCCATTAGCTGTTTGTGGGAGAGCCAGCCTGATGCTGCATCTGAGGTGCGTTCTTGTTCTGCAGCTGTCAAAAAGAAAGAGAGGAAGTCCAAGCCCAGTGAGAAGAAAGAGAGCCATGTGGGGAAGGGCCAGTCAGAGCCTGGGCAGAAAGCAGCAGCTCCTCAGCCCCCGCCGGTGAAAGAGAATCACGCCCCCAAGAGGGGCAGTGAGCCAACCCGGAAGCCCAGTGAGGAGAAGAGCGAGGAGGAGCCGCCCCTGCCCCCACCACCCCCACCCCTCCCAGACTCCAAGCAGGCCCCCCCTTCTGCCGTCCGGAAGTCTGGCAAGCAGGCAGCGCCCACTGCACCTGTGCCTGCTGCCCCAGCACTGAGCTCAGGCCCCCCGAAGAAGGAAGCCTCAAAAACCATCCCTGCGGAGCCCAAGAAAAAGCCAGTCCCTCCACCAGACGTGGGTATGTGTTCCTGTGGGTTGGGGCAGTCCCCCTATTTTGCCCTGGCCCTTGTCCAGGGAGGGAGGGAAGGAGGGAAGAGAATGGGATCTCTCTGCAGCAACCATCCTCCTCTGAATGGGGCAGGACCCTGGGCCATCCGTGGCAGAGGGGAGCCTGGGGCCTGGCCAGAGGAATGCCCTGTTGCCCTCCATCACAGGCCAGGATTGGCTCTCCGTGTCCGTTCTCTCTCGCTCCTTCTCTCTCTCTCTTCCTTAAGTGCACAGCTGCTCCTTGTGCTGTCTTGCAAAGCAGGGGGCGCAGTGAAAATTGATTGTGGGTGCCTTCATCTTCTTTTGCCCCTGACATGGCAGAACGATAGACTGTGCTGGGAGCCAACCAAAGCAGCAGCCTGTTAGCTCAAGAAGGAGAGGAAAAAACAAGCAAAGTGGTAGAATACGCTTAGGAACACGCAGGCAAATTTACATTTCGCCTGTATCTGCTTGTGAGTCTTGATCTTGTAGGATTTGTTGCAGCTCCAGCCTCCTAAACAGAAGGCTGCAGGCCTAGGCCCTTGTGTAGGGCTGGTGTGTGCGCGCACACATGCACACTTGCACGTGCATGTTTGTGCAGGGAATTCTAGAGTGTCGTATGGGAGACAGTGAGAAATGAGCTGCCACCATCTGACTGACTGTCTCAGTAACAAACCAAGTAAAGTGTGACAGCAGGAGGGGAAGAGTGCGATAATCATGGGGATATGGTGGCGGCGGGGTGTGTGGTTTGCTGCTATGCTGCTGGTAGAACACACTGCCCCCACCACTCCCCAGGAGGCTCAGAAGCAGTGACTCTAGAGCCAAAGGACGCTGTGGGTGTGGGTCCCTGGAGCGCAGTTTATATTTCTGTGGGCTGAACTGTTGTGGATAGATGTACTAAGTACAAGTCAGGCTAGCCAGAAACCAGAAATCTGAACAAAGAGGATGCCAGTCACTCTTCCCATGGTGTTGCATGAGACCTAGGGAAAAGATGGCTGGGCAGCACACCCACTCAGTCTGACTGGCAGTGGGCGTAAGCTGACACTAAATCATGCTTGTGTAACCAAACATGGCGCCCATGTTTGTTTTCTTCCTTTCTGTCTCTTTTCCTTCCGTCCCTCCTTCCTTCCTTTCTTCCCACAACAGTGTTTTCAGAAGTTGCTGTTTCCTCAATTCCCTGCATTCCTCTTGACTTACAGAGGCAACTATTTACTTGTAACCAAGTGTGTTTTTCTCTTCCTAGCTGTAGAGCAAAGCAAACAGAAGAAAATTGCTCCCCGTCCAAGTGTGCCAGTGAAACAGAAGCCGAAAGAAAAGGTGAACTGCTGTACTGCTTTGGTCTCAAGTGAACAGAAAGAATTTTTCATGGCTGGATCCTCATACATAGTAGCCCTTCTAGCCTGTAGACAGCCATTAAAGTAGCCCAAGCTGAGAATTCACTCTGTAGCACACCTGCTCTGTGGTGGTTTCTTGGGAATGAACCCGCTTGGCTATCCACGGGGCAGGTGCTGCTCATGTTCTCCTCCTCATGATGGGGCTGCTTCCTGGAATGGCCTCTAGCCTAGCCGAGGCAGGCCACTTCCCTTTTGAGATTTAATGGCACTTAAGGTGTCTGCTATTAAAAATAGTTGTTAACAGCTGTGAAACTCCTGTCACTCTTTGCATTTTGAAGCCTTAGAGAAGCCAAGTAATGAGTTGTCTTGCCCTTCTGTCTTCTGGTGCCTGAGCAGAGAGCTTGTGGTATGGAAACTGATCTCTTTTTTTAATTACATCTTTATTGATTTTATATCATAATATCATCCCTGATCCCTTCCCCCAAGCAGCGGTACACAAAATTACTTTCCAAGTAAGCTCCACAGCCCTGATACCAAAATAAAAATTGTCCAAGATGTTTCCTTACAGTCAGACCAACCTCCCTTGTGTCCTGGTCCTCCAGGAGAAGACTCTTCCAGCCCCCCGGCCAGAGAGCAGCACCCTCAACATGCTGAGCACTTTATCCAATGGGAGCGTCTTTAAGCAGAAGCCACTGACAGATGGAGTCCACAGGATCCGAGTAGACTTCAAGGTAGGTTTGGTGGCTCTGGCGGCAACCTCTCCTTGGTCTGTCAAGGACATAGCTCTTGGAATGTGACAGTATGGCCCAGCAGAAACTTTTGCTGTTCTCCAGAGAGCTATTCTGCTGAGCATGGCTTCGTTTTCAGTAATGGGTGAAGCTAGTGGGTTCTTGGTGTGGCACGCAGTGGATGGCCAAGACTGATGCTTTTGCTTGAGGCTTCCAGCAGATGAAAGTGGCCCCCTGAGGTTCTTGATGCCCAAGGACAGTCTGAAGTGGATAACATAAGAAGAGCCATACTGGCTCTGACTCAAGGCCCCACCTTGCCCAGCCTTCTCTTCTTGAGGCCACCAGATGACCGTGGGGAACTGAAGGCAGGAAATGAGTGTAGGAGTTCCCTGCTGTTTGCGGTATCCAGCAACCAGTATTCAGAGGCAGATGGCGCTTTGCTGGTGGAGGGGGCCATAGCTAAGAGCCATTGGTAGCATCATCCTTGGCGTGTTTGTCTAATTGCCTTTTAACACAGGCCAGACTGGCAGCTCCCACTTCATCTTGAAATAGTGAATTCCACTCCTTTAACTGTTTGCCAGGTTAAGATATATTTTTAATCTACCTAGAATCTCCCAGCATTTTGTTTCTGGGGAAGTGGCACTAGTGGATCCTAGGACTGCGAGAGGGGAGGAATCTGCACTGTCCACTTTTTCTCAATGTGCATAATTTTATGCATGTCTGTGATACCTCTCCTTACTTGCTTTTTTCAAATCAAATGGCCCCCAAACCTTCCATTGTTCCTCCTTGGAGAAAATACTTCTGCTCCTCTGGACAGACTTCTGCTGGGAGCATATTGTTCCTCCCGTTCCTGTCCAGCAGGCAAATCCTTGTACATGCAATGCTGTGCAATACACTAGAGGGCCCCACAGCCCACCTCGCTTGTTACCTGCATTGCCACTTTGCTGTACTGCCTGCGTGGTATTTAGTTTAACAGGCATTTGAAGGTTAAGTGGTTGTGGGGCATCTTTTTATGGTGTATACATGTTGCTTTTTTATATTTAATACTGTGTTTTTAAAATCATTTTACACTTTGGAGTAGGCCGCCTTCAGTTTCATGGTGGGGAAAGAGAGAAAATATAAATAACACCAAATAAATCAGCAATGGCCATGAGACAATCCATGCCCTTTGGCAAAGCGAAGCTCCGTGCCTTCTCATGGGGCCTCCTGGCTTGTCTGTGTGTCTAGGGGCAGAGCTTGGCTGCCTTTCAGGCCTGTCCTACCTGCTGTCTCCCCTACTCCAGCTCTCATGCTAAACTCCCACCTAGCTCTCCCTGTTTCCTGCCCTTCTTTGCTCTCTCTGAAATTGGCTGGCTGAAGACAGATACGATTCCCACATCTTAGCAATAGCCATACCCTTGCCCGATAGTGGTGTGTTGACGATCTTGTGCCGTGCAGTGTAGGAGTTGTTCATAGGAAGTGTCAGAATCTGAGCTGTGTCTGAGAGGGCGCTTTAGCCCAGCACAGAAATGTCCCTCGGTAGGTGACAAGAGTGTGCAAGAGGACTGGCAGACAGCCCAGGTTCCCGGGCACGCTCACGGGCCCTTTGCTGTGATGCTTCTTGCCTCTACGGTTGGTGGGCCTGGAGTGAGCCTTGTTTCCTTCTTCTCACCATCCTGCCTTTCTGCTTTTCAGGAGGACTGTGAGGCTGAGAGCGTTTGGGAAATGGGCGGCTTGAGTATCCTGACCTCAGTCCCTATCACGCCCAGGATGGTCTGCTTCTTATGTGCCAGCAGTGGGCATGTGGAGGTAAGGAGGTCAACTGGCTGCCCGTGCTGGACAGTTCCAAGGGGAATGTGTGTGGGGATTACTCCAGTTTTGTGAGCACGAAGACAGATTTGAGTCTTTCGTAAAGACTCTCAGTTATTTTTGCAGAACCAGCTGCTGTCTGAAATGTGTCTTTACCTTCCTTTGAAGAGAGAGGCTGGCTGAGGGCTCCCCCCTCCAGTCACCAGTTCTGGCTGGCCTTTCATAAGTCTGACTGGTATCTGTCATGGGGGAGATCAAACAGCCCCTAGGTCCACATCCATGTTAAGGCAGTGTGGAGAGGTTGGCTGAGCTTTGCTTTACCCTTCAGTTTGGGAGGATGGGGTGTCTGCTCTTCCTGGAAACACGCGCTGAGGGTGCGTGGTGGGTGGCCCTGCCGCGCAGCCACCCCTGACTGGCTTTCCTCCCTCGCAGTTTGTGTATTGCCAGGTGTGCTGTGAGCCGTTCCACAGGTTCTGTCTCGAGGAGAGCGAGCGCCCCCTGGAGGACCAGCTGGAGAACTGGTGCTGCCGCCGCTGCAAGTTCTGTCATGTGTGTGGGAGGCAACATCAGGCCACCAAGGTAGTGGGGGGCTCCTTGGGGGGGCTTCTGGGAACGAGGATCTTGCTGGGCTTTGCGGCATCCCTGGGGTGGTGACGGGGAGGCGCTGTTTCCTAAAGCCACCATGGCAGCATGTCGTGCCCCTTCGGAGCTGGCTGTCCCTTCGCTCAAGCTGAACGGAAGCTCCAAATTGGCGTCCAAACTTAAAAGTGCTGCGAGAGGCTTGAGGCTTATGGCCTAATGAGGGCGCTGCTGCTTCCTCTTGTGTTTCTGCAGCAGTTGCTGGAGTGCAACAAGTGCCGAAACAGCTATCACCCGGAGTGCCTGGGACCAAACTACCCCACCAAGCCCACCAAGAAGAAGAAGGTTTGGGTGAGTGTCTCACAGATGTTTCTGAGGCACGCCTCCCTGCTTCCTCTCTTCTCATGAGACTCTGTTAGTACGGTGTCCAGAGTGGTACACCTCACCCTAATCCCGGAAGATCACTGACATCTGTCCCGTGTTCCCTGTCGTGACCACCTCCCAACCACGGCAAAGAGGGGCGTTAAGGCTCAGGCTCTCTTCTGTGGTTCACCAACAGGGAAAAGCCTCTTTACCAAGACAGACAACACTAGTTGTGCCTTGTGTTGCCTTCGTGGGCTTTCTTGGCTCATTCCATTCCATTTTTGCTGTCCTGCTGCCACTGCCATGGTGGTCTGTGGCTTTTACCATATGGCTGTTTTCAACTGTGCCTAGCTCTGAGGGCTCTGTCGGGCAGAGAAGCAATCCATCAGTGCTTTTAAGAAATGAATAAATAAATGTAGTAGTTACTTGTCATGAACGCACGGACTCTTTGTGTCTTTTTCCAGATCTGCACCAAATGTGTCCGCTGCAAGAGCTGTGGAGCAACAACGCCAGGCAAGGGGTGGGATGCCCAGTGGTCTCATGACTTCTCGCTGTGCCACGATTGTGCCAAACTCTTTGCTAAAGGTGAGGAAAGGCAGGGAGTGCAGCTGGTGGGAGTGAATCTTCTGCCCAGGAGGGGAAGGCTGCAGGTGAGGTGCCCCAGGACGGTCCATGCTCCTCTTCCCCCCCCCCGTCTTTCACTTTATTTTTGCTTGTTTACCAAGACTGTGGCTCAGGGCAACTGCTATATGGCCGTCTGTTGTCTGCCACCCTTGCCTTTCTGTTGGCATCTCTGAACAGCAGCTGGCCCTCAGTCCTCAGTGTGCTTGCGTAGCCGGAGCTGGGCTCAGTCCTTTGTCTTCTTTTCAGGGAATTTCTGCCCCCTCTGCGACAAATGTTATGATGATGACGACTACGAGAGCAAGATGATGCAGTGTGGCAAATGTGACCGCTGGGTCCACTCCAAGTGTGAAAACCTCTCTGGTAAGGCCCCACTCCAGCCCCTCCACACAAGAGGAGTGATGTGTGCAGTCAAGGAACTGATGCTCAAAACACCTTGGCAAAATCAGCTTGGCTCCCTGGGGGTGGGGGCGGGGGCAGATTCCCCGCTGGAAAGGGGGGTGCTGGCCAAGCCCGGGAGTTGATCAGCCTGATTTATTTGAGTTTGATCTGTGGACTGAGAGTCGCAGGCAGTGCAGCGTGGCGGGGAGCACAGAGGCCCTTTTCCTGACTGAAGGGGAGTTTTTTTCAGGTGAGGATGTGTCCTGAATTGTATCTGAGGCAGAGAGTTGTGTCTAGGTCTGTTCCAGAAGCAGACTCCCCTCTCCTTTTGTGACTGTGCTGCGCTGTGTCCTCGTGCCCCTGAGAGATACCCACTGCCTGTCCACCCCTTCACTGATACAGTCAGCCATCTCTATCTTGCATCCATAGTGTAACGGTTCTGTCTCCTTTCAGATGAGATGTATGAGATCCTCTCCAACCTGCCAGAGAGTGTGGCTTACACCTGCATAAACTGCACAGAGCAGCATCCTGCCGAATGGCGCCTGGCCCTGGAAAAAGAGCTACAACTCTCTCTGAAGCAGGTTTTAGCTGCCCTGCTCAATTCCAGGACTACGAGCCACTTGCTGCGCTACCGACAGGTGGGCCTGCCTTTCCTCCTCCTCCTCCTCAGGCTATACAGACATCTCTGACCCTGGGATTGAGCCCAGTGGGGATGGTGAGCTTCAGGTATAATACTCCTTTTAGGAGCTGCCTGAGGAATCACTGCCAGCATCCCTGCATCAGGTGCAGACACCTAGGGCGAAGGCATCGTGGAGCCTTGACTGGGGCACTGTGAGGCATCCCCTCTCTGCCAGGCCAGCGTTGCTCCCCTGTGCCTCCTATGAGCAGTCTGTCTGCTGACTAACAGAGAAGCGCTACACCAACAGCTGGGTAGCTTGTTCTGTAAGTAACACAAGTGACATTGGCTGGTAGATTCAGAACTTGGTCTGTCCCCTTCTTGTCCTGTCTCCAGGCAGCCAAACCTCCTGACTTAAATCCTGAGACAGAAGAGAGTGTCCCGTCTGGCAGTTCCCCAGAAGGCCCAGATCCACCTGTGCTAACAGAAGTCAGCAAGCAGGAGGAACAGCAGCCACTGGACCTGGAAAGTGTGAAGAGGAAAATGGACCAAGGAGGCTACATTTCTGTGGTATGTCCCCAGAAAGCGAGAGCGGGCTTCCTCCATGGGCTCTGGTTAGGGCTACCACTGGCTCCTCCTTGTATGGAGAAGAAGGGGAGAGCGGACACTTTGAAATGGCAGGTAATTTGCTGGTCATTAACTGCACCAAAATGGTCCAAGAATAGCACAGATGTGCCAAAGAATTACAGAGTTGGAAGGGCCTTCATGGCCTATGAAGCCCAACCACCTGCTCACTGCAGGATCTCCGGCTACAGCATCCCCAGCAGCAGGAAGCTGCCCAGCCTCATTTTGAAGATGTCCAGAGAAAGATACCCCAGCACCTCCTCTCTAGGTCATTGGTTCCATGGCCAAACACTCTCACTATCAAGAGGTTCCCTGTAATATTCAGTTGAAATGTACCCTTCTGCAAGTTAAAACCTGCTCTCTGGAGCAGCAGGAAACAGGTCTGCCCCCTCCTCTCTGTGACAGCCATGGGGTTGATTGAGAGCACAACTGTGTAACCCCCTCAGTCTTCTCTTCGCCAGGTTGCAAGCCCTGATCCTTCCATCTTTCCTCCTACATTTTGTTCTCCATCCCTCTTAGCATTCTTGTTATTGTTCTATGGACATACTCCAATTTGTCTATATTCTTCTTGAAATGAGGTGCCCAGAACTGAACACAATACTCTGAATGAGGCCTGACTGGCACAGAATATAGTCGGACTTCCTACTGTGAGCCCTGAATGTGGATGGTCTTTGCAGCCGCTCTGCCACCTGTTGTTTTGGCTGGGCTGCTCTGGCAGTGAAGTGCAAGGCATCTAAACTAAGGGGATGGATGTGGCCATTGACCAACAGAAGGGAGGAGGTGGCCTTTGGCTACTTGGACTTCAGTGTGGGTGTCTTGAGGGGGTGAGCTGAGCTTGCAGAAGAGAGGCATGACCAGCATGTTTCTTCCATCCAGCTGGAGTTCAGCGATGATGTTGTCAAGATTATTCAAGCAGCCATCAATACCGACGGAGGGCAGCCAGAACTGAAGAAGGCCAACAGTATGGTGAAGTCCTTCTTTATTCGGGTGAGCCAGGTTTAACTCTTCTTTGAAAGAGAAGCTGCCTTCTGCATGCTGATGCCACAGCCTAAGCATTAGCTAGGGAAGTCTTATCTAAGTCACTCCTTGGCTGCCTATAAAGCAATTTAAGGCCTCAACTTGGCAAACCTCTGTCCTCAATAAATTCTTCCTGGGTGTAAATTCTCAGAGATCCTGGGCAGCCTCCCTGAAGTGTTTACCAGTATATCCTGTAAAGCACGGTTTTTCCTCTCTTTAGCAAATGGAACGTGTTTTTCCATGGTTCAGCGTAAAGAAATCAAGATTTTGGGAACCGAATAAAGTTACACCCAAGTAAGTGACTGCAGTGCTGCCTGGGGCTCTCGCAGTTTGAAAGCAAGATGAGAATTGACTTTGGGGGACAGTCTTCAGCTTCTCACAGCCCTGGCTTTGGGTCCTGCTACAGAAGGGAGACTTCAGGGGTGAGGGCACTCTGGGACTGTGCTGTTTTGGTCCTCTGAGGAGGAGGTACTGCATGCTGCTTTCCCAGAAGATCCCAGCCTCAGAGTCTTGGGTGGGAGCTGGATTGGCTGCCCCGCACTGGGGGCTGTCAGAGGGGGCTGCCTGACACGTGATTCTGCCTTTTGGTGCTTTTCAGCAGTGGGATGCTACCAAATGCAGTCTTGCCTCCATCGCTTGACCATAACTACGCACAGTGGCAGGAACGTGAGGAAAACAGCTGTGCTCAGCAGCCACCTTTGATGAAGAAGATCATTCCTGCTCCCAGACTGAAAGGGCCCGGAGATCCAGATTCTCCATCGCATCCTCCTACACCACCCATGTCCAGTGAGAATCTGAGTCTTGTGGCCTGGGGACAGCCCTGCAGAATGGGAGGAGGTCTGAGAGGCTGGGGTTAGTCTTGTCCAGTCAGAAGGGGGGCCTGACTGGAGGCCAGTAGCTTGATCCACCAGGGGCTCTGAGTGAAGTGCACTTCTTTTTCCCATGGTGCCACATCATTGGTTGGATTGTGTTTTATTTCTAAGAAAAGGAAAACTCCTCTAAGCAGACCGCCAAAAGCATGTTCCTGTTTTGGACCCCTGCAGGTCTACTAATTTCTCCAGAAATCAGTTCTCAGCAATCCCCCTCCTCCAAACATCCCTGGTCAGGTTGTGGACATTCATCTTCGTGGTATTTATTCCGTAGATTCTGACAGAATCCGGGAGGACAGCCCAGAACTTGTTCCCCCTCCAGATGTAGAAGACAACCGGCAGTGTGCGCTTTGCTTGAAGTACGGAGATGATGGGGGAAATGTAAGTGGTGCCTTAGCAGGAAAAGGGGTGTGGCCATGAGGGAGCAGGAGCTTTGCTGGTTCTCCTGAAAAGGGCTGAGATGTTACAAGGCAGGACCTTGAAGTCCTTGTTGCTCCTTCTGTCTAGCTGGCCCAGACTCACCTCAGTCATTTTTTCTGGTTTTCACCCAGCACCTGGCAGTGTGGCTCTTGTATTTGTGATCCCTCCTTTTGCCACAGCTGCTTTTGTGCCTGGGGAGTACATCCAGCGGCCTCTTCCCCCACCCAGTGCTTTGCACTTGGCCATGTTCTCAGTGCCTCTGGGGACCTTTCTCTCTACAGGATGCGGGCCGCCTCCTCTACATTGGCCAGAATGAGTGGACCCACGTGAACTGTGCTCTGTGGTCAGCTGAAGTGTTTGAAGATGATGATGGCTCCCTGAAAAACGTGCACGTGGCTGTGATCCGAGGGAAGCAGTTGGTGGGTAGGAGGAGGGTCACTGGGAACAATGAATATGCAGGACATGCATTTCAAAACCAACAGTATGTCTCCCTCCTACTTGTTACCAAAACAAAGAAGGATTTTAGAAAGCTGTTAGCATCTCTTCACAGACAGGCAGCTCGTATTCAACGGGGTGGGAGGGTGCCTTTTGTTTCTTGAATCTCCACAGCTTAAGACACAGAGTTTGCAGATCCCTGTATGCAAAATGGGAAGAGATCCCTGAACTCTTCCTGCAGAGTTACCCTTCTGTCACGTGACCGTTGGCAAACTTCTCTGTTACAGCAACATTAGAAGCCTTTTTGAAAGGGGGTCCATATCCTCTGTAAAGAATGGGGTGGATCTTCTTTGCAAACTCTCCAAGACCAGGGCAGAAGCATAGAAAGCCATCTTTCGAAGCTAAGAGACAGCCGGTTATGGAAGCTGCTGCCTGAAACAGCCACGGGCTTAACCCATGCCACACGCCAGACTCTGGCTTGCACCATCCCTTTCTGATCTTAATCACTGAGCCCTTTTGCATGCTGTGGACCTGTGGCAAAAGAGCAAACTGTTCTCCTGAGAGGGGATTACAACAGACCTTGGAGTTTGTGTAATGGGTAGAGGTGTGTTTAGACAAGTGAGAACTTCCTTGGGCTGCCTTTGATTCAGTTCCCTTGGGAGGAGTGTTTGGAAGTACCCTCCTTGTGAACAGACAGCCATACTTCCTGTTCCTTTTGACCACACTGCCCTCAGTCAGTGCCTTTCTTTGATCCATGCCCATAACAATAAAACCTGTCTTGCAGAGATGTGAGTTCTGCCAGAGGCCTGGTGCCACAGTAGGCTGCTGCTTGACCTCATGCACAAGCAACTATCACTTCATGTGCTCCCGGGCCAAGAACTGCGTTTTCCTGGAGGACAAGAAGGTGTACTGCCAGCGCCACCGGGACCTGATCGAGGGGGAGGTGAGTGTCCCCTCCCTATCTTTGCCCAACAGCACTCCAGCGCCACCTGGTAGGGCTCAGCTTGGGTTCCTTTTGTCCAGTGTTTGGTTGAACCGTTAAACCTCTCTCGCCTGTTTGCTGCAGGTGGTACCAGAGAATGGCTTTGAGGTACTGAGAAGAGTGTTTGTGGATTTTGAAGGGATTAGTTTGAGGCGAAGGTTTCTGAATGGTCTGCAGCCAGAGAACATCCACATGATGATTGGTAAGGCCTTGCCCCTGGCATTGGGAGGGGGGCCGCTGGAACCATGTCCCTTCTTCCAGCCCTGACAGAGTCTCTCCTGGGCCGTTTCCATGCAGGCTCAATGACGATTGACTGCCTGGGAATTCTGAATGATCTTTCCGACTGTGAGGACAAGCTATTCCCCATTGGCTACCAGTAAGTACAGGCTGCCCCCCAAGTAGGCAGCAGAGCCTGTGAGACCTTTTCCCATAGGGGCTCTGAGGATCTGCCAAGTAGCGTGGAGAGGTTTTAGCAGGAAGGGCAGTGTGCAGGCAAGCACAGCTCAGCCCTGACACTCCTGCGCGCATCTTTGTCACACCTGTGGGGTGTTTTCCCAGATGCTCCCGGGTGTACTGGAGCACAACAGATGCTCGGAAGCGCTGCGTCTACACATGCAAGATTATGGAATGCCGCCCACCTGCCTTGGAGCCGGATATCAACAGCACAGTCGAACACGACAGCAACAACAGGACGATCGCTCACAGCCTGGGGCTCCTTCCAGGTGAGTCTGTTCATCTGCAGCAGCTTTTGTGCCAGGCCTCTTCCGGCCAGCAAGTTGGGTTTCCACTGGGGCCTCTTCCTCTTGGGCATGTGGCTGGGCCATTGCTGCCTGTCTGTGGGGCAGAGCTGGATGCTTTCAGCAGAAGGCAGAGCAGGATTCTTCCTTGCCCTTGGCTGTGGAATTGTGTGCAGTCTCTGTGCCATGTTCTGGGATTGGGTCCAAGAGGCATTACACATTGCTGGAGGCTGGGTGGCGTGACGTGGCGTGGTCCGCAAAGCCCCTCTGAGAAGCTTTGAGGCTGGCTTAAGAAAAGTAACCAGGTTGGGAGGGGGAGGAGGTCCTCAATGAAGTAAAATGTCCCTCCCCTCCATGAGTGACATAGTGGCAGCAGCCCTTGCTCTTTGCAGAATAGATGCCCCCGCCTGTTGCCCCAGCTTCTCCGAAGAACAGTAGTATAAAGACTGAAAGAAGTTTTAACTTGTTCCACTTCTTTAGTGAAACTGTTTTGTTCCCTTCTTTTGTCGAAATTCAGCATGAGTACCTGACTTTTCTTCCTCTGCAGCAGAAATTCCAGCCAGGGAGGGTCAGGCATTGCCAGCTGTCCTGAGCCCTCCCTCTGCCGATCTTCCTCTGCACCCTCAGCACTGCAAAGCTCTGCGGATAAGGACACCAAGCTTTTCCCCTGCCCAGAGATCGCCTGGTTCACGCCCGTTGCCCTCTGCAGGTCTGCCTACCCTCATTCCTCTGCTTTCTGAAGCTGCTTTGTGTCGTGTGACTTGGCTTCTGAAATGGCTGGCCTCGCTCTTTTTCTGTACCTGACTGGAGTTTGTGAGAAATCCAAGGAGAGTTTCACCTGCAGTTCTGAAAGTCGGGAAATATGGAGAAAGAACCAAGGCAGAGTGGGGGGAATGGGGGCTCGGCAGTATTTGAAGTCTGAGGATCTCTCTCTCTGCCCCCACCTTCATAGGTCTGGATATTTGCATTAGCAAAAGATCTTACTGGGCTGAGTTCTGCAAAATAAACCTCTCCTCTCTCTCTCTCTCTCTCTCTCTCTCTCTCTCTCTCATTTCTCCTCTTTCTGTCTCTTCAGGAAGTCCCACTCCTGTGACACATGAGATTGTGACTGTGGGAGATCTGCTGCTATCATCTGGACTTCGGAGCATTGGCTCCAGGAGACCGAGCATCTCTCCTCTCTCTCCCCAACCACTGAGGTCATGGATGGTACCTCCCAACAGGACGGGGGCCCCTCATGCCACCAGGCACAGCATATCTTTGGGACCTAGCATTGCTCCCATCCCAGAGAAAGATTCTTCGAGCTCCAAGTCTTCAGAGTATTCTTTGGGCCCAGCAGCCTCATGTCTTGCCCTCCAGAATAGCTCTTCCCCTCCCAGTTGCCCAAGGCCAGTGGTGGGGAGTGGAGGCAAAGGCACTCCTCTCTCAGAGGGAAGCCTGTCTTCAGATGCAGTGTCAGCTGGGGGGCCCACCCCTGCCAAGACAGTGGAGAAAGGCAAGCTGTTGAGCCCCAAGGACTTTGGGTCTTCTCCTGGGATTCCAAAAATGGCTCCCCCAGGGCAAAGCCTGGCTGGCATGGAGACAAACACCAGCAGAACAGGAAAGCTCCCTGAGCCCTCACCAGAGCCCTTTTCTTCCAAAGAGCCAGTTGCTTTTCTGCCTGCACAGCAGAGACCCCCGAAGAAGGAGCAAGACCAGCAGGTAGATCTCCCCCAGCCAGAAGAAAACTGCTCTTTTGAACATCCAGAAGCCAAAACCTCCAAGCTTTCTGGAGCAAGTCTCTGGCCTTCTTCTGTCAGTGACCCGTTACCATCTTCCATGAGCAGAGAGAGGCGACAGAAGGTGAAGAGGGGAGCAAAAGAGAGACATTCCAGCAAGCTTTTCACAAGCCCCAGTCTTCTCCCAGCTGGCAGCCAAGAAAGCATAGAGCCAGAATTTGCTCCTCACACTGTGACTCCAGAGCCAGTTCCTCAGAGGCTCTGTAACAGCACTGCTGCCACTGAGAAGGTTTCAGACAGCAGCGGCCTGTTGGGCCAGAGGGTGCCCAGGGCTCCTTTCCAGGGTGATGCGGCTCCTTCTAAGGAGATACAGGCTTCTCAGAAGCGCACAGTGAAGGTAACTCTCACTCCCCTCAAGATGGAAGGGGAGAGCCAGTCCAAGAGCGTCCAGAGAGAGAGCGACGCTGAACCTCAGGCCAAGGAGAGCAAGCCAGACTCTGTTGCTCAGTCAGGGAATGGCTGCATTCTTCAACCAGGCCAAAGTTCTTCAGCCCCAGAGCCTCCGGGGGACAGCTTCCCAGGCCTCACTGTGCAGGAGAGCAGCTTGATGCTCCAGGATGGAGCAAAAGTGCAGGAAGACGGGGCCTACAAACGGCGGTACCCCCGACGAAGTGCGCGGGCCAGATCCAACATGTTCTTTGGGCTGACTCCCTTGTATGGGGTGAGGTCTTATGGTGAGGAAGACATCCCTTTCTACAGCAACTCCACTGGTAAGAAGCGGGGAAAGAGGTCTGCAGAAGGGCAAGTGGACGGGGCTGATGATCTCAGTACGTCAGACGAGGATGACCTCTACTACTACAACTTCACCCGAACGGTAGTCTCCAGCACAGAGGAACACCTTGCCCCCCACAGCTTGTTCCGAGAAGAGGAGCGCATCAGCTTGCCAAAAATCTCTCAGCTGGATGGTGTAGATGATGGGACAGAAAGCGATACGAGCATCACAGTGACCACGAGGAAGAGCAACCCAGTGACCAAAAGGAGCAGCAAAGAAAATGGGACTGAGAGCTTGAAGGAGAGCGGGGAGAAGGCACAAGTGACCAAGAGCTCAGCTGGGCACAAAGCAGCGGAGTCAAAGATGGAGAACTGCCGTGTCAAAGCTCAGAGCCAAGATTCTTTGGAAGCTCAGTTGAGCTCCCTGGAGGCTGCTGGCCGCCGCACTCGTACCTCTGCCGAGCCTCCTGAGAAGAACCTCCTGGACTCCTTCAGCACAGAGTTACTCAAATCCGACTCAGACAATAACAACAGTGATGACTGTGGGAACATCCTCCCTTCCGACATCATGGACTTTGTGCTGAAAAACACTCCGTCAATGCAGGCCCTGGGGGAGAGCCCTGAGTCCTCATCCTCTGAACTCTTGACTCTCGGAGAAGGCCTGGGCCTTGACAGCAATCGGGGTAAGGACATGGGCCTCTTTGAAGTCTTCTCACAGCAGCTGCCAAGCACCGAGCCGGTGGACAGCAGTGTTTCGTCCTCAATCTCTGCAGAGGAGCAGTTTGAGTTGCCTTTAGAGCTTCCATCTGACCTTTCTGTCTTAACCACAAGGAGCCCCACGGTGCCCAGCCAGAATCACAGCCGGCTTGCGGTCATTTCTGAATCTTCCCTTTCCTCTGCTGGGGAGAGATCCATGTTAGCTTTGCCTTCCACTGAGTCTGGTGAGAAGAGGGTGACAGTCACAGAAAAGCCTGCTTCCGGTGAAGGGGACCCACCTCTCTTGAGCCCCCGAGTAGACCCAAGCCCTGATGGACCCTTGACCCCAGACCCCTTCATTCAAGGCCACATGGAATCAGAGCACATAACCAGCCCCCCGTGTGGGCCCCCAGAGCCGGGCCATGGAGCCAGCCAAGACCTGGCCAGGAACAGTGGGACACCCAGCCTCCAGGTCCCCGTCTCGCCCACCCTCCCACTTCAGAATTCCAAGTACGGGCCAAACGGCACAGAGAACCCGGGTCCTTCTCAGATCTCCAATGCTGCGGTGCAGACAGCCCCTCTCCATCTCAAGGCTGCTGCTGAAAAGCTCCTGGTGGTTAACCAGAACATGCAGCCCTTGTACGTCCTCCAGACACTTCCCAACGGTGTCACACAGAAGATCCAGCTCACCTCTTCTGTTGGCAGCTCTGCCCAGGGGGTGATGGAGGCCGGTGCTTCCGTGCTGGGGTCGATGGGCACGGCAGAGCTTGCTCTGGCCGCGGGCTTAAACTCCAGCCTTCCCTCCTCCCAGCCCCTCTTCCCACCCAGCAGCAAGGGGCTGCTGCCCATGCCCCATCACCAGCACTTGCATTCCTTCACCACCACCCCCCAGGGCAGCAGTTTCCCACCTGCGCTGGGCAGTCCTGCCTCGGGCCTTCTGATCGGTGTCCAGCAGCCACACGACCCTGAAGCCAGTCAGAGAGGGGAGATGGGCTCTTCTGCCAGCACCCCTCCCCCTGGCCTCAGCAAGAAACGCCCAATCGCGCGGCTGCAGTCTCGAAAGAACAAGAAGCTTGCTCCCTCTGACATGGCCCCAAACATGACACTGATTAACTTCACCCAGTCCTCCCAGCTTTCTGGCCACCCAGGCCTGCTGGATCTGGGTGGGGGAGGGGTCAGTAACTCTGCATCCCATAGAACTGTCCCCAACATCATCAAGCGTTCCAAGGCCAGTGGGGCGATGTACTTTGAGCAATCATCTCTCTTGCCCCAGGGATCAGCGGTCGGGACGCCTTCCAATGTGGCTGGGCCAGAAACGGGCCACCTTTCCACCGGGCCAGCATCAGTTCTCCCCTCCCCGCCCTCTGTGCTGAATGTCGTGTCTATGCAGACCACGGCCACCCCCACCACGGCCACCTCGGTCTCTGGGCACGCGCTGGCTCGGGGCTCAGTTGCCCTGGCCAGCCCTGGGCTGCAGGGCGTCTCTGACGTGGGCTCCCTCAGCAGCCTCCTCATCAAAGCCACTCAGCAGCAGAGCCTGGGTCTTCCGGAGCAGCACGCTCCCCCACCACCCTCCAGCTCTGGGATGTTTTCGCCGCTTACTGATGCCTCTGCAACTCAGGCCACGCCTTCCGTGGCGTCAACAGCATCATCCGGGATGTGCGTCTTGCCTTCTCCACAGGCTCTGGGCATGGTCCCTGATCCAGACAGCTCCTACCAGCCTCGGGGGCCTCTGACCCAGATCCTGGCCAGCAAAAGCGGGACCGTGATGCCACAGCCAGAGGCGCCGCCACTATCCCGCTTCCCCCAGGTGGTGGATGTTGCTAACCCAGCAGTCCTGGAACAAAACAAGCCCTCCTCTTCCTCCTCCATTGTTCGTGCCACCTCAGTGTCTTCTCCTGGGAGCTCCCCAGCCTCTGAGCAGATGCCCGGAAGTTCTGTGAAAACAAAGCCCAAAGTCAAGCGGCTTCAGCCCTTGTCAGACAGCAAGGGGCCTGGGAAGAAGCACAAGGCCTCTCCGCTCTGGACCAGTTCCGCGGAGAAGGAGGCTCCCCAGCGGGGCACAAGGGTGGCCACCCAGGATGTGGGCGGAGGGTAAGAGAAGGAAGCCCTTGGCCCCCTGCCCATCCCTCTTTTATTGCCCTTTACTTATTTCTCTTTTATGCCACACAATACCTCACAAAGAGAGGTAAAACCATAAAGAAACCAAAGCAGCATAGTACCTGGTAAAAGCAGCAACAGTGATACGTATCTTTGGCAAAATAAAACTGGAGAGAAACCAAATGTTTTCTCTCTCACGCATTCTTCTACAAGAAGCGGACTGCATTCCAGGACAAGCTGGGAGCCTCCTTGCCTGCCAGGCATATATGCAGGAAGGGGCCCTGAGCAGCATTTCTTGTGTGCCTTCTTCCTTGGAAGAAGAGGGGAGGAGAGGGCTTGGACTGACCCCATGTGCCCCCTACAGCCCTTCCTGGTCCTCACAAGGCTGGGCCAAAGGGGAGAGGGCAGCAGGGGCATGGAGCAAAAGCAGGCCTCTCAAGGCATTGCTGTGGGCTGGTGTGCATTTCCTGACTGCACGCATTGGAGTTGCTCTGTATTTTTGAGGCACAGGAATTGTTTAGCCCCCAACTTTGCTATTCACCATGGTCCTCCAGGAGTTGGGGCACTCCAGCTCCCAGCACTCCTCACCACCGGCTGCCTGCTGGGTGGGAGTCTTCTGGGAGCCACAGCTGAACTATTACCTCCTCCCCATGTGAGCTATTCCACTGCCTTTCATTGCTAAGCAGCATCACTCCCCGCCCTTGCTTGTGGTCCTGGGCATCGCAGGCACCTTCCGGAGAAACACAGGTTCTTCCTCTCTGGCTACTGTAGCTTTTCTCTGTTGAGGAAGAGGGTCACTGGGCTTTGGCTGGTTCTGCTGGCCAAGCTCAGGCTTGGGGGCAGTGCTGAGTCTCCCTGCCTAGCCAGCCTCAGTAAGTCTGCCTGCCTTTCTGTCCTTCCCAGGATCTCTGCCCTAAAGGTGCAGGCGGAAGAGACCACGAGTGTAGAGCCCCCACCCCCAAGAGTGGCAGGGTAAGTCCAGCCAGCCTCTCCACTGTGGCTCCACGCTTTTATCTGTGAGCTGGGGAAGAGCATCAGCCACCCTTGCGCCTCCACGTGGGAACGGGGGAAGGAGACGTGTCTGCATGCTGATGCCGTTCTCATTCCCGTTCTCATTTGACAAAAATGCAGCCCCTTCCAGGGGAGAGGTGGGGACGGGAGGCATGAATGTCTGCTGACACGTTCAGAATGGGGGCTGTCAGTCAAGGCAGCAAGGCTCCAGATCCCTCATCAGGAGGGTGATGTTTGCTCTGCCCAAAGATTCCACACCGGCAGGGCAACCTCACCTCTCTGTTGGTCCTCCTTGATCCCTGCCAGGAGCAGGGCATCCCCCGTTGGTGGCCAGACAGTCCCTGCTGGGAAGCTTCAGACCATGTCCCTTGTGCTGCCCGGCCAGCCCAGCAGCTGAGTGGGGGTAGGATGGTACGGGGTTCCGGACCAGCCACGGATCAGCTGGGCTGTCCCAGAGCATCCAGCAGAGTTGAGCCATTTTGGCTGCCAGATAGTAGGACTCCCACCAGGGTACTGACAGTCTTTCTCTTCACAGGCAATCTCCGTCTCTCCCTGAAGCACAGCCAGTGCAGAGCACTCCAAGTGAGCAAGAGCTTGCAGGTGTGTGGAGTGCCAACAGGGAGCCAGCCCCTCATGGGGTTGGTGTCCCACCTGGGAAGGCACTTCCTGGCCTGCCCAGATAACGCTTGTGTGGCATTTCTTCCAAGCAGTGCAGCTATGCTTGCTAGAGGCTTGGGTTCCTTGTGTTCCTCTTCCTGAACCCTCTCTGTGGTTCTCTTTCGCCTCTTTGGTGCTGCTGGGCACGCTGGAGACAAGCTGCTTCTCTTTTCTTTTCAGATTCCAGAGCTCCCGAGGATGAGGAGGGCACATTTAGCTCCCCACTCATGTTCTGGTTGCAGCAGGAGCAAAAGAGGAAGGAGAACCTTGTGGAGCAGAAGCCCAAGAAGGGGCTGGTGTTTGAGATCTCGAGCGATGATGGCTTTCAGATCTGCGCAGAAAGTATCGAAGGTGGGAATGGGGCAGGCGAGGTGGGAGGGTGTGGGGGCAGTAGCTTTCTGCTGGGGAGGCCTGTAGCATCTTCCTCATGTGCATTCTCTCACACTGATGCCAGTAGTCCACCTGCCACAGGAGAGCCCTGGGTGAGGAGTTATGCTGTGACTCAGGTGTGTGTCAGCATTTGGGAGTTGTGTGGATCAAAAAGAAGCCTTTGGGGCTCCTCTGCTCTCTTCTTTCTGCTGAATAACGCTTTATTTCTCATAATCTCAGAGGCCTGGAAATCCCTGACTGACAAAGTCCAGGAGGCGCGGTCCAATGCCCGCCTGAAGCAGCTCTCCTTTGCAGGTACGGCAGCAACGGCAGCAGGGCTGGCCCACTGGGAGGAAAGGGTGGGAGGGCTGAAACCACCAGTGGGTCTTGGTATGCCACAGAATGCACACCTTCTTTTGGGAGATCCATCGGAAGGAACCAGAAGGCCAGGTGGGCACTTCCTGGTGAGCTGAAATCACCAGAGTTAGTGTTGGTCTTATCCTGACCCGGTGGCACTGGTGGTCTGGGCCCGGTGGACACAGAGCAGCTGCTGCATCCCTGTGCCCCATTTCCTGCCTCACCATCTCTCTGAGCCATTGTGCCCAGCATCCAGGGACGATCCCCATCCCTTGGGTGGGCTTCCCGCTGCTGCTGCTGCCGCCACTGCCGCTTGAGGCTCTGCTCTGCTTTGACCAGACTCCCCCGTGGAGGGTGGGTCTCGTTTCCTGCCTTGCACTGCCTGTCCTGCCTTCCCTTCCTCCTCCCCCAGGTGTGAGTGGCCTGCGTATGCTGGGCGTTCTCCATGATGCAGTGGTGTTCCTGATTGAGCAGCTCTATGGCGCAAAGCACTGCCACAACTACAAGTTCCGTTTCCACAAGCCAGAGGAGGCCAAGGAGCCCCCCGTCAACCCCCACGGCTCTGCCAGGGCCGAAGTCCACCTCAGGCAGGCAGAGTCCTTCTCCCCAGCCCTTGGGCACCTCTCAGCCAACAAGATAATGGGGTGTCCTGAGGAGGTTGGGTGGGTGGAGGCATCTTTTTGACAGAAGGGCCCTCAGGCTCTGCACTCTAGCACTGGCCTCTCCGTGCCCACTAGAGCTGCAGCAGCTGGGTTGGTTCTGGGCCAGTCTTCTTGATGGAGAGTTGATAGAGAAGGCCCCGGGCACAAGCAGCCAGTGCTGTAGGTCTGGCCGGGACCCCGGGGAGCTGGGGAGCCAGCACAGAGCCCCTATGGGAAGCAACAGAGGTCACCTGATGGAGGGGAGGGGCATAGGCGGCCCTGGAGGGAGCCGTCCTTCATTTCCCCGTCTGCTCTACCCTCTAGGAAGTCTGCTTTTGACATGTTCAATTTTCTGGCTTCCAAGCACCGTCAGCCACCTGAGTACCACCCCAATGAGGAGGAGGAGGAGGAGGTGCAGCTGAAGTCTGCCCGGTACATAGCGGGTGTGGAGGCGAGTTGGGGGGGGGGCTCAAAGGCTGCTCTTCTTTGATCTCATCTGTGAGGTTGGTGGGAGGTGCCAAGGGCCTGGGCCCCTCCAGTTGACCCAGAGTTGGTGCTGTGGAGTGGTTTGTGGAGCATTCCGAGGCCAGCTGCTATGGCCCAGCAGGCCTCTCTCCCTCTCTCGTGGCTCAGCTGGTGGGGAAGTGCAGAGTGACGCCACAGAGAGACCCCTGCGGGGGAGGGCTCTCTGCAGCAGGTGGCTCTCTAGCAGCCTTCTCTCTCCCTTTCTGTCTGCAGCAGGGCAACAAGCATGGACCTTCCCATGCCCATGCGGTTCCGGCACTTGAAGAAGACCTCCAAGGAGGCCGTAGGTGTCTACAGGTACGTGGGAAGAAGGGCAGGGAGAGACAGCCCTTGTGGGAGATATGGGGGCAAAGGCTTTTTTGGGGAAGCTGGCCCTGTGAAGTACCGCAGCCTAGCAGGGCCCCGCTCCTCCCACCCTTGGCGGCCTGCCTGGCCTCACTGGCCTTGTGGCAGTTTCTTCAGGAGGCGGTGGCGGCGGTGGCGGCGGCTGCTGGCCTCTTCTCCCTGTGTGCTTCAGGGAAAGGGCACAGCAGCTTGTGGGATGGGTGGCAGCACCTCACCCGTTTTCACGCCTGGCTTCTCCTTTCACAGGTCTCCCATCCACGGCCGAGGCCTGTTCTGCAAAAGGAACATCGATGCTGGCGAGATGGTGATCGAATATGCCGGCAACGTTATTCGCTCCATTCTCACGGACAAGCGCGAGAAATACTATGACAGCAAGGTGAGCTCTGGGGCCAGCGTGCTGCCTGGGAGCCTAGAGGCTCACTCCGTTTTCCCAGCAGAGCATTCTGGGCAGTCGGGATGTTGCTCCGGGCCAGGAGAAGGAGGTGAAGCACCAGAAGCAGTCTGCCTTGTGTCAGATTTTTGCCTTCTGTCTCCATTGGCAGTCGCTGGAGCTCCCTGTTGGACAGTCTCCTCCCAAGTGGGAAGGGGGGGTCACACCGCTCTGGGAGGCACCCAAGCTTGTTCTGTGCTTGTGCAGGCGACACTCATGGCTATGGCTGGAGGGCCACTGAAGCTGCCCAGTTCAGGCATCACCAGAACTGTTGGCTTTTGCCACAGGTGATTCTGGCCCCAGCGGTAACCCTCGTTCTCTCTCTCTCTGTGTCTTTCCTCTGCAGGGCATTGGCTGCTACATGTTCCGCATCGATGACTCTGAGGTGGTGGATGCCACCATGCACGGGAACGCAGCCCGCTTCATCAACCACTCCTGTGAGCCCAACTGCTATTCCCGGGTCATCAACATTGATGGCCAGAAGCACATTGTTATCTTCGCCATGCGCAAGATCTACCGCGGGGAAGAGCTGACCTATGACTACAAGTTCCCCATCGAAGACGCCAGCAACAAGCTGCCCTGCAACTGTGGCGCCAAGAAGTGCCGCCGGTTCCTCAACTGAGTGGCCTGGACAGAGGACCCCTTCAGTCGATCTCCCACACAGGTGTCCTGAGGCAAGGTGGTCAGACCGCCCCGGGGGAGGGGGCACGCAGGCCCGGCCCTCCACGAGTGTCTCAATTCCGTGCCAGACCTCACCCAGAAGGGGACCTGGCTGTCCTGTGTTGACATGCAGGCTGCCCTTAACAGCCTGGAGAGGGGTCAGTCCCCTTGCCTTCCCCCACCCCACCGACTCCTTGGGGCAGAGAGACCCCTGTGGGCAGCCCTGCCTTTGGCTGAGGCCTTGGTGTCAGCTTTGGGACATTCAGAGTCCCCTCTGTGTCTGACAACAGAGCAGTCTGGAGGGAGGAGGGATGCTAGGTGCTTTGGGAGGGCTGAGAGGAGGAGTATGGAAAAGGAGGTGGCCCAGGCTCCAGGAGCAGGCTGTCCACCAGACACCCCTCACCCCTGAGTCCTGTCCTCCAGAGGAAAACCCGAAGGCAGCCACAATGGAAGCAGAGCCCTCTAGGAAACCACCGCTGGGGGTGGGGTACTCCCCTTTGGCTGCTGTGTGGAGGCAGCCCCTGCAGCACTGGGTGGGGGCACCCTGCCGATGGCTGCTTCCCAAAATAGGATGAGAGGTCCCTCAGAGAGAACCTGGTACGTGTGCAGGAGGAAGAGTGCCAGATTTGCCTGTGAGCTGCAGGCTGTGGATTTGCACTGGGTGGAAAATAAGGAGACCCCCCACCCCAGCTGCCCTCCAGGGAGACCCTGCACCCATTCCCAAGCAGCACAATTTCCTTTCCGCCTTTGAGTTGCACCCTCTCAGATTATGTCATTGGATTTTACTTGGTTCTGTTTACAGTTTTAGTATTTAAGGTTTTGTAAATGTAAATATATTTTGTATATTTTTCTATGAGAAGCAGCACTTCATAGAGAAGAGCACTTATGAGACTATTTTTTCAATTGTGGTGTCATCCTAATTTTTAAAAAATCCATTGCTCATGGCCTTTTCCTTTGAACAGGAGGGGCTTCAGGAGGTGGCCGGCCAGGCCAAGGGTTAGATCCTTTCCAGAGATTTCCTGTTTCCAGAAAGCTGGGCCTTCACACTTCCAGAAGGACTTCTCCAGGGGGCTGTGTTGGTGCTTGCTGGCTCTTCTGTCCTCTGGCTGTCTCCCTGGCTGTGAGGAGTGCATGCGCATGTGCAAGAGAGGGTTTTCTCAGCCTCCCTTGCGTTTCACCTTTTTCCAGTGCTGGAAGCCCACACTTCCTATCAGGCTCAGCTCAAGAAGCTGACCAACCCTGTCCTGCTCTCTCCCTCTCCGACCCACAGAAGGATTTCTTCTTGGCTTTGTCCAGGAGCAGGGCTGTCTGTGGACATCTGGGACAGCAGCAGGCCCCCTTGGCGTCTCTAGAGGGCCTCATGTCCTGCAGCAGCAGGTCACTTCCAAGCCAGCAGGCCCACTTGCAGGAGGCCCCTCGTCTTACCAGTAGTGCATCCACCACTGGCCCAAGGCAGACTGGCTAGCTGTAGGAAGCCAGCCTTCCTCCTCCTCCTCCTCTTCCTCCTCGTCTCAAGCTTGGTTTTACAGCCTGAGGGATTCAGGTTTTGCATTGCTCTCCTTCCAGGAGAAGGAAGGGGGTACAGTCCCAGAGACTGTATGGGTGGGTAAGAGAATCTCTCTGTGGCCTCCCCATTCCTTTGTGGCCTCTGGTTGGGCAGCCTTTGGAGAGGACCACGGTGCAGTCCCCTGCTGCTACCAAAGTCCTGTGCCAGCTGCCGTGCCAGCAATGCAGAGAGCCCTCATCCCCAGCTCTTACCACCACACAGCCTCCCAGGGAGGCTGAGCAAGAGCAGTACCAGCTCCCCTGGGCACACAGGGAATCGCCGCATGCTGCTGATGCTGTTCTGGCTCCCCTGAGCAGCTGCCTCTCTGGCCAGCCAGTCTGTGATGCCAGGGAAAGGGCACCACCTGCTGCTGCGATCACCACCACAGCAGGGCAGCTCCTTGCAGAGGAACGAGGCAGAGTGGGGGGGTGTCCCTGCTACCCGCTTGGCTGAAATTTCAGCCGGCAGGGGCAACAGGAGGCAGCGTGGGACTGCTTCCCGGCAATATGAATGTATATTTGTCAGAACTGACCACGATCGTGATGATCCCTGAGGATTCAAAGAGTCAACCCCTTAAGGTGTTTATTTTTCTAAAGGAAAAGCGGGTCACTGCAAAGGGCTGGGCTGAAATCTTCTTGTTTGTCTTTATTTCCCTCCGCTGCAAAGCAATACCAGGTTCCTCTGCCACCGGCGCTCTCTTGTGCAGAATCATGTTGCCCACCTCCAGAAAGCTGGGCTCTCCGCAGCACCCTCCTCCCGCACACCTGCAATTTTTTGTAACTATAAATAATGGTATATATAGGAACTAATACTCATACTGCACCGTGTCTTGAAGCCTGGCTTTGAATTCTCTTAACACTTTAGATAACAGTTGTGTTCAAGTCGCTCCAGAGGCAGGAAAACCAGCAAGCCAAGGACTTCGAGAATGCTGGCCACATCTGGCTGTATGTAGACCCTCAGGAAATGGGGGCTGGAGGGGGCTGGCTTGTCTGTGGGTTCTCCTGGCCTTTCCATGTTGACAGCTGATCTATGTCCAGCTTGCTTCCCTGCCGCCACTTCCTTCTCTTGGGTTCAGTTGATGGCGTAAAACGACCGCACTGTGCATCCCGCAGCTTCGCCCTGCTGCCACCGCTGCCACGATCTATGCTTGTGGTGTCCCTTTGATTCCGTCTTGAGTAGCTACAGGTAGTGAATTATTGTCTCAAGCCGTGCAAACGCTACGCGTACAGGGTTCCGTTCAAGACAAATACAACTTATCATGTACGAGCAATTTCTCTCTTTCTTTTCTCCTTTCTCTATGTGTGTTCTTCCAAATTGTTTGGGTTATGTTTTGGGTTTTGGTTGTTTTATTTGTTTTTTATTACTTTTTTTAAAGAGGAAATGCGTCTTGTGCTGCATCAGTGTTAATTCCCTGTCCTCGTCACAGGGATGAAGGAAGTACTTTCAATAGTTCAAGGAATGACTGAAAGACTGAATGTAAAAATAAGTGTATATAGTTGTACAAAAAAAGGAGTTTTTAAACATGTTTATTTTCTATGCACTTTTTTATTTAAGTGATAGTTTAATTAATAAACATGTCAAGTTTATTGCTTCAGAGGCTGGTCTTTCAATTCATTCACCTGGGGCTTGTCTGTCCAGCCCTGCCCAAAGCGATTATCCCTTTTCTGTCTCCAGGGAAGGGGACTTTGGTGCCCGCAGGCACACCGACAAACAGACATCTTTTTCTCTTGCAATCTTTCCAGTGGCTGCAGAAGCAGCAGGAGACTCATTTCCCTCTCCTCCTCTTCCGTGATGCTTGAAAGAGAAGCCAGCAAGGCTTTTCCGGCCAAATGCTGGACGTGAGCGGCAGCTCGGATTGAAGCTGTGCAATGGCGCAGCTCCGAGCTGCCTCCCGTTGGAGTCCAACCGCCTCTTTTGGCACCCTGAGGTGGCCAACCACCCCCTTGGTACGGGGGGGTGCGGAAGTGGTCCGACGGGGACCCCAAGACTGGTGCGTAGTTCTGTTCTGCCCGGATGGGAGAGCAGCAGCAACCAGGGGGTCGAAGGACCATGACGGATCCAGCGGGACGTCGCTGCTGTGGCACAAGCGCCGCCGAACGGCTTTTTTAAAAGAAGATACAATGAAACAACGAAAGAAATAAAACTTTGACCTGTCTCGTTCCCCACTTCCGAGAAAACCACAGCAAGAATGGCTTGCTACGAGGTGCAGGAGCGGCGGAGAAAAGACCCCTAGCAGCATGAGTTTTGGCTTCGGGCTGTAAGAACTGAGAGATTTCTTAAAGGGGCGGCTAATACTGGGGGAAAGAGATCGGCAAGATGTGGAGGACTGAGCTGTATGTTCCTTTAAATTTTCTGCAGAGTTTAAATTCTTCCTGACTCTTAAATATTTTAAACTGGATTAATAAAACTATTTATAAAATTGGATTTTCTAATAATTAATACAATCAACACAATTCAGATGGCGGAGGAAAGAGTTTGGACTGGGCTAATCTAAATGAAGGTGGTGTGAGTTTTGAGCTTCAGGACCAGGATCGAGGAGTTTTGAAACTATGATGACACGAGAGTACGTTTCATGAGTACATTCCTGCTTCTGTCTTTTTGATCTTTGTCTGTTGGTGTTAATACATGACTGGGTCGTGAAAAAAAACAACCTGGAATTGGAGGTTACAAAAGTGAACACCCCCTCGGAATGAGTGATTTTGGCTGCAGGGGAGAGCAGTAGAGTGAAATGGAAAAGAAAAGGATGAATAGCAGCTCCACTTAACGGCGGCGAGGCAACTCGGAACTCTAAAGCGACAATAAGCATACGTTGAAATATATTAAACATTTGAGATGGGATCTGAGTTGCTGTATTAGAAATGTGTGGGGAAGCAAAGTTAAACAATATGGGGCAAAAAGGGTTGTATAGGATGAAAATGTGCATTAGTTCAATTGGATTTTTAAACAGGGAACAATCTGATTGGGGAGTCTATGCTGGGCATTTGTAACCCCACCCCAGATGGCAGGGTGGTTCGGAACTTAAAGCGACAATAAGAGTACAGAAATAGATCCAAAAAGGGTTCTGAACCATAGTCCTGCCATTGGGTTTGGGAAAGAGCAAAGTATTAGAGAAAATAATTAGAGGTTTTTTGGGGTTTTTTTGTGGCTGTTGTTTATGAGCTGTGTTTTGACTCCCTCGATATCATGACTACGGATCAGCGACAGAAAGTCACCGGCAAAGAAAAACAGACTCTCTCCCTATTTGGCTATCCGGAAGCAAAGCGACGGAAAATTTTCAATTGAACTCTGGGTAGCCGGGGGAGGGAGGGAGGGAGGGAGGGAGGGAAGGGTATGAAAGGAAAACCGGGAAATAGAGAAAACAGGAATGGAAGATTGAATGGTTTTGGGGGGGGGTAGATGACATGAATCTAAAATACTTATGCAGCAAATATGGGCAAAGGGGGGTTACAGAATAGATTTGTGTTTAATAAGATATTTTGAAAGGGGTGAAAAATGATGGGTACTCAGTTTTGGTTGTAGCCCTGCGTCTGGGGGTGGGAAGGCTCAGAACTCCTAAGCGACAATAAGAGTACATAAAAATATTTTGAGGAGAGTTCTGGGCTAAGCTCTCATTGCTGGATGCGGGTTGGAAGATTGGATTTGGACTCCTTGAGAGGTTTCGGATACAAATTGGAGACAGAGGAGGAAATTGGTTCGCAGCTTTATTTCCCCCCCATCCAGGTGGGTGAATCGGCCTGAACTCTTAAGCGACGGAGAAATAACAAATAATGGGTTTGGCTGGGGGATCCCATGGGAGGGGGAAGAAGAGGAGAAAAGGTGTGTGGTCCTGATTGAAATGAAGTAGAAGGTATTTTAATAGAATGTATTATAAAATAAAAAAAAAATCTTTGTTAAATAAATTGGAATATGATAAAGATAAGGATAGAAAAAGTGAGGAAGAGGTAAACAGTAAATCAGCTCAGATTGCGGGTAATATAGTATTTTATTGTAAAGGTAAATAGGAGAGGAAGAAGGAAGGCCAGAATCGGGTACTAACTGGGAATCTATCAGTGGATCGGACTCATAAAGGAGTGATGAATGTCAATCACGTAACATTTATATATCAGGGAAAGGTGTGTGAGAAGCTAGCTGTAGCAGGGGAACAGCAATGTAATGTGGTACGGGAACGATACTGTGTGGGCTTTGAGGGACGGGGACCGAGAGGAATGGAAGAGCATAAACAATTCATGTTAAAATTTGATTTGAAATTGTATTTTTATATTTGGAAATTTAATAAAATTATTATAAAAAAAATAAAAAGAAAGAGAAGCCAGCAAGAAAGGTGGCTTTTGTCCTCCCTGGACTGGGACACATTTGTGTGGAAGATTTCCCATCCATTGTGGCTCGTTCTGCAATGTGGACAAAACGAGAAAGGCTGCCCGCCTGCCGAGGGAGGCTGTGGCCCACCAGGCCAGGCCCCTCTCGCTCAGGTGCAGGACCAGCCTGGGAAGGGAGGAGGGCTTCCACTTGGTTTTATCTCCTACTTTCATTCCATTTTTCTATTAAGTTGCTTCTGCCTCATGAACATCTGGGGAGGTCTGCAGCCAAAGCAGGAAGGTGCATTTTTCTTCTGATTAAACCTGCTGATACTTGCCTCATGAGCCTCTCCAGTGGGGGCAGATAGGATTGGGCTTGGCCTGGAGACAGGAAATACGGAGGAAATAAATGTTTATGAACTGAAGGCCTTCTGGCTGGAGCAGAAGCTGGGAACATTCCACATCTGGGCTGGGTGGGGAGTGACAACTGTAACAACATACAGGACCACTAAATAATCACATCCTTCATTTTTGTGGTGTATTCGAGGCGGTTTCTACATTAAAAAGTGGCTAGGTTACATAGTAAGATATGATCCTAAAATAGGCACAGCTCTGTAAGCATTTTGGTGTGGGAAACTGTAGGTCCCTAGATTCTATCGGGAGTCCCAGCTCTTTATCAGACCCAGCTAGTGTGGCCAATTGGGGAGGGAGGGTGAGAGTTGTAGTTTGGCAACGCCTCTAGGGACACAGGTTTCACACCAGAAAGTGTTCAGAATGGGACCAAGGAGGCCCTCCCGCACACCCCTGAGTTGCCAGGGACCTTTTCCCTGGACTTTGTGGCTCCTGGCCATTTAGGGCTCAAGCAGAAGCGGTCAGATGAAGCACCAGCCTGGGCTAAACCGGGGCCTTGGTGGTCCACGCAGTTGGACGAGGCTCAGTGCAAGAGGATCCGACCCAGCGGCCCCAGCCGCGACCGTGAAAGCTGAGCCACGGACTGGCCGAGGCTCCGGGATCCCCTGCAAGGGCAGCAGTCTAGCCAGGAGGGAGGCCAGGTTGATGTTCTCTGGGCGAAGCCAGTTTTGGATGCGGAGGAGGAATCGGGACACCTGGAGCAGCGCTGCGGCGCAGGGCCCTCCACCCCGCTGACTGGCCAGCGCCAGGGCTCTCCAGCACGCCCAAGACAGAAAGCCCCTCCCCGCCCCAGCGCGGTCGGCCGGTGGGTCGGAGGGGCCGGAGAGGTTCAAAGTCCACGGCTCGCGGCCGGCAAAGCAAAGCGAGAGCCCTGCCGCAGAACCGCGCCCCCGGCCCCACCTCTGGCCCCGTCCCGGAGAGGGGCGGGGGCGGGGGCGGCCCGCCTCGGCAGCGGGGAGGGACAGACGGGGCGGCCAGCACCCCACGCCCGCGCGCCACGCCCCCCGGGCCTCCTGGGGGCGTTGCCCCCTCCCCTCCCCTCCCGCGATTGGCTGTTCGGAGGGCGGCCCCTTCGCGCCCGCGCCCGCGCCCGCGCCCGGCCGCCCCCTACCCCCTGCCCCCTGCCCCCTGCCCCCTGCCCGGGACGCGACATGGCCACGGCCGGCGACAGGGCAGTTCTGCGAAGCCTCTTCCACCCCAGCACCCCCTTTGGGGAGCTCCCCGGGGCCGAGTCAGAGGGCGAGGCGCAGGCGGCCCGAGAGGGCGGTGAGCCGGGGCGGAGGAGGGGGGCGCAGGAGGCACGAAGGAGCCGCCCGCTGGCATCCTGCGGGTCCGGGTGCCGGGGCAGAGGGGGTCTCCAAAAGCCTGGACCGGCCTGTTTCTCGTTAGCAGCCCTTTGCGAAGCCGAGGCGTGGAACGGGGAGGGGCTCGGCCGTCTCTTTCCAAGACGGCGGGGGGGGAGGCGGAGAGGCCCGGCCCTGCTGGCCCTGGTCTCCAGGCTTCAGCAAGGGGGCCCTGGCTTTACTCGTGAGTAAATTTTCTGGGTGGTGCAGCCGATCAGAGAGCACCACGGAAGACAACGACTCTGGGAGATTCTGAGAGACCACCGTTGAAATTCCCATTCAGCCCTGGAAATCTACTGGAGATCCCTGGGCAAGTCACACTCTCTCAGCCTCGTAGGGAGGCAATGGCAATCCCTCTCTGAACAAATCTTGCCAGGGTTGCCATAAGTCAGAAATGACTCAAAGGGACACAACAACAGCAGCCGCCCCACCCCCAAATTTGATGAAGCAAGGTGATGCCCCCTCCACGGAGGCCGTGCTGCCTGCCTGTTCCCCACGGGCTCTTGGGTCCCCTGCTGGGACCACAACTGGTTCCCCTTCATTTCTCTTTTCTCCGAAGGAGCCTTCAACCCAGGACTGCTCGAGCGAGCCACAGAGCTGGAGGTCCAGGGAGTCACCCAGGCAGAAGCCGGAGACCTGGAGGAGGCCCTGGCGACGTTCGGCCGAGCCATCCAGCTGCTCCCCAAGCGAGCCTCTGCCTACAACAACCGGGCCCAGGCCCTGCGCCTCAAGGGGGACGTGGAGAGTAAGCGAGCGGGAGGCCTGATCCACCCCTTTCCCTCCAGGGTGCGGCGGGGGGCTGTGGGGCCAAGGGACCCTGGGCTCAGCAAAGGAGGATGGGCAGACAAAGCAAAGCCCGCACCCACGAACCCACTCCTGCCCCACACAAGCTCTGCCTGGGGTCCCCTGCTGTCCTCTCAGCCAGAACGGCTGCACTATCCAAGCCTGCTCTGATGTGGGCTGCCTGGGAAGCCCCCCTCCCACATTGCTGCCCTGCTCTCCCCCAGCCCCAGGGCAGAGTCTGTGTTCACACCTCTCTTTGGCCCCACTTGGGAAGGCAACCTCTTGCCTCACAGGGCCCTGCTTGCCAAGCTGGGGGGGTCTGGCGAGGGGTCTGGTGCTGTTGCACTCTCCTTGCCCTCAAGGGGCTGGTGTCTGTGCAGTTCCTCCCTCACCGACACTTCCCGTTTCCTCTTCCCTTTGAGGTGCCCTGGAGGACCTGGAGACGGCACTGCGGCTGAGCAAAGGGACCGGCTCTGTGGCGTGCCAGGGTTTCGTGCAGCGGGGGCTGATCCGGCGCTTGCAAGGCCAAGAGGAGGAGGCCTGGGGAGATTTTGAGCGGGCTGCCCAGCTGGGCAGCGCCTTCGCCCGCCAGCTGCTGGTCCAGATGAATCCTTACGCCGCCCTCTGCAACCAGATGCTGTCTGAGGTGATGAGGCAGCTGCACAGCCCAAGCCAGGAGGAGCCCCGGCTGGGGCAGCCGGAGTGAGTCTCCCTTCCTCTGCCTCTCACGGGGGGCAAGGCCCCCTGTCACTTCTCCCACCCCTATGGGGCCTTTGGCAAGGGGAAGGGAGGGGAGGGTGTCTTGGCTGAATAAAATGCCTTTGCCAAGTGTGTTGCCATTCTGTCCTCACTACTCTCGAGTTGAAAATGACCAGAGTTTCCCCCATTCAGCCCCACCATGGTGTCAGGCAGCCACCCACCCCACGTGCCCCTGGGGCAAATACTGGTGGAGCAGAAGAGGCTTCCTTGTTCATGGGGAAGGGGGTCCACAAGTGGGAGGCATGGCCTGGAGAGCGGCCCCAGCAGGAGGCCTGGGTTGGGGTTCCCTGCCCAGCTTCTCCTGAGAAATGAAGGTGCTGCCTCAGAGACCCGGCCAGCCCTCAGGGTTCCCTCTGTCTAGGCTTATAGGGGAAGCACTGGCTGGCAGCCCCGGCTCTCTCACGAAGGGACTTTGGGGGGACTCCTGCCAGTGGCGTGCGCGCTCACAGATGGTTCATGTGTTTGTACGCTTCTTTCTGGACAGGGTGCATGGGGCTATTCGCTGGCCCTTTGTGGCCCCACAACCTCCCCCTCCATCATGGTCAAGCCCTGGGAGTGCCCCCTGCGGCTGCTCCCTCTGGGCTTGGCAGGCGGTTCAGACGACGAGGCTGCCACACATCACTGTTGTCTTTGTTCCAAGAGGAAGGAAAATGACTGCACTGCCTCCCTTCCCGACCAGTAAGGACCACCCACAGCAGCCCCTCCTTCCCTGGGACTGGAGGGCTGATGGGGTGGGGGGGTACAGAACCACATGGGCAGAAATAGGCCAAGTGGGGAATCGAACTCGGATATCCAGGGTCATAGTCCACTGCTCAAACCACTACACTGTTTTTGGACTACAAAGCCCAGAACTCCCCAGGAGAGGGAGGCTGCAAAACTAGTGTGTGTATTTTCCTGGATGGGTGGGGGGATTTTGCTGGGACCACAAGTCCCAGAATGTCATCTTGTAGGTGAGCTTTTGTACCTCCCTCTTCGAGCTGGAAAAAACAAACAGCAGAAATACTGCAGGTTTTGAATTTTAAAAGCGTGCCTTTGAATGTGGCCTCCTTCTTTCGGCTGGTGAATAAATCGATGCCGTCGGTCTTCTGGTCAAGATGCTTCGCGTGAGGAACCCCTGTCCAGCTTCCTGCATTAAAGAAGCACTGACCTGTGACCTTTTAAAGGCTGTCTCTGCCTCTCCCACTCTGATTTTTTTGTGGGTTTCGGATCAGACAGATCTCCCCCCGCCTCCTGCAGCCTCCCGAAACCCTCCTCTGGTGCCCCTTCTTCCTTCCTTCCTTCCTTCCTTCCTTCCTTCCTTCCTTCCTTCCTTCCTTCCAACACCCCCCAACATGGTTTCCCCACCCTCCCCCGGTTGCCCAGACTGCCAGGGAGAACTGGAATGTCCCACTGAGGGACCACTGGGCATGGAGATCTCAGCGCCTCTGGAACCCGCCCCCCAGCTTTCCTCTCCTCTGCTTCCACCCTCTGCACCGTGGCTTCCCGAACCAGATGCACAGGCCAGCAGTTCAGGCGGACTGCTCCTGCTCTGGAGGACCCTCTTCCCTGGCAAGGGGAGAGAGAGGCCCTCCCAGGTCAAGAAAACTTGTCTCCTCATCTTCTTCCCTGCCCCCTAAGACAGCTTCCCCGCCCTCCAAGGGTTGCCCGCTTTGCCAGGTAGACTTCTGTGGTTGCTGGAGGGAGTAGGGTGACAGCCCTTTCTCTCTCCCTATGCATTGGGGACCCTCCCCCTTGTGCCTCTTCTTTCACTCCCCCCCCCACTATGGCTTCCCAAACCTGAAGTAGACACCCACAGCTCCAGACAGTGCTCCTGCTCGTGGTGGATCCGCCTTGCTGGTGAGAGGTGAGTAAAGGTTTCCACGGGTCAGGTCCCCACCCCTGTGGTCTTTCTTTCACCTCCCAACATTTTGTCCACCCTTCCACCTTTTATCCAGTTGCAGGTAGACCTCTCCAGCTGCTGGAGGCTCGTCCAAGATGGCGGGGGGACTGGCTTTCCAGCCTCTGGGACCCTCCCTCACTTGTGCCTCCTCTTCCTTTCATCCTCCCCCATGCAGCATTGTATTATGCAAGGACATAAATGCTATAAAAGAATATTAATATATACGCATAAAGACACACATGCACCCATATACATGGTAGAGGTTGTACTCTGCACAGCAGCATTTCTGCGTTTACCAATGTGCCCAGAAACTGAAGCCTGTAGGTTCTCCTAACCTCTGGGCTTGCCCTTAGAGTTCCCTCCTCCTGTGCATCCCTCTCTCTCCTCCGGGGGCAGATGGGGGGACACAGACTGGGGGACTATCCCCCAGAATCCCCCAGGCGGCCGGCCGGCCTCCGCCTCCGCCTCCCCCCTCCCTCTCACCGCAGCAGGAAACAGGCGGGAGGCGCGCCCGCGCGTGGGAAAAACAGGGGGAGGGTTTGCTGACGAGACACGCGCACGCCGCGTGCAGGCAGGGCGGCCAATGGGAAACTCCAGGCGACGGGGGGCGGGGCAGGGGCAAAAAGGCGGGCGAAAAGGCGCTCCGTCGCCTGACGGAGAGAGCGCGAGGACACACTGAGGCAGCAGTTCTGCGCATGCGGATTAGCACTCCCCTGCCCGCCTTTTCTGCACACCTGTCAGCAAGGCGCTGATGGGCAGGGACGAGGACCAATGGGAGCCTGAGGAAGAGGGGGGCGGGACAGGAGAAGGGAGAGAATCTCCTGAGGGAAAGAAACAGCTGGGAGCGGAGGGGTTTCGCCGGTGGAAGGCGCCGGCCCGGAGCGAGCGGGAGTGGAAAGGGGAAACTGAGGCGCCGAGCGGCTCGGAGGAAGCGGCCGAAGGTGGGGAAAGAGCGGGGGAGGTGCCGCCGCCTCCTCGTCCTTCATGAGGGGGCGGGCACTCGCCCGCCCGCCCGCCCGCCCGCCCGCTCGCTGGGAAAGAAATTTGGAAGGGGGCTGAGAAGAAACTTTTTAGGCGGAAGCTCTCTTTCTCGGCGCCGGGCGGAGAAGGGCTTCTGAGGCGCAGAAGGGAATAGGAGGGCGAGGAAAAGGGAGGGCGCCGAGGGAGAAGGCGGGCCGGAGAGTGAGAGGACGGAGCAGCGTCGGGGAAAGGGGGGTTTCGGTGCCCTGAGGGGGCGGGAGAGGCGGTGGGGAGGAAAGGAGGGGAAGCCGTCGCCCGGGAAACGTGGGGCCTCCCCATGGGGTTTGTGTGGGAAAGACGTGAAGAAAACGGCAACGGGGAGCCGAGGGGAAGGGAAAAGGCGGCGGAAAAGGCGGCTGAAGGGGTGGAAAGAGCGCGGAGGGGCGGAGGGGAGGGCGGGGCGGACGGGGAACTGAGGCCGCGAAGGAAGGGCGGCCAGGCGGGCTGGGCGAGGAAGGGAAAAGGGGGCTGGAAGGAAGGAAGGGCCTCGCCTATTTGTACTTATCTGATGGTTGTATTTTAATCTATCTATCTCTATTCCTATTTTTTCTGTTTTTTTTTAATTGGTGCCCTGTTTTATTTCTTCGCAGAGGACTCAAAGCAATGTGCAATTCGAGGATTTTGGAAAACGAAGAAAGCACGAACAGAGAAAAGAAAAAGAAAAGAAAGCCGAGGTGAGAATGGGAAAGACAGGAAAAGAAGGAGCAAAGAGAAGAAAAAAGTATTTTTATTTTCTGTGTTTAGATAATATATCCTGCTTAGGACTGGGTAGGAGGAGAGTGAGCCTTCCAAAGGCAGAACTGAGGGAGCCTCTTGTGGGGAAAAAGGGAGTAGGAATTAAAATGGAAAATCTTAAGATAAAATTTTGATTCTTAAAATTTATACTAAATTAAATCTTATTTAACATTTAATACTTAATTTGACAATTTTATTAAAAGAATGAATAATTTTATCTTATTGCCTTTTAAAATGAAGTTTTGTAGTAAAAATGAAGTGCCCCAAAGCTGCACAGATTGAATAGGAGCGTAATCTTTCATCATCAGAAATAATCAAGCAGAGGAAAATTAAGACTACATGAGGTGACAGTTTCAGGAAATTGGAGGCACACAGGTTAGTGTGGGGATGAGGAGTCAGGCTAAAACAACATAATACTGAGGGGGCGGTATAAGTGTTAAGAAATATGTATAATTTTGTAAGGCTGCCAAGGCTCTTTTATTAAAATAAAGAGCAGTTAATCCACTTTGTTCATTCTTAAAAACATTTCCAAACACAGGGAATGTTTGCTCTGTGTTTTACCACAGTATCTTTGTTTCTGTTGTAGTCATTCATTTTACCAAATAATTATCCTCATTAAGCTTCTAATATTTTTTCAGGATTTAATACTTATTTATTTTAGTATAGAGATACAAGCAGACTGTTGCACAACTATAGAGAAATTATTTTGCAACAGTCCCACCAGGAACTTTATTGTGAGCTGGTATTTCTTTGTTCCAATGGCCTCTTGTGTTTAAAGATGCAGAAAGTATATGTGGGAAAAGAAACAAAGGACAGCTCTTGGTCCAATGCAATATAACACTGTTTATTTGTATTAATAGAGGGATGCTGTTTCTTCCCTCCTTCAAATGAAATGGGACAAGCTCTTGGAAACCAGCAGCAACAGCAGTTTAAAAATGACAGAGCCACACAGAAGAGCAGTGGAGATCTTGTCCAGCCTCAAGGATAATGTTGCACGAATGCACAATGGCTCCCATACGTAGAGTAGGTCTTCACACTCCTTTGATTTGCTATTAAGTGTGTTGAAGCAGTTTGGGGGTTCTAGAAAGAATTTGCAAGCAGTGTCAAAGGAGGTGTCTCCCACATTCTTAGCTAGACTTGAGATGCCACTGAGCAAGTGAAGAGTAAGAGCTTGGGCACCCTCACTTCTGTTGCTCTGGATAAATCCACATTGCAGGCTTGGTGCCTGCCTGTCTGATGTAACAGACTGAAAACTGCAGCAGTGCTGCTCTGAGAATAAGTCAAGGTGATAAAATATATGTATTTAGTAGACCAAATTAAGAATCATCCTGCTGCTTTTCAAAGGTGCCCTCCCTCACAAATACATACACACTGAAACATAAACTCCCCTTTTTTCCATAGTCAGCCCACCATGTAGCACAGACTTCCTCAAGACTAGAAAGGAAAAGCAGTAGGGAAAAAAGCTCTCTGGGAGCATCTTTGAAACAAACTGACTGAGTTTAGCGTGAGTGTGGGTTTCAGTCCACTTCTTAAAATGTACTGATGACCTTACTGTTAAAGCCCCAGGTACTGAAGCCACTGGCATTTCCTCAAGTCTCATAGTGGTTCTTCCTTTCTTAAATCAGCTCCAAAACTGAAGAACCGAAGAGATATGTATGCGGTTTGACAATGACTCTTTAAAACTAAGTAGTAAAATCAACATTGGAAAAATATAGCTGATGTGGAGCAAAATGTTTGGGAAGAGTGAGGGCTTCTTTCTGGTTGAGGCAATGCAATGACTCCTCTTCTTCTTGAAGAAGTCCTACACATCCTAATTAAAAAGAACAAAAAAAAAATTTACTGACCAAAAAAAAAAAAAGAAGGAAAAGGGCATCTCTGGATTTCTTACTGTTTCTCTTTAACTGTTGCTGGTGGGAAGCTATTACAGTTACAGACTATTTCTGCTTTGGTTGATGAGACAGTTTGCAATGATTACAAAACCAAATACAGATTTAAAACTTCAGAGAGAGACTGAGGCCTCATGCATAACATGTTAATGTACAATGTCGTCTTTCTCTTCCTCCGTTACGCACAATAAGTGACTCAAGTGCCTTCCTTGGAGACTGGAGGACTCTCCTTTGGAGATCTCTAAGCCAAGGTTCAGTGGCCAGCTCTCAAGGATGCTTTACTGTGGATCCCTGCCCTGCCAGAGGTTGGTCTAAATGACCTGTGAGATTCCTGCTAAGAGAATTCTGTACATGGGATTCCTGAGCCATCTTCTTCCCAAGCCCCAAAGTATTGAGAGATACTTCCAGGACTTTATATAGTGGAGAATGTAATAAAGAATCATGGAGTGATAACTGTAAAATAATGATTGAAAAAGTAAAAGAAAAATCAGGGTATGAAGATGTGATAAAATGCGATTAAAATTATATCCCATGTCTCTAAAAAAAATGGGGTCTGGATCCTCTATCAGTTGTTGGGGGGGTTGGATTGGTTGAAAAAGCATTGTTAAAAAAAATTTCTTGTAATAACATTGTAATACAGTGTATATTAATTATATTAACTAAGCATGTGATTTATAATAAAATGAAAAAAAAAGTGATAAAAAGCAAACCAGCAGAGGCCTTCCCCCAGAGCCTGTGCTGGGGCAGCCCCATTCTCCAGGCTTGGCTGTAGTTCTTCAATGCTACATTGGAGGGGTCTCCCCAGGAGCTGCAGGTGACAGCCGGTGGTGTTCTGTCAGGCTTTGGTTTTAGTCTGGCTTTTAGCAGGTTGTTTTTGCTGTCAGTCTGTTTTTATTTGCTTATTCAAGTAATTGGTTAGTTTGGCAGTTTGAGAAATGTCTTGGTTTGTTGAGGCACTCTTCTGTGGGTCTGAGAACAGGTGCTTGTACTAGAGGGCTTGGCTGTGGTTTTCTGTTCTGGTAGGAGCTGGAGGTGCGATCTGTGGGGTTTTCTTAACGTTCTGCTTAGATGTCTGGTGTGCGTGTGCCATTGGCATGTGCTGCGGTGTTAAGAAACTGAGGTTGTTGTGTGGATTGTTGCAGATGGTATTGTAGTGGAAATAACAGAACTCTGCTAATTGTCACCCACATATCCCAAGGGAGACCATTCCAGTGTGGCATCAAAGAGTTAAGCTGATTCTGGAGAATAATGTTGCCCTTACTGAGGCTCTGGGTGGGAGACCTTTGCTTGCCTTTAGATAGCCTCCCACTATTAAACAACTGCTTGCTTGCAGATGGACACACACATGAATGGTGATACAGAGTACAAGAAATTGCTAAAAATAAAAGTACACACATAAAAGAACAACAAATGAAAATGATTGGTAAATAGTACAGAACACCCCATCAAATGATATCTGTAAATGGTAATTTCTTACCAAAATGTTGGCATGGATGTGGAGCTAAAGATATTTATATATGTATATATACATGGTGGGGAGTGTCCATTTATTCAGGAATTTTGGAAAGAGGTTAAGAAACAAATAAATATGATAGGGAGAGAGGTTCAATTAAGTAAAGAAAATTGTTTAACCCTGAACTTAGGGATAATAGGTTTAAATAAGAATGAAAATTATATAGCAAAAAAAAATTACAAGCTGCTCATGCTGTTATTGCTTTAGGGTGCAAAAAGAAATCAAAATGTAATGAATTTTGTGTGAAAATATATAAAAGAAGCTATATTATTTGACTTTCTTGGGGAAGGAGGTTAAAGTATAGTGAACAATGTAGTTATCATGGGTGATAACTGTAAAATAATGATTGAGAAAATAAAAGAAAAATCAGAGTATGAAGATGTGTTAAGTGTGATTAAAATTATATCCCATGTCTCTACAAAAAAGCTTTTTGATACAAATGGGGTCTGGATTTGGGGCATCCCACTGACAGTGGGACTAACAATGCAGGCCCTAGTAAGCATCACCCACAATGCCAAGGGTACGTTCACTTGCTCGCCCTCCAGCACCATACACGCCCTCCGTGGCTGGGAATGCCCCTCTGTGTTCGGAGTTGGACTAACTGTCAGTCTCTGCTCCAGCATACAGATGCGGAGCACCCTGATTGCAGAAGTGGCAGAGCCCCAAAATACATGGCAGAGTGTTTTATCTTGCCTGTTCATTCATTCTCCAGCATAGATGTTTTGGAAGAAAAAAATTAGAAATGAAGAGGGAAAAGAGGAATACATAGACTGAGGTGCATTCACAAATTGGCATATATTTTCTTAGGTATGAACAGAGATAATGTGGGGGGTTTGTTTGTCCATTCTACATTTATTAGTATAGAGGTTCCATCTCAGTGACATAAGAAAAGGGTTCTCTTCAAGGGAATTAAGTTTTGGATCAGAGGATTTGTTTACACACCTCAAAACAAAGATATGTCTAACAGACCTGTTAATGCATTAGTTTCTGCACTGATCCTGCCTACACTACTGAGTAACCCCTTCAATACTTCTGGCTTTTGTATGACCTCCATCAATGCATCTCAAGTGGACTGAAATCCATGACAGCTCGTTCTGAAGTAAAGCACTTCCTGTGAAAAGTGCAGCTAGATTCCTTTTCCTTCCCTTTTATGTGCATAGGGGAAAAGTAGGTAGGGAGACATAGGGTGTGTGTGCAGGTGCTTAAATTTTTACTTTTTTTTTTTTTTACCCACAGTCTGCTCTCTGAGGGGCAGTAATGTTTGTCCCATCGACCATCTCTTTGTACAGCATGGAGTTTCCTGACTTGTAGAGAAGCAAGAAAAGAAGTATTTCTTACTATGCTGGTGAGTAGGATAACATTCAGAATTACTGCCTGATAGTTAATCTCAAGAGCTCAGTGGTAAAACCTAGAATTTTGGCTGGAAAATCCAGTTTGTGCAACACTCAGAATTGTGCTGCTATTCTTCTCTGAGCGAGGAACTAAATGCCCACACAGTTAAAATGATAGCCACCCTCTGATGTAGAAATCAATAAGGAGGGTCATGTTCTAGCAGGAAGGATGTTTTATGGATACTACGTTGTAATGGGGGAAGTCTCAAAATAACACCTCTCTGTTTCAACCCAAACTTAAATGATCAAAGGTGCGTTTCTGTTCTGTTGATTCTTTCCCTCACCAAGAAAATTCTGAGCAGGTCAGCTTTATGCAGGATGGGTAAAATCTCTAGAATACCCAATTAGTTTCCTGATGAAGGAAAAACTCTGGCAAATTGCTCAATTCTGTAATTAGAGAAAATGAGGTTTCATGGGATTGCTGTGGGGTTCAAATTTTAATTTTGAAATTGAATCAGTAACTTTGGCTTCCAAACTCCACTTAAACCAATGGGGGTTATCTCTCTGAACTATCTCTCTGAAGTCCATGTCCGTAAGATAAATGCAATGGTGGCAACTTTGCTATTCTTGGGAGACTTGTGATAACTTGATCCTTCTCCTACTCCTCCTATTAATATTAATTTTGGTAGTATTATACTTAACTGCTCAGTAACCCTTCAATGGATAATTCTTCATGGGCTTAATTATGCAGAAGTTTGGATAATCCGCTTGCATCCAGTAATGTGGCTGGCCTGATGATAATATTAGTGGGAGCTTTGAAACGCTGTGTTTCTAATAGATGCAGATTGTGATACCGGCAGTAAAACTTCCAGTCAAAGGGGGTGGTAACACAGGTGTATGAATTAGCTGTGCTGTTGTTCAGTGATGTGTGAAAGCCATGCGTTCTACTTTCCTGAAAGTCAGCTCCCAGCCATACAGGGGGAATTTCCTGAGACTAATCCAGCATGGGGGTTCTTTTGTTGAAACAGATAGGAAGGTGAGAGATCCATAAATACCTATAAGATTCTAAAATACTTCGAGATCCTAGATAGAAATATGAAAAGGAAAAGCATATACAGAAGAAAGCCTTTTGAAAGAATTAGGGTGTCACGCCTGGGAAATTAACAGGAAAAGATGACTTCCTTCCTTATGGAAGAAGCTCTCTTTTTAGGAGAACGCTTTTTCCTTTATATGAGATGCTAAGAAACATGGAAGGGCAAAGAAAGCGTGGTTCCTCATTCCTGAAAAGCTTCTATACGAATTAAGCTTTTCCCGGAACCACTATATCTGCTCTTAAAAAATGGTTGCGATTACAAACTCGCTCTCTCCAGCTTGATGAGGCAGTTGGGAGAGAGAGAGAGAGAAGAAGGAAGGAAAAAGGGCATCTCTTCGTTTGGGTTGCCTGTTAATGTGACGTGTCTCTAGCCTGCAAGCCTCCTGCAGTCCCCTTTGATTTTCTCCTGTTGGTGCGATCAGGAACTTGTGACAGTTTCGGACTGTTTCCACACCGACTGACCACACAGTTTTTATGAACAAAGCCACCAACCATGTCCTTTAAATGTTAGCGCGGCTTCAGGCCTACCGGTGACATTAGCGTGCACTAAAAGCTACGACTGCCCCTGTTGCGCACATTGAGGCGTCTGAGAGGCAGACTCTCCTTCATGGAGATTTCTAGGGAGAGGTGTGATGGGCGTCTGGCCGGGTTGCTGGACTCCCTGCCGGGGGCTGGACCGGGTGAGCCCTGGGCGCCCATTCCAGCACCCAAAAGTACTTCAGGTGTTAGCAAGGCGTACGGCCTTTTTGTAAGATACTCACGTAGAATAAAATGTAGGACTGCCTGCGACGCAGGGAGGTGACGCAGAGGCCTGCCTTCAAGGCTGGCAGACTCTCCTTCACGGAGGTTTTTTTTTTTTTTTTTTTTTTTTTTTTTTTTTTTTGGGGGGGGGGGGGGGGGGGGGGGGGGGGAAAGGAACAGAGGAGAAGCTTCTCTCTTTATGGGAGATGCTAAGAAACATGGAAGGGCAAAAAAAGGCGTGGTTCCTCATTCCTGAAAAGCTTCTATACGAATTAAGCTTTTCCCGGAACCACTATATCTGCTCTTAAAAAACGGTTGCGATTACAAACTCGCTCTCTCCAGCTTGATGAGGCAGTTGGGAGAAGAGAGGGAGGAAGAAGGAAGGAAAAAGGGCATCTCTTCGTTTGGGTTGCCTGTTAATGTGACGTGTCTCTAGCCTGCAAGCCTCCTGCAGTCCCCTTTGATTTTCTCCTGTTGGTGCGATCAGGAACTTGTGACAGTTTCGGACTGTTTCCACACCGACTGACCACACAGTTTTTATGAACAAAGCCACCAACCATGTCCTTTAAATGTTAGCGCGGCTTCAGGCCTACCGGTGACATTAGCGTGCACTAAAAGCTACGACTGCCCCTGTTGCGCACATTGAGGCGTCTGAGAGGCAGACTCTCCTTCATGGAGATTTCTAGGGAGAGGTGTGATGGGCGTCTGGCCGGGTTGCTGGACTCCCTGCCGGGGGCTGGACCGGGTGAGCCCTGGGCGCCCATTCCAGCACCCAAAAGTACTTCAGGTGTTAGCAAGGCGTACGGCCTTTTTGTAAGATACTCACGTAGAATAAAATGTAGGACTGCCTGCGACGCAGGGAGGGGGACGCAGAGGCCTGCCTTCAAGGCTGGCAGACTCTCCTTCACGGAGGTATTTCTAAGGAGAGGTTTGATGGGCGTCTGGCCGGGTTGCTGGACTCCCTGCCAGGGGCTGGACTAGCCGAGCCTCGGGAACACATCCCGCCCGAGGATTCCCTAACTGGGATCTTTGGCCTCGGTGTGCAATAGCTCTAAATTGTTCGAAGAAACTAGCCTCAGAGCATGTGCAGAACTCAGAATGACAGAGAAGGCATGTTTTGCAGATGCTGCTTACTTAAGGGTCGCTCTGCGTCACAGGGGTGCAGCAGTCCTTTCTTGTTTAGATTTACATTTTCTCTAGGCCACAAGGAAGGACGGCTGCTGCGAGTTCTCCCGCCCCACTAAAGAGCATGGATGTTTGCGAGGGCAGCGGAGAGCCGGACGGTCTGTTTCCCTGCTGTCCGCTGGAATCTCTCCTTGGGCCTTTAAAGCAGGTCTCGTTTACTGGAGGTGGGCAGGTTGCTTGTCCCATCTCTGGTCATATTTAGTCTTCCTTAACTGGGAGGATTCTTAGCAACAGAAAGGATGTCTTTCTTAGTTCATTCATCCGCACCGCTTTCCCTGCCAGGGAGCCAGAGGCGGCTCAGTAAAAGTAAACGGCAAGCTTATCTAACGCAGTTACAAAAAAGATTACAAAGAGGAGACGTCAGTGCTTTTAAAGGCAGGTATTTAAAACACCTTTAAAACAGAATGGAGGACATCCAGAATAACAACAGAACACCCCCGTTCTGCTTTCCCGAAAATCCGCATCCCTGGAGGTGGGTGGATGTTCTGAGGAGAATTCTTTTGTTACGTGTCCAGCTGAGATGAGTTCCCCATACTAATGGAAGCTGTTATCTGTGTTCGCGCCCCTGCAGGGGGATTGGAAGTTCGCCAGCGTCCCCGGTCCAACTGCTTCCTTTTCCGGTGTTCCCTGGCCCGGAGGAGGGGTAGTTGCAGGGGGCCTTTTCTGGCAAGTGCTCACTTCTTCCAGAAAATCCACCCATGTCGCAAGGGTGTACGTCTGCACCCGCCCCTGCCCCACGCGACAGTCTGTTGCTAGTCCGCCAGTGCGGTGCCAGGGCAGCTGCCCCCATCTTGACCAGCGTGCCGTTCTTCAAAGGGAATATCGGAAGGAAAAAGGGAACTCTACCGCCGGGTTGCTTGTTGATCAGAAGGCCTTTAGACTCCTCGGACCTTTCTTCGCGGAGCGTCGGTGGAAGCGGACCACGGAGCAGAGAGAGGAGAGCAAGCTCTGTGGGACCAGCCAGGAACTTTGGGGGGGAGATGAGGAGCTTCGGCTGGAGACCAGGTGGAGGAGCAAGGAGAGTCAGGAGGACCCGGAAGGCGGCAGCAGCACCGCTAAGCAGCGGCTTTCCACAAGAGCAAAATCACTGAAAGCCCTTTTCGGGGCTGCTTCAGCTGCTGATGAACAGTGGCTTCACAAAAAGAGCGGAAATCACTGGCGGCCCTTTTCGGGGCTGCTTCAGCTGCTGATAAACAGTGGCGTCACAAAGAGAGCGGAAATCACTGACGGCCCGCTTCGGGGCCGCTTGAGCTCAAATCCCTTCCCTCCCCCTCCCTGCGTGGTCACTACAAGGAGTTTTGCATATCTGCACGCCCGCTCCCCTTACCTCGCAGCTCATTGGCGGACTAGCAACGGCAATATTTGCATGGCACGCTTTGGTCATTAATGTGCCGTTTTTGTTACGGTTGGGCGTGTGACGAAAGACTCTTCTCAGAAATTTTGCCCACTTCCAGGGGACTGACTTTTGGGTAGACACGTCTTGCTTTCACACCAACCCAGCTGCCCCACACAGCTGTCCTTTTAGTGCAGCTCTGAGCAGGCTTACGGCCGCTCTCACAGTTGGCCTTGCTCAGGATCCCCTCAGCTTTCGCTCCCGCTACCACTGCCGAGTCAACTCTGTTTAAAGCTGAGGCCGTCGACTACCTGGGAAAAAGTGGGTTGGGATTCATGAATGCTCACGCAAACCTAAGCCTGCTGGTGTGGTAGGTGAGGGTAGATTCCCTCCCTCCCGTCCTCTCTCTGTCTGTTATGCAGCTGGAGGTGGGCACCGGGGATCCCTCCACCTCCAGCGTAATTGTAGGGCTTCCCAAAGTCCGTCCGCAGCCAAAGGGGGGGCGGGGCGGGGACAGTATCGTCCGACGCATCCCCTCGTGGAGCTTCATCCTTCTGAGGCTGAGGGAGTTGGAGATCCTTGAGGGACTCAGTGGGTTTCTGTGACTGAGCCCTGGTCTCCAGAACAGAGCTGAATCTTAACTTCCCGTAATGCAGCTCTGTGTTCAAAGCCAGGCTCAATATGCAAACGTGCATTCATGGTGTGTAGATTCCTTCCTCCCCCAGGAAATTCTAAGTAGGCGAGCACCCTTAGGTCCTTGGGGGACATCTCTGGAATAGCCAGAGGAACGAAAGCATCTTGGGAAGTTGCTCGACTCTGTAATTAGAGGAAACGAGCTGCAAACCTGTCAGCTAGCCGTGGCTCCCTTTCTTTCTGTGGGTCGCCGTGGTCTCCATTCTGATGGATTTTGAAACGGAATCGGTAATCCTGGCTCCCAACTGCCGTGTAAGTCCATGAGGGAGCCATCCTGAACTATATCTTGAGAACAGTGGGACAGTAATTCTAGCGTTCTCCCCACTGCCTGGGGCTTAGCGGAAGCTGCAGAAGCACAGCGTAAGCCCATCTGAGGCATGTACTTTCCTGTCTCTCTGCCCCTCCTCCCCATTTGTAGCATATGGAGTGCTGAATGTAGGAGTATAGAAGGAAGCCCGATGGTGCCTCTCGTTTTATGTCCAGACGCACACGTGGAGTCCGTTCCCACGATGTGAGGCACCTGACATGTTTTCCTCCCTAAGAAATTCACCACCTGCTGTGGTTTGGAGACGCGCCTGCTAACTTAAAGGAAAGGCAGTTCCAGACACGCGGGTAAAACGGAACCAACCAATCCCTTTTACCTAGATGCACAAATGATTTGGAGGCGGTACAGTCCTGGCTTAGCTTATCACGGGATTGTGCCTTGCGAAATCCACAGGACTTCATGTCTTGGGGAGATTGTGGAGCGGGCAGAGGGGGGCCTCAGTAATGGCTAGGATTGTCCCCCAAATGCCCTGCTGAACACTACCCGTATTTGCCTCTTAGCCCTTTTTTACTGTGGCCATTAACTAAGAACTTCTTTTGGCCACCCAAGTCGGGATCAGAGCTTTTGGCGCTTGTAGAAGCCGGGAAAGGCGAACGTGATTCCTCAAGCAGCGTTGATGTGTCATGTAAAAGACACTGAGCAGCAGTTGCTGCTGGAGAGAAATCACTTCCTACAAGATCAGAGAAGACCAGGCAGGATAGGCCATCTGCGTCCAGCTCGTGCTTCGTGCAGAAAATAAAGGCAGAAGCTCGTAAATTTAAGGGTTGTCCAGCCTCTGCACAGCAGCTCTCCTTTGCCTGGTAACGGGTGTTGCCACCTTGGTGCTTCTCCCCGAATCCCTGTCCTCGGTCACCACAGTATCCTGCCTTTCCTTGCAGGGAGCGCGAGGCAGAGTCTGTGCTGCTCCTCCCCTGCGCTGTATCTTTACAGAAGTTCAAGTAGTATTCTCCAGTTAGGGTGAGAGAGAGCGTATCACCCACGTTCGTCCAGGATGTTTTCATGGCGTGGTGAGGACTGGCAGTTTGATAACGGGCCGTGAGGCCCTCCTGGAGGTCTCTTCCAATTTATAAATGTGGATGAGGAGGGGTGGGTCTGTTCTGGGATATTTTTCTCAGATTGATTCTTCAGTTAATTTTTAGCAGGAGCAACCTGGCTTACAATCAAAGTAAAATGCAGGCAAAGATACGCAAACGGAAGAAAAAAGGAGAGAAATGACATGCAATTAATACCGCAGGGTTCTGACCTCCCAATCCTGACGCTAATAAAAAGAAAAAATGATGATATTCTATCATCACAGGTCCAGTTTAATAATCCTACCTGGGACGATGTTCCCCTGCTGCACCGGCAGATCAGTACTCATGGCACACCACGGCATGCGATGATCTTGTTTTCCTTCTGTTTATTGCGTTCATGCTTGTGTTTAATACCATTTGTTTGCTTTTACCAGGTTTTCTAATTGCTGATTTTCACTTGAAATACTCTAACTTCCTTCTGACGTTTTAGCTGAGCAGGGAGCTGGATTTAAAATGGGGGGACCTCGCCTCCAGCAGGCGGGGCATCACGAATTTTGGCTACTTTCAGGTACGCTTTTCGAAAACACTGACTGGACAAAATGTATTGTATTAAGAATGGCAAAAGCAGCAGCAGTTCCGCTGGGTCAGAGGAGAGTCTGATTACTGCGGAAGCAGAGGCAAAGTGATAAAGGGAATACTAAAAGGGTAAGGTAGCACAACAGAAACAAATGCAGTTCACGCAACAAAGGAAAAGGAAAACACGCGAGAGCCCGTTAAGTGAATACAACGGAGCGATAAGCTCTCCTGTCACTTCCGCGCCTCCGCTACAGTAATGTAAGAGTAAAAGGTGTGGAGGGATGTTGGGAGACACAGAATTGTGGGTAAAATATTCTCAAAACTAAGTTGAACGCATGTCGTCTAGCCGCCAAAGTTGAGGTTGACAGAATGCTCTGATTTACAACCCGCGATTTTGGGTGCGTAGTGGTGGCAGCTGTTTATGCCACTGACGATATATTATTTACAGTGGTAAGAAATAGAAGAGCTGAGAATGTATCCCAGAACAGGCTTTTAAAGGGTAAAAAATCAAGGGGCTAAAAACTCCCAGCCTCCCACGTGAACTGGTGGGATGTGAGGGAACAGGAGCTGACCGAGGGATCGCGGCCGGCCCCTCTGGAAAGATGCACCTAATGCATGCCGGCTGTTTTTAAAAAGGGCGTGGTTGGGGTTTCCAAGTTGGGGATCGTTAGAAATGGACTCGTGAATAAAACTCCAGATACTGTTCTGCCCCTGGTAGAGCTTCATAGCGTGACCCCACCTGGAGTACGTCGTAGAGTTCCGATCGCTGCGTTCCACAAGGGCGTTGTATAGAGGTAGATGTAGCAGAAAAAGGGGAAGCAAAACAACCAGATGAAGCGGCAGCTTCCCTCCAGGTTTTTTGAAGACAGGAAAAAGTAAACTTGGGGGGAGAATCTTTGGACCCTTGAGTTCATCTCCTCAGAGTGAATGGTGGGAGATAGAGAAGGGAGAAAAGTAAGTACTGAATGCGTAGCAAGAGCGCAGAATTCTCTGGCCCTGAATGTAGGGACGGTTGCACAAAGTACAAAATTATAGAACCAAGTTAGCGCATAAAATAAGAAGATCTGCTACGAGTCCCCCTGCCCCAGCATGGCGTGTAGATGTTCGCTACAGGCAGCGTGTGCAAGATGGTTGCCCTGCCGCCGCGATCTGAGATCTCCATTCAGGCCGTGGGAGCATCTCTCATATTCCTTGGGTTGCACGTTCCTTCCCTTATCCATTGTCATCCGTTCAACGAGGGAGACGTTTACAGGCGGGGCGTGTCCTTTAAAATTGCCCTGGCGCGTTCTGTGTAGCTCTCTCCCAACCTACGGATGGCACGGCCCCCTTGTTACTCCTGGGCAGCCTCACCTGCGAGATAAGTGCATCCTGCTCCTCCTCCTCGTTAGTATTACATCCCATGCCAGGAGGAAGGTGGGCTATAAATGTCATAAATGAAATAACAAGTATTATACGCTAGGCCAGTTAATACACTTGCGATGCGTTATTCTTGAAGGAGATCCAACACGCTGGAGTTTTGGCAGTCCACTTCTGTGTAAGCGTTGGAGGGGGGCAGCCTAGCCTTAACAATCCTTGTATTTTCTGTTGCACAGCTTTTTCCGTGTCCCGGTTTGTATTTTAGAAAGCCTCTTAGTGCTTGTTACCGTGGCCTTGAAATAGAAATTATTTCATTTTGCCCCCCCACCCTCACCCCCAGAATAAGCTTTGAAATCCAGGGTTTCAAACCCATGCAGATTGCGATACGGGCAGTAAAACCTCCAGTAACTGTGGGTGGTAACACAGGTGTACGAGTTAGCTGGGCTGTTGTTCGTTGACGTGTGAAAGCAGCGCGTTCTACTCACCTGAAAGCCAGTTCCGAGCCATACGTTCCCTCAGTCTCATCCAGAGCGGTGGTTCTCTGGTTGAAGCAGCTCTGAAGCTGAGAGGTTCGTAAGAACGTATGAGATTCTAAACTAGCTCCAAATGCTAAATAGCAAAATAAAAACTTGGAAAGGAAGGGGGTATGCAGAAGAGTCAGTCTGGGAAATGTTTGTCACGCCAGTTTGGGAAAGGAACAGGAGGAGATGACTTCTCTCTTTATGGGAGATGCTAAGAAACATGGAAGGGCAAAGAAGGCGTGGTTCCTCATTCCTGAAAAGCTTCTATACGAATTAAGCTTTTCCCGGAACCACTATATCTGCTCTTAAAAAACGGTTGCGATTACAAACTCGCTCTCTCCAGCTTGATGAGGCAGTTGGGAGAAGAGAGGGAGGAAGAAGGAAGGAAAAAGGGCATCTCTTCGTTTGGGTTGCCTGTTAATGTGACGTGTCTCTAGCCTGCAAGCCTCCTGCAGTCCCCTTTGATTTTCTCCTGTTGGTGCGATCAGGAACTTGTGACAGTTTCGGACTGTTTCCACACCGACTGACCACACAGTTTTTATGAACAAAGCCACCAACCATGTCCTTTAAATGTTAGCGCGGCTTCAGGCCTACCGGTGACATTAGCGTGCACTAAAAGCTACGACTGCCCCTGTTGCGCACATTGAGGCGTCTGAGAGGCAGACTCTCCTTCATGGAGATTTCTAGGGAGAGGTGTGATGGGCGTCTGGCCGGGTTGCTGGACTCCCTGCCGGGGGCTGGACCGGGTGAGCCCTGGGCGCCCATTCCAGCACCCAAAAGTACTTCAGGTGTTAGCAAGGCGTACGGCCTTTTTGTAAGATACTCACGTAGAATAAAATGTAGGACTGCCTGCGACGCAGGGAGGTGACGCAGAGGCCTGCCTTCAAGGCTGGCAGACTCTCCTTCACGGAGGTATTTCTAAGGAGAGGTTTGATGGGCGTCTGGCCGGGTTGCTGGACTCCCTGCCAGGGGCTGGACTAGCCGAGCCTCGGGAACCCATCCCGCCCGAGGATTCCCTAACTGGGGATCTTTGGCCTCGGTGTGCAATAGCTCTAAATTGTTCGAAGAAACTAGCCTCAGAGCATGTGCAGAACTCAGAATGACAGAGAAGGCATGTTTTGCAGATGCTGCTTACTTAAGGGTCGCTCTGCGTCACAGGGGTGCAGCAGTCCTTTCTTGTTTAGATTTACATTTTCTCTAGGCCACAAGGAAGGACGGCTGCTGCGAGTTCTCCCGCCCCACTAAAGAGCATGGATGTTTGCGAGGGCAGCGGAGAGCCGGACGGTCTGTTTCCCTGCTGTCCGCTGGAATCTCTCCTTGGGCCTTTAAAGCAGGTCTCGTTTACTGGAGGTGGGCAGGTTGCTTGTCCCATCTCTGGTCATATTTAGTCTTCCTTAACTGGGAGGATTCTTAGCAACAGAAAGGATGTCTTTCTTAGTTCATTCAATCCGCACCCCGTCTTTCCCCTGCCAGGGAGCCAGAGGCGGCTCAGTAAAAGTAAACGGCAAGCTTATCTAACGCAGTTACAAAAAAGATTACAAAGAGGAGACGTCAGTGCTTTTAAAGGCAGGTATTTAAAACACCTTTAAAACAGAATGGAGGACATCCAGAATAACAACAGAACACCCCCGTTCTGCTTTCCCGAATCCGCATCCCTGGAGGTGGGTGGATGTTCTGAGGAGAATTCTTTTGTTACGTGTCCAGCTGAGATGAGTTCCCCATACTAATGGAAGCTGTTATCTGTGTTCGCGCCCCTGCAGGGGGATTGTAGTTTGCCAGCGTCCCCGGTCCAACTGCTTCCTTTTCCGGTGTTCCCTGGCCCGGAGGAGGGGTAGTTGCAGGGGGCCTTTTCTGGCAAGTGCTCACTTCTTCCAGAAATCCACCCATGTCGCAAGGGTGTACGTCTGCACCCGCCCCTCGCCCCACGCGACAGTCTGTTGCTAGTCCGCCAGTGCGGTGCCAGGGCAGCTGCCCCCATCTTGACCAGCGTGCCGTTCTTCAAAGGGAATATCGGAAGGAAAAAGGGAACTCTACCGCCGGGTTGCTTGTTGATCAGAAGGCCTTTAGACTCCCCGGACCTTTCTTCGCGGAGCGTCGGTGGAAGCGGACCACGGAGCAGAGAGAGGAGAGCAAGCTCTGTGGGACCAGCCAGGAACTTTGGGGGGGAGATGAGGAGCTTCGGCTGGAGACCAGGTGGAGGAGCAAGGAGAGTCAGGAGGACCCGGAAGGCGGCAGCAGCACCGCTAAGCAGCGGCTTTCCACAAGAGCAAAATCACTGAAAGCCCTTTTCGGGGCTGCTTCAGCTGCTGATGAACAGTGGCTTCACAAAAAGAGCGGAAATCACTGGCGGCCCTTTTCGGGGCTGCTTCAGCTGCTGATAAACAGTGGCGTCACAAAGAGAGCGGAAATCACTGACGGCCCGCTTCGGGGCCGCTTGAGCTGAAATCCCTTCCCTCCCCCTCCCTGCGTGGTCACTACAAGGAGTTTTGCATATCTGCACGCCCGCTCCCCTTACCTCGCAGCTCATTGGCGGACTAGCAACGGCAATATTTGCATGGCACGCTTTGGTCATTAATGTGCCGTTTTTGTTACGGTTGGGCGTGTGACGAAAAGACTCTTCTCAGAAATTTTGCCCACTTCCAGGGGACTGACTTTTGGGTAGACACGTCTTGCTTTCACACCAACCCAGCTGCCCCACACAGCTGTCCTTTTAGTGCAGCTCTGAGCAGGCTTACGGCCGCTCTCACAGTTGGCCTTGCTCAGGATCCCCTCAGCTTTCGCTCCCGCTACCACTGCCGAGTCAACTCTGTTTAAAGCTGAGGCCGTCGACTACCTGGGAAAAAGTGGGTTGGGATTCATGAATGCTCACGCAAACCTAAGCCTGCTGGTGTGGTAGGTGAGGGTAGATTCCCTCCCTCCCGTCCTCTCTCTGTCTGTTATGCAGCTGGAGGTGGGCACCGGGGATCCCTCCACCTCCAGCGTAATTGTAGGGCTTCCCAAAGTCCGTCCGCAGCCAAAGGGGGGGCGGGGCGGGGACAGTATCGTCCGACGCATCCCCTCGTGGAGCTTCATCCTTCGCAGGCCAGGATTGTACCCGAAATGCCCTGCTGATCGCTATCTGAGGATTAGAGAGGGCGACTTGCCAAAGTCAATTTCGGGGCGGGAGGGGGACGGTTCCCGCTAAAGGAACAGTGGTGATTGAGAGGAGCTGTAGCACTTTCGTGGATCTGTGGATGTGTACGTGACGCTTGATGGCAACTGAGGGGGTGGGTTTCCGATGTAGAAGCCCACTGGGTCTGCGAGCAGCTGCGCTTCAGAGGCCAGTTCGGGAGACCCGTCGGCAGCGGAAGGAAGGCCGAGTGGTTCACCCGCTGCAGAGCGTCTCCAGGCATCGCGTTGCAAGCGGCGGCCGCGGACCCGGTTGGTTTTCCTGCGTGCTCGGCGCCTCCCCCGCTTAGAGCCAAAAAGCGCTCGGACGCCGGACATCGCAGTAGCAGCCGCCTATCTGGATTGGCGCATTGTGGGACGCAGCCGTCGCCGTCCGTCCCCCGACTGCTGCCGTTGCGAGGCCGAGGAGGACTCCGGCCGTGGACTGGAAGAAACCCGCCGCTGCAAGGAACAGGGCGGGGAGCTCCGCGGGACGCGGCCGGCCTTTCCCTCCTTCGTCTTGCCGCCGCTGCAGAGGGCGGCCCGGCGAGGCAGCGCCCTTCAGGACGGCGCGGGGGCACGTCCGTTCCCGCGGCTTGTCCAAGGTCGACGCCGCCGCCGCCCACAGAGTGCTCGCCTCCGCGTTTTCGCCGCTGACGGAGGATGGCGGACAGACGAGCCCAGCTGCCCTGCCTGCCCCGCCATGGACTGCGCCCACCGCCTCTGCTGAGCCTGTTCGTGCTGCTCTCGGTGGCGCCAGGTGAGGATGGAGGGGGGGGCGCCGGTGGTTCGGTGCCGGAGGGCGTTTTCCGGCCGTCGGCGCGCCGCTGAACTCTGGTCCACTCCCGCGCAGGCACGGCGGAGCCGCAGGGCCCCAGCGCGGCCGCCCCGAGCTCCAGCCCTGGACGCGCGGCCGGGGCGCGGGCCGCCGAGAGCCGCGCCCTCTCCTGCCTGGCGGCGGCGCCCTCACTCGCTTGGTACCTGAACGGCGAGCGCCAGGAGATGGGCGACTCCAGCAGCGTCTCTGTGGCCGCCGGAGAAGGCAGCGGCGTCGGCGACTCCGCTTTCGAGGCCGGCGACAGCAGCAGCTTCGTAGTGACAACGACGCGTCCGCTCAACTGCTCCGCCACCGACCCGGCCTCGGGCCGCGGCTCTAGCGCCTCCGTCCTCCTCAACGTCCAGTGTGAGCCGCGCCTGCCCGTCTCCGTTCTCGCTTCCCTCCCCTCCCCTCCCCTCCCCTCTTTGGCCGCGGGAAGCAGGGAGGGAGTGCCTCTCGGGCGTCGCGGGGGCCGGTCGAGAAGGGGAGGCCCTGCAGCCGCCCCATCTGAGCCGCGCTGCTCGCTCTCCCTTCGTGGGCCTGAGTCAGGGGTCCCTCTCCTCCTCTTCCCTCCCCAACGCAGTTCGGCCTGAGCTAGTCAAGATGGACGCCCACTACCAGGAAGGGGCGGGCAGGGAGCCGGGCCTTCTCCTCGTGCTGTTCGTGCTGGTTGAAGCCCACCCGGCGGCCAGCATCACCTGGGTGGACCAAGATGGGCGGACGATGGTGAACACCTCCCGCTTTCTCATCGTAGACGCCAAGACGTACCCGTGGCTGACCAACCACACCGTCCAGCTCCAGCTCAGCAGTCTTGCCCACAATGTCTCTTTCCGCAGCGCAAACCCCGGGGGCATCACCAACTCCTCACTTCTGCAGCCTGGTAGGGCTCTGGGCAGCCCTGTCATTTAGCGGGGCCCTTGTGGGGAGGGAAACATTCCTGTGGGTACCCCATATCCCTGCTCTAGCCAGACTCGGGGAGCCAGCGGGGTGTAGGGGATGTCTTGCAAAACCAGAGCTTGAAGTCTGAACTTGTGGTGGTCATTGGCTGGACAATGGGCACATCTGTTCCTCAGACTTGTTAAGGCCAGGGGTCATTTGCAGCTCCTCCAGCAATTGGAAGGGGTGCTCAGGGAGAAGAAGAGAGGGAACTGGTTCTCCCCCCAAAGTAGCCAGGACTGGGATACAAGGCACCCTGTGAGTATATTCAGTAGCTGAATCAGAGACATTGGTTCAAAGTGAGGGAGGAGCTGTAGGGAAGCCCTGGTGAGTCTTGGTCCTGGGTTTTCCCTCGCATTGGCTGTCCAGTGACGAACTTTCTCCCTGAGCATGGGCCCCAGAAGGGGGAGGGCCTAGGGAGGGGCTTGAGCTCCCTCTAAGACTAGGCTAGCAGATGTTGAGCCCCTGCCCCAAAATGATCTGTCAAAATTGGATCAACAATATGGGGGTGAGCCTCTTCAGGCAGGATCCATCGAAATGTACAAAATGATCAAATGTGAGGAAGCCTGAAGGCAGGGGCTGCTGCCAAGCCCTTCCAGGAATCATAGAGGTTGCGTGCAGTGCATTCTGTGCTTGTTTGGAGTAAATTGCACCAAATACATGGGAGCTGGTGCTTGGCAGGGTCTTCATATCAAAGGATTCTTGAATGATAGGAGAGAAGCAGTTTGTCTTCCCCCTGAAAGAAGGCAAATCAGTAACAACCTGGCTGCTCATGTTGAGCTCTCCCTTGCTCCTTAATAACCAGGGCTCCTGCCCCTGAAAGAGTTCATGGGACCAAGAGGTTTACTCCTCTTAACTCTTCTGCTGTATGAGATGGGCCTGTTGAGCTGCAGCGCCTCGCAGCCTGTCCAGCTCAGCATGCTGCCTTCTGTGGCCAACTAGAAACCTCATGGGAAGGTAGCACCATCACTATCAGCAAGACCTACAGGCAGACACTCCCCACCCCCTTTATTCCTCAGCAGGTGGTCTGCAGATACACGCTGCTGCTACTGCTGGTGGTGGTTCTGTGTCAGCGAGCACATGACTAGTGGCAGCCACTGACATCTGACGCACTTTCAAAGCCACCCAGAGTAGTGGCCACCTCAGCATTTTCCATATCCCTGGCATGTGTTTCTGGCTTCCCCAGGTCTCCTGGGGGCCCGGGTTGAGCTGCCCCTCCTGGCGCTGGTGGTGGGGACTGCAGCAGCCACGGGGACATTCTTGTGCCTCGGGGCGCTCGTCAGCTGCCTGGTCTACCAGAAGGGCAAGAAGGTGGCGGCAGCAGCAGGTGAGTGCCGGGGCTGCGAGTGCCACCCAGGGCTGCCAGTGGGCCCTGGCCTGCCGTTCAGGAGGCCTGATAAACCCTCTCTTTCTTTTGCTGCAGGACTCTCTTTCCCAGCAGCACTGCCTCTGAGGTAACCTTGCTAGCCATGGGCTTCTCTTCTGGTGGTACTTAAGTTTGGGGTAAAAAAACCTTGTTTGTTCCCTGTCCTCTTCCTGGGGGTTGTCTTCTCTAGGATCCCAAGAGTGACACAGGCAAGTCTGAAACTGCAATCTCTGTGCAGTGGCATCAAAGGCCCTGTGCCTGACCACACCAGGGCCCCCCAAGCAGAATCAGGCAGAAGGGGAGTGGGGGAGAGGCCTCCCTGTGAGGTGATCCTGACTCCAGCCTAAGCTGACCGGGGGGGGGGTCAGGCGTTTGCCCCTTGCTTTGCCCAGGCTCACTTGCTGTCTTTGCTCTTGCCACAGGGACTCCAACAATCTGAAGTCACAGGTGCCCCGCATGCCACGGGCATACATGTCTCTCCCATCCAATCTACAGCTAAATGATCTCACAACTAAGATGAACGGTAAGGGGATGAGACTCTTTATCAGGCGGAGGAGAGTTACGTGAGAAAGGCATAGAAATGCAGATAACTGCTGTTCCTTATGTCCCTTTCTCTCTGCAGCCCAGGACAGAGCAGTTGATGCTCCAGCAGAAGAGGAGGAGCAGGAGAGGGCCCTTTCAGAACCAGAGAACAGCCTGGTCCTTGTAGAGCGAGGTAGGTGGGGGTTGCCCTGACCCCAAGGCTGCAGGAGAAGGGAGCAATGGCAACAGTGGGAGCAGGAGCCCCACGCCATTCCTCTTCTAAGAGGAGAATGTAGAAGCATGAGGTGCCTGAGCCTCTTCTCATGCCAAAGAGGGGCCCCCACTTTCCTGTTTCTTCAAGAGCTGAGAACACTTCTCTGGTCTTGCAGGTTTGGGCCGCTTCCCCATGGTTGGATACATTTATCGAGCCTCCAGCATGAGCAGTGATGAGATCTGGCTGTGACTCCTGGTCCTGCCAATGTGTGGAAAGGCCAGTCGACGTCCAGGGTCTCTCCAGGAATAGGGCAGCGAGAAGGGACCTGCACTCATCTCTGGAGTAGGAGGATCCTGCACATGGTGCTGAGGTGCTCCTTGTGGTTCCAAGAAGACTTGGCTGGGGCTCCTGCGCAAGAGGAACTGAGGGTTGGCTCCCTCTCCAGCCAGGGATGCTGCACGCTGTGAGAACAATGACACCAGAGGCCAGCACTGTACCTCCCCCGACCGCTACAGATCCCATCAGTAGCCCTGCTTCTCCCCTCAGCGTGGCTTTTTTTATTCCTTCCCTTCCCCAACCCTTCAGGGAGACTCCAGCTGCATGCAGATAGGTGCCTGTCCTTTCCCTCAGCAGGCCAGCTAAGTTGCTGGGAAACTGGTCAAACTTGGCTGCTGCCCATCTGAAGCACGTTGCTTTGCAGCTTCTGCACTTTTTTACATAAATGGCTGTGCTTGTATGCACAGCCTTGACTCCCTCCAGCTGAAAAGGCTAAGCTCATCCCCGCCACTGGGCAGGGCCAATGGTGGGAACCAAATTTCAAGTAAGGTATCTAATGCTGTTCATACTTAACATTAAACAAATTCTGGGAATAACAGAAAATCCAAGGTGTGCAGTCATTGGAGGCGTACCCATAGGCAGGCTTGCCAACGCTCATGAGGTGTGCTGTAGCCCAAGAACTGCTTGGGGAGTGAAGGGCCAAATAACTGAAATGTCACTATGCCAGCACTGAGCAAGGAGCAAAGAAAAATTTCACCAGCCACAACTCTTACATCTTTGAGGGGGAAGAAGAGATCTTACTTCCTGTAATGTATGGAAAGTGCTTCCAGTTCCTCCAAGCATACACAAGGCCTCTCAGCAGAAAAACTGTGCTTGGTCTGCACTGCAGTTAAGCTGGGTCGGTACCCCAAGATGGTTCTGGAATTCACAGACAAAAGTGCAATTTCCCTCCCAAGGACAAAGCAGTACCTGGAGCAAAACTTTACTGAAGGAACTCCCTCTCAAAGGATATACAAAGCATGAAAAATACTGAACATCTTCCGGTTCAAAGCCCAAGGGCACAGGGCCTGCAAGTTGGATCCCTGCTTAAACCCTCCCTTCCACCTGGTAGCCTGGGGCCACTCCACTCTGTTTCTTCTGGCCTTCCCTGAGCAGAAGCCTGCAAATGAGACCGCTGCCCCAAGTATTTTTTTTTCAGATGACTCCCTCCTAAGGCTGATGGGTTCTCAGGTGAAGCTCAGGATGTCTGGTTCTCCAGCCTGGGAGAGGGGGTTGGAAGGAGGACTTCCAGCCTTCTTGCCCTCAGCCAGAGCCTTGAAGTGCTGAAAGAAAAGATGGGGAGGGGATCCTTGGATGGGCCCTTCTCTCCACAGCCCCTTCTGCCTGGAGGAAGTCCACTGTTCAGGCTCACAAAAGGGTGGCACCTACAGGCAGCCCCCAACCCCCCCGTATCCTCAGTGCCAGAGCAACACCATCTCTAAGCAACCTCCCACCTACCTGTGAGTTCTTGAATTCAGAGTAGAGTGAGAAAAGAGTGTGCAAGGACTGGATGCGGCTCTTGTAAACAGGAACATCCAAAACAGCTGAGGAACAAATGCCCACCCGCCCAATGGGAACTTTTTAGTTGGAGCCAAACAAAAGACTGGCTACCTGGTTGTGGCAGGTAGCCACAACCTGTGGTTCTACCCAGTGCTGGACAGCTGGGGGCTAAATGTCCTTTGGGGGGGTCTGTCCAGTAGTTAAAGCTACACATACAACCGAGGGGTGGGCTAGCATAAAGAGCCAGGAAAAGTGAGGCCCGGCTTGAGTACTCACCACAGATCATGTCTGTGTATTCTGCAAGGCTAGCATCAATGTCTGCCGTGGGAAGGCTCACCTGAAGGGCAGAAAAGAGGCTCAGGGACAGCCTGGAAACCAGTCGGCCCCTCAGAGGTTATGTGCTGGTGCGCTTCCCACGGGAAGCTGCTAACAGCAAACCAAACATGCTGGGGTGGCTGAAAGCGGTTGCCCATACTTTTCCCAGGAGCTCTTCAAACTCAGGGGGCCATTCCTGCATCAGCGTCTCAATGTCTGGCATGGGTCTGAAAAGGATAAAGCACGGGCCACCTGAGAAGAAGGCTGATACTCAAAGGCCTTCCTTTGGTGGGAGGAGGTCCCCCTGCCCCCACCCCAACTCAGCCCTGGCCAGGATGTGCGCTTGCCGCACCATGTCAGGAAAAGGAGGCCTACCTGGCATAGTGGACGATGGCAGGGGGCTTGCAGCGGTGGAGTTCACTGATGCTCTCAATCCAGTTGTCAATGGCTTTGGGGTTCTTCTCGGCATTCTCCAGGCTCTTCACTTTAATCTGCTGCTGGAAACAAGGTGGTGCCTATACCAGCCGTGGCTCTAGCAGTGTACATGGAACCAACAGCCACATGCTCCCTACCCCATTCCATATCTAAGAGCAGCTCCCTAGATGCCACCCACAGCTTCCTCCCTACCCAGCTTACGGCCACATTGTGCTGCTTGGAGTTTTCTGTCAGCCAGAGGGAGAGCACGGTGGGATCTGACTGCTTTGTGGAGGGCTCATCCAGCACCAACAGGCCAAGATTATCTGGCTTCCCATCAGGGCGCGGGACCTGAAAAAGAGCCCAAGGTCCTCTTGAGGGGTGATCATATCCATTCTTTTCCCAGGCAAAAGAGTCTGCTCCACAGCATGTCCTCTAGGATGGCGCTCTTCAAAGTGGTGGCCCACAGACCAGTGTTGGTCCATGAAAAATTGGCTGCTGATCTCTGAGAAGCTTACAGGAAAGAAAATGACAACTATAGATAACAGGTACAATCTGTTCCTGGCCCCTGGCACATAGGGGGGTGGTGGTGGTGGAATGGCTGGCCTCCCACATTAATTAGCCTGAGAAACGAGGCTACATGCCAGGGAGCCATGTAGAGCTTCTGAATCTAAGACAGCGTGGCTGTGCCTGCTGAGGCGCCTGGGATGCCGCTAAGTGGCAAGAGCAGGGGCAGAGGCCACAGCTCCACACTGCTGCTCAAGTCGCCCCCCGCCCTCCAGCAGACAGTGGTCTAAATAGGGAAGTGCCAGAAGAAACACTGTACCTTTAAGAAAGCATCAATGTCTCCAACAGCAGGAATAAAGCCTGGAATGAAGGGCTTCAGCTTGTGCTCCAAGTCAATCATTTGTGGGGAATATCTGGGGAATAGACACAGTGAGCAGAAACCCCGGAGGAGGTATGCCTACCTGGGTACGGCAGCCAAGACTGCCCGTATTACCGCTTACCTCCGGATGTACTGGAAAAGCTCTTTGACCTCCCTGGAGACTGGCAGGTAGTTGTAATCTGCTGAGTTGTACGCCCTGGAGAAAGAACCAGCTGTGAGACAGGGCAGGAGGCCATGGAGTCTCTGGGTGGGGTGGGAAGAGTGGGAGGGTCTGCCACGGAGCAGAGCCCACATACAAAGCAACCCTATCCCCAGCCACCTCTTGCAAAAAAAAATATTGCCCTTTGCACAAAAAACACAGAAAAGACGCATGCATTTTTGTACAAACAAGCTCCCTGAAGAGCAAACACCAGAAAATTGCACAAAAATCTTTTCATTCTCAGGGAACAGGAAGGAGACTGCCCCTGTTCTTGTGGCAAGCAGGAACGAAGCAAGGGAAGCCCTGCACCCCTATTCCTCAAACCAGGCTGAGAACCTTCCAGCCTTCCAGACAGGGTGGGAGCGCAACCCCCATCAGCCCAGCCAGCAGAGGGCCAGCACTGAGGGCTGAAGGAGCAGCAAAGCATGGACAGCTGGGGGGCCACAGGTTCCCTAACCCCACCGTGGCCCCCACACAGCCCCACTCTGGCCGTGGAGGCGGCGAAGAACCTCAGGAGCGAGGAGGCTGGGGCAGAGGAGACCCCCGGGGTTCACGGGACGGAGGGAGCCAGGCGGGGTGCCCCTTCTGTCCGGGGTAGCCAATACCCCTCCAGCGGAGCGCCGTGCTCCTCGTCGTCGTCGTCGTCGTCATCGTGCGAGTCCGGTTCGGAGGAGGAGCCGTCGTCCTCGTCCTCCACCCCGTTTCCGCTGAAGTGGCGCTGGGAGGCCAGCTGGCTGCCCTTCTCCTAAGGCAAAGGGGGCGGCCATGAGGGGGTCCTCCTTCCACGGGGGAGAGGGGGCCTGAGCCCCCGCCCCACCCTGCCCCCTCGGGGATGGAGACGGGGGCGCCGGCGGTACCTTCAGCCCCCCCTCGTCGTCCTCGTCCTCGCTGCTGTTCTCGGCCAGGCCCTTGTGGGGGGCGCGGGCGGGGCGCGGGCCTGCAGGAGGGGCGGAGAAAGCGAGCCCTAAGCGGCGGCCGGGGAGGGGGCGCCCCCGGGGCCCCCTCCCCTCCCCTCCCCTCGCCCGCCCGGGCCCACCTGGCTGCGGGGGGCTGGGTGCGTAGATGCTGGCCACGTCCTCCGTCTCGTTGACGTCCAGGCTCTCGTCGTAGGGCTGGTTCTCCACTAGTCGCGTCTGCGAAGAAAGAGCAGCGGGGTGGCGAGGGGCCCCAGCGCCGGGCCTACTGCCGCCCACCCGGCGCGAGCCCACAGGTGGCCCGATGGCACCCCGCCCCGAGGCATCTCCCCGACAAGAGGTCCCCGGGCGCCTCGGGACCTCCCCCGAGCCCCTCTTCAAGCCCTGGCCGCGGTGGGCCCCTCCCCGCCCCCCGCCCGGCCTGGTGGAAACCCCGGAGGCGCGCCTCCTCTGCAGCCCCGTACTTGCAGTCCGGCCTCAGAGGGCTGCGGGGCCGGCGGCGGCGGCGCTCCGGCCATAGCTGTGCTCAGCGGCCCCAGCGAAGCCTGGGCCGCTTCGTCTCCATGGAAACCGTCGGGCTCGCGGCCGGAAAGGGAGGCGCAGCGGCCGCAGCCGGAGGGAATGGGGGGGGCCTGGCGGCCGGCAGCCCTTGCTCCGACGAGGGGCGGGCATACTGAGGGCGACTGTGCGTGCGTGGTGATATCACTTCCGTCTGGGAGACGTGGCTCGGGGCGGCCATCTTGTGTGGCAGTCTCGGGAAGCGGCGGGAGCGGGGACGGAGCGGCCCACGGGAACGGAGACGCCGCCGCCGCCATGGTGAGCGAGTGAATGAGTGAATGAATGGCCGCTCCCTCCAGCCGCCGGCCGGCCTTCTTTCCTGCCCAGTGCGGGGAGGCGTCGCACCCGCGGGCCGGCAGGGCGAGAAGTTCTCGGAGGGCCTCGGTCCCCCTCCTCCCGCCGCCGTGCCGCCCGCCCGCCCTTCTTTCCAGCCGACAGCCCCTCGGGAGGCCGGCCTCTTCCAGCCCAGCCCGGGCGGGTGGCAGCGCCCTTCTCCTCCGCCTGGAGCGGGCCTCGGCTGGGCGCCGCCCCTTCGAGCAGAGCCGAAGGAAGGCCCCGAGGCGCCAGTTGCCGTGTCGCTGGGCCGGGCCTCCCTCCGTGCCCTCCGGCCTGGTCGGGAAGGGGCGACGGGAGGGACCCCCAGCCCCCGTTAGTTCGCGAGGGCGGTTTAGGCCGGAGAAGATGGGCCGTGGCGGCGGCCGGAGGACGTTGCAGCGGGGAGCCCGCGGAGGTGGCCCGGGGCTCGGTCTGCTCTGGGTCCCGTGCGCCCTCTCCGTTGGGAGCGAGCGGAAGAGCCGCCCCGTCGGCGAGCGGGGTTCTGCCTCTGCGGGGGGCGGGGGGCGGGGGGCGGGGGCCGGGTCATTTTTGACCCGACGTGGAAAGCGTTGTTGCTTCTGCTTTTTAAATGCCTCGCTTTCCTCCCGAGGCGCACCCGCCGGTCAGGTTTGCTGCGACAAGTTTCTTTGGGGTTGCCCTGGGTGGCCCCTTGGACGTTTTCCCTTTCCTTGCAAGCCCGGCTGTGGCTGAGCCAGAGAGCGTACCGTTTTCTTATTCAGCCGGGCTGGCCGTGGCGAACCGTGGCTGCAGGCCGCCCCTCCAGCGCCGCAGCCCACCAGGTTGGCTTCCTGGGGACAGGGGAGGGCTGCCGCGCACTGTGCGAGAGGGAGGGGCCGCCAGGCACTGACCTTGGTCTCCTTCTGTGCCTAAGCCTCAGAAACTTCCTCAGCGGCATTATGGAAGGAAGGGGGACCTGGCTGCAGCTTGAGATGTTCCGCAGGCTCTAAGTTGTGCTGGGTATAGGCTGCTGGGAATTGTAGTTGAACACCCTCTGGAGGACTTTGAAATTCCCCCGCCATGGGTTAGGCCAGTGGTTTTTAACCTTTCGCCCTCTGGCCCTTTCGGATTTCTGTTCCCTAGCTCCCTGAGCATGCTGGCTGGGAATTTGGGAACTGAAGTCCAAAACATCTGGAGGACCAAAAGTTGAGAACTGTCGGTTCAGATTGATGACCTATCTAGAGTTCCCTGGAAACAGATCAGATCTTGCTGCAGTTATTTGAGCCCTGGTTATATCTGGGCAAGATTACTAAAGAGTGCTTTAGGTAGGGTTGCTCCTAGAAGACTGTTTAGAAGCTTCAGCTGTCGTTGCGGGGGGCAAGGGGGCTTCACCAGAGCTTGGAAAAATAATTCCTATTACCAAAGAAAGGAACTTACCCAAAGGCTACCTGTTATGGCAGTTGTACATCAGTGGCATACGCTGGCTGTTTTCCCCCAGCTTAATTCAAAAGAACAGTTTTGTCCTTGAAAGTCTTAAATGTTTTGGCACCAACTGGCTTAATGAGCAATTTACACTCGTATGAACTTGTCTGAGTACTAAGATTTGTTATAAATAGTAATAATAGGTTGCAAAGAGATTCTGGAAGGTAGGGTAGGGTGTTACTCAGTCTTTAATGTACTGCTTTAGATTTTAAAAAAATGATAATGGTTTGTTTAAGTTTTTTTTATGGTTCTTTTGTGCCTTTGTTATTAGAAAATTTTGGTTAAGAAATTGGTTTAAATTTTCTGATTTGCCTTTGGGCAATTGTATTTTGAAAGATGACACGTTGCTCTATAAAGGGAATAAGGCAGGGCTGGCAGTTGGACTGATGGAAGCCTTCCACCTGCCTCCTTCACAGGTGCTCTTGGCAGCAGCGGTCTGCACAAAAGCCGGGAAGGCCATCGTCTCGCGCCAGTTTGTGGAGATGACCCGGACCCGCATCGAGGGGCTACTGGCAGCCTTCCCCAAGCTCATGAACACAGGGAAGCAGCATACGTTTGTGGAGACAGAGAGCGTGCGCTACGTCTACCAGCCCATGGAGAAGCTGTACATGGTGCTGATCACCACCAAGAACAGCAACATCTTGGAGGACCTGGAAACTCTTCGGCTTTTCTCCAGAGTGGTGAGGGTCCCATTCCAGACATTGTGCCTTGTGGTCTCCAGAGAGGGCCCTTCTGAGGAGGCTGAGAGGACAGTTGGGTTGTGGGGTTTGTTTCTGTGACAAAACAGAACAGAGACCCCCAGAGGAGTCCTGGCTGTGTTTGCGCTTTTCCTTTGATTATTTTGACCAGTGCAGTTAATTCATGTTGTGGGGAGGTGAATGGTTGGCACTGGCACACACCTGGGGAAGGAAGGCTTTTCCTTGGCTTGGTGGACCAGTTGTCCTTGGGTGTAGTTTTAGGTCAGTGAGCTCTGACTGAAGGCCTTTTTTGGCATAGGCTGGTAGAGAAGTGATGCGGAGATATGTTCAAGGCACCTTTGTTCTATCTCTAATTGGAAGAAAACTCTCCCTGTGGATCACTTAGATTAATATGTGACATCACTTGCGTTGATTGTTTCAGGGAGACGTAGAAAAAAGGAGAATATAGAGCTGCAGAAATCATGGTTTTTTGTGTTCTTTTAAAGTATCAAAGTTTAAGAAACTGTTGTGTGATGGATTTGTTTTGGGAGTGTTGAAATAAAATGTTTCAATTGTATTCATAGCTGTTTCTGTGTAGTTTATGTAAAGCTGCTTTTAAGATGCGCATGTGTATATTTATAGGTTGGGTGATCTGTCTCTGGTAACTGTTAGGTTGTTGATTTAACTGTCCTGGCTGGTTGGGCAGGTGTACCTTTCCTCTCTCGCTACTCCATGTGCGTCTCTCTAGAACCTGAATGCTCAATGAAAGAGAACAAATGTCCCAGATAAAAAATGAAAGTCAAGCATCTTTGAATGGTTTTAAAATAGCCAATTGGATTTGATATGTTATGTAATATTCTGAAAAAAATAAACTGCTAAGAAAGAAAAACATGCGGCTTCTTTTTCTGTTTCCCTCCAGATTCCTGAGTACTGTAGAGCACTAGAAGAGAATGAGATCTCCAGAGCACTGCTTTGATCTAATATTTGCCTTTGATGAGATTGTTGCTCTTGGCTACCGAGAGAATGTCAACCTGGCTCAGATCCGCACATTTACGGAGATGGACTCTCATGAGGAGAAAGTCTTCAGAGCTGTCCGTGAGGTAGGCCACAAACTTCGTATGTTCCCTGTAACCAGATTCTCTTCTTTGCACTTGGTACATTTAGTAAGGGCTAACAGCTTCACTCCACGCATGTTAAGAATCTACGGAATGCCTGTTTCTTGCTCGTTCTCACATTTAGACACAAGAACGCGAGGCCAAGGCCGAAATGCGCCGGAAAGCCAAGGAGCTGCAACAGGCGCGTAGGGATGCTGAGCGCCGGGGAACAAAAGCACCAGGCTTTGGTGGGTTTGGCAGCTCTGCTGTGTCAGGAGGAACCACCGCCACCATGATCACAGAAACCATTATTGAGACTGAGAAGCCCAAAGTGACTCCAATGCCATCCAGGTACAAAAGGGCCCTTGCTGGGCTGGATTCCTAGTAGAGGTGAGGGGCTTGCCACTGAAAGTCCTCTTAGGCTGGTAGTCCAACAGGGCTTCTTTGATCACTGAGCAGTGTGCCTGTTGGCTGAAGGCATGGCTGGCACCTTGCAGAAATGCCTACATGCCAATCGTTTAGCTGGTGAGGCCACTTTAAGGCATGGGAAGAAGGGGAGGGCTGCAGCAGTACCACCACCACCTCTGTGGCCTCTTCGTGGCTCCTTGCCATGCAGCCAAGAGCCTCCCCAGAAGGGTTCTACTTTGTCCTGTTTTTCAGGCCATCTGGCTCCAACAAGGCACTCAAGCTTGGTGCCAAAGGGAAGGAAGTGGACAATTTTGTGGACAAACTGAAATCTGAAGGAGAAAATATCGTTTCCTCTTCTGTTGGGAAGCGGTCCTCAGACACAGCTGCAGTTCTTGCTCCACCCATTAACATGGAAAGGTGAGGGTAGTCTATATTGCCATGTGAGAGGAGCAGGTAACACCTTGAGCTACTACAGCTGGGTTTTGTGTTGACTTACTGGGCTTGGAGCATCTAGCCCAAACCTTTCTTTGTTGGGTAGCAGGGTCTAGGCCTCTTGCAACTTTCTTGGGAGTCGTGCTCTTCCCTGACCTTTCGGGTAGGCGGTATATGGGTACTGGGGTGTCTATCATGTACTAGTTAGTTCCCCATTCAAAGAAAAGAGTTCAGTGTGTTTCAGAAACCATCACCTAGTAACCAACAGAGAAAACAACAGGACGTGTTGAAAAAGTTGCTAAAACTGAAGGAGCAAAAGCTCGGCAGAGTTATATGGCAATACATTTCAGATTTAGCCCACGCAGTGATTCTGTTCGGTAGCTAAGTGTCACAACACAGTTTTCCAAGCAAGGCTCCCCTTCCCTTGTTCTCTTGCCAAGAATTTGACCTTGGAGACTTGACTGGGAGCCTGCACCTAGATTCACAGCCCAGGGTAGACATGACATGTTTCTTGTTGGCAGCACACTAGTGGGCCTGTCCATTCTCATCGTCCCCTTCTGGTACAAAACAAAGCAACACAAGTATTGCATGGCACCAAGGAGCACATGACATGGTATGAATTATATTAATTGCGGGGCATTGTATGGCGGCAAACATCAAAAATGCTTCATGTTGTAATGGCAAATAAGGCACAAAGTAATGTAAAGTGGCAAAGAAGTATTCAGTCACCGGGGTTTCTGGTAAAACCGGTGAATCTGTCAATGGGCAGTTTCCTTACTAATCTCCAGGGTTAGCACGGTATACCGCACAAGTACCAAATGTAGGTCCACAAGCCATACGTATGTCTGGGAGTACAAAGCAGTGTTCTTGTGTAGCGTGAGACTGCTGGGAGTTCTGCACGTGACAGGAGGGTTGGGATGCAGCCACTCTCCCTGCAAGTCATTGGGGACCCAGAGCCCAGGAAGAGAGAAAAGGGAACTGCAAGGTGAGAGTGGCAGGGGGTTAATCTCTCTAGTCCGAGAGAAGGAGGAAGGCCGTAGCTGGCCAAAGGGAAGGAAGCCACGGGCCGTCTCCTCACTGTCCTGGGCTGACAGAGAGAGCTGCGGTGAGCCCAGTGCTTTCTTCTCCAGCGTGCACATGAAAATAGAAGAGAAAATCTCCCTGACCTGCGGCCGGGATGGAGGCCTTCAGAACATGGAGCTTCATGGCATGATCATGCTGCGGATCCTGGATGAAAAATTTGCCCGAATTCGAATCCACGTTGAGAACGAGGACAAGAAGGGGATGCAGCTCCAGGTAAGCAGACTCATAGCCGGCAGAGGTGAAGGTGCTGAGGGATGTAAACTACCCAGAAGCGCCCATCTCAGGGCTCTGCCTGACTGCCCCATTGTCAGTCCTGCAAAGGCTGAGGTCTCCCACTTCGCCGTCCTTCCTGCTGTCCACACTCAGGGAGATTCCCAGTTTTTAGACTGGCAAGGGAGAGTCAGGAGGGAAGAATGCCTCCCTTGCTTGAGGTTTCTTGCTAAAAGCATCCTGTGATCAGAAGATCAGTTCAGGAATTGGCATGTCCAGTTGTGGGGAGGATCCAGGCCTGTACTTTTGGGCAATTTTCATCTTTTGGCACCCAGGAGAAAGAGAGCGTCAAGTGGAAGCAGTCATCTAGGATTTGCAGGGAGGGCAAAGGAGTGTGTGTGGCTTGCAAGCATATGCAACTGATGTCTTTCCCTGGTTTTTCCCTTCAGACTCACCCCAATGTTGACAAGAAGCTTTTTACAGCGGAGTCACTGATAGGCCTGAAGAACCCAGAGAAATCTTTCCCCATAAATAGTGATGTGGGAGTGCTGAAGTGGCGGCTGCAGACAACAGAGGAATCTTTCATCCCCCTGACAAGTGAGTAGCAGGGCGAGCCAAACAAGGAGCTTGAGGGGTCAGAGAACCACCCATGGGAAGCTTCCCCCAGACCACCACAGGCCTCCTTTTTATCAGGCGTTTCCACATCTCTAGAGGGGGGAGCCTGCTGTAGGGTCCACAGTCAGGGGGTGGCTGATGGGGCCCTGTTTTGCCTTAGTTAACTGCTGGCCATCGGAGAGCGGCAGCGGCTGTGATGTCAACATTGAGTATGAACTGCAGGAGGAGAACCTGGAACTGAATGATGTGGTGATCGCCATCCCCCTGCCGTAAGTAGCAGCCACACTGTGTGTGTGTGTGTGAGTGTGTGTGTGTGTGTGTGTGAGAGAGAGAGAGAGAGAGAGAAAGGGAGGGAGGCGGGGGAGTCCTGTGCTGATTTGTTGCCCGTCTGCCTAGGTCTGGCGTGGGCGCTCCTGTAATCGGGGAGATTGATGGGGAGTATCGCCACGACAGCCGGAGGGCCATCCTTGAGTGGTGCTTGCCTGTGATCGATGCCAAAACCAAGAGTGGCAGCCTGGAGTTCAGCATCACCGGGCAGCCCAACGACTTCTTCCCTGTGCGTGTCTCCTTCGTCTCCAAGAAGAACTACTGCAACATCCAGGTGAGCCAGTGGGGACAGGACAAGGTGTGCCTGGGATGGGTGTCCTGGCCTTCTGGGAGCAGCTCCGTTTCCTCAGCAAGGGAACTCTCTTCCCCGTCATGCGGGCAGGGCTCACAGTGCTGCTGCTCTAGACAGCTCTTGTGGTGTCTTCAGGAAAGCACCCTCAGTAGCAACTTGGCAGGTTTCCTTGCACCACCTTCCCTGCCACTCCTTGCCTGGTCTTTCCTGGCTGTAACAAGCAAGGCCTTGATGAGGCATGACTGGTTTAACTGGAGGTGAGTTGGGCTTGTGGGCGCTCCTCTCCTGAAGGTGCATTTTCGAGCCCCCGCCTACCCGGGAGAGGGACCTTCGCCATAGTGGGCTTGCTCTTGGCCTTCCACTCTACAGAGCTCCTTCCTCAAACCACCTCTTCCCACTTTCTCTTGCCTCAGGTTACCAAAGTGACCCAGGTGGACGGCAACAGCCCCGTGAGGTTTTCCACAGAGACCACCTTCCTCGTGGATAAATACGAGATTCTGTAATCCTTGCTGTCGGGAAGAAGCGACCAAGACTGAAGTCTTTGGGGAAAACAGGCTGCAGACTTTCCATGTCAGGAGAGACTGTTAGTTTGCCCACCGACCTTTCCAAGGGCACAGCCAGGCAGGGAGAGACTGCTTGCTTCTCCAGCACAGCTGGCTGGGCCCCTCTGTCTCTGCCTTCTCTCTCCCTACCCTCAAGCTCCCTCCTCCTGTGCTTTCATTCACAGTGTCTCTTCCTGTCCCCACCCCACAAACCCCCAGGGCATCTTTCTCCTTGCTGACCACTTCATGCGCCTTAGGGTGGTGTGGCTAGACCTCTTCCGTATAGATCCCCTTTGGCCATCGTGGGCTCTAAGCACCAACCCGGCAGCTAGCCCCTGTCCAGCACCAACCACTGGCATCGCTCCCTTTCCCAGCCAGCCTGGCCCTGGCGGTGCTGTGCAGCTCCTTCCTGACATCGTCCCCTGAGGGTTTCTCCCTTCCCTTGTTCTTCCGAACGGCCTGCAACTTTGGGGAGGGGAAGGGAGCAGCAAGTGGCATTGGGAGGTGCCCTAAAGAAGTCACCAGCCTCTCCTGCCTTGCCTCTCTGCTGATGCGACTCTTTCCAAAGTGTCCTGGGTGGGATGGGGGGAGCCAGCTCTGTACCATAGGCTAGTATCTATGAATCTGACTGATCCAGCTGTGTTTAAGGGTTGTCTGATGATTTTTAAAATGGGGTTAGTTCCACCATCAAATTAGGATTTTTTTTCTTAAATTTACTTGGACCGTGGGGGAATATTTAAAGAAGGTTTTGTAACCCTGTAAAATAATGTGTTAGGCCTTATAACACATTCCAGCGTGCACACAGAATCCCTGCCCCTGAATCCAATAAAGAGTATTCTGCAAGGAGATGCATGGAGCTGTCCAGCGGCTGAGGGAGTGGGCTCAGCTGGTGGTCTTCGCATGGGAAGGGTGAACACAGCTCTGCCCTATAGGGGAGAATTCGGTGCTCTTGCTTCATGCCTCCTTACAGCTGTCGGTTGGTTGGGGGCAGAGAGAGTGATGCTCTCCTCACTGCTTTGCCCAGCTGGGGACCCAGACACACGCCACACCCGCCTCTGTTGCGGGCGTGATGGACAGTTCGAGAGGCCCATGTGGTCCCTGTGTCCAAGCCATGGTGTCTCCTACGTGGGTGGCCAGAATGGAGCAAGAAGTGTGGAGAGAGACAACAGAAGGCAGAAGACCTTTCTTCCAGAACAGCAGCCCCTGTGCAGGAAGGCTCCAGAGAGGGCCTCCCTAGGCAGGACTGCGTGGCTGGTGTCTCTGCACGGTAGCCTCTGCATGTGTTTTGGCACCACCAGCCCAAGGAAGCGGAAACTGCCCCAGCACTCAGTGGGCCCCAGTGTCTCTGTCTCTCCCCTGGAACCAGCCAAGGGTAACAACGTGCATGGATGAGGCCAAAGGGGAGCAAAGGGTGGGACTGCTCCACAGCTTGCCTGCTTCAGCTAGGGACACTCTTCTTGGGAGGGAGGGGTGATTCAAAGGGATTGCTGAGTGACTGTCCACCCCTTTACATTGGGAAGGATTGTCATCACTCAATGGCCAAGCAGCTTCAACTGTGCCTGGAGAACGTCCCATGTTTTATCTCCAAGTAAGGCTGGGAAAGACGTGCTTTGGAAACAGCAGAGGTCTGTTGGTCACTGCAGTGGAAAGATCTGCGTGGACTATCTGGCCCCTGAAGACCGTGTCCAGTTTTGATGATGAAGTCCAGGGGCTGTATATGGGCCTACCAGTTTGGGATGGGGGGGAGTTTGAGCTTTGCCCCCATCTGAGTGATCCTATGTGAGGCTGTGGTCGCTGTTTGCACGCTGCCATGAGGCTGCGCCTGGCATCCGGGGGCAATGGCTTGTGCATCTGCAGTGCAGGTTAAGCTCAGCAAGATGGAAGAATTTCCCCGCTCCCATTTCCTACTTTTACAAGTGTGAGAGCATGTCTTCGTGTTGCCTTTATGTCCACCATTTTGGAGCTGCTATTCCTTATGGTGTGTTCCCACTCTCGGGCTTAGGCTTCTATTGAATGCAACTTGCCAGGGCTGGGCTCCCCAGAGGTGTTTTGCCTCACCCCTGACACATCAATGATTCTGCCTTTTTGAGCCCGGGTTTCTGATCTGTCTTTTGAAACTTGACTTAGGAGTGAAGGAGGAGAAGGAGTGGGGAGGTGAACAAGAGAAGCCCTCTTCACCTGGATCTGGCAGAGTAGAAAGAACCAAGCGGAAACGAGCCTGGTGTGCGTGTGTCTGTGAGAGAGAGAGAGGAGAGAGATTGACTTGAAAAACAGGTGGGGAAATCAAGGAGCGAGTCCTTTTAAAAGTATTTTATTTCAGCGTGAGCTTTTTTGGATTTCAGTCCACTTCTTCCCAGGCAGGAGCCTGCAACCCCATTGTGTGCATGAAGAAACCAACAGGAAGCCAGGAAAGTACAAGTTAAAATAGACCAGTTAGTCTTGAGGGTGCTGCTGGAGTCCTCTGTTCCTCTTTGCACTGCAACAGGATAGCCCAGCTGTCTCCCCGAAGACATCAAGGCTGGAGTCCGGGCTCAGGCCCTTTCCACACAAAGCCGCGGCAGCGGCGCCCCTGCCTTTCCTCTCACGCCTCCTTCAGAGACCGATCTCCAGATGCTGCAGCTGCTGACCTCCAGGCGTCTGCCGGCCGGCCGGCCCACCCGCCCACAGCAGAACGGCCCAGGAGCTGGCCAGGGAAGGGATAGATTCCTCCTCAAGGGAGGGGCGTGCCTGCACCTCTGTGCACTGCAGGGGAAGTGACTGGGGGCCAGGGGAAGGAAGAGCAGCCAGTGGATCTCGCCCCCACCCACTCCAAGTGATGTAATGTTCAGCTATAATTAGGCTGTCACAGCATGAGCAAATTTGTTTTAACTGGAAAATGTTTGGGGTGTTTTGTGCACTCTTGGGAGAACAGCCAGGCTTGCTGGCTAGAGAGGGGGCCGCCTGATCACACGAAGAAGGTGCCCGAGGACGTGGGTAGGCGAGCATGTTTGCCTAGCTCAGGCTCCGTCAAGGCACCCCCACGCAGGACACTGGGAGGAGACTGGCCTGCTCTGCGGGGGGGGGGGCTGTAAGGACAACTGGAACAAGACAGAGGAGTTTGAATCAGCTACATATTCCTGTCTCCCAAATCGGGGCCTCTGGTAGTTCCTGGAGGGCCATGCCCCTTCTGCCATGACGCCACAGTGTGGGTGTTTCCCATAATTTCTGTGGGACTTGTGTTATGAAAGGTTGGAGCTGCTTCCAAGGCTCAGTTACTGGCAGTTGTCACTGTGGCCTAAAGGAGATGCTGGCATTTCTGGACTGGGGGAGCCAGACTAGGATCCCAGGAGACCCGGGTTTGGATCCTTGCTTGGCCGTGGAAATGTACTGGGTTGACCTTGGGCAAGTCACACTATCTCAGCCTCAGAATAAGAGAAAGCCAAAGCCCCTCTGAATAAATCTTGTCAATTTTGGGAGTCAATGTGGTGTGGCAATTTTGAGTGTTGGACTTGGGCTCCGGGAGACCAGGGTCCGAATTCCCACTCGGCTGTGGAAACTCCCAGGGTTATCTTGGGCAGGTCCCACTCCTCTCTCACCTCAGAGGAAGGCCATGGTAGCAACCTGAAGGTGGCAAGCTGAAGAAACTTGGCCAAGAAATCCCTAGGAGCAGTTGCCAGAAGTCGCTTCAAGGTTCTCTACAAGTCAGTGTGAAGGCACACGGCAACAACAAACTTCTGCACCCATCACTGGAATGAGTACCCCTTGTCTTTGCTCCCTGCCTCACCACTCCTCTGAAATTGGTTTCGCCCTCAGGTGAAAGAGGTTCCCAGCCTTTGCTGCAAGGCCCGTGAGGCGCTCTGGCACTTGCTTGCTGTGGCTGTTGCCTCAGCCCTTTTCTGGAAGGCCTACAGAGGGAGGAGAAGGCCATGGCGGCTGCAGCAGCTGCCTTGTGTTCTCGTGCCCCAGGAAGGAGTCACGGGGGCACAGCTGCACAGCCTGTTTTGTAACAGCGCATGGGGACTGATAGGCTCCAGATGTTGCTAGAGGTCCAGGGTCCAGCAAGCTTCGATTGTGGGAAAAGGGGGAAGGTTTGACTGGGGTGGGCTGAATCTCTGCCCTGTCCTTCCGTTCCTAGCTGGAAGGCCCGCTGGCTCCATCCGTGGGGGCGGAAGCAGCATCGGGGTGAAGTCAGGGCTCTGCCTGGCTCTGAGAGAGAGGCTTCAATGGCAGGAAAGGCTCAGAATGAACTTCCAAGTTGCACTGGGACAGACATGTCGGCCCAAATTGTGTGTGGCTGGGGCAGGGGTTGGGGTGGCCAGGGGTCTGTCTTTGGCCCCTTTCCCACTCCCATGCCCAAGGGTTCCCTGAGACATTCCTTTCGGAATTGTCCAAGGCAGGATGAGCCAGGCAAGGAGGAGCTGCTCTGGGGCTTCTTGCTACACTTTGTCCAAATACATAAGTCAAGAGGGAGCAAAAATATGCTGAGCTTCTGCCTGCATGGACTGTGGGGAGGTGAATAGGCAGAACAGGTCCCGAGCACAGCCAGGTCCCCCACCCTGTAAAAAAGTTCTCTGAGGACAGAGCAGAAGATTTTGGGGCAGAGGGGCATGCGGATGAGGATGGCTGTTATCTCCTTTAAATGACTTTGGCAGCAATGGGGCCCCTCCCATTCTGTACCAAGGAGACCTCACACACCTTCTAGAGGTTCTCTTGAACCCAAGACATCTCAGACATAACATGTTCAAATCCTGTAGATACAAGATAGTGTCTGGGTCACAGGAAGTCACAACGCCACTCTGGTCTGCTTGGGTGGGAGCTCACCCGGAGGATACTGCTCATAGGGTAGAAAAGATCTTGACTCCAGAGGAGGGTGACCAAGAGGGTCTGTGGGCTGGGAACCAGCAAGCCCTCCAAGGGCGGGCTTAGGCAGCTGAGCACATTTCCCTGGAGAAGAGGAGATGGAGCCATGAAAGGACAGATACACTTTCAATTTTTTTTTAATTACCTAAAGGACTGTCAAGACGAAAAACAGAGCAAGCTTGTCTTCTGCTGTTTCGAGAGGGTAGGACCCTGTAGAGAACTAGGCCTCTGCTGCCAGGAAGATGGGTTCTAGAGTTCTTTTAGCTCATGGCCAAACTTTAGTAGCTGCTCAGTGGCATGAAAGAGTTAACTTTCTTGTTGGATGCTTCTTGCATTCCTTTGGAGATTTGCTCCATTCTTATGGCTTTGGGGCAGGAAATGGGCCACACTAGCGCGCTTTGAGGCCGTGTTCTATTAATTTTGATTTTCTTTGTTTGCTTCTGCCCCCGGTAACCTTTGGGGATCCATCCTCTCTTTGCCTTGGCTCGGAGGCAGTGTGCCCAACCCAGATGTCCCACATGTGGTCAGCAACAGAGATTTCTTCTGGTTGCCAGCCGAGGGACACTCCCCGTAGTCGTTGCCTGGGGGCTCCGTTCTGCCCTTGGCCGTAAGGGGCTCTGGGGCCCATCAGCTGAAGGGCCCGGACGCTCTGCCCTTTACCATCTGCTGCGCCTCCAACTACCCAAAAGCTGATGCCACACCGGTAACGCGTGCCAGTATCTGACACTGGAAAAGCCCTGGGGAGGCCTGGAGGTACAGCCAGTTTGGGAGCAAGAGAGACCCAAATCCCAAGGGAAGCTGACTGCTACGGGAAAGGAGATTTCGGGTCAGCAGCGGCACCCAATCTCTAGGAAGGTTCTGGGCTCTCCTTCCCCGACAGTGGTCAAGCAGAGGTTGGACCTCCTCCCGGGGGTCTTTGGGCTCCCAGGCTGGCGGGAGGGGCTGGACCGATGGCCCTCCCAGCTCTCCAGGTCCGTGGCTGGAGGGAGCGTGGCGTGCGACGGGGCAATGGCTCGGGTGGCCCCGGGGCCCCTCTTTCGGCTTTCCTGCCTCTCAGGCTCCTCGCTCCTTTCCCCGAACAACGCCGGAGGAATCGCCCAGAGGGCTCCGAAGCCAACGGAGAAGCCGGGCAGCCTCCACATCCGTGAGCCAAACGCCGCCCGAGGGCGGGGGGCGCGGGGCCCCCGTGGCCCGGCCCGGCCCTCCCCTCCCCTCCCCTCCCGCTGCCCCCGTGGCCCGCCTCCCGCCCCGGCCGGCCCCCCTCCGCCCGGCCTCTGCCTTTGTCCCGCCGCGGAGAGCCGGGGCCGGCTCGGGTTGCAGGGAGCGCCGCCGCCGCCGCCCCTCGGGTCTCCGGCGCGGGCACGGGGGAGGCAGGCCCTGGCCGGTCCCTCCCGGGCGCGCGTCGGGCCGAGGCGAAGCGGCGGCGACTAGCCCAGCCTGGCACGGAGCGCGCCCCTGACGCTTTGCCGGGGGCGACGAACAAAGGACCCGCCGGAGGGAGGGAGGGAGGGACGCGGGCGGGCGCGAAGGAGGGGCCGGGCCGACTGGCGCTCCTCCTTCCCTCCCCGCCTCGGGCCTCGGGGCAGAGACGGGGCGGCCCCGCCGCTGAAATAGGAGCTTCGACGGGGCGGGGGAGCGGCGGCGGATCCGGCTCCTCCTCTCCCCGCTTGTCGCGCGCAGCTCGGAGGGACCAGAGGAGCCCGGACGGCCCAGAACCCCGCAGGTGGAGGGGCGTCGGCCCAGCCAGCCGGTAAGCCAGCCGCGGAGAGGTGACCGGGGGGGCTCCTTCGGACGGACGGGGCGCACCTGCGCGCTCCAGAGCCTCTGCCGCGCGCTGGGTGGGGGGAGCGGAGGAGGAGGAGGAGGAGGAGGAGAGCCTACCCCGGGAGAACGCGCGCGGGCGCCCCGCTTCTGCCCGCCTGCTCGCCGGTTCTCCCCGGCGGTCGCTCCTTCTGAGCGGGCGATCTCCCTGGAAGGCACCGGAGGCCGACGAAGGGGGCACCGGCAGGGCGGGGGGGCGAGACGAGGAGAGTCCGCGCGGCCGCCTTCCCGCCTGCCTGGACGTGGCGCATTCCGCGCATTCCTGGCATTTCTCCCCCGAAGCCGCCGCGCGGAGAGGCCCCGGCGGGCGGGCGGGCGAGCGGGCGGGCGGAGAAGTCAAGTCCACCTGCAGGGTCGCGGAGGGAGGGGCCGCAGGGCAGGGGGGCGAGGGGAAGCTCCCTCTCTGTGGCCCGGCGGCGCGCGGGGTGTCGGTGGCTGTGGTTCCGCCTGAGGGGTCTTTAGCATCGAGGGCTGCGCCCAAGGGGCGCCGCTGTGCGGAGAAGAGAGCGTTCAGCGTTTGCAAAGGGAGCTTCTGGGCATGTGCAGATAGCATCCTTCATGTAGGCTCCGTCGCTCACGGAACCGAGCACCAGCCGTCCGTGGCCCCTGAAAGGGATGGAGCCTTGTCAGAGCGCTCTTGATGTGCTGGTGGAACTCAGCGCCACAGTGAGACAACCAGAGAGGGGCAGTGGCACTGGCAGAGAGTGACCACATCAGCAGCTGGGAGCCAGGGATGGGAGAACACAGCCCTTTGCTCATGCGGGGGCTGAAGCATCAGATAAATGGGGGGTGGGGGAGACTGGCACAGGCCTCAGAGGGAGCGGTTCCCTTCAGAGGGCCTGGCAGGCTGGGGCCTGGCACTGGAGCATTGCCTGGTGCTGGGCCTCAGGCAGCCCTGCCATTGCTGACCAGCTGGGGAGCCTCCTAGGGCTTTTTGGGATGCAGGTCAGGGCTGTGGGGATGTCACAGGAGGGCCTAAGCAGGCTCCGTCTGGGGAGGGGGATTATTCTTGGAAAAGTCCCACTGCATGGAGGGGAGGGCAAGCGTGCTCTTTGTCTTTCCGCTTCTTCCTGCCCCCCTGCCTGCCAGTGTCTCACTGCCACTTCCCTGTTTTGGGAAGGAGGAAGGGGGTGCTCACATTGGCTGAGAACGGGGGCGAGAGGGAGGCCCAGGCACCGACCCCTTTGAGTCATTGAGTCATTTCCTTCGGGCTCTTTGGTGCCTCTTTCTGAATTTCAGGGTGGGCGTTGCCTCTTGGCCTTCTCTTCTGGGCATCTTGCAGCGCCAAAGCTTCAGCTGGATCCCTGGGATGTAAAACAAAGTCTTAGATGGTGAAGTGGCCCATGAGAGCAGCTCAGAAGGCACTAGGCCAGGTAGCCCAGGCGGCTTCCTCTGGTCCCACATAGCCTGTCCTGCCAGAGGGTTGGGGATATGCCAAGGGGCCCATCTGTTTGAGGCAGGCGGGCCAGCTGACGGGACCATTCTTCAGTCTCCTCTCCTTTGGGACTGAGGTCCTAGAGGAAGACCCTCTTCCTTGGTGTCTGAGCTGGGTGGGAGTCGGCTCTCTCTTCTTTTGTCCTCTGAGCGGAAAAGGCTGGTGATGTTGCCCTGGCTGTTGTCCGCCTGTCGCCTTGGCAACCTGTGACTGGACAGGCCCTCTGCCCCCCCGTCGCCTCCCCCCACCCCCCGCTGCTGGCCTCTGGGCCGGATTCGAGAGTGGGACAGGAAGGGCTGCTTCCTCGCAGTGACTCAGGAGCTCTGGGAGGGCTGCGAAGGAATGGCCAGAAGGCAAGATATCCTACTGGGTGTCCTCGGGTGCTGTTTCCAGAGCCAGGTGGCTTTTTCTAGAGGGGGCTTTGGGGTGTGGGCTCCACTTGGGTGAAAGTGCAGGGAGGTTTCCTGGGCCCCCCTTTACTCAGTAGGCCCAGTGGGGGAATCCTTTGGGCAGGGGAAGGAGGGCAAGATGAGTCTCTGCCCAGCCTGACCTGGCGAGGGGGGCATAGTGCTGGGAGTGCTGGCCTGGCCAAGACACAAGACACACACCCCTACCCCGTCCTCAGGGCAGCTATCCCTCTGTCTCTTGGCAAGAGGTAGCAGCTAGAAGGTTTGGGGCAGCCCAGGCTGGGCATGTGCCTGTGGGGTGAGGGGGCTGCTCAACAGGCAGCTTGCCTCCTGCTTGTGCGTCAACTCTCCCTGGCAGTCCAGCTGCAGTGGGCAGCCTTGGATAAGCCCAGCTGAGGATGAGAGAGAGGGAGGGAACTGGCCACCTCTGCCACTGCCGCCGCCCCCACAATTCCCAGGCCGGGAGGACCTCAGCTCCCCCTAGAGGGAGGGGGCCACACTGTGCCTTGGGGGGGCACAGGCAGAAAGGCAGGAGCCTTTTCCCTCCCTCTCTCTTTTGCTCAGGAGCCCTTTCTTTTAATCACATTTATGAAGGTGGGAGCCCCCTCCCTCCCCAGGAGCCTCCCCCCAAAAAACAGGGGAGAGGGAGGGAGGGCTCTTGCTGTTCTTGGAGTCCTGGCTTCTCTCTGGCGCTGACCTGTTGGCATTTGCTGCCCAGCCGCTCCCAGCCACAGACAAGCGTCTCATTCTCTGGCAGGCTGGAGAAGAAAGGCAGCCTTGTGGCTGGCAAGGTGGGGTGTGCACCCTCCCCCTCCGCTCTCCTCTCCCAGAACAGAGACCGCTTGTCAGGGCTGGGATCCCAACCGGCTGGCCGGCCGGCTGGCCCTGAGTGAACGGCGGTGGAGAGAGCAGAAGGGAGGCCGAGGCACGGCCGGGGGTCTGCCCCCTTTCCCCAAGCACCCCCTGGGGACTCCACCAAGGCAAGGCCCTCTTGCTGAGCAGTGCCTCCCTGCCATCTCTGACTGGACCTGAGAGAGGGGAGGGGGCCTCTGGAGGTCTCCTGCTGTATGGGCATTGAGGAGGATCACAGGAGGCAGCTGGAGGGGGCTTTGAGGCTCCTGGGTCCATGCAGGAGATGGGGTGGGTGGGTGCCCGGAGGCCTCTGCCAGATGATGGCACAGTGTTGGGGCTTGGCCAGTAGGTGGCACATTCTGGCCACACACACCCTGGCCTCTTAAAAAAGGGGGTGAGATGGGGGCTCTGCATCAGTGGGGGAGTTGTATTGGAGGGGGAGGGGAGAGGGACCAGCTGAGCAGAGCAGTGTAAAGATGAGTGTAGGGAGAACTAGCACCAGAGTGGGGCGGGGGTGTGCTCTTTGTGCCCCAGCCCTGTGCCTGACGTACCATGTACCTGATGCCTGGTAGGGTAGCACATGCTTCCTGCAACCTCAACCATGTTGGGGAAACCTAAGGGTGGCTCTTCCTGGTGCATGCAAGCATGCGTGTGTTTGCAGTCTAGGCTGCAGCCGGAGGTGAGCAGACAGAGCTCCTTTGAGAGCGGTGGCGATGGTAGTGGCAGGGAGGAGGGAGAGGCGGCTCTTTGTAATCCTAAATCTGGCATGATCTCTTCTTCAAGCCCCAAGAAACACAGCCGGAGGGCGTGACAGTGCATTCCACGCCTGCGCGCTTCCCAGGGCTTTGTTGAAATTGAGTGGCTTAGAGCCAGGGGTCAGAGCAAGGTGGCCCCTGGGGAGGGGAAGGGGGGGTCTCCCAGGTGTGGCTGTTGGGTCATCGTCTAGGTGGGGAAGTTGACACTTCTCTTTTCTCAGACGGAAGGTGAAGGAGGAGGCGGAGGCGGCAGCTGTGATGGAGAGCTGCAACCGCAAATTGGGTGCCCCCCCTTGCTCAGGACAGCCCTCCATTCAGGTGAGCAGATGTGCAGAGGGGGATCAAGGGAAGCTGGGGGGGTCAGACGGGCTGTCATGCGCCTCCCTGCTGAAGGCTGAGCAGTGGAAAACAGATCCTGCAAATGAACAGCGGGCAACCAGGAGGAGTTTGTTGTCCTGAATCCAGTCAGGAAGATAAAGGGAGTAAGAGGAGGCACTGGCTTGAGGGAACCCCATCCGTTAGATGGGTGTCTTGCAGAGCCCCCCCTTTGCCAACAGATGAAAACTTCAACAATTAAACTATTTTATTGGCTTCTTTTATTACCGCTGGTTTCTCTTGCTTTCTGATCGCTGCTGTTCTGCACTGGAGTGTTTAGATTTTATTTTCTTGTGAACTACCATGGGATCAGAGTTTGGAAAAGTCACTTTGGGGACTAGAGCTCCTAGAGCCCTCCAGCAACCAGGCTGACTGGGGGAAGATTTAGGGGGCCACAGATGCCAAAAGTAGCCGTTCCAAGATCTGGAAATCACTAGTGGCTTGCAAATAGAAAGAGAGAGAGAAAAGGAGAGAGAGGGAGGGAGCCGCTTGCCACCTCAAACCTGAAGCAGGCAGGTTTCACTGAATCTTGGGCACTCCTGCCTGCTGGGACCCCTGAATCCGTGCCCCCTTCCCACAGCTTGCTCCTCTTAGGGGCTCCCAGGGCTTTGATGGGTCCCTGCTCCCCATCGCTCCTTGGCTTTCCAGATCAAGAAGATTGGCCGTCAATCCCTTTGGCTTAATTGGCTTGTTTGCTGATCCCATTAGACAGAGCCGGGAGCCAGACTCTTCCTGTGGCCCTGTCCCCCACTGCTTCTGAGCCCACCCTGTCCCTTGCTCCCCCTCTCCAGGCCCCCCTTGGAGTGAGGGTGGGGTGTTTGACAATCCTCCTCCCCCTCTCTTTCTCCCCGCAGAGCAGCCTCCTGGACCTGACCGAGACAGGCAAAGGGCTGAAGGTGCAGACGGAGAAGCCCCACCTGGTCAGCCTGGGCAGTGGGCGCCTCAGCACTGCCATCACGCTCCTGCCTCTGGAGGAGGGTAAGGGTCCGGTGGACAGAGGGCTGGGGGGAATCTTCCCAGAGGTGCACAAGAGGGGGTGAGGAGGGAAGAGAAGGGTGCAGCAGGATGGGAGCTTGGAAGAAGTCCTTCTCCCCAGGGTGCAGGAAAGGCTTGGCATTGTTTGGGAGGAGGGCACCTGCTTCTCCCACTGGGCACTAGAAAGCTGGGGGGGCATGCGATGTGTGGAGGGGAGGTGCAGTGGCTGGCTGGCACCTGAGCCTGCCTTGTGCTGAGCCTGCCTCCCCTCTGCCCCCTTTTGCAGGCAGAACAGTGCTGGGCTCCACCATGGGGGATGTCGTGCTCCAGGGGCCTGGCGTGGCCCCCCAGCACTGCTTCATCGAGAACCTGCGTGGAACCCTCACTCTCCACCCCTGTGGGAACCCATGCGCCGTGGATGGCCTGGCAGTCACTCGCCCCACACGCCTTTCCCAAGGTAAGAAGGTGCCCACCATTTTTTTGCATGTGCGTCCATGTGAGAATAAGTGGAGCATTGCAGGTCTTGGGGGGGCGATGGGAGATCCTGGGTTCCAAAGGGCCCACTTTCTAGGATGGAACCCTCTCATTTTGGGACAGGGGAAGGTAGAAGGGGTGTTGCAAGACCAGACATCCTTTTAGGTGGGGGTGCAGGGCTTATGCTCGGCTGGGGGTTCGCTAGGGTGCTGCTGCTGCACATGAAGCGCCTGGATGGGCCTTGCTCTGCTGAGCCCCTTTTACACCTGCCAGGTCCATTGGCAACGTCCCTGGAATGGACTGACTCACTCACTGGGTGGTGGTTGTTATTGTGCCCCTTCAAGTTGTTTCAGACTTATGAAGACCCTAAGACAACCCTATCATATGGTTTTCTTGGCAAGATTTATTTGGGGGGGTCTCTTGTCTTTATCTGAGGCTGAGAAAGTGTGACTTTTTTGTGGTCTCCCAGTGGGTTTCCACAGCTGGGTGGGGATCCAGACCCTGGTCGCCAGAGCCATAGTCCAAGGCTCAAACTACTACGCCAGGCTGCCTCTCATGTTTGCTTATTTGTTTAGCAGGCAAAAGAGCCGGGCAACTGCAGCCATGTGCTTTGGGCACAGGGCGGTGTGGGTTCAGCTGACCCTTGCTGGGCCTGGACCATCCTGGGCTCACCCTATAGCCCAGTTTTGGCTCAGTCCCTTGCCCTGACCCAAAAAAGGCCACCTCAGGGAGGGGGCTTGCTTCCCGCAGGGTGCCCTCCCTTAGCAAGGATCCGGTTGCTCTGCTGCAAAAAAGAAAGCAAGCTGCTCATGGTGCTTCCGGTTGTGTTAGTGGGGGAAAGGGCTTGGCCCAAACAACAGCCATTTGCCTGAACTTTGGGGATGGAGGGAGGCAGGGAGGAAAGCAGGTGGCTGATGGCACCCAGGCCTCAGCTGTGGGGCTACGGGTGACTCCTGTGGCCTCAACCTAGGCAGGTCTGGGGCCACCTCTAGTGGCCCCCAGCACCCAAGGTCAGTGGAGGGGGCCCCAAAGAGAGACAGAAGGCTGCGATGGGGAGGTTGGGGTGGCAGCACCTTGTCAGGACCCCACCCAGATGCTGGCTCTGCTGCCTTGTTAGGGGAATGCCAGCGGGTCCCTCCTGGGGGGCCTCTTTGCCTTTGGAAGCGGGTGGTGGTGGTCCTCTTGCTCAAACAAATGGAAGCAGAGAATCTCTGGGGGGGGGAATTGCACAGTCCCCCTCCCCTGAATTTCGGCCTGGCACTGGAGGGAGGGAGGATGAGTGCTCGTGCAGCCATCAAAATTATGCCAGCACACGGATTTCCTGCTGTCCCCTCCCTGGCAGACATGCCCACAACCCCCTGCCACTCCTTTGTCCCAGGGCTGCCAGGCACAGCAGGGGGGCTGTTCCTTGGCAAAGGGCAAGCTGGCTCGCAGCAACACAGGGCAGGGCATCAGGGAGAGAGTTCTGCACTGCTGCTCCCTCCCTCTCGCTTCAGCTCCAGGCAGCCTGGCAAGGCCTTGTGCCACAGGGCTGCCAGGGCCTCCTCCACCCAGGCACCCTCCTCTCCCCGGAAAGAGGGTGAGAGAACTGGCCCTCTCTCTTGCCATGGGGCAGCCTCCTGTGGGCTCTCCCAGGGCACTCTTCACCCCTATGCTGGGGAAACCAGCCCTCTGGGGCTGGGCACCCCCCCACTGCCCTGGGGGACAGAAGAGGCCCACCTCAGAGTGCCCCCCCAGTGCCATTTCCTTAGCCTGCCAGGATGCCATTCTTCCAGGGTGCCTGAGGCAAGGTGAAAATGTACTGGACATTTAATTGGTGGTGATGGTTTATAATGATTTGTGTTTTAACTCGATTTAATTTTTTGATAGTTCCGTTACCTTTAACTTCTGTAGGGTGTGAACTTTTAAACTATGTTTGTTTCAGCTGTTGTAAGTTGCCTTGCGTCCTGAACCAGGGTAAATGGTGGAGGGTGATGGTGATGGTGATGATACAGCCAGTGGGGAGGGGATTAGAGGATTGGATGTTCCTTGCCAAGGAGGGCTGGGGGGCCGGACCTGACTGCCCTGGTGCAGGGATCTCAGCCTCCCCCACAGGCGCTGGGCAGTTGTGGGGCTGAGAGCATGAACCATGTGTATGATGGGGGGAGGTGTTGGCTCTGCAGTGGAGTTGGCCTGGCTCCTTCCTTAGAGGGTTGTGGGGGGTGGTCTTTGGGGGCATGATGGGGGCTTTGTGTCAAGTGCTGTCACCTGAGCATCCCTAGTGATTCTGCACCTTGAACCCCTGCCTGGGCTGGGGCGAGGAATCCAGAGCGGGGGCGGATCGCGGTGCAGAGGGTCTCTGCAGTGAGTCAGCAGTTGTGCCGTTCCCTGCTGTGGGGCCGGGAGAAGCACCGGAGTCCCCCGGGTGCCTTACACATGTGCACCGTCCCCACTGGGAGCAGCTGGGCAGTTTTTCCAGCACGGAGCCCTCTGTTCAGGCTCACAGCTGGTGAGCTGTGCATGTGATGCCAGATGTGTTTGGTGTTGTGTTCTGTTGTACGACAGTGCCATTGGGCACAAGAGCCAGGCGGCACAATAAGCGCGTAACTTGGCATGTAGCAACTTCCGCTATGTAGCCCCAGCGCAGCATCTCAGTGGGGAGATGCTGGTGATGGACAGACCTCTTTGTGGCAAGAATGTTGTAAAGTATTGTGAGGGGTGGGTGGTGGAGAGAAGCTGACAGAGAGAGGAGGGAACTTGTCTGTGGCCACCCAAACATCCTGGCTGAGCACAGATGATAATGCCCTTTGGCTCTTGCCACAAGGCGTTACTTCTGTCACTGCTGATGCCGGTGGTGCTGCCTCCTCCTTCTTTCTGTAGCCTCCCAGACTGTTGGATTGCCCAGACGAGCTCCTGACCAGCCCATAGAGTCACAGAAACACTGGTCCCACAGACAGGACCCCCAAAAGCCTTCCATGGTACATTTGCAACGGTTAATTCCCTTGCCTCCACAAGCCCCCCCCCCGAGCCCCGTCTTCATCTCTTGCTCTTTCTCACACACAGCAGAGCAGGACTCCTGTGCAGGGATTCACAGCCTCAGATTTTCCAGAGGCTCCCACGTTTCCAGCCTGATTCATGCATTTCCATCCTGTCAGACCCAGGGAAGCAAAAAAAGGGGGAAAATATGAGGGAGAATGCAGTTTCTAGGAATCTTCCAAAAATCAACAGGCTTGATGCCTCCCCAGGGGTGGAACAGGAAAATAGCTGAGCTACTTCTCTCCACCCCGAGTCAGGGCCAGCCACGCTCCCTCGGGCAGCCGGGCAGGCGTGGAACCAGGTGGAGTGGAGGGACGCCTCTGCTGGGCTTGGCTGGAGACAGCCAGAGAGAGAGAGAAAGAGGCAGATGTGCTCAGATGGATTACCCTCCCCCCTCATAGCCCCCCCCACTAAGCCGTGACATCACAGGGGGTGGGTGGGGAGTGAGCAGCCGAGAAGGGAGAGCACTGCAGCTGCGCATCAGCCTGTGGAGAGGGAGGGTCTGCCCCATTTCCGTTTCCTCAGTTAAAGCTGAGCAACTGCTGCTGCCATGGGGGGGATCCCTCATCTTCTCCTCCTCCCTCTGAGGTGGCCGTAGTGGGGAGGACTTTTGAACCCATAGTTGCCTCTGTCAAAATGGGGGCGGGGGCAGATTTAGAGGAATGGCTCAGCAAGAGCCTTTCCTTGGCCCTTGGAATTTCTGGGCTGGCGACTGCTTCCCCAGCCCAGGGTTCCTCATCCGCAGCCCTGCCTGCCTTGCTCTGAGGATGGATCTTGGGGCTTTGGCTGTTCAGGCCAGGGGCCCCTGATGGCTGGGGCTGCCTCTCTCACCTGCTCCCAAGAGCCCGTTTGGGTCTCCTCCTTCCTTAGCCATCTGGGCTTTGTGCAACAGATGCCAAGGGTGGATCGCCAAGCGTTTAGACATGCTGAAGCCAGAATAAAAAAGCAAGGCTGGCTGAACGTCCACAGTGCCCACAGCGTAACAAGGCAATATAAAAGCAGTCAGTGGAGTGAAAAGCAAACAGGAGGCAAAGCAGAGAAGGAGGGTGGGAGCGTCTGCCTCATGGCTCTGGGATGACCTCACAAAAGGCAGGGACCCGCAAGACTTCCGGGGGTTGGCACTGCCCTTCTCCAGCCTTCTGAGGCCAGAGGGTGCCAACTGACCCAGCCACCTCGCTCCGAAGAGAGGACCTTCTCAGTGGCCGCTTCTGGGGGACTGTGGAACTCCCAGGCGAGGGAGGCCTGGGCTATCGGTGGCTCCTTGTCATCCTCCTGCTGGCCAGCAAAGATTTTCTAATTCAGGCAGGCAGACCCACCCTCGCAGTTAAGCCCTCTTGCTCTAAAAGCAGTTATTGATGGTTCTTGGACTTTTTTTTCCAAAAACAAATTGGACAGCTCTTGAAAATAGCTTCTAAAGGTGTTTTCAGCTTTTAACTTGTATTTGTTCTATTCTTATTCCTCTGAACTGCCTTGATTCATTTTTGTGGGGAGGAATGGAGGGTAGAAGTTGAACCTTCTGGCGCCAGTCCCGGCATTCACTTTCCTCCTTCCAAATACTCTGTTGAAACTCCAGGAGGCCCCCTCTCCAATTCCTTAATTCCTGCTCTTATCGGTTGAGAAGCTGAGCCCTGAGGGGGTCCCCGTGAAGCCCCCTCCGCGGTGAGGTTTTCAGCCGCCATGCAGGAGAAGGCGGTGGGGCAGCTCCTCCCGGGCCCTCTCCAGCCCCTGGCCACGGGGCATCCCAGAGCCAGGACGGCGAGTTGCAGAAGGAAGGAAGGAAAGCGGGCAGGGAGGTTGCGCTCTGCGCCCGGGCGCCTGGGCCCTTGGCAGCCGGAGCTTTGGCGGGAGGGAGACGTCTTTGCTGGCCCCCAGCTTCTTCCAGAGGGTCCCCTGAGGCACCCAGTTGGTCATCATCCGCCCCCGAAGCGTAACGGGGTCGGATGGGTCGGGGCAGCTGGTTCAGGATCCGCGCTAGGCGTCCGGAGCGCCCCCGGCTGAGAAGCGCGCACCGGCCCTTCCTGGGAGCCCTCAGAAGCAGCAGCAGCGGCAACAACAGCCCTGGCGGGCAGGCCAGCCCTCTGCCAGCAACGGCCCGGAGAGAAGGGAGGAGGCGCCGCCGCCGCCGGACTGTGGGGAGGGCCCGGCCCGCCTCTCTGGGAGGGGAGGGGAGGGGAGGGGAGGGGAGGGGAGGGTCCGCGACCACGAGCGCCCTCCCTCTCTCCCTCCCTCCCTCCGCCCCCGCCCATCTCCCGCCTCGCCGCGAAGAGAGGGGAGAGGAGGAGAGAAGCCGGAGCCGCCGCCCCCGGGACAGACCCCGCCAGCTGGGCCGGCCTTGGCCTCGCCGGGCGGCCGGCGGGCGGGGGGCGGGCGAGGCCGGGCGAGGCGAGGCGAGGCGAGGCGAGGCGGCGGGTGTGACCCGGCGACCGGCGCTGGTGAGTGCGCTCGTGTGGGTGCGCGGGGCCGGCGGCGGGGGGGCGCCCCTCCTCTCCCGGAGCCTCCGGCGGTGCCTCGCAACAGGCGCTCCGGGGCGGCGGCAGCGGCGGCTCTGGGGCTATTTTTAGGCCACCCGGCCAGACAGCGTGGCTCCCGGCGAGGGCGGGGCGCGCAGGCTCGGATCCCGGATCAGCCCCCAGCCCGGCCCTGGGGCGCCCGCCGGGGCCGAGCGCCGAGAAAGCGGCGGCGGCGGCGGCGGCGGCTCTCCTCCCTTCTTCCCTGCGAAGTTGCTCCAGCCCCGCGTCCTGGGGGCGGGCGGTGGGGCACCGGGGACGCTGGCCGTGGCCCTGGGGAGCCCGCCCGCCGCCCCGTTCCTCGCCGGTGCGTTCGTGCGTTCCGCCCGTTCCTGCTTTCTTTCGTCCGTTCCCCGCGGATCGTCCGGCAGAGGCTGCGGGAGAGCCGGCGGGAGGGGCAGGAGGGGGCTTCGGCTCTGGGACGGTAGGGGCCCGTGCTCGCCGCAGGGGGCGCTTTGCGGGCCCCCCGCACCCGTCGAGGCTCGGCCGGCAGGGCCCCCCGAGGAGCTGGTCTCGGGCGTCCGGGGGGAGGGGGCGTCTTGGGGGCCCGGGCTTTCCTCCCTGCGCCAGCGTGGGCTCGGGCGGCTGCCTTGGGGCCGGCGGTCGGACCCGGGGCTTCGGCCTCCTCTTCGCCGCTGCCGCCCAAAATAGGGAAGGCGTTCTGGTGGCCCACCCGGCCAGGCTGTCGTGGGCGAGGCGGGGGGAGTCCAGGTGAGGGGCGGCTCGGCCTCGGGCGGTTCATTTGCTGTTATCTGGGCGGGAGGGGAAAAGGGCCGGGGATGCTTCGGGCCGGGGAGAAGGCGGGGGGGCGGAGCCCGGCTCGGGGGAGGGGGGAGGCGGCACAAGCGGCGCTCGGCATCGCCCCAGCGGCTTCTTCTGGGCCCCGCGGCCGCCCCGGCTTGCCAGGAGCCGCCTGTTCCCTGGCCGCGCACTTCCGCCTCCGCCGCCGCCCGGGGTTGGAGCGGGACAGAAGCTGGGCCGGCGCCCCCCCGCCCCGAAACGCCCTTCCTGCTTCCCGGGCCCTGGAGTCTTCGGGGGCAAGGAGCGGCGGGGGCGGCGCCCCTTTGGAGCCCCATGCCCGCCGCCCCCTCTCGCAGAGGGTGAGGAGGGCCCGAGGAGGGCGTCTTCTCCCGGCCAGCCTTCTCTCCGGGGGGGAGCTCTCTTCGCAGAACCCCCCCGCCACAAATGTGAGCTCCGGTGCTGCGGAAGCCGACCGGCTTATCAGCTTGCTGCAGCGAAACCAGCGGAGGTTCCTCGGGCAGGAGAGGCCTGAGTGAGGTTCCGGGGCTCAGCGGGACCGGAGCGCCTCTCCCCGCCCCGGCGCAAAGTTTGCGCGCGGGCGCCTGTCAGTGTGGGCGTGCGCGCGCGCAGAGACCCGTCGTCAGTGCGCGGGCTGCGAGTCGCGCCGCCGGCAGCAACCTCGGGGGCACCGGAGGCAGCCAAGCCCGGCGGGAGGAGGGAGGCGGGGGTCCCGCCGCGGGGCTGCAGGGCACAGCTGGGCGCGGGGGCCTCGGGGGGCCTTTGCTTGCTTTGCAGGCATCCCCCAGTCCTGCCCGCGTTGAGTGGTTGGCAACAGCTGGCCCCTGGATGGGACACAGGCCCCAACACAACCCCGAAGGCCGGGTCGGCTCCCCAAACCCCACATCTGGCAGAACCACCGTGGGCACCCCAAATGCTTCCAGGGGTTCTACCTCGCTGACCCCTCCTTGCACAGGTGCTGAGCCTCTGCCATGACCACCTCCCCAGCCAAAAATGCTAATTGGCTCAGACCAGATGCTACAGGTGGCCAGCAATGGCTTTTCTTGAGCAACCAGGGCAAAGAACACCTCACTGTCTCCAGCCAGGGTGGCCAAAGTGGACCAGGCAATGTTGCTGGACCACATCTCCCAGCAGTCCCCTCGCCAGCATAGCCAGTAGAGAGGGATGCTGGGAATGGCCACTTTAATTATATCCCATGATTTCTCTAAACAGGAAGACAGTATGGTATAGTGGTTTGGGTGTTTGACTGACTCTCGAGATGCGGGTTTGAATTCCCACTTGGCCATGGAACCCCACTGGGTGCGAGTCACACTCTCTCAGCATCGGAGAAAGTCAAAGATAATCCCCCTCTGAAGGAATCTGGCCAAGAAAACCTGGTGACAGAGTTGGCATGAGTCATAAATGGTGAAAGCACACAACAACAAGGTTAAAACATGCAAAAAGTTCTTCTTAAAAAACTAATAAATAAATAAGCTTTAAAAAAGAATTCACAGAGTCACAGTTAAAGAAATATACATTCAAAGAGAAGAAAAAGAGCTACACCTAAAACGCTGAATGGTAGATAAAATGCTAATTACTAAATTATTAAAACAGAAAGAGGCTCTGACCGCCACAACAAGCCAAACTGTAATGGCAAAAGAAAAAATATTCTACTATTATAGATCCAACTAAGTAATCCTACTAGAATTATTAGTAGCCACAGCCCAAAATCATTACATCATTAGATTTCTTATTGCTCAGAAAGTCCATAAACAGTTTTCAATCTTTCAAAAAAAACAACACCCTTCTTTAAAACCCACATTAGTTTGGCAGTTTGGGCCAACTCAGCAACCATCACATTCCTTTCTTACAGAATGTAAGTTTTTTGTCTTTAGTGTACATTTTTCCCATATGCACATTTGAACATTATGCCCAAAATTTTGGGTCATATGCTCTTTACAGGTTGATCTTCTAAAGACATTCTTTCTTCAAAAGACATTTATACACTTTTTTAATTACATGGTCCTCATCTTTACACAACTCAAAATAAAACTAATTTCCCCCAACATCTATGGCTAGATCTCTGTTGATTAACTCTATCCTTGAGTTGCATATAAGCAAATCAGTTAAAGTCTTTTTATTCCCTAAGAAGCATCTCACTTGATTTAAACTCCTCACTGTCTTGTTCAAAATACAAAATTTATCTCTGATCTTTAACCCATTCTTTCCGGAAGAAAAAGCTTCTGGATGTGAGGTGGCTAATAATATTATCTTAGGAAAAAATGACTTATACCCCACTCATAGAAAAGCATTTCTAATTCAATTATATTTAAATTTAACAGGTGCCTTAACTTTATCTTACAAAAGGTAACCATGCCACCCAAATCCTAAGTCATGACCATCAAATTCCAAGAGTCTTTCATCTCTAAGCAGTAGCCATTCCTTCCAGCATACAGAACAACAGGCCTCATAATACAATTTAATAGTTGGGATTCCAAGACCACCCGTTTCTTTAACATCATACAATGTTTTAAATTTTGTTCTGGGGTTTCTTTGTCTGCCAAATAAGTCTGGAAATTTCTTTCTGCCATAGTACAAAGGATATTTTGTTCCTTATGATGGGGATCGTTTGGAAACAGAATAAAAATCTTGGCAAAACATTTGCTTTTATTACTGCAATTCTCTCCCTAAAGGATAAATTTAACTTTCCCTATTTTTCCAAATCTTTTTTAGTTCTTTAGAGACTTTTTTCATGATTGTTTAGAAACAATAGACTGTTATATTTCATAATGGTATCTCCCATATTTTTAACTTTTTTTCCACTTTAAAATGAGAAAGGATAATGAATTCATTTTCTTTTTCTGAAGATACACTTTTAATCAACAGTTTTGCTTTTATCACAGTTCACTTTAACCCCGGAGCATGTCCCAAACATCTTAATTTTTCCCCAAAAGAACCTTTATTGAATCCAGTGGATTTTGTGTCGTTATCACAAGATCATCCGCATAAGCCCTCAGCTTATACTGTTCTTTTTTCACCCTCAGTCCGAACGTTCTATCATCTCATATGATATCTTTTGGTAAAGTCTCCAGTGCCCAAATAAACAGCAAAGGTGAAAGGAGGCAACCTTGACTAGTTCCCTTTTATGTCTCGGAGGAGAAAAAGAAAAACACACAAAAAGTTCTGATTAAAACAGAGTTTAACAACAAAATTAAAACCATTTGAAGCATTAGTTTAAAATGAAGACTATAAACTGTTTTTTCTTGTAAAACAATCACCTAAAAAGGCCATCACTAGCTGCCAGGGAGACAGCAAAGAAGGCGTCATCCTGACCCCGCACCTTGGAAGGGAGCTCCAGGGCCCAGGAGCAGCCACGCAGGACGCCCTGTCCCACGTTTCCACCAACGGTCCCTGTGGAGGGGGTGGCATGGAGAGCCTTGCCTTCTCCTGAGACCTCAGAGCTTGGGCAGATCCTGCCAGGAGATACAGCCCTTCAGGCTGCCTGGACCCATCTTGATGGGTCATAACCAGCCCTGTGAACTGAGCACAGAAACAGACTGGAAGCCCCCCAAACCACGCTGCCATGGGCTACAGTCCCAGCTTCGGCCCTGCGTGGTGAAAATCCAGGGGATGCTTTGTGCGTCTTTGCCCACAGAGCCTTATGCTACAATGCATTTTTACTTCCGAAGTTGCCATGGGACTCTGTTGCCTCTCTGCCTGAAACAAATGTTCAGAATAAAAAAAACAAAAGACAGTTCAAAACCAGTATGAAGGATATTATGTCTTGGTGACAACGAGGAGAAGAAGGGCTCTCAAGGCCAAACAGCGCCTGTGCTCAGCCTTGTACAATTTGTCCTGGATCTTTCCTCTATTTATGAAATGCAAAATGCAGCAGCTCTGAGCTAAAGCAGACAAAACTGGTGCTGCTTCTCTGCCTTAAAAATGGGAAAACATCTCCAGTGAAGATCCCTCCTGTCCTTTTCTCACTGTTTTACCCTTCCGGAAGAGAAAGTGTAGGCATTTTCCTCCATAAGCAGCAGGTGGGTGGGTCCCCTGACGCAGCCCCTTGCCTGCCATGGCTGTGCCTGGCACTTGCCCGCTTGTGCTTGCACTCCCGTGGCTCTCAGAGAAGAGCCTGTCTGGGAGAGGCTGGCCTTGGACCTGCCTAAAAGCCCACATGCCAAGCCAGTGCCAGCGCAGGTGGTTCTACTGCCTTTCTGCTGGGGGACGTTCATGATCATCTCACTTTCTGAGTCCTTTGGGAAAGGATTGAGGGGTGCCGGTCTCTCTGGGCAGACATGAGGAGGGGGCAGGATGCTGGCCTGCAAAAGGTGGCTGTGCCAGTCAGTCATTCTGCCATGGCTGCAGCTGAGCCAGGTTGACAGGTGTGCATATCGTGTTGGTTTGTGGATCCAGATGTGGGGTCCCATTTCTATGTGGGGATGCGCTCTGGGTGTAGGGTGGGAATGATCTGTGGTCTCCCTCTCCCCTCCCCCATACTGGTGGTGGGGGCTTCGGCACCTCAGACTTTCAGTCTCACCCCCTCCTTGCAATACCCTGGTGAGATGAGGGCAAAAGGGCTGCTATGGGGATGGAGGGGCACAGCCTGAGGGCGGCAGTAGTGGGACCAGTTACAGGTTGGCCCATGGAGGCTGTGCTGGGGCCCCCATGCTTCAGGAAAGCCTGCGAAGCCGGCTGGGCAGCCTTGGAGACGGGACCCCTGGCCTGGGACTGAGGCCATGCTTGGGCAGAGTGCTTCTGGGATGAGGCAGGAGAGGGCTGGGCCGTTTCGTAACGGAGGCACAGCAAGGTCCCATTTTTAGTAACCACCAATTTCTTCTGTTTGTTCTTATGGTGGCCGGGGAAGTGGTGCCAGCGCGCATTCTGCATTCTTTCAGGAACGTCGCTTGCTTGGAGTCTTGTTTCCCCCCAGCTTTGGGGTAGGACGGACCTGCCTGGGCCCAGCTGTGGCGAGTCTGTGGGGAACTGGAGCTTGGCGTGGGGTGAGCCCAGGGCTGGAATTAGTGGTGGGGCTGGCTCCTTGTGGCAGGAGGGGCCCCAGCCCACCACGCCTTCGGAGAGCATGTTTCAGCCAGTGGAGAGGGGGACAGTGCAGGTCTCCCACACCCTGCTTTGCCATGCCAGCCGGGGTTAGGGGACTGTGGGTTCCTGGGTGCCATCCAGGCTGTGCTTGAGGGAAGATGCCATCCTGTGGGCCCTCAGGCTGGCAGAGGGCCAGGTGGGGCCAGCCCCTTTTGGAGGGCAGAGCCGCTTCTGTGGGAGAGGCAGCATATGGAGAGGAGATGGGGCTGAGCCAACCAGAGCAGAGAGTGGCTGGTGAGGGGCAAAGGAGGGTTGGGGGTGGGCTTCCACACTTTGTCCTTTGCCCACCCTGCTGCCACCGCCTTCCCTCCCTCCTCACCCTCAGCTAAGGAGCTGCCTTGGGCCACTGGGGGCTTGTTGGCCAGCCAGCTAGCCAGGTAACCATCCTGGAAGGTTCCTCCCTCAGGCACAGAAGGGTTTTGCTGTCTGGCCCCAGTGTGTGCAAGCCCAGCCTCACGCCACCAGGCCACCAGGGCCGCTGGGTGGGATTCAGGGAGTGGGGGCTGGGGGAGCTGATGGGGCCCTCTTTGCTGCTCAGCAGTTTTTGTGCTGGGCTGTCCTGCTGTTTGCCTCTCCCAGGTCAGGCTCCCAGCCTAGGCTTGAGGGCGGCTACTCTGGCGTCTCCCGTTCCCGTTCGTCCCCCCAGATCTGCCCTCAGGGAACTTGTTGGTTTTAGTTGCCACCATCTTGCACCTTCAGGTCATGCCAACCCCATCACAGGGTTTTCCTGGCCATGTTTGTCAAGAGCTGGTTTGTCCTGTCTTCCTGTGAAGCTGAGAGAGAGTGACTCGCCCAAGGTCACCCCCTCCCAAGGACTTCCAGGGCTGAGCAGAAATCTGAACCCTGGTTTTCCAGAGTCCACCTCCAGCACTCAGGCCACAGCACCTCCCCAGCATGGATCTGTTTCCCAGGCCATGCTTGGCACCCTCAGGATCCTTCCTTGGTGTGATCCTAGAGCATTGAATTCAGGATGTGGGATCCTTGCATTTTTAGGGGGGAGGGTTTCAAAAGGTCAGTTATAGTTGAATCACAATTGTTTGCTTTTTTTTTGGTCTTTTTTGTGTTACTTTTTATTTATTTTAGTACAAAATACAATTAACTCTGTTTGCTTGTTTTCTATATTTATATCCCACCCAACCAGGTAGAGAAGGCTGTCCAGGTGGTTTATGTTTAAAACCTAAATAATTGCAAAAATAAAAATATCAGTTATTTAGAAACAAAATATTCAGTATCAGCAATGAAAAGGTTTTGTTTTTAAATGGCACTTAGAACTGAGCAGGAGGTTGAACTGGCCACTGTTGGAGAATCAGGGCCATTTTGTCCACTCCTCTGGGTCCAACCACAACCGATGGGGCAGCCCCGTGCAGTTCCACTGGACGTTTGTGGACAGTCTCCAAGGCCAGTCCCCTGTGGAGTGCTTTATGGCAGTCCAGTCAAGGCGCTGCCACTGAGGAAGCCATGGGCAACCCCAGGAGCCAAGCACTGCAGCTGAACGCTTTCCAGGGCTTTGGGTGCAAAACACAGGCCTGCCTATATGACCTACAAATCAGGAACTGATGTGGTTGGCCTCTTGCTCGTCCACTGCTGTTCCCTGACGCGATTCCCTCTTCTTCCCTCTCTCCCTCCCTCTGTCTCACAGGGTGCATGATCTGCCTGGGCCAGTCCACCTTCCTTCGGTTCAATCACCCGGCTGAGGCAAAGTGGATGAAAAGCATGATTCCGGTTGGAGGGCAAAGCCCTGCAGCCCCCTATGGGCTCATATCAGGTGAGGAGGGGAGGGGGCCACACCCCACACTCCCCATCTCTCTGGCTAAGGTTAGGGGGGGTTGTCAGGCTGAACAACTGGTAGATGGAGGTGCCCACACCCCCTTTGCTTGGCGTGGCTCCTCGAGCCTTCACTTGCTGCTCTTTTCTGCATCCCTGCCTTCGATACGGAGGAGGCTGTCAGAGGTTGTGTCCCCCTTACCACTGGACAGGCCCTGCCCGGTGCTGCTGGGGAGCTGGAGGCGGCGGGCAATCCCTGTCCCGGGCGGATCTGGAGTTCCCCAGGCACATCATGAGTGGCAAAAGGTCATGTGACCGCTCCGAATTTGGCTTCACAAGCAGGGAGTCCAGAGAGACCAAGCTGGCCTGTTCCCCTTGGGGAAAAGTGTGAATGCTGCCAGAGCGTGCCACGGGGCAACAACTGAGTGCAGCTGGCAGAGGTATGGGGAAAGGAGGTGCAGTAGTTGTGGGGAGGGGAGAGCAGCCTCTTTGTTGTCCTGTTCCCACAAGGCCCCCCTCGGCCTCCCACCTGCCTCTCCACAAGCCACTGGAGAAGCAAACAGATTTTTTTTCCTTAAAAGAGGGTCTTGAAACACTGAGGGACACACTGAGGAAAGGGTCTCCCTCAGTGAGACACCTCACACCCCATGGATATGCTGTGAGAAATTGTTTGTCTGAGCAAACAAGCTTGATTTTTACCAAAACATTTGTCTTTTGCCAAAAAGAGAAAATAAGTTCATTTTGAATAAAATAAATGTTTTTTCCCTTGCACAAAAATCAGTTTTTTGTGCAAACAATTGTTTTTTGCAAAAAGGATCCTGAAATGTAAAAAGTTATCAGAAAACACACAAAGCACCTTTTCACGTTCCTTGGTGAGAAGAAAGCCGTGAGGGGGGGCTCAGTTCTGCCTACAGGGAAGAGCTAAGGGACATTTTGCCTCCTCGTTCATTACAGAGTCACCAAGGCTGGTCAACGGCAACCCAGAGGTGGGCAAGGGCTCCCGGGGGCCGAGCCACAGCGTCCTGGTCAGCTCGATTGAGCGGGACTTGCAAGACATCATGGACTCCCTGGCACTGGAGGATGAGGCCGGCAGCCCCTCCACGCAGCCCCCGCCCCACAGCTCTGCTCTCCTCTCACCGGACCCCTCCGTGATCAACGGCCGGGGGGGCCGCTGCCTGCTCTCCCCACCCCAGAGTCCCGGCACCATGTCTGTGGGCTCCAGCTATGAAAACACCTCGCCCCCTTTCTCTCCGCTCTCCTCTCCCGCCAGCAGCAGCAGCTGCGCCAGCCACTCGCCCGTCAGCCAGGATCAGGGCCCTGCCACCCCGCCCGTGGTGCCTGTCCGCTCCTCCAGCTACAGCCACTCCATGTTGACACCCCTCAGTGGGCCCGGATTGGACCTCCCTGGTGGCGTTGGCGTCACGAGCCCAGCCCGAGTGCCCAGCAGCCCAAGGACAGCACAAAGGGCCAAGCAGGAGGGGTCCCAGAGCCCCATGCCCATCCGCAGGGGAGGTCAGCCTCTGGCAGAGAGCCCCCGCCCTGCCCAGCAAATTGCCCACCCTCCAGTGCTACCTGCCGGACTAGGTGAGAGTCTATCAGCAGGGGGGAGCCGAGTTCAGTCCCCCAGCAGCCCTTGCTTGGCGCCCAAGTTCCATACTCTACGGACCAAGACAGCTGCTCTGCAGGAGAGGCCTCCCAGCCCCTTCCGGGAGCTCCGGGACGTGCCGGCCAGCCCTTCCCGACACAGCCCTGGCAAGCCTTTCCAGGCTGTGGAGACAATGGGCCAGTCTGTCCGGGTGCTGCATCCCCCCGAGAGTCCCCGGCTCAGCAGGCGCTCCCTGGAGAGCAGGCGGGACCTGCCCCCCGTCAGCCCAGCCCTCTCCCGCCGCGCAGCATTGCCTACTGCCAGTGCCCACAGTAGCCCCTCCATGCCCACCCGGGTCAGCGAGGGCCCTGGGGGCTGGCCCCGGAGGGAGGCACTGGAGGACTTCCCAGGGGGCCCCTTGGGCCTGCGAGGCCGCAGCCCCTCGCCCACCCTGCAGCTTGGAGGAGAGCCCTCCCAGCTGAAGGGCCGCCACCGGACAGATCTCAGCCCGGCAGCCAGCCTGGGCTCCCTCGCCCTGCCCACCTTCTCCTCCTCACCACGGCAGAGCCCCCGCCTGCACCGCAAGTTGTCTGGGGACGGCCAGCTGCCGGGGATGCCCATGCGGGAGCGCAAGCAGAGCATCTCCGAACTGAGTGGCAATGAGGGAGACCTGCTGGAGTACCACCGGCGGCAGCGCCAAGAGAGGCTGCGGGAGCAAGAAATGGAGCGCCTGGTGAGTGGGGCAGAGGGAGGGAGGATGTGTGTGCCCTCATGGTCACGGGGGTCCATCCGGGCCCTGCTTGGCACATACAGGATCTCTGAAAGAGATTGGCCCCCCAGCCAGGGGGACCCAGGGGTGCGCTGGGACTCTTTTCTGCTGCAATGCTCTCTGCTCAGTGGGTCCCCAGCCAGTGATGGTGGTGAATTGCCCCGGGTTCTAGTCCGAGCTTTAAACTTATTTTGGAGGCTAGGGCTCAGCTCTTGAGAGACCTCCATTAAAACTCAGACCGAAGTTTGTGCAGCTTTGTGCACCTGTGAGAGAGGAAAAGGTGCCTTTCCCGCCCACGAAGAATGGGTGAGAGGCCTTTCTCTGAGTGGAAGAAGCAGTTGTCTGTCATGGTGGGCAGGGGCTTAGGGCCCAACTGGCTGAAGATGTTGGAGCCTTTTATGGTCAGTAGGTTGTGGTCCCTGTGATTGTATTGATTCTTCTGGAGTGCCTAGCTTCATGGGTGCAAAAGAGTGAGGTCCGGCCCCCAGGAAGAGTCTGGGGAGGGCGAGGGAGGGGGGCAGCTGTGCCATTCCAGCAGCAGGTGGGAAACACTCAGAAACACTCAGCCACGGGGAAGACTAGGCGGTGACTCTGTGCAACCCAGAAGGAAGGGGGCTCGGTGGTGGGAGGGAGGGGGGCCCCTTCGGAGTGTACATGTGGACGGGTGTTGGGTTTGAGCTGAGCCCCCCTCTGCAAAGCAGAATGGCCAACTTGATCCCCTGGCTGTAGGGCAGGGCTTGCCTATAGGGTGGGGCTACTTGGGGTGGGCCTGCAGCGGCAGGGGGAGCACGTGAGCCTCTGAGGCCTCTAGGCTTGGAACCTTCCCTTGGTGTTTCTCTGGGATTTTCCCTGAGAGGCCCAGAATGGAGCAAGCAGGCTCCCTCTACGCGCACCCGCGTCCCACCTAGAGTTAACTCTTTGCTTCCCTAAAATTCCTAACTGGAGCCAAGAACCTCTCAAGTACCTCTGCCTGAGACCACCCCCCACTCCCCATCTGCGGCCCCCTCCCTTACTCCTGAGTACGAAGGACAGGCTGCAGGGCAGGCAGCCTCTAAGATTCTGGGGCAGGGTGAGTGGTTCAATGGCCGCAGCTCTCTGAGTGCTGTTTCTCAGTGCTGGGCCATCTAATACACTTCTGACTGATAATGGCCAGGGAGGCTCAACTGCACGGGCTCTTGGGGGTCCAATTTTGCCAGACGATTTCAAAGGGGGGAGGGCTCAGCTCTTTCTAGCTCAAGCTCCATTGCCAGCCCTGCTCCAGGATCCTTGGCTCCTGCTTGTTTCTTCCCCCAAGTGAGAGAGGCATCGTAGACCTTGCTGTCCTGCAATTCTCCTTTCCAGCGGCCACCCTGTTCCACCCACTGGCCAGCAGAAGGTCTGGCCATCCTGTCTCTGGCGGTGCGGGCTTCCTCAGACCCATCTTGGATCGCAGCCCTCCCCCTTGCGCCAGAGCCACTCGCCTCCCTGACTCGGTGCCTTCCCTGGCACAGGTGTCCCGGGGCTCTTTGCCAGTGTTGTGTCCCCTGGGGCTTCTCGGGGTCCTGCATGAAGGTGGGAGGCTACAGCAGGCAGTTCCTGGCTGGAGCCTTCCAGCCTCCCCCTCCTGTCCCGGCTGTGGATCCACACCAGAGCTTTGTCTGGTTCAGGGTGGAGTGAGGCCGCCTTGTGTCCTGGTGCCAGCTCCCTTCCCCAGCCCTCCGGCTGCCCGCCATACCAGCGGCTGGGCACTGACTCACATGTGTTGCTTGTTTGCACAGCTTGTGTGATTCACAGAGCAGAAATAGGCTGACAAGGGGAGAGGAGGGTGTGTCTGTGTGTGTCTGTGTGCGCACGGCTGGGCCTGCACCCTGCCATTAGCCGTCTAGCTGCCTTGTGGTCACGTGGCATGGCACCCACCGGGGGAGAGCGGGAAGGGAGAGGCTCTGGGTCTGGGCTTTGTTGGGGAGGTTGGAGGCAATGAGAAGGGTGGAGGAGCGGAGAGGATGAGAGTCACGCTGGGCCACGACGACAGCAGCAGCGCTGTGAGTCCAATGGCGGGGGGAGGACGGAATGAGAGAGAGGGCGCCCCTCTGGTCCCTCTGCTCCTCTGCTGGTGCTCAGATGAAGCAGCTCAGGGTGTCACAGTGGCTGCAAGGCTGGGGGCACGGCGCTCTCAAAAGGCAGAATGAAATTTGCTGTGATCGTTTGTGGAAGGCAACAGTTGAGCTGTGGAATCAGGGGAGTACTTTGAGAGGACAGAAGATGCTCTGTGGGTCAGCGAGGGAAGGCCAGTCTTTCCTCCCTCACTGCCCCCACCACACACTCAGTCCCTTGGGCTGAAAGCTGAAGAGAGGGGTTTGCGTGTGTCCGTGGGTGCACACCCCTTTCCTTTGAGGCAGAGGGATGATGGAGGGATCTCTGATGGAGGGATCTCTGATGGAGCGTGTCCCAGGAGCAGGGTGCCTTCCAGAGAGAGAGAGAATCAGGTGGGTCCTCCCTGGTGGGGACAGCCACAGTGGCATTCATGCTTTCTCCCTCCCCTTCTTCAGACTTGCCTTGACCCAGCTGCCCCCCTGGACATCTTTGCAGGAAAAAGAGAAGGGCATTTCTTGGCATTGGGAGAGAGAAGCCAAAGGCTGACGCCCTGCCTCTGCTGGCTCAGCGTGCCACACAGCATCCCACCAGATGTCGTCTTGGAAGCCTTTCTTGATTTTTCTCTCCCTGGAACTTCCCCAGACCTGGAGCTACTCACCCAGTGCTCAGAGGTGGCCCAACCAGGGTTGGGAGGCGGGTCTGCGGCTGAGAGGGGGAGAGCGGGAGAATCTACTTCTGGTTTTAATGGTGGCTCTCCCACAGCTGCTCTGGGTTGCCCAGGAACAATCTCCTGGGGCTGTGCCTGGTCCCAACAGAGGGTTAGTGTTGGTGGGTCCTCAGGGCAGCTGCAGGAGGAGTGGCCAGAATACCAGAAGCGGAGTCACCCCCAGCCGATGGGAACAGATCGGTGGGGACTCCATCGGGCTACTCAAGCTAGGACTGATGATAGGATTTGGGCCCCAGTCTAGCCCAGAACTCAACCTGTTCTCCTGAATGAGTCTGTTAGTTTGTTAGGGGCCTGCGGTGCAGCCGAGGGGCTGTCCTTTTTCTCCGTCTCTTTGTTCTAAATTCTCTTGAAAAAGGGGAAGATGAGTCTCCAACTGCTTAGTGAAAGCTTGTTTTTGTTTGTTTTCAAACAAGTCAAAAGTGTTTCAGCCTATGGATATAGTTCAATGATCCTCTTCGGAGGCCGCAATAAAACAAATGCAGATACAAACAGAAATGTCAAATTAAACATCAAAAATGACAATACAGTTATACCATGATAGCTACGTAGAAAATTATAATACATTTCAAATTTTATATATTGCTTAAAGCCTATACATACCAGTATGCTATCTAGCAGCAGAAATTTCTGGAGCTGAAAATCTCATTCCAATGAAAAACGAGTGAACCAGGCTCAAGTTTTTTTTAATTTAGCAGATGGTCAGAAAAAAGAGGGGAAGGGGAGAGGGGGAGAGAAGAGGGATTCAGATAGCCTTCAAGGACATGCAACCAGACAAGAAAAAATTCAGAGGAAAATTGCAAAAGTGGGAGGAGATCAAGTTCTTCATTTAGTCCTCCAGGAACCAACAACTGTAATTTTAAAGTCCACCCTGCTTCTTTTTTTCAAACATAGGCCCCCCTCCTCCCCTCCCCCTCCCCCTCCCCCCTCCCCCTCCTTTTTCATGTTTTCCTATAACCCTAAATTTGAGCTCTGCTGCATGCTGATGGCATTCCAAAAAATGACTTTCCCAGGGAGCACCTTTTTTTCCCTTGTGTTTGAAGGGTGTTCTCCTTACATTTTTGGAGAGGTCTAGATGTCTTTCCTATGTCTTTCTTTAAATGTATTCTCTGCCAATCCATTTAATTAGATCGTTTCCCCAGGTTCTGCCTCCATGAGGAAGAGACGCTCGCCTTCCCTCCCCCCCATACTTGCTGTCCCAACTCCCTCACCGTTTTCCTTTGGGAGTGCAGTTCACTGCAGGGAGGCGCGGGCGTGAGGAGGACAGCCACGCGTGCTGGGGCACGGGGCCCATGCTGGCCACTGAGCTTCACTCACTCAGGCGCCCCAGTATCTTGGGCTGCCTTTGCTGACACTTGCTGAACTGGCTGGGTGGCAGTCTGTTGCGTGAAAATAGAAACAGAAAGGGCACCTCTGTGGGATTTATGTTTTCCCCTCTTCTGAAGAGACTGTCCTTGGGGAAACTGAAAATGGTGGAGGCGAGGCAGAGCAGTGTGTGTGTGCTGAAGGGCCCTTGGAGTTTTTCCCTTGAGTTTCTGAAGGGGCCCGAGTGGCCCCCACTCAGGACCACTGTGCAGCTGTGCACCTCGACATCCTTTGGGCCTTGGAGGGGCCTTGCCAGCTCCAGGTAGCCACGTAGCATCCAGGGTCCCCTCTTAAGTTCCCACTTTGCAGCTGAGGCATCCCACACCAGAAGTGATTCACTTGGTGCTCCGAGGCGGCCCAGCCGAGGGCGGCCACTGGGTCTTGCTCACATTCTCCCTCTCCTCCCTCTTGGCTCAGGAGCGCCAGCGCCTGGAGACGATCCTCAGCCTGTGTGCCGAGTACACACGCAGTGACGGCGATCTGGCCCGGGAGCGCTGTCCCTTCCCCAGCGGAGCTGAGACGCCCACCCTGACAGGGAGGAGGCCCTGTGCAGGCTCCCTCGGCCTTGGGCGTACCAAGGAGGAGCCGGCGGGATCACTGGCCACCCCGAGAGAAAGGGAGGGCCCGGAGCGCTCCGACGAGGACAACCTGAAAGAGGAGGAGAGCAGCAGCACCGAGAGCGCTGGCCATGAGGTGAGGCACCAGCGGGGCAAGCGGCGGGGGTGCCAGGGGCGCTGGGTAACGGTTCACACACCCCGCCAGTTATTGCTCCGTCTCCATCAGCACAGGGGAGCAGCAGCTTTCCTCCAGCGCCTCCAGTGCCAAGCATTATTGGAGTCCCATCGCTGGGTCGGGGCTGCACATCTTTCAGGGTCATGCAGCAGCAGAAGGGAGAGGAAAGGTGGGCAGAAGCTGCCAAGGCTCTGAGAGGCTGGTTTATTCCAGCATGGCCAGCCTGCCTACCTGGGCATTTCACTTGCAGCCTTTTTCCTCCTGTCCCTTGGCACAGGTACACTGGCATAGTCCCTTGGTTTGAGAAGGGGTGGGTAAAAAGCCAACCTTCACTGGTAATCTTTGCCCTTCAGGGGGACTCCTTCCCCGGAATTGTGGCTGAGGGAGGAGAGAAAGGTGGAGGGGCTCCACACGTGGCTGAAAGAAAAAGAACAGACGCAACCATAACTACTGAGAGCCCGGGGACCCTTAAAGGCTAACGTATTTTATCTGGCACTGGTGTTTTGTGAACGGCTGGGCCACTTCACCAAATGCAAGGAAGTATTGCCTCAGTTGGCAAATATTGACTGTCAGTGGTTGAGTGGTTGCCTGCCTGAACCACTCGCCAACCAAACTTCTCTGGGCAGAGAACAATCCATTCAAAATACAGCTGCCATAGAGCAGTGATAGTCATAGAATGAAACAAGGACTGAAAAGGCAGAATGCATTTGTTCACTTTCTGGAAAGAGGAGTGGAATACTGTGGATATGCTTAATACAAAAGCTACAAACTTTGAACATTACCTTAATGGCAGCTGTTTAACAAACAGCTGTTGAGTGCTGAGAAAGCCGTCCCAACATGGATGAACAGGTCTATCCATGGCTACAGGGCGATGCAAAAACCTCAGTTGATGGCGGGGTGGGGGAGTGCAAATTTGCCTGTTTGCTGAGCTGTCAATTCTCCCCAGCACGAGGAGCCGCACAGTGGCAAAAGTGGCCGGGAGGCAGCCCTGTTGGAGGAGGAGCGTGCACGCATCTTGGCCATGACTGACCAGCTCAAGAGCCGTGCCAAAGAGCTGGAGCAGCAGCTGCAGGAAACGGCCCGGGAGGTGAGGCGGCAGGGGGCAGTGGTGGGTGTGAGAGGTGTGGAGGGAGAGGCCGTGTTGGGGCAATGGGGGCTCACACAAGAGTTGGGTGTGGGCATCCTCTGGGGGGCCAGATTTGCTACAGAGGTGCAAACAGAGAAACACTGGGGCTCCAGGCTTCCCTCCTGCTCCTCACGTCACCCCCCCACTCCAACCCAGTGAGGGTTGCTTGTGGTCCCTCATGGGGAATGGAGGCTGAGTTGAATCTCTGGCTCTCCTCCATGTGACATGATGGCTGTTTGTGCACCCTGTCCAGGCGGAGATAGAGCGGGCCCTCTTGCAGGGGGAGCGTGAGGCTGAGCTGATCCAGTTGCAACAGGAGCAGAAAGTGGTGCAACGCCTGCAGGAACAGCTCTCAGACCTGGATGCCACCATCCGCCGGGACCGGGACAAGGTAAACAGCCAGGACGGGCAGCACCTGTCTCCTGGCACCAGAGGAGACCTGCTCACCACCCCACCTCTGCCTCTGCCATGGAGTCCAGCGGGGTCTCCCCCAGTGGCAACCAGGCCCTGCTGCTCCCAACTGAGAGGTACCCCCCCATCTGCTGGTCGCTCAGGAGGCTCCCTGAAGGTGGCGGTCTGGTTGGCAAAAGCTGCCCTGGCTTGCTTGGGCATGTCCCTCTCTCTGATCTTGGGCTGTTCCTGGTAATGCAACCCAGAAACTGCCGGGAGGCCCCTTCTCTCGCTGCAGATGGAAGGAAGGCTTCCCTCTTTCCAAGCCAGGTTCTGCTCAGAGGAGGGTGGGCAATGCTTTGCCCCCCTCCCTGCGCTACCCCCTAGCACTGCTGCTCCTAGCCGGGCCCTTCCTTGCCTTGCCCCTGCACCTGCCAGATGCCAAGAGGCTCCTGCAGCACTCCTCTGGGTGACAGTTCAAAGAAGACTTGCTCATGAGGTGCACAGCCCCTGGGACCAACATCCTGGCTGGCTCCCCTAAGCAGCTCTGCTGGCTGCAGAAAGACCTGCAGGGATTCTCAGTCGTGCTCCTTGGCTCCCCCGTGCCCAGTCTTCCAAGTGCTCCTGCCGGGGCTGTGCGTCCCAGGCTCTCACACACCTTTGCTCTCAGGAAGGGAGCCCGAGGGAAGAAGGACACGCACAGCTGCCACTAACCACCCAGCCTGCACTAACCAGCTCTAACAACTTGGTGCACTCTCTCTTTCTTTCTCTCTCTCTCTCTTCTAACTGCTGTCAGAGGTGGAGGGTGTTTGAGGCCCACCCTTGGCCTGAGAGACAGGGGGGCATCCTGCATATGTAGGAGAGCCCCTCCCTCAAGTGTCTGCCTCCCTCCAGGCATGGACAAGAAGGGGTGGGGTGTGGAATCTGGCCTGGCTGAGATGCCGTGCCTCCTCTTCCCACCTGGGAGAGCTGTGGGCCCCAGAGGCTGTAGTGGCTTGGAAGAGCTCTGCTGTCCTGCCTCCTTGCTGGGTCCAAGACCCCAAACACCCACCTCAGTGGGAGCTCCAACCTCCTTTGTCCTAGGAACTTCCAGCACATCAGTCTTGTCGGTAAGGAGGTGGCTTAGGGTGGGATGTGCGGACAGAGGTGGCCACAGAAATTGTTGTTCTCTTCTGAAGTCTGGGGGCCTTCCAATTTGGGATTAATTACTTATAGCCAGTTGAGAACTGCCCGGTCTGTTGCATTGTACTTGCACCCTGCTGCCCTGTGGGGCCCTTGTTTGGCAGGTGTGCAAATCGCCCTTACCTCTTGTGGTCCGAAGGCCCAGCATGAGCAGTGCTGCTGTGGGGGGAGCCTTCACTGCATGTCACAGCGAGTGTGGCCAGAGTGAGGGACCAAAGAGGGCAGGGAGGGCTGTGTGTGACGAAGAACCACGACTGCCATCCAAACAACCCATGAAATTCTTCCCTGCAGAAAGCAGAGTGACCACCAACTTCATTTGGTTGGCTTCATTCTGCATCCCTCCTCTGGCATCTGCCACTGCCTTTCTGACCCCTGAGGGCAGGTGGGGTGGGCAGGACAGGTGGGCCCGGCCAGGCAGACCAAGAGCTCCCTGGCTTCTCTCCAGCCTCTTTGAGGACGAGGCACTTGCTTTGCCTGACCTCAGTTGAAAGCTGGATCCTGTTCCCTGGACCAGATATTTTACGCCTGACACATCAGCAGACACCTCCCAACTCAAAAGGAGAGATGTTTTGCAGAAACTCACTTCTTTGGCTTGTATGAATGATACGAACCTGGATATTTTATCTGATTTTGCATAATTTACTTTTCCACATTTACTGTTTTGCATAACTGATTGTGCTTCTGTTTTGGTAAAGAGGTCAGAAGGGACCCTCTCAATCTATATCAGAGACTTTGGCAGGAGTTGACAGAAGTGCTCTTATGAGTCCCAACTTGGGAAAAAGGCAAGATAGAATTTCAAGAAATAGATAGATAGACAAACAAGAGTCTGCCTTTTTCAAAGTGGGGGTAAGCTGGGATTTTTTGGTGGCCCCCCCCGAGCCCTGATTGTAAGTTAGTCGATGCATCATCTTGGTCTCCCTGCCTTTACTAACTGACTCACGTGAACCCCAACCCCAAACTTGTCAGAGCTCTTCCGAAAGAGAGCTGCACAAGTTCTGGCAGGTTTGGTCCTCTTTTTGCATCTCAAATGCTGCAACAAGCGAGAAGTATGTCTGTTGGGAGCCGGCCTTGGGAGGGCTGGGGGGAGGGGAGGGGGGTCATCTTTTGGAAACCAGCTTCTCAGCAGGGACAGGATAGGGAGCTCCAGCGAGGGGCGGCCATCCTTGTGAGCAAGCATCACAGGCAGCTTTAAGAGGCAAGATAGAGGCCCCTGGTTGTTCCCCTGGCAGTTGCTGCCCGTCTCCCCCTCCTGACCCCACTAACCCTCCAGCTTTGCATGGCCTGCTCTTGAGAAGTGTGTTCTCTCTCTGTCTTCCTCTCTCTGTCTCTTCCTCTCTTTGTTTCCGTGTGTGTTGTTTTCTTCCGGATTCAGGAGAGGGCAAAGGTTGATGCTGAGAGGATGGAGCTGGAGAAGCTGCGCGCGCTCTACTCTGAGCTCAGGACCCAGCTTGATAACTGCCCTGAGTCCATGAGGGAGCAGCTGCAGGAGCAGGCACAAAGGGTCAGTGTCCCTTCCCCGCCCCCCCGCCCCCAGAGGGGAGGCGCCCGGCAGTCCGGCTGCTCAGCACCACCGGGCAATGGTAAGCAGGGTGGGCAGGTGCCCCCGGTGCCAGCAAGGGGGCTGCCAGCAGTGCCTACCCGCCTTCATGTCCACATGGGTTTCCTCTCTGGAGACTCTGTGGCCATTCAGAGAGGGACCTCTGCTTGAAGGAATCGGGGCTGCCCCCCTTTGGAGCCTGTCTGGGAGTGTGAGGGCTGAGACAAGGGCTGGGCAGGGAGCAAGACCAGCTGAGCTGCACCCCTTTGGGAGAAGGAAGAGGGTGGATGGCCTCTCTCCACAGTCTTGCTGATGGGAGGGCTAGTTTCTCCCTCCGTGGGACGGCACCCCCCTGCCTTTCCCACAACAGTTCCCTCAAAGCAGCCCCTCCCCAAAAGGGGAAGAAGTCCCCCCTGTGTGCATTTGGGGGGACCTGGAGGCGTTGTGTGCCTTCCTCAGGCAGAAGCCTGGCTCAGCAGCACACACCCACACCCCGCACCTCCTGCACTCTGGCCAGTTGTCCCCTTTGCCCAGCAGTGCTGGGAATGCAGGCTGGCAGTCCAGGGCAGCGGAGGAGAACCACTGGGCCCGGGACACAGCGCCATCCTGTTCCCTGGCCCACCCCCTCCCTTCCCTGTGAGCCCCCCTCCCCCCAGCCTGATTCAGCTGCTTTGTCTCACCCCCACCATGTCCACACCCCCTCCCCACAGGAAGCTGAGGTGCTGGAGACGGAGAGCAAGCGCTTCGAGGACCTGGAGTTCCAGCAGCTGGAGAGGGAAAGCCGGCTGGAGGAGGAGCGGGAGGCGCTCACCCAGCAGCTCCTGCACAGCACAGCCGAGACCCACCGCGGCCTGGCCCGGAGGAAGGTGGGAGGCCCCTGGGGGCGGGCACGGGAGGGAGCCCCTGGCGCCCACCCCCATGGCACTCACCCAGACCCTCTCCTCCTCCTCTCCCCACAGGAGCGGGTGGCAGCGCTGGAGAGCCAGGCCAACCAGATCCGGCTGCAGGCTGCTCAGGAGGCCGAGCGGCTGAGCCGGGAGAAGAGCGCCACCTTGCAGATGCTGCAGAAGGTGAGAGCCCCTCCGTGCAGGCGGGCGGGCAGGTGGGCGGGCGGGCTAGCAGGCCAGGCTATAGGGAGACCAGACAGCTGAGGGAGACGGCACTGTGGCACGGGGCCAGGGGCCAGGAGGGGGAATGACCCTCCCAGGCTTTTGGGCAGAGGGAGGGAGGGAAGGGGTCCTTGGCATGAGCTGCACCCCTAGCAGCTGGAGAGGAAGAAAGAGAGGGAGAGAGAGGATAGAGTCCAGCACCCATGACAGGCGTTTCCCTGTTCTTTCCCTGCCAGGAGAAGGAAGCCCTCCTTGCTTTAGAGAGGCAGTACTGTGCGCTGACGGGGGGCTCGGGCTTTCCCAAGGGCTCGACAGCTCTCCGAGAGGTAATGGGTCTTTGCCCCTGGGTGGGGGTCTGAGAGAGCTTGGGGGAGAGCTTCTGGCCTTTTGGGATGCCTCTAAATATCCTAAGCCTTCTGTGCAGGAGCTGGAAATGCCTGGGGGAATGCCAGCCGGAGGGTCACTCTCCGTTCTCTTTCTCTCCCCACCATCCCCAGGGTTTAGAGAAAGTTTTGTGGGGGGGCACTGTGAAATGGGCTTGACTGGGAGTGATATGGCCCCACACTAATGATGAGAGTGGCTCCATGAGGGAAGGGGCTCCCTTCGCAGGAAAACCAGCAGGAAAAGGTGTTCCCCCCACTCTGTGTCTTCTTCTCCTTTCCACTCAGGACTGACCTCCCCATCCCCTTCCCACTGCAGGCTCTCTGGGAGTGGGTTGTCCCCCTCGATGGGCCAGCAGCCCTTCTCTCTTTCTGGTTGCTTTCACTCATTTGGCGGAGCCAGCCGCCTTCCACGTTTTCTGCTGGTTAGTGGTGTGTCTCTATGGAGGCAGTGGGGCCTCTGCTGTTGGGATCATATTCTCCACTCGTGGGAAGGGGTAGCTGCATGTGATCTTCAGTGTTTCCAGGCAGTATCACTCAGGAGTAGAAAGAAGGGCCTCCAGCCCTTTATAGCACTTCCTCCACCATGCAGCTGTACCTACCACTGCTCTCGGTGGGGTCTTGGACAGAAGGGGGTCTTTGCCCAACCTCTCCCTTTCCCTGAGATCTCTTCCTCCTGCTTGAGAGGATGCGGGGTCCTGACCCCAGGGTCTTCCACATGTTCAGTGCTTGCGCTAAAAATAAATTGTCCAGATGCACGTAAGCTAAATAAACAGAATTCTAATGGGAAAATTAAGCTAATAAAAATGTTTTCAGTGGGATTTAAAAGCAACTGTTGAAAGGACCCGTACGAGCTGCCCGTGAGGCTCCCGGCCTCCACAGAGTCGTCCTTCCTCCACTTCCTCCCTTCCGGCCTTGCTGGGGCTGCCCCTGCCTTCTTCGCATTTCCCCCTTTCCGCTCCTTTCGGGGGGAGGGGGAGGGTGGTGGCAGTGGTGCTGATGCTTGGGAGAAGGGGGGCGGGAGCTGGAGGGGGGCAGGAAAACACCTCTCCTTGTCTCCGTACCAGACAGAAAACCTATCCAGGATTTGAAGTTTCCTTTTGCAACCTGGAGGCCGCTTTGTCAACACTTTCCCCTTCTGCCTTTGCTGCTGGATGGATGTCCAAAGCCCCAATCCACCTTCTGCGGTGCAGCCATAGATGGGCTGGACCCATGCCGCTGCTGCCGCCTCCTCCTCCTCCTCCTCCTGCTTATCCCCCCCTCTGCCATTTCTTGCAGCTAACGTTCACGGCTTTTCCGGCTTTTCCTGCCCAAACAGGAGGCACTTGCTTTCTCTGAGCTGGAGGAGGAGGAGGCTGACTTTGCAAGCCTCCCCTTCACAGCCACCCCCTCTGCCCAGTCCTGCCCAGTGATGCCAGAGGTAACACCTGGCTGCCTGAGTGGTGCATGCCCTGGAATCCGGCTGGCTGGCTGGCTGAGTTGCATATGCGCATGCACACGTGGGCACCCCTGTCTGCACTTTCTTTGCAAGGTTGCCCCCCCCGGTTGAGCTTTGCCTCAGCCACCGGGTTTCTTCCAAGTTCCACAGGTGTGTAACGAAGACTTCTGTACTGACTGGTGTTTCTGGATGCCGGCGACTCAGCGTTCTGCCACCTCCAAACCCACCCCCACCACAGCTGAAGCCCTCCACTCTGCTTCTTCTTATGCTACTTCATCTTAGCCTGATCTGGATGCTGTTGCTAGACCTGGGGGGGGCTCAAGCAGCCTCCCCAGTCCAGGAGTACCATCTGGGTTGTGCGCTGACACATGCAGACTGCTTGGCCTGCAGCAGTTTGTTTTGTGGTCACATTTGAAGCATGTCTGTGTGTGCATTTGCACAGGACTGTGGCCCTCTCATTCAGTGCCCTCTGACCTTGCCTAACCCTGCTTCTCTCTGCCCACATGCTTCTAGGAGTACCGGGGGCTGTCTGACGTTTTTGGGCCTTGCAGCCGCACGCCGGATACTAGCACTTCTCCTGTCACTCCTCCCCCTCCTCTGCTCCCCCCGGCTATGAGGTACCTGCCCTTCCAGGCTCCCACCTGGGGGGCTGGGAAAGGGGAGGCCTGGGGAGGCCTGGGATGTGTGGGGGCCTTGGAGGGGAGAATGAGATGGGGCCCAGGAGGGGGTGCTGTTCCCATTGACCCCCCCGCCCCCTTTGGCTGGGGGCCACTTTCTTCCCGCAGTCCCCTGCCCTCTTTCTACCCCTGGCCACCTCTCACGCTGCCTCTCCTCTCCGCCCAGTACGTGACCACCGATCAGCTGGCGGTGATTCTGGGGAGTGTCCGAGCAGCTGTAGGCCTGGCCCGCCCCCCAGCCCGCCAGTGGCCGCCGCCACCAATTCTGCTGCTGCCGCTTCTGTCCTGCCAGCTCCGCTCTCCTCTTCCAGCTGCGCCCAGGTTCGTGCTTCTTGCGCAGCCCAGCCATCTGAGCCCCTTCCCATCCGCTTCCTCCAGCATGTCCCTTCAGCCAGTGCTGGCGCGGGGAGCTGATAGTGTTGCCTGGTAATTCTCAGAGAGCCACTGTAGGGGGTCTGTGTGAGAGAGTGGGAGGATGAGTGACTCCGGAGACATTCGGCCCTGAAGCATCTTTCTCCGGGGCCTGTCTGTCCGGCCCTTTTGCTGAGTTATCCATTAAAAATACAGGCCTTGCTCTGATTCCAGGCAAGAAGGAGAGAGCTTGAGCTACACCCAAAGGACCTCTCACCCCACTCCCGCTGAGAGTCTCTTAGCTCTTTGTGGGTGGGGGTCTTAATCCCAGGCAGGCCTTGCATCGTTTACACTATCTGTCCAGGTCCCCATTCTCTTCCCCTCCTGCCCTCTCAGGCCCTCTTTCACCACTCGTCCCTAGATGGGAGCAGCCAGCTGAAGCCAACCCTCTGCCTTCTCCTGCCTTCCTACTTTCTGCTCTCAGCCTATGCCAGGTGGCTGCCCAGCACTCTGCACCCACCCCCTCCAGAGCACAGGCTGTGTCCCTTGGAGCTCCCTGGTGTAAGACCCCCTCTGTCCCCCCTCTCTGAAGCTGCATGTCTTTGCAATCTCTTTCCCAGGTTTATCACTCCAAGCTGGATGGCGCTTTCCACAGTAGCCTGGCGTGGTCCAAAGGGGGCACGTCCTGCTCTTCCTCCCAGCTCAGCATCACCGCCCTTGGACGCAGCCCCTCACCCAAGGTAGGGGGTGACAGTTGCCAGGGGAGGGAGGAAGTGCCCTCAGCCTGCCAGAGCCACACGTCTTTCTGGTGGATCCCCCATGGCTCCATTCTTCTAGGGACTTCTGTCTCCAGCCCCCCACCCCTCCAAAAAACAGATACAGGTCCTGTCTGGTCTCCCTCCAGCCAGCAAGGGGGTGGGGAAGGAAAGGAAAACTTTTCTGGGCCCCTTTCCTCTTCCCCGTCCACCAGTGCCTTAAGTCTGGCTGTTGCAACTGAGGAGCTGGTTGCCAGCATGGGGTAGATCTCCTCCCCACCCTGCAATAATCATTCCCCCACTCCGAGGGCTGGACCCTGAGGCTGGTGTCCTGTTGGTAACAGAGGCTGGTGTGCATTGCGCTATTCATGTGTAGCGTTTTCTTTAGCTGATGCTCAGCCATTGGACTCAGCTTATGGTGGCATTAGCAGACTTAGTTAGGTAAACCACTGCGTGTGTGGCAGTGCATGGAAGTCCAAAGAGCATTGCCTCTACGCACTGAGCATTGCGGCTGCACCAGGGGTTGTCTGCCGTGTGTGTCAGTTGTGGAACCATGTAGGTCACACAAGGTTGGTATTCAGCACAGGAGTTGTGTAACGCAGTTCTGCTTGGGGATATTTATGCTGCTCTAAAGCAATGTAGGATCTTGTGTCCTGTCTCTGTGTGTGTATGGGGGGCACTGGTTCTAAAGCTTATTTTTTTTTTCCTGCAGAACACCCTGCCCACCCAGAACGGCGGGACAGGCAGCCTCCCTCGTAACCTGGCCAGCACCCTCCAGGACATTGAAAGCAAGCGCCAACTGGCTCTCCAGCAAAAGGGTGGGTGTGGGAAGAGGGACCCCGGTGGAAGGGAAATGGGAGGGGACACCAGCCCACTCCTCCAGCCTAGACGTCTCCTTGGCTAGGAGGGCATGGATGTAAGGGTGGGTGGGTACTTTGCCTCTTGCCACCCCAGGCTGCCACAGGGTGAGGGGGCCCAGACCTCACACTGAGCCTCCCTCCCTCCCCGCACCCAGTGCTCAGCCCGCCCCATCTGGGCGTCGTCTCCGCAGGGCAGCAGGTGATAGAGGAGCAGCGGCGGCGGCTGGCCGACCTGAAGCAGAAGGCAGCGGCCGAGGCGCAGTCCCAGTGGGAGGCCATGCACGGGGGAGGGGCGCCCCTCTTCCCCCCTTCCTACTCCCCCCTCATGCAACACTCCATCCTCCATCACCATCCCCACCACCCCCGTCCCCTTGCACGGGGGATGGGCCTGCCTGCCGATGACCCTGAGCCCCCTTACGACACCCTCAGCCTGGAAAGCTCCGACAGCCTGGAGACCAACCTCTCCAACAGCGGGAACTCCGCCTGCTCCCCGGACAACGCCTCCAGGTACGGCAGCCCCCCTCCCGGCAGCAGGCAAGCAGGAAGCCCACACCCACACCCCAGGAGAAGTTGGGCCAGCCCCCGCCCAGCTGGCACATTGCTCAGGGCAGGAGACTCCCACCTCTCTTCCCAGCACCCCCTCTTTGTCTGGTCTCCTCGCTCCCACAGAGGCAACCCTTGCCCTCACCTTCCTCTCCCCAGCTGCCCCCCAACCCCCCAGTAGAGCCCGTAGCAGGAGGGTGGAGGGGTGGTCCCGGCCAGCGCTGGTCCTCTGGCTTCCTGGGAGTGGTGAGTATGCCTGCCTCTCTCCATCCACACCCATTTTCTCCATTGACATTCTCGCCTGGTTCCACACTGCCACAGCCCTGGCCCCTCTGCTCCATTGGGGTGGCAGCGGCAGAAAGGGGGCCTCCTGGTTCTGCCCACCGGCTCAGTGGCACCCACCTGAGGAGGAGTGGGAGTGGGCCCTCATGCGCCCTCAGAAATGCCCAGATGGGATTGGTGGGGGAGAGGGTGGCCCAGGAGCATAGGAGGCAACGGAGGGGGTCAGAGCAGGGCCGGTGATGCTGTGGCTTTGCCGTGCAGCACCAACGGGGCTGATGCTGGAAAGATTGAGGAGATGGAGAAGATGCTGAAAGAGGCCCGTGCGGAAAAGTCGCGCCTGATGGAGTCACGAGTGAGGGGCCGACCCGTTTCTAAGCACCCTGACCCCTGCCTGCATGCCCCTTTGTCTCCTGAGCCTGGATCTGTGAGACCTGCCCTTCCTCTCTGAACGGGGAAGGATGCCAGGACGCCACCCTTCTCTTTGCTGGGTGGCTGCTGCTGCCCCGCAGACCCTCTGCAGGGGTGGGGGTGGGGTTTGCCTTTCTTTGCTAAGATTTGTCAGGGGGTTTTGAGCCAGAAACCCCACCACCACCTCTGCCCTCAGCCCCTTCCTCCCTTTGCCCTGTGGCTGTTTGCAGCCAGGTGGGTTGCCCGGGAAGGGCATGGACACGGCAGAAGGGGAGGGGAGAGGAAGGTGGGGCCAGGCCTCTCTGTCCCATGCCCCTTCCTCCCCACCCGCCTGCCTTGGCACTGCTCCAGGAAGGGGTGAGGCAGGAGGGGACACCTGTGCCCAACCCGGTCCCTCTGGCAGGAGCAGGAGACGGAGCTCAGGCAGCAAGCTCTGGAGGACGAGCGGCGGCGGCGGGAGCAGTTGGAGCAGCGGCTGCAGGATGAGACTGCCCGGCGGCAGATGCTGATAGAGAAGGAGGTCAGGATGCGAGAGAAGCAGTTCGCCCAGGTAGGACGGGCAGGGGACACTTGAGTCTGCCCCCCCCAGGCTCTGTCCAGGACATTGGCAAGGGGCCCGGTGTGGCTTCACTGGGGGGCAACTGTGGCACGAGGCAATCACCATCTCCCTTCCACCACCATGGCTGGTGCAGCCACCACTGTCTGTTTTGGGAGAGACAAGGGATGGGCTTTGAGCTAGACCTCTCCACGTCTGACTGGGAGTCAGGGGGCCATATATTGCCAACCATCAGAGGCTATAGGGCTGCCTTAGCTCTCCCCAGAAGACCTTGGAAGGCTGTGCCCTCATGAACTCCCCCCAAATTGCTCCAACATGCCTCCAAATACCCAGTAGCAGCCATGGGGGCATTTTTTCACTTTTTGACGCCTCCCTGAGTCATTTTATGCCCCAGAGAGACCTTTATTTTTTTAAATAAGTCAATTCCTGTTTTTAGAGAAGGCTTCTTCTGGTCTCAAACAATTCAGGAAGGCCCCAGAATATAGCAAAAATGCCTCCAAGCATCCCCAGGGGGCATTTGGGGGCCAAAACATTTTGACTCACACAAAAAGATTGACTTTTTGTCACCTTTGCCAACCCTTGCATTATGCTCTCCTCAGCACATGAGCCCAGCCTGCCCTCTGCCATTGTGCCAGGCACAAGAAGGCCCCCTTCACCTTGAACAAAACCTTCCCACTTCTCAAAACATTGTCGTCCACCTTGCTTAGTGGCCAGGCGCCAAAGCCATTGGAAAGGTCATGCCAAGAGAATGTGTGTGAAGTGCTTGCAGCACCACCACCTGCCCGTGCACTGCACCTCTGTGCTCTGGGACTTGCGGCAGTCACGATGGACTCCAACCCTCTTTCTGCCTGGCTGCAGAAGTGGAGGTGCCCCAGTGCTTCTGGGCATCAGTGGGCCCGGGTGGGAGTCAAGAGTAGCCCTGGGGGAGCCCCGTCCAAAGCTGTGCCTCCCTCCCCTCGGCAGGCACGGCCTCTGACCCGCTACTTGCCCATCCGCAAAGAGGACTTTGACCTCCGCCAACACATCGAGTCCTCGGGCCACAGCGTGGACACCTGCAGCCACGTCATCCTCTCTGAGAAGATGTGCAAGGGCTACTTGGTCAAGATGGGGGGCAAGATCAAGTCCTGGAAGAAGCGCTGGTTTGTCTTTGACCGCATGCACCGCACCCTCTCCTACTACGTGGGTGAGCAAGGCGAGGAGGGGGAGCCAGTGCAGCTGGGCAGGGGCAAGGATCCTGTGGGGCCCTCCCCTTCTGGGGCTCAGACCCCAGACCCTCTGCCAAAAACCAGGATGACATCTCCCCCCTCCCACCACTCATTCCCCTGGCTCTCTCCTACAGACAAGCACGAGACGAAGCTGAAGGGCCTGATCTATTTCCAGGCGATTGAGGAGGTTTATTATGATCACCTCCGGAGTGCAGCCAAGGTGAGCTCACTGGGAAGGGGCAGGGGGCAGCGTGCAGGACTGCCCTTTGGGGTGCAGCCCTCCCCCCACAAAGGGTGGCTGGTGAGACAGGTGGAGGTGGGCAACCCTGTGGTCCCCTCCCTCTCCTCCTTCCTCCCTCCCCCTCCTTCATGTTTCTCTCTGCCTCTTTCCTCCTCCTCCTCCTGCAGAAGAGATTCTTCTCTCTCAGCCTGGCCAGTGTAGGTACCACCCAGTTTCGTTGGCATGCCTGATGCCTCTCCGCCAGAATAACCCTGCTCTTCCCCAGAGTGCCTCCACTAACAGAGCCTGCTGGAGCTGGGGGGCTTGGGCTGCAGTTCAGCAGACGCAGGGCGTTGGGAGGGAGTTCAGATCTCCTGCAGTGACCGTTGTCTTGTTGCCTGACTTCAAGTCATTTCTGGCCTGTGGCAGCCCTATCATGGCAAGATTTGTCTTTGCCTTCCTCTGAGCCTGAGAGAGTGCAACTTGACCAAGGTTGCCCAGTGGTTTTCCATCACCAAGTGAGGAATCTGGTCTCCAGAGCCATAGGCCAACACTCAAACCACTACACTGTGCTGACTTGCATGCTGAGGTCCCTGCAAATAGTGAAATCCATAGTGAAAATGGTCTCCAAAATATGCCAGATTGGGGTGGGGGTCTCAAAGCTGCAGTACAGTTGGTGCCCCTCTGCAGCAGCCACCAGTCCCAGGTGGAGAACTGGGAAACTCAAAGGTAGAACTTGGCTGTAACTGGGGAGCCCAGTGGCTGTCCAGCAGCCCCCAGAAGCCAGCTGTCTTCCAGCCGCAGGCCTGCTGACTGCTAACAGCTCATCTGAGTGGCCACTACCTTTCCTACCTATGGCTGTTGAGGTTACTAATCTCCCTCCCTCGCTGCTTCTCCAGGGCTGGTTAATGTTCTTCTGTTTTTCTGTTTCCTTCTAGCACCTAGCAGACTTTCTCCCTGCTCCCTTCAGTGGAGAGGTTGGTCTTGATGCTCCCTTAGAGACCTGGGGTTTGGGGTGAGGAGAAGAAGAGGGGGTCTTCTCTTGGACCACCTCTGTAAATGCATCTCCCACCTTAAATGGGGGAGGGCACCAGTGAGGCCCGGAGCCTCTAAATCCCCCCTCCTCCACAAGCTGATGCCTTCTGGTGCCCACCCTGTACGTGGTCCTCCCCTCCTCCTTCCCACTTGGGGGCTAATCGCTGCCTTCCCTCCCAACTGCTGTCCAGTGCGTGGGCGGGTGGGGGCAGGTGGCACAGGCAGCCCAGTGCCCAGACTGTCTCTCCTTTTGGCAGAGCCCGAACCCAGCTCTAACGTTCTGCGTCAAGACCCATGACCGCCTTTACTACATGGTGGCTCCTTCCGCTGAGGCCATGCGCATCTGGATGGACGTCATTGTCACAGGCGCCGAGGGCTACACGCAGTTCCTGAACTGATGGGCAGGGGGGTCCCCAAAGGGCACCTCTGTAAGGGGCACACCTCTGTGGAGGGGGAGAAAGGAACAGATGCCAGCCTGTGCCCCCACAGCTTTGATTCCTAAGGCTTTGGCTTCATGGCACCTTCTGGTCATAACGAGGCCTCTGCTTCTCCAGGAGGCTGATATGAGAGAGCTGGAGCAGCCTGTAGCCCCGGGGGTTTGGCATGCGCCTCTGCTCTGAACTCGGCCAGCAGCAGAGCAGCCCCGGTTGCCCACCGAGCTGCCCAAAGCTCTGTGCCAGCAGCTCCACTGAGCCCAGGTTTCCGCCTGCTCTGTGTGTCCCTTCCTTCCTTCTGATTGACAGCAGGTGGGTGGGGCAGAGGAGGAGGGCAGGAGGCTGAGGTGCCGTGCTGCAGAGCCGGATGACGAAAGGTGGGCAGGGCTTCAGCCGTGCCCTGTCCCTCCCACACCATCACCACCACCACGTGCCTTGGACGGCTGGGGCCCACCCTCTTCCTGGGCAGCATAGGGCACTGCCAGGGATCCTCCTTCCACCCCTCTACAGAAGAGGGCTTTGTCCCAGCCTGGCTGTTGTCCTCCGCTCCCTTGGAAGACAGGTGGGGGTGTTGCCCGGAGGCTCCATTTTAGATGCCCAGCTTTAAAAAACAGAACACCAGCAACAAGAATTGCTCCCCGGGTGGATTGGGCCGTTGGTGCCACCAGTGACATAGGTTGGGGGGAGGCAGAGGATGGGAATAATAAAGCCTTTTATCTAAAATGTCTTGAGTTGCCCTCTCCTTTTCTTTCCCTACCTAAAAGGACTGCCTGGGCTGACAAGCCAAAGCTGTGACTCCCCAGATGAGCCTTGAGTGGGGCAGAATGAGGGGTAGGATGGCTAGTAGCCGTAGCTGGCTCCGCCCTCCACAGATTCATCTGTTCTCCATTAAAACCCACCCAGTGGCAGCCACCCCTCCATCTTGTGGCAGTCCCACAGTCGTGCAGTCGCCCTCCTTCATCTTCAGGGGATGTGACTCTCTCTTCTAGAATCGCATCACCCCACCATGTTGTTGTTGTTGTTGCCACGTGTCTTCGTGTCGACTTTGCCTTATGGGAACCCTAATCTGATTCTGACTCAATTCTATTCCAAGACATTTCCCACCATGGACTTCCTTTGAGGCTGAGAGAATGTGACCGGGGGTTTGAGCCCTCATCTCCCAGAGGCCAGTCCAACACTCAGACCTATGATAATCACTTTGGCTCTCGCATCATATCACATCACCAGACCAGCCCCCTTTGCTCAACTTTTTCTTGATTAAAAAGCCCTGCAGGTAGCCATGCCCCCTAACCCTTTGGTAGCAGGAGTGGGCCTCTTGCCCCCCCCAAAGAAGGAAACACAGCTGCCGATTCTCTTTGCTCCCTGCCTTGCCTGCCATGGCTGTGACAGCTGGCAAGCCAAACTATGGGAGACAGGATGCCCCCCAACATGAACTCGGGGTTTGCTTCGGGGTGTGTGTGTGTGTGTGTGTTTTGTGTGCAACATGCAGAAACACTCAGGCCAAATAAGCAGGAAGGTGACTTTATGCCTCATGTGCAGCCCCAGGGACAGAGGCTCGGGGGTGGAGGGGAAGGGCTGCTCTTTTCGGGGAGGGTTGGGAGAGGAGCCTGAGCAAAGCTGTCCTTACGCCAAAGCCAGGAGGAGGCAGGCCCACATCCAGGGCCACATGTGGGGCAGGGAAGAGCCTGCAGAGGTGAGGCGGTCGCCATAGCGGTCCAGCAGCTGCAGGGCCACTCCGTTGGTCCAGCCGAAGCCCTCCTGCAGGTGTGGGGAGGAGAGGCCTGAGGGAAGGGGTCAGCAGGAGGCCTGGGCTGCTCTGCTCTGAACTGGCCAGAGACTGCTGGCCCAGGGGGTAGGAAGGTCGACTGCGGGTGGACTGGGGCAGAGGGAGCCTTACCTGCACTTCATACTCCCCGCCTCCACCCGGCTTCCCATCACCTTCAACGTTATACTAAGAGAAAGAGAAAGAGAAAGAGAAGGGGGTACAGCACAGGTGGTCGTGAACCAGCTCAAGGGGGCACAGTGGTAGGGGGTGCAGCAGGAATTGCCAGAACTCAGATCCCACTAAGAGCACCAGGGAGCATTCCTCCACCCTCCCTTCTTGCTCTGGGAGCGGGTGGGATGCAGGCCAGCATCATTAAAAGGGGTGGAGGGGAACCGATGTGTTACTGCTGATGGAGGAGCATAAAAGGATGCTGGGGCTACCCTATGACCATCCAGAGGGCAGCTCTTGCACCCCTGTTGGAGGCCAGCCTGACAAAGGCCAAGGGCAGGAAAGGGGAGGAGGGGAGGAGTGGCACCAGGGGCGGCAGCCTGTTGTTGGGAGAGGCCTTACCTTCTCAAACATGTTCTGGTACCTCTCATAGACCGCAAAGTTCGTCCTCACCCACCGCTGGGCCAGGGTGAAGGCCAGCTCTTGTGCCTCAGGGAGGGAGGACTTGGCCAGGCCTGGAATGGAAGAGGTGGAGTCACTTGGCTGGAAGCGGGGTGACCGGAGGCTCCCATGTTAGCAGGGTGGTGATTCCACTTCAAGTCTTAGCCTGCACATTAAAGGAGCCATCCATGGTGCTGAATCCTCCCAACAGAAAACATTCATCACTTTGGAGAGCTCGTTAAAGCAACCCAAAACCCAAAAGAAGTGGGTTCTCCACCACCTCCACCCTGGCACAGGAGTCACGAGCCGCCCCTGTGTGGGAACATCCTTTGGGCATGAGACAAACCACAGCTTGGCTGTTGCAGGCAAGGGGGGAATGAATGAATTTGGGGGTGGGGTGGGAGTCCAGCTATGCAGAGAGGGAAGACTTTGCAACATCTGGCTAGGGTAGCTTTAATCCCCACACACATGTGAGGGGTTTGAGGGGGTCTACCTGCCTTGGCACATCTCCAACTCTCCCTCACAGAAATGAGAAGGGATTCAACACCCTCATGCTTTGGGTGAGGGGCTGGGGAGGGGAGAAGGGGCTTTACCTCCAATCACTATCTCCTGGAGGGGGGCCCAGGCATTCGGCAGGTCCCACTGTTGCCCCGTGTTCGCCAGGGAGGTGGGCAGTCCGTTCCAATAGGACAGTGCTGAGCTCCCCTGCAGGCAAACAGGAAGATGCACACGTGCAGAGGGCAGAAGTGAGGGGCCAGGGTACAGCAGAGAAGCAGAAGATCCATGGCCTAACACTTGGGGTGGGGGCGAGAGAGATTGAGATGGACAAACAGAGGGAGGGCTAGGCAAAAAGACAGGGGAAGCGTGGGCACAGGGGTTACAGACACTAAGAACAAAAGGGTGTGTTTAAGATGTGACAGAGATTCTGTAGGCAGGCGCCCTGCGTAGGCTTAAGTGCTTTGCCACTGGCCAGCTGCCTTCCAGCCTCTCCCACTGCTCACCTCAAGGTAGCGGAGGGCGCTCTTGGCAAGGGAGGGACCAACACCGCACTCCGCCCACAGCGGTGCCAGGTTGGTTGGGTAGAAGGCCCGGTTGTGCCTCTGGCGCAGGAGGTTGTAGTCCAGCCAGATCCCGGCCTGCTCGTCCCAGAAGACAGCCTGCATGGCAGCCACCCGCTCCTGGTGAGCCGCCTGGAACTGGCCGGCTTCCATGGTGTTCCCTTCAGAAGAGACGTTGCCACCACAATCAGTTAGCATCAAACTCTTAAGAACCCAGGCACCATTCAGAGGGCCCTTAACAACCTATAGAGCACTCCCCCACACCATGGGGAAGGCCATCCCTTAAACTCCAGTCCTGCAGGTTGACTTACTGCTCAACGAGTGATGCCCGCCCGTTTCTCCTCACGTGAGCCTGACTGTGTCTGGGGATCTCCTGAGGAGCCCCTTCTTTCAGTCCCACCACTTTCTCAGGCACATCCGGCTGTGGGGGGCATCTGAGACTGGGCCTTTCTGGTGGCTGCCCCCCGTTCTGGAATGCCCTTCCTAGAGAGGCCATAATGGCACCTTCTCATTGCCACCCTTCTCTTGGCAGATGAGTCCTTTTCCTCTCCAAGAGCCTCCTAAAAGGGAACAGTTTTTTTTTTTTAAGGCAAAGGCCGTTAAGAGCACAGTCTCCTGCTTTTAATTGTACCACTTTTTAAAAACTACTTTTTATAACTCTATGTTTTAAATGTTCTTTTTTAATGTTGATAGTTCAATTCCATTTTAATGTTGACCTTTTGTATGCTTTAATTGTATATGTTTTCATTTGTAAGCTGCCTTGAGCCCCATTTTGGAGGAAAGACAGGATGTAAGTACAGGTCGTAGTTATGATGACGATGACGATGACGATGACAATGGCAATGATAAGGTGATGATAATGATGGTAAGGAGTGGGAGGGGGGAGGGGGGACAAGCTGCCACTGAGTGTGGGGGTGGGCAGACATCCAAGAGAGGGGGAAACCTTGCGAGGGGGCCCCAGTGAGATTAAATCTGATCCGGACTCTGCAGCTGCTGAGTTGGCACAAGGTTTCTTCCCCTGTTTCAGGGAGAGGACATCAGCTTGCTTCCGGAAGGCCTGTGGCTTGGGGGGAGGGAGGGGTGCTGTCCTTTCGTGCTTGGCAATAAGCCCCCCCTTTGAGCTCCACCTGCCAGACTGGGGATGGGGGGAAGAGACACCTTCAGCCCCTTTCCCTCCCCATAACTGCCAGCTCCGACACTACTATGCCTCACCCAGAGCTCTGTGGAAGGAGGCCAGGAGCATCTCAACTCTGCAGAGGATGGCGTTCAAATCCACTGGCACAACAGCACTGGTTTTTGTGTCTTGCAGCGTGGCCTGAAGGGGTGGTGGCCCCGGCAGGAACCAGCGGGAGGAGAAATCCCAGCCTGACTCTGCACCACTGTGGAGCTCTGACCAGAGTGTCTGCTGGGCCTCTGCATGAAGAGTCAGAAGGGGGTGTGGAGGGGGAAAAGGGATAGTGCCAAGGGAAGGCAGTGAGCTGAGGGGGGAGGTCCTTCGGAGCCATCCCCCTCTCCATCCCCCCCCCGGCCCCTGCAGCACAACAGCCAAGCAAGGCTCAGGCATACAAGTTGTGGAACAGAGGAAACGGGGCACTGACTGGGTAGGCATGGGGTGCCAGGAGAAGCCTGGTGCCTTCCTTGGCCCACAGGCTGGGCCTTGATCCCCCAGGCAGGGTGAGGAGGAGGGTGGTGATGGGGGGGTTACCTTCATCCAAGCCAGCTGCCACTTGCACATCCTTTGTGTAGGACTCTGGTCTGGGGTCCCATTCAGGAAGGAGAGAAGAGAGAGAGCACGAGAAAAACAATTTGGGGGGGGGTAGCCTCAGTAGCCAGCCCCCCCAGCTTCCCCCACTTTCCACAGCAACCCCTCACCTCACCTGGGCTCCCCCACTTGGACGTGGTAGCGGTTCAAGGCATACTTCCGGCCCCCCACGGAGACGTTGACAGCCCTCTGCTCTTGCCAAAAGCGGTACTCCTCCCCCAGGAGGTGGATGCTCTCTCTGGAAAAGGCAGGACCAGCCCTTAGCAGCAAGCGCTGGGGACAGCGCCAGGCGGAAGGTAGGATGAGTCCCCTCTGGAAAGGGCCCTGACAAGACAGAGGGCTCCTTGGGGAGCCACAGAGCCCCCCACCACCGAACCACCGATGCTGGAGGGCAAGGACATGCAGAGGGGACCAGTTTCTGCTGCTTTCATATTGCAAAGGGCTTCTGTTTGAGCAGCCAGGCCCCCCACCTCCAAACTTCTCCCACCACCCAAGAAACCATGTGCTCAAGATTCTTTGTCAGCAGGTTGGGATTTCTGGAGAAGGAGAAGGGCCGCGAAGGGGGAGAGCGGAGCCCCTGACCTCAGAAACGCCGTGTCATTTGTGTGTCTCAGGTAACTCTCCACCATCAGGCTGAGCAGAGGGGGCTGGCTCCGGCGCACGTAGTACACCCGGCCTCCGTTGGGGATGTGCCCAAGTCTGTCATCAAGCAGAAGCAGCAGCAACAACACAGAGTGTGGCTGGGGGCGGGGAGCAGGGGAAGGATAGGGATGCCCACAAGTATGGACGCCCCCGGCCCCAGTCCTGCTGGGTGGGCTTCCCCTTCACACTCCTTGGAGAATTTGGGTCCATGGAGGCAGGAAGGGGAGCATCACCCCCCGCCCCCCACCCTCCCTTAATACTCCCATGCAACCCCCACCCCCACACCAGCAGGACCCTCACCTCTCCACAAGATGGAGGAAGTTTCTGATCATGCCCTTGGCCGTGGCTGTCATGTTGGAGAGCAGCAGGCCTTCGATGACCCAAAAGGAGTCCCTGCAGAGAGAGCACAGGAAAGTGGGCAGGCCGCTGTTTTGGAAAGGCAGTGCCAACGCAAGGGGGGTGGGTGCCAGGCAAACACGCACGCACACACATTACACACCAATAGTAGTACTCAATGAATCGTCCACCTGGCACGATCAGTGGGTTTGGCACGTAGATCAGGGAGTGACACTCTGGGCTTGTTTGGACCTCTGGTTTCATCTGGGAGGCAAAAAGAAGGTGGGAGCCTCTGTCCCCCCGGGCACAGCTGATCCATCCCCCTCCCATCGTCTACCTGGCTCAGGTGCCCCCCTTGCAATTACCTGCCTGCCCAGTTGCTTCCATTTGTGGTTGAGAGCCTGTGCCCAGGACCACAGCTTCTGGTCCAAAATCTTCTTAAGAAGTGGGGGGCTAGAAAAGGATCAGAGAGAGAGGGGCAGACAAGGAAATTGGGGGTCAGAGAGGACAGAAAGGGGCACGTCCTTCAGTACAGCCAGTCACAGACTCACAAATAGGCCTCTTTTAAAAAAAAAAAGTGGGGAGGGAAGGGAGCACTTGGGAGACAGCCGGGTGCTTTCAAGAGGCTGCCAAGATGGAGAGTGCAGGGGTCCCACATGACCCCTCTCCCCCGTTGCTGGTTGACCCCAGTGGAAGTTCCTGAGGAGCCCACTGGGGATGCGTCTAGCTAATGGAAGCATCTGTCAGGGAACCACACAAGCAGAACATAGAGGCACATAGTCCTGCCCCACTTCTCCTTCCCCCCTCCAGTGGCCCATACACAAGGTGGGGGAGAAGAAGAGCCCCTCTCATCCGCACCTGTCTGTCCAGTCCAGAGGCACCCAGTTCTCCAGCTCCTGCCCTGGAGGAGAGAAGCAGAGCTCCACAAACTCCGTCAGCTGCTGCTTGGACAAGGCCCCACCAGGCGTGGCATTCACTCGCTGCCAAAATTGATCCAGCACCACCTCTGGCGAAGAAGGGGGCAGCGGTCACAGCAGAGGCCCGGTCCACTTTTGACAGTGCCTTGTGGCAGTGGGGGTGGGGGGGTGGGGGGGAAATAGTGGTGGGATGTGCGGGAGGAGCAGATTCATAGCTCCCGGGTTTACCCTTCATCTGACTCTCTGCTCCTGTTTGTCCACACAGGTACACTTTTCACATGGTGCAAGGGGGTAGCAGGTTAGACACCTCCAATGGTGACCTTGGGCAAGGCACTTTCTCTCAGCCTCAAAGGAAGGCAAAAGCAGGCCCTCTCAGAACAATCTTGCCAAGAAAGCCCCATGATAAGTTTGCCTTAGGGCTGCTGTAAGTTGGAAACAACTTGAAGGTGCACAACAGAAACAATGGTGGGAGTGCGGGGGCTGGAAAGAGCACACCTTCCAACTGTCCCAATTTGACTGGGACGGTCCAGATTAACCCCCCGCAGCCCCACTTTCTCAGCTTTTAAAAGTCCCAGTTCCTCACTCCTCCTCTCACCTTCCCCCTTTGCCTTCTTCAGTCCTTGCAAATGGGGCCCAAAGTCTGAAAGTAGTTTGCACTCAACTAACTCAGCAGGGAGAGAGGGAAGGAGGCACAGAATCTCGCCCTTCCCAGCAGGCTCAGGCAAAAGCCAACTCCTGTTCTTTCTCCTTGAATGTGGACCCTTCCTCATGAATAACTTCTGCCATCTGAAGTAGCTTGGTCACACGTGCCCGTTTTCCTCTGGGAAATACTGAAGGCTACAAGAACGCTGCTGAGAGACTGCAGCAGGAGCTTCTGCCGGGCACTCCTGCAGCCCACTTTGAGGGCATCGCCTGTGACCTGCCCATGCACCAGCCTCTTTTTGTGGGCGATGCCCAGCTGGCTTCTGCCAAACAGTGGCTTTCAAAGCACAGCAGAAACCACCAAGGCAGTCTGGCTTGCTACACAAGCAGGAAATTCTGGTATTCGGTAAGCCCCAACAGGGTCAGGGTTTCTGGGTGGAGAGGCGATCCACCGAAGGCCTCACCCCCTCCTGCACCCGCTGGGGATGGGGCCACAGCCAGGTGGGCTGCAGCCACCTGCTGAGGTTGGGGGCTGGCCATTCACCTGGGCTTGCCTTCAGGGGCATGTCCACAAAGTGCTTGTCATCTTCGAAGAGCCCGGCCTCCTGGACCTGTTTGAGGAGCTCTCCAGTGCAGTAGATCTGGCTGGGAAACACAAAGCGCAGGTGACAGTCAGCACAGGTGGCAAAGTGGGGAGAAGGCAGGGCAAGAGGTTCAACTAGCTGGCCCTTGCGCTCCCTTCCGACTCCACGAGTCTATAAGGAAACACACACACACACACACACACACACACACACACACACACACACACACACACACACACACACACACACCCCCAATTCAGGGTCCCTGCTGAGATGCCTGGGGAACTCCAGTGAGGGAGAAGCTTCAGTGGAAACGGGGGTGGTGGTGGTGGAGGGAATTAAAGCAGTGGCATTGGGTGGGATTTCGGGGGGGGCAATGTCAACTATATGGGGTGGTGAGGGAGATGTGGGAGGAGGCATCCTTTGAAGGAGGTGGAGACCTTTGGACTGCAGAGGGAGGCAAAATCGGAGGAGCCCACACTGCAGGCAGAGTCAGTGCAGGAGAGGAAGGGGCCTAGAATGTGGACAGGTGGGTGGGTCCACTCTGAAGGAGGGGCAAAGAGCACACTTTGGATGGGGGAAAGCGAGCAGTCAAAGGGGCAGGAAGCAAGTAGGGAGGGGGAGACCCCTGCCCCCCCATAGAAGACTCCCTGGTTTGCCTGCAGAGAGCCCCATTGCTTCTTCAGGGGGTTGGGGAAAGCCCCCTGCCTCAAACCGTGGGCAGCCCAGGCTGCCAGTGCAGGTGGGCAGAGTTGAGCCGGATGGACCCTTGAGGGTGGCCCCTGGGCCAATCATCCTGGCAGCAACATGCTGGAAAGATGTGGGGGCAGGAAGAGAGACCACCGTAGTCTGTGCAAGACGTGACTTGGCCACAGAACCATTCTGGTCATGGGAAGAGAAGGGGTCCTGCCCCAGCCCACCTCAGCTGGAACCCTCTCTCTCAGTGCAAGAGCACCCAGGCAACAGTGGAAGCCCTTGCGGCAGATGCCCAAGTCGAGTGGTCATTGTGGCGTTGTTTGAAGGAAAACACAAAGCAGTTCATCAGGTTGGGGGTAGCAGGGTATGATGACTGAGTTGGGGAGAGGCAGAAGTCGGCAGCATCGCCATTGCTCGTGCTTTTCACTCAGCAATAGATTCCATTGGGGGGGCAAGAGGCAAGGACACCTGAGAACCTTAGAGTTGGAAGGGCTGCAAAGGGCCATCTAGTCCCACCCCATGGTAAAAGGGATTCCCCCTAAACCTTAGGAAGAGCTTCCTGACAGTAAGAGCACATTGACAGTGGAATAGATGTGGCCTCTATGGAACGTGAGAGGCATGTGTGTCTTCTTCTCTGGAAGTTTTTAAAGTGAGGCTGGATGCCCATCTGTCAAAGGATGGGCTTTGCTGGTCCACTCCTGCACAACAGAAGGCGGATGGACTGTACGGCCTTTGGGTCTCTTCAGCTCTAGGACTCTGTGCAGGAATCCCCAACGAAAGCACTCCTGAAAGATGACCACCCAACCTTCCTTGCAAGACTTCCAAAGAAAGAATAGTGACTGCCCTTGGATGCTGCTCATGCCACTGTGGAGCAGATCTTAGAGCAAGCAAGTTCTTTCTAATGTTCAGGTGAAATCTCTTGTGATTTGAATCCAGTGATTCGTATTCTATTCCCCAAGCAACCATTTTTCCTCCTCTCTCTGCCCCACAGGGGCATCTCTAATGTCCTGTCTACCGCATACAGATCCCAATGTCTCTTAACATAGCCCTCCTCTTTCTCCCAAGTTGCCCAAAGTCCTGACCCCACACCATCCCCCATCCTCCCTTCTTGCATTCTGCCCCCCTTGCTTTGAAAGAGATTTAGCATTAGAACACGGTGGCCTGGTTGGCTAAGTAGCCCCCAGCCAGGACTTCCCCCCACGCCCAGCTCACCTGTCGCAGGGTGCCAGGAGACTGCCAGCCGACGCCTGCTGCCCTAGCAGAGTAACGCAGGTGGCCAGAAGCAGCCACATGGCTCAGAGAAAAGGACAATTCCCACTCACAAATTTCTGCTGAGAAGGCTGCAGGGCCTCACACTGCCAAAGTTCACCCAGATGACTATTATGCCAGAGGTGTGGCTGGGCCGCCCTGCCCTGCCTGCGTCACTTCTGGAAGACAGTGGGGATGGGCTCAGCACTGGAGAGGAAGAATCGGTTAACTTTCCACTGTCAAAAGTTAGAGGGAGGGCACGTTGCACTCTGTGGAATATTGGGGACTGCTGTCCCCCTCCAAGTGGCAGAGCCGTCTTGCCTGTGAGTGACAGCGCAGCACAGCAGGTGGGCATTCAGAGGCACAAGGAGCCGAGGCAGATTCCTAACTTCCATTCCTTGCCCTTTCCTCTGCCCTGATTCCCCCACGTCATTGTTACTTCCCTCTTGTTCGTCCGTCTTCCAGCCATCGTGGGAACACACACACACACATGCACCCCACACCTTGCTCCCGGTGTCCTCCAGCAGACCCAGCAGGCAGCTGTGGCCCAGGAGCAGAGACAGCGGCAGCTTTCCAGGGTGGGAAAGGGGGAACTGAGTCAACTATGAAGCTTCTGCAGACAACCCCTACCCCTGCACAACACAGACCAGACAAGGGCAGAGCCACAGCAACAGATAAAATAATAACCTGAACAGACAAAGTTTTAAGTCCCAGTGAGCTTTTATTGAGCCAATTCTCTGTTTTAAAATAAGTCAAGATTTTATCAGTCATCAACTCTGCCCTGACACCAACATGGTTGTCAGCCTTCCATTACATACTTGTGTACAGAGATACACACTAAACCAAAATTGAGCTCTGCTGCTCTGCTGGATATTTGCCAGATTATCAGTCTTTCAAAAAAACAAAATTCCCCTCCCACCCCACCCGTTTCCAAATTTCCAAATTCTAGTCCCCACTGTTCACAGTGAACATGGCCTGGACCGAGGACCAATGAAAGACAATATTGTTTGAACTGAACACACTCTTCGTTTTTTTCCATTTGCTTTCAATAAAGGGAATACTGACTATTTTTTCCCCAGGTAACCCTCCCTGTAATTCTTGGTTAAAATACAGTGAACTGTATCTCGGTAGATGCCCACCCTGCCCCATCCCCATGTCAATCACCTGCACAGGGCTTGAGAATACAGCCACAAGTGATGGCCCGTCCCCGTCTGAGTCCGAGAGGACACCAGGAAAGGGCATGGCAAGCCGGAGATGCCCCTACTCCAAAGTGTTACAAGTACTTCCTGTATCCTGTCAGAGTAGAAGGGAGGTGCTACTGAACCAGCAATGTATACTTTGCCCAAGCCAGAGGCACGCCTGGCTCCAACAGCACAGGTCAGCCCACTGCTGGAAACAACGGCAGCCTCGGGCAAGGATGCTGGCAAACACCATCCTTATCCAGCGATATTTGGCAAGCCCTGTTCAGGTAAATCCACCCCTAAAATAAAGAAAACTAGAATGAGATGTCTGATGCTACACGCCCGTCTTTGTGTCCTGTTTCCATGATCTCATCCAGCCCCAACAACAGACACAAAAACAAAGGCCAAAGGAAAGATGCTCCCATCTCATTCTAGAGAAATTAAATAAATTAAGACCCACCCACCCCACTCCCCATCTCCCACGGGCAATTTCAGGCAAGTGCAGCACATTCGGGGAAAAAGACACAGAGATGTCATGGTCGGCTTGCTCTGAGGGAATTTATCCTACAGATAGGGTGATTTCAAAATACGCCGGGGGCTAAGGTAGCCACAAGGCATCTCAGTGTCTGTTCTCTTTGGATCCGCAAAGAAACAGCTGCAACCAACGGAAATATTCTTGGCAATTTACCTTTATGAACATAAATAAAAAATGTTCAGGGTTAGCTGTTTACAGACCAGAAGGGGGGGAAAGGACCAGGTCTCCCCAGTCCACATTTGGAGCATCTTTCCCTTTACAAGTCCCTCCATGTTCTGGAGAGAGGCAGCTACTAGCCAACTTTAGGTGGCCTTCTGACCCAACAAAGGCCACCCAAAGATGGTGTCTCAAGACTAGGCAGATTTGCCGCTGCTCTGCCAGGCAGCCACTTTTAAAGTAACGCTTTCCATTTAAAAATGCTGTGCTTCAAGAGTGATGAGATGAGCATGGCACAGGGCATAGTGGCCACCTCCACTCATGGCACCATGTCAGGTGTGCACGTGCTCACAAGATCCTAGGGTTCTGCACACTTGTTGTCACTTTTGCACTAAAATCACCCCTTCCCTCCTCTGCTGGGAAGACAGATTGGCTGGCTGCAGCTAGCAAGATTCAACTTTTGGTCAGAATCACTTCCCCACCCCAACCCCATCCACCCCCCTACAGAGAGTACTTGCCAGTCTGATGCAGCCGCTGTGACGCCCCCAGCAGAGGAGCTCTTCTTTAGTGCAGCTACTGCTACGTTGCTGTGGAGTTACTTAGACAAAAACAATTTCGCTCTTAAAGAGGGCTGCCAGGAGGCACCTGGTCTGAACACACCTTCTGAGGAGTGGGCTGGGGCAAGATGTCTTCCTGCAATTCCAACCCACAAAGAAATCAGGAGAACTCTCAGCCTCCAGGGGCAAAGAAGTAGGAGGGAGGTATCACAAGTGCAGTATCAGAATAACTGGCGCCCGAGAAGGGAGGGACTGGCTGCGTGTGTCCCCTGGTGCCTCCTGGCAGCCTCCTGCTGGTCAGGCTGGAAGGGAATTCTTAAGAAGTTTACAGGTTGAGTTGCCTCATTCCTTTTGCCTACAGATCAGGCCAAACATCAAGCATGTGTTGGGAGGGGCACAATTTAAAGCAACACTGCCTGGACCTACCAAGCAAGCAGAGGCAGAAGGAGAGGAAAGAAGAGCCAAGAGCTTGGGCCTGGCCCCAGCCCCGGCCTGCTTCAGAGTCACGAAGGCAGGCCAGCAGGCTGGAGACAACATTCACAAGGAGGCAACCCAGCGTAAGAGAACTCTGGAAACAGCCAATGGCTTTTGCTCTTTGTCATCCCACACTCTGTATGCGGCACCAAAGCAAATGAGCTCTTCTTTTCCCTAGCAGTCAGACATCAGCTTCCCAGTTCTTTTTTTGGGGGGAGGGGTTCTAAAAGAAGCACCTCAAAAGGGCTCACTGCACCTCTCTGCCCCAACACCTAGGTCTTTCCAAAGTGTTACAAGTACTAGAGCAAGCCAGAGCTACCAGGCGGGTGAGCAGGAAGGAGGGAAGGTCTGACGGCACAGAACAGTGTTGCAGAATATTGAGCCCCTCTCACCTTTAGCTGCTGTCAAAGATCTATCTATAATCCCTTTAACCCCAGCAAACTTCATCAAAAACAAGGAAAAAGGAAAAAAAAGTTATATATGAACCCATAACAGAAAAAAAACCCACTTATTTACAGAGTTTATACAAGTATACACATCCAATTTTCAGTGGAACACGCTTCCGGGAGGAAAGACTGCCACAGCTCTGAGACAAGTCTACCTAGCAAGTGCTGTGACCACCAGAGGAGACTCAAAGAAACCAGTCGACGGTAGTGTTCCAAAGAGTCCAAGGGCCTTCTGGATGGCTCCTGCTGCAGGTGGATGGCGAATGGCTCTTTCCTCCTGGAGGGCCAACGCTGCACTCAACAACCCAGATGGTCCAGGTTACTTAGTTTAAATACAGGTTATTTACAGAGTGGGTGAACTGCAACTGCATCTCAACTCCTCCATTGTTTTTTTTTTAAAAAAAGATTAAACAAAAAAGTATTACTGACAAGTGTCACCTCCTGGCCCAGCTTGTCTGTGGGAAAGGAAGGGAGTGGAGGTGGGGAGAGAGATTTTGACCTGAACCAAAAGGACTCCTTGGGCTGTATTTGAAAGGTGATATTCTGAATGGTCTCATAGCATAAGGCACTTTGCACAAATAAGTAACAAGCTTTTTAGCTTAGAAGACAGATGAGGAGCTGGGGAGAAGTTGAAATGCACTCAGGCAGGCGGCTGGGGTTGAATCCGGAATTGCAGGTAAGCTTGAGTTTGGGAGTCTTCTCTTTTCAGAGTTCTTCTTCTCCACCACAAAGAAAGAAATTAAAACCAGCAGTTAGTGCAACCAATGTTCAGTCAGCACACAGTGCAAACACGTGGGGAAAACAAGGTATTTCCTTCCTATCTTCTGCTTTCGTCCTCAAAGCCAGATTTAAAAAAAAGGGGGGAATCTCAGCTTTTTAATCTTCATAGTTCAAAACAAACAAAAAATAAAGATGAAAAACCCACAAAGAGAAGGGCCTCCCCAAAGAAATGATGCATCATCACATGTCCAGATCAAAGGGCTCTTTTTGCTTGTGTGTTTAAGTAAAGCCTAGAAGGGAAAGAAAGAAAGAAAGAAAGAAAGATCCTCATTAGTCAGCAAACAACAAGCATTCAGAAGACCCATACCATGTAGACATCTCGACACTGATAGAACTCCTGAAAGCACGAGACTGCCTGAGTCCTAACACTGCGCTCTAAGGAGCAGCAACCACTCAGCGATCAGTGGGCAAGAAGAGCTTCTGCACATACACCACCCCCCACGGCACACATACACTGACAGCCAGCCAAAAGTGGAAGAGCTTAATCTGGCCGTGGTCTTCAGTGCCTGCTGAGAACCAGGTGGGAAGATGTAGGGCCAGCCAGACCCAGGCCACGCCTACACGTGGGTCTGAAGGGATTACCTCCTGGGCACAGACCTTTCTGAGGAGGGGACCAGGACCCCTGCTAAACAGCATTCCTCCTCTGAGGGAAGACATCCTACCCGTGCAGAAAGTGGCTACCCTGATCCCGTGTGAGGACAGCCAAGGGGTGCTCTGAAGGGGCTGGGGCTGGCCATGCTGCCCCCTTCCTGAAGAGGGCTTCTCCGACAGACCCCACTGACAGCTAGGCCCCAGCACTCTGCTTGCGTAGCTGTACATACATGCGAGAAGGAGAGAGAGCCAGGGGAACTGAGGAAGGCAACACCCCTTTGGGCTGCCCTGATGCCCAACACCTGCTACTATGCTGGGATGGAAGGCCTGTTCCTTGAACAACTAACTCCTTCCCTGAGACGAGCCTGCCAAAGAGAAGCCATGCCTCCTTCATGCACCTCATTGGCCCACATATCTCACTGAGATTTCCAGCAGGTGCCCTACAAAGCGCGAAGGTAATCCTCCCTCGCTACCACTGGGCACAAACACTTTTCACAGCATTGTGTGTCAGTGTCTCACATCAAGGCAGGCTATAAAGCAGTCCCAGGTTCTTGAGAAGGGAGAAACACACACAGCCTCCCCAAGTTCAGAATCCATCAGAAATGATGGGGCACTCCATGACCACACAATAAATTCTTATCTGCCCTTGTAAGTAAAAAAAATCAGTTGCTAATAAGTGTAAAGGGCAGAGAGGCAACCATGCTCTGCACCCACCCATTACCACGGTCCAAAGGCTGGCAAACATGTGACATAGGTTGCCAAGCTGCCTTGAGCACGGTCCCTCCAGCTTCTGTGGGCTGCAGAAACCTCTCTTGAAATGACTGGCTGACAGGCTACACGCCTGCTTCTCCCTTCCTGGCCCCCAAGCCAGCAAAGTTCGATACATACACAGCCCTTACGGTTTTTCATCTTCTACGGGCTCACTGTGGTATTCCGCCACATACAGGCTCTTGTCAATATTACTGGGGATGGGCTTGATTTCTGTTCCCAGCTGCTCTTCAATACTTTTCAGGTTGAATCGATCATCATAGGTGATCAAGTTGATGGCCAGACCAAGGTGGCCAAATCGCCCTTGAGGAGAGAAACCAGCTGGTGAGGCTCAAGCAGTCCGCACTTTGTTCCTGCATGAGCTGTGAGTGGTCAGTTCGGCTGCTGAACACCCACGAGAGACTTGGGTAAACTTAGCTCTCTCCAGGCCCCCCTCCCCCACAGTTGTATCTTTGAGTTTCACATCCTCATTCACTGTGGTATTTTCAACACTGAGAAGCAACGTGGCATTTTAATGCTCCCCTGGGGGATGGGGTGCAGCACAGAGTAAAGTGGCCCAAGAAGAACCTCTCACATTTGAGCTGTAAAACAGAGTACATTCATGCACTGCTTCTCGTGCTCTGTCCAAAAGCAGTTCACACCAATGCCACACCAAACAGTCATGCCATTACTTAACACATTACTTCCAGCATAACAAGGAAGGCTGGAGCATTCCCTGGGAACATCTGGTGGGCAGAAGTCCATCACTGCTTCATGCTGGAACATCGCCCAATTTTGCTTCCACCCGCCCCCACTCATAGAGCGCCACAGGCTGTATCTTCTTGGAAGGGGAGCACCTGTGTGCTTTGCTGCACTGTGAATCTAGGCGGCAGCAAGCACAGGTGCTGTGGCAAACACATCTGGATCAAAGCACTCCCAGAAAGGAAAGCTGTGTTTTACCAGCTGAAACCCTGAAGAGGTGTTTCAAGGGCAGCTCCAAGTACTGAATTCATAAAAGTGTGGATGACAGGAATTCACTGTTCTGTGTAAGATCTCCCAATACTGATGTAAAAAACTCACCATGTCCCACCCTTCAGGCTTTTATTTTTGACAAATCCCTAGTTCAATTAAGAATTCTGGAGAACTGAAAAGCTTGCAGTTTTGGGGGATTATTGGTCCTATAAGGGTACGACCCAATTGAAGATTTGTTTTTCCTCATGGATCATCATAGCTACTTTTGTTTTGTACCGTTTGCTAATGAAGGCCACCTCTGCCAAACAGAAGGAGGGCTGGTATGTTAACTTCATCCTTTTGCCTCGACTTGCAACATCAAGTACCCAGGTCAAATATGACTGCTGATGGTCAGAGATTCACAATTCCTATTAAGTAGTTTGCCATCTGCACCAAGGAGCAATGCTTGGAAGGAAATCATCACCATCAAAACAGTTAAATTGGGCATCTGAACACCACCACTTCCTTACCTGATCTGCCAATACGGTGGAGATATGTCTCTGCCAGCTTTGGAAAATCAAAATTTATCACAACATTCACAGCTTGGATATCAATACCTCGGGTAAACAGATCTGAAAGACAAGCAGCCCGGGTTAAACAATCTGACTAATGCAACAGAGAAAAGTCCCCTCAACCAGCAGTGGCTGCACGTAAGCCCTTCTGGGAACCCCCAGGGCTGACGAGCAGGATAAAAACGATTTAAAAAGATATAACACACAACTCTTCTTGTCTCTCCTTTTGTCTGACACATGTCCTTTACAGATATTTGGGGAGCTGCAAGATTTTTGTGGGTCAATTCTGAAGGACCCTTCAGAGCCAGGGACTGAATCAGGATGGCCGTCAATCACACATCCTGTCTTGCCAAATCCCTCCAAGTTTCTTGCTATTATTTTGTCCCACCCAGAAAACCCAGAAACTTGAAGAATCTGCATTTTGGCTGTTCAAGCTGTAGCCACATTAAACTGCAAAACCTCCTCCAGCCTGATCACTGAGCCCACAAGAAATTAAGAGAGGCTTCTTGGGAGGACAGTCCTCTTTATTCTTACTTAGTCCAAAATATCTTTTTTTGCATTCCCATATTAGTCCCACTGCATTGTTCAATGGTCCCAAAATCTAAAGTGCGAAAACACAAAGAAAATATTTGCCGTCTCCATTATCTGTAGAACTGGATGGCCATTAGAAAGTAAGTCCTAAGAAGGCAGGCAGGTCAGAAAAAGACACAGGGATGCTCACCAGTGCAAACAAGATTGCGGCATAAGCCATTCCGGAAATCATGGAATACACGATTGCGGTGCTCCTGGAAAGAAACAGGAGAAGATTTATTGGACAAAGCAATCAGACATTCAGGAACAACTGCTGAGAAAACCTTCTCTCACAGGCCCCCATGGAAACCACAAGGGTTTCTGTCTGCTGCTCACAAGCACAGAGGACAACATGACTGGAGGAAGCAGCCCTCCACCGAGTGGTGGAATGCAAGGAAGACAACCACGTTTTGTGCCACTCTCACTTCCCATTTTCCCCTCATACTCTCACACCAGGATCTACCCCCACCCCGCTTCAGTCTGTTAAGGTTTTTATTGGCTTTCTGTACAACCTGCCCCTCTCCCCTTCTGTTCCAGGTCAATACTGGTCCTGTCTGTCTTAGGGCTGAAGGTGGCAGTCTTCCTTCACTACCCTGCCTGAGTGCCAAAATGCTGTCTGACATGCAGAAAAGCATTCAGATGCATTTGTTATGAGGCCCCTACCAACTCCACCTCCCCGTCAGGAACAAACTCACATTCGTATCCTACAGATGCTTGTTGACGGCTCTGAATCAGTGTACACTGACCTGTCTCATCTTTGCATGTATGTAGAAACATGAATACCCCAGCTGGGAGATTTTCTTAGCTAGCAATTCGACCCGTTGGGAAGAGTTGCAGAAGATGATCGACTGATTTATTTGGAGCTAAAGACAAACATAAAAGAGGGGTTAGTTTTTCACTGTTTATATGTTCTAAGGAAAACTCACTGTGAAGAAAAATTCTACTGACAAAAAAAAATCTCATTTATCTTTCTTGATGAAATGTTTGGATACGCTGACGTGTATGCTAGGAACTGCACATATATTCTCGAGTATAGTTTCTGACCAGCTGTGAGGGTTCTGACCAAAACAACTGCAAGCGGAGCCAGGTGAGACTCCTTTAGCTCAGCACAGTCTCTCTGCATTTTATCAGGATAGCAGCTGGAGCCCTACTGCCCCAATTCAAGAAGTACAATTTCCTAACTTCACTCATGGGTGCCTAAAGCGGGGCACTGTTTCTCAGTTCCTGACTCATTTGGAAAGGAGGATGCACATAGAGGAAAGGCAAGCAGGACCAGTGGCTAAAGAACAGCAAGAATAACACACAGAACTGTGCAGATGGCAAATTATACACCTTCTTCTTAAAACCGCAATACAGCGTGTAGTCTACTTTTACTGCCCCTTGCTCTCTCGATTAGAGAGGGTGGTAATCAGCCTACTGTTTAGGTATATGGTTTAGCTTCTTTGATTCCATGATATCTTCGCTCCCCTAAAATCCAAGATTCTCTTGGCTTCAGAAAAGAAGCCACTGCTCACCCTGGAAAACAGCGTGTTGAGACAGTGGACTTTCTGGCGCTCGGTCACGTAAGCATAGTACTGGGTGACTCCCTTCAAGGTCAGCTCCTCCATCAAGTTAATCTCATAGGGTTTCTGCAAGTGGGAATTCTGAAAAAGAAACATTTGGACATGAAGAGAAACACACAGGCTGCTGGGAAGCTGGACTCAGGCACTGGTTCATCTACATTTGGTAATTTATCAGATGTGGCAGGACATGCCACGAATGCACTCACCATAAACTTCTGTACACTGAGAGGGAACGTGGCAGAATACAACAAGATCTGCCTGTTTTTGGGCAGCGTGAGAATGATGTCTTCCATTATCTGAACAAAATCCTGGGAGAGCAATTTGTCTGCCTGCAATGAGAAAAAGGCCAATATAAACATCATTTATGCATTTCATTTATACCCTATTTTTTCTTCACAGGTTATTTCTTTGAACTATGTCATCCTAACCCTTTAAATACAGAAACAATTTTCCCTCACAAGACATCATAATACAGATGTGATCTCTAATTACATTCCAGAAAACATGGTGACATGCACTTCAGTAAGTGAATGCTAGGGCTTTAACTTGTAAAGAATGAAGGCTTCAGCCGATGCTAGACTTACCTCATCTAGAACAATCATTTGGACATGATCCACCTTTGCTACTCCTTTCTTGATGAGATCAAGAATCCTCCCTGGTGTAGCTATCACCACGTGCACTGCAAAATGAAAAGACTAGAGAAATTGGGAAGATGCCACCTGGGTTCTCAGCATCTGAAGAAGAGCAGAGCAGTCCATGGTCCACCTCAGGCCCTCATCCAGGAACCACCTTGCCACCTACCTGTATCATCTAGCCTCATTATGTCATCACGCAGGTTGGTTCCTCCGGTGGTTGCCATCACTTTGGCCCCTCCCATGTGTTTGCTGACCTGGATGCAGATCTGACTGACCTGCAGGGCAAGTTCTCGTGTGGGAACTATCACCATTGCTGTGGGAGAGAAGCAAAATATTCAGGCCCCGTGCCCATGGAGGGCAACAAAGGACCTGCATTCCAACAATAGCTGCATCCTCTAAGAGCTAAACTTCAGACTTTGGGAATTGTCATGTCTCCACTAGTCTATAAAAATTGTGGTCAAACCACAAAGACCAAGGAAGGAGTGGAAAGAATGAATTCCCTGGTGGTAACAGCATCACCCATGACAGAATAGTGCAAAACCACAAAAGCTAGGGATAAACAGAGACTGTCCAACAATCTCTTAAAAATGTAAGATGGGACATACAGAAATCACAGCAAATGATGACAAGAGTCCAGCATTCTGTTCTCTGCTCTTGAGCACAAGCCTGAGAAAGACCAGTAGGGGCTGCTGATGAACAGAGAATGCTGGACTCAGGTAGTCTTAACTGACAAGGGTGTGTGTGGTCCAGGTGAACAGAAGCACAACTTTTCTTAGAAAAGTGGCTTTGTTCTACCACGACATGCAAGATCAAGTCAGGCTATCTCAAAATAGACCGGTGTGAACATAGCTGTTTGAGTGAGACGATGAGCCACAGGAGAGGTAGGTGCTGATCTCCTGCCACCCCTGCCAAGGTGCTCTAACCTGAGTGACCTTGGGCTGGTCTCTCTCTCTCTCTCTCAGTCTGACATAACTCTCAAGGCGGATACAAGCAGGGAGAGGAAGGTGGGCCAGGCAGGGCACCTGGAGGTAAGGCAGGATCACAAAGGAATGCTGTGCCAAAGGCTTCATGGCGCTTCCCTGGACAGAGTGCAACTGACCTTGTATGTTGTCTTTTTTTAAGTCAAGCCGTTCAAGTAAGGGAATGAGGTAGGCGCCACTCTTGCCAGTTCCATTCTTAGCTCTAGCCAAGATATCCCTCCCAGACAAAGCAATGGGGATGCTCTCCTCCTGAAAAAAAACACAAGGGTCAGTAGGAAACAACACAATACTTAGGGGCCCTAAAGAACTACCCACTTTGTTCCACTAGCTCCAACCCTGTGCACACAAACACTCCATCTTTTCATTCCCATCTCTGCTGGCAAGAGGTTGCCACCTCAGTACCATCATGAGCTGGCCCTTGCACAAGAAGGTATAAAGAAAAGCCAATCAATGTCAGTAAGATGTCTGAGAAATTAACTACCTAGCTTTCGGGTACTGTGAAGGGCCAATGGAAGGAAGGTGAAGAGCTGACATATGCTACCTTTCATCCAACCTGAGCAGTCCTTTAGCATCTAGATTTTCACTCTCTAAGAGCCAGCACAGTCTGTGTCACAAAAACTAGCCACTATGTACCAACCTGAATAGGAGATGGTTTTTCCCAGCCCATTTCAAAAATTCCCATCAGCAACTCCCGCTTCAGGCAGTAATCTTCAAATTCATTTCCTTTTGTGGATGTCACATCCTGAACAGGGAAAAGACGACAGTCACCTTCCATATTTTTGTAAGCTAGCAGTCTCAATACAAGAGGAAACTCCAAAGCAGAAGTGACCAGTACGCAAAGGAAGCTTATCCCCACCCCCACATTTATTTGCCATCAGGAACAAGAAACAAAGCCATCTATACTTTATACATGGATGCACACATCTGTGAGTTTATCTTCCAACACCAGTGTAATTATTGTCCAAGCTTATCTTACCCAGTGGAAACAAATCTTTTCCCAACTTCCTCCCTCAATTAGGTTTGCAGCCCACCAGCTGAAATCCTGCCCTTATTTGGACCCATTGTAGCTTCAGGAACCCTTACCGAAGTTTTGATTCTTAGATCTTTTGGAGGGAGTTTTAATGTCTTCTTCCAGTCATCGCCAGGTCTGAAGGGAGAAAACAATGTCATGTCAGCTACTGGATTCTAGCCATGCAGGACACCTCGTTCCACTGAGAGCTGGGTCCATTGAAGTGCCCCCCCCAAAGTACAGAAAGAAAACTAGCTCTCTAAAGGATGTGACTTACAAGGCATTCCCTCTTCCTAGACTCTCCTACGGCAGTAATAGACCTCTTAATATAAAACAATGAACACAAAACTATGATTCCTAAAAAAGGCCTTTACACAAATTGTGCCAAAAGTACCCTGTGATAGATTCACCTTAGGGTCCTTGGAAATAACTTAAAGGCACACAACAACCACAGTTAAACCTATATGAAAGCAACAGATTTGTTGTGTAGCTATGTCCTAAGAGGTCCATCTACTTATGCTGTGCATTGTGGCGGTTGCAAACCACATGGTTTGGAGGGGAGATTCCGCCTGAACCTCAGGAGGAATTTCCTGACGGTCAGGGCTGTCCGGCAGTGGAATGTGCTGCCACAGAGTGTGGTGGAGTCTCCTTCTTTGGAGGTTTTTAAACGGAGGCTGGATGGCCACTTGTCAGGAGTGCTTTGAGGGTTTTCCTGCATGGCAGGGGGTTGGACTGGATGGCCCTTGTGGTCTCTTCCAACTCTACATTTCTATGATTCTATGATTCTATGCTCTGGGAAACACTCGCAAGTTATCGGTGCAACCAACACAGCAATCTTAGCTTGTCTACAGTACAGGATACCATTCTTTCAGAGACAACCTGTCATGTCTACACAGAGACCAAATTCTTCTGACACTGGAACAAAAACCTGCTTTATGTAGACAATCAGTCAGGCAGCTGTGCAGTACTAAGCAGGCACCTGAGGACAGGGAAAATTACAGCATGTTACACAACACGCCATCTTGATCTCAGCCGTAATATCAGAACACTATACAATAGTTATTGATACTTACAAATTATAAATTACTAGATTTAGAAAAAGTATTCTGTTTGCTGTTTTAATTTTTTAAATATAGATGATTATCATCTTTCAATGATTGATCATTAGTATAATGAGCTTTCCCTGGACACCCACAGATTTTCTAACTAAAGTGGTTAAAAGCAGTTGCGGGTACTCCCAAGTAAACAAGCCAACTTCAAGTTCCATGAGAAAGTCATAGGGATATAGTCTTGTTGTTCCAAATAAAGGCTCCTGTTAACAATCTGGAAAATCATGCTGTGGTAGGAGTGTCACGCTCTACAACATATAAATCCAAAAATGGCAAAGGAAACCAGGGAGGATTCATTGCAGAAAATGCTATAAAAAATGGACAATTCTAACCACATTCAGAAAGACTGAGTAAATTAATGTACAGTTAATAAATCTGCATGTATATCAAATAACTGATTTCTAGAACAGTTGGGTTTTAGAACCATCAGAGAGGAGTTGAACCTGTGGTTAATCTCAAATCTCCTCCAGGACCTGAGACACGAGTGTTAGCTTAAAATATTAACAACAGCTCTATATAATTTAATTAACATCTCAATGGAATATTGCTAAGAAACTCCAGTACAATCATAGTTTACTCAATAAAGGATTCCTTCAGAAAATAGAAGTCTTGCGCAAACAAGAGAAAGAAAAAGGACACAAACTTAACACAAAGGAAATGCACCAAGGAGTGTACCAAAAAGTGGGGGTGGTGTGGGGGTTGAGGGGCACATTTTTAATAACATCAAGACCACAATTCTTTGTATAGTTCAGAACAGAAGCAAGAACCAGCTAAGGAGAACGCTAGACCAATGTATGACAGAAAAGTCAAAAGCACAGGAAGACTGCTGGGAAGATGCCTCAAGGTATTTTCAAGGGAACCTGATGAAAACACTGGGGACAAGAGACGCTGTACATCTCACTGACAAAGAGAAATGAAACAAATTACAGGCTTGTATCTGGGTATCTTAAAGAGTGAATGAAAAAGCATCTGACTGGTTAACATAATGTCTTCACATGCAAATCATTATTAAGGGTCAATTCACCAAGCATAATGAAGGACAAGTCTTAGTGAAAAAGATCAACCTGGCCTCTGCAAATGTAAATCCTGTCTCATCAACATTTTTGAGACCCCTGACCGTTAATAAGTATGCAGTTACTAATAGTGTAGATGGTACTGTCAAAAGTCTTTTCAAAGTCCAAGTAAGCAAAGACTCTTAACATAAACCCTGAGAAAACTTAGCACTCACAGCATAAGAGAAATCCTGTGGATGGTTGAAAAATAGAGAGCAGAAAATAAAATAAATGGCCAGTTTTCCCAATGGAGAGATGTAAACTGCAGAGTTTCCCCACGTCTATTTTGTGTTTTCCATTCTGTTCATTAATGGAAGTATAAGCAGCATGATGGGCAAGTTTGGTGATTATCACATTATTTAGGATCATTAGAACAAAACAAGATGGCATAGTTCCAAAAGGAGCTCTCTTGACTCTGCTGGAGATCATTAAGAAAGAAACTGCAAATAAAATTGCCAATTTTGTAATTCCTCTACATAAATTCATGATGTACACAACCCTGGAATACTGTGCACAATTTTGGTCATAGGTGCTAGAAAGACGACACTGTAAATCTGGAGAGGGTGCAGGAAAAGGCAACCAAACCCATCAAGGGATGGGAGCAAATCTGCTATCAGGGAACATAACTCATCAAGGGATGGGAGCAAATCTGCTATCAGGGAACATACCAATTCCCAGATTACAGGAAAATGAAACGGGGAGAGGCTGACAGTGGTGTATAAAATGACATGAAAAAACCTGATATGCAGTTTTTTCTCCATTTGTCATAATATTGAATCTGGGATTGTGCAATCATGCTGTTTAACAATGGGAAGTTCAAGACAGCTAAAATATTTCTTTATAAGCCATGTGGTAGAATATGCTACTACAGGATGCAGCAGTGCCAATCACGTGGGTGGCTTCAAAGGGGGACTGGATGAATTTTAAGGAGGATACACCTACCAACAGATACTGCTCATGACGGACAGCTATAACGTCCAGTTACCAGCAGCCATATGATTGGGCTGAATGCTAGGAAGTAAACCAAAACTTAGTCCTGAAAACAGAGGGCTGCTCACAGTATATTATACACAAGGAGAGGAACTACCTATACGATCACAATCCCTCTGAAACAGATATGCTCCTGGACTCCCAGGTGGAAGCTACTGCAAGAAACACATTACGCCTGCTTCGGCTAATAGGCAAATGGGTGGCCTGGAGCAACCCATTTCTTTCAGCCTCAGAAGGCAATGATGGTAAGCCTCTGAAGACACCTGCCCAAGATAACCCTGGGAGAGGGTCTTCCCTTAAGCAAATTTGAAGGCATATAACACTGCATCTCCTCATGAAGAAAAGCGCACTTTCACACATGAAGCAGTCAGGAAGTCTCACGGATCTGCCTGACTACTTCAGTACATTATGTGCAGCTACTTGACTGCCCAGAGACGTCAACTGGTCGCACCCTCATCAAAAGCCAAGTAAATCTTTGGTATTAGGTAAGGGCAGCATGTAACATCAATTCTGCTGGTTGCCAGTTTGTTTATTTCCAGGTCCAATTTAAAGTGCTACTGAACCTTTGAAGCCCACTTAAGGTATGGTTCTAGGATGTCCCAGTGAGTACTTTCTCCCCTTAAAATATCTGTTCACTCCCAGAGACCCTGCTGTGAAAACATGTTGTGGGTCCCACTGCCACTGGATGTGCAACTAGACTCAATTGTGAGTTTTCTCAGGAGTGACCCTGCAATGTGGAGTTTCCTGCTCTCAGGGATATGCCAGGTCAAGGAAGCACGGATATTCAGGGTGGCAGTTAACACCGCTCCACCTGGGATCTTTTCTTCTACAGCTTGGTATTAATCTCTGTTTGGTAAATGTGATTATCATGCTTGGGAGTGCTGCTGTTATGCCACCCCCACTGGAAAATTCAACCATAATCTCAAGGCAGGATGCTGCCCTTAATGGTCTGTGTTATTCTAAGGGCCAGTATATACTCATGGCACTACAGAACACCATCAGACAAGCAACGTATAGGACTGTGTGGCTAAAACAATGAACACAAATGGATATTAAGATCACAGAGCAGGAAATGAAAAATAAGGCTTGGCATCAAATGTCTGGTAAATGAAACCCAAATAAGAGAACAAATGTTCCAGCTAAAGAGCCAGGACTTCCAGGGCCATTAAAGTGCTGCCATGGCTACTGAGTCTTTCAGCATATACTCACTTGATAGTGGAGGCCACGCTCTGTGCTTGCTGCTGAGTGCCGTTGTTGATTGTGTTGGGATGTTTCAGCTGGTTTATCTGTTGCTGAGCCTGTGTTCCTCCGCCTCCTGGAGCGCCACTGGGTTTCACTGGGCCCCTCAGCTGTCCATTTTGACTGGTGAGACCCATTATAACAGGGTTCTCTGTTCTGGCCGTACTCATGTTTTGATCTGTAAAGATGTCTTTTTCAACTTCAAAACTTTGTGAGTACAGAAACTGTTAAGAGTTTATTAGACTCTCCAAGATGAAGAGATAAATAAGGTCCTGCTCAATACTATGAGTCTTTTATTGCAACGCAGGCAAGCACCTGTAAAGTCACTCAAGAGTAAAGCAGTCACTTGCACTGATGCACTCTGGAACAACTCTTTTAGGTCTTCTAACAAACTTGAGCTCTATCCAAAATCATTTGCTTTAATCTGGGGGGAAAAACAAGACAACGACATTAGCATCTGCAGTGGGCTGTGCAACCTACATCTGTACAAAGAGACACACATCAGTGTTATGGCCCCTTCAAGGCTAATTTTTTTTAATTACATTGTACTTTTTCAATTACCCACTGATGGCAGAAAAAACCCTCCCCAGAAACCCTTCAGTGAAACTTGTCCTCTCCAACACTGATGGTCTTCATTTATGAACAAGCCAGAAACCCATTAAAACTCATTGTTTCTGGTTTTGTAAAGAAAAAAAGCCCACATTTTTGTCTTGCTTGATGTTCTGATTTCTTTTTTGTTTTCAGTTTACTTCTGTTTTTCCTGCCTACTGGAAATGTTTCTGCAAAAGATGCCTGTGTTCTTGTGACTCTTTACATCACACACATATACAAGAGCTGTTCCCTTGCAAAGAAATGAAATCGAGATAAAGGCAAGTGCCCTTTTTTCAAGGCACAGTCAGTCCTGTGAGATATTCACTCTGTGTCAGAGACCGGGGACCCAATCTTATTTTCTTAAGGCAATGTTACTATTGAGCATGAATGGAGTGCCATATGGCACAGGACAGCAAAAACATTTTGAGAAGGATATCAGGCTTCCAGAGTAGAGAGCATCTCTTCAACTTTAAAAAAAAAATGAAATGGGAATGAAGCTTGAGACTTGCCTGCTCTATCTATTTTTCATTCTTAAAATAAGGGAGGATAAGCCTCACTATATTTGTATTTGTCAGAATGCTTGGTAATATACACATGAAAAATAAAAAGGCCTATAATCTGAGAAAGAAACAGCATATGAGAAATAGGGTGCACAGCAGAGTAAGGCTATAGAGAATGAAGAGCACCAGAAACTGAATGGAAATTCCAGGAGCTCTCAGAAATGTTGTTGGTGTTACTGGAACTTGAACGCAGTAGGAATACTGTAAGCATCCTCTTGCTAGTCTTCTGGAAAGCAACATGGCCCAAGGAGCCGATCTGCTACTTTGCTCTCCAGCACAACTCCAGAAATTCACAGGCAAAAATGCCACAGCTCAGCACCCCACTGCAGGGGAGCAGGTTGCAGGTCTCCCACACAGCCAGCACCACACCAGAGCAAGGATGGGACCCCAATGGATTCCAAGTCCATCATGCCAAGAGGCCGAAGTGAGCCACAGGTCAACAACCACCAGCAGCGGGTCGGTGTTCCTTCCTCAGCATCCAGGAGCCTCTTGAGAGACTCCCTCAGTCAGAAAGCCAGATCGAGGGAGGGAGAGGTGCAGCTGCAGCAAGATGGCCTGAAGCCATTTTCGCACTAGAGTTTTACAGCGCCATGATTCCACTTTCAACATCCTATGGAATCCTGGGGTTTGCAGTTTTGGGAGGGCCGGCCTGCCGCCCTCAGAACTCCACAGGATGTTGAAAGTGGAACCATCACGCTATAAGTCTCGTGGGGAAATGGCCTGAGCCTCGCTCCGCGCGCGGCCCCTCCTCGGCTGTTTCGCCCGCACGCGGCGACCCCACAGGCTGCGCCTTCTGTCCCCCCTCCGGCCGAAGAAAGGGGGAAGTCCGAGCCGCCTCTGCAGAAATTCTCCAGGAGCGGCGACTCGCCCTTTCGATGGGCCGCGGCCCCTTCTCACGCTCCTCAACGCAAAGGCGCCTTTTTTACGTCCAACCCTGAAAGAGACTCCTTCCCCGGCCATCTCTATTTCCTGTTTTTGTTTTCTGGGCAGTTTTTACTACTCCCCTCGCCACAGCCCCAAGGTCCCAGAGGCAGCACAATCTCCCATGGGCACTCCACGCCCTCCCCGCAGCCTGCATCCAGTGTTCTGCCCGTGAAGCCGCCCCTTCCCATCCACACCCGGCGGGAGCACCGCCCAGCCCTTCAGGCGAGGCCGCGGGGCCCCGAGGGCTTCCCACCAATCCCCCCGAGCCTCCCCGAGCCCGGCGGCGTCTCCTCTCCTCTCCCGCCCCGAGGCCCCTCCGGCGACCAGAGAAAGGAGGACGCGGCCGGCGGCAGGCCCAGAGAGCTCCGGCCTCGACCGCCGGTTGGCCAGCTGGCTGGCTGGCTGGCCTCCCGCCGCCTCCTTGTCGCCCCGTCCCAAGGCCAGGCAGCTCCCTCGCCCGTAGGCCTTCCTCCTCCTCCTCCTCCGGCGGAGCGAGGCGGCCTCGGGGAGCCCCCGGGTGAGGCAGAGGAGGCGGGGCGCGGCCTAAGGGCCGACGGAGCCTCCGCGGGCCTGGCCGAGGGCGCTGCGGGAGGCCGCCTGCCCGCCCGCCGGCGCTGGGGGGAGGCAGCCCGGTGTCGGCCGCCTCCTCCCTGCCCCCGCCGGGGCTCCCTGGGCCGAGGCCCCGCCGACCCCTCCCTCCTCCGGGCCCCCTCAGGGCCGAGGAAGCCAAGCGCCTCATGACGGCCGCCGCCGCCGTCCAGGCCCCGCTCTTCGACGCTCGGGCCGCCCTCCCCACTGGCTGGCTGGCTAGCTAGCTCGCTCGCCTGCCCGCCTGCCCGCCCGCCTGCCTGCCTGCGCTTGGTCGCCCGCTCCGGGTGTCGGCCCGCCTCCTGGCCCGCCTGTCTCTCCGTCCGCCTGTGTCTGCCCGTCGGTCGGTGGCTCTGCTCCGGACTATGGCGGCGGCGGCGACGCGACAACAAGATGGCGGCTTCCTCCTTCCTTCCTTCCTTGAGTCCTTCCTCCCTCCGCCCAGGCCCCGCCCCCGGCGCTGGACGCGCATGCGTCCCGGGGAGCTCGGGGGCGGGGGCGGGGCGGCCTCGCTCTCCTCCACCCCCTCGGAGGCGCCCTCGGCGCCCTTGTCGCGGCTGCTGTGCCGGGGCGGGGGGCGCCCGGCGCCGCGGGCACCCTGCTTGGCCGGGCGCCGCAGGGCAGCCGTCTTCCTCCCTGCGCGCTGGTGCCGCGCCAAGGCCGGCGGGTGGGGGGGCGAGGCGCAGACCCCCAGGGCGGCGGCGGCGGCGGCGGCGGCGGCCCGGGGGAGAGCACCGGGAGCCCGCTTTCCGGCGATTGCGAGGGATTTCCCCCCTTTTTGTGGGGAGGGGCAGGCAGAAGCCGCCCACCCGAGTCCCCTCCGCTCCGCAGTCCCCGCCCTGCCCGTGGGGGGGGGCGGCAAGAAGGCGTGCTTGCCCGGGGCCCTTTCAAGCCACTCGGCTATAGCGTTGTGGGCCCGCTTTACAAGCGTGGCAACGTTGGGCGTTTCCGTACTAGCCTGTTATAGCGCGATTATTCCGCTTTCAACATCTTATGGCATCCTGGGGTTTGCAGTTTCGGGAGGGACCTCAAAGGCCATCCTCAAAGGCCCCTCCCTAAACTGTGAACCCCAGGACGCCGTAGGATGTTGAAAGTAGAATAACAGGACTGTAAGAGGCTGGTGTGGAAATGGCCATCGTTTGGGATAGGCAGTCTAGAGACGCGTGCTCGGAAGTCTCCGGCAGCCGGGAAGCCCTCCTGCAGTCAGGCAGGGCCCTCCAGAGGGAGGCCCTTTCCCGCGCCCCCACGAACCGCCCGGCCTCAGAGGCCCCCCGGGGTTGTTTTCCCGCGGACGCGCTTGCCTGGCGCCCCCAAGTCAGCTTTGGGCAGGGCTGAAACCGTGGGGCAGGTGGGGCCGTGTGGGCACAGCCAGCCCTCTCCCCTCCTCTCCCTTCCTCCGCCGCCTCTGTGGCTGCTGGGGAGGAGAGGTGTGACTCGTTGGCTGCAAGGCACTTCCCACACGAGGCCGAGGGCCACAGGTGACCTCCTGGATTCCCACCCCCTCAGACAAGCAGACAGGCGCAGGTGGAGCCCCCTGTGAATTCCTTTGCACGTGCACACACCCACACACCGAGCTCTGCGTTTTCTACCCATCAAAATAAAAATGCTGCTGGCCACCAGGATTTTGCAGGGCCTCTGAAATTTGCAGGCTGCCTGGGACCACGGAATTGGGAAGGGCTGCAATGAGGCTGAACCAGCTGGCTGAACCCTGCTTGGCCAGGATGATGGGTGTGCAGGTTTTAAACACAAAGTCTTCTGTTGCGTCTAGGTGATGGGATGGTGGCAGCAGTGAAGCAGAAGCAGCTGGTGAGGACTGGAGGCATGAAGGATGCCAGGCTGGTGTGCAAATAGCAGGGAGTTTGGGTCTGGGGGAAAAGGCAACAGTCTCATTCCCCACACCGGCATGTAAGCAATCCTCAACCAAATAGGCAGGCAGCAGGCTTCCAAAAAGGTCCTCATCGTCAGCCAGACTTCTACCGCCTCACTCGCAGAGCTGGGACAGGGCCTGGGAAAGAGAGCTGCCCTTCTACTGATTCAGGGTGTTGGAGGGTCCCTGTAGTCCAATGCGGTCAGCTCTGGCCAGCAGCTGTGGCTCTCTACCAAGGTTTTGGGCAGGGGTCTTTCCTGGCCCTCTCTGAAGATGCCTCTGGGAACCGAACCCGGGGCCCTCTGTACCAGCACAGGGGAACCTGCCCTTCGACTGCCCCCAGCCCTGATTCTTTCCTAGCCCTGCGGGGAGACCCTGCCAGGTATTCCCTTCTGGTTGGGTTTGGTTGCCAATCCAAAGAGAAAACAGGGTATGAGCATCTTGCTCACTATTTTTGAAATCTTGGTTTCACTAGTGTGTGTGTAACCTTCACACTGGAAGCCAGCAAGGTGTGATGGTTTGGGGTTTGGACTATGATTCTGGAGACCAGAGTTCAAATCCCTGCTCAGCCATGGAAGCCCACTGGGCAACCTTGGGCAAGGCACACTCTCTCAGCTTCCAAGGGAGGCAAAGGCAAACCCCCACTGAACAAATCTAGCCTAGAAAGCTCTGTAAAAGGGTCACTTTAGGGTCACCATAACTTGGAAATGACTTGAAGGCACATGGCAATGACAAACTTTCACTTAAGGGGACCGAGGCTGAGGCTGGGTCAAGTCAGGCTAGACCAGTGGTTCTCAACCTTCCTAATGCCGCGACCCCTTAATACAGTTCCTCATGTTGTGGTGACCCCCAACCATAAAATTATTTTCGTTATTTATTTATTTATTTATTTATTGTTATTTATTTTGTTTCTTAGTTAGTTATTAGTTAGTTATTTCCAACATCGAATAGATTGGAAACACTGCCCTAAATCACTGCTCTGGATGGACTTCTAATGCCTAAAAACTGGTAACCCTTCCCCCATTTTTAAGCACAGAAAGCGACCATCAATGCCAGAATTAAGGCATTAGTTCTAGTTCTGAATGTTAGGTTTCCACAGTTCAAAAAGCCGGTCACTCCCAAAGGCAACGCCAAAACAGCCCACATTTTACGCGAGGGACTCCACCCTGACTCTAACAAGGGCAAAATCTGGTATGTACATTCTTTTATTACCACTAGTGTCACAAGTTGATATTCGTACTATCTTATTCCCATTAATTTGATTTTTCACCTTTTAAATATTTTTTTAAAATGGATTTTTAATTGCATGTATCTCACCTTTCTTTCTCGTCAGCCTTCAACAGCTCAACTTAAAAAAACAGACTTGTTGGCTCAGATGCCCTGTTATCAGGCAGAAAACAAAAAGGAAGTAAATGCTTTCAATAAGCATCAAATAAAATGAACAGCAGACTAAAGCAAAAACTTTCCCTTCCTCCCTCCCTCCCTCCCTTAAAGGGAGCGCAGCTGCTCGGACGCTCTCGCTCCCACATCCCACGGGCGCCCCTTCCTTCCTCCTTTCGTCCCTCTGAGGGCTCGGGAGTGGGGCGCGATGCCCGCTGTAGCCCCTTGACCACGCTGCACCTGCGAGCCCCTCTCGCCCTCTCCGCCTCCGGCTCCTGCAGCGCCTCCCCACCCGGCAGCGAGAGACGGGGAAACGTCCCCAGCACGCCTCCTCTCCCCTCCTCTCAGCAGGGCGTCTCAGAAACAGTGCTCCCATTGGCTGTGAGGCCGCCTTCTTTCAAAAGGGGGGGCGGGGTAGAGGAGCGGCGACCCCTGTGAAACGGTCATTCGACCCCCAAAGGGGTCGCAACCCACAGGCTGAGAACCGCTGGGCTAGACCTTTCCCATAGTGTGTAACAAGAAGAAAGAGGATTTTTAAACATATTTTTTAAAAAAACCCTGAGCACCTCATCCCCTTTGGTGATGAGGATGCTGAATTTGCCTTGCAAATGCGCTTATGTGTGTTCCTCATCCTGGTCTTCCTCCTGCCTGGTCAAGACCTTCAATACAAAGTGAGGCTCCGCAAGTCATGGGTGACTACAGCATCTTCATGGAGAAGATAGTGAACTGGGTAAGTTAAGGGCAGCTTCAGCCTTGCCTGGGGCAGCAGAAGGGGTGGGGCAGGGGCGCCTTGAAGCTAGAGGAGGGAGAATGCATACCCTGAAAGCGACCCGGATCCTTTTAATGCTCAAGCAAAATGTTTTAATCTGCTCCTGGATCCCTCTGGAGGCTTTCTGCTCCCTGGGCTCTTCCAGAACACAGAGCCTTCCCTGCTCTCCACACCTCGAAGGGGTCTCTGGAAGTCCACAGGTGCAGGCTTAGTCCCAGAAATGCAGCCTCTTGGAGGGAAGCTTCCAGAGGAGCAGCCACAGGAGTTGTACCTTCACAGCAAAAACTGTTGCAACCAAAGCAGCACCCGGTGGTCTTTTGGGCATCACAAGATGCTGCGTCTCTCTAGGCAGCAGACTCCAAGTTTCTACGACTGGTGTGGCCGGCAGATGCCAGGTGCTTGAGACTTTCCTGCCACAGAGAGTATTTGTTGCCCAGCTAGCTTGGGTGGAGGAGATGTGACGTTGCTCTGCTGGATCAGGAAGGGCAGGGGCAGGGGCCACCTCCTGGAGTGTTTCCCCTCTCTGGAAATGCTATGACTCCAAGCCCCAAGTGCCAGGGCAGCCTCCTGCCCAGTGCACCTCTTTCAGGCAGCCAGGATGGGTATAGAGGGCAGCATCAGGCAAAGCAGTGAGGTGTGTGCCAACATATTAAGAGAAAGGGCCAGGGGGCAAAGGGAAGTGTGGGCATCAGCAGGTGTCTCAGACAGTGTAGCCTCTGCTTTGGCCAAGAGGAGCCAGGCTCTTGCCCGTGCCTCATACTCCTCCCTGGTGGACGCTAGGCACTGCACTACCAAAGCTGATGGTACCAGTAAGGAGCACTAATGCCAATGCGAAATCATCCATTTATAGAAGCACAGCTGGCATTAGCTGGCAGCCCGAGGTTAGCAAACTAGGCCCACGTATGTGTACAGATGCCCATGCGTGCTTGTAGATAAAGAGTGAATCCATGTATGAGCCTGACCACATTGCCAGCTCTGCCTGGCTCTTCCCTGGCTCTCTTCAGGGTCTTGGGTTGGGTTCTCTTCCGAGCGCTGCTTGGGCCAATGCCTGGCCTTCTGTCCTGATGGCCTCCCTTCCAAGGTCCATTCACATCCTGACCATGCTTAGCTTCCCAAACCTGGCAAGCTGTAAGTGTGTTGTTCAGGGTGGCACAGTGGTGTGGAAACTCTGCACGGCTGAAATTTTCTTTCAGTCCCCAAATTTCTGACACCACAGCAACTTAAAACCTCAGCAGACACTTAAGGGGTATGGTACAGGCTTTCTAAGAATAGGTTCAGCAGGCCAAGCCACCCAGGGAGTCAGCGCACAGCAAATAGAAAAGCTCTAGGCTGTTTTCTAGATCTGTTTTCTCTGCAATGCCAGAAATTTGGGGGCTGAAGGAAAATGTCAATTGGGGGCAGAATTCTTATTGGGAGGCAATGCCCCCATCCTGCCTGCCAGAGCTGTCCCCCAAAGCCCTGCAGGGGTGTCAGGAGAAGTCTGACTGTGATGCAGGGAGAGAGTCCCGGGTGAGCATGGCGGAGTGCAGCAGCGGGGCTGAGGAAACGGTACCTGCAGAGCCCGCAGGCAGGATGTTGGTGTTTCTGTACAACAGGAAAGGGTTCTCTGCAGAGGTGGGCAGCAGCCGGTACTTCACAGTTTTGTGAGATTTCCGCTGAAGGCGGGAGACCAGAACACCTCAGCCCCCTGGGGAGAGAGATGAACTACTCCCTTCACCCTGCTTCTCTTATTTTACATATTTACTTATTATTTAGAGCCCTTCCTTTATTGTGGGATCTCTGAGTGGGCGTACAATATGAATCATTTAAAACATTTCCAGATTAAAACTGTAAATAATTTAAAAAATATAAAACGCCTATTAAACAAGACAACATCTAAATTAACCTTAAAATCTACGACAATTTAAAATCATGTTGTGTGTGTGTAGTTCAAAGTAAATGAGGCCCCTGAAAGCCAAGTTTTGGCTTGGCACCAGAAAGAACCAACACATGGTTGCTACTGGTTGGACTTCCAAAGGGAGAGAGGGCACATTTGGGACACCACAGCCAGGAAGGCCCTCTGTCCTCTCCTCCCCCACTGATTGATTGATTGATTGATTGATTGATTTAATTTGTACCCTCCTTTTCTCCAGATATGGTGGACTTGGATACAGAGGCAAGCAATTTCAAGCAAAAATAAACGCAACAACATCATGCTGACTAATACTCTGCCTTCACCCAGATTTTGAGGGCTGAGGAACAGTAATCTGACTGTCTCTGCTTGCAAGAGACCCTGGGAGAAACAACAGTGCAATGCAAGGGGAACTGAGAAAGGCTTAACTTCTGGGAAACCTTTTCCAGAAGGCCTTTTCTTTTCAGATAATATGACAGCTCCTAAGGACTGTTGCTCCCCCTCTCCCCACTATATACAGTGAGGGGTTTGTATGTTTGTGCTCTTACAAGCATCACCTGATTTGATCTGAATGGACTTGGAAAGCACAAGTGGCTTACCTTTGGGTACCTTAGCCACCTTGTGTCTCATGGGGGGGAAAGGTGAGAGGCAATCTAAATAGATACACCCATATCTGGACACCCCACTGTGGCATCCATGGGTCCTCCCTGGTTGCTTGCAAGGTTCCTTACTGGTTTCCAAAGACTGCTTTACGTTACAAAAAATACTAAATAGGAGGCCGGCACACTGTAAGGCAAAGCGACAGTGTCCAGTCCTCTTGGTTTCTAAGAAAGCCCTCAGGTGAGGCTTGAGGGTGCTTTTAGAGAACAATGATAATAAAAAGATTATGCCAAGTTGGTAAGAAATGGCAGGGAGCATCCTGGGTGTTACAACAAAGTCATGCTGTTCAAAGCTATCGCTATGTTTGCCTTTTTTGGCATAAAAAGACATAAAGGAAGCCAGTACCATCTTTGAGGCTGTCTGGGGGAGAAGGCATTCCTAGCCTAAGCTTTTGGGTGTGTCTGATAAAGCCCACAGAGACTTATGCAAGACAGTTATTTTTCCCAGTTAGCCGGGACGGGGTACTGGATTCCTTTGTGTCTTTTTATTAAGGGTGGAAAGAATATTCACAGTTCTTCAGTTCCAGGCTGAAGAATGGTTTTCCCAAACAGTCAGGAAGCCCCATCTGGAAGAATATTAGGGAAGCAAGATTTTTATGTAGTTCTCCTAGTATTTAAAAATCCCAAAGTGCTGTAGTAGAATTATTCTGTGGATAAACACAGATGGCATTTTCGCACACACAAAAATTCTTGGTTTTGTCTGCAGATTTTGAAACTCTTTGGACTGTCTGAATATGGCAAGAATATTGTAGAGGAATATCCATTTTCTCCTGCAGCAGTGATTATTTGTCCTTGCATGTGAGGATAGAATAGCCAAGGATTAGGTTTCCTACTTGTTCAATTCTAATACTACTTTTTTTAAAAAACTGCAGCATGGTGGAGATAATTAAAACACAAATTGGAAACTTTTCCATCTGCAGCCATCAGCCACTTGAGAAAATGGGTTGTGACTGTTGCCCCCCACCCGTTGTGTAAAGGGTTTCAGCATCATACCATTCCTTCCTCTAAGAGCCAAAGTGTTCTGTTAATCTCTCTGAGCAGATGGATGACCCAAGGTCTCAACCCAGTTTCTTCTCTGCAAATCAAAACCACAACATCCTTTAGGGGAGAAAATTTCTCTGTTCAGATATAACTAATCACCCACTGCCAGGTGTCTGGGGAAATGAATTGCAGAAGTTTCACTTCATGTATAATTAAAAGCTGCAAGAAAAAATGCACTGGGGTATTGTAAGTGGGGAGAACAAGGGGCCCCTTTAGGTTTGGAGGACTAGGGTTGGGCCTTCTTTCAATGAGCCCATATACCTGAAGGGGCCCACATGAAGGAAGAATATGGACCCTGGCATTTTCCCAGCAAATACGGCCAATTTGGTCCTGTGGTGTTACCAACTCAGCTGCCAACTAAACCTTTCACAGAGAGTCAGACCCAAGTCAGAGCAAAGGCAACCGTCTTTGGGCTCCTCTAGAAGGGCAAATGTACCACAAGGCCATGTGTTTGGTATTGTAATTCTTGGGTTGTTTTTTAATACACACGCACACACACACATCTCCAAATGACTTTTCTGTCGTCTCAGCAGTTCCCAGCACCAAATACATTTCATTTCTACCCTCAAGCTGGTTTCTTTCTCATTCTGAAACAGAACAAACAGGTCCCCTTCTATTCTCCTTCTTCCTTTTTTACATTTTTAAAAAAAGAGCTATCAGGCAGCAGTGCATCAAGTGAAATAGCACTTGCACCACAGGGCTTTTGGCTCCAACAGACTTAAAAATTCAGGACAAATTTTGCCTTTCAGACCATAAGGCCACCTCACCAAATCACACCCTGGTTTTAATCCTTTGGAAGAGCCCTACTGTGCAGATCCAAGAAATCCTTACAAACAGCCTCCCCCACTGCAAAAAAAAAAAAAAAAAAGAATGGAATGGAATGGAATGGAATGGAATGGAATGGAATGGAATGGAATGGAATGAGAGGATGCGGAGGTGAGAACAGCTGGCAAAGCCCAAGGAGCTCCTTTGCAAGCACTCCCCCCGCCGCCGCCTTCAACCCCATCCGAAGAGCCCTTTCAGTGCTTCTTTTTCACTTTCCTTTGCCACAGGCTCACATGTGTGACCCATGTGCTCCAGGGACACACTCAGTGGAACACTGTTGCTCTCTTGTTGCTGTTACTGTCACTGTTGTTTCTATTAGCTTTATTTATATCCTGCCCCTCTCTGGCCCAAATTGGGACTCAAGGCAGCTCAGAAACTAAGACAGGACCAACCATTTGGGAATGGTCTGTTGCTGAGTCCAGCTTGTCTGCAGACTTGCGGTGATTTGTGTCTCTGACTGCCTGTTTTGATGTTGCTACAAATTCTACCACATCTGCGTAAGAGAATGGTATCAGGAAACGTTACACTCAGTGCAAAGGTACAAAAAAAGTCTTTAGGAATTTTTTTAAAGCACTAAGATGGTGTGGGGGAGCTCACCCCAAACAGCCAAAGAGTATTGCATTCTGTGTAAGATCAGCAGCCACGGAAGGCTGACTCTTGAGAGGAAGAAACCTGAAGATCAGCTGGGAGGGACAAGCAAAGTGCTTGGAAAAAATTGTTGCCGTGTGCCTTCAAGTTGTTTCTGACTTACAGCAACCCTAAGGTGAACCTATTATGGGTTTTCTGGGGGTTAAGAGCGTGTGATGCCCCTAAGGTCTCCCAGTAGGTTTCCATGGCCGAGTGGGGAATCCAACCCTGCTCTCCAGGGTCCCAGTCCAATGAGGTAGAAAAGTAAAGAGAGCTCTCTTTTGCATTCTGGGTATGTCATTTTCCAGGGAGAATGGAATAGAGGGGCTAGAAAGAAGTGTATAGATTTTTTTTAAAAGGCAGAGCCTTCTCTCATTGTTTTGATAAGTTGTTTTGCAGTTCACACTGGGAAGCTGTTTTTAGATGTCTCATGGGACAGAAGCAAGAGAGCCCAGGGAAACCAATGGAGAAAGTGATGGCTTCAGTGTAGCCATGCTGGGCACCAATGTCTCCTCCTCCCCAGCTCCACCAGTGAGCACAGAGTGCTGACAGACTTTTGTGGTGGGGGCCAGAAAATGGAGTGAGAGGGAATGGTGTGAACTGATGGAACGCTGGAAAAGGTTACTGTACGCAGCAGCATTTTGTTGCAGTTGATCCTATTTGTACGTTCCTTATCCTGCTGCCGCTGGGACTGGCCAGGCAGTGGCACCTCTCTCTCCTCTCTCTCTCATTCTCTCCCTCTCTGTTCCCTGCTCCACAGACCTACAATTACAGCGAGTCAGACAATGAGTGGAATGGCTCTGAGTATGGGTTCCTGTGCCCTGAAATGGAGGAAAGCTCTACAGACGCCTTCCGCAAGATCCTGGTGCCCGTTGTCTACCTGCTGATCTTCCTGCTGGGAGGCCTGGGCAACTTACTGGTGATCGTGATCCTGTGGCGCTACCGGAGGGCCCGCACATCCACGGAGCTGTTCCTTTTCCACTTGGCCCTGGCCAACCTTCTCCTGGTGCTCACCTTCCCCTTCGGGGTGGTGGAGAGCCTGGCCGGCTGGGTCTTTGGCACCGTCCTCTGCAAGGTCCTCAGCGCCACCAACAGGATCAACTTCTACAGCAGCAGCCTCTTGCTGAGTTGCATCAGCGTGGATCGCTACCTGGCCGTCGTCCACGCGCTGCGGACCTTCCAGAAGCAGCGGGCCCTCTCTGTCCACGTGACGTGCCTGGCAGTGTGGCTCATCTCTTTCCTGCTGACCTTGCCTGACCTGCTCTTCACGGAAGTCTGGGAAGAGAGCAGCAACCTCAGCATCTGCTACTTCAAGAAGTACGGGGCTCACGGTCTCAACTCGTGGCTGGCGACCCGCTTCCTCTACCACATTGTGGGCTTCTTCCTGCCCTCGGCAGTCATGTGCTTTTGCTACACGGCCATTGTGAGAGTCCTCTGCCGGTCCCAGCGCCTGCAGCGGCAGAAAGCCGTCAAAGTGGCCATTTTGGTCACCTGCGTCTTCCTGCTTTGCTGGACTCCTTACCACATGGTCATTTTTTGGGACACGCTCACCAAATTGGAGGCCAGCAGCTGCGCACCAGAGTACGAGCTGGGTGTGGCCATTCTGGTGACCGAGCTGCTTGGCTTCAGCCACTGCTGCCTCAACCCCATTCTCTATGCTTTCGTGGGTGTCAGCTTCCGTCATGATGCTTGCCGCATTCTGTACGATTTGGGCTGCCTGAGCCAAAGCACCTTGCAGGAAATTCTAGGTTCACGGGGAACGGAGAGCACCACAGAGACCACCATATCCATCAGTCGGCACCCCGCCTCACCCTGCACCATGAATCTCTTGGCCCCGTCTCCTGGCTCACCTGGCCCCACATCTTCTCCCCAACCTGCCACTGGACAGTGGGTCCGAGGGGAAGCCCCAGACTCTGCTTAGGCTGAGACAGTGGCTCAGCCCAGCTGGTGGCTCCAGACCAAGGGCTGGAAGAGGAGAGAGCCTCAGGGAATAAGCCAGGTGCCATCTTCCTGAAACTGCTTATGGGCACAGCCTCCAGTTTCTTTGGAAAAAAAGAAAATATTCCTGCTCCATTGGCTCAGAAATCTATGCTTACAGGTGGTTTAGGAACCTGCTTTTGCTCATGACCCCCAGGGTTCTTACTTTCTCGTCCCCTTTTGCCAGGGCCTCAGAGAGGCTTGGAGAAGCACCAACGGACCCTGCCCCTCTTCCCTTTGCCTATTTATATCTTCTCTGTCCTGGACATTCCCAGGCATGAGAGCATACTTTCCAGCTGTCTCATTTGTCAGGTACAGTCCTGGTTATTCTTCTGCTCAGCTTTCTCTCCTAGCTTTAAAATGTTCTGGCTTCTCTCCCCTTCTCCCACTTCTGTACTTTGTGCTCAACTTACTTTCCTTTGCTGCAAACTGAGCCCAAAGTGCAAAGTTATTTGCTCTCAGTTAACTCGGCAGGAGGGAGAGGAGAGGAAGGAGTTGCTCTTCCCAGTAGGCTCAGACTTTTATAAATTCAGTACATAAATTCCAGGTTTTCTCTTCTTAAAACAGTAGTTTTGTGTATCCGTCCTCACTGACTTTTCCCCTCTTCTTGCCTGACCACACGTGTCTCATTTTTCATCTACGAAATGTGAGAGGGCATGCTAGGTGCCAATCCAAGAAGACAAGAGGTCTTCTGATTACATGAGTGCCAGATGAACATGCGCGGGCATGCCAGTGCGACCCAATCATTAGGGGAAGAGGCCCCTAAGTGGCTGCTTCCTCTGGGGCTCAAACCCTGGCAGAGAGAAATTGCCTCTTGACAATTTTAACCCAGCAGCCCTTGCGCCTGCCCCCAGCTTCTCCAAGGAGTAGCTGGGGGGACTCCTGCGCAAGAGGAAGGAAGACAGCCATGTCTTTGATCTGGCAAACTGACCTGTGCCTCCCTCCAGGGGCCGGGACACCTGACAACCCAAAGCCTCAAGTACAAGGGTCATGACAAAATGGGCTAAGTTATCTTGCCTCCAGACTCACATCCAGCCTTTAGAGAGGATGTTAAACTAGTTGTGCTGAATCAGCTTTTTCTCAGCTTGAAATGGAACTCCTCAGTAGAACAGAGAGTGAGCAGCTGAAGCAGAAGGTACTTCACTTATACTTCAGAAAAGAAAAGTTAAACTGATGATACAAGATGCGCCAGACGCAGCTATCTTCAGGTATATCTCCTTTTAAAAATATGTTCTTTAAGGTGTAGTCTTTTCTGTTGTTGTTATTCTTGATGTTAAATGCACAGAGATATATGCTATTCTCTTTATTTCAAATGCTCCAATAAATAGTTTACCCATAAACCTTTGCATCTATACATTTTCCTCAAATGAGTTAAATGAGATAACCTTATTTAGAACAGAACATTTTGCAGTTCTGTTTTTTTCTGGCAACTCACCTCACTGTCCTGCCTGCCCAGAAAGTGGCCAAAGTGGCTGTATTTGCCTGCCTGGCTCAGGGACGGATGTGGATGCCAGAGCCAGGATGGCCAGCTCAGGGGGAGCCCCAGACTGGCTTCCCCCCACTATTCGTGTCTCTGGGGCATCCAGTAGGATCTGACAGAACTGCCCCCTGCTCCTTGACCTTCATGATGAGTTGACTGTGAGGGAGAGACATTTAACAGGTTGGTCTTCTCCTATCCTGCAGTTTCTGCTACATTCATTAAGGTGGCTGGGAGGGGAGGGCACTGAAGAAACTTATGGGCAACATTTCTTCTTTGCATTACTGTGCTTTCTGGGGAGATTGTACCAAGTAAAGAGAGTTGTGAACAAAACCAGGGACGGCCAAGATGGAAAAGCAAATGCCAAGAAAGGTCTGGGGTTGGGGTGGGGGGCGCTGAGGATTTCTTGAAGGCTGTCAGCAAGAAGAAGATACTGTTAAGTCTTGCTGAAATTGCAGGGCAGAAAGTGGGTTTGCAAATGAACATGTTGCTCTCTGGCTGAGATCCTTCATCATTTTACCATAGCAAAAATACTGGCCGGCAGAGTAATGCTGATCTTGCATTACACAACCTCTCTACTGAACACCAGTGCAGCCCAGCATATGGGGTGGATCAATGGCCAATGAGTATGGCTGATAATCAGCTGCACAACTGCAATGCATAATGCGCAGAGGCAATGTGCAGAGGACGTGTGCATTTACATGCTACACCATGTGCTTTAATGTCCTGCATGCACAATTCCTTCATGCCATCATCAGCTGGATGCAACCATTGTGTTATCCACAAAACTCATTCTGCGTGTGTAGCGTGATTTATGATTGCGTATGTCACCAAGAAGATGCCTACCTTCCATTTCTCTGCCTCCATTTCTAGAATAGCAGAAAGGGGACTCTATCCGAGAATGGCTCCAGGACCCCACACCACCTTAATCTGACCTTTCAGGAGGCACCTGTTCTTGCTGACCGGGGGTCGTTGGGGGGGGCGGTTGGCTTGCCTTCCTCTGGCCCCTTTTCTGGTGCCCCCGGGTGGCAGCACAGCATCAGCCCAAGCAAGGCGGGGCTGCTGAGGGCAACGAGGCTTCCAGGAGGGGCAGTTGATGGGAGGAGGGGGCGACCCAAAGGGGTCTCCTCTCTCTTCCCCAACCCCAGCTAGGATTTTGGCTATGGGTCCCCTGAAGCCTCATGCCAAGGAGAAAATGGCAGCCTGCTACTCAAAAGGTTCAGGAGCCCGCTGTTCCTCCCCCGGGGCTCAGGTGAGTTTGGAATACCTGTACCCAAAACAGAGAGAGCCCGGAGAGGGAGGTGGGAGGAAGAGAGATCCCCGCCCCACCCCAAGCCAGTGAGGCTACACCATAAGCGAGCCTTCCGGAAAAGACTAATGGAATCTTAGAGCTGGAAGAGACCCCAAGGGTCCCTCGGTCCAACCCGCTTCTGCCATGCAGGAAGACACAATCAAAGCACTCCCTTTGACACTCCCGCACATGGCCAAAAAGTCACCCACAAAGGCACTGGGCAGGCATGTTTTGAAATGTCTCTTTTTAATAAAAAGGCACCTATAAAACAGGTCAATCAATACGTTACAGGCAGCACAAGATACCCAAAAACAAGCCTAGAAATCATTTCAAAATAAAAACCAATAAGATGTCTTCACATATTGTATTTATATATTTATATTTATATATATATATTTATAGAATGGTACAAAATGCATGGGTGGTGGGGGGAGGGTCTTCCCCAGCCCCTCCCCGGGATGACAAGAGTGGGCCAGTCCCATTCGCCTGGGCACAAACACATCCGCTGTGGTGGAGAGCACAACCCAATATTCTATCACGCCAGTTTGTCGGGAGCAGGAAATGGGCACAGTTGTGGCCGGAGACAGGAGGAGGAGGAGGAGGAGGAGGAAGAGGAGGGTCGGGCGGAGTTCAGCAGACGCCACTCAAGCCAGAGAGCTGAGCAAGAAAGCACAAGAGACACGAGACGGGACAACATTCACAGCACAAGGCAAAGGAAGGTGGTCTGGCAGGGAAGAAGGAAGGAAGGAAGGAAGAGAAAGAGAGGAGGGGACTGAGCCAACGTCTGGCTGGCCAGCATAAGCCCACGGGCCACCTGGTGCTGATGAACAAATGCAGATGGGGAGAAGGGGTTGGATGGCCAGGAACAGCCGGTCTCAGCAGGGCTGCTCTCCCCAGAGCACGCATGCCAAACGTGTTACTACCTCCCTTTGACTTTGGGGGGAAAGGCCTACCCTCTCCCACCAGCCCCACACGCCACCATCAAACACCTCCTCATGGCAGCCTCAGGACTTTGCAACCCAGATGCGTCACACCTAATCTTCTCTACCAATGGGTGAGGGAGAATAGCTTCTAGGTCTCTAGGCAGGCAATTGGAGCCCTCATGGGACTACAAGAGGGGGCTGCCAGCACTTGCAGAGCTACCACAGACACAAACTCCTGAGGGCTTCGCCAAGTTGTGTCCACTAGCCATCACAATCCTGCAGGACTTGGCCCCTTCTTGGGGGTTCAGCCAAGCAGGGATGGTGTCCGTCATGAAAGGTCTATGAATGCCTCCCTGCACCCCATTTAAGGGCTTAGGCACAGAGCAAGACCAGAAAAACAGAATGCCTGTCAGGGTGGGGGCTTCCAGCACTGAACTGAAAAATGTTAGAAGGGGGGAGGGGAGGGGAGGGCAGGGGTCTCCTGCCCCCAAGTGGTGGACACCCCCTTTTTCCAAGCACACAGAAGGGTAAGAATAGGGAAGAGAGACGGGATTTCCCTACTTCTGAGGGGTTAGCAAGTGCCTCCATATTCTGGGTGCCTAAAACTTTAATAACTTTGCCTCTTAGCCACAACGTGTACATTTTTCCATATGCAAACAATTCAAACCAAAACTGTCCAAAGGTGCAGACAGGATTTGCTCACCATCACTATCCAAAGGTTTGGTTTGATCATTCTGGCAAAGTCAACCTGTCTCCATTAATTTACTTGGTGTTTGTTCTAAAAAGGAGCCAATTTGTGCAAAGCCAAAACAAGGTTTGTCTTTGATCAGGACTGAATTTGGATGACTACAACACCCCACCCGCCCGCCCACTTTGGCTTCCTCATTGGACAAGCATAAGGAGGCAGCGTGATGCTATCTTTGGGCCAAGGCCGGCTCTGCTTCCTCACCATGTGCAAAAGACAGACAGAATCAGAGAGAGAATGGAGAAGGAGGTGGCAACAGGGGTACTGCTATTCTTGCCTCTTACAAAAATGAGGAGGAGACGGTGAGGGAGGGAGGGGCAATGGATAAAGAGATGCAAGGTGGGAACCAGTGGCACTTGCGTAAGGTGAGAGAGCATGTTGCACTTCCTGACAGTGAAGATCTGTTTAAGACTCCTCTAAGTCTCAAACACTTAGAAAACACAGGTGAGAAAGAAGGAGGTGCAAAGACAACTTGTTTCCAACATAGATGGTATCAGCATACTGTGTGAAGCTTGGGGGAAAAAAGGAGTTCAGATCCTGCATTGCATGTGTGGAGCATAAGGCTTTGCATGTGCAGCTTTGCACCAATTTCTCCCCAGGCAGCTATCGAACCCCGGGAGTGGGCATCGTTGCAGATGTTTACCAGCTGGATGGGGGGAACGGAGGCATCTCAAGTGATGAAGCAGCACCCCATCTCAGAACCAAGGGGAAGAGAAAGGAGGCCGTTCCCTCTGGGAGAGCCCCCTCATTTCTCTTTCCCTCGCAGCTGGGACAGGTCCCTTCTCGGCCATCACAGTTCCCCTCCTCCTCTCCTCTCCCCAGACTGTGAATGGATGCAGCAGCAAGGCCCCCACGGTGTGAGAGCTGTCAGGGGGCACATGTTGAGCTTTTGTACAGAGAAGAAATCAATGGTGACATCTATCATGAAAAGTCTGTGATTCTGCCTCCCCCACCCCCCTCCCATTTCAAGGCTCAACACATCCAAAAGAAGACATATGCACACATCCCCAACAGGAGTCCAGCTGTGACACAAGAGTGTGTGTGTGCATGTGTGTGTGTGTGTAATAATTGACTAACCCCTACCCAAGCTGTACTCTCTGTGGTGACCCTTTGTGAACAAAGCAGGTGAGGCGGCAGCGCAGTTCCATTCGGCCAAAACTGCACAGGCAGAGGGACAACAACCACTGCTCCAAACAGCTGAACTTGGAGGCTGGAGGCTAGAGGAGGGGTGGCATGGGGAGGAGGTGGGGAGAGTGTTCTCCCTAAGGGGCCATCAACCCGTCATGCTGAGAGATCAGGCGTTTGGAATTGCCTCCAGGGCCAGAGCGAGACAGAGACAGCCGGGCCCTCCAGCCACATGGAGCTGAACTTTCTCAACAGGTTGCATTTTTCATTTGTTTCTTCCAAAAACAGGTTTTTGAGGCTTCTATTAAAACACAGAAATACAAACAAATCCAAGCCAGCAAATCTTTGCTGTGGCTTCCCCCAACCTATTTACAGCTGTTCCAAACCCTCTTGCACGTTTTGGTTGCTTAAAAAAAAAAAACAAGAGAGATAAGGGACAGGGAAAGAGAAAGAGAGAGAAGAGGAGGAGGAGGAGAGAGAAGTTCACACTCAGAGGAAAGATCCAAACTAAACTCTGTGCCAGGGCAGATACAGGGGCTGGCATCACTCCTGTGGCAAAAGCGTCCCTTCCACATCCCAGGGGCGATAGCAGTGGCAGCAGCCAAAGCGGTCGCCCCCTCAGAAGGGCAGGTTGGCCATGCTGCCAGTCCCCGGGCCGTAGCTCATCTGGCTGTCCAGGGAGACGCTGCGCTGCCGCATGGGGTGAGAGATCATGAGGTTCTGCTGGGGCGGGGGACCCATGAGCGAGCCCTGCGGGGAGATCATGTGCCCGGGCTGCGCGTACATCTCCCCCGAGACAGACATGCTGCGCTGCTTGGCCTGCATGAGCAGGAAGTTCTGCTGGGCCAGGAGGTTCTGCTGGGGCAGCATCATGGCCTGGTGCATGCTGTTGCCCACCATGGCTTGCTGGGGCCCCAGGCCTGTCCTGCCCAGCATGGGCACCTGTCCCGGGTGGCACATTGCCATGCCGCGCTGCACGCCCTGCGGGCCAGGCCGAGCCGGAGCCTGCTCTGCCATCATATTCTGCAGGCTCATGAGGTGCAGGTTGGAGGGGGGCTGCGCCTTGGACACCCCCTGCCCCTCCCCCTTGGGGAAGTACTGCAGGGTGCTGCTGGGCTTCTCGGAAGGGATGATGCGCGACAGGTCAAACTCCGGGATGCCGGTGGGCGTGGGGCGGATCACGTCGCTCAGCTCGGGGTCATTGAGCACCGAGGCCACGCCAGGGAGCACCGAGGGATAGGGCTCGGGCAGCCTCCCGGCCATGCGCGGTTGCTGCGGCTGTGGCGGTGGCGGTTGCGTTGGCTGTGGCGGTGGCGGCTGAGGGGGCATCTGTCCTGGCTGTGGAGGGGGCAGCTCCTCTGGAGGCAGCCCCAAACTAGGCGGATAGTGCTGCTGCAACCCCGGACCGCCGCCGCCGCCTCCTCCTCCTCCCGGGGCCATGGGCAGGCCGGCTCCACCATTGCTGGGGGGCTGCTGGAGGCGCGCGGGGAACACCATCTGGTTGGAAGGGCCACACTGCTGGCCAAGGGGCTCCTGGGGCCCCGAGGGGAGCATCATTGGGTTCTGCGGGGGTGCGCTGCTGTGCATGGGAAGGCTGGCCCCCAGGGGGCTTGGAGAGGACATGGAGGGTGCTGGGGGCTCGTGCGAGAGTGGCTGCTGTCCCGGAAGGTTCACGCCCATGGGGCTCTGAGCAGGGGGCGGCCCCACAGAGTTCATGTGCATCTGGCTGGGCGGGTTGCTTCCCATGCCTGTAACAGGAGACAAGAAAAGCGTCAGTCCCTTGAGGGGGCGAGGCTGGGATCTCCCTCTCCTTCCCCTCTCCACTGAGAAGCAGAAGCTGCAGGGGCACATCCCAGGGTCCACAGTGGAAGGTTTTGGGTTGGGTGGGAAGGGATACCGAATCCGCCCAGCCAAAAAGAGACATACATCGCCACAAGCCACACTTATGATGCTAACAGGATGCCAAGGAGACCAGGGACCTATGAGCTGCTGCTCTGGAACCTGCCAGCCGGCCAGCGCCACAATTTGCATCTTTCTGTGTCCCATTCCCACAACTGCACAGCAGTGCCTACCTACTTGTGTCTTCAATGTCACTCCACCACGACATCTGGAGAGGGGACTGATACCCATGAAAGCTCACACTGGTAGCTGTTTCAACACTGCTACCGGATTCTTTCTGGCACTTCATCTTTCCTTTCCTTTTGACCTTTAGCCAAGTAAACTCTGGAGAGCCCTGGCTGGGGGGGGGGAGAAGTTTCCCTATTGCCGGTTCTGCAACTCGCCCCCCTTTATAGCTGAGCCCTTTTGGGGATGGGGAACCAAGCCCTCCTCTCTTCCACAGGCAGCAAGAGAATTAAACAAGGCGGCCCACCCAGTGCAGTTGCCCCAGTTCCAGGGATCCAGACAGCGGCCCGAGTGAGCTGCTGGTTCCGCTGCCCCCTCCACATCCCCCGGATACCCACCAGACATGGCACCGGGTGGAAGCATGGGCCGGTCAGGCAGCAGTTCATCATCCGACGTGGCAATGGTCTTGATGGCGTTGTGGTAGAGCGGGGTGGAACTGGGCATGGCATACTTGGACATCTGGGACATCATGAGTGACAAGGGGTTCTGGGATGGGGGTGGATCTGGAGAGGAAGGAAAAGGCAGGTTGGGGTTGAGGGGGCCGGAAGTGTTGCTCGGCGGGGCGGAGGAGCTGCTCCTAGGCCCAGTGGGCATTGAACCTGCAGCCGGAGAGACAACAGCAAAGGGGGCTTATGACCAACAGAGGAAGAAGCCAGCCAGCAGCTGCACCCACTGCCCTCCCAAGGCCCAGGGCCCGATCCTGCATGTGCCACAAGGGGAGGAAACAAGCCACACCAGGCATGTACAGGTCTGGTAGAGGAAACATCGGAGTCCCCTTCCCCAGCCCTCATCTGCCCCCTCCCCAATGCAAGGAGATGGTCCAGAAAAAAGGGCTGATTTAAACCTGGAGTGGGGAGGAACAGAGGGCCATTTGGGGGGCCATTTTCTCAAACAGGAAGGGATGTCCTGATTCCTTCGTGGGACAGTTTTCCCAGTTCTTCAGGGAGGGAGGTTACCAAAATGTGCATTGTTCAACCAGAAATTTTCTTTTTCTGCCTATCTTTACAAACTTGGGTTGTGGGAGGGGCATCTGGGAAAGTCCTGGTGGGGCTCAGGCTAACATGGGAACTCTTCCATGGCTGTTCAGTTCTTTCCCGTCATTCACATCCACACTTGTGATTTAAATTCAGATTTCTTCAAATACCCACTTCAGAAAATTTTGGAATAAAAACACGTTACATTTTGGATTCAAGCACAGCTGGAACAAGTATCTGGATTCCAGTCCTTGGGAGAAATGGTCCCCTTGAACCAACAGCATAAAACCAACAACTTCGGCCAGAGTTTCCCCAAAAAAGCCTCCAAAATACACCCCCGTGCGCACAACCCAATTCATTCACGCCATATATGATTTGTTGTGCAATGCCACTCCCTGATGAAAAGCGTCAATTAACCTTTAGGAGAGTACAAGTGCAGCTTTTCTTGTAAAACAAAAGAGTTCTTACACTTTGGCGTAAGAACTCCTAACCCTTTTGTGAAGATGGAATATTTGTATCCATCACTGCCAGTAAGCACCCAACCTCCAGATCCATGGGCCCATTACCTTGTTCAATGCTGCCCAGGGGTGCAGAGTTGCTCATCCCAAGAGCTGGCTTGTTCTGCCCAATGCCAGGACTGGAAAGGGCATTTTTGGGTGATGGTGCCCATCCCGGAGACGAGACCGCCATGGACGGGGACTTGAGGTGGCTCGGAGAGCTGGTCGGGGAGTGGACGTTGAGCACGGAGCTGAGGACCTGGGGCGATTTGAGGGGGGCGCTGGTGGTGCTAGCAGCTGGCAGGTTGACCATGGTGGAGGGCGTCTGCGGTGACTTGAGGCTGGCGGAGGGGGACGTGCCCAGCGGGGAGTGAACCTGGCTGAGGGTCGGGGACTTGAGGCGGCCCGTGTTGGGAGAGTTCATTTGTCCCATGTTGAGTGCCAGGTCGGAAGGGCGGCGGCCCAGGCCCCTCACAGGGGCCGGGTGCATGTTGGTGGACGGGGCGCTGGTGGCGGGGGGCAGGGGGATGTGGCTGAGCCGTGTGGTGCTCCCCAGGCCGCCCGGTTCCGGGCCAAACATGTCCGGTGTGCCACTCATCTCCTGTGGCACGGCAGGGTAGGGGCCTTGAACGGGAGGGAAGCCGTGAGGTGGCTGAGCTGGTGGTGGCTGCGGCGGCGGCTGTCCCCCTTGGCCGGGGAACGGGGAGCCCATCATCACCTTCTGGGGGGCCCCCATCATGGCCCCGGTTCCATTGGGGGCACGAACCCGGGCCATCTCTTCCGAGGGCATCATCTCTGGGCCGCGCATCTTCTGGGACATCAGCATCTGCTGCTGCTGGGGGGTCATTTGCACATTTAAGTTCATGTTCATGTTCATGTTGACGTTCATGTTCATGTTGAGGTTACCGGGAGGGCCCAGGCCCGGCTCCATGTCCCGCAGCGGGGGGCTCAGCATGGCCCGCGAGCCCCCGAACTCCATGCCCAGGCCCTCCCCGGCAAACATGGCTGGCTCCACCTGCCGGTGCACCTGCATCATGCGCTCCACCTCCATCCCCAGGGGCCGCTGCATCCCCCCCGGGCGCTTCTCCAACAGCTGATGCCGCAGCATCTCCTCCCTGGCACGCGGCGTCAGGAAGCGCTCTGCCTCGCCCTGCCCTGGTGGCGGGTATGGCAGGTTCCCCGGACCAAAGCTGCCTGGTCCCCCCATTGGAGGCATTTCCTCACTCCAGGCCATGCCGGGCCTTGCCGGTCGCTGTATGGGACCCATAGGGCCCAGGGACTCCAGGGGCAGATTCTGCATCCCCCCAAAGCCCCTCTGCATCTGGTTGCCACCAAACCGGTGCCCCACGAAGGAGGGCCGCAGCTGCAGCTGCTCCTGCACCTCCATAGGGACTCCGCGCAGCAGCCACTGTTCTCCAGGCTTGCTGTGGTACGGGGGCGGGGGCCCCCGCAGCATCATGCCCCCCATGGGCTGGGGCAACATCATGTCCTGCAGGGGCCGCCCGCCATGCATGCCCACCTGCTCCTCCTTCCGGCGCTTCTCCTCGTAGTACTCCTCCTGCAGCTTGCGCCATGCCACCTGCTCGGGCGTCAGGCTGTCCTGGCCCAGGCGCTGCATCATCATGTTCATCTGCTGCCCCATGTCCACCCCGGGGGGCACCGGCCCCTCTGGCTCCAGCCCTGCGCCCCCCAGGCTCTGCGTCTGCGAGATCATGGACTGCAGCGGTTCTTCATACTTCTTCAAGCCTGGCCCGGGGGGAGGAGCAGGGGGAGCCTGAGGGGGCTGCGGAGGAGGCACCCCCTGTGGAGGAAGGGACCCCCCCTCACCACTCACTGCCCCCCCTTGAGGAAGGGCTCAACCTCGCCACCGCCACTGCGCAAGAGCAGCCGCTCGATGTCCCGCAGGGTCTGCAAAGACCGCTCCCGGTGTTCCAGCTGCTCCTTGGAGAGGCCTTCGGTGTTGAGGGCACTGCTGCTGCCGCCGCTGCTGCTGCGGGGCCCATTCCCTGTGGAGGGGGGCCCCGTGTTGGCCCCTTCCCCCAGCAAGCTGTCCGCCCCACCGGAAGGCAAGGAGCTGGGGGCAGTGGGTGTGTTGGGGTGGGTTCCCCCTGGCGCTGTGCTGCTGCTGCCGTTCCCCACTGAGTTGGGTGTCAGCTCCCGGCGGGCATCTTCAGGGGGTCCCTCCTGGGGAGGAAGGGAGCTGGCAGCAGGAAGAGGTCCTGGGCCCAGTCCCTGCAGGTTTGGGGGTGCCGTAGCCTGGGAGGGTGTTCCTGGAGGGGGAGGGGGCCCCTGGGCCTGACTGCTGGGCGGCAGGGCTGGTGGAGCATGTGGAGTGCCAGAAGGAGATGGGTTGATGGGCAATGGCTCTGGAGCAGCTTGGACCTTCGGGAGCGGGGCCTGCTGTGAAAAGCGGGGGGGCAGCAAGTCAATTGGAGAGCAGGAAAAAACTTTCTACCCCAGCCCTCACAGGGACTCCTTCCTAACTGGCCCAATGCTGTTGGTGGAACATGGCTTCCACCAGCTCACATCCTCAGCATCAGTGGGATGGGGGAATCACACATCGCCCCAATGGTGTTACAGTGCAGCGCCACCCCCTCCCATTCCTTCCCACTGTATACTCTGGCTTAGGGGACTTGTGGGATCTCCAGTCCAAAATCTTTATAATTCCCACCCTCCACCTTAGCAGTTCCTCAACAGATCAGGAGTCGATCTTCATCTCATCCCAGCACCCCCTCCTACCTGGTCCAGCTTTGCCCGGGGCACGTGCTGCTGGTGGTAGCCCAGGATGGAGTTTGCCCGGCCCTGAAGGACGGCCTCTGCAGCCCTGCAGGTACAGAAAATGGGAGCAAGTGAGAGGAGAGAGAAGGAGAAACCATTTGGAGCCACTCTACAAAGGGCTGTGGATTGGGGCCCTGCCAACCAGGTTTTGGGGCTTGGCCTGCAGCCCTCCCAGGGAAGTCAAGGCTGAAGGGCCTCAGCTTCGTCTTCTCTGAACAATGACAGCCACGACCCAGGAATGTGGAACTCTCAATAGACTCCCAAGGAGGTGGGGAGGGGTGGATGTACCATTTTGGTTGAGGTGGGCAAGACAGAGGGGGAAAAGGAACCCCTCACTCACACTTCCTCAGTCCTCCTCTGGGAGCACACCAGTGTCAATGCCCTGGTAGCCAGAGGGAGATGCTGCCCACCAGGAGCTTTGGAAGAGACTCTCCCAAACCCCATGGAGGAAGCGGAAGCTCTTTCCAAATCCCACAGAACAGCTGGAGAGGAACAGCTAGAGACCAAAGGGAAGCCGGGGGCAGCCAACCCCAGCCCCAAGCGCAGTGGCTTACGTGTTAGCGAGATGCGTGGTGAAAACATAGACAAACTGTAGGGGCTGCTTCCCTCCACCATTGCCGGCATCCGACCGCAGCCCTGGGGCCGTGCTGTGCGGCGTGCTGGAGGCGTTGCTCTCGTTCAGGGCTGGCAGTGTGTTGGATCCGGGGCCCAGCTGGGAGCCTGTGCTCATTGCTGACTCCGCTACGTTACAGTCTGCAAGGCAAGGAGACAGAGAGGCTGCGTAAATGTGTGAGCGCACACATGTGTGTTATGCATAAGCGTGTGCCAAGTCTCCTTTACAACTGCAAGCGGGACTCCTCTGCCTCAGCCATGCAATGCTTTCCACTAAGAATCCAGCAGGTGGCAGTATATACTAGGAATCCCCGAAGGCTAGTTTCTCTCTCTTCTTTTTTGCTGATGCAGGAGCGCAGACAGCACCCCCGGAACTTTGGGTGAACACTCCCGTTTGCAGAGGGCCCCTGCTACCTGTGTGATGGGATTCCTTAGTCAGACCTCTGCAAGAACCTCCAGGGGGATGCTCTATGATGTGTGCCCCCCCACAACCGAGCAATGCGTTTCACGTTCTCTTGGTCCCACCCAACAAGATTCTTCAGCATCCACATTAGGTGAGGGGGGCCAGGACGACTTCTCAAGAAGGCAGAAAGCCAGGGTGGGGAGTTGATGGGTAGAAGGCAGGAGAGTGTTGGAAGGCAAAAAGGAACAGCATCTCAGCCTAAGGGGCCTCTCCCCGGTTCATAAAAGCAGCAGGACCATCCATGGAGCCAGCAGGGTGCAGTGGCTTGAGTACTGTAATTGTGATCCTTCAGCCACAGATTTGCTGGCAATGGTGAAGAAAGGCTAACAATGGGCCATGGCATCACTCACAGCCATACATGAACACACACACGCATGCAGGCAAGCACTCTTGTCCTCTATCTTTCCCAGGGCTCAGAAACACAGCATTCAGCATTTATTTAAATAAGTATGCAAATAAATATATTTAAATAAACAGACAAATGAATAAAATGTTTAAAAATCCGTCCACCAACCCATGAAGATATAAGAACTCAAGGCTAAGGGCTGGGAATACGGAGGTGAGGTTGGTGATGCCATCAGAGGAGTTTTGGGTGCAGCTTGGAAGGGAGATGGAAGAGAGTTCTGGAGAGTGTCTGTGTGTATCTGTGTGTGCGCGCACACTCACTGCAATCTTGGCAGTCTTTACGAAACCGTCTTCGCAACAACACTGCTGGGGATGCAAGTTGAGTAACCACTTTAAGAGTCACCGGGGGGCAGCATTTCCCCACATGCCCACACTCTGGGTGCACACGCACACAAGTCCGGCACCCGCACCCGCGCACAGGGGGTGAAGGTACGGGGCAGCAGGGGACTCACTGTGGGTGCCACCACCAAGGGGCTTCTCATCCTCCTCGCTATCCGGTCCAGAGCACCACTCATCGCCGCTGTACGGCTGCTTCCGTTCCAGCACGCAGCGCCGCTTGCTCCGAGGGGCCACTTCTCCTGGGAAAGAAGGGGCATCGTTAGCCTCTTCTCTGGCCTGCGTGATGCTGCGGGAAGCCAAAGCGGGAAGGCCACGCCACTTTCCCCAAGGACAACGCACACTAGGACTGGCGGGGGCTCCTGCAGCCGAGGTGGGAGGTGGCAAGGGACCGAGAAGGGCAGAAGGAGGTGGAGGGCCTGGGCGGGAGTGGGGGCTGGTGTCCGGCTGGCCCCCTCCTCACCTGTCCGCTCCTTGCCCAGTGAGGCAGCGCTGGCTTCCCACCACTCCCCTGAGTCCACGGAGACACCCCGCTCCTGCTTCACTCTGCCCCTCACGGCCCCAAAGACCAGGGCGGGGGCCAGGCCACTTGGTTGCCAGGGGCAGCGGGGAGGCTGACCTTGCTGCTGCCAGTGCTGCTGCCCTCGCCCCCGCCCCACGCCCTTGGTGTCCGTCCAGGTAGCAAGTGGGGCTTTGGCTCACACGATGTGGCTGGGAGGGGGCGTCGCTGAGGTTACCTGTCTTGCCATGGTTGGTCAGCTTATTGTCTGGGTGCATTGGACTGGCTGAGGCTTCGGGCAGCGACTCCGGAGGAGCCTCCAAGTCCCTGCAGTGGCGGCAGCGGCTGTTTCCTCCTGCGGGCAAAACACCTACGGGGCAGGGGAGGCCGTGAGGCAAGGCGAGGTGGGGGGAGAAAAGGAAAGGGGAAGGCTGGTCAGAAGATGGCCGGAAGGTGGGGGAAGCAGAGGGTCAACGGCCTCCTGCCCAGGAGCTGGTTCTTGGGGGGTGTCTGCACTGTAGCTATAGCAGTTTGGTACCACTTTAACCCATCCTATGGAATCCTGGGATTTGTAGTTTCAGGCAGAATTCTCCAGCACAGAGTTCTTGTGTTGGATCTCAGGGAGTGGGTTAGAGAATTCACAGCACCCCCTCCCACAATGACAAATCCAAGGACTGTACCGGAGAGAGCCATGGCAGCTGAAAGTGGGATAAGACTGCTGTAATTGTGCAGTGCGGATACAGTTCTGGTGCCAGCGTACACATCCAACCCAACTGCCATTATGCCCAACTCCTTGGCCAGGTCTCCCCCCCACCACAGAGGCACTCCTAACCGAACCAGAAACTAGGCTACCAGGTGGCCAGTGGCCCTGAAAGACGCAAGAAATGCTACAAGACTCCCCAGAGAAATGACCCTAGAGTGCCACCCGGCCTGTGTAAGGAAAAGGAGGCAACCAGGGGACACCAGCAACAACTGCAACAATGCTCCCACACAACCCTGACTCTGCCAGCAGAGGCACTGGGAAGGTGTTGCCACCCAACAAGAAAGGAAGGGCATCCCGGCCCACTGCTTTTTAGGCTTCAGCATCTTGGCTCATCCATAACACACGCACCCTGACAGACCACCAACCCTTCTTTTCTGACACTTGGTGGGGCTCCTGGGAGGAAGGAGATGCTGGGCCTCCCCGCTCCTCCTCCGGTGGCTTCACATGGAGCAACCTCCCTCGCCCTCTCCTCCAGCTCGGCTCCCCGTGTAGTCCAGGGATCCAACCTCCAGGCACAACAGGAGGGAGCCCTGCCCACCTTCTCACGGGGGGAAGAGTTTCCTCCAGACACGGTCAGCACCAGGCCAGGTGTGAGGCCCCATCGCCCCGCCACGCACCAGGAACCACCCCTCCTTGGTTAGCTGGGCCCAGAACCCACAAGCCAGACAGTTGACACTGGGGCTGGGCAAGGGGGCTTCATGAACACAGCGGGGGCATGGGATATGGGGACTGGGGGGGTCTCATGGCACATGGGGCAGTTGCCCAGACAGCTCACCAGCCCACCACGGCTGCCTCCGCCTCTAATGAGGGAGTCATGAGCCACTTCCCTCCAAAGGTGGCCGGTCCGTCCTCATGCCCAAGACCGATTGCGTTTCTACCCCCAGCAGTGGGGGGGAGGGGAGGGTCCCCCTGTCCCTTTAAGCGCCTGCCTGTCACACTGCCTGGCTGGGTCTCTGGAGGCCTATTAATAGCAGCTGGAAAGATCACATCACTCGGGGGATATTTATACCCCTATTCGTTCCACACCAGGAGAGATTTATTTCCATGCTGCCTAACCCAGGCTGCCCGCTGCAGGAAAAGCCTGTGGGGAGGGGGAGCAAAGAGAGGCGGGGATGATGGCAGCAGCACATGCGCGCATGTGTGAGTGGGGGTGTTGGAGAAGAATGTATTTGCCTCCCGTGGATGCAACCTTGGGGTGGGCAGGGCAGCACAAGGGAGTCCCAAAGGGCACAAGATGCCAGCAGACCCGCGATGGGCGGGCGCACTCTCCCCTCAGGGAGGCTCTGCAGCCAGAGGTTCTGCACACCTGCAGTTCCACATGCTCCTGCCCAGGGGGTCACCCACCACCTGCAGGGCCTCCCCCCAGGCCGCCACAGTAGGGCAAGGGGTGGCTCCTGCCACTAGACACCCCGTCACCCCCACCCACTCTTGCAGGGGGCTTCAACACCATCCCTCATCCGTGTCCTTTAAAAGGAGGGGGCAAAGTGTGGCCCACAGGCTACCCCTGAGCCTCAACCGGCAAAGCTCTTCTGGTGCTCAGGCCTGACTGGCTAAGTGGGGAGAACTCCACGGCCATCTTGTGGGAGTGGGTGAAACGAGACACTCTGCACGCATTCGCAGATGCCTCTCTGAAGCAATTTCCACAGATGTCCTACTCTGTTTCCTACCCATGGGAGCAACGCCCTCTTTGAGTGGGTACAGGAGAAGGCCCTTCGCCACTGAGGCATTCAGGGCATTATGGAACGCCCTCTTCCTGGCTGGTGCCAATACCCATGCCATTCTGCTACCAAGTAAAAAGACAGCTTTTTAACTAAATCTTTTGGGGGCCTAATAGATTTTATGCAAATCTGCATGATTTAAAATAGTTTCAAAATGCTTTAACTGTCTTGTTTTACGTGTTAAATTGCCTAATATGCTTTTAGTCTGTTTAAATTATCTCTATTGTTTTTCAATTGTTTAAATTTATTTTACTGTCTGCCACTGTGAAGTCCTTGGATGTGGGATAGAGCTATTCCAATAAACAAATTTGCAAGCATGCCATGAGGGGTGTTAGAATTGAGAACTGCTCTCAGGACCAGATCCTGCCATCCAAAGCCCTGGAAGCTGGAAGAGCAGAGTCCATGGCCACGAGACAACTGCCTTTGCCAGTCCCCAGCCCAGGTGGGCCTCCAGTCCCCTCTTCACAGGTGTACCAGCTAAAAGATGGGGAGCTGCCAGTGGGAAGAGCCTGAGGCCTCTGCTCGGGGTTGCTAGACCCAGATGTGGGGCTAGGTGCCATGAGCAGGGGGCGTGAGAAAGCCCTGTCTGAACAGAAAAAGGAGGTGAGAACCAACACCAGGCCCCGGCACGGTCGCCACCTTGAGACAGTGCTGAACACAGAAAGAGGATTTGCCAGCCTCAGCAAGGGAAGGGGCCTGGCTCATGGGGCTGGTCAGTCTTTTCTGATGTCCCCTTCCACTCTCTTCCCAGGGCATCCCCAGCTTACCCACACGCCCTGGGCAAAGGCTGCAGGTGGCACAGAGCAGGGTGCCCAGCACTCCTGGCACTCCCTCCCACGCTTTCCCTGGTGACTATCAGCACACTGACACTGGCACTACCTGGTCAAACTGCCAATGTTCACTGTGAGGGAGGGAAAGAGAGAGGTCAAGAACGAAGGGGTCCCAGAGCTCCCTTCTGCTGCACAACCTGACTGTCCAACACTTGCCAGCAAGCAGTCTCAAGCGAGCAACATGAGACCCTGGTGCGGCACGCCATGACCCAAGGAGCCTCTCTCATGGGCACCAGGCTGGCTCCCTCCAGCAGCCTCCCGCGATAAAGAGGCTCGCCCAGCTCCCGAAAGCAACCACTGCAGAGCAGAGCAAAGACCCCAGCAATGGCTGACACTGACGCGCTGCATTCCTCACCCCAACAAGGACCGAGAGCTGGGCCACTGGACAGCTTGATGGGCCCCTAGAGCAGACACCGGGTGGTTCTCCTCCACTGCCCCCCTGCTTCCTAGAGAGCTAGTGGAGAAGGGGAGGCACCCTGCTCACCAAGTGTCACAAACCGCTTTGCTGTGTGACTACCTAGCAACAACAATGTAATAGCTATTACAACAATGTAATAGCATTATAACAGCCTGTTAGAAATTGCTGCCGTTTTTCCAGGTGGGAGGAAGAGAGGTTCTGACTTGCTAGTTTTGCAGAGGAGGGGAGTCCTTGCCAAGAGGGATGCGGGGACTTTCTTCCACTGGCCCCACACATTTCCTTGTTTCACATTGCTTTGCATTCAGCTCTGGGAGCCTCCTTTCAAGAAGGATGTGGGTGAGATGGAGCCGGTTCAGATGGCAAGAGGTATGGAAAACAAAAGACACAAGTACACACTGAAGGAGCTGGGCGTGTTCAGCCTGGCAAGGGGAAGACTGAAGGGTGACAGGTTCACACTTTAAATACCCCAAGGGCTGTCAGAGAGAGCGGAGGGTCCATACTTGTTCCCTGCTGCCCCAGAGGGTAGGACCAGGGTGGATTTCAATGGAACACTAGGGAGAAATCCTTGACAGCAAGAGCAGTTCAGCAAAGGAACCAATTTTCCAGAGACACGACGAGGCCTCTTTTGCTGGACAACTACTTGCTGGGGGTGCTTCAGCTGGAGACCCGGCACCAAGCAGAATTGGGCTGGATGTCTTGCGTTGTGTCGTCTCCCACTCTTGCCACTCACAGGCACAGCCCTTCAAACTGGCCTTTTGTTCTCTTTGTTAATGTGATGATTTTAACCGTTGTGGTTACTGTGATGATTTTAATGGATTTGTTGCTCAAATTGTTCTTATTTATGTTTTCAAATTGCTGTGATGTTTACTTAGTGTGATGATTTTGACAGTTTTACCACCTAACTTTTTAAAAACAAATGTGTGCCTATTCACCACCTCCCAGGATAAAATTGTAATAAACGAAATTGAATGATTAATGCAGACCACCCCAAAATCTAGTATGTGCAGCACATGCTGCATGCTTCAGCAACTGTGAATTACTTTACACTTACACATCTCTCCCCCAAGTGGGTGAGGATCAGCTGGCATCCAGGCCTGAGTTCCCCTCATTGTAATCCTAACCACCACCTGGCAAGGTAGGCCAGGCCAAGGGAACGTGCCTGGCCAAAGACCACCCCCTCAGTGAGATGTGTGGCCAAACAGGGACTTGAATCTGCAGCTGCTCCAGTCCTAAGTTGACGTGGAAGCTCAACTACGCTGGCACGCACTCAGCTGTAAAGAGACCCTCATACCTCTCCCCATCACCCCCCAGTGGCAGAAAGCCTCCCTGGACAAACAGGGGAGGCCCCCACCACCAAATGATACCTTCCAGCCAGTCAGTCGGCCTCCTGGCTTGGCTTCGCTTGCGTGCCTGGTGGTTTGACCCACATCTGGCACACTTGGTGAGCCCCAAGCCACGGCTAGCCGGTCCTTCTTCTTTCTAATGGTTCACCTGGGACAGCAGCAGGGAGAACCGTGGGGCAGGAGACAGAAGTTTCTGTCTTGGCTGGAGCCCTTTTCTGCCCGACTTCCCTTGGAGGCAAAGGCACAGCCCTTGGGCAATCAGCAAGTGGTCCTGAAGGGCCAGTACTTTGGCCCCATCATTATGTTTTTCATGCTTTTCCACTGTGTTAAATATGCTATAAATGAACTAAATATATCATGTTTTAATAGGACGGTTTATTTGTCTTTGAACTTTTTAATCATTTTTGTGCTTCGGCTGTATTTTGTTTTAATTTGTACTATAAGCCATCCTGGGGAAAAGATGAGATAGAAAGCAAATTAACAGAGTAACAGAAATACACTTCTGAAGTGTCTGAGAAAGGAGATAGGGGTGCCTCTTCCTGGCACTGGGAGTGGGGTTCCCTTCTCCATTCCTAGACCCTGCCTTCTCCTGAGCGTGGGCCTTTGCTTAGGTCACACGCCCCCCCCAGGTCCTGGGAAGGAGAGCTGGGCCCGGGCCCCAGTTCCCAAGGAGCTCCATCCTGCCTTCTTTTCTGCCTGCTGAACCCATACACAGGTGCACATGTACACAAAGAAGCAAACACCCCTGAGCCCTTGCCTGCTTTCCCAACCTTCCCCGGAGAACCCTCCCTGACTCTGGAATGAGAGGGGGATTTTGTGGGAGGGGGTGTCTCAGCAGAAAAGCCAGCATCCAGAAGCCAGCCCCACCCTCTCCAAATGGAGCAAAACTTCCCTGGCAGGAAGGCAAGGAAGCTGCAAGCAGGACAAGAATGGTGGCAGCAGGATGTGGGTGGGGAGAGATGAAAGAAAATCACATGAAGCAAGAGAACCAGCTGAACTCACTGACTGCTCTGGCTGGGTCTTTGCAGCCCTGAAGGACTCCCAACTTGGAGATGGGGGTCAGGGTGGGATGGAGGCTGTGGAATGTCAGGCTTTCTCTTAGGCCACCTCAGCGCAACCTCCAGGATGGGAGACAAACGGCCCAAACAGCTTCCCAAGGCCTCTCCCCCTCCTGAGCAGAGAAGAATGGGGGGCACTGCTTTGCTCCTTGCTCCACCCCTCAAGAGCTTCCACCCAGGGTGGGGGTGAGGACAAAGGAGACATGTGGGGCAAGTGCCCTGTTTCTGCATCCATGACCTGTTCCTTCCCTAGTCAAGTGGCACAGGTGGCATTTATTGGGCAGAACCAGGTTGGCTCCCTGAGATCCAAAGGAAGGGCTTTTTATTGGTAAAATCACCCCCTCCAACACACAAAAAACACAGGTACAGATTTGACAGTCAAACACCCTGCAGAGCTTGTATAGCAAAGACGGCAAAACCACCCCCCTCACCAGCACACTCCCCCAGCACAAGTTCCTTCTGAGGAAGAGAAAGGCTGGCACCTTCAGCAAGAAAGCAGCTAAGAGTGAGAGTCTCTGGTTCTGGTCCAAAGCCCACAATAACAGAGAAGGAATACATGTCTTGCAGCAGCCAAGACAAGGGGCTGGAGCTCAAGAGACGGGGTCTCTCCCCCACTGGAGGGAGAGAATCTTTGGAGAAAAGAGGCTTTATAAACAGAGTAATACACAGACAGATAAAGAAAACAAAAGAAAGGCAATCATTCACTTTGGTAGAAGGATATTAAAAAGATAACTGTAGCCTTTAGCCTCTGTTTGTACTACATTTAGATTTTATTTTGAACTTATTTGCAGGGAGAGACTTATGACACCTGAGAGATACTTGATCAGAGTGCTTAATATGAATCATTAGTTCCCCCCTCATAAATGGAGCCGGGGGAGCCGGGGGCACTTTGTTTTTGGGACTAGCCTTAATATTCAGCCAGGCTCCCTTGGCTTGCCCACGCAAGGACCAAGTTCTTCCTGCTTCAACATCTGAGGCAGGAGCAGGCCCAGGGAGTTCTGCATGTGTTTACAGAGCGAGGACAGTCTGCTTAGGGAACCCTCTCCTGTGCCGAACGCAACTCCCCCGCCACGAGGGCTGGGAAGTCCCCCTGAGCCAGTATCCTGCCCCCCCCGTGAGAGGGCTCCTCTCCTCCCTGCCAGGAAGCCACCCACCCACCCGGCACGCCTCTGCTCCTCTCTTGCACAAGCCCTGCGGCTCCTCCTTGTTTACTCCTGCCTGTGTGGAGTGTCTCTGGGCCACCCTCCCGACAACCAGCCCAACAGGCATCGGGAAGGGGCGAGAGAGCTCGGTGCCAAGCTCAAGTTCCACTCTGACAGCAATTCAAAGTCAAGACAAGAGCAGCTGGAGAGCATCGAGAGAGAGACCCCCGCCACACCCAAACGTGCCAGAGGCTGCAGGGCCCTTTCTCACCCACAACAGCCTCCAATTTATCTCCCCACTTCCCCCAAAAAATATGTCAGCAAAAACCAGAGGCTTGCAAAGAGTTCCAGGGCTGATCCATGAAGAGGGAGGCCACTGGAAGAGAAACAGCTGCCGGAGAGGAGAGGAGAGGAGAGGAGAGGAGAGGAGAGGAGAGGAGAGGAGAGGAGAGGAGAGGAGAGTTTCTACTGAGAATCTCATGGTCCCATAAAAGATGTGACCGGCTGATCAAGGGACCTCTTCTCATGGACTAGTGCCACAGGCTTGACCCTCTGATGGCGTGAATTTCAGCCCACTAAATCTGCTGACACAACAAACCTGCAAGTCTGTTCAAGTGCTACTTAAAAAGTGGTGATGGAAAGTAGCCGCTGTAGCCCCCCTGCCCCGACTCCTGGGTTGCCTTGCCTAAGAAAGGACCGGCCCTGGCAACAGGGGAGCAGCAGGGAGGCCTGGGTGCCAAAGAGGTCTTTCCCTTCAGGGACTGAGAGAGCAGCCAGCCAGCGAGGCCCCATCCAGCAAGACCCCTGTTCAAATGTTCTAACTGTGAGGCTGATCTCTCGTGACTCCTTGCCCAAACACCCAGGCCTGCCCACCCGCCGGCCCGCCACCCAGCTCGCTCTGCCTGCAGAATCCAACCAGCTCACACTTGTTCCAGCCCCAAGAGGGGAGCTCAGGCAGCCAGGGCTTTGTTGTGAATACACGAAACTGTCGCTAAGAGCAGGAGGAGGGAGAAAATGGGGGGAGGAAAAGGGAGAAGAAACCACAGTTTGATTTCTGGTGGCCAGCCAGCTCACTGACTCAGTCCTCTTGGTTGCCTGCCATCCACAGTCAAACACAAAGCCATTCCACCACCAGCCCTAACAAACAAGCTGGGGATGAACTGGGTTTTGAGGAGTGAAGCCTGGGGAGAAGGGGCTGCTTAAACTTCCCTGGGCCTGAAGCCCCATCAACAACCGGCTGCCCTGCAGGGAGTTGCTGTGTGTGTGTGTGTGTGTGTGTGTGTGTGTGTGTGTGTGTGTGTGTGTCAGACCCATTGGCCCCATCAGTCCTCTCCAGTTCCAGACCAAGCCGCTGCGCCCCAGACCTGGCCACAAAAAAGAGGAGGGTGGCATCCAGCCTCTGATGCAAGGAAACATTCCTGGGCTCTATTATTTCTTTATTTTTATTTATATCCCACTTTCTTCCCCAATGGGATTCAGACTGCCAGCTTTTTTTTAAGCTAAAACGCCCCAGGTGCCATCCCCTCGACTGGCCCTTCTGGGTATGGGCAGCTGTGTGAAGGAAGGAAAGGACCAAGCCCAGGGCAAATGGAGGGGGTTCATGCCACCTCCAGTCCTCAGACTTGCTTGCAAATTGACTGTTTTTGGCAGCTGTAAGGGAATTCCAGGGTGGCTTTTTTGTGGTAGGGGCTAGAAGGCAAATCATCCCTTGTTCTCATGATGCTCTAGACTGCACTGAGTGCCATTAGGGTGGTTTTTCACCTGATTTATTTTCTAAACGGGTGGGGAGGAGAGGCTTTGGTGGGGTGCCCTGTGGAAAGGGGCTGGGGTGAACTAGCCCGCTGCTCCTTGGGGTTGTGCCCCTGAGGCCTTCCAGCCTCTGCTCCAACACATCATGCCCCCGGGGGAAGCTTCAGATCCCGCAGGACAGGAGGGAGGGAATCTGGACAAATCCAGGAGCAAAGAACTTTCCCCACCTCCTCCTCTCCCCACTTCACCCAGTATGAGGTGGGAAAGGCTAAAACAGGGAAATGCCCAAGACTGCAAGCTTGAGGCAGCTGTTGGCACTGCCCCAGAACAAGCTGGGGAGATGGGGGGTGAGACTCTGTCTCCTCCCAGAGCTCTCCTGGAGGTCAAGCAAGGCAGGAGGGAGAGTCCGGTGGGCCGGAGGGGAGGATGGGGGGACGGTAGGAGCAAAGCGGGGAGAGGGAAACCGCTGCTGTGCAGCGGAGAGAGGGAGAGAGGCGCTTCTATGGCAGGCTGGAGCCTGAAGGTCTGGGAGCAATTTCTGCCTCCCACGTGCTGGGCTGAGTTTGTACTGCGGGTCAAAGGTCACTGCTTTTCCAAAGCACTCTGGGAAAGACGCCAACTGGAGCAAACAGCTAACTTAACCCCCCCCCCAGTCCTCCCTGCACGGAGCGGGCTGTGGCTTCGTTAATCCCTCCCAGGGAGTGACCGGCGGCACTCATCTGGCCCGGCAGGGAAGGCTGGACCGCCAGGACACAAAGAAGGGGGCTGCAGAGCCATCAGGGGTGTGTGTGTGTTGAATCCTCCAGATGTGGAACTCTGAAGTGCCTGGGGTGTGCAGGAGGCATCCAAGGGGCCCAGTTGCTCAATGCTTTTTGTGTGCCTTCCCAAAAGACAAGGGCATCCAAGCCCTGCAGTCCAGGCCCATCTAACCGGGACCTGCCTGTGGCTCAGCTGGGCTGAGCTGGAGCCAGAGGCCCTTCCACGCTCGTCCAGCAGGAGACGGATGCAAGCAGATAAGAACAAGTTAGGAAGCACGTGCCGTTTTTGCACTCCAACTCCCAGAATCCCCCAGCCAACTGTATGTGCTGGCTGGGGAATTCTGGCAGAGGGAGCCTGGAAAAGTAATTTTCCTAAGCTCTGGGGAGGACTCCTGAATCCCATGCATTTCCCAAGGAAGTGGGACAGCCTGGCTCCAGTGTTGTCGTTGTCACTTTCTGTAGCTTTGCAGTCCTTGGCCTCCCCGCCTGGCCCACTCCCACCCCCAGAGAGAAAGCAGTTGTCCTGCCGAAGGAAGGTTGCCCAAGGGCAACTTGGCAGTGGAGGAGGCCTCCCCCCCCCGTGGTCAGATGCACCCCTTCCCTCCTGCCCTGCAAGGAGCAAAATGCTTCCCGGGCCCTAACCAGGATCTGTCCTGCTGCTGCTGGTATTTCTCTCACTGTCCACCAGCCCACTTTCCTTCCTTCCTTCCTTCCTTCCTTCCTTCCTTCCTTCCTTCCAGTACAGACGGAAATGGAGAAAACCAACCTGCCTCATGGCAGCCTTGCTCCTTCACACAGGCAGGAAGACTGCTGCCCCCCCTTTGCCTGCCCTCAGGCCTTGAGAAGCTTTTCAACCCTCAAGAGGAGAAGTGGCCAGACTGGCCTGGCCAGCCACCCCACTTGGGCAAGTATCCTCAAGGGAAAGGCAGCCCCACAGCCAGCAAGACCCTTCCCCTCCCTCTCCTGGCCCAGGGAGGGCGTGACAGGCAGGAAGAAATGCCCACCCAGGCCACAGGGCAAACAAACCTGGCTCCAGCCACAGCAGCAGCAGCCCCGTTGCCAAACTTGGGGCTGGGCACGCCATCTGTGTTCTCCCTGCCTGCTGGGCACACCTCCAAACTCTGTAGCAGGGCTGGCTGCGTTGCCACGGGGGTCCTTACTCAGTCCAAGGAGGAAAAGTGTGACTCCACATGGCAGCCCCAAATGCTGCTTGGCAACTACCCAAAGCCAGGCTCCTCTGGGCACTGCAGGGCACATGAGCCAACCAGAGCCACTGTGCCCCTCCCCATTCAGCAAACACACACACACACACACACACAACCTAGACCCTCTCCATTCCAAATGCTCACTCTGCAGGATACTGTTCTCAGTCTCTGTGGCTTGGCTTAAGCACTCTGGGGTTCTTGCCTTGACTTTGTGCCACAGTGGCGGTCTGGGCTGGAAGACAGCTAGGAGGGGAGGAGGAAGAGGGAGCTCGCTGGTGAGCTTCAGGGAACTTGGTGGCCGTGGGCTACACCCAAAGGTTGGTGTTCCGTCCCACGGGCCTTCTTCGTCTCAGTTCCAATTGCAGCTGCAGCCCTGGAGGCACACAGTACCGGGGGGGGGAACCCTCCCCTCCCTTGCTGACCCCCCACGTCCTCCTGGAGGCTCCATTTTGCAATCAGAGAAGCTTGTGTCCTAGAAAGTATTTGATATAGTTAAGCTATCCAACTGCAAAATGCCCCTGGGGAAGTTTGTAAATATAAAAAGTAATGATAAAATCATAGATTTTTACAATCTAAACAAATAAATTAGCTGAAACAGTATCATAACACTAAAGTGTTAGAGTGTTAATAATGTGAAGCACAAGCAATAAATCTTAAGCAATAAAAGAAAAACATCCCAGTCAAACACAGAGTGCCAGCCAGCCAGATGGGGGAAATATCCCCAGTGAGGGTGTCAGGCAGCTCTCTCTTGGGAGGGCATTCTGCAATTGGAGGACCTCACTGAGGAGTCCCCGTCTCTGGTCCCCCACCCCCAGCTGCCACAACTTCTGAAAGACACCAGCAACTCATGAGCTGCGCAAACATTCATCGGGTCCCTTGATAAACCACAACTCAAATATCCACATCCTAACAGAGATGAGATTCACAGAGAACTGCTATGGCACCAAAAACACTCTGGAAAGAATGGATGCTTGAAAGCCGTTGGCACAGGGACCCAGAAACTGGCTGCCTGCCTTCAGCTTGGAAATATCTGGGACCAAATGAGCACAGCAGCCGAGAGAGATCAGTTAAGCAAAGCTTGTGCCACACCAGAAGCGCCACCATGGCTGTGGACTTACTTTCCTTCAAAGAGGAGGAACTGGTTCAGTAGGTCAGGAGGAGCAGAACTGGTGCAGCACAGCAGCAGGCGAGGGGGAAGGAGAGGGATGGTGCACCACAAACGGGATGGAGCAAAAGGAAAATGCACCCCTCGCCCACCCTCCCACGATCAGGGGAAGCAGGATCGTTTGTGCCTTCAGGGGTGGGCAGCCACACCTCCATGCTGTGACCCGAGGACACTCTGCCCGGCCAGGCCAAGAAGAAAGCTTCCCGTTCTGTGACGCAGAACCAGCACCAAAGGGGCAGCTGCAAACAGATGAACTGATCTGACTGAGCAACTGGAGTCACTGGCTGGAAGAATTTGCCAAGACTGACAATACATAAAAATTTCACAGTTTTTGGAAAATAAACTTTCACAGGGAGAGGGCTCTCACATTTACCCCAGCCCCCACCCCCAATGCTTCTTGAGGTTCTCTGAACCCAATATCACAAGATACCAGGTCGGCACAAAAAATAAAATTCACTCAAACCAATTAAAAACAATTTAAAAATTTTAAAAAGGAAGGATTATTTTGAAGTTTGAAGTCATGCAAACCCTGTATTAATTGGGCAAAATCATTAGGAAGTCTTCTCCCCTGCTTTGACTAAAAGGCCTGTTTTCACTTTGGCACAAAATGGAGGCAGTGCGGGTGCCAAACAGGTCTCCAAGGTCGAGGGGATTCCATAACCACTCACCACCCCTGCTGTCCCTTTCCCAGCTCCAGAATGCTCACGTTCTTTAGGGAAAATACAGAGCCAGAGTCAGGACAACGTTAAGGAACTCCATAATAATAAATAAATATAAGGTAGCACACTCCATTTTGAGAGAGAAAGATGGCCAAGCCCCTGGCTGTTTCCCATTCTGACTTATATTTACTCTGTAATTTGGTCCGAACTGTGACAGGAAGGAGCACTGAATGCCAGCTAGGTCAAGAAACAGGTTTCAGCATCAATAGTGCAGTGGCTACCAAGCTGTGTATGTGTGTGTGTCTGGATCAACCCTTCCACAGCAATTTCCTCAAAACGCCTGAGACAGAGGGGCCCGAAGCAACCACAATGAAGCTGAAGCATCTCCTTGAAAGCACAGGAATGGCCAACATCTCAGTGGACCACCACCACCAGCACCCCCCTCAAATGGAGAGAGGTGCTGCCAGGAGGCGTCCGGCTCGATAGTCCTAAAGAATAGCTCTGAAGGGTTCCCCCATTGCGTGGGCAGGCAGGCAGGGAGTCCTGCAAACATTTTCCAGCACAGGATGAGCAATCAGAGTCCCAGAACAGCCCTAGCCTGAAGAAAGCAGGTTGACAACAGGAACTGAAATTCAAGGCAAATAAAAGTTAAGTCCACACACAGGAGGGGTGGGAATCACACAGCTCTCCAAATGTTGCTTACCCATGACTCCAAGCGTTCCTCATTAAATGGAGTGCTGGGATGTGCAATCCAACAGTGTCTGGAAGAGCATGGGAATTCCACCTCTGATTGATCCATAGCTCTTGGGGCCTGGCCAGGTGGTGGAGTAGCAGTGCCAAGAGAATCTGACGGGCAGTCTGGGAAGGTGTACTCAGAATTCTTGCTGCTAGAGAGCTCTAGTGCTATAGTACAAGGAAGTGGACTTGAGGTCCGCAGCAGAAAAAATTCTAAGTACCCCTCCCCAAATTACACAACCCAATGTTATGTATGATGATGGCAGTGAAATTGGGCATCAAACTGCGATAATCACAAACCACGTGGAAACACACACAGTGACACGACAAAGGGGCTACCTGGATGCTCCTCACCTTAACCCCAGCTGAGGCCACTCTTAGCCCCCCACCGCCAGCCTCTCTCCGGCCAGTCTTTGCCACTACCACTGCCAGGGGACCTGCGTCAGCTGCCAAGAATGAGAAAGCTCTCAGTGCTATGATGGATTTAGCCCCGGCACCCTCTCTTGCCCTTGCTGCCTCTGTCTCCCCCAGTTGCCCCCAGGAGAGCGAGGCTCTTTTCCAGAAGTAATTCCTTGTGGTGGGAGGTGGGGGGATGCTGGCTTTCCCTCCCCTTTCAGTTGGGACCCCCTCATAAAAACAAGAGACAGCCAGGCGTTGCTGGCATTTCCTCCTTCCAGAGAAGGCTATAAAATTTTCCAAGTACAGCCAAAGATTGGGGGGGGAGAGATTGGAGAGACGAAGGAGGAGGAGGCAGCTCAGCTCATTAGCAGCTGCATGGGGAGCGCTGGAGCAGGGCAGGGACGAATGAAGGAGGTGGGCTGGGGTGGGGTGGGGTGGGGGAGGCAGGCTCCTAATGGGAAACAGCCCCGTCCTGGGAGAGAAAATAAGAACCAGGCTCAGAGAAAGGGGGGTGGGGTGGGGTAGCTTTTCAGCCGAGCTTCAAACCCCTGTTCCAGGAGCCCCCACCCCACCCCCACTCGGCCCGGCCCCATCATCATCGCAGACACACTGGCCGGCTTGAGATGAGCTGGCACCCGGCAGAGGAAATTCCAGGCCTGTTGCTTCTGGCAGCTGTGGACGGCTCTGGCCACCGCCACTTGGAAAGCAGCTACTCAGCAATTTTCTTGCCATGCAAGGGGCTGCCTCCAAACTGCACGGTCTAACCCCCCCCCAGATATAATTCTCTCTTCCCCCACTCCCCCTTCCCCAGCAGCACAGAGGTGCTGGGCCAGGGAGGACACCCAGTCCCCGAGAACCATGGCAGCCGCCCCTCCCGTTTGGGCCAGCGGGAGCCCAGCTCGCCAGCCTGGCTCAGAGCATCCCTCTGCCCTGGAGCAGTTCAGCCCAGGCCACGGCAAGGCAGACACAGGCAGCCTTTCAGCACCACTGACACACACACGCAAACACACACACACCACACCACCATTGCCACTGCTGCTCCTGATCTCTGGCGGACATCTCCAGCCAGCCAGCCTGGCTCAACTTGCCTGACATCTCAGGGCTGCACCCCAGTCGAGGGTTCCTGGGCTCAAAGGGAGGGTACCTCCTTGGGTGCTGAAAGCCACGAGGAGTGGAGGGAAGCTAAGGGGCATCAGGGGGACTGAAGGCTGTAAGGGTTAGCAGTTGGCCCTTTAGGGAGGGGCATTTAGAATCCCGAGAGTCAGTGCAGTGCTGTCGCTTAAGTGTCACACTGGGAATCCCAGAGATGAGAGTTCTTAGAGTCATAGAGCTGGAAGAGACCCCAAGGGCCAAATCCAGTCCAACCCTCTTCTGCCATACAGGAAGGCACCACCCAAGGACTCCCTCTGATAGATGGCCATCCAGCTTCTCTTTAAAAACCCCCATCACGTTCCAGGTTCAGATCTTTGTTAACCCCTGGAGGACCTCAGGCAAGTCACACTCTCTCAGCTGGAAAGAAAGAGAATGGCCAACCTCCTTCAAACAAATCTTGCCAACGAGAACCAGTGTCATGTCATGGTTTGAGTGCTGGATTAAGGCTCCTGGAGTCCTGGCTGAGAAATCCCGCTCAGCCCTGGGAACCTGCTGGGTGACACTGGGCAAGTCATACTCTCTCAGACCAACAGGAAGGCAAGGGCAAGTCTATCCAAAATAAATCTTCTCAATGAAAGCCAGCATGGTTAGTGATTTGAGTGTCAGACTGAGACTGCAGAAGACCAAGGTTCAAATCCTTGCATTGCCCTGGAGGCCTCCCTTGGTCTCCTTGGGCAAGTCACAGTCTCTCAGCCTCAGAGGAAGGCAATCGTAGTGAACCTCCTTGGAACAAACATTGGCAAGAAAACTCTGGACAGGGTGGACATAAAACAATGTCAACTTGAAGCCATGTAACAACAACAACAAAAAAAGTTGTTAGTGGCTTTTAAAGTGTTTTCAAATTACTTAAATAATCCAAATAGCTGTACAGATGAAACAAAACACTGTTGCCCAAAAAACCTTTGTTTTAGAAATTAGGAGGAAGCATTACCTTTTACAGTCAGAGGGGCGCAGCTTCACCAGTCTCATGGTATCATTCGCAGAAAAAACATTTCTAGGCCCTCCTGACACCCCTTCCAAAAACCTCACTCGTTGCAGGTGACGTCCTCTTGCCACGCCCTGGTCAGAAGGCCACATCTCTGACACCATCTCTCCCACACTCTTTGCTGACAGGGACAGGCAAATTCCCCACTGGCAGGTGGGGGCTGCTGCTGAGACCACCCTGGAGGTGACAGTGGTCTCATAACCCTTTCTGCTTGTTGATACGGCCCCCACTTCTCTTTTCTCTGGACCCAGATCCTTGCAGCCATGTTGCTGTTTTGTGCATTTATCAACTCCAACTCACAGGAGCAACCTGGTCCCCAGGTTTCTTGGAAAGTCTTATTCAGAGAAGGTTTGCTGTTGCCCTCTTCTCAGGCCGAGAGAGTGTGACCTGCCCAAGGACACTCAGAGGGTTTCCATGGCTGAGCGGGATTCAGACCCTCTTGGAGTGCTAGTCCTGCACCCCAACCAACACACCAGGCTGGCTCACAAGCTGCTGGTAAAACGTTACTTTGCACATGCTACTGTTAAAAAGAACCACAACATGCTACTGTTACAACCTTGAGTGACAAGCTACTATTTTAAAACTATTTAATCTATTTTTCAAAATAGCAACCGGCCCTGTTTTTCTCAAAAAAGAAAACAATGTCCCAAAGTCTGCATTTGTCTCTTGGATCAACCAGGCAGTGAAATTAAAAAGAAAAGAAATTAAAAAGGAAAAGGAAAAGATGTTGAAAAGAGAAATCCTTTGTACAGAGTCAAACTTATGACCAGCTGGTGCTACTGAGATGCAGGAGAGGAGCAGCCCCCCCAAGTGCAGCAGCATCCCCCCACCCCTCCAGGGGGCCCTGGCAGGTGGAGCCCGCCTCTGGCAGCTGCCCAGGGCCCTGGGGCAGGTTTGGCACAAGAATAGGACGTCCTGCTTAGATCACAACAGAGATCTCAGAAAAACATTCCAAGAAACAAGAAGGCTGGGTGGGTTAAGGCACAGATTTGGGGCAGTTTGCACAACAGGCAAGAAGATGCCCAGGGCCGGCTCCCTTTCACAGCCATGACAGAGGCACTTGGGAAGGAAGGGAAATCCGGCCTCTGCAGCCACAGGCTGCGAGCGCTCTAAGGACTCCCCTTCAGGTTGCCTGTTTGGACCTACGGAGCATCAGAGAGATTGCAACCTCTGGAAGAGGCCGGAAGCCATGTGCTTAGGTGATCAGCCAAGGGAGCTGCGGCCACAATACTGCCATGACCTGGATGGCAGCAGATGTGGAGATCCTGTGTCCCGCCAGCTCTTTTTGGACTGCACTTCCCAACAGTCACAGGCAGAACAGGCAAAGGTGAAGAAGGCTGGGAACTGCTGTCCAACATCATCTGGAGGGATGTAGGATTCTTGCCCCTGAGCTACAGCAAAGGGAACTGGCACGAAGTAGTGGTCTGAGTGCTGGACTAGGACGCAAATCCCTGCTCAATGGAAGTCCATTGGGTGACATCACACTCTCTCAGCCTCGAAGGAAGGCAAAGGCAAACCCTCTCTGAACAAAACCTGCCAAGAAAACCCTGTGACAGGGTCGCCCTAGGTTGGAATCACTTGAAGGCACACAAGAACAGCCAAGAAAGCTACAGCAAGCCCAGATCCACACTGCTCCCCCCGCCCACAGCTCAGCATCCGTGGAAGCAGACCATTATTTCCATAGCGCAGACGGCAAACCTCTCAGCACAGTAACGAGCCACGGAAAAGGACAGGGCAGAGGCTGCAGCCGAAATCCTGGTAAGTCGAACCAGGAAAGAAGACCAGGAGAGCCTTGGGAGCTCAGGGGCAGAGAGGCCTGGCCCAATGCAGCCAGGGAAAAGGAGGCCAACAAGTGGAAATGGATTAGGTCTGAGCAGGCGGCAGCTGCCAGGGAGAGGAGGAGGCCATCCTCAGGACATGCAGAGAAGGAGGGAGGCACAAGGCATGGGCTACTAGCCTTTTTCAGAAGCCACAAAGCTGGTGAACATGCCAAGAAATCAAGGCCAGGGAAGGGGGTCCCGGGCCAGGCAAGGCTCAGAGATTGCCACCTTGCCAGTCCCACCCACAAGACTCATGGTGCCCCCTCTCCACAGCCAAGACTGGCACAAGGAACAGGCCCTGAGCAGCACTGGGTCAGAACAGCTGTACAGCCAGAGCAAGACAGAACTGGAGTAGGCCCTGCCAATCTGCCAGAGGGGAGCTGGCACCAGCAACCAGGCCAGGGAGTGAGGAAATTGTGCCCACTGCAGGACAAACAGGCCCCACACACCCTGGACAGCAGGAAAAATTTTCCCTGCCCACCAAAACGAGGCATCGTCCCATCCTGTGCATAGAAAGAGAAGGGAGCACCATTCAAACTGGGTGGGGAGGAGGGAGGTAGCTGGTGGTAGGGAGGGGAACTCTGGGGGACCTCAACCAAAAGCAACTTGCCAGCCTGTCATTGGCCACTGGGCTTGGCTTGCAGCCTCTTTGGGTAACCAGCAAGAATTAATATTTATTTAATTTATATCATGACATCCTCCCAATATGGGGCTCAAGGTGGCTCCCTGCACAGATTAAAATGAAATATAGCTAAAATAGTAGCCCCAAAGATTTTAAGAAACAAGTTAGAAATAATTAGACTATGACAGTGAAAGAGTACTCATTTAAAACAGTCTAGAAGCACTTAAAAACACAGAGAAGAAAACAAAAACACAGTCTCTTCTCCCTCACCACCCCTGGTCTGCATTGAAGAGTTAAAGGCGGAAAGCCCACCTAAGCCAAGAGGGTCTCTCCCAGTCGGCAGAAGGAAGGCAGCAAGACAGCTTCACAGCCCAGGAGGAGCCACCAAGAAGGCCCTGTCTGCCATCTCAACAGAAACACGACTGTGATGGGGGGCATTGAGAGGAAGCCCTCCCCCAAGGATTTCAGGGCCATGGGCAGGCTCCTGCAGGGAGAGATAGCCTTGCTCAGAGCCTGGCCCAGGGCCAGCCACCAAGGGCCTCATGGGTCACAAACTGCACTCTGAACTGGGCTTAGAAAGGAACTGGCAGCCCCAGTGGAGCTGGGGCAACCGGGGAGTTGTATGTTCGCCACCCTGCAGATCAACTGGGGGCCCAAAGACCATGCGAAGGAACAAGTAGAGAAAGACCCAGGGCCTTCCTAGGGAGACAGAAGCTTCACATGGCTGTCCCTGAAAAACAGGCTGCCGGGGTGTTCTGTGGAGCTGTGACTCCTATCAGCACCTCCTGGGGCAGGGGCGAGTGGGGTGCGGACCCCCACACACAGCTGATGGGCCTGGCTTTGCCAGAAAGGCACATTCAGCAAACACCACTGAACCTAGGCCTGCACGCCCAGTGGCTCAGGAAGGACCGCGCTCTCCAGGAGGCTGAAGAAAGCCTGTATTCAAGGGGAGGCAACAAGGGGAGGAACTGGGCAAGTGTGCAACCTTGGTCACTTCCTGTCTGGCCACACAGAGGGAGGACAAGTAGCCTGCAGGTGGCCAAATGGGCAAGGCTGAGCTTTCCCCAACCCTTGGGACAAGCAACTGGCAGAGGTACTGGCTTGGGCAAGGATTCTGCAAATTCACTAGCAAGGCCAATACAAGCTCCTGTGCTCCTGTGTAGCCCCATGCCCCCTCCATGCCACCCAGCTGCATGGCTTAGCCACAATAGCCCTCTGCTTGGTGGCTGCAGGCTGCTTTTTTCCACATAGCTTCAATGCAGCTGTCCATGGGGCTGGACTGTGGGGTGGCTCAGAGCCACAAGCTTCATTTGCCCAACCTCTTGCCCACCCTCGTGACCCAAATGCCAAGCTAACAAGCCACCCCCAGAGCAGAGTTGCTACCCACCGCTCTTCCAGAGAGCTCCTGGGCTGCTCTAAGAAAGAAGGTGGCCTTCAGGAAACGACCACCACTTGCCTGCCAGCAAAACGTCTGTGCAGGTGACCCTGAGGTGGCCCTGGGACACAGAAGTCTCCTCAGAGATGGAGGAAGAGGAGGAGGAGATGGGCCTTCACTCAGTCCCCTCCCCAACCACCTGGCATCACACCATACTGAGAATTCCAGCCACTGGTCCCAACACCAAGGAAGCTCACACACAGGTCTTGGTCAAGAGCACCAGTTCCCCTCCTGGGAAGCAGCAAAGACCTCTGGCCGGCGGGGGCGGGGGGCAGCAGAAGCTCCTGGGTTTCCCAGTGGCTGGAAAGGAAGAGCTCTCGCTGGGAGGATCTCCCAGGACCCCACGGGGAGGGAAGAGAAGGCTGCATTCAGCGGGTGCAACCGGGAGGTAAAGAGGAGCACGACCCCCTGAGGGAAGAGGAGCGTTTCCACACCAAAATCAAGGGCAGTCTCGGCCCGCGGCGGCTTCCCCTCCTCTTGGCAGAAGCTGGATGGCCGCCTTTCGGGTGCTCAGTGAGGACAGATCCGGCACGGGGTCGGAGGTGAGACTAGATGGTCTCTGGAGCACCCTCCGAACAGTGTCGTTCCGATTCCCCCTCAGCTCTTCCGGCGAGAGCGGCATCGGCGTGGGCGGACTAGAGTCCAGGGGCCCTGCCAGGATCGGGGCCCTGAGCACTGCCAGGCTGCCACCGTCGCCTTTGCAGCTGTTCCACGCGGCCCGCCACCCCACGAGGCCCCCGCGAGTCCACTGGCAGCAGGGTCCCCGCGGGAGTGCGCGCCAGAGACGGGGCGAGAAGGGAGCCGCGGAGGGGCCCCCGGGGCCCAGCCCCGCCGCCGCCAAGCCCGCCAGGGCGGCTCCCGCAGCCTCCTGTCCCGCGCCGCCGAGCCCGGGAGCGCGAGGGAGGGCTCTGCCCCGGCTTGCCTCCAGAAGGGGCGCGTCCCGCACCCGGGGCAGGTTCCGGAGCAGCCGGAGAGCCAAGAAAGGCGGCCGCCGAGGAAGGGAAAGAGGGAGGGAGCCAAGGGCGCGGCGCCCCAGTCAGCCAACCGGCCGGCCGGCCGCCCGGCCGGCGAGCGCGGGGACCCGGCGAGGGAGACGGCCGCCCAGGCGAGGCCCACGGCGGGCGCTCGGTTGGGCAGGCCGGTAGCCAGGCAGGCAGGCAGGCCTATGCCGGCCCGCCGCTCGGCTCGCTCGGCCCGGCCGGCAAGACGGCCCCGAAGCGCGCCCGCCACCCGCGCCGACCAGGGCCGAACAATGCCCCGCCGCCCGCCCGGGCCCCCCCGGGTCACGAGGCTTACCTGGTCAGGAGAGGCCCCTGTGGGGCTCACCCATGGCGCGGCCCCGGCCCCGGCCCCGGCCGCAGGAGAAGGAGGAGAGGGATGAAGGCGGGGGCGGCGGCGGCGGCGGCGGCTTGCAAGGGCGGCTGCTGGCGCGGCGGCCCCGGCTGCTTCCGTCGCTCGGCTTCGGCGCGGCGGCGGCTGCTCCTCCTTTTCCTCCTCCTCCTCCGCCTCCTCCGCCTCCTCCGGGCCGCCGCCGCTCCTGCCGGGCCGCCTCTTCCGCTTTCACTTGCTGTCGCTGTGGCCGCCGCCGCCTCCGGGCCGGGCCGCCGAGGACCGGGCGCTCGGGCGGACGGCGGAGGCGGAGGCGGCGGCTCTCCCCGCGCCGCCCTCTGGCGCTGCCGCGGCGCCCGGCCCGGCCTCGCCCTCTCGCGCGCGAGACGCCGCCGCTGCCGGTGCCGGTGCCAAGGGGCAGCGCCCGCCGCCGCCGCCGCCGCCCGGTCTGCCTGCCGCCGCCCGTCCCCGCCTGCTCATTGGCGGGCGGAGGAGAAGAGCTCGCCCTCCGCGGCTCCTACCCGAGGCCGCTCGCCGGGCGAGGAGGCGACGCCGCCGCCCCCGCCCCCGCCGCCGTGTCAAAATAAGAGCCGCCCGCGCCTCCGCCTCCGCCTCCGCCTCGCTTCGCCGCCTGGTTCCGTTCCGGCGCGGCCTCCCAGCGGCCTGTCGGGGAGCAGCAACTGGCGGACGGGGGACGGACGGCTGGCGCGAGAGACAGAGGCGGGGGGACGGGGCTGGCCGGCCAGACCCCGGTTGGTCTTCGCTCGCTCCTTCCCTCCTTCCCGTCCGCCCTCCCTACAGCTGGGGCGGAGCGGAGGGGGCTTCCTCGACGGCCTCCGCGCCGCCTCGGCTTCGGCTTTCGGAGCGCAGGGCCACCGACGTGCGTCCCCCGCCTGCCCGCCGACCCCACCGTCCTCGTCTTTCTTATCAGCCCGCCTCTGCGGAGAAGGAGTAGGTGAGCTTTGCCGCCGCGGCCGCGCCGTCGAGGCTGCCCGGCGAAGATGCGCCGCCCTCCGTCCCCAGAACCCGAGCGGAGGAGCCAGGAGAGGGTCTCCACGACCTCTTCGACGCGCGTCGTCTTGCCGGGTCAGTGGGCGCGATCCCTTGGCACCCCCGGCCACGAAGACGGAGGACCGGAAGGACCCTCCCCCAGCGAGCACCCTGGGGGGCGTTTCGGTAGCCCGGGGCTGGGGGCCGGCCGGTCCGTGCCAGCCCCAGGGAACCCTCCGCATCCCCAAAGATATTTTTAAAGTTTAATATTTATTTTTTTGCCTTTTTTGCCATAAATCGCGCGCACTGATCATCATTTGGGTCTTCGCCGTCTCCGAAAGACACGGATCTCTTTATGATTTTCACACGGGATCGCCCACCTCATGGGTGCCCAAAGATGGAACCTTCAAAACCAGAGATTCGGTGGTTCGTGCAAGACCACGGACCCAGACACGGTGGTTTCTACAGGGGATCTGCCAGGGGATCTCCCACCCACCAGAAAGACGAACATCCCGGACCCCGTCTGTCCCCGGCCCCACGGGGCACAACGTCTGCATGGAAGGCCGCGGCCATGGATGGGGCAAAAGTCCACCGGACCACCGAGGATCTGCGAGTGCCAGCCGCGCTGTGTGGACCCCTGCGCGCTCGGCTTCCCTCCGTGCGCCTGGACGGGGCTGTCTGGTTTGGAGCTGCTTTGGGGCGGACCCCACGCCCAAGCCGTCCGTACTGGCCGGGATCCGTCCTTCGGACGCGCCCTGGGGTCTCCAGTGGGTCGGTGTGAGGGGGAAGAGACGGCAGCCGGCGAGGTCCGTGGATGGTTCTGTCGGCCGCATTAGCCAAAAGTTCGCCCGAAATCAGGAGGTTCCGAGTTCGGCGCCACGGATCCGACCTTCAGCCGGATCCCATGTAGCCGGGCCGGGGGTGTTCCAGGAGGTGTTTGGGTTTCCAGGATCCTGGCGGGGCAGCTAGAGACCTCCAGAGTCTTGGGGACCCTTTTCGACTGTAACCATCAGCCCCCGGCCCACATCAGCACTGCCGAGCGCCCCTCCTCAGCAGTGTTTGCGGAGGGAGAGGGAGCCCTTCAGATCGCTCCCCCTCACCCCCCAAGTGTGCTCCTCGGCGGGCGCGGCCAAGCGACCCAAAGACGCGGACGCGCGGGAGGAAGCCCCACGGGCGGAGGACGGGCAGGCGCGCGCGCGGGTCAGGGAAGAGAGGGCCGGCCGTCGGCGAGAGCCCGGGCGCCCTGGGCCGGGGGGCGCAGGCTCCTGCTTCTCTCCTGGCCCGCCCAGGGAGGGAGGGAAGACAGGCTGCCCCCAGCTCCTCCCCCGGGGTCCCTCCGGCCCCCCCGGCCTGCCCTCCAAACTTCCTCCCTTGGCTGGCTGGCCGGCCGGCGGGACTCTTATGGTGACGGGGCGCCGCGGCCTCCCTTCCGGGCGGAGACGGCAGCCAAACCGGGCCGGGCCAGCGGGCGCCTCCAGCTGCGCTCCCTCCGGCCCTGGCTGCGCCAGCCCGGGCCGCATAGTCGCGAGAGTACCCGAGGCGGCGCAGGATCCCCGGGGCCGGGCTGGGCGCTTGCAGCCGCGAGCCCTTCCTCGCCTGGCCGCGCCGGAGAGGCGCAGGCGAGGCGCGAAGAGAGGCCTTCCCTGCGCCCCCTCCCCGAGGGATGGAAAGGAAGCACGGCGCGGGGAAGGGGAGGGGAGAGAGCTGCCCGTCCCGGGAGCCTCCGCCAGCATCACCGCTGCCACCGGCAGCTCAGCTAGCAGCCCTTGAATGTGCTCAGAAGGCCCTGGAAGGTGCTCTTGAACATGTGCAGAGGGCCTTGGGAGCCTGCTGACAGGCAGGCAGCCATGCCCAGCTTGCCTAAAACTGGAGAAGATGGCCTTGGCAACCTAGGGAGGTGCGGGGGATGGTGGCTGGTTCGTGCTGGCCGGCTGGACCTCTGGCCAGGGTCAGGAGCTGGGTCAGGAGGAGGTGGACACGAAGGGGCTCTTCCTCGGAGTCTCTTCTTCACTGCTTGGAGGAATCTCTCCATCCCTTTAACACATGGTCCTCCAACATTCCCCCTCCCTGCATGGAAAACGCCGCCCACAGGCGAGTGTGGAGTCTTGCGGAGGTGCAGAGTATGGTCATGGGCCATGCTGAGAGCACAGGGGACAAGGACCCCACGGTCCCAAAGACCGCAAGAGGGGACCCTCCAGAAGACTAGGGCCTTGGGAAGCCTGGCCCGCTGCCCCCTTCCTTGGCAGGCTCAGTCCCAGGGAGCAGATGGGGTGCAGAGGCCCCAGAGCCCCTGTGGGTCTGGGCGCCTCGCCCCTCCTCCCATTCACCCTTGTGCCGTGCCACCAGCGGGTGCTGGTGCCTCTTCTGCCCCGTGGGCTCCCCTTGCTCCCTCCCGAAATTCCCCCCTTTGGGGCAGAGGGGCTTCCGGGCCTTTGGCATCTCCCCACATCCTGGGCAGAGGAGAAGCAGCAGGAGGAAGAGCCAGTGTGTCCTTAGGATACCAGAGAGACAGAAAGAACCCATTCCCATGGCAACAGGAGGCTTCTGTGGAAAGAGGAAAGGGGGTGTAAATCGGATTATTGGGGAGGGGGATGCAGAAGGCTGGGCAGAGCAGAGGAGGAAGAGGACAACCAACGCCTGCCACCACCCCTTCCCTTCCCTTCCTGCTCTTGGTGCTCGCTCAGCTTCTCTCTGGGTCTCCTGGCACCTCCTGAACCCCAATGCCAGTGGCCTCTTTTGTGCCCACAGCCAGGATGGGTAGCGGTGAGGGTTGCAGCAGGTAAGGAGATCCACTCTGGGCACACGGCCCTGAGGCTGATGGGCGGGAGGAAGAGAGCACCTGGTGATGGGTTTGAATAATCTCATTTATGTCCTATCGTTTCCCCAATGTTGTTGCTGTTGGGAGCCTTCAAGCCCTTTCCGATTTATGGCAATCCTATCCTATCATGAGGTTTTCTTGGCAGGATTTATGGAGGATGTAGGTGTTGCCTCCCTTTGAGGAATGGAGAGAATGTCACTTGCCTAATGTCTGTCTCTTAGTGGGTCTCCATGGCCAAGCAGGGATTCGAACCCTGGCCTCCCAGAGCCCTCGTCCAATGTTCAAAGCACTGCACCACGCTAGTTCTCTTTCTCCAAATACAGGAGCAAAATGCCGAAAACAATATGCAGTACAGAAGTTTAAAAGCATTAAACAATCCAATTCTAAAAAATAAAGTGGAAGAAAAATTCAACACATATTTAGAAAACTAAAAAATGCCATGTAGCCCTGGCATATCCTTCTGTTTCAACCAGTTCAAGGCGGAAGGCGTCTTTCAATCGGAACGCCTTTGCCTGCCTTTAAAAAGAGCAAAGAGCAAAGGCTGGTGGAGCTTCCATTGGGAGGGAGTTCCACAGCCAAGGAACCTCCACAGAGAAGTGCCTCTCCCACATTCTCCACAGTCAACTCCCCCCAGGGTGCTGGGACAAAAAGTCCTCTCCAAGGATCGCCAGACTTAGATAGGAATAGTGTGGAGAGAGAACAGACTTCCAAGTAGTCTGGACCTAAGCCAGAAGTGGGCAGGCAGCCCTAACTGATGGCATGCTGGCTTTCCCTGAGGGACACAGATGAGGCCCCTGCTTCCCCCAAAGCAAGAGCATGCAGCTGGGCCCTGTGGCACCCTGCTTCCTTGGCCAGGCCTCCTCTTCTGTTTTCCCACTTGTCCTACCTTGAAAGGAGAGCCTCCTGGAAGGGAACGGAGGCTTTGCCTCTGACCGGGCACCCACTCTTCATGGCATCCCAGGAGGGGCAGGAATCTCTTTGGACCCCAACTCTTGGAAGAGACTCCACTGGAAAGCTATGCCTTAGAAAGAGCAGCTACCCATCTGGAACCGGGATCATGGCTACCATATAGGGAAGAAAGGGAGAGAGGAGAAGAGAAGAGAAGGGATTTGTGAGGAGGCGGAGTTCTCCTTCCCCATCAGTGGAAGGGTAAGCAACTGGCCCAAGGGTCCACAAGTGTTTCCAAGCCCCCACTGCTTTCTGGGGTGTGGATTGGCATCTCTCTGGGGCTCCTCCAGGTGTGGGGGACAGCTGGAGGACAGCTCTGGCCATGGGGCAGAGGAGGGAGGGAGGGCTTAAGCTACTTATGGAACTCTCCTGGGGACGGAGAGATGCCAGCTGCTGATATTCCCCAGCCCAGCTTCTCAAGGAAGTGTGTGTGTGTGTGTGTGTGTGTGTGTGTTTCTCCTACAAGCCTTCTAAAACTGGGCCTTCAGGCAGGCTTGAAGCAATCTCCCCCTCTCCCCTGCCAAGGCTGGAGTCCAAGAAAAGCCCCCCTCCCTGAACATTGACCGGCATGGCTCAGGAGCAAGGCCAGTTGAAGGTGGGTTGGGGCTTCACAGGGCAGTTCCAAAAATGGGGGCTGGCATACTTTAGCAAGTTTTATTGTTAAGTCCCACATCAAGGTGACTTTGACTTATAGTGACCCTATGAACAAGAGATGCCCAAGTCATCCCATCCTCTCATCTTGCAGACTCAAGGCCATGGCTTCCTCAACTGAGTCCATCCTCTTGCAGTTCAGTCTTCCTCCTTTCCTACTGCTTTACACTTTACCAAGTATTATTGTCTTGTCTAGTGAGGCATGTCTTCTCATGACATGACCAAAATATGACAGCTTCAGTTTAGTCATCTTGGCTTCTAGGGAGCGTTCAGGCTTAATTTGCTCCAGGACCCACTCATACGTCTTTTTAGCAGTCGAGGGTATCCACAGAACTCTTCTCCAGCACCACATTTCAAAGGATCTGGTTTTCTTCCTATCAGCCTTCTTCACTGTCCAGCTTTCACAACCATACATGGAAATTAGAAATACGATGTCATGGACAATCCTAACCTTAGTGTTCCTTGATATATCTTTACACTTCCAGATCTTGCTATGCAGATGCAATTTCAATTCACCTCTTGGTTGTTACAGAGGCCAGAACCCTCTGCTGCCCTTGCAGTGACCAAGCTCCATCCTCCAAGCCCCTCTTTTAGGTGCTGCTCCTCTCCCACAACAAGGACAGTGGACAGTGTGTGAAGGAGGGGGGTGACAGAGCAACATCTCGCTGTGTTCGGATAGCTAGATGGGCAGTGTCATCATTCTCTGGGATCTCTGGAGCCCCCAGGAGATCACTGTATGCCCAGTTCCAGGAGCATAGCTGGACGCTGCTCCTCAGCACCCCCTGCTACTGGCCAAGTGGAAGGTCAGATTGGGGGACCAGCGGCATGAGAAGGTGGGCTTTTGAAAAGAGGGTGGGTGGGAGAATGTTATGCCTCCTGATCCAGTGTCTTGGCCCCTTTCAGCACACATGTGACCTGTGACTGAAATGATGGCACAGACATTAAAAGAATGAGTAAACAGAAAGACAGGAAAAGGAAAGAGCTGCCCCAAAAGTCTTCATGTAGGAACAGAGACAACAGAGAAACAGAGGAGACATGGCTGTTGGCAATAAGGGGAGCGGCTCCTCTGCTCAACCTCTGGTGGAAGAAGGGGGGACCAGGCTTGCCTAGAAGGTGGGGGCAAAAAATTCCAGCGGCTGCTCCTTTAAATGTGTGGCCAGCATTGTCAGTAGACCTGGTGCGGAGGGGGAAGACTTAATCCCCCTACTCCCTCCAAGACACTCTCTGCCAATGTGATGGGATAATTAGATGCGAGGGCTCCGGGTAGACGATGCTCCAGTAACCTAGCAACTAATGGTTTCCCTGGCAACAGCAAACCACAGCCTCCCAACCAGCAAGTGAGCAGTGCAGCCGGGCAGGAAAAGATGCCGACGCTGATGCTGGGCTGCCTCCTCCTCCTCTTCCTCCTCCGCTCCTTCAGAAACAGGAGCAGAGCGGGCAGAGGCCTGCAGGTGTTTGGGGGAGAGGGAGGGGAGGGAGGGGGCTTAAAGGCGCAGGAGGCTCCCTCTTCCCATTGGCAGGGAACAGGCGGCCAGAGGCTGGGATGCTCCTGCTACCGCACAGGCGCACATGCACACGCTGTGCACCACTGGGGCCTCCTGGCTGGCCAGTTACCGTGCTGCCCCACCAGGGGCTTCTGCATTTTTAACAGCAGCCCTTTAAATGTAGAAAGGGGGCAGAAGACGCTGCCCCCCAGTATCTCTGCCAGGGAGAGAATAACTTCTCCGGTGATAGGTTTTCCCACCTGGAAGGCAGGGGAACTGAACTGCAGAGAGAGCGGGGAGAGATTCATTAATTTGTTTTTAATGACATTGCCAGCTGTCTTGAGCGCTGTTTTCTAATTTTATTTTTTAGTGACAAAACGGTCATAAAATAACATGCCAGCCCCCTCTCAGGAAAGGCAGCAGCTGCAGCAGCCTCAGATTCTTTTTCACCCCAGAAGCACCTGGCCTTCCATTTTGGGAGCCAGCCATGGCTGCCCAGCCTGCAGTGGGGTGGCTTTTTGAGGAGAGGTTGGGCATGGTCACCTGGGCTAGCTGCACCCCACCCACCCACGCACCCTTGATCTGGTGGTCCGCAGGAGGGTTGGGGTATCTAGAATAGGTCTTTAGGAGCCCAGACCTTTCGGAGGCAGCTCATAGGGAATGGAATGCACCCCCCCCCCGCCTGCCCCTGTGCAATTGCTGGGGGAGAACGCCCCCCACTTGCACACAAAAGAAACATTTCACTTCCAAATTAGAAGCGGACATTAGGACACGCTGTAATCTAAAGTATAACTGACTTCATTCCTTCACCCTGGAAACCAGTGAGACAAAATTCAGAGAAAAGTGTGTGTGTGTGTGCATGTGGAAGAAGGGAGATGTCAAAATGGGACCCAAGGTTGCTCCTTCTTCTGCCCTTGGGCGAGTGGGCCAAACTGCTTCCACTCCCCTTCTCTGCCTCTCTCCCCACCCCCAATTATCCCCCCCATCATGCACAAGACTTGCCTTGAACCCGGTGGAGCTCTTGGGCTTTTCCCTGAAGAAGAGGGGGAGGCCAGAGGGCCAGCTGAGCGGCTCAGGTGCTGAAAGGCTTCTTACAGCCACTTGAAACATTTCCATTAACAGTTAGTAAGATTTTTTTTAAAAAACTTTGTGGTTGCTTTACAACACATGTGTCCTCTCACCCTTGTTGTTGCTGTGTGCCTTCAAGGTGCCCCAAGGTGAACCTATCACAGGGCTTTCTTGGCAAGATTTGGTTGGAGAAGGGGTTGCCTTTGCCTTCCTCTGAGGCTGAGAGAGTGTGTCTTGCCCAAGATCACCCTTGGCTGAGTGGAGATTCAAACCCTTGTCTCTCAGTGTCCGAGTACAACACTCAGACTGCTACGCCCCACGGGGTCTCTCGCGGCCTCTCACCTTGAGAGGCGTTTTCTTTTTGTGCTGCAGAGGGAAGAAGGGGGTCAGCCTGTCCTCCGCGGGAGGCGCCCTCTGGCTGCAACACACACACTCGGCCTCTTCTAGCCCCAAGCATCCACTTTCTAAAAGGGTTGTTTTTCTCATATGCAAATGAACGCAGAGTTACTGAGCCATCCCATACACCAGTGGGGAGAAGAGAGGGAAACGGGGAGAAGGGGAGAGCTGCCGCCTTGCCTCCATCCTCTGCTTGTCCAGCACAGAGCAGGAGGGGGAAATTGCAGGTGCGCGCACATGCGTGCACACGCTGCTCTGAAATGCCTGCGTGCATCGGCACACAGACACAGAGCATTGGACAGCCACGCCCACAGTGGCCATGGCAACACTGCCAGTGCCCACCAATCACAGGCCATTGCGGTGGGTGATGCCCTCCGTGCCAACCAGACACAGAAGGGGCCACTTGGAGGGTGGTCGGCGGGCACCCCTTTCCCCTCCCTCCCCTCCCTCCCCCTCCCCTTCTGTGAGCAGCTGTCTGACAGCAGCCCTGCTTCTGATCACAACACAACACAAAGGGAAGGCAGGAGAGCCTGTGGGGTGAACACCAGTCCCACCCAGGGGAGCAGATGCCTCCTTCGTGGACAGATCAGCCTGTGGAGAGGGGGAGGGCAGCCACAGTCTCCATGACAGGGAAACCTGAAAGGAAAGAGGCACGTGAGAGGTTGCCAACTTGTCATGCCAGCATGACTCCTGTTCCTTGCCAAGGGCCCTGCCGGACAGCAGGGTGGCTGCCACCGTACCCTGCCTTCACGGCACCAATTCCCCCGGTTGCATATCGGTCTGTCAGAGAGTTTGCAAAGGTGCAGGAACCAGGGCTGCAGGAGGGGAGAGGTTGCCAGCCCCATAAATGGAGCAGGAGCAGCGTGCGTGGGTGTCATGGGGAGGCTCTCCTAGTGCTCAGTGCAGAATGGGACGCGCAGTGGATCCTGCCTCCCTTGGAGAAGCCTGAAAGGGTGGTGCCTGGGGAAGCCAGAGGCCTGAGGGTGTTCTTCCTGGAATCACTGGATTGGAAAGTACCCCAAGAGGCCACCTCATCCAGCCCCCTTCTGCCCTTCAGGAAGCCACAACTAAAACCCTCTTGAGAGGAGGTGGGCATCCAACTTCTGCTTAAAAGTCCACCCCCTCCAGGGCTGTCCCTTCCACCTCTGAACAGCTCTTACAATAAAAAAAGTTCCTCCTAATGTTTAGGTGGAATCTCTTTTCTTGTCGTTTGAATCCTTTGGTTCATATTCTAGTCTCTGATGCAGCAGAAAACAAGCTCTTTCCATCTCCCACATGACATCCTTTCAGATATTTAACCACGCCCCTTGGCCATCTTCTCTTTCCCAAAGTGTTCCTCACAGGGCTTAGTTTCCAGACCTTTCACCACCCTCACCGCCCTCCTCTGGACAGCTTCCAGTTGGTCAGTGTCCTCCCAGAACTGGACGCAGGATTCCAGGTGGGGTCTGGCCAAAGCAGCATAGGGCCAGACTGTTGCTTCCTCCAGTCAAGATGCTCTGCGGTTGATGCAACCTAGGACTGCATTGGCTTTTTTGGCCACCACATCATCCTGTAATATTCTATAGCAGTGAGAGGGAAATCCTGCAACCCCACAGAGGCTGTGGGTCTGCATTCAGCCCTCTCGCTAGTGTAGCCAGGGGTCAGGATGGCCGGCAGCTGCAGTCCAGCGTGATTTCTGTCCTTCTGAAAGCGAGCAGTCTGCATATGCAAAGATGGTGCCCTTAGTCAAGTAAAATTCCTATGACCAGTTTCTCAGCCAGATAACAAATGGACTGAGCTTTGTTAGAGAGATAGAGACTGGGAGTTTGTAAAGCTGACTCTGGCAAAAACCAGCCCTGTCAAGCAATGTCAGCATGTGAGAGCAGGAGAGATTGAGTGATTGAGAGAGAGATGGCTTTGCAGCAGGGCTGGGGGTCATAGAATTGTAGAGTTCAAAGGGTCCCCACTGGCCATAGAATCAGGCCACCGTTCTCCAGGTATTGTTGGACTGCATATCCCAGCAAACCTTGCATACCTGCCAGCATTTCACAGCTGGCACCCAGGACATATGTGGCCAAGCAGGGCCAGAGTGTGACTGAGACGGCAGAACTGATTAAGGAGGAAGAACAGACAAAACCAGGAGAGGCTGCAGCCATTTGTTTTTGCCTGAGCCTACTGGACACCGTCCCCTCCTCTCTTCCCAACTCTGCCAAGCTAACTGAGCACAAGCTACTTCTCTACTTTGAAATAACTGAAATAAGCTGAGGGGAAAAGTGGGAGGAGGAAGAGAAACTGGGACGTTATAAAGACAGCTGAAAAACTGGGAAAGCAAAGGATTAACCAGGTCAGTCTCTGCCAGGTTGGACAGCCAGAGGGTCTGCTGTTGCCAGTACAGCTGGGGGAGGGAAGAAGGCTGTGCACTGTAGTCCAGCAGCCCCTGGGGGACTGCATAGTTCCCTCCTCACTCTAAAAAAGCGCCCCCCCCAAGAGAGAGAGAAAGGAGAGCTCTGCTGCAAGGGGTGGGAAGCTACTGGATGCCGCTTCAGTTTGCCCCCCCCCCACCTGCCGCTGGCCCTTCCCCATTGTGCTCTGATGCTGGGCATGCTTTTCCAAAGGAGAGGAGGTGGGAGGGGGCCTGGGGCCGCTTTGCCTGGGCCAATGGCTCCCCCTTGTGGCCACGAATTCAGCACTCTTGCTTCTCTGTGTGTGTGCATGCATGTGTGTGCAAGTGTATGCACATGTACGCATGCGTGCACACACATAGCATTGTCACTGGAGGTTCCTGTGCTGAGCCATATCGTCTGGGGTGGGGCGGGGTGGGGCAGGCATGCAGCCCCTTCTTTCCAAGAGAGGACCCTCAAGATAGGGATGTGTTTCATGTCAAATCTGCAACCTGCCAGGTTATGGGCAGCTCTCTGCACATGCTCAGGATGCACAAAACAGACATGCACAAAAGATCCTTGGAAAGCCCCCTTGCCAAAGGTGGAGGAGGATTAACCACAGAGCCCCCCCAGATGTTTCTGGACTGCACCTCCCAGCCCTTTGTGCGCTGACTCTATTTGCCCTTGCTCCCATAGAAGACCCAGCGGCAACAGCGACCGTCTCTCCTCACTGGGATAACCAGGTGACCTCTCAAGCACGCTCCTCTTGCCCCTCTCAGAAATGTCTTCATCCTCCCTGGAAAGCACTCAGGCGCAGCTCTGGTCAGAAGCCACGAGTGAGGCCCTGGGCCAGCTGTGCGTGGCTGAGCCGCTGAACGAAACTTGGCCTCTGTACTGAGGCAGGAGGTTGCAAGGACAGCAGCCACTCTCTATGCACATAACGTACCTTCGAGCCACCTGTCAGATTAGGCCAGCCCCACAGATTTCACAGGGTTTTCTTAGGCAAGGCATGCTCGGAGGTGGTGGCTTTGCCAGCTCCTTCCTCTGAAATGTAGCCTTCAGCACCTGGTAGGGTGGAGGGGGCATTTGTAGGTGTGCCAGGGAAACGATGGTGAGATTCCTTCCACGCTTTCACCACCGCATCACCTGAAGGGGTGGCAGGAGAGCCTTCCAGGGAAGTCCCCCGGGTACAGGCATGAGGCCAGTTCCCTGCAGAGCCGTATTTCGGTATTACAAAGCATCCCAGTGAGAGGAGACAGGAAAATACAGGAATTATTCACAAACATATTGAAATCCTCTGATGGCCACCAAAGGATTGCTTTACTTATCCTGCCATTCTGGGAATTCAGGGCAAGTCAGAGGGTCCCGGGGAATGAGGGGGGTACACAGTGAAGGATCCAACTGGAAACTGGTTGGGAATGTGAAAATTATTGCGAATGACATTTCCCCAGAGACTTTAAAAAAAAAAAAACTCTCAGAGAATAGCTTGGAGAGAAGGCAATGGTACTCTGTATGCCAGGAGAAATATTGTGCAGTATCTCCTGAATTAGAAATGTCAAAAGAAACAAATGGACCGCAATCCCAAGGAGGAACTGAAGGAACAGAAGAGGAGAGCTCTGTAACTCATATCCCCAGCCCTGTCCTAGAGCAGAATTCCATCTACAGAGGAATCCACTTTTAAAAGGTGACTAAAAATTGGCCTCTTTCCTTGGCACTAGATCAGGATTCAGGCAGACCCACGAGGGTCCATACAGGCCCTACTGAAAGTGTGCACTTTTTTAAACTCCGAAGACCAGACATGACAGAGGGGGTGTAGTTATAGGAGAGGGGTCAAAATGAGGTCTATGTTTGTGGAGAATATGTTAGTAAGATATGTAGTTTGTTATATGCGTGTACTTGTATTTTTTTTTTAATGTTATTAAGTTTGTTATGTTATGAATGTTATGTTTGTTTGGTTCGTTTTCCTTTTTTCTTTTTCTTCTTTATGGTTTTTAATAAAAAAAGATATAAAAAACCAAAAAACAAAAGGAGGTCATTCCCCACCCCCAAATAAGAATTCTGCCCCCCTTCAACCTCGAAATTTCTAGCATTGTAGAAAGTGGAACCTTGAAACCCATTCCCACCTAGAAGCCCGGGTCCACTTCCCCTTGGTCACCTGGCCGGCCCCTTTGCTTTCGGCAACTAAACAATATTTCTGAATGCTCGACTCGGATTTCAAGTGACTGCAATCCTAGAAGTCTGGGGCTGAAAGAAAACTCCACGGCAGGGCTGGAGTCTAACTTTTTCCTCCCCCTCCTGCAGCCACAGCCCTCGCCCTTCCCCAGCCGGACAAGGAGGCGCCCCTGGCGCCCTGGCTTCCCTCCCTCCTTCGCCCCCTCCCGCCGGGGGCCTTAAAGGTGCGAAGCGCCGCGGCGGCGCTGCGCCTGCTGCCGGCGGTCTCTGCCCCGCGGAGCCTGCGCGCCTAGCTCGGTGGGCGCCCGATGGAGCTGCGCCTGAAACGCCCGGCCTTTTGGGCCAGCCTCCACCTGCGCAGCGGTCTGCACGACTGGGACATGGCGGGGGAGGTGGGCCTGGGAACCACCACGACCGACCAGGGACCCCTCCAAGGTGACGCTGCCCCCCGAGCTCGGTGGGGCCGGGGGAGCGGAGAAGGGTGAAGTGGCGGGGGAGGTGGATGCCTCCGGCCCCGCTGCGCCGCCTTTCCTTTCCCAAAGGAAAAAGGAGAAAAGGGAAGGCTGCCCCTGAGCATGTAAAGAGTGACAGTCCTCAGGGCGCAGCTAAAACCTTGCACACTGAGGAGTCGGACTGAAGTGCGGAGGGGGGAGGGCGGGATTGGCTCCCCTCGCGTTTGTCTGGCCGAGCGTGGGAAGCTCCAACCACCCTACGCCCGCTTCTGGGGCCACGGGGGAGCCTCCCTCCCTCGCTACAGCCGCCTCCCTATTCCCTGCTGCCTCTGCTGCAAGGTGGTCCCATGCAGGGGCAGCCTGGGCTGCTCTGCCCTTAAGAGCGGTGTGGAGGAGAGAATTTGCGGGGGAGCAGCTCCTCCGACCAGGAGCTGTGCCTCCCGGCAGCCCTTAAACGCCCAGGAGCCCCGGCATGCCAGGCGCGTGGCCCTCGCCCGCGCACCCACCCAGAGCCTTTTCTGATCAAGTGCTGGCACCTTCTCTGTAGGACAGAGGGCGGGTACATTGGAGGGGGCACGTGGAAGTGCCACCCCATTCACAACCCCTGAGTGTGTCTGTTTGCCCTTTGCCCCCCCAGTTCCCGAGGAGGCATCTTGGCCCCCTGCTCCTGTTGCCTTGAAGGGGGGCCGGAACCTGGAGCCGCTAAAGGGGGAGGAGGAGGAGAAGGCAGCCACCTTGGTGCTGTCCTCACCACCGGCCACCGGTAAGTACAGAGCCGCACTGGCTTGCGGGGGGGGGTGTTCTTGGACTGCTTGGTGGGTGGTGGGGTGGGGCGGGGGGTGGAGAGAGGCTGGGACCGGGTATACAGGGTGTGTGCGTGCGTGGCAAGAGCGGAGATCTTCCAGCACACGGATAGGAATCAGGCAGTCCTTCAGATGTAGGATTACAGGCCCCATTGTCCCTCACCATGGGCTGTGCTGGAGAGTAAGGAAGATGGGAATGGCAATCCACCTGGAGGGCCCACCTATCCTGGCCTCCTCTAGCATCCTGAAGACCAACAACTTGGCACATCTGGTGTGGTTTTTTCTGCTAGTCAGGAATGTAGCGATGGCTGGAGAGGGGATGGGGGCCTAATGAGGGCATTGCCATCATGTGAAATTTTCCATCCCTTCTGTACTGAAATGAGGGCAAGGCCTTGAAAATGGTTCCCACTCAGAAGTCTGCTTTTTTTTGCTGCTTTTGCATTCCCTGAGCAAACTTTGCTGCCTCTTTTCTTTGAACGACAAAAATCTGTTTCTCAAACAACCAAACCATCATGTTTCTGCAACTCCCGCCATTTTGGACACTGAAGGATAATTTCACTGGAGAGCAGAATTCCTCTTTGGAGGGCAGTGCCCTCATCTTGCTGTCCCCCCAGTCTACGCTGCTGGTGCTGGGCCAAAGGCTGGTGGTAAAAGCATCACTTCCTAGCAGAGGGTGGCACAGAAAGGGTGGGATTGGGGGGTGTAATCTTGTCTTTCTCACCCCACACAGTTCTTTGTCTTCTTTCCTGCTAGAAACAGAGGTGCAGCCCCACCTGTGGATGTGGGTGAACCCCAGCGAGGTCTGCCCCATCCCTGGACGGGTCTCATCAGTGGTGGCTCCACCATTCCTGCCTGGTCTCTTCCCACCTGATGGCCCCCTGCCTCCTCCTGCCACTCTGGCTGATGTCTGGGAGGGTCCACTACATTTGTCTACTGCGGGAAAAGCGGAGAAGGTACTGAGGTTGGCCAGGGAACATTTTGGCCTCTGTGCCACTGGGCTTCCCAGAGCTTGGCAAAGATCCTTTTTTGGATTCTAACTCCCAGAACCCGCCAGTCCAAAAAAAGAGGCTTCACCTTTTGAGTCTTCTGCCACTCCAACTAAATGGGAACAACTTGATGAGTCTCCCCTCCCTCTTATACATGTTAATTAAAACAAATGGTGCTCTGTCCCAGCTCAGCTTTCCATTTGACCCCTCACTTCATGAAAGAACAGTATTTTTCAAAATTCTCTTTTCGGCCTTCAAGTTGACTCTGACTTATGAGCAGCCTATCCTAGGAGAGGGGTTACTGAGTAAAGTAAGAGACAGGCCTCTTGTGTCTTTAACATTTGTGTAGGAGAGGGGATTTGGGCAGGTGCTGCTGAGAACACAGGTGAGCTCAGTGGAAAGCCTTCCTCCTGCACAGCCATGAGAGGCAATTTCACCTGGGGATCCCACCTCAGGACAGCCTTGGCCAGACCTCTTCAGCAGAGGTATGCCATTGCCTTCTTCTGAGGCTGAGAGAATGTGAGTTGTCCAAGGTCACCCAGCGGGTTTCCAGGGCTGAGAGGCAGGACTACCAAAATGGAAACTGGAGGTGGCTGCTGTACCTGTAATGGTGGAATCAAAGGGGTGTTTCATCAGGTTTTGCTTGTCATCCCACCAGCTAACAAGCCACACCTGCAGAAAGTTCCTCTTCTAGCCAACAAAAAAGGTACAGGAGCCTTTCACTCTGGCAGCCCTATGGGGGGATTCGAATGCTGCTCTCCCAGAGTCTTAGCACAACAGTTGAGCCTCTTTGCCACACTGGTTCTCACTGTGTGTGTGTGTGCATTGTCAAGCTGCCTGGTGATACTATGAATTTCCTAGAGTTTTTGTAGGCAAGGAATCCTCAGAAGTGGTTTTGCCAATTCCTTCCTCTGAAACAGAGCCCATGGCACCCAGTTATTCATCTGTGGTTTCCCATCCAAGCACTAACCAGGGATGACCCTCCTTAGCTTTCAACATCAGATAGGTCCTGGTGCCTTAGGGTATTTGTGCCCCCTAGTTCTCACTGGCACAGTGTATTTAGAGGAAGTCTCCCAGCATGGCTACCCTCTGAGGGTGAGAGAGTGTGACTTGCCCAAAGTCTCTCAGTGGGTTTCCCTGGCTGAGTGGGGATTTGAACCCTGCTCTCCCATGCTGGGTCTTTTAATGTTACAACACTGTTTGAGAGGGCAGTCCAACAGGACAAGCAGCTTCCTGTGAGCCTCTTGGATCCCTTTATTGAGAGAAGGGTAGAACAGAAGAAAAATCAAATAAAGGACTGCTCAAAACAGACTGAGGGCAGGAAATAAAAACCTTCACATGTGCCTGGCTTTAAATGCTCTCAGGCTCTCTTAGGTGGCTTTAAATTTCCTTCTTTTAATTAACCAAATTGTTTAAGATGCTTTCAGTCTGTGTAAATTTCCCAATTGCTTTAAATCAGTTTAACTGATTGCCTTGAGATCTCTAGATGTACGACATGATGTAAATATTTTAAATGAATCATTAAATGCCAGAAGAGAAAGAGCCTCCTTGCAAGGAGGCTGCCGCAGTGCCCAGGACTTCTCTTAAGGAGACCCTCTCCAAGGGCACTGCCTACCGTGCCCTAGGGCCAGGAAGATGCCATTGGGTGGGCTGTGCCAGCAGTCCTCGGACACAGGAGACAGTCTTCCAGTTTCAAGTGACCCAAAGTGTGTTTATCAAATGGGATGGGCAACTGGTGGCCCTTCTGTGGAAAGAAGGAGCTCTTTCCCTCTTCCCCGTGGCTTCCTGGTGCCTGAATGAGGGACCAGTTTTCGGCTCCTGCAACATCTTCTCAGAGCCCCTCCCCCTGGCCTGATCTTTGCCCGTCTCTTTCCAGGTTCCGAGGGGAAGGGGCTCCTCTGGAGGAGATCCTGGGGTCCCTCAGAAGGTGGAGGGCTTCCATGGGCCCACCCCCAACCCCCAGAAGCCAAAGGGCCTCCGTTCCCGCAGCAGGAGGCTAAGAGGGCTCAGGGCGGGTGGCCCCGGCCCCCTCTGAACTACTGCATTCTCATCAGCCTGGCTCTCCACAGCAGCGTCGACAGCAGCCTGACCGTCCAGGAGATCTACCAGTTCACCAGGTACCTCGGCCCCATGGCAGCTGTGGGGAGCAGCAGCAGGAGGGAGCGGGGAGAGGCAGCGGGGGAGACGCTGCCCCATGGATCCTCGGCTCTGCCAGGCTCTGCGGGAGTCTGTGGAATCCCCTGCCCCAGATGGCATCAGTGCCCCTGAGGGAGGCTGGCGCTGTCCCATGCCAGTGACGGGTCCTCGGATGTGGTGGTTCTCTCTCTCCGCCTCCACCAGTCAGGGCGGGGTGGGCTTAGCACTGACGGCCAGCAGTAGCCGGCTCTTCCCTCCCTCACCCCCCCCCGCAGGCAGCATTTTCCCTTCTTCCGGACGGCCCCCGAGGGCTGGAAGAACACGGTCCGGCACAACCTCTGCTTCAGCAGCAGCTTCGAGAAGACCACGGACTTTGTCTGCCTGGAAGGGAACCGCAAGTCCCGCCTCTGGAAGCTGACCACCGAAGGACGCCGCAAGTTCCAGGAGGAGACGCAGGCGCTGCCCGAGGACACGATGGGCCTGGTGCACCAGAGCATGGACAGGCCAGGTGGGCGGGGGGGCATGGGGTGGGGAGGGGAGGGAGGAGAGAATCAGGGAGGACAGGCACCCTCTCCCCAAACCTCCATGCTGGGGGCGATGGTCAAGCAGACGGAAAGAACATGTGCAATTATTTGTTTCCAGGTGGAAGAATAGGTTTCCTGACAATCCAGAAATCCTTTCAGAAGGAGTATTAGATCAGAAAACTCTCAAACAGTTTTCCCCAGTATTCAAGCATCCTTAAGAGTTGACAGAGGAATTATTCTGTGGAGAAACAAACATTGTTTTTTTTGTGAGGAAACAGGTTTTCTGCTTGAGAAACACATTTTCTGCTCAGAAAACATGAGGCAAACAAAAAAGTGCATTTCTCCACAGAAAAATTCCCCAGCAACACTTCAACACATTCAAGTGTAGGGGGGGTTGTTGTGCACCTTGAAGTCATTTCCGATTTATGGCAACTCTGAGGTGAACCTATTATAGTTTTTTTCCCCTTCTTATTCAGATGAGGCTTGCCAACATTGTGTTCCTCCGAGGCTGAGAAAGTGTGACTTTGCCAAGGCCACGGGGGGGGGCTTACATGGCCAAGCAGAGATTCCAGCATTGGTCTCCCAGAGTCCTGGTCCAATGCTCAAGGTGCTACCCCGTGCTGGCTCCCAGTGGGGAAAACAGTGGGACAGAATATTTGTTTCCTCTTGCTGCAGGAGAAGACTGCAGTGATTATTCATCCTTGCATGCAAGGACAAATTAAGAATTTTTGCCCTGTGTGTTATGTATGTATATATGAGTAGGGGTGAGATAAGGAAACGGGGGGCCTTGAAAAGCCTGGGTGCGGTCAGAGGTCCCAGGGGAGGCATTCCACTGTGTGCTTTTGCAAACTGGACAGGCAAGGGAGCCCCAGCACTCTAGATAAGGAAGGGGGTGCGTGTGTGTGTGTGTGTGCGCGCCCGCGTACACCTCTGTGCACTTCAGTGGCAGAGCAACTCCCCAGTGTTTCCCAGGACTCCTCCGAGTAAGCTGCCCTCCCTGACCGCCCTCTCCTTTCTCTCCCCGCAGAACTCATGAAGTCTCTCTTTGGGCTCTGATCCTCGCGGCCCGCGGATGCTGGCTGGAGGCCGGCGCCTCTTCCTGGGTGGTGATCCCCTACCCAGCATGTGTGGGAGTCCCCGGTGCTGGGGGAGGGGAGGCGGTGGCTCCCCCACTCACGGGGGCGTTTGCCGAGTCTTCCCTTGAAGAGGTTCAGCAGTGAGCCCCGCGCCTGCCTCCAGCGGAAAGACCCCCGGAAGCTGCCGGCGGGGGCCGGGCCCTCGCCCCTCTTCCCGTGCGCCGAGCTGCTGGCTGAAGCTGCGCGCTGCCGCCCGGACGTCCTCGGGGCTGCGCGGGGGCACCCCGAGGCCGGCGCTGGCGGCCGCACCGCAGCCCCGCTGGCCAGCGCAGCGCGGGCGCCCGCACGGGCGTGGCGGAGCGGGGTGCCGCAGGGCCGGGCTCCCAGCCCTGGGGCCGCGGGGGCTGTGACTGCGCCGCCGCCCCCCGACCGCGCGGTGAAGCGCTTCTGTTCGAAGGCGTTCCGAAGGAAAGCGCGCCGAGGCCGGCGGCCCCCCGGTCCCGTTCATGCTTTGTTTCTCGCGGCGCGGAGGAAACGTTCCCAATAAATCCTTCCAAGACGAGTGTGGCTTCCGCGCGTTTACGGGAAGGGAGCGGGGCCGCCTGCGCCGCGTCCCTGCGCTCCGTTCCCGGCCTCCCCGGGGCGCTCTGCGTGCCCCGCCCGGCAGCCCCGGCGGCTGAGCCCCGCCCGGACGCGCCCCGCGGGCTGGCCGGGCCGCTTGGCTTTGCGCCGGCAGGCGAAGGGGGCAGCGGCCCCCCGCTCTCGCCGCCGGCACGGCACTGCGGGCGGGTGGGCGGGCGGGCGGGCGGGCGGGCGGCAGGCCGGCAGGGGGCGCGCGAGAGCGGGCCGCTCGCTCGCCCCGCCCCGCGCCACTTCCTCCTCCTCTTCCGCTCCCCGGCGGCGGCGGCGGCGGCGGCGGCTTCCGGGTGCGCGAAATGGCGGACTCCGGCGGCGGCGCGGACGACGGGGGAGCGGCGGTTCCCGTGGCGACGACCGTGTTCCGCTGCCCGCTGTGCCGATGCAGCGCCTTCGCCGGCCGCCGGAGCCACCTGTACAGTGCCGGGCACCAGCGCCGCCTCCGCGGGATCCTCGCCCGCCTCGGGGAGAAGGTGCGCCCGGAGGGGGCGGCGGACCGGCCGCGGGAGGGGAGGGGAGGGGAGGGGAGGGGAGGGTTATGGTGTGGCGGGGGGAGCAGCCGGGGGGCGCGAGGGGCGCCGGGACCCATACGCAGCCGTTGGGAAGACACAGGCAGCCGTTCATGGGCGCCCGCGGCGTGCGTGCGTGCCTCTCTCTCTCTCTCTCTCTCTCTCTCTTCTGTGCTCGTGGTTTGTTTTATGTCTCGCCTTCGTCCCAGGATAGGGTCCGAGGCAGCTTCCGTTCTAAGTTGTACGGCTTACACACATACATTTAACAACCAGGTAACACTCTTGGAGAAACACCTCGGTTAAAACATTCGTTTAAAACGATGTGCACGTACAAATTCTGCTTACATGTACATTTTATGTCTATGTCTGTATAAATGTATCCACACACGCACATATCTTATGCATGTACTGAAAAAAAGTCCTGAAGTTTTTTTTAGGAGAAATACATACATACACATGTATGTATGGATTTTCCAAAATGTGCAGCTGGGAAAAACTGCCCTTGCTGGGGAGGTGATGGAGGTGCATTTGCAAAATGAAGGGAGACCAGGCAGGTCATGTTTTGCGTGGGAAATAGCGTACTGGAGTGGAAATTTGCAACAGCTTGATTGTCCAGGGAGATGCTTGCAGAAGCTTTAAAAGCATTCAAGCATTACTGCCAATTAGGAGAAAAACTGAACAAGGGGTACACTTGTTAGTGGCAGAGGTTTGAAGAGACAGTAGGAATAGAGAGAGAAATACTGTGATTGAACTGAGGCAGGTTTACAAATAAGCCATCTGTCTAACTGTTTCCTAGACTCTGGAAACTAGGGATTGAATCCCTATTCAGCTCTGGAAACACACAGGACGACCTTGGGCAAATCCCACTCTTTCGGCCTCAAAGGAAGGCAATGGCAAACCTCCTCTGAACAAGTCTTGTTGAGAAAACCTTGTGGAAGGTTTGCCTTAGGTTTCGCCAGTTTCACAGAAACATGTAAGCATTTGGTTCTGGTTGTTTTTTTCCCTTCAGGTGGATGCAGGCCGGAAGATGCTAAAACGCGCCATGGTTGTGCCCTTTGACCCTCAGGACCATGAGCGGCACTTCTGGTGTGCTTGCTGCAGACGGGAGGTGAGGTGGCACCTGAGCTATGGGACTCTGGCAGTGTTGCATGCTGGCCTCCTGGAGCACATGGCCAGGTGAGCTGGGAGCCACAGACGGTAGTCTGCATGCATTCCTGCAGGTCATCTCTTCTGTAGGGCTTAGTCTCTGGAATGGGAAGGTTGTGTGGAGTCAGCCACATAAAAGAACGGGACGACAGCCATGGAGCGGCCTTTTCTCATTTCCTTCTTGTGTTTGTTGTAACCATGATTTCAAACCAAACAGAACAGTACTTAAGATAGATACATTAGAAAGCATTAACAGTCTTTGTATTCTTCCACATGGGAATCAGAAACATAAATGTTGGTAGCACGTCAGAGCAGTCAAGGCAAAATCTATTGCTTTCATATTTTTATTCTGTGCAGCCATATTATAGTTTTGTTTATTAGACTGCTAAGATCAAATCTGAGCTCTTTCTGCTCTCATTGTTGTGGCAGTGGGAAGTACTTTTCCTGTTTAGCCTTTCTCAACCTCTGCTCACCCCTTCCTTGATAAAACAGAGTTTGGGGACCAATTCAATAACTGTTTTGCTCCCATCATTCATTTTGACTTTAGTGGCATCAATTCTGTTTTTATTCTGAAGTGTAGGTATTCATACAGAATGTGAGCTGCTTTTTCTCAACATGCAGCATTGTGAAAGATCCTCTCCCTTAGGGAAATACTGCAGAATTGTGTAATATGATCTCTGGTCTGACTAGCCCTGTTAGGCTATCTTGTGCATTCTAACAGTTTAAGATGAGCCACTGTTTCTTTTCTTTCAAGCCCAGAACATAAAAAAGCAGTTGCTGCATTCTGGTGGGAGCACAAAGCAGACCCCAAACTGAAGGCAAAATTGCTGGTGTCCTCTGAGGAATACGAGTCGTAAGTAGATTTTTTGCCAGTGTTTTTATATGACAATATGCTTTGCTCTTTAGGGTAAAGATGGGTTAGGAACACCAGAAGCTGCCTCATATGCCACAGAGGCTGTTGATCCACTGAGCTTAGTGTTCACTGTGCTGACTGGCAGGAGCTCTCCCATGCTTCTTGGGGTGGGGTTTTCTAACCTTACCTGGATGCCAGGGGTTCAACCTGGCATCTGCTGGATGCAGAGGAGGTGCTCCACTTGGATTACAGCCCTTCTGTCTGGAGATTTTAAGAGGGTAGCCATTTCCTGCTCCCTTTACCCTGTAGAGACACAAATGCCACAGCTTCTGCACTCTCGGTTGATTTACTTCAGGGTCTGATGATTGTACCTGGCTTTATTCTAGTGCTTTGATCCTCTCCTTCCTATGCTTCTGGTTGGAGGGGAAGAAGAGAGCTTGCAAAGTGGTAGATTTTTCATTCAAGGGCTAATCTCACTGTGAAAAGATTTCCAATTTTCTACTCTTTAAATCATCTCAGTCTTCTATGCCAGAAGCTGTAGTGTGTACTACTGTAACTTGCTTTCAGCCACCCACAGACTAACAATATGGTATTCCAGGTTCAAGGCTTCACTGTCCAAAGCCCTGGACACTTATGAGGAAAAAGAAGACAAGGTCATTCAAGAGGTGAGGGTGGCAGTCTGGGAAATGGAGGAGGCTTTGGGGGCTGCTCTTCTGCTTTTCAGCTTCATTTTTTTGCCCTCTGTCCTCTCTGATTGCAGGTAGCAGCTCGCATCCGAGAGGTAGAACAGAGCCGTCAAGAAATGCTGCAGGCCCTTTCAGAGGTTTGTGTGCCCGGAAGGCCAGTGGGCAGTATCCACCATTACGGCAGGTCACAACTGTTTCTGTGAAACCCAGCCACTCTCTCTGGCCTTTCAGCCTTTCAGTCCGCTTTGGTAGCTCACATTTCAATCATCTAATGTATTCCTCAGTTATGAACGCTGCCTAACTGTACTTAGTTGTTATCCAAGGACATAGTTAAGTCTGTTTCAGGATATAAAGCAGAAGACAAAGTATCAAGGGTTCATTTTTGTGGCCCCCAGAAGCCCAAAAATTTATTTTGCCAAAGAAATTATTTTCAAAAGTATTTTTGTATTTTTTTAACCTGCAGAATGCCCCCAACATACTCTGGGGGTGTGGAGGGCATTTCCACCATGTCTGGAGGCTCCCTGGAACTACAGGTGTCAAAAACTTTTTTGGAGGGGGGTAGGAGTTTCTTGTTCCAGTTAGACCTTCCATGTTAGTAGGAGAACAGGGGTTCAAAAGGAATGGCTTGTTTGGAGATTCCTGCTTCCCTTTGATTATGGGGCGGGGGTTGGGATTGTCTTTGCCATAACATGTTTATGGAAAATAGGGAAATGTCTTCCACCTTATCGCTAGTGATTCCAAGGGTCTCCTACAGAACAAATGGTACTGTTATCTCTTGGAACAAGTGTGTTTTTCCTGAATCAAACTCAGCCACAGAGAGAGACTGCACCACATGATGGAGCAGCTGCTGCTGGCAACAACTTTACCAAGAGGCTAAGGTAAGAATTACATTGGGCATGTTGACGGCCAGCATTTGCTGGGAGGTGTTTGTGCCTCTGAACACCCAGGGAGCTTTCTGCCCCTTTCCTGACATCAGACTTCACACTTCTCGGGTGCCAAAGGGTACCTGTGCGCTTCCTGCCTAGACTGAGACATTCTCCTGTGTTGTAGTGACTCTGCTTTTGCCACGGATGAACAGGAACAGCCTGGCCCAAGCAGCAACACCATCTGTTTCCGAGGACAGCCAGAATGCACTTACAGGAGTGCGCCCGAGCTAGACTGGATGGAATCAAGACAGACCTTAACTTTCATTGGCCACCAGGTAGGCTGATACGAGCCCACTTTCTTCATCTTTTCATATCACTCACAGCATGAATTGCGTCTGATTTATGAGACAGAGCTGCTGCTAATGCTCTGGCAGAGAAGCGTAATGCCTGACCTCTCGTATTTTTTGCACCCAATAGGTTATGACCCAGTCAGTTCCAGGTTGATTTATAAATGTTGGGAACAGCCTTGTTTAATTATATAGGGTAGCTCTTTTGTCACAGTAATGTAGCGTAAGGAAACCCACTGTGAATCTTCTTAATAGCAGTGGAATCTTCTTTTCTGTCCACATTAACTCTCCCCAAACAATTTCTAACTCTGATTTTTGTTTTGAATACAGGAAACATCAGGGGAGGGCAACATTCACACAGGTATGTTTGTAAAGTTTGTTTGTTCTGGTTTCTGAAATATCTCTGAACATGGCTTTGGCTCTGATACCGGGTTTGAAAAACTCAAGATTCACAAGGGAAGGGTCGTGACTGTAGTTGAATATGACAAGGATCTAATAAATATGACAAAGTTTCCTGCAAAAGAGAGGCTGTGTTTGGCACATAGAGTAGAGTTAAGGATTTCTGAGTAAGCTTGACTGGGGCTGTGCTAACCTGCCCTTGCACTCCTTAGGGGCCAAACCCCCTTGGCTGACGGAAGAGGAAGAGGGAACAAGTCAAGGGCAGATTGGACCTTCTTATGAAGAGTTTCTCAAGGAAAGTGAGTACGCAAGGATTTGACGCTGGAGCCTGACTTTTCCTGGTCAGGGAACAGCAGCCCACATGCCAGAAACCAAGATTACATTTCTGTGACTTGTGCTTAAACAAGACTTCTCCCTTCCTTTTAAAGAAGAGAAAGAGAAGCTGAAGAAGCTCCCACCCAATCGCGTTGGTGCTAACTTTGATCACACTTCTGAGACAGGAGAAGGGTGGCTTCCTTCCTTCGGGCGAGTCTGGAACCATGGCCGGAGGTGGCAGTCCAGGTAGGCTTCTGTCGCTGCTGGGTGTGAGATGCTTCCACATGAGGGATGAATCTACCTTCCTTTGGAACAGCTCATAGGATGTTTTTGCTTGTGGAGAAAGACTGACTTGGGCTGACTGGTCTGGTTAGATGGGCATAGTCTAATACAGTACAGTTTATAACCAGCAAAAAAACTGTTAAACATGGACCATGATGTGCCTGCAGCTGATGCTGAAATAAATCTGTGAAGTCTTAAGAGCTGCCAAACGTCCTTTTTATCTGTAGTTGTCTCAGTCCTAGAATTTGCCCCGTGCACCTTTTGTGTTGATACTTAGGCCAGTTTCTGTTCTCCTGCCACTAAGAGTTTTCATTCTGCTTCTGCTCAAGGACTGGCCATTTCTGAAATACTACTTGTAATCAGAATGTGTGTTGAAGAGGGAAGCACACATGAAGACTACAATTGCTGTGTCTGAGGCTAACCAACTGGCCTTTGATGACTGTTTTTTTAACATACTTTCTCTGGCAATGCGTTTTCCTAGGCATCAGTTCAAAGCTGAAGCGGGACACAAACCCAGAAGTAAAAGGAAGGCACCAGAAACAGAGTGAGGAGGAAGGAATACTTTCTGCCTCCAGCACTTTTCTAAACATTCACTGCACTTCGCTCGACCACAGAAGAGATGTGGCAGCCTGTCAGTGACAAAGCCCAAGGGATGCTCTTTTGACTGTGGTTATGGTTAGATTTTATGTTCACATCTGTTTACAAAATCCAATTTTTCTGTTTTCTTGTTCTGTACAGAGTTTTTATGGCTGTATGATTGGTATTAAATTTATGCTGAAAGAAGACTACAGTAAACGTTTTTGCAAAGAGCCTCAAAGCAAAAAGACACCTCTTCAGGCACTATTAGAGATGTGATGATTTCATTCCAGGCTGCTGTGCCAATTACCTAATTTCCTCAGCCCCACATGCTGTAATCACCCCGCTTTGGGATGAGTGCTGCTTGCACAATGACCTAAAGTAGTGCTTCTCAAGTTATCTGATGTAGGGGACCAACAGTTAGTTTATTTCCAGTGTTCCAGGGACCTGCATCACTACTTTTCAGTAGCATTTATCTTAAGGCAGTGGTTCTCAACCTGTGGGTCCCCAATGTTTTTGGACTTCAGCTCCCAGAAGCCCTGAGCATTGACCATACTGGCTTCTGGGAGCTGAAGTCCACAAACATCTGGGGACCCACAGGTTGAGAACCACTGATCTTAAAGGAATTTGATAACAAAAAGAGCAGGGAAGGCTAAGACACTGGCAATATGCTAGATGTTACTGAGGAAGATGTACTGTGATAGCCATGCTCCTTGTGCTTGAAAATGCACATGTACATTTTGGCTGGTATTTTTTAACAGCCAAAAAAAATGTAAAATGTACTTGATTTTTGTTGGCATACTTTACCTAATAAAATATTTACCTCCAGATGTGAGACAGCACAAAACCTCTTTAAGAGAATCACTGTGCCTGCCTAGAAAGTGGTATTTAACCTCAAAAAAGGATAGAAATGAATCAAAATCTCAAGGGAGATTGTGTTGCTGCTAACTGAGAAGGAACTGTTATTGAACTAATTTTATTGGCTTTCTCTACCTGCATTGACTCACATCAAACTAGGCTAACACAGTGACTCTTCTCCCTCTGTGACATTCAGTTTTTTGAAGCATCTGCACCTGATAAAGACAGTGGCCTTGAAAGCTAAAGTAATGCATTTTATGCCCTTTGGTTGATCAAATAAAGGCATCACCACAATATGTATTTTTGATTTGATTCATACATGTGACCTCACAAGTATAAAGACACTGCAGCTCAATAATGGGAAGGGAAACGTTTCAGGTACAGAGCACTCACCAACCCCTGCCCAAATCATCACACATTTTCAGGAGCTGAAATTAGTTTATTTTTATGAATATACAGAAGAGTCTAAAAGCCGTTTGTAAACCTGCAAAACAAACAGATGGTTTATCAGAACTATTTGGCTGCTAAGGGGCCAGCTAACCTATTAGCTTCCCACCAAGATCTGTCACCAGCCGAACTCTAACTGGCGTGGCTCACCTTTTCATGCATCCTCCCCGGCAGCTGGCGCATCACCTCCCTTCGTATTTCGAGTGTAGATGACCTGGGCTCTGTGCTTGGACACTAGTTTGATCAGACCTGTCAAGAGCACAGAACAGTTCAGCAAGCAAGGGCACAGATGGAGGAATGGCTACACAGTTAGCAACTTCTGGACTATAACAATTTACAGAACCTGTGCATGTTCACTACCATACAAATTAAAATACTTGATAAACAGAAAGCAAACTTAGTTCCCATTGCTTATATTGAACTACGTAAAGTATCAGTATAGCGCTGCTAAGGAAACAGTGTATTCCTCCATAAAGCACTGGCTATTTGCCTGTTCAGTTTCCTGAACTGTCTTGAAAAGCATTCCTACCAAGCAAGTAAAGCTGTATGTGGCGCATCCTTACAGAAGCAGAGAAATGATCTGTGATTCAGCTGCCAAGCATACACATCTCAGTTGTAAGTCTCTTGTGGTGGGGATGGGCTTTTACCTTTGCTAAGTAACTCCTGAAGTGCAGCTCTTGCCAGAGACCCCCGAATCTTCAGCCTTTCGGAGACCACAGCTGGCGTGATGAGCTTGTAGTTTGGCACCTCCTTACACAGTTTGTCATAAGTAGCTTTGTCAAACAGAACAAGATTGTTCAGCTTGTCTCTGACTTTCCCTTTTGACCACTTCTGCTCAAGAAAAGAAAAAGTCCATCAAGTCACAGCCACACACTTAAAGCTGCTCAGTAATTTAAAACTAGGAACGCTATTCTATACACAAAGCCAAATGTGCCTCTCGCTTGCTGAAAAGGAGAAACTAACCCAAGAACCCGGCATTACTGTTTTGGGACAGCCACTGCATAATTACATCTCTGCGTCCCTGGGCTGCTTGACAAAGAGCCTTTACTCTGCAGCGCCCACCACCGCACTTGCTCACAGAAAAGGCACACTCGGGCTCGCAGGCCTAGCCCACGCCTGCAACAAAACGCAAGGACGGGCCACCCCGCGGGGCTAGAAGCTGCCTGCGAGGGCACCGGCGCCCCCTCGGCTCTCGAAGCCCTCCTCCTCCTCCTCCTCCGACGCAGCCCTGCTGCTGGCCGCGGACGCAAAGCCCCTCTGTCGCGGGGGGCCCGCTCTTCCTGCCTGCGAAGCCGCTCTCCCCGGCCTCACGCGGGCTGCCCACCGCCCCTCCTCCCCGGGGGGCTTCGGCAGCGCCGCTCCTCCGGAGAGCACGTGGCGCCCCGGCCCGGCGGCCACGCGCGCGGGAGCGCGAAGGGAAAAGCGGGGGCCCGAAGGCGGCGGCGGCGGGCCCGGGGGCGCACCTTCTTCTTGGCCTTCCCGCCGGACTTGTTGACGGGGTCCTTGTCCTTCTTGGCCGACTTGCCCGCGTCCTTCTTCTTCTTGTCGTCCTTGGGCGGCTGCGGAGGGAAAAGAGGGAGAGGAGAGGTGAGGCCCCCGCCTGCCGCCGCCGCCGCCGCCGCCGCCCCCTCCCCGCCGTCGTCGCCCCCTCCGCGGGGCCTACCATGGCGGCGGCGGCGGCGGCGGCGGCGGTTCTCGACGGCTGGCAGGAGTCCCTCCGGCGGCTGCTGTTCCGTCGACGGCTTCCGCCCAGAAAGGAAGGAGGCGGCGTGCGCAAGGGCAGGAAACCCCGTCGGCGGGAGGAAGGGAGGGCACTTCCGGCGCGGCGCGGCGCCGGCCCCTCCCCTTCCGGCGCCGGCGTCTGTGGCGGGCGGGCGAGGGGCGATGGCCATCTTCAGCGTGTACGTGGTGAACAAGGCGGGCGGCCTCATCTACCAGCTGGACCACTACGCGCCGCGCGCCGAGGCCGAGAAGACCTTCAGCTTCCCGCTGGAGCTGGTGCTCCGCCCGCACGACGAGCGCGTCCTCGTGGCCTTCGGGCAGCGCGACGGCATCCGCGGTGAGCGCCCCCCGGTCCCCGGCCGCCCACTCCCGGGGCCGCAGCCGGCAGGGCGGGGGAGCAGATGGGGCCGGGCGCCGGGGGCCGGGGGCCGGGGCTTTGCTCTGCTCTGCTCTGCTGAGCGCCGCTCTTCCCTCCGTCGCTAGTGGGCCACGCCGTGCTGGCCGTCAACGGCGTCGAGGTCAACGGGCGCTACACGGGCGACGGGCGGGACGTGCTGGAGTACCTGAGCAACCCGGCCAACTACCCGGTCTCGATCCGCTTCGGGCGCCCGCGGCTCTCCTCCAACGAGAAGCTCATGCTGGCCTCCATGTTCCACTCGTGAGTCGGCGGGCGGGGCGGGGCGGGGCGGGGGGGGCCGCCGCCTTCCGCTGGGGAGCCGGCGCGAGAAACGGAACCGGGTGTCTCTGCTCGCGCCGCAGGTTGTTCGCCATCGGCTCTCAACTCTCTCCGGAGCCCGGGAGTTCTGGGATCGAGATGCTGGAGACGGACACGTTCAAGCTGCACTGCTTCCAGACCCTGACAGGTACCCCCGGGGAGGGCCGGCTTGTGGGGCTGGGGTCCCTCGGGCGGCCCCCAAGATAGGGCCTCGCGTGCCCTTGTATTAACCGGCAACGTCGTGCGCTGCCGGAATGGGAAACACAGCTCTCCTTCTAATGTCTGCAGGATTTTGAGCTACCAGGCAGCTGGATTTCTAAACTCCACAGCAACAGGAGCAGGCTCAGTTCTGTGGAACTAAAGCAGCCATCCCAACGGCATATGTTTGTGCTTATGAGTGGAGGGATTGTAGTAACTGAGATACTGTATGTTAAGGCAAGCAAATCTTTTTGCTTGGAAGATGCTCTTAAGGTTTTTAGCCGAGCAGTTTCAGTAGCTTTGGATGTAGCATGTTCTAACTGTGCTCAATGTGTCTTTAGGGATCAAATTTGTGGTGCTTGCTGACCCCCGGCAGTCAGGGATAGATTCCCTTCTGCGCAAGATCTATGAGATTTATTCTGACTTTGCGCTGAAAAATCCTTTCTACTCCTTGGAGATGCCAATCAGGTATGGATCAAATGGTCATTCTCACCAAATCAAACAAGTTTCCCACCTTCAGTTAGTGTTCTCTAAGCGGTGAAAAAAAGTCCAAATCAATATTAAAGAGAGTTTCTAAAATTCTACACCTCAGTTCTGATAGGTTTGTTCTTGGAATGCTGGCAGATTCCATGAACAGCCAGGGCGCCTGGCTATGCCAGGTAGCTAAAGCTCAGGCAAGAGCGTATGTAAAATCTTGCATGCTTGGATGCCTGAAAGCAATACACTTTCCAGCTGTGCCTCTGAACTTGAGCATATGGCTGGAAATTCCACGGCCTTTTCTCTTCAGAAGGAAGCTCTGATACAACCAGGCTTTCTCCCACTGGCCTAGTGTATGTTCAAGCGGGTAAACTTGTCAAGGAAAGCAAGTGGAAGTATCTTCAGGCTGTGCTGACTTGCTGTTTTGATTGTGGCAGACTCTTGGTGCAGGTATGAAAATGTACTGGGACAAAGTGGGGGAAGCAGCTACAACTACATTCCCCCCCCCGCAGGGGTGAATTTTTAATGAACAGAAATGAAGAATCTGCATAGCTTATCCATCACGTGTTTATCTTCGAATATTTCAGATGTGAGCTTTTTGATCAGAACCTGAAACTAGCACTTGAGGTAGCAGAGAAAGCAGGACCCTTCGGACCAGGATTATAGGATGGATTTCCTTTGGCCACCTAATGGACTTTTCCAGGAATGCCCGAGTCTTGGGCGAAAGTTTCCCAGGAGGCTGCGGCCCAGTTCCAGAGGGTAGAACAGAGGCTTAATATCACAGTTGTTTGGTGGTGAACCTCAGCTGACTGGCAGATTAGAAGGACCAGGGTGAGAGTACCATTTTTTAAATGGTGGTGTGTACAGTATATATGTGGATTATATATGTATGTTGTATTGCGTACTCTTAATTTATGATTGGAATGTTATGTATTGTTTGTGTAAATAAAGCATTCTCCAAAGCGGAGAGGTGTGACTTGATTCCTGAGCAAAAGATACACTAGTTGCTGGTTCAGTATCCAGGGAGTATGAGAAATGCTCACCAGTGAAAGGGCAAGGCCTAGCCCAACCTCTATGGGACAAAGAGAAGCCTTTGGGGAAAAGGTTTCTGCACAGGACTGCATGCAGGCATTTACCATATTGCTCTTTATTTCAGTCAATGAACACTCCATTACAGTGGTCATGGCTTAGAACCTTCGCCAACCGTTTTCAGTCATACTGCAAGATTGGGTGTTCATAGCTGCACAGTTGTCCACGACTTCCTTCCCATGGCTGCACTTCCTCAATATTAAAGGTAGATAACGGGGACAGAGGGGAGGCATTAGCACCTTGGGCTAAATGTGTGCCTGTGTGTCTTCATTCCCCGCTCAGGCTCCAGAACTCAATTTACAGTCTAATAAGATATACGTACCATGTTCCATGTCTGCCCAGCTGTAGTCAGGATGGTTGTAGTCGCAGAACCCTACCCTTTTCCTCTTTTGTGACTGCTTCAAATTCAAATACAGTTCAGTGGGATTTTCAGTCATGGAGCACAAGGAGGGAAGAGTTCTGCAGGTGTAAGTCAAGATCATTTTGCTGGTGTGGTGGGTCTTGTATACAAGAGCATCTCTCTCTACGGGCAGCAGAAAGGACTCTCATGATTTCCCTACATCCACTGTCCATGAGATCAACAGGATTCACAGTGAATTCCAAGTGAGAAAGCCAAATGTGGCCTAGGCAGGGGTGTTATCATTAGGGCCAAAACACTATGGACACCTTTTGTTTTTAGGAACATGAAGTGGATTTTTCCTTTTGCATGGTGCAGCATTAGTGGCTAGTTCTGTCTCTCATGTTGGCTTTTTTTAAATCCCCGGATTGCAGCAGGAGGCTCCTCCACAGCCAAGTGTGTGCTGCACTTCAGTCAATCTTCTTTGGCACGCGGCCCATCTTGGTGCGGATGTTTCTCAGGAAAAAGAAGGCCAAGGTGCTGGCAGTGCATGTCATTTCCGCTACCCAGAAAGCTGTCCCCCAGCTGTAGTGCTTGGCGATGGTGCTAAAAGGCAGCCCAGCCAGGAAGCCTCCAACTGAAAGGAAAAGAAAAGAATCAGCTGAGGGCAGAGAATGGGGTGCATTTCCAGTCTCGCTCGATCTTGGCTTGGAGTTCCACTCACCATTTGCCATTAGTGCAACGATGGCATGAGAAGTTCCACACAGGTTTGATGGTGCGCTTTCATTGGCTATGACCCCAAACAGTGCAATTGGTCCATAAGAGCAAAATCCAAAGACAGCTCCTAATAGCAGGATCCATATCTAGTAAAATGAGGCCAAAAATAAAGTCAGGCATGTGCTCTGCTAAGGATGTGGCCCCTGCCACTTGCTCTCTCTACACCTCACTCATAAGGTGGTTTTATGGTCAGGTGACACTAAAATCTATTTTATTCTGGTCAGCACTTCCAGTTCCGTTGTCTTCTGTTAGTTTGAAATATGATTAATTAGGTTAGGAACAAAAAGAACAACACTTTCTATGAAAAGAAGCTTGCTATGATGAAGGTGTTAACTCGTGTTTTAAAATCCTCATTAGCAAGTAACATTCTAGCACATTAATGATTGCTGTTGTAACAGACTGTACAAATCACAGCACTTTGCTTGTTGGTTTGATAGTATTTCTAAGAGAACATACTTACCAATAAAATCAAAAGCTCATTTATCACCAGCAGACATACCCCAACAGCCATTTCAGCAATTGTTCAGCCAGAAAGTACTACATAGTGAAATATATTTGACACCAGGCAGAGGGCATGAAGGGATGTGACAGGGGGCTTTAGCTGCTACAGGAGGTTTATACTCCCACCCCTTCAAGGGCCTACTGCTAGCTACTGCAGGGCAACACAGTGGAGAAGCCAGAAGGAGAGAGTAAAGCAGGATAAAGACCTCGTGTTCTGTTAAGCCCACAAGGTTAGCAAGAGGGTGGAGGAACAGAATCCAAGAGTTGCTTTCCTGAGAAAGAAAGAAGGAAACAATAAGCAACCTGTATTGAGAAAGCATCAGGAAGACAGAGAGAGAAAGGTACAGCAACAGTTATCAGCACTGCCATCCAGGAAGCTCCCACCACTATTGGCCTCCAGGCTCTCAGCGTGGAAATGCTCCAGCCCAAAGTCTTTCTGACGCTCAGCATTTTCCTTGCTCCTGGCTGCTTACAGACCTGAAATCCAGCCTCGTGGGGTACAGAGTCTAGTAACAAATTCCTCACTTGTTCAATAAACTCTTATTAAAGACAGTTATCTGGAGATTTCAATCATGCCTCCTCTACCACAACTGAAGTGAATTCTGCTTTCTTTGTGACCATAAAAGCTGACCTAACAGAACCTCCTGGCTTGGCCCAGTGGAGCTGCAGCTGCAAAAAACAAAGAAGCAGAAGAGTCCATACAAATGACTCAGTTCTTTTGAGACTCAGTTTCAATGCCTCCAAAGCTGGAAACTAAGGCCCATCCAAAGAGCAGCCTTCAAAGCCACATTCACTTGATTGTGGAAATCCTTATTCCAGGACAGACTGTTTACCAATATGCACAAGCAGCTAAGTTATTATTGGTCTCAGTACCTGCTCCAAGTAGGTGATACTCTAAATATACTAGGACTTGCAAAAAAACAAATAATCTTATTGTTGCCCCCTACTTCAGTCATTCTGGCATTCTGATACTAAAAGCCTTCTTCCCCATTCTCCTTGAATTACCTGTCTGGTTTAACATGGAACGTAGCAAGCTGCTCTTCCATGGCTTACCTTGGGAGAGCTGTCTGTGACTGTAACCCGGAAGAGGTACATTGAGGCAGACATGCCTGCCATCATGGAGAGGAGAAGAGTATGTCGAGGGTTCCCATAAATGGACAGGCCCACCTGAAACACATACATGGACATGCACAAAGGTCACGGTGGCTGCATTACCCTTCAGCAAAGTCCCAAAGAGCCATACTGAAGAAATGCTGACATTGGGTCAAAAAAAAAGAGCAAAAAAAGTCTCTGTGCAAGCTTTTGACACTACAGGTTTCTTCATGAGGAAAATATGGTTTTTAAAAAGTTCATTGGAAGGGTGGGGCAAGTGATTGCATTCTGCATGTTGCTGTGACATGATATGGAGGAAGTGTGGCAGGTTGGAAAATGTCCCTGCCTTAAAACGGCCACCAATCTGAGCAGTACCTGCGTTCCCCCAACCCCTCCCTGAGATGCAGCTAAATCTGCTTCAGCGTCTACTGCCTGACTGTCCCACTATCCCCGTATCACCTGCCCAGGAATATAACAGATCAGGGGAAGCTCTCCTTTGTGCTCCATGAGATAGGGCAGCTTACCCGTGCCACTGCTCGATCTGAAAGGTAGCCAGCTGCAATGCTTCCAATCAGCCCCCCAACTTCCAAGGCACTCATGTAGGAACTTCCTGGAAGACAAAGGAAACAACAGCCTATTGATGTGACTTTTGGGAGAACAAGGACCTGATAAGAGGCAGGCAGCATTCTTCACACTCTTACGGAACACAAGTTCTTGTGGCCAGGGGTGAGGAATGGTATGGCTGGGCCACGGTGCCAAGTCTCTTGTCCTAAAACTGATCAGAATGACCCTCTCTCCCTCCAATGTGCCCCTACGAGGATCGCTGTAGAAAGCAAACTGCAACAAGCACGGGGGAGGCAGTACACCTGCCCCCTTCTCCCAGCTGCCTTTTCAGGGTTCTGGGATGCCAGAGGTAGGCTGGTGCCTCGTACCCACAAGTGCAGACTGTCCTCTCTCCTGGATAAGGAACAGCTGCCCCCAGTCTGTGCAGCACGTCTTCACACCAAACACAACCAGATAGCCAGTCGACAAGACCCAGAGGTAGGGGGAAAGCAGCAGCTCAGTCAGGGTGCTGTCACCTGCAGAGGAACCTGCAAGAAAGAGGCTGTTACTCCCAAGGCCCAGGCAGGTGGCCCGTGCCAGAGCTTCCCTCAAATCCTTGCTAGCACCTGCTACAGGCCGTCTCTTCTCCTTTTCAGGCTGCCTGCTCCTCCAAATGGCACACCTTCCTCTTTGTTGCCAGAGCCCCAGGGAGTTCCTGCCGTGCAGCTTTGCCGCTCATCCCGCCTCAGCCAGCTCTCCCCTGCCGGACACTCACCCTTCTTCCCTTTCTTGGGGCCAGGCTCAATGTTGGGCAGTCCCACATCCGAGGGCTCGTTCTTAATCAGGAGCAGGCACGCAAAGGAGGCAGCCACACACACAGACCCAGAGAGGGCCAGGGTTGTGCGCCAATCGTAGCTCAGCGCCATCAGAGCAGCCACAATGGGGCCCAGCCCCCCTGCCAGGTTCATGCTGGTGGAGAGGACTGCCCACCAAGTCCCAAACTGGGAGGGTTCAAACCACTACACAGAAGGAGAGAAAGAGCAGGTGTCGGTGTGGCTCCCAAGAACAGCGCCTACCGTAAGCACGGAAGACTCGTCGTGTGACCCTCACACTCCACCCCCGCTCCCCAGGCATCTGGGCTGATCCTGAACACTGAAGGCCTGATCCTATTTGTAGGCACAGAAGCAAGCTGGTTCCATGAGGAACACCCTCTTCCTCCCAATGACCTAGAAGAGGTTCACTGGCAAAACTTGACTTTCACGCTGCTTTTTCAGCCTCTTTGCCCAGAAAGGAGGAGTAAAATGCATTAAGCAGAATAAAACAAAATACAAACCTCACCCCATTAACTCCATGCAATACAAAGCAGCAGAAGCCAGTGCCTGAAGAACAGCAGAAGCCAGGGCCCCAGCAGGCAGGGCTTGGTGTTGGCCACTGCTGGCAGCCAGTCCCAACAGCGGGTAGACTAGTGGCTTCTGTGTACAGTGAAGGTGACAGACAGGAAGCGAGGAAGCTGCCCTGGACTCACTGTTATCCACTTTGGCCACTCATCTCCCTTCAGGGCAACTCCCAGGGGTTTACTAACAGCAAATAATGGGATTAACTGCTCTCAGAAACCCACAGAGCCCTAGACAGTTCTGTTTCCAAGGGTCAGAGGTGGAAACAGGGTCATACAGTGCAGCCAGGATCCCAGAGAGCCCCCTCCTGCCTGGAGGCTGAGCTGTCAGTGCCCAGCATCCACGGTGACTGGATGCCACATCCTGCTTCAGATGCAGTGTGCCTCTAAATACCAGTTCTTGATCTCCTGGGAGGCATCTGACTGGCTGCCATGGGAGACCCAAGCCTAGACCAGAGGGGCCTCGGGTCTGATTCAGTCAAGGGCTCTTCTGAGGCTGCCTGGACACTTGCTTCAGCTGCAGAATGCCAAACTCAGCTCTCCGCACCCTCTGCAGCACCCACTCCCTCACTGTCATCTGATCGCTGCTTCTTCAGTCAGCCTTGACAGGCTGCTGCCGTTTCTGCTGCCAGGGGCAAAAGGGGGTGCCAGCTTCCCAAGAATATCTCAGGCTGCAACATGATAAGCCTTGTGATTTATAGCTCCCACCACCACAGCCAACTGAAGCCCAGCCCAGAAATACAGCAAGAAGGCAAAGCAGCACGACCATCCTCTCCCTTGCTATCTGGGCAGGGAAAGAGCAAGCAGGGTTCTGCGATCTTGGGCCTGCAGATCTCCAAGCAGTGACACCAGAGCCCAGCAACCAGCTGGTAAGACACATCCTGACTTGGACTGACACCTCTTTCCTCCTCTGGGAAAGATTCCTGCCCGCTGTGCTCCTGACACCAGCTGCTGCCGGGGATTTGTGGCTAAGAGCATCACCCCACAAGATCAAGAGTGCTCCCTCGGCAGGCTTACCTTGCGCAGCACCTTCCCACATGGGGGCCACCCCAGGCCCTGGGCCAGGCCGTTGAGGAACCACAGGCCTGCAAAGAGGGTGACCGTGGAGCTCCAGGAAAAGACGATGTTGACAAGGCCCACCAGCAGGAGGCCGGAGGAGAAAAGCCAGCGGGCGCTCATTTGGTCCGAAAGAACCCCACTAATGAACTTGCTAATGGCGTAGGCTGCAGACTGGCTGCTGGTGATGAGACCTTCGTTGGATAAAAGCCCCCCCCCAAAAAAAACAACAGTAAAAGGCTTCACAGCCATGTGTAAAAAGAGCCTGGTCCAAGGGGCACCCTCTCAGCCAGGCAGGGGCATCAGCACTTGAACAAAGCAGAATGACCAGCAGCGTCTGCTCTGTGTTTGATGCCCTACAGTGAAGATATTTCCCCAGGCAAGTTGCACTGCTTCAAGGTGTTAATTCAGAGGGGCCCACATCAGCCATCTTTCTCTAGCAGCAGAGGCTCCGCTACTACAAATGTGTTGCTCTGGCTTTAGGCAGGTCTAACACAGCCGGGCACACCATATCTGCTAATGCAGTAGAAGTCTGTGCCATTCTTTGAAGCACAGTTGTTTACACTCCTTACGCAACACTTAGTGGTTCTAGCATTTATATTTACACACCAAAATATTTGCAGCTCCCTTGAGAGAACACCAAAAGAACTTTGGGAACACCAAAACAAAACAACAATTCCTTAGTCCCCATATCCTCCTATGATTAAGTTGAATCCCCTGTAACTGAAATAAGCACATCTTCTTCTCCCGTTTGCCCCACTTCCATTTCCATTCCCTTCCTCTGTGCTCTCTCCTGTGATGAACTATAGACAAGACGCTTCCAAGGCAGATATTGGATACTGGTTCAAGAAACTTTCCGAGACAGATACTGTAAGAACAAATAGCTGATGTCAGGGAAAGTAACAGAAAAGATCACACTCTGCATCAACACCAGATTGAGCAGTGATGCCATTCTTTGCATACAAATGTGATTAAAGGATGTGATTCTGCCTGCGTCTTTGTGGGCCTTAAGCCCACGGGGGTGTCTGATTGGCTATGGTAGGGAAAGGGATGCTGGACCGCAGAGGCTCCATTTGGGTCTGATCCAGCACAGCAATTCTTACAACACGCTGTACAAGGAAGGGGCCGGACTACCACCAAAAGGCTGACTCTCTAAGCAACAACGGCCACCTTTATTTGGAAAGAAAAGGAGTTTTAAGTACTCCACAAAGCCCAGCTAGCAGCTTCCCCAAACATCAGTCCCACAATTGCAAGCTTGGTCTGGCCTCTTTTCAAAGAGAATGAAAAATAAGAGCAAAGTTTCTCCAGAAGTGCAACAGATGCATTCTAAGTGAGTACTTAAACAAACATATGCAAAGTTCCTCAGACTCCCACATAAACCCTTTCAGGTCACGATGGCCTCTGCAAATCCAAATGGCTTCTGTCTGAGGACACCAGGAGAAACACGCAAGTACTCACTCTCCAAAAAGAAAGCTCTTACCCAAGTCGTCTTTGTCAAGGTCTATCTCTTCCATGACTGAAGGCATCACAAAGGAGAAGGTTTTTCTGTTGAAGTAGTACAGGGTGTACCCAACATACATGGCAGTGAATATCACCAGCCGATAATAGCCATAGGCCTTTCCCGCCATTGTGATTCCAGAGCTGTGACTCCACGGAGGAAGAGAAGGTGCCTCTGGCCAGAAGGAGATCCGTTCTGCCTCAGGGGTCCAGTTCCCAGGAGTGGCAGACCTGCCTGGGCTAGCGCGAGAGGAGGGGTGGCACCACTGCTAGAAAGAGGGAACCAGCAGCAGCAGCTGTCTGGTGGCTGATGAGTGGCAGTTGCTTGCCAAGGTTTCTGCTGGGTTTGGGCTTTGCTGGAGTTCTCTCCCACTCTCTGTTCTGCTGGGGCCTCCTTCTGGAGAATCATTAACTCAGGGAGCATGGCTGAACACACTGTTTGGCATAAATCCATCCGCCTGCAGTGAAAAAAAAAAAAAAGAGAAGCTACCCTGGGATCGCTGGGCTGTCTTCAGAGCGGAAAGATTAACGGGCTTTCCTCACTCCCACTATGTTCTGACCCCTGAACTCAAATAGCACAAGATGGAGTGGAAAAGATCAGTGCCTCCCTGGAATAGGTCTGGAGCACAGTCTAGGGAAGAGTGTTAAGCCCTGTTGCTTCGTTTCAGTTTATACAGCAGCAGTCGCTTTCCTGGGAACTCTCAGGAGGAGGAACCAAGCCATGCAGGCATTTCTTTGCCAGCTGAAACACTGAGGGAGAAACTGCCAAGACCCTTTTGTTAGTGAGAAAGCAGGCTCTCATTTGTATTGGTACTGTGTTTCATAAAAAGGAGGACTCTTCCTCCATTTCTAGGGTGGCCCACCAAGCATATTAATGTGGAAGGCTTATATTATTTCATATAATCATCATTTTAAAGGCAACTGCCAGATAAAAAGCAAAAATACAAAATACACAAATTTCTACCTGTTAAAATATAAAACTAAAAGCAACATAAAAATCAGAAAGGCAGTGTATTAAAAAGGGTGACAAATTAAAATCATAGTTTAGTTTAAAGCACTGGCAAATAAAATAGTTGAACCTGGCCCCTAAAGCTTGGGTTTTAGTGGATGGCAGGCACACATCTTCACAAAAAGAGTTTAATTATTGAGGCACCCCCTTCCCTGCAAAAGATTGCCCTCTCTCCAGTTGCCACCTGCCCAACCGCCAAAGGAGGGACCTCTGACGAATACCTTCGTGTTCAGCCCCATGGGAGAACAACCAGGAGATCCTTTAGCTATGAGGTTCAAAGCTTGAGCACTGTTAAAGGTCAACCTCTGCACCTGGAACTGTGCCTAGAAACATGCGAGCAGCCAGTGAAGGTGTGTTAACCCTGGTAAGGCAAGTTCTGTTACCCAAGAGCATCAACGCACCCCCTTCATTTTGTCCATTTCCCCTGTAAAGGTTAGCTGTAATGGCTAACAAATTATGACAGAAGGGGTGCAGGGGTGACAACTTCTGCCAGTTGCTTTGCCCACACGTGAAAGATGAGAGAAGCTCCAAGCTGGGCCCTGCCTGGAATGCCAGGGATCATGTTAGGCATGATGGCTCACCCCAAAATAATCCAAGAACCATCTAGTCATTTCCCCCCTGCTTTCCCTGTATTTGTTTTGAGGATTCCTAAGTATACACCTGGTTTGCTGAGACTGTACATTTTTTGTGATGTGGTAACTTAATATGGGTATATTTTTTGCTCAACCCTCTCTCTGGTAGAGATTTCAGCATCCAAACCATCTGACCTTCTTGCATATCGAAGGGCTCATAGGGTAACTACCAAAATGAACAAAGTAACGGTCACAGTAATGGGAGCAACTGGGTAACAACGTGAATGTTAACATTAAGACAAAACACTGTTGCGGCATCTGTGATGAGGCCAGTGGTGCTTTCCTTATACTGATTTGGGACCAAGGAATAATTAACAGAGATAACATTATAAATGGGTAACTGTCTCAATGGGCAGACAGCGAGGCTAAGAATGGGCCAAGGACACAGTATGTGCCCAAAGCTCTCCAAATACACCTTTTGAAAGTGTAAAAATGGTGTGCAGCTTCTCGTTACACTGCTCTCTGAAACCAAAACCACAGGAGCTTCTGTGTTATGTTTTACGATGCGGACAACTCCTGTGTGGACTAGCTGCCCTTGTGTGTGCTCGCCCTCGCCTTCTGACATGCACTCAAACTCTGTTTCAAGGGGTCGTGGGAGAAGCGAGCCCGACTGGAAGGGAGAGGGGCCTCCACACCGCGCCCGCTGCCCGCGGTGCTCCCCTCCCTTGTGCTCCCACCGACTGCAGTCCCCGAGGAGGGGAGCAACCTTTCACCCAGTTTATCAGTGGGAGCCCAATAGCTCCGGTGGAGCCCGAGCAGCTGGACTTTAGCCTGTTTGCCCACTGAGGCCGTGCTGTTTAGTTTACACAAAGGCTTGAGGTTCAAAGGGGAAATAAAACAAAACCTTCCTCTTCCCCGTCCCATGACAATCTGCTCTTTCAGGAGAAACTCTTCTTGCTGGAGATAAAAGCTCAGTCACGTTGCTGACCGCGAGGACAGAAAAGCAGCCGTTCCCCCACGGGCAAAACACAACCAGCTGAGAGTGCGGGGCCCGAACAAACCCCGAGGCACCCTTTTGCCAGGGCCACCCTGAAGTTACGCTGCGGCCGCCTGTGGGGTCACAGGCCCCGCACAGCTCAAAAGGAGAGGCTCCCCGCACGGCTGCCTCTCAGCTGACCCGCCAGCTCTTCGGCCTCAAGGGACAGCGACAGCGAGAAGGCTGTTTGCGAGGAGGAGGGAGGGCGGGCTTCCGCGTTCCGGGAATGCCCCCGAGATCCAAGGCGGCTGTGAGGGGGGCGCCCGGGGCTCGGCGGCCGCTTCCGCACGCAGCAGCGCGCAGGCCAAGGAGCCTCCGGGCGCGGGCGGGGCAGAGGGGGCCCGCCGGAGTCCCCTAAAGCCGGGGAGCGGCAGAGCGTCGTAGGGAGGGGGGAGGGAAGCCGCCCGGCCTCGGGACCGTCGCCGTAGCAAGGCGCTGTTCCCGCGACGAGGCGGGCGACGAGGGGCCGTCCCTACCCCCCGCACGCAAAACGGGCGTCCCCAGCCCTCGCGCCCCCCTTCACGCAGAGGCCTGCCGGGCGGGCACGGGGCGGCCTGGTGGGACGGGCCTCTGGGAAGCCGGCGGTGCTGCCGCCCGCGGGAAACGCGCCCAGCAGCCGCCTCCCGGCTGATGCCCCGGCTGCCGCGGCCATCCCGCCGCGCCGGAGGGACTTTCCGTCGGCCCCGGAGCCAGCGCCGCCTCCCGACGAGCGCCGGAGGGGAGGGCGGGCTCTGGAAGAGCTACTTCCTTGGGGCGAGCGCTTCCCGGCTCCCGCCACGCCGGGGGGCTCACGGCAGTTGCAGGCCCCCGGCAGCTCTTCCGCGCACGCCCTTGGGAGCGAGCGGCCCTCGCGCCAAGGCGCGGCGCCGCGTCCCGGGGCAGGAGCGGCGCGGAGCCCCTCCCCCGGAAGCCAGGCCCGGCCAAGCCTCGCTCCGGCCGCGTCACCACCGACCGAGCCCGCCCCGCCGGGCCCCCACCTACCGAGCGTGCAGCCTCGCAGGGAAGAGGACCGGGCCCTCACGGCGCTGCCCCGGCGTCCTCGTTCGGAAGCACCGCCCACGAAAACCAACCGCCTCTCCCCATTGGACAGCTAGACGGCACTCACCCGACTCTTCCAATCACAACTTGGCCGTCAGAGCCTTCGACCACTCAGAAAGCCCTGCCTACCGCCCGCTTCCCATAGTAACGCTTCTCTTTCTTCGGCGGCTCCGAGTTGGTCCCGCCTCACCGTCAACCTCCAAGGAGGAATGGTGACCAGCGCCTGCGCATTTCCTACCTCTGAAGTCCTTGCGCCCTCAAAGCAAAGCTGCGCATGTGCAAAGGGGGGTGACTCTCTTCCCTAGTTTTGGAAGAGCTGAATAGACTTGACTTTCTTGCAAAGAAGCTAGTAAAATGCGGGCTGGACAGGGCTACTGTTAGTTGGATTTGTAATTGGTTGACCGACCGAACCCAAAGAGTGATCACAAATGGCTGCTTCTCACCCTGGAGAGAAGTGACTAGCGGGGTGCCACAGGGTTCTGTCCTGGGCCCAGTGCTGTTCAATATTTTTATCAACGACTTGGACGAAGGAATAGAGGGCATGCTCATCAAATTCGCAGATGGCACCAAATTGGGAGGGGTTGCTAATACGCCAGAGGACAGGATCAAAATTCAAAATGACCTGGATAGATTGGCGAGCTGGGCCAAGGCTAACAAAATGAAATTCAAGAGAGAGAAGTGTAAGGTCCTACACTTAGGTAGAAAAAATGGAATACAGAAATATAGGATGGGGGACAAGTGACTGGACAGCAGTACATGTGAAAGGGATCTAGGAGTCTTCATAGACCACAAGCTGAACATGAGCCAGCAGTGTGATGCCGCAGCCAAGGAAGCCAATGCAATTCTCAGCTGCATCAACAGGAGTATGGTGTCTAGATCGAGGGAGGTACTGATACCACTCTACTCTGCTTTGGTTAGACCTCATCTTGAATCCTGTGTCCAGTTCTGGGCACCCCAATTCAAGAAGGACCTGATCAAGCTGGAGCAAGTCCAGAGAAGGGCAACCAAAATGGTGAGAGGCCTGGAAGCCATGCCCTATGAGGACAGACTTAGAGAGCTGGGTATGTTTAGTCTGCAGAAGAGAGGGTTAAGAGGGGACGTGATAGCTATGTTTAAATATTTGAAGGGATGCCACGTAGAGGAAGGAGAGGGCTTGTTTTCTGCTTCTCCAGAGACCAGGACAAGGAGCAATGGATTCAAGCTGCAGGAAAGGAGATTCCACTTGAACCTCAGGAAGAACTTCCTGACGGTCAGGGCTGTCCGGCAGTGGAATATGCTGCCTCGGAGTGTAGTGGAGTCTCCTTCCTTGGAGGTTTTTAAGCAGAGGCTGGATGGCCATCTGTCGGGAGTGCTTTAAGGGTGTTCCTGTATGGCAGGGGGTTGGACTGGATGGCCCGTGTGGTCTCTTCCAACTCTACATTTCTATGAACTTAAAATCAGAGGTTGGGGAGGGGGAGTTTATTTTTTGGGACAAACTCCCAGAATCCACAGACAGCCGTGGGAATTCAGTTGCCCCTGGGCCCATTCACTTCTTTCCACTGCACCTGCATAACTCTCCCGGTCCGCCAGGGAGGCCACCTTCCGGGGGGGGGGTGTCTTTTAGCCCGTTCAAAAACAGCGAAGGACTATAGAAAAGCAAATTCTTTTATTGAAACCATTCCTTCAAAAGGAGCAAGTACATTTCAACCAAGTGACATAAATTTGAACACCACTGTCCCTTCTCCTTCCCACCCTCCACAACAGAGTTAACAGAATTGACCAACAAGCACAGAAACATTGGTGTGAAACAAACCACTCCAGCCACTAGAGCTGAATTAAGTGCCAATGTGGCAAACGGAAGTCGCACAAGGTTTTCCGCAGAGTACACGAGGTGACAGCGCAGTACTCTTCGACCCAATGGCTTTCCGGGTTGGGCTTGGTTGCATCTTAGGCAATTCTCCAAAGGCAACAGCAGAGACGTGAAGAGGGAAGACCAGCCCAGCCCAACTTACTCCCAACTTAGATTGCCCTAAAATAAATTTTAAAGAAAATTCTAAGCTTGCTACATGGGGGGGGGGGACAGAAATAAGACTAGACAGCACAAGACAAACTCAGGAAAAGCATTTTACAAAAACCAAGAATTTTACATTCAGACTCCATTTGCTTTACCTAGACTCACAGTAGAATGCACGTTCTGCCCAAAATAGAGGTATGCCGAAACAGTTGGTTTTTAATTAGGTCAGAAATTCCACTTTCATCCAAATGCAAGTATGCTATGCATTTTAACAAAGACAAAGGTTGTGTGTGAACACACCAACATTTCTGTCAACACATACCCACACATACTCTTCTCTTTCAAAAAAAAAAAAAAGGCATGATGGCAAGCTAAAATTTCCAAGCACTGCACAAGTATAAACCTTAGTGGAATGAAGGGGCTTTTAACAGTGCACCACACAGAATTTAGAGTTTTTCCTACATGCCTCGCTCTGGGGACCTCTACAATTTGGCTTATGACTTGTACCTAAATACACAGGAGAGAGGAGTTCTTCTAAGCTGCAGAATTAGACAAACACATCTTACAATTCATTCCAAAGATGCTCAGTTTCTAAATAAAAATTAGAGACCAGCAGGCAGTGAGTGGGCAAGTGAGCTATTATGTAGCAGCAAAGACAAAAATCACACTTCCAACATATGTCAGCAAAATATCCCTGCAGGGGGAAGAGCTTCGATATTTTAGTTTTTAGTCTGTTTGAGCAGGAAATGGAGGCAAGAGGCTCACACTTCCTCCACCCTGTAATGACAGCTTTGGGCACATACTTTAGCTTTATGTGCTGATGGGAATACTCATGCTTCTGAAAACTGAAGCACCAGGACTTTTTTTCTAAGCCAAATCCATCTTATAACCAAAACTGTTCCCTTCTATACCACTTGCTGAATGAAGTAATACGGTTCCAAGGTAACGTATGCCAATTAAACAAAGCACATACCCACACATCAGCACACTTTGTGAGCTTGCTTCCAAAACCACCATGAAATACCAGTAGCACAAGGAAATGCCAACACTGAGTACAGTGCCCAGAGCTGCCAGAAAGAACTATAAACCGAGGGAGCTAACAATTTGAACAGGACTGCTGACCATATTTTGGCTGGATAGATTTAGCCTCCTCTTTTATTGCATCATGACACTCTCTTGGGCCCCTTAACTTTATTCAAACTTGGCCAAGTTCTGCCAAAGGTCCTATCTGGTGATGAGGAGTCTGACTGAGTTTCACTCTCCTCTTTCCTCTTGTCAGTAGCTCACAACTGCTCTTCTAATATTTAGGTATCAAAATTTTGGTTGGGGTGGTGGTGGTGGTGGTTATATCTCAAATATCTCTTTGAGGATTTTGCTTTTCCTTTTGAGAATTATCTTCTGCTTTTATATATTCCACTTCCGTATCATCAGTCTCTGTTACAGAGAAACTCAAAGGCAGAAAAATGGAACAACAGCCCTACATAAAAGAGGCCTCTGTCACACATCATAACACAAATACGATGAGGAGGGAAAAGATGATTCCAATTTGTTAGTTCCATCTGCAGTGAGCACAGCTGTGGACACAGGAGGACGCACTGCTCCTGGCCAGGTTAAGGGAAAGCCCAGGGCATTTCTGCTATATGTAATTTCCTAGAACAGTTTTGGGTGGGTTTAATCTACCAGTCAGATGCAGCAGCTCTTGGGAGAGGGCTGTGAGGACAGTTTCCAGTTGGGTGAAGGTCATACTTTAACAATGGAGGTAAGAAGACAGGACAACACACCAAAATCAGCAAGAAGAACATTCCCAACAGAAGGGTGGGGGTACAACTCTATTGCCATTTGTTGTAAGTCTGTGCCATGTTCCACTAACCAGGTCCATTCTTGAAACCACAGAGTTAACTGCAAATAAATAGACATTGATGGGTGGGGGGGGGGTTTAAGGAACTGTTATAATTCATCATTGGTTCTAGGATCTTCCCTTGGTTCAGACTTTGTGTCGATTTTTGGGCCTGTGAGAAATAAACAAATATGAATTATGAAATAAAAGTAGAACTTTACACCACACAAAATACAATTTTCACAACAAAACACTCAGGGGGACCAAGAAATGTTTTCAAACGGGCGCTCTCAGCAAGAACGTGGACAAATTAAGACAAGCAGAGACGGACAGAGTCTGACAGTCAGACTCAGCTCTGCAGGATGGCCTTCTGGGCAGAAACAAAGAAGCAACAAAAGAACAGAAATCAAAGTGGATGATGGGAGGGCATTTGGAATAATGAGATGAGAGTAGGGGCAGAACCATGCAGTTGCCCTCAGATGTAGGTGGACTACAACTTCCAGCATCCCCCACTGGCTATGCTGCCTAGGTTTGTGGGAATGGCAGACCCACAACATCTGGAGAGCAACACATTCTCCATCCCTGAAACAACAGGGGCAGAGGATTCCCTCTGCATCCAACTTTTACTTGCAGTTCAGCAGCTGATCACAACAGCCATACCATTAACTTCACTAATTTTTTAACTGTCTCAGCATCAAAACATCCTACAAGACCAGAGGGACTAACTCATTCCTGTTTACTTATAAAACTAGTTTTATTACTTTCCATGCAAAAGGGATTCCAGGGTGGTGTAGCCTTCTCTAGGTTCAACCACCATCACAGGAACATCTGGCAAGGATATGGGAGGCAGGGCATTCTCCATGGTTGCTCCCAAACTCCGGAATTCTCCTTCCATGGAGCCTAGCTGGTCCTCACTGTGTTCTTTTTTTCAAAAGCAGGGAAAAACCTTTTGATTTCAACAAGCCTTCCACTTCTAACTGGTTGTGCAGAAGGGTACTTTAGTAAGATCTTTAAAACAGGGTTTTAAACACTTCTAACTAATGTTTAAAGTAATTTTTAATGTATTACATAATATATTTTATCATTTGTATTATACATTTGTTTTAACTATATTTTGTTTCAGTTGATATTGCGACCCACCTTCTGTCCCACACTGGGAGAAAACTCAGGGTAAAAATTAAATACAAAGTTTACTATGTTTTGCTCTCTTCCTGATGTTGATGTTGCCTTGCAGGCTGGTTGGTTTTATGAAATGACTGAGTGGAAGGTAAAGCATTACTAAAATAATAATCGACATTCTCATTTCAAGAACTATTGTCTTACTTTATTTAAAACTATGGAAGTAACTGCTCCTGAAATTGAGAATCAAAGAGCTGCACAGTTCAAGGAGAGGAGCTCCTAACACTCAAGGAGATTGTTCACCAGCTCTGGGATTCCCATTCTTTCATCCTTACCTGGTCCTGGTCCCGACCCACCCTCCAACTGCACTGGCTCCTCCGTGGGTGGTTCTTTGACTGGGCTGGTATCTTCTGGCTTATCTGCTCCTGTTGGAGGAGAAAATGCCACCTACAGTTACAAAGTAAGAGGTTTCCCTATAAAAAATTAATTGCATATAACAGGAAATTTGATGAGATATATACAGTGGTCAAAGGGCGCAGTCACCTCCCCCACCCCCAGATAAGCGGAAATAAACTTTTTGCACCACAGTTCAAGCAGAAACCTACAGAAAGACTGGCTGAAGCAGCCATGGCTGGGAAGATGTTTTAACCAAAGCCATCTTCTGCAGAGCTGTTTTGGTTTCAAAGTCCAGAGAGAGAATCTGGAAGAAGGCAGCTTTCTGGCCTCCACTGGAGCTTCCCTGAGAGCTGCTCACCTTCCTGCTTCTCCTCCTTGGGAGGAATGACTTTTTCACTCTCAGGAGGCACAGTGGTATTCTTGCCTGCTTCTGTTTTCGTGGCGTTCTCCTTCTTCTTTGGCTTGGGCTTTGCAAACTTGGCCTTGTTGAGAAGGTACTGTACCTCCCGATCCAGGGCTGCAATCTTCAGCTCAATGTCTTTGGAAAGGAGGGTAGGCTTAGCAGTGGGCGGCAGTTTATTCTGCTCTGCCAGGGTCTCGTTCTTCCACAGCTTAAAAGAAAGCAAACAAACGCATTAAACCCTTAGCCCTGGTGCCTGTCAGAGACAGATCCTGAGAGCCCCCCTAGGTGACACTTCCACTGCTCTACAGATCACCACTGCTTAGAAGCCAAACACAGCCCCTCTTGAGCCAGGCTCCTCAGGTATCTGTTTAGGCTTCAAACATTACAAATGATACAGACAAAGAAGAAATCCTTCTTTACAAAGAGCACAGTTAACTTATGCAGAATATATCCTCATGCTATAATAAGAGCAACAGCTGAGATGGGTTTAGTGGAAGTGGGAGGGGACACATTCACACAGAGGACAGAGCTATGAACGGCTACTGGCCACGAGGGCTGCAGACTCCAGGTTCAGAGATCATTTGACACTGAACAGCCATGTCCTGGCAGGTAAGGCACGAAAGGGCTAGAACTGCCTGTGAATTTCTCATGGGGCTGGCCACTGGGAAACAGGCCACTGTCTCTGGTCTCTGGTCTGGTCCAAAAAACAGAGCTTACAGTCACCTGTGTTCCAAAGCATGCCAACCTAGGTGAAAGACCAAATGGGACATCTTTTGTAGCCCAGGACAAAAGAGACACCTCCCCCTTCCTTACTGTTGTCTCATTTATAGCTTTTTCCAAAGTGCTCAGCTCCACCTCTGTAAAGATCTGGTCAACCTCTGGGATCATCCGAGCTCCCCTACAAAAAAAGGAGGAAGAAACGTGTCTGTTCCCCCTTCTTCTACACCTGTATTACCCTCCCAGGCTGGCATTACCAGTGTGCAGGAGCCAAAGATAATTGTTTTCACTGTTTAAATAGCTTAGCTACTTTTGAACAATAATTCCTGGCATGTTTTAGCTTATATTTACTTTCTAAAATCTGTATTTGATTTAATTTTTGCAATACACTCTGTAATTTCTTCTAGGCCAGTTCCCAGGAAAAAGCAGCAAATGCATAATTGGCTAAAATCCCTTCCCAGGAAAAGCAGACACAGCTGCGTTCCCTGGGCTGGGCTGCAGGCACACACAACTCAGTGCCAGGAGGTGCTCTCAGCTGTTGAAGCCCACAGGCTGTTTATAGAACTAACGCTGCCGCTCTGCCCCTTTGCCAAGTCTCTTTCTCCCACTAAACACGCCTTGGCTGGTCATACTTGAGAAAGATGCTGGAATGGTTGAGCAAACTCTCCAGGGCAGCCAGACGGTCCGGCCACTTCCTTCTCTCCTCCACGCGGAAGAAAAGGCTCCGGCAAAGTTTTTTCAGTTCAGAAAGTCTCTCTTTCAGCTCCTGGGAATTGGAACAGAAATTAAAGTTATTAAGATATGGGCACAGGACACAGCCAGGCTGTAGGGGGACTGTTGATGACCCGAGAATAAAAAGTGAAAACTAAGGAACCAGACAGCTTAGTCTGCAAGCAGGCAAGAGGGAACAACTCTGGCGGTTTCTGACACACATCTGTAACACATGGCAAAAGTTACCAGGAAATGAAGTCCCAGCAAAGCCCAGCTATAGTCACACATAGAACTAAAGTTTGGCAGTCTATGCAACAACTGCATCACAGATTTGCATCAGACACTGTATCTTGAGGAAGGATCAGCCTGTTGCCATTTTACAAGCCGTTTGGGACAGCTAAAGTAAACAACTTTCTTGACCCTTCCCCAGTTTTGACAAGAATGCTGGCCCTATTTGAGACTTCCACACTTCTCTGACAAGGCAATGCCACTTCTTCAGCCACACTCCTGTCCGTCTTTCAGTCCCTAGCCTAATTGCATGAACAGCCACCCCCTTGTTCAAGCTGTGAAAGGTTCCAATTAGTGTCCAGAATGTCTCAACCTGAGTTGTGGCTGTATAACCCTCCTCTTCCATCCAGCTGGAAACTTCACTCAGCTTCTTAGAAATTTCCTTTCTCTCTTCCTCTGTTGAAACAAACTGGTACTCCTCCTGATAGAGCTTGTCCTAATAAGAAACAGAAAAGAGTCACTTGACTTAAACTGAATTTCCCATGACTCCTGGGGTTCTAAAGGATTCCACACAGCTTTTTTGCAGCCTTTCTTGGTCTTCACAATCAAAGAAATTTGATCAAAGAAAGTGCAATACTTTCCCTGTCCATCCTGAATTCTCTCCCAGCTTAAAAGCTCTAGTGCCATCATGGAACCAGAGAGTTCAGAAGCCCCTCATAGGTCACTGCATCCATACCCATGCTCAGGGCAGCATGCCCATTAGAGTACCCCAGCAACAGGCAGCTGTCTGGCCTCTTTCTGGGGACAACCAGAGAAGGAGACCCCACCACCCTTCTGGGCCATTATGTTCAGTTGCCAAACCATTCTCACTGTCAAAAAGTTCCTTCTAATGTTCAGTTGAAATCCACCCTCTCATAACTTAAAACAAGGCCTGCCCCCTCCTCTCTGAGTGTGCAATTGTGTCACCCGTCAATCTTCTCTTCATCAAGATGGACAAGCCCAGCTCCTTCAATCTCTTCTACTACGTGTTTTTTCCAGTACCTCATATTGTCCTCACTCACTCCAACTTGTCTATATCCTTCCTAAAATGAGGCACCCAGAACAGAATGCAGGACTCCAGGAGAGGCTCGACTAGCATAGAAAATAGTGGGACTACCTTCAGTTTGAAACTATGGTTTTACTAACGCAGGGCAAAATGTAATTTGCCTTTTTCGCTGCTGTTTCACGCTAATGGGTTATGTTCAACTTATGTTCAGCAATAATTCCAAACTCTTTTCACATGAAGTGCTACTAAGCCAAGTACTCCCCATCCTCCACTCACGCACTTCTCCAAGGTGTTAGCTAACTTTCCCAATCAACTACAAACTTTATGAAGATTTCCCCTACCCCATCAACCACGTCACTGATAAATATGTTGAAGGGTGTTGGCCCCAGAACAGAACCTTGTGGCACTCTGCTCAAGACTTCCCTCCAGTCTGAAGTGCAGTCATTGATGACAACCCTTCCCATGGTGAATGTACACCAAGTGCAAGCTCTCCTGTGCCACCTGATACCGGTGCAATGAGCAAAAAGCTATTTCTGCCCCTTGGCCCGTTCTCCTACCTGGGTCTCAAAGACAAAGGCCTCCAGGCTGTTAGCGGACTTCTCCCTCTCTTGCTTCTCCAGGTCCCTCTCAGTCAACTCTTGCAACCTGAGGTCGGAGGACAAAGGGCCAGAGTCACATCCATCTCCAAATGACATGTGTGAAAGCATCCCTATGTGCCGCTACCAAGAAATGCCCCCCACCTTCCAACTGCCTTCAGCTGAGAGAAGACAGAGGAAGCCCTGGAGACCACACTCCCAAACCTACTTCTTGATGGAGTCCTGCAGCTCTTCCGGCAGCAAATCTGGCACATCGTTCACGTCCAGTTCCACGGAGATCTCCTCCACCAGCTTCTGCTTCTTGGGAGGCTTTGGCTTCTCCTTCTCCTCCTCCACTGTTGCCTTGCTATCAGTTCCTTCAGGGCTCTTTGCCGGCTCCTCTCCCTTCTTAGGTCCAGGCTTCTCCGGAGCTTCCTAGAGAGGTGTGGTTTCAGGAAGAACAAGATCTCTTTCCAGGGACCAACTAAAGGTTCTCAGTTTACATTCAGATTTGGCCCCCAATTCTCAGAAACTAGGCAGGTTCAGGTTGTTTGGAGCAGAAGCACAATCTGGACCTACCTCTCTCTGTGCCTTTGTTTGGTTCTGCCGCAAAGGTGGCGGCATAGTTAAAAAGGATGGCTCCCTGGCAGAGCTCATCACGCCAAAGGAGCCCAGAGCATAAAGGGTTTCCCAGGCAGTAGAAAAGCAGTATCTCAGACGTACAGTGCAAAGAGCATGTCAGCTCCAACAGTCCCAGAAGCCAGGAGCACAAGACAAACATAAAAATGAAAATACTACCCAAGAAAAGGGTCAAAAGGGGCAAGCGGCAACTTTTCACACACACAAACCCACATACACTACCCACATCCATCATGCTCTGAAAGCAAGACCCCCCCCCCACAAGCAGGGAAATGTTTCATGGCCCTGGTATGGGTACCTTCAGTTCCCTACTCCTGCTCCCTCCCCCAGTGAGGGAGCAGGAGGATCAGAGGGAGAGGGAGCACCTGCAGGGAACCTCATGGCTTGCTCACCTGGGAGTCTGGCTTTTCCACCCCCTCCTCTTGCAGGTCTGTTGCCACAGAATCCCCCTCAGCAGCTTCCTCCTGAGCAGGGGAAGGTGTTGGTGGGTGCTTTTCATACTCCTCACTAGCAGCCCCAGCCTCAGCCTTCTGGTCCTCCTTGCCAGATTCTGTTTGGCTCTCTTCTTCTTCCTAGAGATGGGAAATGCCCAAAGGCCAGAGGCAGGAAGGGGCCAGTGCAGGTAAGTCAAGAGGCACCTGGCAGGCTGTGTTTAAGCCATCCCCTGGCCCAGAACCCTTCCTGGAACTAAGATGTCTCCCTCTGCTCCCAGGCACAGGCCCCTCCAGGCTGAATAAAGCAGAGGGAGCTCTTGTGGTTTCCTCCCGCCCGCACTCCCTCAATTATATCAGTATCCCCTTCTGACCCATTCTGTTAGCTATGCTGGGCTGCATTCAACCAGCAGCCCCTTCACGGTCCACACAGCCAGGCCTCACCTGCACAGTCTCAGTCAGGTTTTCCGGGGCTTCTGGCACAGGGCTGCCTCCTCCAAAGAGGCTGGAGATGGTGTTTCCAAGCTCTGCCCAAAGAAGAGAGGAAGAAGAGGGAGAGGAAACGCTCAGAAGGGTTCAAGCTTTACCTACATGCGACCCCGCTCTTGCCTGCTACCTGAACCTTCCCCTATGCAGCAAAGGACCAGTTCCCAACTTTGTGCAGAGGACACTGGAGCCACCCCTCTAGTGGGCTCTTCATCTTGGAGGTGGGGTGGAACAGTTCAGCCACCTCACTTCCTGCTCAGCTGCTGAAAACACACCAAACATCACAGTTTCCATTATCAATATGTGATGAGGAAAAATATTCAATTCCATGTCTCGCACAAGCCAAAGGACTGAGGTGCATATGCTACTGCCTCTGGGGCACACTGGAATGCAAAAAGCACCCAGGGCCAGAGTGGAAAGGAGAAACAGAACCACGAGGAGAAGTCCTTCAAGCCATGCCTTGCCTGGCTGAACAGGCAGGGGGCAGGAAGTGGGAAGCAAGCTCTTTCCTCCCACCTCTCCATCCCTCAAAGTGGATGCTGTCTCCTTGACTCAGAAGTAGCTGCATCAAAGTGCTGCAGCTCCTGCTGCTGCTGTCACCTGAATGGCTTACTTGTCAGGGTGGATTCCTCCTCTGGTTTGTCCTCCACCACCGTCTCAAATACAGATTCCACCTGGAAAGTAACGGACAGAACGCAGTGAGACTCAGCCGAATGCTCGGTGCCAGAGATGCAGGGCTGGGAGGTGGTACTCACACGATCGAGGCTCAGCACGCCACTCTCATCCATGTTGAAATGAGCCTTGATACCTTTGGATTCATAATCCAAGTGCTTCCTGAAGCTCTCACCCACACCGTGCAGCTTCACCCGCGTGAGATTCAAGGACCCAAAGGCTCTGAAAGAAGCCAACATCAAAACAACAGGAAAGATGAGCAAGCAAAACACATGCTCCTATCTCCCTTCCTGCTTGTTCCTATCCCCAGCCTCAACTTTCACCAAGAGGAAAGCGCTGGACAGAAGAATCAACGCAGACCTTTTTTTAAACCCAACCCCAATTCAACGATGGCAATACAGGAATTCCCAGCACAAGCCCCTGGGAAAAGATCAATCACTCCTGAGTCCAGGCAGAGCCATGAGCTCCAGTGGGGAGAGCAAGGGTGAGCATTTATATTTTAAGACATGAAACATCATCATCTGGGATTCATCCTTCCCTAGAACAAGTTTCAAGGTACAGCCTCTGGGAGCTACACGTTTAGGAAACACAGCCATAAAAAGGAGAGAGGTGGGAACAAAATGCTTGTCTCCCTAGCCAGCCTGCAAATGCACTCACTGCAAATCACGCTCACTCAGAAAGCCCATGTCTGCATAGTTGACGTGGAACTCAAAGTCATCTGTGTAGCGGTTGAAGGTGATGACCTTGCGCTGGGGATAGGGAGCCATGCGCTGGAAGAGGATCCGCCGGTTGTGCTTCAGACTCTTGGATTTATCTTCATCTTCCACTTCACGAGTGAACTCAACCTGAGAGTTTGGGAGGGGAGGAGAAAGTACGGTCTCACTCTCTACCGTGCTGGACAGCCAGGTCACCACTCTTGCTGACTACATGCACAAAATTAATCTTTGTATCTGGACACTTTACAAAAAATTCAAGATGGGCTTTGTCACCAATATCCACTCCCCACCTCTTGCCAAGCCCCTTCTCTCATGCTTTACACAGAGCCACACCTGGACTGGGAAAACAGCTGCATCACGGACAATGAAAGGCTTCACTTTGAAGGCCTTGCTCAGGGCAGCTGCTTGGTAGACGGCGCCCATGGCAGCTGCTTCGTCTGCATTGATGTTCTTGCCCAGCTCATCCCTGCATTTGGAAAGACAAGAAGCGTTCAAGCACCATTTGCTTCTGGCCAGAGAAAAGAGTCAGGGCTGTCTGCGGTCGGAAGCCCAGAACAAACTGGCCTGGTACTTACTTGCCAACAGCCTTTAGCAGAGACTCCTGCACCTTGGGCACACGGGTGGCACCACCAACTAGAATCACCTGGTCGATTTCACTCTAACAAATGGAGAAAGATATACAACGATTTTCAGGAACTTTTGCTGAGCCGTATTTTATTAACCTAGAATTCTGTCTCTGCAAATCTGAGCAGCAAACGCAAGGCACTGGGAGAACTCCGGTCCTCGCTTGCACCCTGGCATTTGTTAACCCTCAGGACCACTGCAGATCCTGAACCAGAAACAGTTCTATACCTACCAGACTCATCTCAGCACTGCTAAGCGCCTGCTGCACAGGCCCTGCAACCCGTTGGAATAAGTCAGAACACAGATCCTCAAACTCCTGCCGTGAAACCTTAGCCTTGAAATCAATGTCATCCAACAAGCCCTCGATCTGGGAAAGGACAGAAACCAAGAGCATCCCATCTCAAAATGTTTCCTGTGCGTCACATCACTCCAAATCTCCTCCTCCATAAGGAAATTCCTTCTTCCCAAAACCATCACAGTCCACCATAATCCCTCCAGCTTCTTCAAAGCAACCTGAAGAAAGTCAAAATACATCAAACCCATTCCCACGTGCACACCACACCTGGGCCAGGTGGTCAGCATTGGCACTCAGTACAGTTTTCAGGCGACCAGCTTCCTTCAGAAGTTTGGCCATGGCTCGAAGGTTTTTCCGGACATCTTTGGACGGATGCTGCTCATTGAAGAGTTTGGCCAGATGGTCCCGAAGGCGCAGCTCCATCTCCAGGCCTCCCAGCGTGCGGTCGAACCTGAGGCAAGAAAAGACAAACCATGGCAGTTAAGGGCTAAAGGCAACACGACTTGCAAACAAACCCAGGAGCAACCTTTCTGGCTTGCCACCACTTTCCCTCTAGCCCAAACCCTCTTTTCGAATGTGTAATCTATATCTGTGGTTCATGTGATAGGCTTCCTCATCTGGACCAACAATGCTTCTGCTTCACTTCTCCCCCTCCCTGACCAACCTCTCCACGGAGGTCCAACTCTCAGCCAGAGATTGGAGAGGGAGGCGCTTACCCAACGCCTCGGATCTGCAACTGAGGCTGAGTCCCTGAGTCCTTGGTCTTCACAGTTTGGTAGGTCACAATGGTGCATACGGTGCTGCCTGCTCCCATGTCATAAAACATGATGTTCTGGAAATCAATACAGATTTAAATATTTAGAAAGCAAAGACGAATTTACATTGTTTTTGGAAATCAGCTCTGTTCTCAATTTATGTTTAAAAACATGAAATCACCTCATGCCAAGCCAGACTGTTTGCGCACCTAACCCAACCGTGTCTGGCCAGCAGCAGCTCCCCAGCGATTTCAAGCAACAAAATGTCCAGCAACTCACTAGTCTGCCCTTTCTGACAGAGACCTCAGGGTCTGGGCCTGGGAAGTGCCACATGGGAGGCATGCCCTCTGCCACCGAGCTGTGCCTCCCTACAACAAGGAGCAACTGTAGCAGACTTCGGGTTTTTTTTACCCAAAGAGACACAGCAGGGACTCAGCCAGGCAGCTCTCATTTACAAAAAGGAAGAACCTCCCAAACTCCACAGGTGGTTTAAAAAGCAGGGCTGCAGAAGTACAACAAGCCTGGTCCATGGGAGAAAGGTTTCCAAAGCCCCTGCACCCCTGCCACCCCCCTCCTCCAGCTGTAAGCACCTGGGCTGTAGCATTGATGTCTTTCCTCCGGAAGACCCCATAGTTCAAAGCCACTGCTGTGTTATCATTGATGAGCTGCAACACTTTGAGATCTGCCATTTTTGCTGCATGGAGAACAGCTCTTCTCTCGGCCTGGTTGAAGTAGCCTGGAACAGTGATCACAGCGTCCTTGATGGGCTGCTCTGCAAAACAGGGAGAAGGAAGCCCCGTTAGTTCCTGGGACCTCCAGCTTCTTCTGATTTTATCTGTTAGCCAGAGGAGGGCCCAGCATTTCACGCCCCACTTCCTTGGCCACCCTCTTATTAATCCCACACCCCTCAGGCAGAGGTAATCCTTGCGCTTTGTCACACCTGCAAAATCCTCAGCCAGCGCTCGGGAATAGTTCAGGACCATGCCCAGGATCTCTTCAGGAGAATACTGCATTTTACTGCAAAAAAGAATACAGAGGAAAATGTCCAACATTCCTGTGGGAGGCATCTTCTTTACAAAGCCTACAAACACCCAGCACTGCAGGAAGCTGAACCTCAAGCATCTCCCACCAGAGATGCCTCACTTTAGGGGCAATATCATGCCTGGGCCTGAGGAAGGCATACAACAAGGGTGGAAGTGGATGGACAGGAGCAAAAGCAGAAAGAGACTGAGGATCTGTGACACGGTGAGAGACGTGGATTCACGCTAAGCATTATGCTTGGATTCTCACCTTCTCACAGATCCTCAGTCCCTTCCCAGCTTTGTACCTCACACATAACACAAACAGCAAACCAGCGAGACACGTGGCTATTCCAAAAAGGGACTGTACTCTAAAATCCAAAAAAATCCAAAACATGGAACGCTTCTGGTCCCAAGCATTTCAAATAAGGGAACCTCAGTCTATAACAGCAGCAGCTACAGCAACAAAGATGATTATGTCAAGAAATTGCTAAGTTTGTATCACCCCCTCTCCCCCGCGCCACAGGCCAGGCGGTCGGATTGCCAAGAAAAGGAAGAAAAACACCTGACTTCCCCTCAGGCGCCATCTGTGGGCATGAGTGTGCCTGCTCCCTTCTAGAATCCAACACAGTGGGATTGACAGAGAGATACATCTCAGTGCACTTAGCTCATCATGGCATGTGTCCACTCAGACCCCATAACGGTCCTCCAGGCAGCAAATAGGAAAACACGACAGTGTCTTGTGCTTGGCAGCAAACCCCAAGCTGGGCACTCACTCTGAGAGTTTAAAGGCGACCGTCTCTCTCCTTGCATCCTTCACCAGCTCATGCTCTGGGAACCGTGACTGGTACAGGGCCACCTGAGGGTTATCAACGCGCTTGCCTAGCAGGTCCTGGAAGTACCGGAATGCCACCTTTGGGTTCTTGATGGCCTATGAAAAATAAGAGTGTTACACACAGTACTCTTTCCCGATCAGAGTTAATCTTTCTCCTAGAAACATGCAAACATCTCATAAGCCCTCAAGAATTCAGCTGCTTGAAAATCCTGGAAATACAAGACAGACCAGCATATCGTGTGTTCTACTCTCAAAAACTAAAGTGTCCTTCTATTCTGTAGTTCTTAACCTTTGGTCCCCCAGTTGTTTTAGACTTTAGCACCCACTATCCTCAACTGTCGGCCTTGGTGGCTGGGGTTTCTGAAAGCTGACATCCAACATCGGGACAGCCAAAGGTGAAAAACCACTGCTCAACAGGAAAGCAAGCATAGCTCATTCTCACACAGAGAGTAAGCTCCAGAAGTAGGAAACCATCATAGAAAAAAGCTGTCTGCAGACAGATGAAGGCTAAGTTCTCGAAGAGAACCAATTTCTCTGCTCCAGGAGCTGTTAAATAGGACCAAGAAGAGGGGGAACCTGCAGAAACTCAAGCTGCGTAGGCCCATAAAGCCAAGTGGCTCCAAGAGGAGGCAGGACTGACAGGTGAGTAGGACCCTGGGCCTTACCATTCCCACAGCGCTGTCACCAAAGAGGCGCTCATTCTCCTTCAAGGCCACAGCCACCGGGGTCTTCCTTCGAGATTCCCTGAAGCAAAAAGGAGATTGCACTGAAAATCCTTCCAGATAAGAACAGCAAACTATCTTGAATCAGGCCAGGCCATCTGTCCACCTAGCCCAGAGTGGCTTGCTAGCAGAATCAGGCTTTCCAGGGTTTCCTCTGTTACCTGAACAGACACAGAAGATGCCAATGAACTGGAAACACTGGGGTCTCAGACGGGGACCTTCTGCATGCAAAGCAGGGCTTCTACCTCTGAGCTTAGGCTCCTTCCCAGAAAGTCCTGTCTGCTGGATAGACCCAGAAAGAGCTCTCCATGGCAGGAGTGGGAGACTTTTCCCCACGAAGAGCTACAGACCAACTCAGGCGGGACTTGGGCAAAAACTGACAGAACCTCTTTTGATGGTGGGCAATGACAGAGGCAAAAGCTGGCCAAATCTGTCTCACTGCCACCTCACTCCTAAGTAAAAGAGCAAATTCAAGGCCAAGGCCTGGATTGGTGCAGTAAGGCTGCAGCACTTGACAAGACTGACAGGTATCAAGTCTCATGAAATCAGGCCAAGGCTGGCCTTCAGATCACAGGTTCCTTAAAATACTTCCAAAATAATAGAAGAAGAATGTATACAAGCCTCAGCAGAAAAACCTTCCCCGCTCTGTTGCTTAAACCATGGAGAATATAGAGACAAGGCTCCCAGGCTGATAAGACACGTGGGATGACCACTCCTTCTACAAGCTTGCAACCAACATTATGGGCCAACCTGGTTGTGCCCCAGGGCTGCACAGGTCAAGGCACTGGCACTTCTGAAAGGCAAAATAACATGCACGTCCTCCATCTGTACTGTCTCCGCCATTCAGCTATCAGTTCCCAGCTGTAAAGTTAACGTACACCAGGACCTAAAAAAATAATTGCTGCAGATTCACTTACTTGTTTAAGACGATCTCCATGGGCACCCCAGGCTTGACAATGGCTACCTTCATGGATTCGCTACCCAAGTCCACCGACATCACTGCCAAAGAATCTACAGCATGGAAACACAGAATCAAATGCATTCAGTGGTACCAGAAAATTTTCAATATTAAGTCACATCATGTAACAATGCCTCTATCCTGTTTTTCCGCTACTATTAAGAACTCCACGAATCCAGATAAAAACAACTAACTGACAACACATTTCTATCACCCAAAGCATTTCCTGTTTTGTTTAAACTTATAGGCACAAACCTTTACCCTAACGTGTGGTTGTGAAAGCTGGAAAGCAAACAAAACTGTCAGGAAAAAAATCAATCACTTTTAAATGAAAGAGTTTTACAGAAACCATGGGCCGCTAGAAAGAGGAATGGAGCTGAGAGGAATGCAAGTCTAAACTATCACTAGACGCCAAGAAAACTAAACCAAGCCTATCATACTTTAGCTGTATCGTGAAACAACATGCCTCGCTGTTAACAACGCTTTGCAAAGTGGGAGGCAGCAGAAAAAAAGGAAGACTGCAACACAGATGGACTGACTGAGAAAGCCACAGCCTTGAGTCTGCAGGACCTGAGCAGGACAGTTGATAACAGGGGCTCTTAGAGCGTCTCATTAGGCTTACCATAAGCTGAAGCCAGCTGGACCGAAATTAGCAAGAATAAATACATTACAGAGCAAAACATAAACAAAACTATCTAGTGACTAGAAAGTAATAAGCGTAGCAGAAAACGGCGTGTGGGACTAAAACTGTATCGAAAGTGTGAGCGGACGCCTTTTCCTGCACCAAAGAAAACAGTAAAACAGGCTGCTGGCCAGGTGAAGGGTGATGGTGCGCTACCCCAGCTCCTCTGGTAGGATGCTTCACTTTTCAGGTGCGCCAAATACGGGGCAGAATCTGAGATCACAGACTGTGCGCTGTTGCAAGGTGCTTATTTTGCAAACCCATTGCGCTCCTTAGCGAGAACGCCTTAAAGCACTGGACAAGACAAGCCCGGAGAAGCGTCCACCCCCACCGCTGTAAGCCATCCATTTCTGCGGAGGGCTCGCGCGCCCCCCGTGCCCCCCTCCCTCCCTCCCTCCCTCCCTCCCTCCCTCCGTGAGGCACAACCCGCACAACCGAGGCTCGGCTGCTCCGGAGGCATCCGCCGCCGCCGCCGCCGCCGCCGCCTGGGGGTGCCAGGGAGGGTCCTGGCGGTGCCAGCTGGCCTTGTCCTCCGGCCGCTTCCCCTCGCCCTCTCCCCGGCGCCCGGCCCCGCAGGGCGAGCTCCCCTTCTCCTCCCGGGGAGTCTGGCTGGCGGCAGGGGCCCCCGCGCCAACGACGGACCTCGCGGCAGCGCCCCCGCCCCCCGGTGATGGGCTGCCGCCCCCAGAGCCCCCCGCCAGCACGGCCAGCGGTCGGGGATTCTGGCGGCTGGCGGCAGGGCGGCCTGAAGGCGCAAAGGGCGCGCAGAGGATCCTCGATCCGCCCCCCCGCCGCCGGGGCCACTTTCCCCTTCAGCACCCGCGGGACCACCCCCCTCCCGACGGCACCGGCCGGCCCAGCGCGGGGCGGCCCATGTGGGGACTCCCTCCAGCCAGCCAGCCAGCCAGCCAGCCAGCCAGCCGGTCAGCCGCCACCTCGCCGGCGGGGTCCCCAGCGAGCCCAACCGTGGCCCCTCCGACCGGGCTGCCCGGACTTACCCGAGCGGGATGGCAGGCAGCCCAGGAGGAGGAGGGCGAGGAGAGGGCAGCCGGCGGGAAGGAGCCCCATCCCGGAGGCCGAGGGCGGGCGGGGGGCACGCGGGAGGAAGGAGGCGCCGCCGCTGCCGCCGCCCCCGGCGGGAAACCTCCGAAGCCCTCTGCGCCGCCTCCTCCAGCGAGCCGCGGGGCCGGCCTGCCGGTCTGCCTTCCCTCGCGCGCCTGAGGTGCGGGGAGCGGCGCCGTTCCTCAGGCACTGGTCCGCGGGAGCCGGCGGCGGGGTCTCTCCAGTCCCTTCTCGCAGCTTCTCTGGCGGCGGCGGCGGCGGCGGCGGCTCCGGCGTTCTCGTCGCTTCCCGGCCGGCGGCGGCGTTGTCCGTGTGCGGCGCTCCTTCCGCGGAGGGTCCCTCCGGCCGGGACGCGGCGCGAGTTCATTGGCCTGCGCGCCACAAGCACCGCCCACGCCCGCCCGCCATTGGGACACGTCGGAGGCACCGAGCGCAGCGGAAGTGCTATTGGCTATCCGGTGGGAGGGGGCGGGGCTTCCGGTGGACAGCAAAAGGGATACGCGGAGCGATGAGTGGGAGTGCCCCCGAGAGAGTGTAGAGCGCGTCGCCCTCTGTTTCCCTCCGTCTTCCCTCCCGCCCCCCACCGCCCCCGGGTTGTGGTGATTCAGATTTCCTCCGCGCCTCCCCGCACGAGGCGCCTCAGGACGAGAGGGGGCGTGTTTGGGACTGGGAAACTACAAGACCCGGCACCCTCCGGGCCCGCAGGAGGAAAAAATGTGGCGGAGCGGAAGTGGCGCGGTCACCTGACCGCCCCTGCTCCCTCTCCCCACCCGCGCCGGGCCGGCCCTGACCTGCCAAAATGGCGGCCTACCTGCAGTGGCGGCGGTTCGCCTTCTTCGACCGGGAGACGCTCGTCCGGCCCGATGGCATGCCCGTGTTCTTGCCTCCGGGCCTCACCGTCTGCGACTCGGGCAGGGGCAGCCTCGTCTTCGGGGATATCCTTCGGAGTGGGGCTGTCCCGCGGTGGCCGCAGGGAGGGGGCAAGGGTGCCTCTGAGTGCGCGTAGAGTGTCGTCTCGCGGCGGAGTCGTAGCCGGGGGCGGGGTGGGTGCCACGGAGGGAGGAGGAAGCGGAGGACGGGCTTCTGTCTCGGGCCTCGGATCTGAGTTCAAGGCAAGCTGGCGGCCCGCTTCTCTCTCCCCCTCTCTCCGGGGGAGCCTGAAGGCACCACGGCACTCCGGGGAAGCCTGGTCGGACCCGAAAGCGGCCCTTTCCACCGAGCCAGCCGCCTAGAAAAACCCCTCCAGGGAAGAGGTTCTCAGCCTTTGGCTCTCCGGAGCCATTTCCGCACTAGACTGTTATGGCGCTATATTCCAATTGCAACATCCTGTGGAGTCCTGGGGTTTGCCGGCCGGCCGCTCCCGAAACTGCAAACCCCAGGATTCAGTAGGATGTTGAAAGTGGAATAATAGCGCTATAATAGTCTAGTGCAGAAATGGCCCGGGTGTTTTGGATTTCAGCTCTCATGCCCCTCAGCCCAGCAGTGTGTGATTCTGAGTCAGAGGCCAAAAACATCAGGAGCACCAGAGGGTGGGAACAGAGGAGCCCTTGACCATGGTGCTCGGTCCCTTGTGAAATGCACAAATATAGACGGGTGGCACCTGGCTTGGCAAAAGAACGTGTAGAAGCAGTCGAGGGGTCCTGGTGGAACGCTATATAAATATGAACCCGCCATGTGATATAGAAGACAAAAGAAAAATCCAATGCATTTTCAGGCTGCATCAACAGAACTGGTGTCAGAATGGAGGAAGCTATACTACCATTTTGCTTTGCTTTGGTCCAACCTCATATGGATTACTGTGTATGTTTCTGGACACCGTAGTTCAAGGAGGATATTGACAAGCTGGAGTGTGTCCACTGGCAGGTCTGGAAACCAAGTCCTAGGAGGAACAGTTGAGGGGGCTGAGTATGTCTCTCTTGGAAAAGAGAAGAATGAAAAGTGATAGGATAGAGCCACCTTTCGGGTACCTGCAGGGCAGCCATCATGTGGAAGACAGAGTGGGCTTGTTTTCTACTGTTTCAGAAATGAGCAAGAACAAACACACTGAAATTGTAAAGGAAGAGATTCCCCCTAATGGTTAAGCTAGTACTTCCTGATGGTAAGAGCTGTTTGACAGCAGAATGGACTGTGTGAACTCTCATACGTGGCTGGTCTTGCTTATTTAAGCATGTCACTTCCATGTCTGAATGAGAGACTGTTTGGGAATGCCTGTATACACCTATTTAAGTCACCTCGAAGAAATTTTATAAGCTAAGCTGTTTAGCCCCTTTTATGGTTGTTGCTGTACTTTCTGTGGAAGATCCCTTAACTGAGATCCACATATGGAAGGACAGATATGGTTCTTGCCACGATCCCTGGAACTCACTGGCTTCCAGGCGTATAAGCTGAGAGTAACACATCTCTACCAGCTGAAGCAGCACAGCATCTTGGCTTCTGTGGGTGAAGATGAGGAAGGAATTAACCCTTTGGTAAGTTGGAGGGGTGCCAGCTCTCTTGAAGCTTGTTGGACAGTTACCTACAGGGTAACTGTAGGTAACTACCTACAGTTGTACGTGACTGACAGAAGGCTGAAAAATATTCAGTCCTGTGGTTGCCAATGCAGTTGAGGACACTTTCTGGGAACTGTCAACATACATTCTGCATTTAAAATCTTAATAAGGTATCTGGGAGTTTGCCAGATATTGATTGGGAAGTAGGCTTAATTGTTGTTGAGCAAGAGAAGACCAGCTTGACTCAGTTTGCTTGCTGAGGCCTTTCCCTTTGTTGCTCTCACTTCTCAGTTTCTTGACTTGGGATTTTGCCCTGCAGTCGTTTTCAATCTAAGGGAAACCTCAGGCCTGTAGCGGCAGCCTCTCTCTTGTATGGCAGCTGCTGTTACAGTTGCTATCCTGGATTCAGAGATTTTTCTTAGAAGGGGTAACCAAATTTATTTTGTGCACAGTACCACTTAACTCACTGGGTAAAAAGGGCATTTCTCTGTGGTGTGGTCTCCCTGACCACAAGACTCTTACAATTTGTAGGTCAAAGTCTGGAATCTAGAGAAACGTGATGGTGGGAATCCACTGTGCACTAGGATTTTCCCTGCAATACCTGGCAACAAGCCCACGGTTGTCTCTTGCCTCACAGTCCATGAGAATCTCAACTTCATGGCTATTGGTAAGTGGAAACAAAATGATTACAGTGAGCTGCAGCCATTCAAAACTAGTCTGCTTCAGTGAGGGGGGGCAGGTGAGGGAAATTCATGTCATTATTGAGAAAATGTTCCTTTAATTTTCATGTTGATGTAATTTAACTTTCTGCTGGGTGAATTTAATCACCGTTTAGCAATGTTCTTCTTCTCTGCCACAGGCTTCGCTGATGGGAGTGTTGTGCTCACAAAAGGAGACATCACAAGAGATCGGCACAGCAAGACTCAGATTCTTCATGAGGGGAGTTACCCTGTTACAGGCCTTGCCTTCCGCCAGTCTGGCAAAACAACCCACCTGTTTGTTGCCACCACCGAGAACATCCAGGTGAGATGCTTGGCTGAGCATGGGGATGGGAACCAAGAGCGAGTCAACTTCTTAGTCGGCTTCAGAGCTTCATTGCTGCCTTTTTCTTGTGGCTTTACAGTGTTACACGCTTTCGGTAAAGGACTATCTGCAGCTTGAGCTGGACACACGTGGCTGTGGTTTGCGCTGCTCCACGCTCAGTGATCCCTCCCAGGACCTCCAGTTCATTGTGGCAGGAGATGAATGTGTCTATCTGTACCAGTCGGATGAACGTGGGCCCTGTTTTGCCTTTGAAGGCCAAAAGCTGATTGCCCACTGGTATCGTGGCTACCTTGTCATTGTGTCCAAGGACCGGAAAACTTCTCCGAAGTAAGACTCTCAAGGCAGAGTAACTTTTTTACTCCCACCCTAGTGCACGTGGCTGTAGCTCTTCTTTGAACTGCTGGTGACTGATGGGATATGGAATTTAGAAGAAAAGAGGACTTCCATTTGTTCAGATTCTTTATTGTCCATATATACTTACCCTTCCCTAGTTAAGAACAATAAGAAGTAAGAAGTGTTCAGTTCCCTAGGAATGGCTGAAAGTACTTTAACTGCCATGGATCCATCAGTGGAATACTGCAATTTGTAGCTGGTAAAGTACTTAGAGCTGTGTAGTGTGTTCTGCTAAAGAACTGCTAATGTTCTCTGGCTCTCTGCCTCCCTTCTCAAACTATCAATTGAGGATTCCGTAATTTGGAGCTATGGCAATTGAAATGGGATCAGTGTTACCACTATGGATACACCCATCAGCAGTAGCAGCAGTTCCAGCTTGGTTCTGCGGGTTCCTTTCAGAGGTTAAGAGCTTGCTGGGCAGGATTTTTGCAACCCCCCTAAAGAGTATTAATGCCATAAAAGTCAGGAGAGTGTAAATAGCATGAGCTGGGGCAGTCAGGTGCAGAGCAGGAGCTTAGAGCATGATGGTGGCCTCAGAGAGTACCTGAGGCTGGGCGAGGGACTGCTAGATCTCTGTACCTGTAGTGGGGTTGAGATCAGGAGAATAGGAGGGGGTTCCACTGTCTGCTGAATTTAACTGGCTAGTCTTTTAAAATTGCTCTTTTTAGAAGGCCAAGGAAGGAGGCTTGGATGTTTGCCTTGAAACATTCAAACTTATTAATACTGTGGGTGAGGAAATGATCACGTTGAAAACATGAAAAGGAACTCCCAGCCTCTGTGCATGGGTAAAAGATGTCCCTCACTCTTGCTCTTCTGTGTTCCAGGTCTGAATTTGCTGGGAGTGACCCACAAAACTCTGACAAGCAAATCCTGAACATCTATGATTTGAGCAACAAGTTCATTGCGTACAGCTCTGTCTTCGACGATGTGGTGGACGTCCTGGCTGAGTGGGGGTGCCTGTATGTGTTGACGAGAGATGGGAAGCTCCACGTGCTGCAGGAGAAAGATACTCAGACCAAGCTCGAGGCAAGTGATCTCAGCTGGTTCTGCTCTCGTGGTTCATTGGGATTGGGGAGGCATAAAGCTCTTGGGCAGGCATTTAAGCATGTTGCCTGTTGGGAAGCCTGATTCAGATCCACCCAGAAGCTGAGAGCTGTTCTGACCAGCATCTGTGATATGAGGCTTGGCAAGGCCTGATGGTTCAGGGAGAGAGAAGCAGTGTATTGGACCTTCTGCTCTCACAGTCTCCAATGACGTGTTAACCTTATAAACCACCGTGAACCAAAGCTTCTTTCCTAACAGATGCTCTTCAAGAAGAACCTCTTTGAAATGGCCATTAATTTGGCCAGGAGTCACCACCTGGACAGCGATGGCTTGTCTGAAATTTTCCGCCAGTACGGAGACCACCTGTACAACAAGGGCAACCACGATGGTGCCATTCAGCAGTACATCCGGTAAGGAGAGTGCCCAGTGGTGCTGTGGCAAGGGCTCTTCACAGGGCTCTTTCCTTGATGAGGGCCAAGTGAGGCCTTGCTGCCTGGAGACAACTGGACTCCACAAAGCCTGCTTTCCTGTTCTTTCCCCTCCTGCCGTGTTTGGGGTAGAAAATAAATATACCCCAGAGCTTCAGCACTTGTGGTAGCAGTGCCTCTTGGTTGTTTGTTAGGATGCTGCATCTTCCCAGGCATATGATTTGTAGGCAAGATAATGAGGGTTGCGTGTACTTTCCGAGTGTCCTGATAAGCCACTCTTCTCCTCAGTACCATTGGGAAGCTAGAGCCATCCTACGTGATCCGCAAGTTCTTGGATGCTCAGCGGATACACAACCTGACAGCCTATTTGCAGATGCTGCACCTGCAGTCTTTGGCTAACGCCGACCACACAACATTGCTGCTGAACTGCTACACCAAGCTGAAAGACATCTCCAAGCTGGAGGAGTTCATCAAGGTGTGGTTGAAAGGGCAGAGCGCTCAGTGTGCACGCTGCAGGTTGGGGAGGTAGCTTTCCCTCCTTCCCCACTGAACTAAGGCAGCTTTTGTTTATTGATGGAAAAAATTTAATGCTTTGTACTTCAATTTTCCATAGTTTGGAGTACAGTCTACATGCTTTAAAAGCATCATGTGATCTTGGAAGCTATATAGGGTCAGCCGTGGTTGGATAGGAGACTGCCAATGAATACTAGGGACTGTAGGCTCTGTTTCAGAGGAAGGAACTGGCAAAAGCACCTTTGAGGATTTGTTTGAAAACCTTCATAGGGTCACCCTAGGAAGGCACACACACATGCTTTAGAATAGCTGTAGAATAGTCATTTATAGTAGAAAATTGTAACTTAGGAGATGTTAAAACAGCAAATTGGGCTTGCATGGCTTAAAACTATTCTTGTGCGCCTGAGCCACTGTCTTTAGGCTTCTGGTGCTTGTATTTCTACTGTGCGGCTTCTGAAATGGCTGCCTCTGTAGACAGCTTCCTATGCAGGCTGGATGCCTCATCCAGGGCCTTCTCCAATGTGTTTCTCTTGTGCAGACAAGTGAAAGCGAGGTGCACTTTGATGTGGAGACGGCCATCAAGGTCCTGCGCCAAGCGGGCTGTTACTCCCATGCCGTCTACCTGGCTGAGAAGCACTCGCACCATGAGTGGTACCTCAAGATCCAGCTGGAGGATATCAAGGTGAGGCCGTCTTACACCTCTAGCTGTTGAAGCAGATTTCTTTAAGGATGTATCTAGATCAGAGGTGGGAACTCTGCAGCCCGACATATTGTTGAACTGCATATCCTAGCATTCCACATCTGTGCCAGCTAGGGCTGCTAGTAGTTGGAGTTTACCAACATCTGGTGGGCCACAGAGTTCTCCCACCTGATCTGATTCCTAGAGAAACATGAGAAGTCTGCCGGGCTAGTGAGGCATTTGCTGTGCTTCCCCTGTGTTCTCTCTTCTGGTGGACACTTTTGTTAATCTGGGGAATATGATCTGTTTTCCTGCATGGCAAATGAAGAAGGGGTTGACTAGCATGGGGGCGTGGGCAACTCTCAGCTTCTTCCCCATGACTTTTTCATTTGCCCACTTGGGTGCAATATTTTTGTTTCTAAAAGGTTTGGGGCCATCAAAGTTGGCAGCAGTGAAGTATTTAGAAATTGTGGTCTCCTTTTGGAGGCTCTGTTCTTTAGTGTGGATTGCTGTGGAGCTTCCTGTTCCAGAAGGATCTCCTTGCTGTGATATAAAAAAAGCTGCTTCTGCTGCTCAGTTCTGACTCGAAGATACTAGGAAATGGGACAGAAGTGGGGGAATACGTTTTTGTGTCTGATGTTTGCTCAGCCTGTTTTGCCCTGACGGTCAAACTTAGCTCAAAAATGAGGGTTTTTCGCCTTGCCTCTCCTTCTCTGCCTGGCAGAACTACCAGGAGGCCCTGCGCTACATTGGCAAATTGCCCTTTGAGCAGGCTGAGAGCAACATGAAGCGCTATGGCAAGATCCTCATGCATCATGTCCCACATGAGACCACAGAGCTGCTGAAGGTTCTGTGCACAGACTATCGGCCAGTGGGAGACCGCGAGGGCCCCGGAGGGCTGGAAGGAAGGAAGGTATGACACGGGTTGTTATTAAGCCGCCAAAAATGCCCAGTGAAAAGTAAAACCCATGTTAGAGGGGCTGGTTGTAGTAACTTGCAGAGAGACCAAGGGAAGAAGAAGCACTGTCTATAGTGGTTGGAAGGCAGGAGAAGTGGGGCATGTCACAAATGCCCAATTGTGGGGTCCTTGCCCAGCTCCTGTTCAGAGAAACCACCTCCTCCGCTACTGCTTCTGTGGATGGCCTCCCTGTTTCCCTTGGGTCGTGCGGCCTTCAGAGTGTGGGGCCCCCTTGCAAGAGCTGTTCAGAGGCATTTTGGTTGCCTGAGGGCTCTGCTGGGAGGACTAAGTCAGAAGATGCTTGAGATACTGACTGGCTGCTCCCTGGCTTTCTTTTCCCTCCTCTTGGGATCCAGGCCAATCCTGATGAGTTTATTCCCATTTTTGCCAACAATTCCCGGGAACTGAAGGCCTTCCTGGAGCACATGTCAGAAGTGCAGCCCAACTCTCCACAGGGCGTGTATGACACCCTCCTGGAGCTCCGTCTCCAGAACTGGGCCCATGAGCAGGATCCGCAGGTACGTCGTCCTCTTGCTCCATGTACGTGCAGTGGTGCTCAGTGGCTCTACTTGTTCTCCACATCCAGAAGAGATTTCCCACCGGTTTCCATCTGTAGCAAGGCCCCAGATGGCTGGGTTTCATGTGGTTGGGTAACCAGTAAATCTGACCCCGTGCCTCTGCTGGCAGCAAGGGGTGGTCTCCCTTTGTCCTGTGCCCTTTCCCCCTGCTCCTATCCTGGCCCAGGCATGTCTTTCTTGATGTTGCCGCTCTTTTGCCTTTTCTTTGCAGGCCAAGGAGAAGCTGCACAATGAAGCCATTTCCTTGCTGAAGAGCGGGCGGTTCCAGAGTGTCTTTGACAAGGCTCTGGTCCTTTGTCAGATGCACAACTTCAAGGATGGCATCCTCTACCTCTACGAACAGGGCAAGCTGTGCGTGCAGTAGAGCTGGCAGGCCTCGGGGAGGGAAGGAGGCGGCGGCACTGAAGTTTCCCAGGGAGCTATTTTAGGCCTGGCTTGTACCCTGAGTGCAGGATGTTACACTTTGTAAATGATTTGGGTGGTGACATACAGGGAAGGCATATCAGATTTGCAAAGACACCGAATGGAGGGAGGAAAACTAAAGGCAAGAAGACAACGTTGGAATTCAAAGTGACCTTGAGAGATTGGAGAGCAAGTCCAAAAACCCCAAAATGAATTCCAACAGGGTTAACTATGCAAGATCTGGAGGTCTTAGTAGATGACAGGTTAAGTTTATGGTCCCAGGCAGGTGCATGATTCTTTGATTTATGAGCTGAACCTGGGCAGTTGGGATAGGAATGCGGGGGGGACCCAGGTGGGCACCAGCTGCAGTGCCGTCAGCTTTTGAGCTGGAGGTCTCGGTAGAGAAGAGCCTTGCTGGCTAACCCATCCCACCGTTCTCCCCCTTTCCTTCCCAGATTCCAGCAGATCATTCATTACCACATGCAGAACGAGCAGTACCGGAAGGTGGTCGAGGTCTGTGAGCGGTACGGGGACCAGGAGGCCTGCCTGTGGGAGCAAGCCCTTGGCTACTTTGCCCACAAGGAGGAGGACTGCAAAGAGTACATCACGGCCGTGCTCAAGCACATCGAGACCAAGAACCTGATGCCACCTCTGCTGGGTGAGAGGAACGGGGGCCTGGGGCAGAGACGCACTTCAGGACAGAGGGTGGGGGTGGCTGGGTGAGTCTCTCTGGGGAGACCTACATCAGGAGGGCCCAGCGTGAGTGGAGGCCAGAGGGAAAGCTATGGCCTCTCGACCTGTTCAGTTTTTCTTGGGGGGGGGCGGAGGGGAGCAGATCCACCTGTGGAAGCTGGCCAGTCAGTGTGTTCGTGATCCCAAAGATGCTTTAGCTCAGGGATGGGAAAATGGGCTGATTAACCCATCTAGTGTCTGTTATGCTTTACATTACATTTTTTCAACTAGTTTTAAAGTGTCTTTTTTTTAAAGTTTGAAATAGTTTAATATGTTTTCAGTCTTTTAAAAATATTGTTTTATGCTTTGCAAAACTGATTTCATTGTACATTGCCCTGAGATCTTTGGATAAAGAGCACGTTGTAAATATTTTGATAATAGCCTGATTCCATCATAGAGTCTCAGACACAGGCCAAGTTGGAGGTAACACTCTAGGAGGAGTAACAAGACCAGTCAGTGGATTAGGAAGCAGAAGTTTAGAGAGAATGCAGATCTGTCTTCTTGCTGAAATTCCAAGGTGCAGTTTGGCTTCCCACAGTATCTGCACAGGGACCGTTTGACCAGCACATGGGCTTTGTTGAGGTGGATGCTGCAGAATGGCACCGAGTCACACTCTGATGTGAGCTCCCTGCTTCTTTGGAGGTGGATGAATGTGGCTTTGTGTATGTGTGCTTACAAGATTTACACGTGTGCATCCTGGCTGTGCGATTTTACTGACAGCCTTGCCTTTTCCCTTTGCCCTGTCTTTTCTGCCCTGCTGGGTTACCTCCTCTTCTAGTGGTGCAAACCCTGGCCCACAACTCCACGGCCACGCTGTCTGTCATTAAGGATTACCTGGTCAGCAAGCTGCAGAGGCAGAGCCGCCAGATTGAGCAGGATGAGCAGAGGATTCACAAATACCGGGAGGAGACCAAGAGGATTCGCAAAGAGATTGAGGAACTCAAAACTAGGTAGGCCCCAGCCTTGTTGTCCGGCACAGGAGGGCACCAGAGTGATCTGTGCTGCTCTGTTGCCCCTTACCCACTGCCTGGTAGTGCAGCACAGTAAATGAGCTGGGCGTGGCACTTCTGAAAGGGCTGAGACCTCTGGTGGGGAGACAGGTCAGCAACCGTTTTGTATAAGTGCTGCTTTGTACCTCTAGCTGCTGTGCTGCCCTGGTGCTTGGAAGGGGGGTGTTGGGGATCTTCTTGCGTCAGCTTAATGGGGCACTGTGTTGGTGCTGACCATGTGTGCCCTGTGCCTCGCCCTCTACTCCTTGCTTCCCTCCCTCCCTCAGTCCCAAGATCTTCCAGAAGACCAAGTGCAGCATCTGCACCAGTGCCCTGGAGCTCCCCTCGGTGCACTTCCTCTGTGGCCACTCCTTCCACCAGCACTGCTTTGAGAGCTACTCGGAGAGTGGCTCAGAGTGCCCCACCTGCCTGCCAGAGAACCGCAAAGTCATGGACATGATCCGTGCCCAGGAGCAGAAGCGGGACTTGCATGACCAGTTCCAGCACCAGGTGGGGAATTGAAAGCTCGGCTGGATTTCACGTCTGGCTTTTGACACTTTGGAAATAGGGATAAAAACCCTTCTTCCCCCTAAAGTCAGCTTCTGTTTTTTTGCCTCCTTCTTTTCTAGCTGAAATGCTCCAACGACAGCTTCTCCGTGGTTGCAGATTATTTTGGCCGGGGTGTTTTCAACAAACTCACCCTCATCACAGACCTCCCGCCAGGAAAGTCTGCCACAGTCCTTGATGCAGGCTTGCAGCGTGACCTGCTGATACACACGAAGCGGAGCACCTAGATGCTGCAGGATTGGGCGGTCCTTTGTCCTGGGATCTCTAGCTGTGGGACCTTGCGGTGATGCCATGAAGCAGCAAGGGATGGAATCTCACCCGAGGTGTACCCAAGCCCTGCCCTGGAAGTCCATGGACTGTTCACCAGGATATCCTTGTAAAGCACCGTTCACCATGAAAGACATTGGCATTTGAGGTGGCCCAGACACGATCCCTCTTCCCTCCCTTCTTGCTTTACTGCATCTCTGCTCTCCTGCAGAGCTGCCAGATGAAATTGGCTTCTGCAGGTACAGGTCACAGTCTGGCGGCAAAACTCGCTCCCTTTGAGAGGAGTGCTGTCCCCGGGGGTGAGGCCTTCCCCGTGACTCAGAGGCAGGTTTCCTTCCCTTGGCTCTTCAAGCCTTAGTGTACAACTCCTGGCGAAAGCTGCCGGGTTTTGTTTCACAGCTCCGTCTCTGTGAGCGGCTGTAAGACTGATCTGCAAAACACGTCGGACCCTTTGCCTCCCGGGGCTGAGGGCTCCGACCTGTCTGTGAGAGCCAGAGGAGTGTTGCCCGAGCAAGGTACAGGAGCGGAAGCGAACACAGACCGTCGGATTGGGGAGCTGAGGGGGATGGGGGGCTAGTTAAGTTGTATTCCAGTTGTGAATAGCATCTAATGTGCTTTCCTTCCCTCTGTGAGATAAAGCATGGCTTGAGGCTCCTCTGGGGGTGTGTGTTACTTATTTCCAAACATTGGCCATGTTTCCTCGCTATTGGAAGGAGCTGCTCCGTAAATTTACTGAAACCAGGAATCTCCCTGGTGAAGAACAGCCGGGCACGTGGAGCTGCGCCGGAACTCCCGCCGCCGCCTCCCGGGGCGCAGCCCCCCAGGCCGTCCTGCCGCCGGCGAGGCTGGCGATCGAGGCGGCCTCTGGCCGGGTCTCCGCGGAGCAGAGGCAGAGCGAGGACGCCGCCCGCCGACGCCCCCCGGACAGCTCAGCAGGGGCTCCGCCGGCCGAGAGCGCCCGGGCGCGGGGCCTCAGCGCTGACACCGACCCCCGGGGGGCCTTGCCGGGAAGCGCGTGCCCACCCCCCGCCGCCGCCCGGCCCGCAGAGCCCTCCGCCCCTCTGGCGGGCGCGCCCGGTGAGGCCCGGCCGGCTGCGGCGCCGCAAGCCGAAGCCCCCGGCTCGCTCCGTCCGGCGCCCCGGCCCGGGCAGGGGCGCCGCACCGGGCCCGGGTCTTGCCGCAGCCCGGGGGCAAGAGCGCCGGAGGCTCCGGGGCGGCCGGCGGTGCTGGGCCGCCGCGCGAGCCCAGAGGCGGCACCCGGCCGGCGGTGCCGCCCGGCCGGCTGCCCAGCGTAGGGGGTCGCGGCGGGAGCGCCGCTGGGGGCTCCGCGCCGCGGGAGCCCCCATCCCTCGGCGGCGGCCGCGCCGCAGAGCCCGCGGTGACGGCAGGGGGCGGGGCCGGGAGCCGGGAGGGCGGGGCGCCCGCAGGAAATGACGGCGTGACCGGGAGGCCCCGCGCGGCTCCGGTGGAACCGCCCCCAGCTGACCCGGCCGGCCGCGCCCCCGCCGCCTCCCTCGCCGCGGCCCGGACCCTCCCGCCGGCATGAGCAGCGCGCCCCCCGCCCCGGTGAGTGCCCGCCGCCGCCGCCGCCGCCGCCGCCGGCCCTCCTCCGCCTCGCCGGCCGTCGCGGGGGGGCTCCGGCCACTCGGCCCGCGGCGGCGGCGGCGGCGGCGGCGGCGGGGCTTCCGCAGGCCCGTGGCGCGGGGGCGGGGTCGCGGGGGCGGGGGCCCGGGCCGGTGTGCCCGCTGGGTGCAAATGAGCTGTTCCGCGGGGCCGGGCAGGGCGCGGGGGCGCTGGGGAAGCGGAGGGTGGCCGCGCCCCGCCCGTCGCAGCAGCGCGTGTCCTTATGTCAGTGCCGCTTATTTTTAGCTCTTTAGCTTGTTTGTTTATTGCAACAGCGAGCAGCAAGGACGCGCTCCGAGCGCTGAGGGGCCTGGCCCTGGCACGGCCCGGGGACTCCGGGGGCCGCCGTAGGGCGGGGGGCGGGAGGTGCAGCGGCGCCTCCGCGCTCCGGGACCGGAGGCTTCCTGAGCTGCATCTCCGGCTCAGGGGGTGCTGCGCGCACAGCCGCCCGGCCGTCGCCTTTCCTCGCTGGCGTTGCTTGAATGGTGCCCAGCAGAAGGGGGCCCGGAGCCGGACTCGCCGGGAATCGCGCGCCCCCCTCCAAGGGCTGGGGCTGGGGCTGGGGCTGGCCGGGCAGCTCTTGCTGCCTTCTGGCACAGGCTGGGCCCCGGGCTGTGCTGTGGGTGGCCGGCCGGCCCCGCCAGAGAATAGGTCTGCTTGCTTGGGTTTGGCCCCCACACATTGCTCGGCTGAATGGAAGTGGCCTCTGCCTTCCTGGGGCCTCCCGTTCTTTCCCGGGTGCAGCTGTGGATTGCCTCCCCTCTGGAAGGCACTGGGACCGAAACGGGGGGGCTTCTGCTTCTTGCACAATCCATGCAGCGTGAGCCCCGCCTCTCTGTGGCAAGAGGCGTTTGCCCAATCCTGGCCGTGACCCCGTTGGGCCTCCGGACAGCTCCTCCTCCTTGGCAGGCCACCAGGTTGAGCAACGGTGTGGGGGTGGCCGGGAGCAGGTGCGCCCTGATCCTTCCGGCTGCTGCAGGTGCTCCCCGGTGCCTCTCACTGGATTCCACCCTGAGCCATCTTTCTCTCCCGTGCGCACACACCCGCGCTAGCTCTGCCTTCCCAATCTTTGTCTGGCACCTCCTGAGGCCAAGAGGGAGATGGTCCCTCAGCTCCCTGAGGGGGTGTAGATGGTTTTGTTGATCTCCTGTAATGCTTTTGGACCAAGGAGAGCAGTGCAGGCGTACTTTGGACAGGTGGTCTGGCTTGCCATGCTAGAGCAGGCACCAGGAATACTAGATGGCAAGACGCCCGCACGTGAGGGGAAGCTCCTCTGCTCCTGACACCGGATAAGGAGCCAGGACTTCACCAGTCCCGGGCTCAGTCAGCCAGGAGGCCTGGGTCTCACCTGCGTCCACCAGCATAGCTCTGTAATCTCTGGGGCTGGCCAGGGGCCTCTGGGCTGCATAGTTACCCCAACAGACACAGAAGGTGCTGTATTTGACAGCGGCCAAAACTAAGCTCCATGAAGCTGTGGGTTGATCTGTGGGCTCACAATGTGCCCTCCAGCTCTAGGATTATGTGCCGTGTATGAAGAAGGGAAGTAACTGCCCTGCTTCCAGGAGACTGATTTTGTCCATCCGTAAGCTTTCCTGTCCCTCCTATGAATGACTTGTCTCTGATAACCTCTACCCCATCCCTGTCCTTCCTCTCATCTCCCTCCATCCCCTTTCCTGTCCTGAAAGATGCAAACTCTTCTTTGGGCACATCATGAGAGCGCATGATTCGCTGGCTCTCAGGAAAGAGGATAACACTTGGTAAAGTGGACAGCAGTAGATAGACTACGGGTGGATGGGTGCCCCGAGTTTGCAAGACCCAAGTGAGGCAGTTGATGGCTGGGGCTCATGGGGGGTCTCCGGTTCAGAGGGTTGCCAGAAGCCAATGTCAACTTGACAGCAGATGGCCGCCGCCATGAAGTTAGCCCATCCTAATCTTTTAAGCCAGAGAGGATTGCCTGCTGCGTGGCATGGTCACTTCTCCTCTCTTACACCAGCCTCTTCTTCCCTCTGCAGAAAAGTGGGTGAAAAGTCCCTTGTTTGCTTGTGAAAATGGCCCCATTGTCAGCTGGGCTTCTGTCTTTTGCTGTCAGACTTCCCTTGAACAATTTATTTCTGTGTGGAACTTGGGAAGCTCCTTGCAAGCAGCCCGGCAGCTGCATTTTCTTCCAGGCTGGGGTCCTTTCCTTCCATGGCCACAGTGTGCCCTCCCCCTGCCTCGAAGGCAGTTTTCCCCTTCTCCTGCCCACCCACTGCTTCTTATCTCTGGTCCCAGGCTGGGGGTGGTTTGCAAGGAGGAGCAGCTGCCTCTCTCAGACACAGGCAGAGCAAGGCAGCAAGCAGCCACTGTGCTTCCTCTCTCTTTCCACGGCAAAGACCCCACAGGCCCCAGGACAAGGATGGCAAAGGTGGTGCTCCAGCAGGGCCAGGTATGGGGAATGTGTGGGTGCCATGGGCCCTTGGGCAGGGCTGCTTGTAGGGGGACTTTAGGAGTCATTATTTTGAGGGGCTCTGGAAGTTTTTTGATCCTGGCTTTGGGAGTTAGTTCTTCATGTTGCTGACCTCTGCCAGCTCAGCTGCCCCTCTGCAGCCCCCAACTGTGCTTCTCTGTGACTTATTTAGGGGTGAACTGTGCTCGGCTGTGCCTTATTTGGGGGTGAAACTTTGCAGCACAGTGCATACCAGCCAATTGTGTTCTGAATCCACCTGCAGTTAGATGGTCCTAAAACAGTGTCCTGGCCTCTGGCTCTCCCTTGTTTGTCCTAACCTGCCTTCATTTCCTGAGTTACCCACCTTGGCAGGCGCCTCTTGCTGTGTGCAACTGTCTACAGGGCACACGAGGAACATGTGTGGAGCTCTTGAGCAGGAGATGAGCTCTTGCCATTCTCAGCTCCTTCCTGGTCTTTGGGTGTATCTTATGGGGTCATCTTTGTTGGGCAGTAAAGCTGCTTTTGTTGTAGTTGCCTCAGGTAGTACTGTCAGTGTTAACGGAACATTTTTTGTTGATGGTGGTGTTCTGCGCCTTCAAGACAATTCCAGCTTATGGTGACTCTGTCATGGATTTCTTGGCAAGATGTACTCTTCTGAGGAGGTTGGCCACTCTTGCCTTCCCATGGGTTTCAGTGGCTGAGCCCTGGTCCCCCAGACCCTTAGCCCAACACACAAACACCACAGAAGCTTCATGATGGGGTACCATTGGCCTACTAGCTGAAGTAGCTGAAATGGGCATAATATGCGGCCAGTAACTCACCCTAGTCAGGGCTGACTCTCAGTTTGCTTCCTGACAAAGCCTTCACCTGCCTTGGTCCAAGTTTTGAGAAAATGACAGGATATAAATCTAATAAAATAAGTAAGTCAGTCAATAAATTGTATGTTTGCTGATCCTGGGATAATAGCTGTCTATCATGTGTGGTAATTGTGGGTGGATTTGTCATCCATAAATCAGTTCTGTCCCCATTTAAAGCCATCCAGGGTGATGGCCATCATTACCCTCTGTAGTAGCAGCTTCCACTGTTTGGCGGCATGCCTTACAGAAGAAGTATTTTCCCTCCCTTGAACAGCCCATTGTTCAAAGTACCACTGGGGGATTCCAGGGCCAGTATTATGACAGAAGGAGAAAAAAACTGCATATGCGATTTTCCCACATCATTTCACACTGGATTTCTATTTATGGCACATTGGGTGACCTTGGACAAGTCACATTCTCTCATCCTCAGAAGAAGGGAAAGGCTGTCTCTCTATTCGCACACAAACTGTGGAATTTCAACGTAAGCCTTAGTTCTTGGTCTGGCTGTCTTTTGTTGCAGGACAAAAATGGAAATGGCTTGAAAAACCAGACTATCCGCGTAGGAACCAGGAAGAGCCAGGTACAGCCGCTGGATTGCCGCTCCAATTCACCCCCCCCCCCTTGCTTGCTGCTTCTCTCCATCTTTCCTGGGTCAGGCTGAGAAGAACAGTGCACAGAATGTATGGATTTCCTCTGGATGCTGGGAGGGGGAGTGCTACTAAGTGGGCGTTTTCCAGGGACTAGACCAGAGTGGCTTCAGAAGCAGGCAGGCAGCGAGGATGTTTGGGAGCAGCGAAAACAAGCTCTGTGGCGAAGGGCCAAGGGAATGGAGGATATTCAGCCTGAGAAAGAGAAGGTGGAGAGACACAAGTCAAGCCGACCTTGGGCCAGCCTGTCTTAAAACGGGAATGTTTTACTCTGAGACTGGGATGGATCACAAAGCCCAGCAAAGTCCAAAGGCTGCCAGCAGCCATGGAGGCAGTTGCAGTAGATCCATATTTCTGGCCACTGAAATACCATACACAAGCCGCGCTCAGGAGAACAAAGGCTTCGTCATGTCAGCCCAGCAGTAGCAAAAGAATGGGAGGGACAAGCTTGCAGGGCGAGATAGTGCCCCACCCTTGTGGGTGAGAGCTAATCTCCACCAGCCCACCTGCCAGTGTGAACACTGGTGCACCAAGGATGAGCCCCGTCCCTTGAACAGAGGCCCAGCAGAGAGTGTGGCATGCCCAAGTGAGCAGTGAACACTGCCAAGGCACTGTTGAAGGATCTTGGGGAGAAAGAGTCGAGCAACATCTAGAGGGACAAGGAATTCTCGCCCCTCTTTGAGGCCAGTGTCTCTTTCCCATCGTGGGAACTGTAGGGCTGCTTCTCTCAGGTGTACGAGCCTACCTGTGTCTTGGGATCTCCTGGGGAGGCCCTTCTCTCTCTCCCCACAATCCTCACAGATAACACCCGGTGGGAACACAGGTGATGGGGCCTGCTCAGTGGCTGCTCCTTGGCTGTCTTCCTGGAGAGGCTGGAATAGCACTCTTCACTGTGTCCTTGGCTGCAAGTACACCTCTGGTCTTATTTCAAGCTGCCAGTGATAATCTTTAGAGCCCTAAACATTTTGTGACCTCAATACTTGAGTGAGTGCAGCTCTCTTTCTCTCTCTATATATATATACATGCACCCACCTGAGAATTGAGGTCTGTTGGAGGCCCCTGCTCTGTGCCCTACCAGTAAGGGAAATACATTTTGGGAGGATGTGGGAGAGGGCCTTATCTGCAGTGGCAGCCAGTTGTGGAATTCCCTCCACCTGGTCACCCAACTGGCACCAACATTGGGATCAAAGCCTGACTTTTTATTACAGCTTTCAAGCCTAACTTGTTCTGTCCAAGCTGTGTGTGTCTTATCGTGGTACTATTTAAAATTGTTTTAACCAGTTTTAGAACATCTGTTTTTTAATTGATGACCCATTCAATATAGTTTTAAAATTATAGTTGCTATTAATTGGTTTAAATTGATTTTATGGTAAGGCTGCCCTGAGTTCTTTGGATGTGGGGTGGAATATGCATACTTTAATAAAGAAATAAACAACCTGTTCAACCCCCCTTCTTTTCTTTCCAATGGCAGCTGGCCCGCATCCAGACGGACAGTGTGGTGCAGATGCTGCAGAAGCATCACCCCCACCTGCACTTTGAGATCAGTGAGTGTGTCTTGGGGGCCCAGGAATGGGGTCACATCCCCCTGTGGGCAGAGACTGTGGGGTAGGGACTGTGTGTATTTCATTCAAACACAGATCAGCAGTAGCTGTGAAAGCAGGAAGGTGAGCTCAGCACACGCCTGTAGAGGTGGACCATCTCTTTCGTGGCGCAGAAAGGGGCTGGCCACTTGCCCACGTGGCTATCACCTTCCTTATGCTGTTTGGTGCAAAGTGTTGGGTGGTTGGAATGCCCCCAGCCCCTTCCTCACCCTTGGCAAGACCCCTCCCACCTCACCCCACCCTGCTGGTATGCCCCAGAGGATCTCCTGCTGGTGTGGCCTCTGGATCTGATGGTTTTCTTCATCTCCCTCAACAGTTGGCATGACAACCACTGGAGACAAGATCCTGGACACGGCTCTGTCCAAGGTAAGCGGCCCCTTTCTCCCTCCATTTGGGAGGCCACAGCCAGAATTGGGGGTAGATTTGGAGAGAGTCAGCCCTGACTGAAACGTTCCCTTTCCTAATTTAGATTGGAGAGAAAAGTCTTTTTACCAAAGAGCTGGAAAATGCACTGGAAAGAAATGAGTGAGTACTTTCTGTCTGTCAAGAAAAGGCCTGGTTCTGGCCCTGACTCCCTGCTGGACGTCGTGCCAAAGCTGGGGGAAGGGTCAGCAGCACAGAAATTGGACATTTTTTTTCCTGACCAGAAGCCTTCTCAGAGAGACTGGCAAAGAGGTGATGGGTGCCTGCTGGACCTGAAGATCTGGTCTGGACCAAACTGTTTTTGATCTGTGCGTCACTTTTGGCACGTAACTGTGAGAAGGATAGATCAGGCATAAAGCTGAAACAGAGGAAGAGGGAGAGAGAGAGAGGGAGAGACTCAGGGTGTCCTGGCTTTACCCCTAGTCCGTCCTCCAGAAACTGCAGCCAATGCTTCCCTGAGGGACCTGGATCTCCTTTCCTAAACTGCCAGTGTCACAACAGCCCTGCCCAGCTGCCACGTGCAGAGTGACCTGACAAAGCCACCCAGCAACCTCAGCTGGATCAAGCCCCGGCCCCGCCCTTCAGAATTGGTACCTGCTTCCACTCCCCCCGCCTTGCTTTTACTTGGTGCTGCGTTGTCAGGTTTGGAATGCCGTAGCAGCCTTGCTGCCCTGCTTCTCTGGTTCCAGGGTCGACTTGGTTGTTCACTCCCTGAAGGACCTGCCCACCTCCCTCCCGCCTGGATTTACCATCGGGGCCGTCTGCAAGTGAGTTGCTGGGGCCCAGCAAAAGCAACTTTGCCCAGCCAGCCACCTTCTCTTTTCCACAGGCAGCAAGGCCCTGCAAAGGCTGGTGTAGATGACTCATGTTCGGAACAGGTGCTTCATAGGACTATGGCGCCCAGCATTCTGACTGGCATAGTCTGGGAGTTGTAGTCCTAGAAATAGTGTCTGTGCCAAACCCTTTGCCCTTACAAAGTACCTTCCACTTCAGCATTGCGGGGTCAAGTTGTCCTTTAATCTCTCTTGAAAAAGTGGCCGTAGACCCCTCCTCTGCTGCCCTGGGCACACAAGGGCCCCAGTGGTGTGTGGGGCCACTAGGCCTCCCTTGCAAGGTTGGAGGGAAGCTGCTGTGGCTGAAGCTCCTTATTGCTGCTTCCTGAATGGTTCCCGGGTCCTTTGCAGGAGAGAGAGCCCGCACGATGCTGTTGTCTTTCACCCCAAGCACGTTGGCAAAACCCTCAGCTGCCTTCCCGAGAAGAGGTGAGCTTCCTTTGGTCCTCTATGGGTGTGCAGTGGCGTTGACTCTCCTCTCCTCCCTTCCCCAGGCTCCCCACAGAAAGGGCTGTGCTCTTTGGGGCCCATGCTGCCAGGGACCTTGCTGTGGGTTGGCACTTCTGCTGGGCCGGGACCCCACCAGTGGTTCTGGCTGTCTGCGGAAGGGTCTCCTCTTCAAATTGCAAAGCAGTCAGTCAGTGGGCAGCATCTGCTTAGTTACATACAAGTATGGTCTAGGCATGTCTATGCCTCTTTTTGGACAAGCTGCAGGGAGCTATTCCCCTCACAGTCTGCCCCAAATCTTCATCCTTCTGGCAGGATGAAGAAAGACTCTGTTGCTGCTTACTGGTGGGGAGGATGGGGCTGGGGAGGCAGTTCATATGATGAAGCTGCGACTGGGATGGGCTCCAAGAGGAGGGGAAAGAAGGGTGCCCTATCTGTTAGCACATCCTTGTTTCTACCCCCTGCAAGATGCTGCTTCTCATCTGGATTGCCTTTGCTCCCCAGCGGTAGGAAGCAGCATCAGCAGCCGCTCCCCTGGCACATGAGAGCTGTGGGGAGTGGGGGGGGCAGTGTGTGCTGTGCTTGGCATAGATTCCCAGCCACTGAATCCAGAGCTTTGTAGGGAGAACTGCCAGACTTGGTGCCGGGGGGAGAGTCTTGGTGGTTCAATGCCCCTTCCCCACCTGTGATGATGCCACTTTTGTTTGGTCTCCCCGACAGCGTGATTGGGACCAGCTCACTTCGCCGGGCCGCTCAGCTGAAGAGAACGTTTCCACAGCTGGAATTCAAGGATATTGTATCCTTCCTTCAGTTGCGTGTTTGGGTCTGCACTTTGGTCAGACGTGCTGCTTGGAAATACGGCATATATTCAAGTGGTGGAATTCATGGCCCCAGCACGGAACAGCAGCCAGTGACTTGGATGGCCTAATAGGGAGGACAGGACAAATTAATGGAAAATAAGGCTGTCCAGGGTTGCTAATCAGGCTGGCTGAGAATCCGCTCTGGTACCTGAGGCTCTCTGCAGAGCCACTGCAGGGGGAAGAGGAGAGGGAGGAGGTGCTGTTGCCCAACTCACATCCTGCTGGTGGGCTTCCCACTGGGCAAATGGTTGGCCCCTCTGCTGAGAGAGCTTGGACTAGGGAGGCTTGCCTTGCTCTGGCCCAGCTGCAGAACGCTTCTGGAGTTCTCGGGAAACAGACGGAGGGAGAGCAGGATTCAGAACGTTCCTGATGAAGAAGCATGTGTCTTTCAAAAGGCTGCATGCAGAATTTTAGTGCCTTGGAGAAGTATTTTAAATTTTTTTTTACAGAATAATTTTTTTTTAAATTTGGAAGCAATAGGCAAACATAATAAAGGTATTGTGACAGAGTAGTCTCCCAGATTGGGACACCCAGCCCTTTGGGGTGCAGGCAGGCTGTAGAGTTGCCCCCAAGAACCCTGGTAGGGCCACCCTGCTTTTTGGCCCTTGCCCTTCCCTGCAGAGGAGGGGTGGGACCCAAGGAATGACAACCCTCTCCTCTAGGAGAAACAAGGCTCCTCAAGGAAAGGAAATGAGGAACAGAATGTGGATGCCTCTCTGCTCAGCACCACCACGCTCTGCATCCTGATGGCTGCATGAGCGGCGTGGCCAGAAAATGCTTGTTTTCCTTTACACCTCCCTCCCACAGAGGGGCAACCTGAACACCCGCTTGAAGAAGCTGGATGAGAAAGACGACTTCAGTGCCATTGTACTGGCAGCAGCTGGCTTGAGGCGGATGGGCTGGGAGAACCGCATTGGCCAGGTGAAGGGGGACAGAGGTTCATCTCCCATACTCCCCTTTCTGGGCTCCCTTCCTCCTCCTCCTCCTCCTCCTCTTCTCTGGCCATAAGGCTGATCTGGGGACTGAAATCCCATGCTGGGAGGAGGACACCCTCTTATCGAGGAGGCTTTGGGGTTCTCTCCTGGGGAGACTTTGCTGACTTTGCTTCACTTCTTTCAGATCCTGAGCCCCACGGAGTGTTTGTATGCCGTTGGACAGGTTTGTGTCATGCTCTCTCTGTCCTAAACGCTGAGCCTCAGGTTGCTGGTGGGGTCAGCACCCCCTGCCTGCTTCTTGGGGTGGGTGGGGATTGGAATAATTCCCCTGTGCCCCTCCCTCTGACAACATCTGCCTGTACATGGTCCAGGCTTGGTGTTTTCCAAACCCTTATAAGGAATGATTCCCAAAGCTGCGTGGGGGGCACTTGCTTGGGTGCTCCTTTCCAGAGCTCCAACGGACCCAGTGCCATTGCCTCCAGAGTTCAGACCTCACACCATTCAGGGTGCCTGGGGTGGAGATGGTTGTCCCCATCCCAAACAGATTACCACTTTGCAGAGAGGATGGGTGCCTTGCTGGTGTTGTGGCAGGGGTGAGGGCTTTGAATCTGGGGGAAAAGGGGTGCCTCCTTGGCACAGCAGAGGCTGAGAAGGGCCTGTCCTACTCTCCCCGCTCCCCAGGGTGCCCTAGCAGTGGAGGTGAGAGCCCGGGACCAGGAGATCCTTGAGATGGTGTCTGTCTTGCACGATGGGGAAACAGTGCTGCGCTGCATCGCGGAACGAGCCTTCATGAAACACTTGGTGGGTGCAGGGAAAGGGCAGGAAGTGGGGAGTCCCAAGGCAGCTGGCTGCGTGCTGGTCATATCAGGGGAGGGGTGCCCTTCCTTCCTTCCTGAAGGGAAGAGGCAACCTCGGTAGAGCCAGTGATGCATTGACCTCCATGTTGCTTCCCACTGCAGGAGGGTGGCTGCAGTGTGCCTGTGGCAGTGAGCACCACGCTGAAGGATTTCCAGGTGAGGGACCATGGATGCCTTTGCCCTCCTGCTTTTCACAAGTAGGTAGAGCCCCCCCTTTTTATTTTTACATGTGTAGTCAGCAAGCTGGCTACACATGTGGCTTTTAGAAGCCTTCCTGTCTTCCCAAGTAGCCTGACTGTCCCACAGCCACTGAGGGCTGGCTTTGAACAGGACAGGCAGGAAGCGTTCTGGCGGCTGAGGCCGAGCAAGGAGTCAGAGCGCCTCCCCAGGGCCCTCTCAGCTTTGCTGTCAACTCAGCAGGCCGCCTGGGAGAAGCTACACTCAAGCCTTTCTGGCCGAAATCTAAGGGGACAGGACCGCCTGCCCCCATACACAGTTGCTGTGAAGGTTACTGTGAGGCAGGGATGGGCAATTGCAGTGGAGGGGGGCTAGCGATCCATTTTCTGCCCTGGGAGGCAGGTGGTTGCTTGGACTGCCAACGAAGAGAGTGTAAGGGGAAACAAAGCAAAGGCAGATACAACAAACTCCACAAAAGAGTGATACCCTTTTTGGCCAAGCAAAGTGCAGAAGGTGCACCAGGCAAGCTTTTGTAGCTCCACTGGCTTCTTCATGAGGCAAAGTTAAAATTGATACAGGAAGAGAAATTAGATGTTGGAGTCACAAGCCTATGTTGTCTTAGATGTTACTGTTGCCCGTTAAGATGCTCTTGAGGGGGGATCTCTGCAGGCGGAGGCCTCATGTGAGGACCAGGGACAAAGAAGGGATGGGAAGCCCCCACCTGGTTTAGAAATGTGTTTAAAAAATAGTAAACACAAGGTTGTGTGGGTGTTAAATGGGGAGGGGGAACAGAGGGGCTGTGACTTACTTGAAAGGTGAATTAGCCACACTGAGGGGCAAGGTTAGGAACCTGGTCAATGGCCACAGCGCCCTAGTGGTAGGGAGGTCCATTGCCCAGGATGTCAAAACACTTACTCTTCTTTCACAAAGGAGCTTTCCTGAGGCTGCTTACCTGCAGGATTTAGCCAACCACTCCCAAGACCCCTGCCTTGCAGGAGAGGGATTCCAGAGGATCCCACTCTTCTCTTCCCCCCATCAACCGCCCAGCATTTGGCTTTTGCTGCTCCCCACATCAGCCCCCCTCTTCTTGGTTTTTCCCAGTTATACTTGACTGGAGCTGTCTACAGCCTGGACGGATCTGAGAGCTTGCGTGAAACTATGCAAACAACTGTGAAATTCCCACTGGAGGTACGTGCTCCTCTAAATAACAGTAATATTTTGCAAGATGCCAAGTGGCATTCCTCCTCACCTCATCTGGCAGACTTAGCTTTAAAACACTGCCCTTTTTTTTTATCATGCCAGAGTTCTGTGAGCTGATGTGCCCTTAGAAGTCCTTTGGAAGCAGGAACAAAAAGGCAGCACAGCCTGTTGAAAGTATTCTGTCGAAGGGAATACCTCATTCCTTCCGCTTCCACTATATTTTCATTAAAATCCCCCTAGGCTAATTTTGTGAGTCGTGATCTGGGGAGCCTCCCCTCTTCTGCTGAAGCTGGTCGGAAGCAGTACCGGGGGCCTCTTAACGAGAGCCTCCCCACCCCCTTTGACCCCCAGGAATTCTCCTCAGGCATTTAGTGGGAGGGCATCGAAGGTGCCTCCCCTTCATTTTGCCGTCCCCCCCTTTTCCCAGAATGAAGATGGTCCCAATGATGACAGCCAGCTCATTGGCATCACAGCCAAGAACGTACCTCATGCGGCTCAGAAGGCAGCCGAGAAGCTGGGCGTGGAGGTGGCCGAGCTGCTCCTGAGCAAGGGGGCCAAAAACATCCTGAACATAGCCAGGCAGCTCAACGATGCTCAGCCATGATGCCTCTGACCTCTCCTTCCCAGGCAAGGGTGGGAATCACATGCCTCCTGCCCCTTCTTGACCTTGGACTACAACTCCCATCAGCCTTTCTAGGCAGCAGTTGTGAGGGAGGCTGGGTGTTGCAGCTTAGCAGTGGCTAGGAAAGGACCTGTGATTCTCACCCCGTCCTTGAAAAGGGGCAGTTGGTTTATGATGGCAGTCTGAGCTGCTACGGACTGGCTGATGCTCTTGATTCGTGCTGGGAACAGAAAGATCATCCTCTGTAACAGAGGCTGAAAAAGGTCAAATTAAGTGTCTGGGGGAAAAAAGAACAGTTTTTAAATGCAGGCTGTAAATGGGTATGACAGGGTAGAATTAAGCGTCTAAGCCACGTGGCCTTGTAATTTTTTTGGTCGAAAATGATTAAACAAATTTAAATACAGTAATGGCTGAACCTGTTCATTGGAAGTCCCAAGGAACTCTTCATGAAGAGCGAAGTGGGCCACGTCCTCGCTTCATGAAGGGCAAGAGCCAGAGACCCACTGGGCAGGCTTGGGGAAGTCACACTCTCTCAGCCTCTGAGGGCGGCAGAGGCAAGCCCCCCCCCAACAAATTCTGCCCAGAAGGCCTGACCTTGAAGGCACAGAAGGTGGAAGGAAGCCTGCCTTGAGGAGGCGCCCTCTTGCCCCACAAGAACCGGGGAGGGGGTAGGAAGATGCTGCAGCGCCCCTCCACCCGCCGCGGGAAAAGCTTCACGAACGCGCTTCGCCGGAGCCTGCTGGAGGGCGGCCCCGACCCTGCCACGCCCGGGAAGGCGGGAGCGGCCGCCCCAACGGCCGCTCGAGCGCGAGGCTTCGGCCATCCCCCCGGGGGCGGCGCCGGAGCTCCGGCGCGTCACCAGACCGGGGGGAATCGAGCGGCCGCCCCGCCGCGCCCTGGGAGCGAGGCTCCCCCGTTCGCGACCCCTCGACAGACGACAACACAGCAGCGCGTACAAAACGCCAGCCTTTAATGGGAGCGCCGCGGCCGGGGCTCGGGTGAGGCAGTTCGAGGGAGGCCCCCCGCCTCGGCCGCGAAGGAAACGGCCGCCTTCGCCCTCCCCGGGAGGGAGGGCTCTCCCCTCCGGCGATTGTCCCGGAGCTCCTCCCGCTCCGCTCGCCTCTCCCTGTCCCTGTCCCTCTCCTTCGCCGCCGCCGCCGCCGCCGCGGCTAGTACTCCTGCGAGGCCTGGACGGGCTTCTTCCTGGGCGCCGCGCCGCCCGCGCCCGCGCCCCGGCCTTGCGGGGCAGGAGGGCGGCGGGGATGTTGGGCAGGACGCCGCCCTGGGCGATGGTGACGCGGCCCAGGAGGCGGCTGAGCTCCTCGTCGTTGCGGACGGCCAGCTGGACGTGTCGCGGGACGATGCGGGTCTTGCGGTTGTCGCGCGCCGCGTTGCCCGCCAGCTCCAGGATCTCGGCCGTCAGGTACTCCAGCACCGCCGCCAGGTAGACGGGCGCCCCGGCCCCGACCCGCTCCGCGTAGCGGCCCCGCCGCAGCAGCCGGTGCACGCGGCCCACCGGGAACTGCAGCCCGGCCCGCGACGAGCGCGACTTGGCCCGCGCCCGCGCCTTCCCGCCGCTGCCCACCTTCCCGCGGCCCGACATGGCTCCTCCGCCCGCCGCTGGAACCGCCGCCGAAAGGAACAGACGCCGCAAGAGACGACCGCACCGCCGCGCCCCGGTCCGACCCGCCCGTCGCCGGCGAAAGGAGCGAAGCGGGAAAGTTCGCGCTCCCCGCGCTTTTATAGGGACCGCGCTCTCTCCCCATTGGGCGCCGCTGCCGCCTTCCGCCTTCCGCCATTGGTCCGCCGGCGCTCCAGGAGAGTGCGCTGGTTGGTGCAGCCGCCTCACGATCCTCCCCAGCGATTGGTCGACGCCTGCAGCCACTGGGAAAGCGGCGCGCCAGATTCGAACGGCGAGAGGGAGCGCTCGCGCAGGGAACGGGCGAGAGGCGTTTGGCCGGGCTGGGCGGCGGGCGAGGCCGCTGCCCGGCCGCCCCTTCGAGAAACGGAGCCCGCTCGCGCCTGCCCTCTGTGGTTGCCTTGCAAAGCAAACGCGCTAGAAACGGAGCGTTCCTGTCCAGGTGCCATCACGCCTGAAGATGAAGGCAGCTCCTTATTTGTGGGAACTCAGCGAACGTGTTAAGCAGCGTCTGCAAAGCCTTTTCAAGGGTTCAGAGCACTTCTTTTCCCTCTGCAGTTTTTCAGAGCTTTCAAGGTGACTCCGATTTATGGCGACCACCTTCTAGGATTTCCTTGCCAAGATTTCTTCAGAGGCAGCTTGCTGCCATCGCCTTCCTCTCAAGCCTCACTTTGAGTGTGTGCCCTACCCACTTGGTCACCTGGGGGGCTTCCTTGGCTGAAAGGAATTTGGACCCTGGTGTCCTGGAGGACTCCTAGCCCCACACTCACAACGCAGCGCAGCGCTGCGCTGGCTCCCGTCTCTTGTTGTTTGTTTCCACTGCCTTATTCTAAAATTGAGTAACTTGCTCACTTGGTGGGTTTCTCAGCCTGGTCTCCCAAAGTCCAATCCACATTACTCACACTGACTCTCTCTCCATTAACTACCTGCAACATTGACAAATACTCATAGGAAAGTGTTAGCATGGATGGCAGTCAGTGAAAGGGGCCCAAGACTGCAGATCAAGGGAAAGAGCGGGGCGGGGGCGACACAAGGTGGTGGTAGTTATGCATCTCAGTCAGGTTGGCTGCCATTTATGGTGACACCATGAATGAGAGCAAGCCCCAAGATGCCTTGCCACCCACAGCCCTGCTCAGATCTTGTAAACCCAGGGTAGCCACTGGGCCCTGGATGGACCATCCACCTACAGCCTGGTCTTCGTCCCCTCCTGCTGCCTTCCTTTTTTCCCAGCACCGTTGTTTCTTTCAATGGGTCACATCACATAAGGTACAGACAATAAGCAAAACTCCTCTTTCTAGTAATTAATGGCTTTATTATAGGGTCATCCACTCTGCCCTCACGACTGACTGACAGACAGGAGGCTGCTGGCTGTTCATTCTTCCCCCTTCTCCCTCCCCACACAGCTCGCAGCCCCTGCTCCTCTCCAGCTTCCCTCTCAAAGTGCACTGACTGCTGGGTCTTCTCCCTCCCACTCAGGAGAGGCCTGACCCCCATAGGGGCATCACCAAAAAATGGAGGTAAAAAGAAGCAGCATACAAAAGAATTCTCAGAGGGCCTCCGAGGGGAGTTCAGCAGTAGTACAAAAGTGGTGTGGTGCAGCCGTCTAGAGCAGACCGATCTGAGCGTGATCTTAAGCAGGTTTGCGTGAAACTGAGTCTGAATGAATTTCCAACCCAGTCAGTCGAGGGCGGAGGGTTGCTGCTTTGGCACAGCCATGTTGATCCGTGAGACACAGAAACGATGCTAAATGAAGCGATCCTTCAGAAGAAAGAGTGGTGCAGGAACAATCCTGTCCCCGCACCTCACCACACTTCCCAAGGTGCTAAGGGGCTTGACGCCACCTGATTTTGAAGCAGAGAGGCTTGCAAAAGTCATTACAGCTGCCCTTGAGAGGACGCTGCTGCCTGGCTGCATTCAAGATGGCGGCTGGTGAAATGTAGGAGACTCAAAGGACACGAAAGCACGAGAAACAGGCTCCACTTCTACAGGAAAAGTTCAGTCCTGCTTCCATGCACTTCTCTGCTTCTCTGTAGTTCAGGGCATCAAAATGCTCCACCAGGAAAAGACATTCAAAGTCAAGCCCTCCTCGCCACTCCCTACCATAGCAGGACGCTTCCCCTTCAGCCAGTATTGCAGAGACGCTGCTGAAACAAACAGCAGCTCCTGCAGTACAAGGAGAAGCACCAAGCTATTTGCAAAGAGGCTAAAACCGCCCACCCAGCAAAGATGCCAGGACACCTGTGCCTCCAGAAAGGCCTTTGCAAGAACTTCTTGGGGAAGAGAGAAAGATTGGGAGAGGCTGACTCCCAGAGTTAAGTGCAGTTCAGACGTCATAGAACAGCCGTACCAGTTGGTACCGGACAGAAAAAGCCACAATGCTCCCCACAACCTAAGGAAAGAGAGAAAAAGAAAAGGATCCTTTGTTATCCAACAACACAACTTCCTATCCACCTCAGTTATCAACACCAATTGTGGATCTGACACTTTCTGGGAAGAAAAGTGCCACCTGCCAAAAATGTTTGGGGTGAATTTCTCCAGAGGGGTGCTAAAGCACTTCTTCCTGAAGTGCCTGGACACTCTGAGAAAGGGTCTGGGTTCTCAGCTCAGGACTGGGAGGTGGAAGTGTTCTTCAAAACCTTTGAAGGGAAGTCTCTTCCTGCTTTCTCCCTGAAGGGCAGGGCATCCCCTACCTGCATCAACAACAGCAGGACAGTCAGGTTTCTCTCAGGGGTTGGTCCTATAAGCTTTATCACAAAGTTTATGAGCGTCATATTATTGCATTCCAGGTATTCTCCATTCTTGTCCTCCCCTCGACGGACATCAACCAGGTGGAGCTTCTCAGATACCTGGAAAGAACCACTGGTTACTTTCTGCTTCTGCAGGGTTATGCTAGAGAAGCTCTTAGTTTCTGCTTGATCCTAATCCACTATTCTGCACAAAACCAGACCAGAATGCCCCAACCTTCTCTGCTACTCAAGGAATGCTCAGTACACTTCCCCCACTGCCTGGTTCCAAGGGTCATCCTCCCCCATCCCAGGCCCTACCAAGACACATACTATGTTGATTGTTACTCCAGCATTACCTTGAGAATATGCCTTCCCAAGGGAGAAAGGCTCGTGACCTTGAATCTGGAATAGCTCATCTCTAGTTTTCCTGTGTAAGGGTTGAACCTAATGGCAGAAACAGGCTCCAGTCAGCAAAGAAAAGAACATAATACAAAAACAGCCCACGACAAGGTCATGCCAGCCAACATGCAGTTAAATTAGGAGAATTTGATCAGGGCAGACAATGGCCATTTCTGCACTAGTCTGTTATAGTGCTATTATTCCACTTTCAACATCCTATGGAATTCTGAGATTTGCAGTTCACGGAGGAGCCTTTGAGGATTGCTTCATGGGGGCCTTTGAGGCCCCTCCCTAAACTGCAAACCTCAGGATTCCATAGGATGTTGAAAGTGGAATAACAGCAGTATTACAGGCTGGTGCGGAAATGGCCAATGTATAACTTAGGCAAAGACACCGTTTTCAGGAAGGGCAACCACCCGCTTGGTTGCATGGACTAAGTTGCCTGGTTCTCCAGAGACAGTCTAGAGAACTGGCTTTTACAACAACTGAGATATCTAAGCTATGATGGGAATCTATAACCTTTTCACAGGATCACACTTCCCAACATTTCTAAGTTGCCAGCCAATGTACCCGGCTTTTCAATCTGATTTGAACATGCACTGCAGCTGCCAAGCCATTGTAGGCAAAGCAGGGCAGTGCCCAACAGCCACCTGAGTCATTGTTACCTGGGCAACCGATGGCGTGGGCAAGGGATGATGTGGAAGAGCTGAGGCAACGAGTAGAGAAAGTTGAGCACTTGTGGGATGAAGAAAAGCAGCATGGTTTTGCTGAAATGGCCAAGGATCCCCACCACGGCAAAGGTCATGCCCGCAAAATAGCAGAACGTGTCACCCACAAAGGCCCGGGAGGGGTACCTGTGCCCAGAACACAAAAGAAGAGAGAAGGGCCATCAGAACACAAAGACAGGAGGCTTGGTGGACCAGTTTCCAGCCTTCTAGCTAACTGCTATACTCATAATGCCAAAAAGTACATGACTCAGCATGAGCAACAAAGGGCCAAGGAGGATGGCTTTCAAGACACAGTGTTTGAGGGGAAAGAGATGTATCTTGAATCCCCCCCACCCATTTCATTCAATCTCCTCCTACAACATTTGTTTCTTTCTATAGCAGCTTGTTACTGATGACAGCCTTTCCATCTGGCCTGAATTTAATCCCACCCTCGCCTGGCCAATATCTGATATTAACATTTAGCAGAGAGAGATCTGATACTGGTATTTGGTAGAAAGGGAATCCCGTTCTCAATGTATTTTACACAGAAGCTGAGACACTGCATCATGGAGCGCGGTGTAAAACTTCTGCAGCCAGAACTACACTAAAGTTCCTTTCTCACCTGACTCTCCACGACTCACTGTTTAGCTGCTGCAGCCCACCACTCCAAACCCACACAGTGGCTGGTGGCGAGTGGGGCAGGGGGAAGAAGACCGGCAGAGCTTTTGGCTGAATTCTCACAGCTGGACTGGATGGATGGCATCATCCACAGAGATCTTCCGAAGTCCCCCTCGGTCTCAGCAGATGATCTCATCATTCTTTATGTGACTACGTGCTTCTCCAAATCCCCCTACCACCAGCAGCCATGGAATGGCCCTGGAATGGGGGCTGCAGCAATAAATGGAGAGTCTTGGGTGGAGTGATAAAAGAATTTCAGCCTCCACATTATTTTTTTTTTAAATGAGGCATTCATGGACTTTGCATAAGTCACTAACAGAATGCCATCCTTTAGGATCCTGAAGCCAAATTTATTTTCATTTCCCTTCTCTAAATGATGATCTGGTGGTATTGTGAACCTCCTTTTTGCAAAGTTTTGGCCAAGTTACATTTAGAGGCACAAGAGGTAGGTCTTGGGAAATTCCAGCTTGGAAAAGAACACTCCTGAAATGTACAACTCAGGCCTATGAAACAGACACCACCCCATGGGGTCCCCCCAAAACAGCAGCTGCGTCAAGACACCACCAACTGAAGGCAGCCATCTCCATCCCCAAAGCCCTTCCTTCCACATCTTTGCTTCCAGCATTCCATAGTCCATTCCGTAGTCCACAAAGTCTCTTACCAGTTATGGTATAGCAGCCCCAGTGTGGTAAAGAAAAAGGGAATCATGAAGTAGAGGGAGAAAATATGGTCTTCTCTGTAATCCCCTGTGAGAAAGCAGGAGAAAGGGTCAGCCAGCTGGCACCAACTGCAGGGAGCCATGCAGCACAAGGGCCTTCACTGATCACACCTGCTGCTGCCACCCAACTACACTGCCACATGGGCTATGGAAGCGCCCAGGCTGTCTCACACACCATTTTGTTAGATCCTCTGCCAATCACCCCCCACCCAAAAAAAGGTCCCTGGGACCTCTCCACGCTCCAGTCCCTCCTCCTTACCACTGAGCTCTACAACGTTGAATGTAATAATTGAGGCAGCAATCACCAGTGACTGCCCAGCCTCCAGACCATTAATCCCTGCGAGAATGTTGATGGCATTGGTGCAGAACACGGCCAGCATGCCCATGTACACGTAGTAGAGGACACCTGCAAGGGAGAACCCATCGTTCTCTCAGAGCCCTTCTGAGAACAGCAGCCACGCGACATCCTCCACAGCAAAGAGCACAGAGCTGGAGAGAAGGCAGGAGATGTGGCCATGCAAACTCACATCATCAGCACTGCAGGCAGGAGTGCCAACTAAGGGCTTAGGGCTAGCTGCCACCCAAGGAGGCCAGGACAACTGCTCTCCCAGTGACAGCAGTCAGAGGACTCCCAAATGTACCTGATTCACGGTCTACTTGCTTAATCCTGGCTTAGCCACTCACCCAGGTCCAGGTGCATGCCCAGAAACATCCGGAAGGGCTTGGGGACCACGATGGTGGTGTTGCCGAAGTTGGTGAAGTAGACCATGAGGAGGGGTAAGGAGGCCATGGTGGGCAGAAGCAGCTTGTGGCGCCAGCGCAAGTTGAGCACGTCGTCCGCAAAGCCCAGGAAGATCATGCAGCAGATGGCGAGGAGGGACCCGATGAGCGCCACAAACTGCAAGGCAGAAAACAGGCGTGAGGGCTGCTTCCTTGGGCTTCCACACCCAGCTCAGAGGCCCCAGCTGGGGCTCCAGGCAACACAGGCACTCACCTCATGGTGCGGGAAGGCCTTGCACTGCTCCTCCACAAAGCAGCTCAGAAAGGGCACCGGGATGAAGCAGAAGAGGATGATGAGAAAGACAGCCCCACTGATCACTCCTTGCGACTCTGGGCTGAAGACAGGCAGCAGAAAACAAGAGCTTGCTCACCCCATCAGACTGTTGCTTCTCCTCCACACCAGGATCAGCAGACTGAAGCCCAAAGGGGAATCTTAGAAGCAGAGACTAAACTCTCCATAGTGAGAACATGACAGTGTACAAACAGCTTTTCCCTGATGGGATTCTCCGCCTGCCAGCTCCAGGAGACACAAATCGCATTCATCCTATCATTTCCTAACCAGCACCTGACCACAACCGGGTCTCCTGGTTCCAGACTCCCTCTTCTTAAACTCCTACATTTGGAAGTCTCAGAAGGCTCAAGATACTTTCCCCCTCTCCCATTTTAGATTACAGCATAAAATAAAACGCATCACTCACATGGGCTGCTTAGAAGTTTTGTTCAGGTCGATTCCAAAAAGTTTGGCAGCGATGAAGTGGTCCTTGAAGGCTGGGATAAGCGTCAGAGTTGCAACAAAGCCCACGAGGGAGCCAAAGAAGTTAATGAGCAGCGGGATGACTGGCAACTTCCACATCTCAGAGCCAGCTCTGGGGGCACTCGCGTGCCAAACCAAGGATGGGTTCTGCAGTCGCTGCACTGCTGCCAGCCAAAGTCTATCTGGGATGGCCACAGCAGGGTCCTCCTGATGTTGGCAACACAAGGCTCGTGAGGAAATCTCCAGGCCACGTCCAGCAACAGCAGGATACAGTTCCAGCAACCATGGCGGAGTTTCAGCTGCCTCCGAGCAAGGGGAAAAGACCAAGAGGTGACCACTGACGTCCACGGTGGGGGGTCCGGCGCGCGCGCGCGAGTGTGCGAGAGTCAGTTCTCCGACGCGGGCACGCGCGCCCGGGCCCACGAGGGGAACCCCGCAGCCCGCGGACGCCGTGGCGCTGCCGCTCCGCTGCTCACCACCGCTGGCCACACCGGCCGCGGCTGACGGGCCTGCGGGCAACACCGCCGGAGGGCTCCACAGTCCCTCGCCCCCACCTAGACGCAAGCGCGCTCGAGCGACCCCAGCAGAGGGAAGCCGCGGGGACGAGGCGCTCCGCCCTCCGGCTCGGGCGCCCGCCCGGGCCCGCGGGCCGCCCCGCCCCGCCCGCCCCGGGGCTCCCCCGCAAGCCCGTTTCCTGCGAGGGGGCCCCGGGGGCGGCGCGCCAGAGGGGCTCCCGCTCCCCGGCCCCCCGCCTCCCCTCCCCGCGCTTGCGCTTCCGCGGGTTCCCCGGCGGAGGGCAGGCGGAGGGGCAGGCCCAGCCCCACCGCCGGCCCCGGCCGCCCAAGCGGCCTCCCGCGCCGCGGAAGCTCGGCCGGGCGGAGGCGCTGGGTCCGCTCACCCGCGCGGCAGGCGGCTCCGCAGAGGCGCTCCCGGGGCCCTCCTCCGTCGCCGCGGGAGCCGCAGCCGGCCCCAGCAGACAGGCGCCTTTCCCCGCGCCCTCGCGAGCGCGAACGGCGCTTCCGCCCGGACGCTCTACTCTGCGACACCCCCGCCGCTCAGCAGCGCCCGTCACCCCGGAGCATCATGGGACGCACTCCCCGCCATCGCCATATTTGTCCCTGGCTTCTTCCCCGAGAGCAGTGCCAGATCCCCGTGTTCGAATCGGCCGCCTTCGAAAAGACGACGTGGCCGCGGAATCCTGAGAAGCTTTAACGGAAGCAATTCAATTTAGTAGCAGTTTCAGCCTTTAAATGTTTGGGGCTGCCCATACCAAAGATGGCGCTGACCACTGCTCGCGCAGTATCTGTACACGTCACCTCGCTCTCTATTGGTCGGACGAGGCGCTCCTGCTCTGGGCGGGGCCATTAGAAGGGTCCCTTCCCACGCCGCGGCGGCGGCTCTCCGCAAGGCGAGCGGGGCGGGCGCGCGCCGCGGCCTCCCGGGCGCTGGAAGGCGGAGCCGCGGGCCTCCCCGGCAGCGGCCCGGCTGCAGCGGCCCGGCGGGGGCTTCCGCGCGAGCGCCCACGGGAGGCAGGGCGGAGGGACCTCCTTCCCCTCCGAGTCCGCCAGGGCCGGCGGCGCGCCCCCGAATCCCCGCCCGGGGATCCGGCCTCTGGCACGGCCAGCCGGGTCGGGCGGCGCCTGGGAGTTTGCGCCGGGCCCGCCGCCCCAGGCACGCCTCCCCGGGAGAAAGGCTGCCCGTGGAGCCCCCGGCCCCTCAAGGCGCCCTCCCGGCTAGCGAGCCCCGGGCCCGGCCGGGTTCAGCACCTTGGAGAGGTCCCGCAGGGCTGCCCAGGCTGACGTGGGGCTCCGCTGCCCGGCCGGCGGGTTCGCTCGTGAGGGGCGCAGGGCGGGGCGCTTCTGCGGGTTAAAACCCAGGCCGTTCCGGCACGAGCCTGCGACAGCGCTAGCACTTCACTGGCCGCCTCCCGCCGGCCGGCCCCTCCCTAAACTGCAAACCCCAGGAGCGATAGCGCTGTAACAGTCTAGTGCAGAAAGGGCCCCACTATTCAAGCCTCAGTTGTTATCGGAGTTGTACCAGTGTGGGGCGGGATCAGGGCGAAAGGCAACACAGAAAAGGCCAAGTGTCACCCATTCGCCGCTGCATCTGTTCCATTTCTGTCTCCCCCTGAAATTCTTTCCTCTCACAAGTTACCTTCAGGTCAGAGGCAGAATGTCCTGAGATACCGAAGTGTTCTGACACCGGCTTTTGGCTGTTGCCGTTTCCAGTGCCAGATTTCTCTCCGTTTATTCCTACGGAGGACGCAGAGGGACTCTGCCGGCAGAGGGTCTCACCTGTCACATCAGGAGAGGAGCAAGTAAAGGCGCCCCAAAGTTGGGAAGGACAAAAGGGGGACCTTCGCACTCTGGAGGCGGTTCACAGCCTCGGGACGAGGAAAGCCTGGTGTTAGTTGACCGGAGACGCCCGGGCGGCTGGCCAGCGCTGCGACCGCCGGCCTTTCGCTCGGTTCCGCCGCCTCCTCTTCCTCCTCCACCTGAGCCTTGGGAAGTGAGCAGGCCTCTCCCCCGCGCCGTGAGGACGCCTCGGAATCCAGGGAGGCTCCGGCTCCCCTCCGGCGAGCCAGCCGTCGGAAGGGGGCCGGCCAGCCCAGGGCGCCCGCCTTCGCCCCGCGGGCGGCCGGCTTGTCCCGCTCCTTTCCGCTCCTCGCCTGGTTCTCCAGCCCAGCGCAAGACTGGGGCGATCGAGTGGACCTTCCGATGCGGGCTGCGAGGGGCTTTCCCCGCGCCAGGAGGGCCCGAGCGCCTCCAAGAGGGAGGGGGCCGCGCCCGGCGTCCTTAAGGCGGGCGGGGAGGCGGGGAAGGGGAGGGGAGCGCGGGAGCCCGGCCCCCCGCCACCGGAGCTCCCTCCCCGCGTTCCGCTCCGCTCCGCCCCGCTTCGCTCGCGACGCCCGTCGGGAGGAGAGGAAGGCAGGCGAGCAGGGGCTGTCGCGGAGCTCCGAGCCGGCGCGGAAGGCAGGCAGGAAGAGGCAGGCAGGGAGGAACGGGGGCGAAAGAGAAAAGGGGCCGAGTCGGCGAGCGAGCGAGCGAGCGGGGGGCGGGCGGGCGATCGAGAGGAAGAGAGGCGGAAGGAGAGGGGCGGCCCGGCGGTCCTCGCCTCGCCTGCCGCGGGGAGCGGGCGATGCGTCCTGGCGGCGCCCCGTGAGCCCCCGCCGCGCCATGGAGCCCGAGCCGGAACCGGGCTGGGGCTTGGGGTGGGCGGCGCTGGTGCTGCTCTTCGCCGCCTCGCTCCTCACCGTCTCGGCCTGGCTCCTCCAGTTCGCCCGCGGCCTCTGGCGGGGCCGGGGCCGGGGCCGGGGCCGGGGCCGGGCAGTGGAGGAGGCGCCGCCGCAGTCGCCATCGCCATCGCCGCCGCGGGGCCAAGCCCTGGCCGGCCTCTGGGCGTCCCTCCTGCGGCGCCTGGGCTCCGCCGGCCGGGGCTCCGGGGCCGGCGGCGGCGGGGGCCCCGAGGCGTCTGGGGCCCGCGCCTTCCTGGCCTCGCTCTTCGCCTTCCGCGCCTTCCGCGAGAACTGGCAGCGCGCTTGGCTGCGAGCCCTCAACGACCAGGCCCGGCGCCACGGGGTAAGGCGGGCAGGAGGGACCGGGCGGGGGCGGGGGCGGGAGGGGGCCTTCTGGGTTCGGATCCTGCGCCAGAGGACGGAGGGAGGGTCGGGGTTTCCGCGCTGCTAGCCACCTCCCGCCGTCGGAGGACCGGCCCCGCTTAGCCCGAAGGAGCCCGTCCTTCTGCTCCTCCAAAGTGCTCACCAGGTCGCCCGAGAGCGCGTCCCGGAGCCAGTGGGTGCGTGAGAAGGAGGTTGCCCACCGAAGGAGGCGATGCCGTTGCTATCATCTCCCCCTTCTTACGCCCTCCATCCCAGAAACACTCTGCACATGCTCAGAGGGCCGCCCCCTCACTCTTCCGGACTAGTCCCCGGGGATCGTAAGAACGAGGGGCGGCTCTCCAGCACCACCTCCGTCTCGCTTCCAGGCGCCCCCCGGTTCTTCGGAAGGGGCGCCCCCTGGCTCGGGTCCTCCTGGTCCTGCCGGCGAAGGAAGAGGCTGCTTGGCCGCCAGAGTGGAAGGGCCGCGCTCTTTCTGCGTTCTCTCCCTTGCTGGACAGCTGAGGGTGGGAAGGTTTCATTTTGGCACTACAGCTCCCAGAATGCCCCACCAGGACTCGACCATCTGGGAACTGCAGTCCAAAACGTAAGACTTCCAAGCTGTTGGGCTGGTCGGCTCCCATATTCCAGTGCTCCCCTCAACCTCTTTCCCAATATCTGCTCCCTCCCCCGGTAAGGAAAAGTGGTGGAAGAAAGTTTTGGTTTCTAGGTGGAGGCCCCTTTCCCCACAAGTGTGTGTGCAGGTGGGAAGGTCACCCAGGCCACATAAGGACGCAGGTGGGTTGGTACCAGGCTGGGCTATCAAGGATTTGGTTGGTGCACTTGCTCCCCCGGGACCCCTCTCTGCCAAAGGACACTTGATGTTCCTGTTGCTACCACAGCCATAGCTGGCATCTATGGCTCAGTCCAACCTAGAGTAGACCCATTCAGTCAACTGTTGAATGGTGAGCCAACATGTGGATAAATCTAATGGCTTCTATGGGTCCCCTGAAGTTTGGACTAAAAAGGAATTGAGGTCTTTGTGGGTCCCTTTGAGTGACTGAGGAAAAACGGATCGGGCTGGGAGTCTCACTGCAGTTTCAGGGTGGACACCAGGGCCCAGAGATTTCCGTGCTGCTGCTTCCTGTGTTTTGTGTCTTTATTTTGTATTCTGTGCTAAAAGGGGCCCCTGCTTGGGAACTGCTGCAGGGCCCCAACCACCTTTATCCAGTCTTAGGGGTGGAGAGTGGGCTGGGTGCTACTCCCTGGGGGGGTACAGGGGCTGCAGATCAAGGTCTCTGGCTCTCTGGAAATCCGGCTCAATCTGGCGGGTGTTCTAGCTGCGGACTCCGTCCAGTCCTCCTGCGCTGTGTTTGTGTCAACATGGTAAATGCACCTTTTATTACATCAGGCAAGGGTTGCCCTGTTTCCCTCTGAGGGCAAAAGGCTGCCTTGCTGTTGCTGTTGTCACTGCTGTTGTTGTGTGCCTTCAAGTCATTTCTGACTTCTGGAAACCCTAAGGTGAAGCTATCATGGATTTTTCTTGGCAAGGTTTGCTCAGAATGGGAGTGTTGCCTTCGCCTTCCTCTGAGGCTGAGAGAGTGTGACCTGCCCAAGATCACCTGTGGGTTTCCATGACCAAGTGCAGATTTGAATCCATGTCTCCAGAGTCCTACTCCAGTGCTCCAACCACTACAGCCCACACACACAAACAAAAGACATTTAAAGGAGCACAGCTGCGCAGAGCTTCTCTTGTGGAAAGAACGGGTCCTTCCCAGCCAGTTCCTCCCAAAAGACCCTCAACCCCCCCCCCGTCGCTGTTTCCAGCCATCCCATCCAGGGAGGGACCTGCCCAGGTGCTGCTCCAACCTCCTGCTCCTCCTGTGGGGAGGCTGCTCTGTATGAGTAGGTGACCTGGCTGGCCCCTCCCTGGGCAAACAGAAGCCACCCCCTCCTTTGTTTGGTGATACCAAGGCAAGGAGTGCCTCTGCCCTGGTGTTTGTGCACTGAAAGCACCTCGCAGGGCAGCCCTTGCCAGGGAGGAGGCCTCACTCTTTTTCCTTCCTTTGCTCCAAAGCGGTCCTCTTTCAAACAGGCCCCAAAATTTGTTTGCTTCTCTCTCTTGTTCTGCTTCTTTGTCACCCTTTCCTGGCTGAAAGGATCACACAGTGGGAGACGCCATTCAACCAAGGTACCCCCTGGGAGCGGAATATCCACTCTGTGTTTAAACACTTCCAAAGAAGGAGAGCCTCCTCCCCAAACCAGTCATTTCTGCTGTCAAACAGCCCTCACCACTAAGAAGTTCTTCCTAGCATTTAGGTGGAGTCACCTTTCTTGATCTCTCAGTACTGTCCCAATGGGCTCCTCTTCTCCTCTTTCACTGACCAAACATCAGGGTAGAGAGCAAGCCAGCAGAGATGCATCATGGGAGCTGTGGTGCCTGCACGTTTAAAGGGCCATGCTTGCTGTAAGACCTCCAGAGAGATTGAGAATGACAGGGAGACCCCCTTCCCCTCTGGGCAGCTGTTCAATCATTCGACAGCTCTTGCCAGGTTTTCTTCTTTCCCTGTGAGCTTTGTTTTCTTTGACACTCTTTGCTGTCTTCCTCCCCGAACCCACTTCAGCTCATCTGCATCCTCCTTTAAGGACACACTGGCATCACCTGTCATGAGTGCAGGTCTCTTTTTGCTACCTGCCCTGCACAGATAGGCTGGGGACCTGTGACTGCCCTCCAGAGCTGTGTGTCTGTGTTAACTTTGAAGCACTCTTCTGAGTGGGGTGATTCCTGGGTGAGGCTGCTTCTTTCTTTCCTTGCAAGAGGGCAGAGGACAAAGGGAGGAGGTGGCGAGAGCTGCCCTCTGGGAGTGGGGGAGGGAAGGAGTTCCCACTCTACCTGGATTTGAAATCACAGCCAGTGTGGAAGAGCAAGAGCAGCCAGCCAGGCTGACCTTTGTAACTCCAGGGTGGAAACTTCGCCACGCTTGCAAGCTGTCACCTGATCAGTCTGAGAACAGGGCAAGAGCCTGTCCAGGCCTTTACATACCAGCCGTCCAGTCTCCGTTTGGGCCCCTGAATGTGTCGGAGCCCTGTTCCATTAGGGGAGGGCGTGGAGGAAAGTGCAACCCTCTTGGTGATGTTAAATTGCTGCTCTGATGAGATGGTGAGGAATGCTGGGTGTGGCAGTCCAACAAAATCTGGATAGTTGTACAATTAGGAGCATGTAGCTGTAGAATGGTGGGGTTCATTTGGCCCTCCAGGCCATGTTGAACTGCAGCTCCCAGCATTCCTTCTCCCTTTTCCCTGTGTTGGCTCATGGGGCTGATAGGCGTTGCAGCCCAGCAACCTGTGGTCCCCTGCAGTAGTGCCAGGGGAGAAGTCCAGCACGAGGCCAGCCCAGCCTGTTCCTGCCTGCTGGCCTGCTCCTCTCTTTTGAGAGAGGTGGAGACTGGGCTGGCTGCCTTCCCCGGCTGATCAGGTACAAGGCCTCCCACTCTTTCAAGGCAGGTGGAGGCACTCCTGGCTCTGGATGTTGCTTCCAGAGGCTGAATTGTTCCACTCGTGGCCTCCTAAGGAGGCTGTGCTTAAAGAAAAAGAAAAAAAATATGTATTTTAAAGGGATGATGCAAGGGCATGGGCGCGAAAGCGAGGATGGTGGTGGTGCTGCTCCCCTCTCTGGTCTCGCCTGGCAGCAAAGGGACAATTGGTGCCTTGGATCCAGAGGGCAGCGGCCCCTCGCAGTGCTCATTGTGGCCATCCCACTGCTGCAGGCTCCACCCCACGGGAGAAGGCCCAGGGCCTGAGCGCTCTCCAAGGGCTGGGTTTTGGTGTTTGTGGCTGGAAACTTTCCTTTGGCACTTGATTTGTTGGGGGCTTTTTATTTGACTGCAGGTGTTCTTGCCTACCTTTGCTCTCTGGCAAGTTTAAACATCATCATCCTCCCAAAAATAATCCCAATCCAATCCTTTCCATTACCAAAGTGAAGCAGAAAACAGAAGCTGCAATTTGTGCTATGGCTGGTGCGTTGATGGTTTCTTGTCACGGCCAGCATCCATCCGAGCTGCCTCCCTAGTAAGAAGCTTTTGCTGCCCCCACCCCTAATCCAACAGGACCGTGGGGACTGCAATGATCTTTCATCTGAGGACCAGGAAGGGGCTTAAGGTCAGATCCTTCTCTCCTCAGCTAGGGATGAAACTTGCTTCTCTCCCTCTGAAAGCCCAGGAGGACGCTGGGATGTTTTTTGAAAAATTTTTTGGAAGCAACTGATCTCAGCTCCCCTCTGGACAGGAGGTTATTTTTAGCGCCTTCTGATGTCATAGTTTTCCCTTTTAGCAATTTGAATTGTGGAGAAGCCTGCCTTCTAAGACCCAAAAAACTGAGATATGAATGTGAGGGAGATAGGGACGAACACTTGTCTGGCTTCGTGACAGGGGGGTCCTGGAAGAGAGCAGTGCCTTCACAAGCTCAGGGGACAAAGGTGCGTGTGTGGTGGGGAGACCCCCTCTCCTTCCTTCACCACCCACCTTTGGCATTTCTGTGCCCTATTTTATGGCTTAATAAATGATGCCTTTCCCTTGTCCATTTCCCCCTCCTCCTCCTCTTCTCCAAGGGCCACTGGTGGTCCTTTTTGAGGCCAAACTCTGGTTTAGGGCAGAGGTCATGGGGGCATCCTCTTATCTAGGGATCTTTTCCAAAAGGCAGCCTGATCAATTTTCTCTAGTTTTCTCCCCATCTCCAGATTGTAACGGTTTGAGCATTACTGCTGTCCAAGCAGGACAGAACTTCCTTCAGGGACGTCTATACTGGCAGTTTTGTATCCTCTGATCATCCGTGGCAGGCGACATATATTGCATATGTTTTTAACTATTCTGGAAGCTGTCTTGGCTTCCACTCTGGGAGAAAGGTGGCATAAAAATACAATAAATCAAATGATAACTAATCCCCCCACCTTCAGGATGCAGGCATGCAGAAAACTACATTGCTAAATTTGGAAACACTTATGGTAGGGAAACCTAACCCCTAGGCTTTGGCTTGTTTTCTGGTTAGGAGTATGCTTTCTGCCCTTTTCTGAATATTCTTGGTTGGTGTTTCAGTTAATGTTTCTACATTTCCTACTGTTTCAATCCAAGATTGAGCATTTGCACCCTCATTATTTGTCATAATTTCAGTTCTTAGTTTTCTTGTCTTTAAGCTGCCAGTCAGAAGCAAAATATATGTTCTACATATGCTGTGCATTGTATATTTCATTTTCTGCCTGCCTTCTACTTTGAGTTCTCAGGCTTTTTCAAACTATTCCCCTTGCCCTTTTCTTGCTTGCTTTCATTCTTTCTGTGCTGAATATTCCACCCTTCTTCACAAAGAGTCCGGGGGGGGTGGCGTAAGAGATGGTCCAGCACAAAGCCCAGTGAAAAGCCCCAGTGCTGATCCCACCGAACATCCGCTGTGCTTGTGCAGGGGATTCTGGTTTGGCCTCCTCCCTTGTGGTTGGAGGCAGCCAGTCTCAAGGACGCTTTCCAGGTTCCTATGGGAGCAGCTGGAGCTGAAGTGGCTGAGCACCAGCGTCACTTGCTGAAGGCCCTGGGTTCCTGGCATCTCCAGTTCAAGAGCACAGGAGATGGCCAGTGGCGGGTGTGGGTAAATGGTGCTGGGCCAGAGGATTCAGCTGCTTTCCCAAAGTGGCCATTCTGGTGCTTGGCTGGGCAAACCTGTTTTGCTCCAGGCTGGACTCAGCAGCAACCTCTCAATTTTGAACCGGAGGCTGACAGCAGCAAAGGGAGGGGGTGCTTTTCTCCCAGGAAATGGGGAGCCACCTAGCAGAGCCCTCTTTCTCCACTCAGAGGGATAGGTTGAGGAGTGGGTTGCAAGGAGAGCCTTGGGCTCTCCTGGCTGTTTGTGGAGCACAGGGGCCCCCCACCCTCCGTCTCCAGCTTTGCCTTGCTGCAGGCTTCACTCCTGCTGGGCTGTGCCATTGAATTTTCTTCCAAGCAGGCAGCTCCTGCAGGGCTGTTTCGAGAGGACTCTGGGATCAGTGCTCTCTGTTTTGCTTTTTGGAAGAGGTGGCAATTTCTTTCTCATTGGCCTCTTGGATGGGGTGAGAATGTGCCTCCTGCAGCCACGAATGTTGCTGGGCTGCAAATCCCAATTCCTCAGCAGCTCCCAGCAGAAGGAGAGCCCTCTGAGAGGGCAGCAGCAGTATCCCAGCAGCTAGCCAACCCTGCCTGCCCTTGCTTGGAGCCTCCCAGCGTGGCTGGTGGTGGATTGCAGGGAGGTCCTGAGCAGGGCAGAGGTGGCTGCCTTCAGCTGCCTTTCAGCCGCCTCTTCCCACCACTGCCACGTGCAAGGTGGCATTCCAGCCACGGGCTCCCATGGCAACCCTGCCTTTGCTGAACTGGCCTGCCTGCCTGGACCAGCCTACGGATCGGAGAGCTGAACAGATCTGGGAGGAGGGCTGTTTCTTGAGGAGTGGTTCCGCGCCCAGCGGAGAACAGCAAACAGCGCTGGTCAAATGGGAAGGGGGGCAACCCAGAAGGAGCTCTCCCTGCTGTCTGCCGAACACAAGGCTGTCTCCTTCCGCCTCTGCCTTTTACTTGCAGCTGAGATCTCTCCTGCTGGGCTGTTCAGTTAGTCCTTCTTCCAAGCAGGCAGCTCCTGCAGGGCAGCTCCTGCAGAACTCCAGGATCAGGGCTCACCATTCCCAAGGACGGGGAGGGGGGTGTTGCTGCTTAACTAGAAATTCAACAGGTGAAGATCTCTTCATCACTTACCTCAGGAATAGGAAATGGCATGGCCCTCCAGTTTATGGTTAGACTGTAAGTCTCAGCAGTTCCTTAAGCCAGCCAAGGTGAGGAATGCTAGGAGTTGCAACCCACAGCTGGAAGGCTGCACCTTTCTTGGTCCTAAGTTACATCCATGCTCAGAGAAGCTTCATCTGTTGAATTCCCCTCTACCGTGAGGCTATTCACTGGCACACCAACTGAGCTGGAGGAGGTGGGGGTGACCCCTGTGCCTCACCATGTTGGCATTGCATTGTTGGGAGCCCCCAGTTTGACCCTCCCCTTTTCCATAAATCATAAATCCACTGGGGGTGGGGTGGGGGGAGGAATTAAACAAGTCTCTCACTTCCCTCTCCCTCCCTCCATTCTGCATATGGGGGGAAATAATAGTGGTCTACTTGCCAGGGTTGTTGTAAGTGTTATTTGCCAACAAGTGAACTTCAGCTATAAATGCAAGCTATAAATGCAAGACCCCCAAGAGCACCCCCCCCCAGTTCAACCACAGCCCTGCGGGGCAGCCTCTCTCTTTCTTGTTTCCTCCCACATCAATGAGCATTATTTCCTTTTCCAGTGAGGCAGGTCTTCTCATGATACGTCCACAGTGCAGCAGCCTCACTTGGGGCATCTTTGTTTTTGGGGGGAGTTCAGCCTTGATTTGCTCTAGGATCCGTTCATTTGCCTCTTAGCAGTCCAGGGTATCTGTAAGTTTGTAAGGGCTACAAAGAGATAAAGGGACCCTTCTCTATCAGCCTGGGGCCTGGGACCTTAACTCTGATGTGGGTGGCACACCTGGAGCACCCACGACCAAGTTAGAGCCCATGGAGCACTTTCAGCACTTGGAGGCCAGAGACACATGGGTATCATTGTTGTTGTTAGGTGGTGGGGTCAGGTGGGTTTCTCAGCACCCTCCCCCCCCGGGGTGGATTGGGGAGTTCTGGCTGATGGGGTTCCTATTCTGTGAGGCGGGGTAAGGATCGGAAGCAGGAGCTGCGTTGCTGGATGGAGAGCGTGGGAATGTTGCCTTTTAGATGCCGTGCTAACCAGGGGAGCATGAGAATTACAGTCCAAAAAAAAAAGTAACTTTGCCAGGCTCTGGTCAGGTCTGTGGTTTTAAACTAGGACAGAGAATTGGTTTATTTAGGTGCTTGCAGGGCTGGGGTGCAAACTGAGCAGCCTTGCTGCAGACGTTGTGCCACTGCAGTCCCCATCAGCCCCCTAAGGCAGCCTAGCCAATGCTGAGGCATGCTGGGAGTTGCGGTCCAACAACATCTGGAAGGGACTACACAATGCCCACTCCTTTAGGGGATCTCCAGCTGCCCTCATCAGTTCCCTGGGCTGTGGGGTGGGGTGGGGTGGGACAACCCTGCCGTGACTCTCTCAGGCACCTGCCTCTTGGTCGCAGAGCATTGGGTGCCCTTGAGGTTTCTTGTCGGGGCATTGCTAATGATGCTCTCTCCCTCTCCCCCTCCCTTTTTACCCAGAGTTCCATCCAGATTACCTTTGAGGAGAGCCCCCAGCAACTTCCCGCTGTAACCATAAGCCAGGTGACCTGCGCAGACCGGTCTGACCGCAGCATGGTGAGTGGCCACTCCTTGGCTCTTCTGTGGCCGGAGGGGCAGCATCCTGCCCTCTTTCCCGAAGTGCTTCTATACCATTCATCAGGGTCAAGGGCCACCACAGAATGGTCTCCAGTTTAAATAGATACATGCAGAGAAGACTAAAACCATATAATACAACATTTTACAGAAGAACAGCAGCAACTAAAACAAAATAATTCAAGCCAACAGTTCGATTCAAATGGGGTTGGAACAGCCCAGTTCTCAAGTTTTGTTTAGAGTCCAGCAGGGAAGGAGTTGGGTGGCTGTCCCAGAGGTATGAGAATCCCACAGAGAGGGGCGGAGAGGGCCAACCAGACAAGCTGATTGGACTGCGCTGCCGGGCTTTTCCATCAAGGCTTGGAATTGGCCCCCTTTGTGACTTGGCCCCCAGAAGTGGGCTTGTGAGGAGGGCTTGCTAGGGAGGGCCAGGTGCGCCTTCTCCTTCCGCAGCACCCCTGAAGTCTGCGGTGGCTTTGAGCAACGTCCGCAGTTGGGTCTGTCCTGCTTTGGTTGCCCTGGAAAGACTTCCTTGGTGGCCTCAGTAGCCTTGTTGGCTTTCTGGGAGAAGCCCTCAATCTCCCCCAAGTCTGGCCTTCCGGCATGAAGACTTCTGGCCTAAAATTCCAGAAACGATGGTGGGTGTAGAGCAAGAGTTTGGAAAAGATTGAATGCCATACCCATCTCCAAAATTTGAACTCGCAGGCGCCTTTCCCCTAATGCCAGCCTGTGAGGGTGGGCCAACGGGAAGGCACTCTGCATGCGTCCAGAAGAGCCAGCCCTCTCCACTTTGTCCAGCCTTCCAAGACCTCACTGGCCTGGCTTGGAGGGGAGGTCCCTGGGGTTCTGTCTGCTCAGCTGAAGCCTGGCATGTTGGCATGAGTCAGCAGGAAGAAGCTCTGGCAGTGCCTAACGATCAGAGGGGAAGCAGGAGAAGCAACAGAGAAGCAAAGATTTCATGGTGTGTGGTGAGAAAGCCAGTGGGAGCAGAGCCCACGGGGTGCCTGCCGGCTAATCAAAGATGTGGCGCATTGACATTGTTATTGCTGTGGCCACACTGGGCTGGATTAAGGCAGGGGGCCCTCAGTGGAGAAGAATAGCTGTAGCAGCAGCAGCAAGTGCAGGGGACAGGAAGTTAAAGCCGTAACATGGGAAAGCCCGGGGCCTGGACTCTGAGCAGGAAACAGAAGGAGAACCACCCCGAGAGTGTCAGCAGATACAAAAAGTGCATTTGCTGCAGACTGTGGAAACTTTTTGCATGGGGCAAACAGGGAGCTATGAACTCATGGGGCATCCTTCCAAAGCTGTGCATTGTAGCAAAGTGTTTGCACCGATACAGGGAAGTAAAAAAGTGGGGAGAGGGAAGGAGTTATGAGCATGGAGAGTTATGAGTCATTAGGGCAGTTTGGTCCAAAGATAACATGGAGCCAAAGGAAGGGTTATGACAGAGATGGACGAATGCATGTTCTTCAACAGTAAACCTTTACAAATAGCTACAGGAAGAGTGTTTAAATTGTGACCTTTGAGGGTGGGGGGGGAGTGTGAGAGGGAGAAAGAAAGAGAGAAAACCGTTTCCCCTGCAAAATTGTAGAAGCGGCAGGGAACATGCCAAAGTCTTCTCGTGCAGTGCTTTTATGAGCTGTCTAATGTGGCAAATTGACAAATTTCCCCCACCCCCAGTGTCTCAGGGACTGGTACCATACCTGTGCCGTATTTTTGTTGTATCTGCATTGTTTTCTGGAAACTGGGAGCGGGCTGACATTCTGCAGAGCACCATTGGGGGGCATCTGTGCTGTTTTGCTCCTGCAGATGAAAGCTGGTGGAAAGGAGTGGAGCGTCTGCCTTGTTGGCTCCACTTTGGCCCAAAAAGGAGGAGGACGCTGATGAGGAGAAGACCCTTCCCTCCAGCACCCTGCAACCTGTCTCTTTCCCGTTCTCTGTCGCTGCCTGCGGCTGTTTGCGCACCTTCGGGGTGGCCCCCCGGGGGTCCTGTAACTCTCTCTCCCCCTCCCCCTCCCCCTCCCCTCCCCCCTTCCAGGTGTTGCACTGCCACCTCTCAGCTGACGCCGTGCAGTTCCCCGTCTCGGTCACTCAGCAGAGTCCGGCTGCCGTTTCCATGGATACTTACCAGGTCACGCTGGCTGTGCTACAGGCCCAGGTAACGGAGGACGGGGAGGTTTATGCAGCTGGACATTCTCCCTCCCTCCCGCCGTCCTGCCCCCAGCCCCGTTTCCACAGAGTTGTCCTGGGATTTCTAAGATTCAGAAGATGCTGGTGAGCACAGTGTCCATTTTGGGACCTGCCCTCTGCAGGCGGCGTGCCTCTGGCTATGTCGGTCCCGTGCCTTTCTTTGTGCCTTAATGCACTTTGATTGGATTATTTTAGCCAGCTGTGGCCGGCCTGTGGTTCAGTACATGAGGGTGGGGGAGAATGAGCCTTGTGATTCCAGCTGATGCTGATGCTCTTCCTTTTTTGATCTTCATTTTTTCCCCTGAGCCAGCTGGAGATCCGTCTGGAGGAAGTCCGGGACGAGGGGCTGCTGGTCTCCTGGGCGTTCAAAGACAGGCCGGACTTGAACCTGTCAGTGGTCTCGAGGCCCCAGCTGCATGAAGTGAGCAAGGAGGAACAGGGGAATCTGGCAGGTCGCTCTTGCCAGCTGTGGGTGCTGGGGAGAGGAGATGAGGATGATAATGATGACGGATTTATTTGTTTGTATCCTGCCTTTCTCCCAATAGTGGGACTTGTAGCAGATGACAATGTATTTAAAAGCAGATTTAAAAACTATTCACAAACTTCAATAGAAGTATAAATGAGGCAAGGAGGGGCTGTTCCTCAGAAAGACACACTCTCTGGGGCATCTGGCACGTGTCTGGGGCTCACTGAACATTTGGTAGAAGCAGTGGAAAACCTACTCATTTCCACGGGTGTGGCAGTGGCTAGAGAGCCTTCTAACCTGCTACTGAGCATTCCCCTGTCCTGCCCGCTGGTCCTCTCCTGGGAGGCAAGACATCCCCCCCACCCTTTTGGCTTGCTTGTGATGCTGGTGATGCCCCGTGCAGGAAAACGATGGGAAAGTGGACCAGTGCACCATAAAGGACCTGATTGAAGACTCGGTGGTCAGCACCCAGCCGGCCATGATGGTGAATCTCAAGGCCTGCATCACTGGTGGCAATCTGGTGAGGAGAACACACGTGTGGGTTGGGGCCCACCAGCAGGGAATGGGGTGTGATTGTTGGTGGTTCACAGAGAGTGGAGGCACTCAAGGGGTGGGATTGGCTAGGGCTGGAAAGGAACCTGCCCCTCTGTTTCCGAGGGACATCACCTCCCTCTGTGGCCCAATTATGGAGCCTGTATGTGGCCCAGAGATGGGTTGGGGGGGTGTTGTTTGCATGTGAACACGTGTATGTGTCTATCGTTATTGCAATATCTATGCGACGTCCCTCTTTAGCATCCAGGAAGGCTCGTATCAGGAGAGATGGTCCTTCAGATAGTCTGGACCTGAGTCATTTAAGCTTCCAGTTTCACCTGTGGGATGAGAATGCATGTGACTGCACGTACACGCATGTGTGTGGCCCCCTGCTTACTCACTGGCCTTCCTGCCACGTATTTTTCCTCCACAGTCATCCTGTAACAAGCTCTCCCCAGGGTCTCCGTCTGTCCCGGCAGCTCCCACGGTGCCCAAACTGCTCCTCCAGCATCTCCGAGGGCTCCACTTGGGATCCGAAGAGACTCCAGGTCTGATTGGTGGGAGAGAAAGGGGGTGGGAAGGGCAGGGAGGCTGCCTGGTCAGTTTCCCTGGGGCGGGGGCGCCCAATTCCCTCCTCACGGCCTGGTCTTCAGGTTGCCTCCCACACCCAAACCGTGGCAGGGTTGGGGTTTCTTCCCCTCCGATTCAGGGTGGGAAGATCCAGCCTGGCTTTCAATGCCCCTCTTTGCCAATCAAAGCTCTTCTGTCTTGTGCTGGGCTAACAGGGACCCTCTCCAGGCCAGGAAGTGGGAATCCTGGGCCCTCCAGGTGTTGCTGTTGTTTAATTATGCTGAGTTATCACAAAATAGCATAGCGACGTAAGCACTTTTTTACAGAACAAGTAAGAAACACAACTGGCCTTACATATTATTTCTGGAAAAAAAAATAGATTCCTAGTCCTTTTGTTGGTTCTCAGGTTCAGAGCATGAGGTAATGGCAGTCACTTAACGAATGCGTAGCTCATCACCATTCAGCTAAAGCATCTCTCCATAGGTCCAGGTGTGATCTTAGGAGTGAGGTAAAATCCCTCCTGTCACTGATGAAATTAATAAAAGGAAATGAGATTGTAGAGAACATTAATTCTCGCTGATAATTTCTGGTGTCTTGTATGGCAGAAGTGTGCTTTTCCCTTAAGTCCTGTGTCCCAAATTCTTTTATGCCAGGCTTCAATCAAAAAGTGCTTCAGTTTTTTCACCTTCTGAGTTATTAACCAATCTTTCAGCAGAACCAAAAATGTAATCAGTTCTTTATGGTTTAATGCCTCACTGTTATCATGAAAGATTAGCCCTGTTTTTTGGATCCACTGGAAGTGCTTGTTTTGTAATTTGGCTTAAAATTAGGAAATTAGAAATGCCTTTTTCCAGGAGACTATCCTTATTGCTTGAAGCTGACTTAGAGGAAAGGCAGAAAGGCCTGCGGAGCTTCTGCTGTAGGCTTAGTAGCAGCAGCAGCCATCATCTGCACAGAGCCAAGCTAACCCAGTTCTGCTCTGTGCCCCTTCTCAGGAAGCTGGCAGCTGTGTTGCGTGGCAGAGCTGGACAGCCCCCGGCAGCAGAAGAGGACGAAGCCCGTGCTGGCCGGTGGCTCGGGCCCTGCAGCCGAGGTGGAGTGGCCGGACAAGCTGGTTCTGTAAGGGGCTGCTGGTTTTGCATCTTTGGGCCGAGCAGGGATGGCGTGACCGAGGCAGTGGGGAGGGAAGGAGAAAGACAGAGCTGCTGAAGGCTTTTAGGCAAAGGCAGCACCCTCCCTGATTTGCATTCATCGATGCAAATGAATATCCTTGGCTAGGCAGAAGAGAACCCCACACGTGTCTTGTTCTGTCCTTAAAATCCAGAGAGGCTTGAGCCTCTCCCTGAAATATTTCCATCTGTTGGGCACAGAACGGAGCTTCTCCCTGCCACTCACCTGCACAGGTGCTCCTGGCTACCGAGGGACACCGGGAGCTGCCCTGACCTCAAGTCAGACTCCCGTCTAGCCTAGCACTGTCAGTTCAGATGGACTGCAGTGCCTCACCAACAGGGCTTTGGGCAGCGTTCCTTCTAAGCCTGACGTCGTCTTCCCTGCCAGTGGCCTCCCATCCAAGTTATGTCCTAGCCCTGACCCTGCTTACATCCTGAAGTCTGACAAGATCAGACCTGTTCAGGGCAGGATGGTGGCGATGAGACGAATGGAGATCACAAAAGGTCTCCCTCTCATTTGGTGGAGGACTGAACGCTGCTTTATAACTGAGTCCAGAGCCCTGGAGGTCAGTCTCTCTGGCAGCTCTGACCAGCAGCCACAGCCGTCCCCCAGGGCTCAGGCCAAGGTCCTTTCCTTGCTCCACCTGGAGACCCTTGGGGGCCTTGGCAACCCCCAGCCTTGGCAATAGCAAAGAGCCCTGCAGATGCGGTGCCTGTTTTATGGATCAGGTGGTGGGAGGAAGAGCTGTCTGGTGAACGTCAGAGGCGTCCCTGATTTTCTCCTTCTGCCTCAACAGGGATCTTGGGCCACAGAGCAAAGAGCTGAAGCTCAGTGTCCTCAAAAGCAGCAGCAGCGGTGGTGGCCCTGGGGAAGGTAAGGGGGTCCCTGGCCAGTCATGGGCCCACTTGCCCCTGGGCAGCAGGTGGGTGACCGTGCTGAGTTAGGCATTGGGGGCAGGTAACTCCACATGAGACTAGCACTCTCTGCAGCAACTTGCCTTCGTGCCCAGATCTGGGGGCTTTGCAGCTTCTTTCATGGTGAACCTCTAAGCCAGTGAAGTGTTGGGGTTGCTGTGGGGTGGGATGTGTCTGTCAACCTGCCAGACTATGGGGGGGGGCACCTCGGTCAGCCTGGCTTGTTCTCTGTAGGCAGCAGAGTGTCCTTGGAATGGGCACGGGGGGTGTCATTTTGCAATTTCATTTTGCAGTCTCCCTGTTGAGGACTCTCTCAGTCTGTCTGTCTGTCTCTCTCTCTTGTTCTCTCTCTCCCTCTCTCTCTCTCTCTTTCTCTTTCTCTTTTTGCAGCAGAAGTGCTGATAGGATTTGCTTCTGTTCTACTGAACTCCCCCTCCAAAGGCCCCAGAGGACAGCAGGTCTACTCTCTCAAACCCAGCCCTCTCCAGAAACTGCCCCCAGCTGCTGCTGTCGCGGTGGAGGTAAGGCGACACAAAGCCACAGACAACGAAAGAGTCCCAAACTTCAAAATTAAAACTTCCAAAGGAGAAGAATCTCCATTGTCATTCTACTGGGCTGGACTTGGCTGCACTGATTCCTCTTTCCCCTTTTTTAAAAGCCAAGATTTCAGGGCTTTTAAAAACCAGATATTGGAAATGTACGAATTCCCCCACAATTTGAAAAAAAAAAATCCACAAAGACACAGCCTGCCTTGCTTACACCTCCCTGTATCTCTGGCAGTTTCTCCACAAGAATCAGTAGTTCGTTATCTCTTAAGCAGCAGCAGTTGGTTTATCGCTTTGCCTTCCTTGGTTAACTGCCAGTAGCAAAAAAGAGAATTGAGATATATAAAAAGTTATTATAAAAATACGCTTAAACAATAGCCAGAACTAAAACCTTTAAAGCAAATCCTTTAAAAGACAAAAGATAAGAATCAGCAGGAGACTCCATAAACAGCACACTGTTAGAACCCCCTGCAGTCAATTCCTAAAAGACCTGTCAGGACTGAAAATTTCTGTTTCTGATGGAACGACAGTGGGGAGGGAGGTGCCATCCCAGCCTCTCCGGGGACTGAGGGCAGCCACCCAGAAGGCCCTCTCCTGCTTTCCTACCAAACGAGCCTGAGAAGATGGTGGAACTGAGAGGGGTGCCCCCCTGAACGTCTTAGAGCTTGATCAGGCTCAGCTTGGGAGACACGGTCCCTCAGTGGGCCTGGAGCCACGCTGCATAGGCCTCTCTGGGTCATCACCAGCACTTGGAGACACAGCAGCAGCCAGTAATCCTGTTGCCACAAGGGAGTTGGGTGCACCCTGCCTCCAGCCGCAGTTGACAATCTGGCTGCAGCTCTTTGGACCAACTAAGTTCCTGAATGCTTTTCTGAAGCAGCTCCACATAGAGCACATTATAGTAATCCAAACAGGATGTAACCAAGGTGTGTGTCCCCATAGCCAGTTCTGGCATCCCAGGGAAGAGGCGCAGTTAGTTCCCCGCAGTCACTCACCCCCGAACATCAGCTGGAGCAGACTGAAGGCCAGTGCAGCTGTAGGTGGGTCAGCCGAGCAGTTCTGGGGTCGCTGGTAAGAAGGTCACCTGCCATGAATGCCCATCTGCTTGCAGTTGCCTCTCTCCATCTATCTGAGTGGTTTTTGTCTGGCCCTCTTGGCAGCTGCTCTATCAGGAGCTCCCAGAGGCTCAACCAGCATCTTCAGTGCGCGCCAGCATCACTCCCACCAAAAAGATAGAGATGGACCGCACCATCATGCCTGACGGGACCATTGTCACCACAGTCACAACCATCCAGTCCAGGCCCAAGGTGGACTGCAAGCTCGGTAAGCCAACCTGCCTTTGGGTGGCCCAGGAGGGCACAGGAGACATGTGCGTCCATGCACCCACTGACCTTGCACTCCTTCTCCTGGACTCTAGATTCACCCTCGAGGTCTCCATCCAAGGTGGAAGTAACAGAGAAGGTGACCACGATGCTTCCGCAGAATGGCTGCCCCATCAGCGCTTCCCCCACCAGCAGCAGTGAGTCCTCAGGAAATGTCTGCTTCTCTCCTGGGCTGCAAAGAGAGGAGCCATGGGGCTGAGGTGGCATGTGGCCCTCTTCTTTGTTGTGGGGGGAGCTTGAACACAGTGCATCTGCTGGAGGCCTACTCTTCAGGGCAACCCTCCCTCCCTGCCAGCTGCTGATGGCAAGAGAGCCCATTTGCGGTCCTCACTCTTGGTCCTCCAGATGTTTTGGACTTCATGTCCCAGAATTCTTGAGCACTGACCAGCTGGGGAGGGCTTCGGCTTCTGGGAGCTGAAGTTCATAACAGTGGGAGGCCCGAAAATGAGAACCCACATCACCATGCTTAGAGAGGGTGGGTGGGATAAAAGCAAAATGAAGGAAAAGATTCACTTCTGCTTTTAAAGGCAGGAACTTCAGCAATCTTGATGACAAGGCAGAAAGGTCTGACAGCTTCAGCATCTTTTCCATCTTCCTGCATGAACTGAAATCGGTGGAGCACTCTCTCTTTCTGTCTCTCTCTTTCATATCCAGGGAGCAGCCATGTTTCCAATGGCCTGGACCCTGTGGCTGAGACAGCCATCCGGCAGCTGACAGATCTGACCAACAAGCCTGCCAAGAAGACCCCAACAAAGCGCAGCACCCTGATCATCTCAGGGGTTTCCAAGGTGATGGGCAATTCTTTGCCGGGTTACTTTTACAAGAAAAGAGAGTCTACCTTTATGTTAGAAGACACTTTCCGCTGCACTAAGAGGCTGGGTGGGCAGCCTTCAGTTATGCATTCCTGCATGGCAGAACGGGGTTGGACTGGGTGGCCTTTGAGCACTTTTCCATCTCTAACATTCTATGATTCTAGAGAACTGGAAACCATTTTCAGGAATGCACTGTTGTAAGGTGGGAATCACGTGGCATTCCAAAGGTGTTTTTATTTTTATATCACGTGCTTCTTCCAAGCTAGTTTACAACATAGCTTAAAGCAAAAGGCAGCTAAAACAATTTACAATTTACAATTATGTTGAAAGAAAAAGTAACTTTGGTTGGGCTGCAAAAACCTCAGCATTCCTCATCATTGCCTAGGGGAGGCTGGGACTTGCAGTCAGACAACATCTGGGGCACCACAGTTGTCCACCCTCGCAATGTTGGGGGAGGGCAGCCGCTTCCTGTGCAGATGTCCACCCCCTCCCCCAAAGAGTAGGGGGAAAGGTGGGCACCATCCTCTCATGGCAGAGACTGGCCTTGGTCACCTCTCTTCCTGCCCGCCCCTCAGGTCCCCATTGCGGAGGATGAGATGGCCCTCTCCCTTGGCTACGCGGCCTCGCTGGAAGGCACCTTCCAGGAGGACTCCACCTTGGCCAGCATGTCGGAGTACAGCCAGAGCCTCGCCGACCCCATGCAGCATCCACTGGAGGCCTCATACGCTGCCCAGAGGGCCAGCCAGGAGCTGGATGAGACCACGCGCTCGGACATTTCTGAGAGGGCCTCCGTGGACGACGTGGAATCTGAAACGGGCTCTACGGGCGCTTTGGAGACTAGGAGCCTCAAAGACCACAAAGGTGAGACTGGGGCAGGGCCTGGACCCAGTGGTGTGTGTGCGCAAGTGTGCGCGCGCAAGGTGAGGAGCTGGGCCAGAGGAGGGAGAGAGAACTCTGCTGTGCCAGAGTGGCAGCCAACCGCGGTCCCCATTTCCCCTGGAAGCCTGGGCCTGCGTTTCTGAGGCCTGCCAATCTCTCTCTTGAGAGCCAGGCGAGCATGGGACTGCAACCTTGAAAACCAGGGTTTGATTCCCCTCTTGGCCATGGAAACCCCCTGGGTGACCTTGGATACATCACACCCTCTCAGCCCCAGAGAACCATGATAGGTTCGCCTTGGGGTCATCATAAGTTGGAAATGACCTGAAGGCACACAGCAACAGCAGAGTTCCCCTCTCAATCTGCCACTCTGGCGGCCTGCAGCCTAACCTCTTGTGGGAGGGAGTTCCACAGTCTCTCTTTAATATAAATGAATAGCTGAAAAAAGGCCAGGTTTGTGCTCACGTTTGTCCCCTCGACACTGCAGTGAACTTCCTCCGGAGTGGCACCAAGCTCATCTTCCGGAGGAAAAACAAGCAGAAGGAAGCTGGACTCAGCCAGTCCCATGATGACCTGCCCAATGCCAGCACCGGCTCGGCCACCAGGAAGAAGTCTGGCAGCTTCTCCCGGCGCCTCATCAAGCGCTTCTCCTTCAAGTCCAAGTCCAAGCCCAAGGCCAACGGGAGCACGCTGGCCACGGACAAGCACTGAGGGTGGCGGCAGGCCGGACTACGTTCTCCTGAAGCCCTCCCCCTTGTGGATGCTTCCCCTGCCCCGCTCTGTATCTGCATTACAACCTCCCCCAGATCCTCCTCCCTCCCGGGCGAAGGGAGGCCTGCCTGGACGGTTGGCGTTTGCTGCGTGGCGCTTTAGCCTGGTAGCTACTGTGAACACCATGGGGGCTCTGGCTCACTTTGGAGCTGGTCTCTGCTCACCGTCTTGGGGTGGGAGTGGGGAACGGACGCAGACCTCGCGCAAGCCCCCCTCCTGCAGACTGAACTTGAAATCGAAGGAGGGCGTGAAGGAGAGGGTTTGATGGGGGCCTAATGAAGAACACCCCCCCACACACAGAGTTTTGCGCGTGTTGTGCCCATAAGGTACTGCTAAAGGGGGAAGGAGTATTCTGCCGGCTGGTCCTGCTGCCTTCCTGGCCTTTGCCAGTTCTGCTGCAGCGGTTCAGTTGCTGTGGACATGCCAACCAGGGGAGCGCCTTGGCCACACCAGTGGCTTCCTTTCTCGTGCAGACTGACTGTTGCTCTCCCACGGCCAGCCAGCTCACCCTCCCGTCCTGTTCCCACCACTCCCTCCTCCTCCTCCTCCTCCTCCTTCTTGACCTGCACCTGCCGGAGTCAGGATGAGACTTTGTGTTGTGGCAGGAAGAGGAGAGGGTGTGCTACCCTCCTGGACGAGACAAGAAATGGGTCCTTCTTCTGTGTTTTGCTTCAGTAGAGGGATCCTTGTGGGCCTGCCCTGCGTCAGGGCATGGAAGAGGCAGCACTGTCGGCAGGGGCCTCTGCCTGGCACCCAAAGAGAAAGCGAGGAGAGTCTTTCCAAGAGAAGCTCCCCTGTAACTCTGAGTGACTGAGTGAGGCATGGTGCTGAAGCCCCACTCCAGAAATGAGGCCCATGCCAAGTCTTGGAACTGAGCCGATCGGTGCGGCTGTGATGCTGCCATGGGTGATCCTGGCAGGGTTTGGGGTGGGGGGAGGGAGAGGGAAGGGGGAAACCTGGTGAGGCTGGGCTGGTCCCTTCCTGCGGGTGACTGGAAAGGGATGCGGTGGGGGTGGGGTGAGGGGAATCAGAGGGACTCGCATCATAAGGAAATAAGCTTTCAGGTGACCCCAAAAGTCAGTACTCAGGTTTTTAAGACTGGGGGAAGAGGCTGTGCTGAGCCAAGGGTGGGCGTTTTCACCACCAGAAGTAGCAGCTTCAGGGACGGCTGGCCCAAACAACAAGAAGCACGGAGGAGACAGAGAAGTCCATTTGGGGGCGGGGTGGTGGTGGCAGCAGGCTTCCTGCAGTCTTTCTGGAAGGCCGCAGAGAGAGGGCTTGGCTGCTGCCCACCATCACTCCTATGAATTCACATCCCCAGGGCAAGGTGGGGGTGGGGGGTGGGGGGCCTCTCCCCAGCAGAGGTGAGCTCTGCTGCACACACACCCTTGGCCAGTAGGAGTTGCGCTGTGGTGGGCTGCGGGTGGAGGAAGCGCCTGGGGTTAAGCGGCCACGCTGCACTCAGAACTGTGGCTTGCCTGCCACCTTTGAGGTTTCCCTGTAGCCACCATCAGCTGAAGGAGAGCCCGTGTCCCTTTTAGTCTGCAGGTGGCCAAGGGCAGCAGTGGAAGACAAGTTGCTGGTTTCTTGGCTTTGGCAGGACAGGCTGTGATGCAAACTCTGCCTGCACAGTGCACCGTGGAGCATCCTCTGGCAGCCGCAGGTGCTCTTTGAAGGGGCCCAGAATGTGTGCATTGAGCTGCCTTGAAGTCGTTGCTCTGTGCTTGTGCCCACTGCCCCTTGGCAGGCTTTGCTGCCCTAATCCTTCATGAAAGAGGAATGGGAGGGGGTTGGGGCACCTCTTTTCCCAGGCATCTCCTCCTGGCACACTTTCTGTGCTGCTGTTCCAGCAGTGGAGAAGGCAAGTGCCTTTTCCTCCATTTCCCTGCCCCAACTGCGGAAGCCATTTGTGCCGCTGGGTGCGCCAGTGCCAAGGTTGGCCCTGTCAGTTGTGGAAGAGGGTGAGCATCCAGGTAAGCTGAGGCACTCCCCCCCTCCCAGCTTTAACAGTGAAGATGGACTGCATTGGTTTCCTCCCCTCCCACATTCTCACTGCAAACCTTTAATTTGAATTAGTCCTTTCTGATTCGTCGGGCTCCAACTATTTGTCATTTTTGCTGTATTTGTCTGCAGATTGTGGATTCCTTACTCATTTACAGTTGAAACTATTTGAATCGGGGAGCCCCTCATCTGTCTCTGGGTCCGTTCTGCATTTGGGGGGCGGGGGTTATTGTCAGGATAACCTGGATGGATCCCTGTTGTGAAAAATTCCAGGATTTCTTCTTGCTCTTGGCTTTCTGAAAGGCCTTCTGCTTTGGTTTGCATGCATTTCTAATTGTGGGAACAGATTGTTGGTATGCCTCAGCGACAGCTAGGCCTGAGGGCAGGGGCATTGTCCACATTGTAAACTGTTCTTTGGAAAACTCAAAATGTTGAAGAAAGTGTGTGTGGGAGTCGTTCTGTACTACCTCTTGGGAGTGATGGGGATGAAGTCAATGCTTAAAAGTTGGTTTCCTCCAATAGCAGATCTCTGTAGGTTTCCTTGATTACTGCCCCTGTTGAGGCCAGGACTCTGATTCTGTCTGCCCCGTGCACTCTTTTCAAAGACGGGGGTGCAGGATTTAGGACGTAGCTGCCTCTTCTGCCAGGATGCAGTTGAAACTCTGCAGCCAAGGGATTTGGCTCTTCCCATTGTCGTTGTTGTTTTTTTTAAAAGGCCATGGACTGTCCGGTCAGTATCTAGCATGATGAGGAAATTAAACGTAGAGATTACTTGCACTGAGTCATGAAGGATTCCCCAGGCCAGTCAAAGAATCAAAGAATTAAGAAGCACAGGCTGAACTCAGCATGACATGAATGCAACTGAATGGCTTAGCTTAGACTTGCACACAGTATAACCGGGAGGGCGGGGCGGGGTGGGGCGGGGTGTGTGGCATTCTGTTGAGAGACTGCTGCTGCTGCTGTGGGTCTGTGATGTGGGAATTGTGTTCAATGGTAGCTTTTCCTGCACAGTGAGATGTGCCTTGTGGCTTGTTTCACTAAGAGCACTTAAGTGATACGAATGTCTGGTGGGGCTGAATGTCAGTTCTTAAGGCTTGGGTGTCTTTCCCTTTCAGTCCCCCCTACCCGCTCCTATCCATTGCTGAAAGGGGGCATTTTTTTCAAATGCAAGGTGGAGGACAAAAACAAAAGGGCAGTATAGCCTTTCCCTTAATTTTCCACCCAAGTCCTCTTAGAACTGCAGTGGCAGCCAGGGTTGGGAGTATTGAAGCAGGTGCCAAATGGAGCTGGTGGAGGGTGGAGGGCACAGATTCCACACTTCCTGGTGCCCAAGGGATGGGCCATGGCCCTGGGCACCAGCAAAGGTGGCAGTAGGAGGCGACTTGGTCCGGCAGAATCTTGTGAGCACTGCTCAGATTAACGCAGGGCCTGTTTTTTTCCCGGCCTCCCTTCTGCCTCCAGCTCCCTCTCTGAGTCACTTTCCTTCTTCCTTGCTGATTGAAGAGAGGGAGGGTGGGCAGGTGGCCTTTAACCTACACGCAGTTCAGGGCCACCCGTGATGCCTGCCCACCTGAGGCAGGATGGAGCAGCAGCTGCGGGGGCAACCACGGTGGCTTTTCACGGCATTAGTCACGTCTGTAGCGGCACAAAGAGAATGGCAGGCTCCTTGGGGTCAGGCTGGCTGGGAATTAGCTCTCTTTCCCGCACCCCCGATCTCTATCCTGCCGGTTCCCTGCCGTCCTTCCCCGTGTAGGTGTTGCTGCCCCCTCGCTCACGGCGCCCTTCTTCTCAGGTGCTGGACCAGCCCTGTCCTCCCTCACCATTCCCATCCTGCAGGGCCAAGCAAGCATCCCGGCTTCCTGGGCTCCTCTGTAGCTGAGGCCTTCTCTGTGGGTGGATTACTGTAACCCCCAGATTGTTTAGATTTAATGAAATAGGAATTGTGTAGATATTTAAAGGATTAGAGTTAAAAAAATATTTAAAGAAGATTGTGAAATTCTGCACCTTTGTATCTGTTGGGAGAGTTCACTGCAATGTGACGGCCTGGACTTTAACTTATTAAATTCAACTGGAACCACCAGCTGTGTTCCTGTTTTGTGTTCCTGCAGTGCGGGTCAGGCAGGACTGTTTCTGAGACATCTGGCAAATCACGACGGCTACGTGACGTTTGTTTTCAAAGGGTGCCAGGGAAAGAAGAATGCCAGAATCATAGAGTTGGAAGGAACCCAGGGGCCATCCAGCCCAACCCCCTGCCAAGGCAAGATAGTGGTCTGTTGCAGAACTGGGTTTAGTTCCAGCCTCCCCCGCCCCCGGTAAGACTTCGTTTAGTACTGAACACTGGCACATACCACCGCTATAAGATGAGCTTTGCTGGTGGCAAATGATGCAGCAGGTGATACACAGCAGAGGAGCATTCCAGCCCTTTCACTGATGGGGTCCATTCACAGACCAGTGGTAGAACCAGGCCTGCTAAACAATTAATTCTACCCAGGCCATCCCTGGCTGGCATTCCAGTTCCTTGTGGCTGGCTAAATGGGGCTGGGGCACACCTCCCTGGGTAGGGCTGGTGGAAGATGGACTCCCAACGGTCAAAGAGCAAACTGTAACTTATTAAGCTCAGCTGACACTATAGGCTGCCTCAAGAAGCAAAGAAAATCAGGCAGCACAAGGGTGACCCATCTCTCTTCTCTCTTCCCCTCTCTCAGCTCTGGGGACCAGGCGCGCAGCCCTTACTAACTAAGCAAAATTTCACTCTCAATCTGTGCTCAGCCTCCATATATTTTCACCCTCAAATGCCAGGCTAACACATCCCACAAAGTTACTAATACAGATTGACCCATTCTGTACCAGTGGCAGCTGTTAACATCTGGCTACAACGCTAATAAGGGCTCCCAAACCCACCTGGCTGGTGGCAGAGGCCCAGCGCGGGACAGGAGAGGAGGCAGCCTCGCTTTAGGCACCTTGGAGGGGCAGCAGTTCCCAGCTCTCCTTCTGCCCGGGCTCTCAGTTTCAGACTCCCAAGTCCTGGCAGTTGGAGCCCATGTTGGCCCAATGACAAGCGGAGTCTGTCCTTCTGCCAGACCATAGGGCTTGATTAAGTTTGAGACAGAGCACAGGGAGACTGCACAGCAAAGTGGAAATGAAGAGGATGGACTGCAAATCCCAGCAGCTCCAGCCAACATGTCATCCATGGTGAAGAATGCTGGGAGTTGCAATCCATCAACAAGTGCTGGAAAGCCATATGATTCCTGTCCTTGCTGCCTGGGGATTGACGCCCAGTTGGGAAGGGGGCTTCTCCCTCCCTTTCCTACTCTGCGGAGTGGTGCATCTACTCTCAGTTTTAGTATGAACTTGAGGTCTCTAAGATGCTGAACTTAACTGAGCTGCCTAAGGGTGCTGAGCCCTACCTGCAAAATGTTTTGGAGAGCAAGTTCGGCAAAATAAAGGTGTGCTTATTTGGTTAACTGTTGTTACCCTACTCTTTCATCCTGAGATCTCACGGCAGAAAAAGGGTAAAACAAAATAAACAAACACAAATTAAAACAAAACTTTAAACAGTATAAAAACATATTAAACAATACAAACAAGTTAAAACAGCTTGAAAAGGCTAACAGAGTGTTAAAATCACATATATGCTTGCAAGGAAATCAGGCCTCAAATGTGTTAATAAAAAGCCTGGTTCCGAAGCCCCTCCACACAGCTGCTCCCTCCGCACCCTTGGGGCCTCCCCCAGGCCCCACCTGGAAGAAATAGTACTGGGCTCAGCTCTGGGCACCGCAGTTCAAGGAGGATATGGACAAGCAGCAGTGTGTCCAGAGGAGGGTGACCAAGGTGGCAAGCAGCTGGTCTCCCAGAGCCTCCTGAACCCGCCTTACCTTGCACTGATGGGTAGCCCAGAGACCATGGCTATTCCGATTGTCCAACATCTCGTGACCATCGTTCATGCAGCCACGCCTTGTGGGAGCTGTAGTCCAGACTGAGGTGGTGCTTTGCCACTCCCTGCAGTCCACGCTGGGGATACAGGAGCAGAACCGGCGAGCCTCCGTCCCTGCCCCAAAGGGCTTCTTCCCAGGGAAACGGTGCGGGGGGGGGGGTTTCTTGTTCCAGTTTTTTAGGTGTGCGTATGTGTGAAGCTACTTGTGAGAAAACGACCACTAGCCACTGAAAGATAAAGGAAACAGCACACACCTATGCACCCCTTTCTGCATGCTTTCAACCAAATTGCCTGCAGTAAAGGTACAAATTTGAGACAGGAAGGTTCCCCCTTTTTTGGCGTCCTGCATGGATGTGCTGAGACTCAGTGGTCTCCCACCTTTTGTCCTGCAGATGTTTTGGACTCCACATCCCAGAATCCCTCACCCTTGCCTTTGCCAGCTACAGTTTCTGTGAGCAGAAGTACAAATCATCTCGAGAACGAAAGGCTGGGCCCGTAGGATGGCTCCTGGGTCTTCAGCCCTGCAAGACAGCTGCTTTCCCACTGAGCTTGGGTGCCAGGCAGCAAAGCCTTCGGTCTTCCTGGGCTCCTGTTACTGTTGCTCTGCGTATTCTCAGCATGTGGCAGCCCTGCTGGGAATGATCCTGCCAGAGAGCTAAATGGCTTCTTCCCAGTGAGTTGACTTTCTACCTAGAGAGAGTGGTTTACACGTGGAACCATTTAAACGTGCAGATTCAGTTGCTGAAAGCGGGGGCTGGAAAGTGAGGTGTTGCCTTGTCAAAGCCTGCTGAAAGGAGCCTCTTCAGTTTGGGGTAGAAGAGAGAGAGGAAGGAGGAGCCCACAAGGTCAGTTTGGGAGATCTGCTTCATTCCAGAGAGATGGAGTCGCCAGAGCAAAACTCTCCTCTCTTCTTGCCTGCAATGGCACTGAGACCAAAGCTTCTTTGCTGTGGGTCTTAACTCCCAGGCAGGCCTCTGTGGGAACCAGCACTCCATAGAGGGAATCTGGAGCCCAGCTGGGGTCCAGACATCACCAGCACCTCCCTAACTAACCTACAGACTTCTGCCCTGTCCTGATACTCCTAGTTGCTTGCCTCACACCCAAGCTGCTTCTGCACCCTGACCAGCGGCAACCCTGAGGGCCAGGCAAATCACGACCAGTGGCCCCACTGGCCTGCCGATGTGGGGCCTCTCCCAGGAGTCTCTGCTAGCGGGGTGGCAGCAGCAGCAGTGGCCACAGTGCTGGTGGGGTGGAGGATTTCCTGATGATGTCTGCTGGAGAAGCCTTTGGCTCCCTGGTTGTCGTTGTTGTTGCCATTGTGTGCCTTCAAGATGTTTCCAACTCACGGAGACCCTAAGGTGAACCAGCCATGAGTTTTTCTCGGCAAGATTTGTTCAGAGCTTTAGTCAGACCCCACCTGGAATAATCCTGCGTCCACTTCTGGGCACCACAAATTGAGAAGGATATGGACAAGCTGGGGTGTGTCCAGAGGAGTGCAACTAAACGGGTCAAAGGCCTGGAGACCATGAAGCCCTCTGAGGCACAGCTTAGGGAGCTGGGGATGTTTAGCCTGGAGAAGAAAAGATTTAAGAGGTGACATGGTGGCCATGATTAAATATTTGAAGGGATGTCACAGGGAGGATGGAGCAGGCTGGTTTTCTGCTGCTCCAGTGAGTGGGACATTATGGAGCAGTGGATTCAAACTACAGGAAAAGAGGTTCCACCTAAACCTTGGGAAGAACCTCCTGCAGGTCTGAGCAGTTCAACAGTGGAATCTGCTGTTGTCTCCGTGGAGCATGGTGGAGTCTCTTCCTTCTCTGGAGGTTTTTAAACAGGGGTCGGATGGCCATCTGTCAAAGGAAGGGTTTGGACTGAATATTCCTGCATGGCAGAACGGGGTTGGACGGGATGCCCCTGGGGTCACTGTGATTCTACCGATTCCTCTGAGGCTGAGAGAGTGACTTCCACGAGGTCATCCAGGGGGTTTCCATGGCTGAGTGGGGATTCGGCCCTGCTTCCCAGAGCTGGGGTTCAGCATTCAAGCCACCACACCGCGGGGGCTCTCTGGGCCGTTGGCCAAAAGGGGCAAGCGATTTGGCACTGCTGGGTTTCGCCCTGCCTCCCTCCTTGGCCCGGGCCCTCTGGCACCCTCTGGGCTAGCTCGGCCACAGCCCAGTAGGTGGGACTGCCCCAGGTGCCCCCGCCTTCCCTTCTGCCGCTGCCGCCGCGGGACCCAGATCCCCCCGCTCCTCCTGTTATCAGGGACATTTTGCTGGCGGGGTCTTCGTGGCAGAGGGGAGTAAACGGTCGCGCGTGGCAGGACAGGCGGAGACCGGCGGGCGCTCCGCCTTTTCTCTGTGCATCCGGGCGCGGATTTCCTTCCCGGCCGCCGCGCCCGCAACACCGCGCACCGGCGCACCCGGGAGCCCCAGATTTGAGCCCCGCGCCGGGGCAGCCAGCGCCTCCCTTCGGCCCGGGGCGCGGCCGAGGCCAGGATCCGGCCCGGGCCCAGCACGTGGGGCGCCGAAGCGCGCGCGGGGAGGAGCCGCCGCCCCCGCTGCCGCCGCCGCCGGAGCCGGAGCCGGTGCGCGCCTGCGTCGGTGCGGGCGAGGCGGCGCCGGGCCGCCCCCGACGGCCTTCCCGGGCGAGGAGACTACAACTCCCGGCGAGCTCCGGCGGAGGGCAGCGGCCTCGGCTGGCTCAGTCCCCGCCGGCCTCTCCGCCTCCGAGGCCGGCCAGCGCAGCTGCTGCCCTCCGAGCGGCGGGAGGCGGCGGCGAGGGGGCCGGGGCCGGGCCGCCCTTCGAGAAGGCCCCGCGCGGGGGGCGCCCCGCCGACGCCCGTTCAGCCGCGGGCCACGCCGGAGATGCTGCGCCCCGAAGCCGCCCCCGGGCGGCCGCTCTGAAGCCGGAGCCGCCCTCCCGCCGCTGCCGCCGCCGCCGCCGCCTGGGCCCGCCGCTTCCGAGCGCCCGGGGCCGCCCCCCGCCCCCCTCCTCCCGGCGCGGCGCGGCGGGGCCCGGGGCGGCTCAGCATGGCCGGGGCGCCGCTGCTGGGGCTGCTGCTGTGCCTGGGCTCCAGCGTGGCGCGCGGCCCGACCGGGCTCCGGCTGCCCCTGCACGGCGGGCCCCCCGCCTCCGCCGCCTGGCCCGAGCCGCCCCCGGCGCAGCCCAGGCCCGAGCCGCGGGCGCCGCGCTCGGCCCAGGATCCCGGCCAGGCCCGGGCCCCCCGCCCCTTCCCCGCCGCCTCCGGGCCCGGCCGCGGCAGCAGCAGTCCCGCCGCGGCCGCGGCCACCGGCTTCGTGGACATGATCGACAACCTCCGAGGCAAGTCCGGGCAGGGCTACTACGTGGAGATGACGGTGGGCACCCCCCCGCAGAAGGTAGGCCGCCGCCCCCTCCGCGGGCGCCCCCTCCCCTGGGCCTTCCTCTTCCACGGGGGTTGGGGAGACTCGGGCGGGGACCTGCGGAGCCGCCGGTGGCGAGCAGACGCCGGGAAAACGGAGGGATGGAGGCCCAAAGGCCCTCAAGGCTGGTGGGGGGAGCGGCGGCACATCGCCGCCGCCGCCGCCTTCTCCGGTGGCCAGAGGGGCCCGGAGGGGGTCCAGCGCCCAGGGCCGAGCGGCGCGGGTGTCCTGAGCTGACCTGGGCTCCCGCCTCTTTCCTCGGCCTTGCTTCCCCCGTGAGTCCAGTGGGGCTGTGGCAGTCGTGGGGAGGGGCCTTCGTTCGTGTTTGCCTCCCCCTGGCAGATTGGCGCTTAGGGGGAGGGGTGGTGGTCCGTCGGTTTGTGCCTGGGTGTGGGTCGAGTGGGGCGTCGTGTTGAATGGGGCCCCGTTCTCTGTGCCCAGGGATGCTTGGGGGGGTTACCTCCCAGTATCAGCCCCCCTGGCTCTGGGTGTGCAGGGGGGGTGACAGAGAGAGAGAGCGCTTTCAGCTGAGTTGCATCTTCTGCGATTCCAAGATTCAGCCCTAAGCTGTGTGGAGTAGTGCTGTTCCCGAGAGCGTCTCTGAGTGTGCTCAGAGTGCCCTTCCCTTGGTGCAAAAAGAAAGTGTGGGAGAAGATCAGAGGGAGCCAGAACACAGGGTTCAGCACTCCTGTGCCAGACAGGTCCCCACCCCACTCCGACCCATAATTGTGTGGGGTGAGACACTCCATGGGCCTTTCTGCGACAGAACTAAATCTGGCTGTGGAAAATGCCACAGAAATTTATACACATACATGTACACACACACATGCACACACAAGTACGTGTGCTCCCCTGCCCGCCCTACTGGCCTGGCCCCGGTTGCGGGGGGTGTTCCCAGTGTCCTGATTCCAGGAAGGCCGGAATGCTCCATGGCTGGCTTTGGCTGCGTGCCAGGCGAGAGAAAGCTGCCAACGACATATGGTGCTTTCAGTGGAATTAAAGGTTCCTTATATAAAGTGTGTGTGTGTGTGAGTGAGCATGAGGAGGAGAGGGCTGGAGGCTATTCGTACCTGAGGCTGAATGATTCCAGGCATGAGGAAGGCCGTAAGCTCCCCTCTCTGCCTATTTAGGTTCACAGCATGTAACAATGAGAGTGGGAAAAGGGTAAACAAATTGCATTAAAGTTAAAATGTCTGTCACACAGGCGCACGCACACACACACACACACACAGGTCCCAGTTCTTCCCACAAAACACCAGCAGGATTCCAGAACATGCTCAAGACTCAAACTTTGGTGAGGTGGTAAAGTAGCTCCTCTCAATCTGGCTCCTGGTTGTGCTGAGTGACTGCTCCATCATCCCCAGCCATCATGGCCAGCGCCAAGCCATCTGGGCATGATGGGAGATGTAGTCTGACACACCTAGAGGGTGTGGGGGGTCAGTGTGCCCTCAGGTACAGAGGATTGGGCCATTCCCTGCTTGGTCAGGGAGGCAACCTCAGTGTGAGATTTGGCTGGGTGGACTCTGGTGGCTGGTCTGTGGATGAAGTCAAGCAGGCATCCTGTCTGGAAGCTGAGCTGCCGCCGCCGCCGCGCAGGAGTCTGGCAGAGGCAGCCCAGTGGTCTTTGGGCCAGCGGAACAGAGTCCCCTCCAGGTTTCCATTCTGGCTTAAAGGACCTCTCCAGGGTGCTGAATCCTGTCCTCCACAAAGAGGCTCAGCACTCTGCACGGCTTCTTTAAAATTCTGGCTCAAACCTGGAGTGAATTCCCGTCCTCTCTGGCCTGGGAGCTGTCACTGGTCACTGGGCTCTCTCTGTGGCCCCTTCCACCTCCATGGACAGAAGTCTAAGAAAAACATGAGTTTTGTCCAGGGAACAAAGGCCAGCCATCTTTTCCAGCAGAGCCCCTTATGTTGTTCTGTGCCTTTTCTTGGCAGGATGCTCAGCACCTTTTGTAGCACCTTTAAGCCCTGGTCTCTAAAGGTGCTTCAAAGGTACCCCTAAGAGATGCCCATCCAACCTATCTTTAACCTCCCCCAACAAGGGAGAGCCCTCCATACCAGAGGCAGTCTGTTCCACTGGAAGACAGATGTTACAGTTAAGAAGTTATTCCTGATGTTTAGGAAGTATCTCTCTCTCTCTTTTGCATTGATCGTGGCCGTGGATGTGTTGTGGTTCATACTTGCACCTGGTGATCTCTCTCATGTTCAGGCAAGGTGCTGATGGGAGCCGGGTGGTTGTTGTAGCTGACAGATGCAGCTGCCCTCAGAGGCTGCTTCTTCTGGGGAAGTGCCCCACCCTCATTTGCATAGTCTCTTTGCTTACAACGTACCAGAAGACCTAACTGTGCATGTTGCACAGGATGGAGGCCAAATGTCAAAAAGGAAAGAGGGCAGAGCTGGTTTTTAAGAAATGTCCGGCGGAGAGGTAGAACCAGGCTCAGAAGGCAGAAACCCAGAAGGAAGGGCTGCCTCCCCAAGGGAGCGCGTGCGCACACTGCCCCATTGCAGCTGCAGCCGCTCTGGTCTGCTGGTATGCCCTGGTTGGGGGATTAAGAGAAGACGGGAGTGCTTGCGAGGTCTGGATTGAGGCTGGGCAGGATCTCTCCCTAATCCCCACTGTCACGGGTCTCTGTTGCCTTGGTTGGCAAGCATGCCATCTCCCAGGTGTTGTTGGACTGCAAATCTCAGCATTCTTCATCATTGGCTCCAAATTGGCTGTGAGGTTGTTGGGACGTGCCATCTATCCACATTTGGAGGGCTGTGCAATTTCCCACTGCTGCTCTGGGTCTCCTCTAGGGTGTCCTGGTAGCCAGAGCTCAGTCCCAAGGCATTTCTGGGGCGACTCTGTTGGCACAGTGCTCTCTGCAACAGCACAGAGTGGAGCTGCATTGGATGTGCCGACATGAGCGGTTCAGTGTTGTGGCTCGGGACCTCAGCAGAGGGAGCTGGGAGTTTGGTTACTGCTGGAGAACCCAGCAGGAGTTTGCTGCAATTTCTTGCAGGGCAGCGTTTGCGTGGCTGCACCCCGCAGTTCTGGAGGGAGACATGTAATGGAGGGAGACGTGTTCTGGTGCAGCGCCTCTTGCTGCTTCCGCTCGCCTGGGCAAAAATAAACTGACCGGGTTTCTGTTCCCAAGGACGTTGTCCTCCAAACTCACCATTGCAAGAGGATCCAGAGGTTTGGTGTCTCAGAGCTGGCTTGGTCAGAGAGGCAAAATGGCTGTGAGAGCAGATTGCAGACCAAATTGGGAGAGCAGGGATAGTTGAGGCCTCAAGTGCTGAGGAATGCAAGAGACCTCCAGGGGCAGCAAAACTGTGTTTTGAGCTGGATTCTCCTACAGACCCTCCATCAGTCTCCAATTCCCAAAGTCATGTTGGAACAGAGTCGGAGGCAACTGAAGCTTCCTGGGGAAATCTTCTCGGAGCAAGATTCAATTTGAAATGTGTTAAGCCCAATAAAACACACTTCTCCATGTCTGTTCCTGACAGACCAAAATTTGTTGTTCCTCTGTGCCTTCAAGTCAGCCCCAGGTTAGGCCAGCCCTTTCCTGGGGTTTTCATGGCAAGGTTTACTTAAGAGAGGTTTCCGCCGTTGCCTTGCTCGCAGCCAGAGAGGGCGCAACTTACCCCAGGTGACCCCGGGCGTTTCCCGGGCTGAGTGGGAATTTGCAATCAAGTCTCCCAGGCTCCTTTGTCCAACAGGTCAAACCATCAACCACTAAACCACGCTGTCCTAAACCAAATTAACAAGATAAAAACAAAAGCTGAAAACTCAACACACATAACTCGTTTGACTGGACATTTGTAAGCAGGAAGCTCAGAGGGATATCCAGGCTGCTCTGCATTGTATTCTTAAACCACCTTTTATTTAGTTCTTGCTTTCTTGACTCTTCATGGTCTGGAGAAGGGCGAGGATTGTTCCCACCTGGAGGCAGGTGTGCTGCTCACGGCTGCTGCAAAGGTGAAGGGTTTCTCTAGCCAAACCCTACGCAAGTGAGGAACCCACCCTTCTCCCTGCTTGCAGAGCACCTGTCAGGGTCTCCTCTTGGGCTGCTCTGAGATATGTGGAGTAATCCCCCCCCATTTTTGAATACACTGCTAAGCACGTAATCTTAGGCCAGCCCTTGGAGTTCTTGCCCTGCACGAGTTCCCTGTTACTGTGTGACCCACAGAAACCAGAGGGAATGGTCAGGAGGTGGAAGATTCCTCTGTAAAAAAGGCTGTTACAAAATCCCAAGTGACCCAGAGCACACAGCTGCATGATGTATTTTTAAAGGGGCATTAGAAAGGCCAGGTTCTTTGAATACACTGCTAAGCACGAAACTCTAGGCCAGCCCTTGGAGCTTGCCCTGGACAGTTCCTGTTACTGTGTGACCCACAGAAACCAGAGGGAATGGTCAGGAGGTGGAGATTTCTCTGTAAAAAAGGGCTGTTACAAAATCCAAGTGACCCAGAGCACACAGCTGCATGATGATTTAAAGGGGCATTAGAAAGGCAGGTTTCTAAATACTATTAGGCAAAAAAGCTGCGGTGGGGGGCGGAAGGCCCTGTGATGCATAAAGGCTTGTAAGTACATTACACGAGCTTTTGGCCAACTCACAGCAATCTAACCTGGAGAAGTCAGAGTCTGTGCATGGTGCCTAATGGCTTGATGGACTTTAAGTGAGCCATATGGAACAGCACGATGATGAATTTTGGTGAAAGCTTGGATAAATATAGAGAATCCAGGAACATCAGGAGAAGCAGCCAGTGAGCTTCTGTCGACCTGCTCATGATCTCATCGTGATGATGCGCACGTGCGCTCCTTCCCAGAACTGCGGGGTGCAGCCACGCAAACGCTGCCCTGCAGGAAATCTTCTGCACCGGCCTCTTCTGTCCAGTGGCTGGGGTTTTTTGGGGGTGGGGAGAGAAGGGGCATTATTTCTTGGTACCAAATCCAGCATGCAGACTGTGGGTGACTGTGTTGATTTTGGAGTGCCTGGGAGAAATTCCCCTCTTCAGTTGCTGAGCCCAAGACCCTGAGGAGGCCCTTTGCTGCTTGGCTGCCAAGGAAGAAGAGGTGGCATTTCAGAGCAGGGAGATAACTTGGCAGCTCCCTCGGTGTTGTTGAAGTCGCAGATCCCATTATCCCTCACCATTTGGCTGTGCAGGCGAGGGCTGATGGGAGTGGCAGTGTAGTAACCTTGGGACAAACACGAGCTGCCCAGCTTGGCTTTAATACAAGGAACTCTCCCCGACTGAAGTGGAAGCCCGTGACTCTCCCTGGTGGCTAGCAAAGTTGAGAGTTTTCAAACAGCTGCTACCTCTCCAGATTCTGGTGTTTTGGGGACTACGTAGGTCTATCTGCCAGGATCGTGGAGACAAGGATTCGATTCTCTGCTTGGCCATGGAAGCCCACTGGATGACCTTGGGCTTGTCACATGCTCTCGGCCCCAGAAAACCCCATGATAGGTTCACTTTAGGCAATGTATCCAGTGTATCCAGTGCCTAGGGCAAGTGTGGAAGTTGTGCCTCTGCCTTCTTACCGCTACCCCCACCCCTACCTGCATGGCTTTTTGTGGCCCCCTGGCATTGGCGCCCAGGACACGTGCCCTGCTTGCTCCACTCTAGATATGCCTCTGACCTTAGGGTTGCCATAAATCAGAAATGGCTTGAAGGCACACAACAGCAACAACAAAGGCCTGTCTAGTCCTTGGTCTGCCAGGCCCATCTGGTAGGGAGCCAGATGAGCCTCCTTCCAGCTGCAATGCCACTGGGTGGGGGGGTCGTCCTCTAAGAGCTCTGACCTTGCTCCAGCACACTCGGAAGCTGATCTGCCTGCGGCTTGCTGCTTCTGCTCCTTCTCCAAGCGTGCCTCCTAGACTGCAGCAGAGAGAGGGCTGAGCTGTCACTCTGGATAAAGGATGTGGTAGATGAAACAGTGACCTTGCGCTCCCGGGGCCTTGGCAACCTCCTGCACAGCAGCCGTGCTCCTTGGGGGTGAATCTTGACCCTGTGCTCTGTAAGAGGCAGGGCAGCATTTGCTGCCTGAAGCCAAGTATGACCCTCTCCTCCTAAACACAGAATATACCACCCGTCAGCCTCCTCTTCCTCAAGCTACACTTGCCCAGCTCCCTGAGCTGTTCCTCCTAAGACTTGGTCTCCAGTCCCTTGGTCTTCATGGCCACCCTCCTCTGGATATGTTCCACTTCGTCCACGTCCTTGAACTGTGATGACCAAAAGTGGACACAGGCTTCCAAGTGAGGGTGGCCCAAAGCAGAACAGACTGGCCCTACAGCTTCCCTTGATGTAGACATTATACACTTGTTGATGCAACCAAGAATGGTGGTTTTTGTTTTTGTTGTTTTGGCTGCTGCATCACACTGTTGGCTGATGTTTGGCCTGTGGTCTGCTGAGACCCCCAGATCATTTTCACATGTACTACTGTCAAGCCGGTTATCATCCATCTTGTATTTGAGCATTTTGTTTTTCCTGTCTTACTTTTATCCCCATCAAAATTCATTTTTTCAGCTTAGGATTTAAATTGACTTATGTTCACTTGAGGAAGAGAACCTGTTCCTGATGCCCACACAAGCCAGTCCCTTAAAGAAAACAAAAGTTGTTGTAGCCCATCCATCTTGTCTTCCTGGAGGTTTGGAGTTTGTCTGGTGCCATCCTTTGCATGTTTCAGCTCTCCTGCTTGGGTGCAACGTGCTGACGCTCTCCTTTTCTCTGCTCCCTTCCTCTTTCTGCAGCTGAATATCTTGGTGGACACAGGGAGCAGTAACTTTGCGGTGGGAGCAGCTCCTCATCCTTTCCTGAGGCGGTACTACCGGCGCCAGCTGTAAGTATGGACAGAGGTCCACGTGGGTTGCAGGAGAATGGATGCCAGCAAGATCCTCCTGTCCACCACTCTCATCCTCTTCAGTCCTTTGCCAACTGGGCGTGTGGATCCCTGATGCCCCTGGCATTGGTCTTGGCAAGAGCACTGTGTTTTACATACACCACTTTACCCTTGCTCCTCTTTCCAAGTCAGTGCCAGGGTGACACCCGTTGCCCTCTGGACACTGCGTGGGGCTAAAGAGCTCCTCTGTGTCATGGATTGGTGAGGCTGGGGGAGGATTCTGCCTTACTGTCTGGCCTTCAAGTCCTGGGAGACAATGGACAATCTGTCTGTCAGCTGGAGCTGCATGGCTGCCTTGTCTCTCTGGCAGTGGGGCGGAAGAGAAAGAGAGCTGGGACAGAGCCAAGATGCCCAGTGGGAAGTGTGGCCTGAAGGTGGGGTGAGACTAGCAAGGATGTGGCTGGGGGAGGGGGATGCCAGGGTAGTCCTGCCTCTGGGAATTTTGATCCTCCAGCTAAAGTGGATTTTGCTCCCCAGCCTCCTGACTGGCCTACTTCCTCCACCCTCTCACTGCCTTGCACCTTCTTGTCGGCATCTCTTCCAGCTCCAGTACGTACCGGGACCTGCGGAAGGGGGTCTACGTGCCCTACACGCAAGGGAAGTGGCAAGGAGAGCTGGGCACCGACCTGGTGGCCATCCCCCATGGCCCAAATGTCACCGTCCGTGCTAATATTGCTGCCATCACGGAGTCAGACAAGTTCTTCATCAATGGCTCCAACTGGGAAGGGATCCTGGGACTGGCCTATGCCGAGATTGCCCGGGTGAGCTTGGCGTCACACAGTGTGCGAGGGGGGACCCAAACTGTTCCAGCATGAATGAAAACAGAGGAAGAGCTATGCTTTTTGCCTGTAACTATTGTTGCTCTCAATAATAATATCTGGGTGGTAACTATAAGGCTTCACTTACTTTGTTCTTTCAGGCAAGAAGGAGTGATTTCAAAAGTTTCCTTTCCACTCAATGAGATTATGAGAGTTTTTGTACATTTTTTCCATGATTTCTTTTGTGCTCTGTGCTTTATTGCAAAAACAACCAGTCCTAGGCACATCCTTATGTGTTCTATGAGCTCCCCTTTACTCAACCTGAGCAGCTGGCAGCTTGGCTCCCAGGTCTTGCAAGCTGATCTCAGCAACTTTGCCAGGGACCACGGCAGAAGCTGCCTAGAGTCTGACCTGGGGTGGAAATCAAGAAGCCTTCCAAAAGTTGTTGGACTGCAGTTCCCAACCAGCAAAACCAGTGGTGAGGAATGCTGGGAACTGAGGTCCAGCAATATGTGGAAGGCCACATCCTTCCAATGCCTGGTCTTGACCAGGAGTTTTCACTCCCAGACAGAGCCAGCAGGTCCTGACCGTGACTGTGTAGCTGATGGATGGCTCTTGGCACAGCTCTGCTCTCCCACCCTTGCCAAGTGTTCCATCCTCCATTTCTCTTCTTCCAGCCTGATGACACCCTGGAGCCCTTCTTTGACTCGCTGGTGAAGCAGACGCAGGTGCCCAACATCTTCTCATTGCAGCTGTGTGGAGCTGGCTTCCTGCCCAATGACACTGAGGCTCTGGCATCTGTGGGGGCAGCATGGTGAGCAGCAGAGGGGCAGCGGGGGGCCCTGTTGTTTCTGCTCTTTAGGGGAGATGGGTAGCAGCCCAACACCAAGTATGACCATTTCCCTCCACGTTCTCAGCTCCCCAAACCCTAATCCCATCTTCTCCTTTCCTGTCTTCCTAACTGGTCCTAACTGTTTCTGACTGGCCCTGTGTCCTTTTCCAGCTGGCCCTCGCCTCTCTTTCTGCGTGATCCTCTCTCTGTTTCTGTTTCTGGCTGGCCCTCTCTAACCGTTTTACGATAAGCCTCTAGATGATATCCTTTCCTCTATACTCCCCACCCCAATTTCCATGAGCTGTGATTGGCTGGCTTTACCAGACTTGCCCAGCCTCCGGTTTCACAGAAATTAAAACAGATACCTCTATAAGTCATCCTCAATAAAATGGATGAAAATTAAAATGCAATTAAACTTTCAATAGAATTAAAAGCCTTTTCAGAAGATGTTGATTGACAGGCAACAACTATAGACGGTACAGGACGTTTTCAGAAGCCCTTTCCCCATAAGAAAACTGTTCCCAAAACGACAACTTTGCAAGGTGGCGCTCTCCAGGCAGTCTTCAGCACGCAACCACTTGGGCCACAAGCAACACCAGTTACCCCATGGGCGGATCAGGCTGGGGGGCAGGGGCAGGAGAGGGAAGGGGGCAGCAGCTGACAACACCTTCCCCCACCTTTCCCTAATGCCTCCCTGGTGCCCCTTTCCCCTAGATCATCGGAGGCATTGACTCGTCCCTGTACCGGGGCAGCATCTGGTACACGCCCATTCGGAAGGAGTGGTACTACGAGGTCATCATTGTCAAGATTGAAATCAATGGGCAGGACCTCCAAATGGACTGCAAGGAGGTGAGGGGGCTGCGGGTGGTCCAGGGTGCAGTGCACAGAGGGAGAGTCCTGAGCCATGGCACCCAGCAGGCACCAGATGGGTGTTGCCAGTCTGTGGGAAGAGATCTTGGTTTTAGGGGCACACTGCCATGCCGTCCCTTCCAATAGGCAGATGGAGATGGGAGTCCTGCTTCTGTTTCCTGTCTGCCACTGAACACAGCTTGGAAAAGCTCCTTTTTTGGATTGCATCACCCAGAATCCCCCTGCCAGAAGCATGCTGTGGTCAGGATCCTTCTTCGTTTCAATATAGCATAGACAACTACCAGCTGAGTTACATTAAGCAGCCCCTGTACTGAATACCAATGAAGTGCTGTGTGTGTGGATCAATAGCCACTGCGCATGGCTGGGAGTCTATGGCACAATCACAGTGTACAGTGAGCAGAGGCAAGGCATATTTGTACTCTATTCTGTATACTTTAATGTGTTGTCACCCACACAGCAGCCCTGCATGCACAACTGTGCTTAACAGCACCACAGAAACTGCATCTGCATCTGCATAGCAGAACACAATGTACGCACATCTCATTATGATCCATGGGACCGTAGAATCGTAGAGCTGGAAGAGACCCCAAGGGCCACCCAGTCCAACCCCCTTCTGCCATGGAGAAAGACGCCATCAAAAGCACTCCCTTTGATAGCCTCTCTTTAAAAACCTCCAAAGAAGGAGGAGGCTCCACCACACTCCTTTCAGGCAGCAGCGGATTCTACTCTTGAACGGCTCTTACCCTCAGGAACTTCTTCCTCATGTTTAGGTGGAATCTCTTTTCCTGTAGATGGAAGCCATTGCTCCACAGTGTCTTGGTTTCTGGAGCAGCAGAAAACAGGCTTGCTTCATCTTCCATGTGACATCCCTTCAAATATTTAAACATGGCCGTCATGCCCCCTGCTAACCTTCTCTTCTCCATTGTGCTGCTCAAGGGGGAGGTGGCTTGCATACTCAAAAGCATGTGGGGCGGAGGGAAGCAAGAGCCTGAATGTGGCACCTTTCCCCCCACAGTACAATTATGACAAAAGCATCGTGGACAGTGGCACCACCAACCTCCGTCTCCCCAAGAAGGTCTTTGAGGCAGCGGTGAAGTCCATCAAGACAGCTTCCTCAGTAAGAGAAGGAGGGGAGGGGGTGCATTGTACTACCCTGCCTCTTAAAAAAAGAGCTTGTGCCCCCACCCCACCTCCCCAGGCCCACTGGATCATGCATGGTGCCATACAGCTGGGCAAAAAAAGTGTAACGATCTCGGTTGGTTTTATATCACCCAATACAAAGAATTGCAAAAGGAGGTATTGGGTATCTCCTTCTGCAATGCCTTTATTCGCTGTGTAACTGGAGATTTCTGGCACAAGGAGATGGGGGGCACAAACAGTTCCTTCCCTTTCATGCGCACCACAGTGTGACTGGTGCACCACATCTCTTTGAACCCAGTCCTCCTCCCAAGGGAGTGGATGAGATTCTCCAGCACAGATGTCATCAGGTGGAAGTTCATTATTTTGTTTGCACCCTTTGGGAGGGGGAGTCCCCCAAACCTGACTGGAGCCTCTATATATTTGGGGTCTTGGGAGTAAGGTGAATAGGAGAGAATGCTGAATGCTTCTCGCCCATTTTCTGGCCACCTTCTCCTCATCTCCCTGCAAGATTTGTTTGGCCTGGGCTGAGAGGGTCCCTTCCTCCCTCTTCCACAGACAGAGAAGTTTCCTGATGGCTTCTGGTTGGGGGAGCAGCTGGTCTGCTGGCAAGTGGGAACCACCCCCTGGCACATCTTTCCAGTCATCTCTCTCTACCTGATGGGCGAGACCACCAACCAGTCCTTCCGGATCAGTATCCTGCCCCAGGTCGGTGCCGGAACCCACTGAAGTTGAGCAAGGGGAGTCCGTGGGCGGAGGGTATTCAAGGGCAGTGTGGCATCTGGGGGAAGAGGGCAATGCCAACACCAGGATGCTGGTGTGGAGGGATGCCAGCTGTGGGGCAGTCCTACCATGGCTTCTGGGGGTCTGGAAAGGAGCCTGGGGCAAGTGCCAGAGCCGGCTGCCAGGCTGGCTCAACCATACGCTCACCAGAGATGTGTGCAGCCTGTAGGTTACATGGTTTCTGCCCTGAGTAGACAGAAGGCCTCAGCCCTCCTCCTTGGGGTGGGGAGGGGGCAGAGCTTTGCCCTGTTGCCTCCCCCGCTGCTGCTTTGGCGAAAGGGGTCCCTCCTCTTGCTTCCTCCTTCAGCAATACCTGCGGCCCGTGGAGGACGTGGCCACCTCTCAGGATGAGTGTTACAAGTTCGCCATCTCCCAGTCCTCCACCGGGACCGTCATGGGGGCCGTCATCATGGAGGGCTTCTATGTGGTCTTTGATCGGGCCCGCAAGCGCATCGGCTTCGCCGTCAGCACCTGTCACGGTAAGAATGCCAGCACGGGGCAGGAGCCACCCGTTGCAGGGGTGGGTACGGAGGGACCGTGGGCCACATGCGGCCCAGTTTTGTGGCTCCCTGCAGAGTTTCAAAGCCCCTAAGCCATCCTAATTTTTTTTAAAAAAGGGAAATTTTTCTATCACAGTCCAGCTCAAAACTGCTACAAAATGCAGCCGTTTTGTTCCCAAAACACTGTGGAAACAAAACAGCCAGCCTGAGATGAAACTGGAAGTGATGTAATGTCCCTTTTGGTCTCATGGAAGCCCTGCAGCAGTCCATGGGAGCAAAAACTGCCCTTTCCCCCCCCGTAGTTGCCCACCCCATCCTGTGGCCTTTTGTCTCCCCCCGTCCACACACGGATCAAGACTGGCTTAAATCTGAGGCAAGGCACAACCTGCAATACTGTTCTCAACACTGGTGTTCCAAGACCCTGCTCTGCCCCCTCCCCTGCCCACTTCCCATATTGTCATCAAGGGGGAACCCCCTTCAGGCTCGTTTAAAGCCCAGGGTTTCTCCTTTGCAAACCAGAGGTTGGGGGAGGTGACATTTTTGGACTCCCGTAGTTCCCCCACCAGCACTGTTGGATTTAGGATTCTGGCAGTTATAGTCCATAAATTATTCCACCCCGCCACCCCCCCACAAGGATGTCGCTCCTCTACATCCTTGGGCACTGGGCAACCTCTGCCTTAGTCCCAGCCACAGAATAATGAGGAAGGGGAAGAGGAAGAGGAAGAATAATGAGGCCTCTTCTTTGCTGCCCCTTTCCCGCCTCTTCAGTGCACGACGAATTCCGAACGGTGGCGGTGGAGGGGCCCTTTCTGCACGGCGACATGGAGGACTGCGGCTACAACATCCCCCAGACGGATGAGTCCACGCTGATGACCATCGCCTACGTCATGGCCGCCATTTGCGCCCTCTTCATGCTCCCGCTCTGCCTCATGGTCTCCCAGTGGCGCTGCCTCCGCTGCCTCCAACGGGGCCGTGATGACTTTGCAGACGACATCTCCTTGCTCAAGTGAGCCCTTCCTCTCCCCGCCACCGGCCCTCTGCCAGTGCCCTCCTTACGCCCATGGCGGGGGGGGCGGCATCGGCATCGGCTGCGGCAGTAGGGGCGTGGACGCGGACCCCGCGGGGAAAGACAGATGATCTCACTGTTCTGCCCTTGGGAGCCACCTTCGCTTGTGGAAGGGGGCTTGGCCGCCCGTCTCCTGGTGCCCCCTGAGGCCAGGGGCCTGACAGGCGGGGGACTGGTTAGCTGAACCACATACAGCGGACAAGATGTGCAACCATTGCTCCCCAAGGTGAGCAGAAGTGGTCGATTCTCCTCCTCCTCCTCTTTCCGCCCCTCTAGTGGGGGGAAGATGCCTCCTGCTGGCGCTGCCGTGCTGGGAAAAAAGGGGAGGGGCGTGGGTGGGGAGGGGGCGGCTCGGCCCGTGTGGTGTTTCCTGGAGCTGTCTCGCTGCTCTGTGAGCTCCAGAGTACACTTTTCTCCCATTGTTGCTTCAAAGTTGTCGGTGTGTGCTCTCCCTCCACTCCCGAAGGCGGCTGTTGCTGGGGGCTGTTCGTGAGGTCTAGCAACGTGGAAGGTTCTCCTGGGAAAGCCGACAGGGAGGGGCCCCTCAGTGTTGCTTCTGCGTAGAGCTGACGAGAGTAGCTGTTACTTCTCAAGGGGTATGTGTGCGTGCGTGCGTGCACGTGTCTCTTTTAAAATATATATAGATATACAGATCCGTATATAACTTATGAAGGTGGCAAACAGAAAGGGGGCCCCTCCTGTTGCCTGTTGTTGGGGGGTCCCTGCAGGCTCACCCCTTTGCACTTTGCCTGGGGTCCTGATTGAAGGACCCCAGAATGGAACTGGGCCCAGGCCCTCACACTCCGTGGTGCAAGTTTTGGCACGAGGGAGGTCCAGTTTGGGAGCCAACACAGATGGCAGAAGGAGGATTCCAACCTCCCATTTGTCAGGGGCCTCGAGGGGCCCCAGGCAGTCCCCTTCATTTCAGGAGCTTGGAGCTTTGTGTATATTTTTTTGTAGCCAGTGATAAGGGGGAGCAATGCCTCCCTCTCCTCAGGACCCCACAGCCCACTGGCTGTCCTCTTGCTGCCTTTCCTATCCCCCCCAGTGGGAGGGGGGCTTCTCTTCAAGGGCCTCCTGATCCCAATCCCGGCTCAGGTGGACTCTGCTTGGACTGGCGCCACTCCCCCTCCTCAACAAACTCCAGTAAGATTCCCCCCACCCGCCACCCTGTCTCCCCATGAGCTGGCCTCTGGGGTTGCAGTGACAGGCAGGCAGGCAGGCAGGTGCTCAGCTTCTCCAGGGTCCCACAGATGCCCCCTTCCCTCCTCCCTGGAAGAGTTGCTGCAACTCAGATTGCATTGACAGGCCCGAGCTCCCCGCTTAAGAAGAAGAGGCAGCTGACTCCCAACTCCTTCCACAAGGCAGAACTTTGCATGACCTGCTCAGGGTGGCTGCTTGCTGCTCCCAGCATTTAGACAGAGGTGAACCCTGGGTGGACTCGTGGAAACATTCCCCTTCCTCCCTCCCCAAAGGAATATGGGGCTGTCCCCGTTGCCCCTGTCACAGCTCTCTTCTGATGTTTTGGCCCCATGCTTCACAGCTCGCCTGGAGCTTCTCCCTTGTGCTTTGGGGGTGGGTGGGGGTGGGAATGACCTCCCCACTCCCCACAGAGCGCTCAGGCCAATGTGAAGCTCTCAGCCAGCCTCCTTGTTTGTGGCTTCCACCCTCTTTGTGTTTCTCCTCCCATCCCCAACAGGATATGGCCAGGTGGTCCCTTCTCCCTGCTCTTCCTGCTGCTGAAGCCTTGTGGCCACCATCCCCTCGAGAGGCACCTCCAGGCAGCTGCCAGTGGCCCACTTGGCCCCCACTGGCCACCGTAAGGATAGAGCGTGGTTAGGCAAGTCAGGCTCTCTTAGGTGAACCAGGTTGGGGTCCTGTTAGCAGAGCTTTGCTTGTGCCGGTTGGCCTCAGTGATTCTCTGGGAGGGGAGATCTTTCACACTGGGGAGACCTTTGGGAGCCCTGCCTTCGGATGCTGGTGGCACACTTTGGCTGTGGGGCAGTGGCTAGGGAAGGAGGGGGCTGGCTGCCCTCCTGGTGGGACCAGTGGAAGGTCAGCTGTGTGGCTTTTCTGCCTCCACCTTGTTGGGTTCAGAAGCTCTTTCCTGCAGGCTAGGACAGAAGCAAGGAGGGGTCCGAACTTTCTTCCAGAAATGGCAGCCTGCCCTACTTGGAGGAGCCCCAGAGTGAGTGAGGGGGTTGCTGCCCCCTCCCTCTGCCCCAGGGGAGGACTCAGCCCCGCTCCTTCCACAGGGACCTCAGGCGATCATCCCGAGGCCGCCCAGCACACTCCCTGCCCTGCTCCTGAAAGGGCACGAGGGGACGTGGACCATAGGCTGATCCTGTTTCCCAGCACTCTCTTTGGGGTGGCTATTTTTCCTCTCTTCCGGCCAGCTTGGGGTCCAGCGTCCAAGGAGGGCTCTGACTGCCAGATCTCACCCCATTTCCAGGAGGAGGTGGGGGTGGCCCCAGCAGTTTGTAGGACCAATGGGGGACCACATAGCAACAGCCCACCTTCCTAGGTCATCAGGGAGATGACTGACCCCCCTCCCCATGAGGCAGCCCCTTCCTCAGGCGCTGCTCAGGGGAAGAAGCTCTTTGCTTAGGTCCAGGATCCCTGGAAGCGGGGCGGCTCTTCCCTTTACCCCCACACTCCACCTGCACATTCTCCTCTTTTTTTAAAATACATGGTTAGGCGGTTCTTAATGTTCCGGCCCTGGGAGGAATCCCCTCCCTTGCCTGGTTCTGGGGCTCCTGCATTGGGAACGTAGAGAGCTGCGTTCTGTGTGTTCGGGAAGACCAGGCGCTTTCTGCTTGTACAATATTCTGTAAATATTTGCAAGGCTGGCTCCCACATCCCTTTGGTTTTGTCTCAGATGAAAGAGTCAGATAATTCAGGTTTTGGAAAAGGTCTGTTTGCTTTTTCAAATGCTTGTTTGCTTGGGCTTCACGGGGAGGTGGACTTTGCACCAGACAGGTGGGCAGGTCAGAGGGAAGGAGGGAGTACGGTGTGTGTAAAAGATGCACTTTATAGACTGTACCCAGCTTGATGTGGTGCTGGTGGGTTGGCACTCTCTTTCTCTCTTGCTCTCCCACCCCATATTGGTGTAATGGGCTATCTTACGGGAGTGGAGCCACAACAGCTCTTAGAGCAGCTCAAGCAGTTTGTAAAATTATGATCTTTAAGGCAAAAAAATTGGCTGCAAGGCTGGCAAGTATTCCCCTCCCTTCACCCACCCAAACCAAATTGCATTTTGTGTAGGGTTGCCAGATTGCAAACCGGAGAGGCCCTCTGCATCTTTACCAGCTGCATAGAAGAAGGGATGTTGTCCGGTGTTACCTGTGGCCTGGTTGCATGACACACAACGCCTGCTGGAATTTTCTTTTCTACACAGCCTTTCAAGGGATAGGAGCCCTTTCCTGTTTGCACTCTGGCAACCCTACTTCGATATCTCAGGAGTCTTTTCTCCCAGGCAGTGCCAGGTTGCTCAGCTTTCCCAATGTCTCAAAAGCCTCTTTGGGCTCTGCTGCTGCATTCGGCTCAGGGAGTTCTTCCCCGAAGGCACCTGAGGAAGCAGAGAGTGCCTTGAACCAAGAGCCCAGGGAGGAAGAGGCGTTCTGGCAGAGAAACCAACTGTGCCTCTTGTTCTGCCCATCACTGCTGGACCAGAAGGAGGATGCCGATGTGAGGGGAGGGCCAGGGGCATTGCAGTCACTCTCTCTGCCTCCTTCTCTGGAGTGTAAGACGCAGGTTGAGTCGCCCTTGTTGGAAATGCGTGGGATGGAAGTCTTTGGTATTTCAGCTGGAGTGTGGCCAGAGTAAAAGCTGGAGAGGGCTCCTGTACAATTAAAGAAGTTCAGCAGGTGTTACCCGGTTGTAGGATGAGCTAAAATTCCCTCTTCTACATAACACTAAAAAAGCACAAGAGCCTTGTCTAGTTTTTAATCTGGCAACCTTGGCTGTGAGAGAGTAGCTGGAAACCAGGGCTGAGATTCTGCACCAAGATGTAGCATACTTTATGCTCATGTAATTATGCCTCGCTTGTGCTGTGTCAACGCTACTGGGTTGAGAGGTGGTTCATGGACTGCTGCCAGCCGCCAAAGCACCCACTACTGGCCCTTGTGAATTTCCAGGACATTACAGTGGTAATAACAGTGGTAGCCAAAGGACACAAATTGGGTGCCAGCCCCAGCACGTTGGAAAAAACTAATTGCCAGTCAGAGCGCCCCACACCAGCCTGAGCAGCACTGTGCTACGTCACCTCATTGGTTGTGTGATGATGTCACAATTCTGCAAAGCACAACTCCACAAAGCTTCTTTCACAACCTTCAACTGAATATGGCTGTCACTCTTTGGTCTGAATTGTCCACCTGCTTGCATAACGAATTTGTGCACATAAGACATCCACGGGATGCCTGCCTGTCCAGAGGGCAGCAACCAAGGCCTTAACCCCTGCCACCCACTCCAATTGATACTGTAAACTGCAGACATCTCCCCTCACAACCACTCCATGATACCAGCGCCCTAGCAGCCGCTGCTGCCTTAAGGCCACTCCAAGCAGCATGGGAGGGGGGCAAGAGGGCCACCAAGGGGACCAAAGGGCCACCAGAAGGGCCCAGTCCACAAACACAGCTGTCTAGAACCAGGCAAGAGCCCATTCTGGAAGCAGCCTTGCCCTCTGCTCTACCTCCTTAGGTTTAGGGAGCTGGGTCTGTTTAGCCTGGAGAAGAGGTAGTTAAGAAGTGACATGATAGCCATGTTTAAGCATTTGAAGGGGCACCATATGGAAGCTGGGGCCAGCTGGTTTTTTGCTGCTCCAGAGACTAGGACACAGTGGAGCAATGGCTTCCAACTTCAGGAAAAGAAATTCCACCTAAACCTTAGGATGAATTTCCTGATGGTGAGAGCAGTTTGACAGTGGAATACAGTGCTGCCTGGGACTGTATGATAGAGTCTCCTTTTTTTGGAGGCTTTTAATGGGAGGCTGGATGGCCATCTGTCAAAGGGAGGGCTTGGATGGTGTCTTCCTGCCTGGCAGAAAGGGGCAGGATTGGATGGCCCTTGGAGTCTCTTCCAGGTCTAGGATTCCTTCCCAGCAACTTCAACAGAGAGAGAGGGGAGAGAGAGAGAGAGAGAGAGAGAATGCTCATACCAGGATCTGTGCAGTGGTGCTAGGAATGGTGTGTGTGTGTGAAAAGGATCTGTGGCAGCCACTGGTTGAGAGCGCAGCACTCTCCCCCTCATGCAGCCACTCCTCCTCCATCTCCCCCCTCCCCATATCTGTCAAAGTCATGAATGTTCCTATGGTAAATTATTGCATTAAAGAGAGAAGATCCTTTTGCTCCAACCCGAGTTATTTGTGGTGCAGCAACTCTCTTTTCCGAGCACAGGAGAATGGTGTCCCTAGAGATACTGCTGGGAAGGGACCGAGGATAGCTGTCTTGGGGGAAAACCCACATTGAGCCCCTTTGCTGGTCCCAAGACCTCCGGAGGAAACTGCCCTGTACACCCCCTCCCCATGGGTGACGGCATCAGCAGGAGAAGGGAGAGGCTGGCACCCAGCGAGCTCTGCTCTGCATAATATACACACTTTATTATTATGAACTGGTATGTATACAGACTTTCTATACACACATTCCCTATAGAATAAAAATGTACATGTGTATACATGGCCATATAAATATAGAGCTGTAGAAATCCAGGGGCCCTTGCGGGCATCCTGGCAGAGACTTCCCGGCTTTCCAGATGAGTGCCACGGTGGCCCTGGTGTCCTGGATGCCCCAAGGGTCATTTCAGGCTCGGGCAGAAGGGGCAGGTGTCGTTCGTGTTGGTCTGAGCCCAGAACTTGATGCACTGCGAAAAGGAGAAAGCCTCGCTGTTTGCTGGCAGCCTCCACAGACACCCGTTCCTTGCAAGTGGGAAGGAGCGAAAAAGCCACATTCCGGAGGAGGAGGACAGAAAATGTACCCAGCCCCTTCCTTTCCCTTGTTGGCAGGAGCAAGGGATGGCGCCGCCTGAGGCAGGGCCCCCTCACGCAAAGCACAAGCTAAGAGCTGCCCCCCTTCCCAAAGTCACCAACTGGACTTGGGGCCCTGAGTTCTCATGAGACGGGGAAGGGGTGGGGTGTCCTAGTGTTCTCCCCGGCCTCAAACTGTGTCTCAGGGTGGAAACGTTAATGGAAGAGGGGAAAAGGGGGAGGAAGTATGGCCCTCCATATTAGTTGGACTGTAACTCCCAGAGTCAAGGTGAGGAATGCTGTGAGTTATAATCCAACAACACATGGAAAACCAGTATGGCAGAGTGGTTTGTATCTTGGACTGGGACTCTGGGACACCAGAGTTTGAATCTTTGTCAAGCCCCAGAAACTACCTGGGTGGCCATGAGGAAGTCACCCTCTGGGGAAGGCGATGGTGGCCAACATCCCTTGAGTAACAGACCTTGGCAGGAAAACACAAGGAGAGGCCCACCAGAAGTTGGAGTTGAGGGCCCCTCTGCCCAATCCTGGGCTCTGCTCAAGCAGAGTGACCCTCTGGCCAGGGAACCCCACTCGTAAGGCCATCTGTATTACATCGGAGGGCCTTGCAGGCTGCACAAACAAAGCATTATGATTCCACTTTAACAAGCATGGAAACATCTTATGGAACCTTGAGATTTGCAGTTTAGGGAGGGACAGTCATAATTCTCAGCCAGAGAGCTCTAGTGCCTCACCCAACTGTCAATCCCAAGATTCTGAGGGATGATGGAGCCATGGGGTCAAAGTGCTGTAAGGGTGACAAGTCATATATCTGCGCCTGTCGTGAACTCCTTTGCTGCTCCCAGAGATGCTTCTGGTCAAATGCTGGGACCCCACTTGCGAAGAGCCCACCCTGTGCAACAGAACCTCCTCCCCTCTAGCAGACTCTCTTTAAGGCCCCTTCCTCACGCGCCTCCCTCCCTCCCTGGTTCAGCTGGGCCAGCTGCAGAGAGACCTCCCGGGGCACTCACCTCTTTATGGAGCACATGGGAACAGGCCATGGGGTGGAGCTCGCTGGGCTGGACTAGCTTCTGGCACATCAGGCATAGTTTGCAGGCTGCGGGGGCCTGGGGGGCACAGAGGGCAGCGCAGGCGGACAGCCATGAGTCTAAGGGGGCAGCAGAGAGGGGCAATTCCCTCCCACCACTGAGTCAGGAGGCCCTGTTCAAAAGAGCCCCTCTCACCTGAGTGGGGGGCCCAGCATAGGAGACCTGGGTGGAGGGCAAGAACATGGGGTTGTTCATCTGTGGCAGAGGAGCTGGGAACATGGGGGAGCAGATCCGCCCGTGGGGCTGCAGCAGAGAAAGAGGGGCAAGCAGGTTAGATAAACTCTCCTGGGCCCCAATGCCCAGCAAACAGGTGGGCCCGGCCGTTGCCTTCAGGAGAAAGAGAGGGCAATGTGCACATGGCAGTCCTGAGTCGCTCGCCAGCCTCGCCATGGACTCCCAGGCCTACCTGCGTGCCAACTGCTGCCGCCCGCTCCTGCTGTTCTGCCAGCTTGGCAGCCACCAGCTGGTTCAGCTCTTCCATGGTGAGTCCTGCCAGGGTCCTTCGTGCTGCTTTGATCTGTTGCAAGATATTGGTCAGCTGTGCCCTGGGGAGACAAGCCGCCACAAAGGAGGAGAGAACAGGAAAGTCAGCTGTGGTGTAAATCCTTGTAAATTTCGTTCCTGAAGGAAGGAATATTTTACCATTTTTTTCCTTGCTGTCAGAAAATTGCCAAAAACTGCTCAGTTTTTATAGATTTATTCTGTGCAAAAAATGGTGTTTTTCTGTGAAAAAGATCCATGTGCATTTTCTGTGCAGTGTTGCCTCTAAGATTCCCCTCATCAGGGTTTCCTGACACTCAAGAAACCTGTTTTTGGGCCATTTTCCATTTATTTTCTAGTATTCCTTCCAACCCTAGAGAAGAGGGGCACCCAGACAGACACTTTTGAGCCCCAACCAAGAGAATCAGAAAAGAGTTCACTGGTTGCTCCAAAAGAAACTTGGCAAAAGCAGAGGATAGAAAAGTTCTTTTTCTTTGCACTACAACTCGCCCAGTTATCAGGGACACTGCCGCGTGGCCTGGGAAATTCTGGGAGAATCATCATTTTTAAAAAGGAACTTTTCCAAGTTCTGGGGAAAACTCTCATACTGGGGAGAGTCTTCACTGAGGTCTGGCTTGTGAGGAGAGGGTACAAATGACTGATGCCCTGACCCCCACCCCTGCAAATGAACAAGAAAGCAAAGCCCACATTCTCTGCAACACTCCTTGCAGTAAGAAATGCTGAGGCTGAATTCTAGTGGTTCCTCTTCCAGCCTCCCCACACCACGAGGGCTGGCAAAGGCCTCCTGGATGAGCGGTGGGATTTGTGGGGGGGGGGCAATTCGAACAGTCCCAGCTGCTTGTGGCTGAGTCCAGACAGGAAGGGGCTAAACAACCAGCTGGCCCACCCCTCTCCCTCCTTAGCATCAGTCTGTCTTCCATGCTGCAACTCCTCCCCAGTCCTCATGCTAGGGGCTGCATCCATTTTCCTCTAGTGACCAAAACAGGCCCACTCACTTATTACACTGAGGAAATCGTGTCAAGAGTTTCTCCAGGATCTTCTCCAGCTTGTCCACCGGTGGGGGCCTGTGGAAATCTGAGGCTGTGCTGACGCCACCCAGGCCCGGCGGCGGTGGCGGGGTAGGGAGTGAACCCCCGGGGGCCACACGGGGGCCGACCAGAGAGGCGAGGGCAGGGCTGCTCCGCCCCTTAGAAGTAGGCAAAGGGGGCGAGGGCTGGCTGGGCCTGGAGATGGAAGGGTTGAGGAGAGGGAAGGAGAGCACCCGGGGGTCCGCACTGGGCATGACCATGGGCATGGGGACCGTCCTCAGGGGGAAGGGCAGCTGTGGAGCCAGGGAGGAGTTGGGCTGGAAGGCAGGCAGCAGGAAGTCTGTCTGAGAGAGACAAGAAGGAACACCAGTTGCTTACTCAGAGCGTGACCCTGAAGCTGCAAGAACCACTGGGGCAAGGCTGAGGACCCCAGGATCTCTCACCAGCCAGCCAGCCAGCCAGCCAGCCAGAATCGAGAACTGCTCACAAAAGCAGCCCCCTGGATTCCAGGGGAATGACTGTGCAGCCCCACCACCCACAAGAAGACACTATGGGGAGAGCGAGGCTCACCTCCAGAGGGGGTGGCGGCAGGGGGGGCGTCGGTATCTGGGGGAGACTGCTCAGCTTGGCCCCGTTCCGCACCAACTGGATGTGGTCATTGAACTGTTCCTGGGAGAGAAAGACACGCACCATCATTGGCAAGTGTTAGCCACAGGGGCCTGGAGGCAGGCAGGGCACAGCAACCTAGCAGGAAGCCACTTAGAGCCTTTACACAACATGGCCTTATTTCATTTCACTGACCACGGAGCCAACCACTCTGCAGCTCAGCGGTAGGGAGAGGGAGGACAGCTCTGCACTCACACGGATGCTCTCCTTGGTCATCCGTATTCTGTTCAGCCTCGTCTCCCACTCCTGCTTTGGCCGAATGGTCTCCAGCGTGGGTGGTGCTGACCTGTCCAGACGCAAGGTCAGTGGAGGGAAAATGAGATTTCAGCAAGGCAGAGAGAGAGAATCTCTCTAGCTAAAAAGCAGACTTCTTCTCCTTCTTCCTCCTCCTCCCCAGCCCTGCACTGAGCTGCTCAGCCAAAGAAAGCCCTTCCAGACTGGAGGTTCTGTGTAAGGCGCTGCACACATTCAGTCACAGATGGGCATGTGTGATGTCACAGGACGGGTAATGCTGGCAACACTGCAGGGGAGACACACGTTGGCTCCCCATCCAAGGGACAGAAGCACAGGGAAAAGTGGCCCACATCTAAGTGCACATCTTAACAGGAGCAAACCCACCGGCTCAATGAAGCGCACATATGCCCTGACTGGCCAGCTAACCTCCACTGCTTTGAATGAGTCAACTTTAGTCACAACAAACAAGTGATTTAGACTACTTCTAGCAGGACGGAGGTTGTTCCCTCAACCAGGTCTAGGTTGTCGAGAGGAAGTTTCCTAAACCACATCCTAGGGCTAGAGCTCAGCATATGGGGAATCAGAAATCAACACAGAGGCTCACTCAGCATCACTACTGATTACCTTCTGGGCCAAAACACCCTCTTCAAGTTACATTTAGAACCTGGGCTGCCCTGTCCTGTTGCACCTAGGACAGTAGTAACGGGAGAGCAAGGGAGACCCTTGCAAGGAAAAAGAAGAGGTGGGAGAACAGGGGAAGATGCTGAACCCAGGAGTTTGGCCCACCAGGTCTGCGTGTGACCCCACGTCCTGTGCCCTCTTTGCCCCAAGGAAGCCCCCCCACTCACTTGAGGTAGGTGAGGTGCAGCTCCGCTTCTTTTTCCGCCTCTTCAAGCTTCAGCACCAGCAGCTCCTTTCGGCTCTCCAGGGACAGGATCTGGGAAGAAGGAGAGAGTTCTGCCCCTATTTGTGATGCCTTCACTCACTTGGGGAAGAGGGGGAGAACCACCCAGCTGTGAGTGGATTATAGTCCTTGAGGAAGGCTGAATCACAGCGTGGCAGTCCACAGAGTTTTCTCCTTGGGCAGCAACTCCTGGTGGGCTTCAAGGCCTGCCTTCAAAGCAAGGCTGAAGATGTGTGCCTCCCTCCCTCAGGGGTCACATGGAAGAGAGCACCCCACACCTTTGGGGCAGTGTAGTAGGCCTACCTCGGCCTTCCAGGCCCGCTCTGTCTCCTCCAGGATGGACTGGTTGATCTCACTGTGCTGGCTCTTCAGCTTGTCCAGTTCTAGCTCCAACACCTCCCTGAGGAGGAAGCTAAGGGTTAAGGCCAGGAGGTAACATGGAGAGAGAGTAGAGATGTGGAAAATGGAAAACCAGCTTCCAATGCTATATTTTTTCCATGGGAATATTACACACGCACACACACACCTACCTATATCCACATTTGTTTGGGTCGTTTTATTGCAAGTAGTTGTATTAGATGGGCTAACAAAGGATATGAAGGTCTAGTTGTTCTTCTAAGGAGAACTGAGAAACCCTAATGCTCACAGGAACAGACTAACAAATGCAACACCCACTAAGCTTGTTTCTGTTTTACAAAATCTCTTACTTCTCATTGAGTCACAAGTACAGGGAGTCAAGACAAAAGAAGGAAAGTTGCTTGTGCCCAGAGAGATTCACATCCAGCCCTTAGTGAAAACAAATTATCAGCTAATTGTACTGAATCAGTTTTCTCTCAGTGTAAAATGCAACTGATAATCAAGAAAGAAAAGTTAAACTGTTGATAAAAAGGTATGTCAGATGTGGCTCTCTTTAGGTATGTGACAAAAAGAGTGTTCTTTCAGGCACAGGCATTGTTTGTTAAATGTAAAGGAAGTATAGATTTTTCTTCTTTACATTATTACAGATATTCCAATAAAGTAAGTTCCACATAAAGCACTGGATATGTTGGAATGCAATATTTAAACCAAACATGCTGGTGATTTATAGCCTGCCCTCCACCCTTCAGCAACCTGTTTGCAGCCTTAACAATGATTGGGCAGGGGATGGAAATCATTCTTGGGGTAGAAAGTACTACCCCATGAGAACAATTGCTGAAACGGAGGGACTCTAGGTGGAAATTATTCCAGCTTGTTTGATATGACAGTCTAGAGGAATTTGTTCTTAACTGGGAGGATGATGTGTTGTGTCAACCTGTCCCAGGAAAAAACCCCTCCTCTACTTCCTACCAGTGGGAAAAAGCAATCTCATTCAAACTGTCCTTCCCTGGTAAGCTCAAGGAGAAGCGGGTGTGAGGCAAAGAGGCCGCAGTCACATAGGAATGGCAGGTGACACCCGGGTGAGCAAAACAGGGCCCCTCAACCTCCCTCTGTGGTCTCTGAAGCCCCCCATCAGTCCACAACCCTCTCAATAGTGTTACAAAATCAACATGATCATTTACCTCAAATAATTTGCAGAATACACACCTCCAAAAGCATAACAACATACAAAAGTACCTCCACCCACCCTTTCAAACATGCCAGAACTCTGTACTACCCCTAAATACCTGTTTTCCTCTGCATTCCTCAAAACGGTGACAGGAAGTGACTTGATACCACTTCCTGTTGCGGTTTTGAAAAGGACTGCAGATGAAAGCGGGTGCACTGGGGTTTACTGTTGGGGGTGACTGGCCTTTGGCCTCCATGCAGATACCCACACCCCAGTTTAGAGGCAAATAAGAAAACAGCCCTACTTTTCCTCAGACTGCTCAGCAATCAGGGAAACGATTTTGCTCTCCTTCTCCTCTTGTTCTTTCAGCAGCCTGTTCAGGAAAAAGAGAGAAAAAGACCAGGGAGAGGGAAAGCTGAAGCCCACCGAGATGCCTGTGTTTATGCCTGCAGAGGCCGTGAGCAGCTCCTGCTCTCCTCACAAGCTGAGAACTGCCAACAATTTGGAATAACGAGGCCACCAAGCCCAACTCATCTCTCTTGGCCTGGTTCAGGGCAGCCCCGAACCCACCCTTTGAGGGGGCAGACTAAGCTGTGTCCACACTACGGAAGGTGCCTGGGTCAACTGGATCTTCTGGAACCATGGCTGAACATCAGACGGGGGTCGCAGGGGGGAAAGGGGAGGCGGGGGGAGGCAGCCAAAGCAGCCGATCCAAAGCAGAAGCGCCGACAACCAAAGACTTCCACCTCTCTCTGACTCTGAACCAACTTCCTGAGAGAGCCTTAAATGGGCACCTTTAACACTCTCATAAATACCTCCTGCCTTTCTCACAAAGCTTCTCAATTTCTGCCTTTAAGTCTTGCTCCTTTTGCAAAAATTCCTTTTTCTCCTTTTCCATCTTCTTCTTCGTCTCTTCCCGCTTCACAGTCACATCCTGAATGGCTTTCAGGATCTCCTGATGGGCAGAGGGATCAGGAAGATTAGCAAGGAGTTAACATGTATGTGGTACCTGCAAAGTTTACGCATGCCCTATTTACATAACGTATATCCAAAAATTTCAACAGCTGTACTACCAGGGTAACTGACACACTCATACAAAATATATTCAAAGCAATCAAAACAAGAAGCATTGTCTGTTTGCAGGACGGGGAAGCGACTGTTTTCTAGGACGTTGGAAGAACTGCTTGCAGACCCGTGTCTCTCTCTGGCTGCAACCAGAATGGAAGCAGCCTGATGCCTGACCTCAGGCAGCTTCCCCACCTAGCCTAGGTTCTTTGGGCTGGAGCTGCTACCTGGTGATTCTTCATCTCTTCCTCCCGCCGCTGCTGGAGCTGCTTCAGCTGCACCTGGAGCTGGTTCTCCACCTGCCTCTGCTTGTCCAGCACCTCCTGGTAACGCTCCTTCAGCAAAGCTCGCTCAGACATCATTTTATCCTGCCAGGGCCCACAGAGACATGTTGGAGACAGACACAGGTACACCCGCACTCCATCTCAGAACCAACTACGCTCTTTTCAGTCACAAGCTCCCTTTGCTTAGGGGTGCCTCAGAGCAGCGTGACCTGAAGCAGCAGCCCTCAGCTTTTGCTTCTTCAGTTCTTCTGGACTTCAACATGAAGAACCCCGGGGCAGCATTGGCCCTTCCTGAATTCCACGAAGTTCCAGCTAAGCCCAAGCTACGTGGAAGAGGAAAGAAGGAGAATTCAGGGGAGACTCTCTCTCTCTCTCTCAACTCTTCCTTGTCTCAGAGAGGTCTAGGGCAGTGGTTTTCAACCTGTGGGTCTGGGGACCCACAGGTTGAGAACCATTGGTCTAGGGTGATTCGTTGTGGCCCCTTCACGGTGGCCTTTTCGGTGTGGCCAAATCAGCACTCAGAACTGTCCTCTCTGAGCTGCACCGAACCGGCTGCACTCAATCAACTTTGCTGAGCCAGCGGCAATGAACCCTCCCCTTCCATCCTCCCAGCTGCTGGAGCTCCCGCATCCTTCCCTCCCCTCCTGCCTGGGATTTCCTGCCCGCTGTGAACCCCACGCTTCCTTGGGCACTGGAAGACCCTCCAGAAATGGAAAGAGGGAGTTCTTTTCTCAGCCCCAGAGAAGGGGCCTCTGGCCCTCTTCCTGAGCAGAGCAAGCGCCCCTCGGACAAAAGAAGACATCAGGGCTTACCAGATTCTTCTCGATGTCCTGGTCTGTGTTCGCTTCCAGGTCGGCCGTCTTGAAGTCCGTCTGCAAAGGGAAAAAGAGGTTTCAACCTGTCAAAAAGAGGTCCTTGCGATGCCACACCTCATTTGCGGATTTGTGCGTGAGGCAGGGCAGCTTTCCTCTTCTGGTTTTTGTTCTTGCTTTCCTTCCAGCAGCCTTTGCTGCGCTTGTCAGACCAAGAAGGCTGAAACTCCCCTGGCCCTCCCTTGCCAAAGCAAACAGAAAGTGAAATGCTGGGCCAGCAGAAAGAGGGCATGAGTCCAAATGCCTGCCCAGCAGCCACCAAGCTCACCTGAGGCTTCCTGTCCAGCCCTGACCCCCAGGACAGCCATTGCTGTGAGGACTAGAAAAGCGCCAAAGAGGGGGCCTCCCCACCAGCCAGACATTGTTTTGGTTTATGGGAAATGTGGACAAAGCGCGGCCAGTGTGGCCCCTGTACCACCCCCCACTTCCGTGGCCCCTCAAGTCTCCCAACCTCCCACAATGACAAAAGGGAACAAATTTCAGGCAATTTTTGTCCCCAAACCATGTAGAAATCTCATCCCAAACATGAAAACACGTAAGTTTTCCTGCTGGCCAGCCGGCCCATACTATCTCATCCTCACAAGCAACCCAGAAGCCTGTAAATACCCCCAAACACCAATCTTCCTGTGCAGCCCTTCTCAAAATGGTGACTGCAGATGACATGGCATCATTTCATGTCACCATTTTGAGAAGGATTGCAGAGGAAAACAAAAGCATTTTGACTTCCTGTGCAGGGTGTGCTCCCAGGGGGCCTGGGGGAACTTCCCTCTGCCCCCCTCCGCAGTTGCCCACCCTGGTCTATGGTGAGAAGGACTCTCTCTTCCGTGAGAGGGTGGCCTCCCTACCCTCTTCCCTCCTCCCCTGGGAAACCTCATCAGGGCTTCTGCAAACAGGCCTCTGACCTGGATGGCCATATTCTGGGAAGGTTTCAGGGAGGCCCCATCTTCTTCTTGGTTCCCCCCACTCAGCGCTGCTAGCAGAGGCGTGTCTTCTAAGTCCGGGCACCCGTTCTGCCGCCGGCCATGCTGCAAGATCAAAGATCCCAGCTCAGCCTTGGAGCAGTTAAAGGTGACTCCGGTCTGGTCCATGGAGCGGTCCTCCGGGTGTGAGAGCGGCAGAGCCGTCGGCGGGCTTTCCCCAGAGAGGGAGGGTCTCTTTTCTCCCACAGCATCATCCAAGGTGGGCCAGGAGGGCTCCTCACTTGAGGGGCTGGGCTCAGCAGGAGGTGGGCTGGGAGCCGAGGGCTCTTCTGAGGTTTCTGGGCCCTTGGGAGCCACCAAGGGGGAGTCCCTCCCCAGGAGAATTCCAAAATCCCTTTCTGTGTCTTCCATGGGGCCTTCGTCCTCTTTGTGGGTCTGTCTGGAGGCAGCCAGAGGCAGGCAATCAGTCTTATGAATGGAAAGGTCACTTGTGCTGTCCCAGAGACTAAGCGAGAGAGAGAGAGAGAAAGAAGGAGAGACTAATTAAGATCCCCGGTGCAAAGTTCGTCCAAGCACAATGACAGAGGGCCCTCTGCTACCTCTCCTCCTCACAAAGGGAGACCTCAACTTGTAAGTCACCTGGGCAGGAGTTCCTGACAGATGACCAAACACTTTAGGATTATTTTTCCCTCTTGACAGTCCAGAAATCTTGAAAAAGTGGGAAAGAAATGCTCAGAAAGCAATTAAGGAGGACACCAGGGAGCGAGATGAGTTCTGGACTCCTTGCAAGCATCACGGCCCATTGGTAACAGCTGTCCAGTGATACAGAAAGGGTTAATTCAGATTTGTGAATTTGTTGGGGCCTTTTTTTCTTGCATTAGCTTGACAATTTGAGGAAGGAAAAGCTATGATGGCTGAGAATGGACTGAGGAGTAAATTTTCCTGTTACAAACCTGCTTACCCAGTTCTCATAACTGTGTGTGTGTGAGAGAGAAAAAGAGATAGGTCACACTTGTGTACTTTTTATATCCCTTGTTTGCTTCTGAACAGAATGACCCCCGGGGGGCCCATCTTCCACCAGGCTGGCTGGGGGGGGTGCACCCCAGACCAAAAGCTTGCTTGCTGGAGCTGTGGGGAACTGGCCTGCCAGCCAGAGATGGTCTGGGCAGAATTAGTTCTCTCTGCAAGGGGCTGCTGGGCCCCACAAGTGAAAGGGCAAGAATGCCTTCTCTGCTGCAAACCCACTGCTGTACCCTCCCAACATGGGACCCAGGGCACCTTACAGACCTCAGTCTCTCAGGAAACAGGCAGCGGTGGGTGGCAAAAGAGAGGGACCGAGGATCTGAGGGGCCAACGAGGCCCAACCTGCAATACAGAAGAGGCCAGTGGCCTGATGCAAGGTGAGCGAGTCCAGCGGCCTACCTGAGAGGCAAACTGGCAAGTCCTTTGGGCAGGTCAGGGTCACACTGGGCTGGCTGGCCAGCAGGAGAGCTCACTGCCGTCACCTCTGCTGCTGCTTCCTCCTCCTCCTCTTCCTCCTCTTCCTTGGTTTGCTCTGATGCCATCACCCTTCCTCTGCAAGCACAGAAGCCCAGTGGTCACAGCTGCCCCCTAGGGCTCTCCCTCTTCACAAAGAGCACTGGCCCCAGAACAAAAACCACAGTAAGGGCAATCCTTGCAAGATCCAGGTGATGATTTCCCCAGTCACAAACACATCTGTGCACCCAGGGAGCAAATACCAATTTCGTGCTTGGATGGTCCATGTGCCAAAGGGACTGGGGTGCCTAAGCAGTTGAGCCGGGATCCTCTCCCGCCCCCCCGACACACACCACCTGCCTCTGGCCAGAACAGAGCCTGGCGGCCGCCACCTCCCAAAAAAAGATGCTTGAACTGGGGACTGCCTAGGTTTGTGCTTCGATGGGGTGGTCGCTGGGGTCCCTTCCACTAAAACAGGGCGATTTCCAGGAAAGAGTCACAGACTGAAGAGAAACCGGGACTCTAAGCTGCCCGATTCCGAGGAGGCCCCCAGGATGAGCAGCTGTGCTCCCTGAAGCCGCTGGACTGAAGCTCCCATCATCCCCCACCACCGGCTAATTCGCTGGCCGACGGGAGCGGCAGTCCGCGCGCCTGTATCTAATCCCCACTCCCCGTCTATGAATTCCTGGGAAGAGAAGCCCCCTTCCGTGGTGGTGGGTGGGCGGCTGCGTGGGAAAAGAGGAAGGGGCTTCACTCACCCTTTAAAGGCGCCCCAGGCCGTGGGACCCCCCCAGCCACACAGAGAGCGGATCCTGCTGCTCAGAGCACCGCAGCCGAGGGGCGGGGAAGGGAACCACTGAAGACCCCCAACTCTGGAACGCCAGTCTTACAGGCGGGAAGCGGACGGGGCATCGCCCCCACACACGGGGGGCGCTGGGGAAGGCGGGGGCGGGGGACAGGGGCCCCCGCAAAACGGGGGGTCTGCAAAGAGGAAGGCTCCCCCCTCCCCTTCCCTCCGGGGGACTCCTTCCCCCTCCCCCGATGGCCGGAAGAGGGAGGGGGCGGACTTGCCTGCTCGGCGGCGGTGGGGGCGGGGGCGGGGGCGGCGGCCTCCCTCCGTCCCGCCGGCCCGCTTCGCTGCCTGCTCCCTTCCCCGGGCGGAGGACGGCGCGGCCCGACGAGGAAGGGCGGGCAAGAGGGCGGCGCGGGCCGGGCGCCGGGGCCCACAGCGCCCCCACGGCCGGTCCGCCAGACCCGGAGGGGGGCCCGCGGGGCCGAAAGCGCGTCGGGGGGCTCTCTCATCCCCCTTCTCCAGAGCCCGCGGAGGCGGAGGGAGAGGGGACCCCCTGCGGAGGGGCGCAGGAGCGTGTGCAGAGTGCAGCGGGGAGGGGAGGGCCCAGCAGGGGACCTTTTCTGGGGAGTGGCGGGGAACGCGGGGGGCTGGAGGCGGGGGTCACCTCGGGAGGGAGGGAGGGGGAGGAGGAGCAGCCGGCGGCCGTGCGGCTCCGGGGCGCCCCCGCCTCGCTTTGCCTGCCTGCCGTTAATTATCCCTACCGCCGTCCTCCTTATCACCCTCGTTAGGGCGGGGCCCCCAAGCTCTGCGCCCCCGCCCGCCCGCGCCCGAGGCTCTGCTGTTCTCCTCCCTGCGCCCCGTCGCTCCTTGCGAGGGATACGGGGACGGGGGGCAGCCCCACCTGGTCGCCCCCTGCTCGCCAGCAGGAGGAGGAGGAGGAGGAGGAGGAGGAAGGCCGCCCCGGACGTGACGCCGCGGCTGGCGAGGCCGGGAGGAGGCGGAGGAGCGGCCGGCGCCCGTCGTCCGCCGCAGAGCTGGAGGCGATCTCGCCGGGTGGCCCGTCGGCAGAGCAGAAGGGGCAGGGGCAGGGGAGGGGCGCCCCCGGGGAGCCCGGCGGGAGGGAGGCCCCGGCCCCACCCATGCGCCCTCCGCCCCTGCCGCCGCCGCCGCCTCGGTAGGTCCGCTGCCGGGCCACTGCGGGGGTCTTCGGGGGAAGGGGCTCGGTCCGTTCCGCGGAGAGGGAGGACCAGGCGGTGCCGCTCCGCCCCTGCAGGGAGAGGATCGGGCGCCAGGGTCGCCCCCACGCCGAAGCGGGGCGGGGGATTTTGCCGGCCGAGGCGCCTCCGCGGCCAGGGGAGCCGCGCGCCCCCGCCCGCCGACCCGCCCGCGGGCCCGCCGCGCTCCGGGCCAGTCCTGCTCGGCCGGCCCGGGAGCCGCGCCCCGGTTCGGCCGCCCCCGACGGCGCCTGGAGCCCGCGCTGCAGCGTGCGGTGTGGATGAACCCCACCCTGCGCTGCGCTCCTCTGAGAGAGGCCCGGAAGTGTCTCCCCGGCCCCGTTTTGTGCATTGCGCGTAAGGTTACACTCCTGCGCCTGGGATTGCCAAGGCAGTTGGTGGCCAACGTGCCAGAGCAGCAGCCTTGGCCAGCCTTCCGAACTTCGGCTGGTCCAAAACGCTGCAACCGGAGCGGTTGCAGGGAACAGATCACTCACCTGTTGAGACAGCTCTTCGGGCTGTGGGTGCATTTCCAGACAGATTCAGAGGGCTTGTGGCGACCCCTGAAGCCCTATAACCCTTGGGGCCAGCTGACCTGAATGGCCTCATTTCCCTGTGTGGCTGGCCAGAGTCAGTCCCACCGCTGTCATATTTGGGGAGGGTACAAAAGACATGGACTTGTTGGTGGCTGCTCCCAGGATGTGGATGTCTCTCCCCCAGCTGCCCCCAATCTTTTTCCGCTGACAGGCAGAATCCTTTTTGTCTACCCTTCAACTGCTTGCCTGTTAACTGACTGGTGGAGCAGATCTTTTAAGTGTGCTGTGTTGTGTTTTTATCATCATTATTATGCTTTAACTACCGTTACATTTGAACCATTTTAAATTAATGTTTTTAGCAGGATTTTCCCCTCAATTGTTTTTTAACTTTTGTGTTATCTGTTATTTGCTTTAACTTACCTTGTGGGTGGCTTTGGGTCCCCTATAGAGAGAAAGGTAAGCTAGGTGCTAAGTAAATAAAATAAGTGTCCTCCAAGTGACCTGTATCAATTGTGCTGCGTATGCAAAGCAGCCCTTACGGGGAGTGTGTAATGGTCACACCCAGGCAATAGCAGGGTTTCATGTGAACAACCATTCTGTCTGCGGAAGTTCACTAAGCTGGAAGGAGAAACCCGCAAGTGCGCGTTGCTCTGTGTAGTTGCACAACAGGAAGTACTGCCCATTGACCCTTTATCCACACACAGCGTGCTGTGTTGGCATTCAGTGTAGAGGCTGTGTAATGCAAGCATAACAAAACTCCACCAGCGGGTATTCCCACTAAAGCGAGGTACAGTCTTGGCCTTGCATGCCAACGTTTGCCGCAGGGGCCTGGGTTTGGCAACTTTGGGTGCCAGCTGCCTTTGCTGGTTAAGGGCCAGAGAGAGTAGGGCTTGGAAAGGACTCTGGCTTCACCACAGAAGAAGCAGGGGCAGTTGGGTGATGGTGATGGGTCATTTCAAAGTGGGTTGTTTGTCCCTTTGTGGACCACAGTGGGCTCCTTTTGCTGTGAGGAGGCCAGCCGCAGGCACCCCAGGGTTCTCTCTGGCACCTTTGGCGTTGCCATTCCAACAGACTTCCCCCTGCCTTCTGTCTGCAGCTTGCCTTTCGGATGCCTCCCTGGCGGGGCAAGAAGGCGCCACCATGGGGAGCGGTGATGGAGGCCTCCCTGAGTGCCCACCTGTGCCTTTGGCTGATGCCAACCTGGATCCCTTTGCTGATGTTGCCCAGCGGAATGGCCTGGGGGGCAAAACTGCAGTCTGGGACAGAGCCTACCACTGGAGGGCCCCCGTGCCCTGGGGGTATGACCTGGGCGGTGCATTTGAGCTGGCCGGAGGGCTCCCTCCCCTCTGAGGAGGAACTGGACCAGCAAGCAGACAGACTGGCCAAGGAGGCTGGACTTGTGAACTTGGGCCGCGTCGGAGAGCTCTGGGGCCACTACCTTCTTGGCTACCAGCCAGCTAGCCAGGGTGTGGATCAGGGCCTGGAGGCCATCCAGCATTTGGTGGAAGCGGTTTTGGCACAGCATGGCGACGTGAGATGGCACGCAGCACAGAGGCTCCTGAAACGTTCCAAGCGCAGCCTGACCTTCAACGACCCCAAATATCCCCAACAGTGGCACCTAGTGAGTGTCTTTGGGGGTGATGCCCTTGAGGGGAGGAAAGTGGGGGAGAAACCAGACTGAGTAGGGACCCAGAGACCCTGTGTGTGTGTGTGTGTGTGTGTGTGTGTGGGTGGGTGGTTGAGGCAGGCAGTTTTCTGACCAGGGGAACCTCCCAGGGATGGCACAGATTTCCAGAAATTCCAAAAAGGTAAAAAAATAGTCTACGAAATCCACTTATGGTTTTGGAAAATGAGTATTTCATGGAATCATAGACTCCTAGAATTGGAAGAGACCAGAAAGGCCATCGGGTCCAACCCTCTTCTGCCATTCAGGAAGACACAGTCAAAGCACTCCCTTTGACAGATCCAACTTCTGTTTAAAAACCTCCAGAGAAGGAGGAGACTCCACCACACCCCCAGGCAGCGATGAATTCCACTGTCAAAGTGTTCTTACCATCAGGAAGTTCTTTGTAATGTTTAGATTGAATCTAAACCTTGCTATGTCCTTATAGTCAGATTCAGGGACCCTCCAGGGGCCATGTGGATTTCCAGAGATGCCAAAACAATGGAAACCTCCAGTGCTGGGGGGGTGGTAACAATAGGCAGGTGTAAGATTTAAGGAAAGGGAGAGGGGAGAGAGGTGTTCGTTTGGCCTCAGCCTGTATGCTCTATCATTTAATACAGTGTTGTAGCTTAGCTCATATATTTCAGTTTCCCCCCAAATTTCCCTTTTTTCCCAGAACAAAAAATCTCAGAGAAGAAGTGTTTCCCCCCGGCTTCAACATCTCCAGAAATGTTACATCCCTAACTGGAGATTGGAATAAATTTCTGGGCAGGGAGGGACACAGAAAGAGCAGCAGCTGTCACCTCCAGGCTTGGTGGGGTGGGGCGGGGGAAGAAGACAATTCGCTCCCATTGTGCTATAGGTACAGCTGATGATACTTTCCCATCATGCCCCTGGAGATTCCCAAAGAGCCCTCTGCTGTCCCCCTTGCTTTGCCTTTTGACCTTTGTCTCTTCCTTCCCTTTGCGGCCCAGAACAACCGCAAGAGCCCCGGGATGGACATCAACGTGACGGGCGTGTGGGAGAGGAACGTCACAGGCCAGGGCGTGACGGTGGTGGTTGTGGACGATGGTGTGGAACACACCATCAAGGACATTCAGCCCAACTACGTGAGTAGCCGTGGCCCGTCCAACCACTCAACAGAGGAGGAGCAGCTGCCTAGGCTGGACAAGAGGGCGTGCTGTGAGGGGATGGAGTTTGACTCGTAGGAATGGAGGGCCTATGTTCCGGACTGAGCTGGGTCGCGGAGGGAGACATCTGGGCCCATTTAGATTCAGCTGTCTGGAGCTAATTTTCTGCCCCAGGCTGTGAAGACTTCCAAAAATGTCCAACCCCTGCCAGTGCAAAAGTGACCCCTGTAGCCATATCTGCATCTGTGTATGTATAATATGTGCATATACACAAATACACACACACAAATTTGTGCATGGGGACCAGCCCTGAACAAACTCGGGGTTATATGGTAGCTGTATGGCCAGAACAGTTACTGCTGAATATGTCTCATTCAGAAGTGCGCCATAAGCCAAAGCCAACTTGATGGCACATAGAACAAACACGTAAATATTATGAATTACAGTGAAATACAGCTTCCACAGAGGCACCTGGGTTAGTCCTCAGAGCAACCCCCCCGCCACTGACTTGCAACAGAGGTGAAGCAGCTTGACGCTATTATTTGCCCTACGGCTAAGGGAGGGAGCCCCACTTCGTTCCCCCCTGCAGTGATTCCAAACCTCATGCCTGTTGTTTTGGGGTCCTTATGGCTGATGCCTGTTGGGGAGACCTTTGTGCGTCACATCCCCCCTCACTAGGGAATAGAAGGGGTGGGGACTCAGCCCTGCTGGGGTCTCTCTTTCAGAGTCCTGAAGGCAGCTACGACCTAAACTCCAACGACCCCGATCCCATGCCTCACCCGGACGAGGAAAACGGCAACCACCACGGGACACGGTGTGCAGGGGAGATCTCGGCCGTCTCTAACAACAGCTTCTGTGCAGTGGGGGTGGCCTACGGGAGCCGGATTGCAGGTACTTTTTTACGGTGGCCCCTCTCCTCTCCTCACCCCTGTGCACTTTCTTGAGGTTTTGAGCAGGAGATAGAATTATTTTTATTATTTTAAGTTGCTTAAATTGATTGTTCTTGTATGTTACCCTGAGATCCCACAGCACAGGGCAAAATAAAAATTTGTTAATAAAATGAATGAATACATCCACCAGTGTTGGTCTTGGGGATGGGGAGAGGAAAGGAAGAGGCAAAATCTGGCAAAAGGGTCTAGCAAAAGCAGATGTCTGGCTTGTGTGGTCTTCCTCATTAATAATTTCTCCCACTTTGAGCACAGTCTGAGGTTTGCTTGCCCTCATGTGTCACAGTTTTCATCTGTGGTGTTGGGGGATACACACCTATACAACTGTATGTGCAAGAGGGCTGTGCAGGAAATGCACACTCCTCTTAAGGGTCAAGGACCCCTCCCCACACCAGGGATTCACTTTGGTAAGGGCCAGAAGAGGCGACAAGCATAGCCCCAGGTTCACACTGAAGGCAAAAGCATTGTGCTGTGGGCCTTTGCCTTCCAAACTCCTTGCACGGGGTTTAAATACCGATGCTAGTGTGGAGTGACTGGGTGCAGATCGGTGCCTCTGAGGAAGAGGCCAAGGAAGCCCGTAGTAAAATAAATCAGTCTTGAAGGTGCCACAAGACTCCTCCCCTCCCCTGCTGTGCCCCACCCTCTCCTTCCCTATTTTTAAAATAGCGTACTTTCTGCTGTCCTTGGAGACCCAAAGGGAGCGTCCCTAAACAAGGCAATGTGGGGCTGCTGTTCCCTCCTTTGCACACCAGGTGGCACCTTTGCCTAAAAAGGGGCAGCGGTGCCCTCGGGACCCTTTCCCAGGACAAAATCATAGCACTCTGATTCCCTTTCGGCTGCCATGTGAGCGTCCTGTGGAATTCTGGGATTTGTGGTCTCAGCTGCAAGTCCCAGATTCCCTAGGATATTGCCGTGGCAGTGAAAATGGGACCACAGTGCTCTCAGGGTGTTGTGGGGTGACTGCAAATTATTTGGTCCATCTGTGTTACCTTTTGGCATAGGATGGTGTTACTAGTACCTTAGGTGAATGTAGGCAGGGCAGAGAGGTAGAGATATTGGTGCCCTCCAGATGTTTTCCAAGTGGGCGCTGGCAAACCCAGTGCAGGAGAAGAGAGCCAGGCCTGCTTGGATGGTCTTCCTCTCTCCCTCAGCCTCTCTGCCTGGCAGAGACCTCTGGGTGAGATAGCAGGCAAGGTGCTTGTGGTGCCAGAGAGCACACAGCAGAGCCTGGCGCGCAGTACCTATCTGGAGCAGCCGTTGCTGACTGCCAGTCTAAAAGTCCCGTACAAATCGGATTAATTGACAACTTGCTGGTTCATTGAAAACATGGCTCCGAATCAAGCCTTCTTGCTTTCTTTCACAACGTATTTCTCAGAGAAACTTGGCATTAAGGAACAAAAGCCCAGCTACTCAGCGGCTTCTGTGCACTGTTGGGCAGCCTTGAATTAAAAAAGACTGGCACCCTGAAAGATCCTTAAGTGTTTTTCCACATCCTTCCGGCAGAAGTCCTTGGAAGGAGGAATGGTGTATGTGCGCGAGCGCACTGCACTGATCCTGCACCGATTGCAAAAACAGATAACATTCAGCAGGACAAGTCCTAGCTGGGCTGATTGGTTGCTATTATCGTATTTGTGGTTCCCCTTTCTTTTGTTGTAACTTGCCAGTCCCATTCAGTCCTTCTAAAAACTAGAATAAATAACATGAGCACGTTAGGGAAGGAGGGTGGTGATTTTCAGAGTGGGAGGCCCTCAGAGACCCCCAGAAGCTCCCCTTACAGAGGAGAGGAAAGTGGAGACCAAGGGTGGTGGGACTGGTCTGTCCCTTTCCCTGTGCCTTTTATTTTCCTTCCTTGTATATGGCTGAATAGGCTCCTCTACTCTGAGAAGCTCTGAACAATGCTATGCAGAATGTGGGATCGGTGCTTCTCTTTAGCAGATGGGAATGTGCTCTCTCAGCTCATTTACTTAATTCATTAAAATATTTATGTCTCGCCCTATGTCCAAGGATCCAGCTTCCTTTTCCTGGGAGGACAGTGTGTTTTCCCAGCTGCTCAACCACCCTGAAATGACCCTTCTTGTTTAAAGAAGACTTGCAATGTACCAAATGTGTTGTGTTTTGCCCTCCTCCTTTTTCTTCCTAGTTCTCACATTATTAACCTTGTGAGGCAGGTTGCTCCTATTCTCATTTTTCAGTTGGAGAGGCTGAAAAGGAGCCAGATAATTTCCCTGCAGGAGGGACTCTAAGTAGGGCTGAAGTGAAGCACAGTCCTCCTTATGAGCTCAGGATCTCACCTGGTCTGTGGACCTCTTGTGAGGTGTTTCCTGGCGACTGGGCCAACTCAGCCTGCTTGTTCCCGGTTCTGCAGGGATCCGTGTGCTTGATGGGCCGCTCACGGACAGCATGGAGGCAGTTGCTTTCAACAAGCATTACCAGATCAACGACATCTACAGCTGCAGGTCAGTCGGATCCAAGAGCCCATCAGTAATAACAGCTAAGCCTTGTGGGAGGGCAGGGGAGGGGTTTCAGGGTGTGACTGAGCCCCCCCATTATACGGCCAAAGTTAGTGGTGTACTGCCTTGTCAGTGAAGGAATGGCCAGTGGGGAGAATTTTCTGGTTGATTTTTGCTTCTTGAGGAACCTCAATGGCACACGATGCTTCCTTTCTCCCATGACCCTCCTTGCAAAATTCTCACTTTCCTGGGTCCAGCTGGTCACTTGATCAGCAGGAGAGAAGGAGGGTCCCACACCCACTCAGCCTGCAGGGGCCCGGCTAGGACCTCCCTCCCCATAGAATTGTACCATTGGAAGGGACCCCAAGGGCCATCTAGTCCAACCTCCTGATGCGATCCTTGGGAGGCAGGCCATCCAACCTCTGCTGAGAAACCTCCGAATCAGGAGAAATCAGGAGAAATCAGGAGAAAAGTTCTTCCTGAGGTGTGGCCAGAATCTCCTTTCTTGCAGCTTGAATCTGTTGGGCTTTAGGTCCTACTCCTTGGAGCAGCAGCAGGAAACAAGTTTCGCTCCATCTTCCACGTGATGACTGCCCTGCAGATAATAAAGTTTTCTTGTCTTTTATTTTCCCACATGAGTCCTAAGTGTTGTTTCTTTGGCGGGGGGGGGGTCTCCTTCCACAGCTGGGGTCCAGATGACGATGGCAAAACTGTGGATGGTCCTCACCAGCTTGGAAAGGTACAACGGAACTTGTCTCTCTCCTTCTCCACCAACCTCAAGGGGCCGAGAATATGCTTCCACCCCTGTAATTTATAGCAGGTTAATGGTATGCAACAGGTGTGGGTGGCAGAGCAACTGGCAGAGACGATGACAGATCCTGTGGTGGTCAGAGGTGGCCACAAGCAGAAGCTTTGAGGAAGCGGAAGCAGAGTGTCTTCTCTTCCCCTTTCTGCAGGCTGCCTTGCAGCACGGTGTGATGGCCGGCCGTCGGGGTTTCGGCAGCATTTTTGTGGTGGCCAGTGGCAATGGAGGGCACCACAACGACAACTGCAACTATGATGGCTACGCCAACTCCATCTACACCGTCACCATTGGTAACATGGGCCCCGGCCAAATGGGGTGGGATGGGTGCCTGGTTGGTTCTGGGCTGGTGGCAAAAAGAGAAAGAAATTGAGGGTCTGAGAGAGGAACGAGCAGGACCACTGCAGCTGCCACCGCCACCTCAAAGACAGAAGTGGGCAGCTGGTGGCAAAGAGTTTCAGTGTTTGGAAGTTTTTGGATTTCTAGATGAGGAGAACTACTATACTATAGTCTATTTAATGTTTTTTAAAAAGTTTTGTTTACATGCTGTTGTAGTTGATTTTGTTTACTGTAAGCTGCCTTGGGTCCCATACTAGGAGAATAGAGAAGTAGAAATAAAATAAAGCAAAATAAAACAGTAGTCCGGTTCCCCACTAGAGCAGGGAATCCACAGCTGGCCAGCCTCCCAATGGCCAGGGGTCCATTCCACACTAGAGGACAAAGTGAGTTGCCTCTTTGTCGCTTCCCTGTAAGCTGCCACTCCTGAGGGTGGAGTGTGGGGGAGCGAGGCCCTTCTTTCTCTCCCAATGCTGCCCCACTCCAGGCCCAACAGGACCTCCGTTTTCTCCCCTTCTGACAGGGGCTCCTCTTTTGCCTCCCTGCCTCTTCTCAGGTGCCGTGGACGAGATGGGCTACATGCCTTTCTACGCCGAGGAGTGTGCCTCCATGCTGGCTGTGACCTTCAGCGGAGGCGACAAGCTGATGAGGAGCATTGTGAGTAGGAGAGGCTGTGCCCCAAACGCCGGCCCTGTGTGGCCCTCCACTTGCCCACGGGGCCCCTGAGGGAGGGACGGTTGGCTGCTCCCACCCGGCCCGGTGGCGCTTTGCTCTCTCGGCTGCTGTCCTCGCCTTCAGACCTTCTCTGGCAGTGTTGTCAGGTGGTGGTGGGGAATCTCCTTTTGAACCATGTGGGGAATTACTCAGGATCCCAGGAAGTAAAAAGGGACCAGGGGAGGGAGGGAGGTAGCACATCTCTCTGTTTACCTTCTACCTCTTCTTCTCAATTGGGGAGAGAGACCGTTTCTTGTATGAAGCCCTGGCAGAGAACATTCTGCTCCACCTTCCCCCCAAAAAAAATCTGTTGGATTTTTGATCCCTGGGGGGCCACAAAAGCAGCCCTGGGGGGCTCTATACAGCTCACCAACTGCTTTTTGCCCACCCACCACTTCCTGTCTAGGAAGTATGGGGTTCAAGAGCAATGACTAGCATCATTCTCTCCAGTGGGGAAGAGCAGCCAGGAGTCTCTTTCCTGACTCTTCTAAGGAGCTTCTGCCCTGCAGTCTGGAGTTTATTTCAACCTTCTTGCAGACTTCCCTGGTTCTTCTTCAGACGTTGGGGGGGCAGCTGGCCTGCCTGGCCTCCTTTAGCCCTGGAGTGTTTTCATTTACAGGGCATTTTGGAAAGGCTGGAGTTAATTCTCCTGCTGGCTTTCTCATGCTGATCTTTTCAGAGGGGGGTTAACACTGCTGTTCTACTGTTTCCTTAATGGGAAGAATTTTAACCCAGCTTCTTGGCATTTGTTTCCTGGCCAAAGCAAGCCCTTGTTTGAAAACGGGACACTCAGCGTCCAAGCACAAATCGCAGTGGTTAGCAGCTGACAAAATGGTTCCACACTCAGCATAAAAAGTCAATTGGGCAAATCTTGTTCTTGGCGAGGCAGGACAAGGCTGCCACAGTGGCTGGCCAGCTGGCACGAAGAGGAATCTGATCCCTTGAATGGGACGCTGATACTTGAGAAAAGCAAGTTTTAGTTCATGGTGTCATAAAAGTACTCCCTTGGTGGGTGAGAGGAACAGTCAAATCTAGGCCAGTGTTCCCCTCCCTAAATTGGGCCAGATGCTTTTTGAAACTGGCATGCAGGACGTGGCACTGCCTGCCTTCTTCTCATGTTCTTAATCCAGTCACAGCGTCTGTAGGTAAAGGCCAGACTCTGCACTCTTGTTGTTTTTATTCCTTGCTGCTTTCTCTAAATACAACCCAGTTAGTCAGGAAAGGAAGCTAATTTGACAAGGAAAACATTTAAACTCTGGTAACTTGGACAGGAAGAGAGCATTTAACCCCTTCCCTGCCTCCATGCTGACTTCCTAATTGTCATTTGAAACTATCTGCTCTCTCAGCCTAACGATGTATTCCAGGGCCCCCCAGCCCATGTAGGAAAATCCCCCCAGTCCTGTTTATTTTCCGACATGAAACAAGAGAGGTGTGTTTGGGATGGAATGAATGGAGACCGTGGAAAGTCTCCCTCTAGTTTGGCAGGGGGAGAACGCTGTTGGGAACACCAGAAGGTGCCTTGTAGCTAAGTCAGACCCCCTGACTCACCCACCCCAACCAGTGGCAGCCATGACTGTTCAGGACTTGAAGTGGGGGTTCTTTTTCTCTCTGCCTGGATATCTGTGGTAGTCTCCCACACAAGTATCAGCCAGGGCCTGACCCCTCTTAGCTTCCAAAATCAGACAAGGTTGGGTGTGTTGTTCAGGGTGGGGCAGCAGTCAAAGCACAAGTCAGAGGTAAAGCTGGAAGGCGGCAAGCCCAGGCAGGCAGGTTTTTAGCCAGAATACTCTGGGCAAGAACGGGTACGGGGGGGCATGTGGTTGGGGAGGTTTGAAACAGAACAGTATGATTCAGGTCCCAGCCTGTCGCTCGCTTGTGGGCCCACATCCAGCCAGGCCTTGGAAAAGTTCCAGCCATTCAGTGCAAGGAACCCCAACCCAGGTCTGTGTCAGTGGGTGTCACTTTTAGCTGATCCTTTCAGGTTGGGGTCGCCATTCCCTTCTCCTCTTCTTGGCAACATGCATCCATTTGCGTTTGTTCTGTCCTCCCAATCTGGGACTCTTCCAGGTCACACAGAAAACCTTCACAATCTGACTTACTCTCTTTTCTCCTTCCCATTGTGTCCTTCTCCCAGGCCACCACTGACTGGGATTTGCAGCGGGGCACCGGGTGCACAGAGGGTCACACGGGCACCTCGGCTGCCGCCCCCTTGGCCGCTGGCATGATTGCCCTCATGCTGCAGGTGCGACCCTGCCTCACCTGGCGGGACGTCCAGCACATCATCGTCTTCACAGCTACCAAGGTGAGCTGAGGGCTTATGGCTTCCATCCTCCCCATGTTCCCCTCCCTCCCTTTGTCTGTGGGCTCCCTTGCCCCAACTGGCACCATGCCTCAGGCTGCCCAAGGCTTTTCTAGGGTGTAGCAAGCCCTTACCAGTGGTTAAATACTGAAACCAGCAGTGGATCCAATGCCTGGGGTCTGCTCTGGGTTTTAGTCTGAACTGTGAATTGCCCCAAAGAGACACCTTTTTTCAGTCCCTGACACTGGACACGCATACAGGAAAGCAAAACCTATTTTCCCATGTAGCCAAATTGATTGCCTCCCCCCACCCTGTCCCTGTTGACCAACTTACTTCCCATTCTGATGGTGTTCCCAGGTAGGTACCCAATAGGTAGAATTGCCATAAATCAGAGTGAACTTGAAAACACATGACAAATGAACCACCACGGTTCATTGCAGTGGTGCAGTGGTGTGAGTGTTGCCTTGCCCACTGAAAGTTGCAGTGGTGTGAGTGTTGCCTTGCCCACTGAAAGTTGCCTGCCTGCCTTCCGTCCTCCCTTCGCAGTACGAGGACCATCGTGCCAGCTGGGACACCAACAGTGCTGGACTCAGCCACAGTCACCAGCACGGATTTGGCTTGCTGAACGCCTGGAGACTGGTCAATGCAGCCAAGGTAGGAAGCGGTGGCGCTCTGGGAGGAAGCCCACCTGGTTGGGGCTGAGGACTGCTTTGGGAAGGGGGGGTGGCACAGGAAGCCCTGGACTGTTGCCCCCCTCCCTCTAGGTCTCCTGGGCTCCATGGATCCTGTATCTTAACAGTAGCCAGGGGTGTAGCTGTTTGTATGTGGCAGTCCCCCCATTTCCCCCAGGTAAGAATTCTGCCCACTAAATGAAATCTACCTCCAGTCCCCAAATGTCTAACATTGCAGAGAGCGAGAGGCTGAACGTTGCTCGTACTGAGGTCTCCGCTGTTTGCTGGGTTCTCATTCCTGGGCTTGCGTGGCCTGTTGCCCCTTTTCTCCAGAGGTCTAAACAGCTTTCAAAATGGTTGCCTGAAGGTTTAAGCTACTGCAGTGCTAGAAGTTTGGGGACTGAAAGAAACTTTCACTTGGGAGAGCAAAATTTTTATTGGAGGAGGCACAGTGCTCCCATTTCCCTCCCTGCATATAGTTACATCCTGATAATCCCCTTGCCAGGGACAGGGTAGCCCTTAAGCCAGGAGTGTGGAGGGGGCAGATCCTGAAAGCACCAGGCTGGCAATGACCTCCTCACCCCACTCCAAGACAGTGGGGTGTGGGGCAGTCTTCAGCTGTTGCGTGGTGCTTAACCTTCCCTTTTTGCCCCCTCTCCACAGATCTGGGAGTCGGTCCCTTACTTGGCTTCCTACATCAGCCCCATCCTGAAGGAGGGTAGAGGCATCCCCCTGTCCCCCAACCAGCTGGAGGTCACCTGGAATGGTTTGTGCTGGGGCCCAGGGAGTGGGCGGGGGCTGAGGTGGGGCAGAGGGAGGGGCCTTTCTAAAGAGAGCGCCCACCCCTGCAGGAGGAGGTACCGCTCTGCTTTTTCTGCTGCTGTGACTATCCACCCCAAGAGAGCCTAGGAGTGAGGGGGGCTGGAAAGTGTGTGTGTGGGGGGGGTGAATTGCCAGTCCCCAAGGCTCCTTGGGAACAGATTGGAAGAGGGGAACCCTCCCTTCCAAACCTCAAAATTCAGCATGTGGCAGAAATCTAAGGGAAATGACGGGGCGTACAAACTTGCACTTCCACAAAGATGTTTTCAGAATGAGGCCCTTGGACCTGAAAGTGCACAAAAGCAGGGAATGAGAGGGTTAAGAACTTTCCAGTGGATTGGGCTCCCCAATGGGAGGAAAAGAAGGTCCATGCCTCCTTTAACACACACACTCAAAACTAAATACGTGTGTGGGTGGGTTGGTGTGTGGGTGTGGGTTTGGCTGGTCGGGTGCTGGAAGGAGCCGGTGCTGAGTTGCTGTGGCTTCCCTCTTGCTTCCAAGTGAAGCTGGGTTGCCCCTGGGAGCGGGCTCAGTCCCGGCAGGATTCGTGCCCTGTGACTGGCAGAGGCCCAGCCCTGCAGCTCCCTCGGCCCATTTTAGGCAATGCTGGGCTCCTGTCTTGGACACCCTTTTGCCTGCATAAACACAGCGTCTGTGCACACCCCCTCACAAACACAGAGAGGTTCTCCTTCTGCCTCCTTCCTCCTCCCTCCCAGCCCCAGCTACCGGTGAAGGAGAAGCATCTCTCAGAAGTGGGCTTCTTTCCCCTCCTAAATGCCCCCCTCCTTGGTTGTGCTTTGCCGCCGTGTATTCAGTCCTTGTTCTGTGCCACAGAGTGCTGGGAGGAGGAGGGGCAAGGGTGGCCTGTGAGGGGGCAGCAGGGCTACCTGGCCCGGTGACCCCCTGAGCCCTGCAGGCTGGAAGGGAGATGAGCCAGGAGGAGAGGGCCTGTTGGGTGCTGCCTCGGGGAAAGCCAGAGCCCTGCGAGGGGAGCCGAGGACCTGGCCCTGGTTGAGGGGGGGCTTCCTGAGACCAGCCAGCCTTGTCCTTAGCAGCCCCCGAGTGGGGGGCTATTTGCCACTTCCACCACCATACACGCTGTGGGATCTTTTTTTGGGTTTAATATTTATTAGTTTTAGTGGAAGATACAAAGAGACAGTTCATAACCACAGGAAAAAGCAACCAAAAAAAAAACAGCAGAAGAGAAACAAACCACACGCAAATGTTATACATGTGTAACTAAAACTAAACTAAACTACATTAAACTAAACTAAACTAAGGCGGAAACATAATAACACAACCCATTACTAAAGGACTGTCTCTTACACTGAAGGCTTCCGAAGGACACTAACCTCCAAACACGCTTTGTGGGATCCTTGATGGGCCTCAATAGAAAAGCAGGGGTGGGGTGGGGCAGACAAAACAAGCTCAGTGGGGAGAGCCGTAGAGGGAGGGGCAGGGCTTCCTCTCCAGCTTCAGCCAGGGGTGCGAATTCTGAAGCCCCCTGAGGTTCTTGGGTTGCATCTTCCAGCAGCCCCATGCAGCCAGCCTAGAGCCAGTGGAGAGGAATGCTGGAAGTTGCAGTCTGTGCTCCTCCTCCCCAACATAGTTTGGGAAGAGGGTGCTCCTCCCCTCCGCGCCCTTCCAGTGCCTCTCTCCCCCCATGCCCCCCCCATGCAAGGAGCAGCTTTTCAGCCTCTCTGGGCACTCCTGTCCCAGACCTGCCTCTCCCTGAGGAGCCCCTGCAAGACACAACAGGATCTCAGCAGCAGCAGCTTTTGCACTGTGGGGGGAGGGAGCAGAGGTCCCCCTGAGGTCCTGTGTTCCCAGCCCCACTGAAGGGGCTGGAAACGCAGGAGGGAGGGAGGAAGATTCTGGCCAGGGCTGGTCCTCTGCGCCTGTTCCCCTAAAAGGAATTCTCTCTTTCTTTCTTTCTTTCTCTGCCCCCCCAGCCAAAAATGAAAAGCAGCCATAAAACAGGAGTCTGAGAAATGCCAAGCCCCAGGCAGGAATGCCAGGGTCAGGCCCATCTCTGAGGAGGGGCTTGGCTTGGCCGCCTCAGGGGAGAAGGAAGGAAGGAAGGAAGGAAGGAAGGAAGGAAGGAAGGAAGGAAGGAAGGAAGGAAGGAAGGAAGGAATTGGGGAGAGGGAGAAGGTTTCCCAGGATTTAACCCTTTCACACCCAGCTGTGGGTACAGCACAAGGTCATGCCGGGAACTTTGGTTGGTTGAAGACCATCAGAAGAACTGGGGTGGGGGAGAAGAGCAGAGAGAAATGGTCTGCGCCCTCCACACGCATTGCCAAGCAGACTCTGGGTTAGGTAGAGGGAAATACCTGGGTCTGGCAGCCTTTGCCATTAGCTCAGGGAAACCATAAGGAGGCCACTGGCTAATAGCCAGCAAGACTCCAAATTTTCTCTCTGGGCTTCAGAGTGAGGTGCTCCTTCTGACAAGTTGGCGCACAGCTAACATACCCTACTGCCGTTTCTCCTAGGTGGGAGGCTGCCCTTGCTTCTTTAGGGGAGGGAGGAAAGCAAGAGGGCAACAGGAATTGAGGAAGGGGCTTGGCTTGCTGGGAGGCCCAAGTAGGGAGGAAGGCCAAAGCCGACTGGAGGCCAGCAAGAGGAGCAGGCCTAGCACCCCCCCCCCGCTGCTTTTCCTCCCTGCTGCTCTAGAGAACACGCCCCTGCAATGAATGCCAAGTGGACAGATATCGCCTCCGGTTGTGAATCCGGGTGTTGGCCTGGCCCAGGTTCTCCTGCTGTTATTTTTGTGGTCTGTAGATGGGGGAGAGTGGGTGGGAGGCAGCAGTTTTTTCACGGTAAATACCCCATAGTGTCTAAGGGCAGCTTGGTGCCAGGACAGCACGGGAGGCATGGTGTGGAGTGTGTGCCGCCTTTTCTCCCCTCTCAGTCACAGAAGTGGACTTGGACCTGTCCGGAATGAGGACCCTGGAGCATGTGGCCGTGACAGTCACCATCGCCCACCCTCGCCGGGGGAACCTGGATGTCCGCCTGGTCTGCCCCAGTGGCATGAAGTCCCTGATCGGCACGCCCCGCAGCATGGACTCGTGAGTGGGGCGGACTCCAAAATGAGGGCTGGGCCGGCAGGGCTGCGGAGTGGGCAGCAGCCTCCATAACATGCAGACAGGGTGGGGAAGGGGAATCCTGGCCACACCAGCCTGTTCTGGAGCTGCACTGGAGTCACTGTCAGTCTGGTGTCATGAGGGGAGGACATTCCACTCCCGGGTGCCCCAACTGAGAAGGCCCTGTTCCCCCGGGCTCATTCAGTGCCTTGCCCCTGCTGATGGCTCGGATTTGCCTGCGCAAAGGCTGGGAAACCAGCCAATGGGAGTGCGTAGAGAAGGGCCCTGGCCGGCTGGGGAAGGAAGGGTTGGGGCCCCGGGGAGAGTTGTGGGCCAGAGCCTCACATTCCCTGTGTGCCCTTGCTGTTTCTGTAGGGGTAGACCCACTCTAATGTCAGCTACTCTAACATTGCCAGTGAGGAGGCAGAGTGCCACCTCTGCCGTCTTGGTGCCCTCTGAGGTCTCGCTGTTGTCTTTTGTTGAAGCCCCCCTCCCCTTCCTTTGTTGTGCCATGGGTGATCTTGCCTTGAACTCCCACCGCCGTGGAATCAAGCAGACACAGTGTCCACTTTGGGCTGGTGAGTTCCCTGAGCGGCTGAGGTGTCTTCTCATGGGTTTTGTCTCCTCTTCCCCTCCATCTTTGACAGAGACCCCGGGGGCTTTGTGGATTGGACCTTCTCCACGGTGCGCTGCTGGGGCGAGGAGGCCCAAGGTACCTACCGGCTCTGGATCCGTGATGTGGGTGAGTCCATCACCACCACCACCATCCAGCAGAATCCTGCAGCTGGAAGAGACCCCAAGAGCCATCCAGTCTAACCCCCTTCTGCCATGCAGGAGGAGACCATCAAAGCCCTCCCATTGGCAGACAACTCTCCTGCATCCCTTTAAAAACCTCCAAAGAAGGAGATTCCACCACATTTCCTTGAGGAAGCAGCATATTCCTCTGTCAAACTGCTCATACTGCCAGGAATTTCTTCCCGACATTTATGTGGAATCTCTTTTCCTGTAATTTGAAGCCGTTGTTCCATGTCCTAGTCTCTGGAGTAGCAGAAAACCAGCTGGCACCCATCCTCCATAGGGCATCCTGGGTGCCAGCATCCTCCCATGGCCTCCGACTGGACTCAAAATCAACTTCCTGAACTGGTTTCAGGGCTTCCCTCCCCAAAACCAGCTTCCCTCCTCCCCCATTTCAAAAGAATTGCGGGAAAGTGAAGCGCTCTGTGTGAAAATAGACCAGTTATAGGTCCGTAATTCTGGGTTACAGAGAGCCACTGTGGTGGAGTGGTTCGACCGATGGACTACAATTCTGGAGACCAGGGTCTGAATCCTCACTTGGATTCCTCGTGGAAACCCACTGGGTGACCTTGGGCAAGTCACACTCTCTCAGCCTCAGGGAAGCAAAGGCCAACCCCCTCTGAACAAATTCTGCCAAGAAAACCCTGCAATAAGTCTATTTTATGGTCGCTGTAAGTCAGAAATGACCTGAAGGCATATAATAACAATAAATTTAACATTATTGAAACTTGAATTATATTATGTGGGTCTCCTTATATTTTAACTGTCTTGTAGACTGCTGAGACCCAGTTCTGGGATTGTAACAGCTTAATTCCTACCATTAATTCTGACTGAAGTAGGGCCACTGGTTCTGTGGCATTTACCTTCTGTTGACTCATCCTTCCACTGTTGATTAGTGGGTTCTGTTCTGGTTGGAACTGACCCAGAGGAGCCCATCTAATAATGATAGCAACAACAAGAACCACACAAAACAGTGCCTCCTCTCCTTTCCAGGGGACGAGGCCCTGACAGCCGGCGTGCTTCAGCAGTGGCAGCTGACACTCTACGGATCCACCTGGGCCCCCAGCGAGATCAAGGAGCGGCAGAGGTAAGGTCTGAGGGTGGAGGCAGAAAGGCCGCCTTTTTCCTCCCTTGCTGAAATCTCCTGCCTTGGTGAAGTAGATTGTGGAGCAGGGTCAGTCTAGGTAGCCTTAAGACTCTAAAAAGTGTTAGAAGAAATCCTCCAAAAGTGTGTGTCAGGCAAGTCAGAGTATATTTCTCTTGCAAGATGCTGTGCTCTGCTAGTAAGATAACAGTGAAGGCTCAGCAGAGTTTCTGTCTTCATTACAAGGTTAGGACATGGTGTGTATTGTTGCTGTATGTTCTGTAAACCATTTTCTGGAATGTAAACAAACTAGGAAGATAAGGAAAAGTAAAGGCTACAGCAAAACCTCTGCAAAGGGGGGACAAGAGGAAATGTCTTTGTGTGTCAGAAATGCTATAAAATCATTCTGTTAACTGAGTTCGGGGCCCTTGGCATACTGGCCAGCCAAGGAGCCCGGCCGTAACTTGCAAATTAACTTTAAATAAATTCTCATTTTCCTACTTTGTGATCTCCTTGTCTCTGAGCTCCTGCAACATTGGGGGCCTCCTGCAGAAGGCAGTCCGGTCCTCAGGCACGTCAGCTCAGACTCCTCACCCTGCTCAGGGGGAAGGGGCTTAGCCTTCTCCGCAAAACACCTGCTTAGTCCCCCCTGGCATCTGTGGTTGAATTAGGAGCGCCATGGAATGAAGACCTCGGAGAAGCATTGCAAGTTGGAAGGAGAAAGCACTGCCACTCTCTCTGGTGCCTCAGCTTGGGAACAGATGACTTTGGAGGAACTACGACTCCCTGTACTGGCTGGGGCATTCTGGGAGTTGTAGTCCCCCAAAGCAACTGTGCTAGATAGCACAGCAGACTTCAAAATGTGTGGCCACCCTATTTAGGAATATATCCCAGCATTGGCTAGAATAGCAGTGATCCAAAAGGACCATTAAATTTTTCCGTGAGCAGCATGTGGCATGGCTCACTTGCATGAGCCACCTTTGTTTGCTCTACATCCGTCTTTTTGGTCAGGCTGTGGCTGAGAAAGACACAAGGAGGGGCAGAATGAGAACCACCTGCTTCAAAAGCTTGGCTGGGGGAAGGAAGGAGGAATTTCCTCTGTCTCTCTTTCTTGCTTGGCTGGATCAAGAGTACGTTAATCTCTCCCTTTCAGGCTGCTGGAGGAGGCCATGAGTGGCCGATACCTGGACAGCAGCTTCTCCTTGCCTTGCCCACCTGGCCTGCATATCCCTGAGAAAGAGGGCTACACCATCACCACCAACACCCTCAAGGTGAGGACTGCCAGAAGTTTCTTGGACCAGAGAACTGTTGCGAGGGGGTCTCTCAGGGACGGATGGGTTGGGAAGGGCCGCTGTGTTCTTGAAAGGGCCAGTGTGAGCTTTTCATGCTTTGGGGTGCTGTGGGTTTTCTGAGGGGGTGCTGATGGGATCCAGAAAGGCAGGTAACCCCTCAAATGGATGCCTATGAGGAGCTGTGGCCAGAGGTGTGGCACGATTGGCAACCTTTGGTAACACACTGCTTTGTTAGTCATTTGCGGGGAATTGGTGGGAAATCTTGCCAAATGAGTGGGTGAGTGCCTCACCAGGCAGACAGCAGCTGGGGAGGGGCTTCTGGTGTCAGCTGGAAGCCCTGAAGTTTTCCTTTCGTTGGGGAGGGGTTATGCATTTCTTCCAACTGTCTCAACATAGCTGAAATATCTCCCAGCAGCCTTACATTACACAGCCCCTCTAGCAAATATCTTCGTAGTATGTTTTCTTGATGTCAAAGAATGCAAGGTGGCGGGGGGGGGGAATCCTGACCACTCTCACAGGCCCACGGCAGAGAGAGTTTAGCAGAAAAAAAGGTGGTCTGGGGACTGGAGCAGTACGGGGCAGGGGTCTGCCGTAGGGCCCGTGTTTTGCCCAGCTCTGCCTGCCATCCAGGCGTGGCTTCCTTCACCCATTTCAAGTCATGCCATCCCCACTTCCTCCCCTCAGACCCTGATGCTGCTGGGCTGCTTTGCTGTCTTCTGGACCTTCTACTATCTGTTCGAGGTTTTCCTGATGCGCCGCCGCCACCACCACCACAGCAGGGCCTTGGACCTGGGGGCCTGCGGAGGGGCCCCTCCCTGCCACTGGTACTCAGAAGGCAGGACAGCCACCAGCCTGGAGAATGGGATAGAGATGGAGGAGACCCTTCCCTTGTACGGCAGGAAGGAGGTGGAGATGGAGATGCAGCAACTCCTGCCACACCCAGCAGGCCCTGGCGAGGAGGAGGAGGAGGAGGAGGAGGAGGAGGAGGACAGAGCCCCGTCAAACACTGGGGGCACCAGGGCCCTTGCTCGGGAGTGGCTCGTTGAACCTCCTGGAGCAGGAGCAGTCTACCTCACTCGTGGCTTACTGACTGCTGACCGGGAGCTCCAGGCCTGCTGATGGGACCAACACTGTGTTCCTCTCTTTTGGCTTATTGTGCCCATGGTTTGGAACTCAGAGGAAGGGTCCAACCGAGCCTGGGGTCTCTGGGCGAAAATTCACGCCCCCCCAGGTCATTCCCTGCCTTGCAGGGGTCGGGGGCTGCTGACTACATGCTCTCCTAGCTGCCAATGAACAGCCAGGCCTCTCTGTGGCTTGGCACAGCTGCCAGGATCCATCTCATTTGGACTCCGTGGACGGGAGTCAGAACTTGGTTCCTGGAGGGAGGGAATGGAGAGAGAACCTTGCACAGTCTGAATAAGGGGGTGGCCGTGGTCCCAATCCCGGGGTTGCTGTGCCCTCTAGGGTGAGGATGGAAGACAGGGCACAGTGGAATTGTGGCCCTACAGAGCCCCTGTCTGTGCACGCACACACATTCTCACATTGACCTTTGGGGAGCCGGTGAGAGCCACCCCTCTCTCTCTTGCCAGTCCCGCTGCCTTATTCTGCCACCCGCTGGGAAATCCTTGCACTCGAGGGAAGCAGCAGATTGAGGGCTGCCCCACACAAGGCCTTGGGGCCAGCCCCTCTCCTCCCTGGCCCTCCTGTCTGCCTTTTTGCTTTTGGTGCCCCATTGCAGCTTCTCTCCCTGCTTGAGTTGCTTGCCTTGCTGGTCCTGCGGTGGCCAACAAGCAGGGAGGTGGCAAAGGGAGTGTCAGGCTAGTATGGCCGAAAGCCAGCATGGGCATCCACAGGGCTGCCTTTCTGCACTGATGTCTGGCCCGGGGAGAACCAGGAGGACTGTGGGTTTGCCCACTTGAGGTCCCAGCAGCAACCAAGACAGTGCTGGGCCCTGTTGGCATGTGGGTGAATTAGCCCCCTCCGTTTTGCTGTGCTTAAGGAGACGGATTTATGACTTTCGTTGTCTGTGAGGCTGAGGAGACAGCAGGCCCTTCGCTGTCCCTCCCACAGCCACTATCATCAAACTTGGGGGATAATTTTTTTTAATTAGCATTTTTTTAAAAAAACAACAGCAGAACCTTTTTCTTTGCAGCTTTCCAAAATGAACCCATTAAAACCAAAGATGCCTTTGGCTCTCCCCTTGTGCTGTATGAAGCTGGGGCTGTTGGGCAGTCAGCAGCAGAGCGGAGAGCAGCGATCACTCCCTTTCCCCAGGGTGGGGCAGGTGGGGGTGCTCTGGAGAGACAAGGCAGACCACCAAAGCAAGAGGAGATCCCCAAACACCGTACGTGCTCTTCGTCTGCGTGCCCTGGGATCTTGAGGAGCATGGGCACCTGAGACTGGCCATGCTTTGGTGTGCTGCCCTTGCAGGGGCTGGGGCCCCAATCCCGCCCCCGGCTGCTCCTTGGGGCGGCCGTGATTTGCACAAGGCTGCTGTTTCTGCTTCACGTTTCCCCGTGTTTGGCAGCTGGCTTACCGGTGTGAGTCACAGCTGTTCACCTTCTCTTTTGAAGGGCCTGGCCCTGGTTCTGGAGGCTGTTGGCATTGGTCAGGAGAGAGGAGCCAAAGTGGCCAGACAGTGGGAGCATGATGGGGGTATGTGGATGTCGGTGTGTCTTTTCTCAGCTTGCCCCCTTTAGCTTTCCAGAGTGTTGCTCAGGCTTCTCCCAGCAGTCTTTTTAACAACAGCAACAGAACAGAGGAACTACAAATAAATAGTCAAGACCGCTAAAAAAAACCCATAGTTTTTTGGTTTTGTTTTTAATCAATGGACAACAACAACAAAGTACAAAATAGGGGGGAGGGGGCATAATTCCCCCCTCCACTTATGGCAAGGGTCTGTAGAAAAGGTTGTCTCTCTTTTGCGCACATTCTGCTTCAGCCTAGTTCAACTCTTCTGGGGGGAGGCAGGATTCCCAGTGCCACTTTCTTTGGGGGGGCTGGGAGGACCCATCTAATGAGGCCGTGGGAGACCCCCCAAGGCACTGCAAAAGAGCCAATGCCACAGCTGTGGAAGGGGGTGGAGGGCAGCTGGTGAAGCAGGGAGCATGCAGGGGGAGCTCCACAGTGGGGGCAGAGATGGCGCAAGCTGGGCGGGAGGCCGTGCCGCTACCCAGCAGCCTTGGCGAGAGTCCAGGCCCTCGGCTCCCAGGAGGTCTCGCTTCTGGGGCACAACTCAAAGGTGAATTGGGAAGGGTCTCTAGGAGGTACCCCCTTGGCAGCCAATGTTGCCTTTGCGGGAGGAAGAGGGAGAAGAGGGCTCATCAGCGGGTGGCATTTGGGCTGTTGGGGCAGAAGCCAGAGGGCCAATTCTGCTGGGGTGCTGGTGCCGCCTGCTTAGCTGATGATCTGCCGGGGCCGCCCATAGCCTGTCATGCCCGCCTGGGAGGCGCCCTGGTTGGACCCCATTTGTAGACCGATGATGTTCTTCCCCTCCTTCAGCTGCTTATCCGAGAAGTCCCGCTTGTTCTCCTGGGCTTTCCTGTAAGCGCCGGAGAGAGAAAACAGACCCTTCAGAGCTGGATTGGGAGGGGGACCTCAGGTGTGTCAGCTGAGCTTCAGGCGTGCCTTGCTGAACCATCTCCCCACCTCCGCCACCAAGAAAACTTTATGCTACCCTTGGTTCAGCAAAGAGAATGCACTGAAATGATTTCTTTTGTGGGGACTGCAGGGCAGCCTAGATGGGGAAAAGGGGTCTGGAAACTAAAAGCCCCAAGAGGAATAGCTGACATAGTTTGGTGCGTTTCGCCTGGAGAAGAGGAGGCTGACTTGGGTGGCAAGACATCCACTGTCTTCCACTGACTGAATCCCATGATGTGGCAGATGAAGCAAGAGCTTCTTTTGTGCTGCAGCTCCAGAGGGCAAGACACAAGACTCTTGGGTTCAAACGGTCAGGAAGGAGATTCCACCTAAACTTAGGAAGAACTTACTGACCATAAGTAGTGTTTGGTAGTGGAATAGATTCCCTATGCAAGTGGCTGTGGATTTCATGCAAGGCAGGGGTTTGAACCAGGTGGCCCCTGGGATCCTTTCCAGCTTGATGAGTCTATGACTCCTCCATTGTGCGGAATGTTCAGAAGCATCAAGTTGGAAGGGTCTCCAAGGGCCATCTAGTCCAACCCCCTGCCATGCATGAAATCCATAGCTAAAGCATTGTTTACAGATGGCTACCTAGCCTCCCTTTAGTCCACCACCTGCTGAGAGAGTGTGCTTCATTGGTATTGCAAGCTTAGGGTTCTTCCTTGTGAATTTTGGGGGAGTGCAGGGCTTCTTGGGGACCTATGGCTACAACGCTTTGGAGCCCAAACAACCTTTGGAACTGCCTGCTGCCCACACATCAGTTGCCTCTTCCCGATGAGGCTCCGTGGCCACTTACTTCATGAACCAGGAAGGGTCTCCACGATAGTGCCCGTCATCCCTGGTCACAGCCAGGCTACCCAGGGCCACCAGTGTCCTCTGAACGGCTGCCATGTCCTTGGCTGGGAAGGGAGACGAGAGAGAGGCTCGCAATAAAGACCAGGACAATATATGCGGTCTGTGTTCTCAGCAGCTGCTGCCCCTGAGCTCACTGCCACACCGCCTGCCACACGGGGCAAGAGGCAGGAAGCAAAGCTGCTTACCTCTTTGGCCAGAGCGGAAGGCCTTGAGCCATGGCAGCCTTTAGTGAGTTTTGGGGATATAGGTAAGCATCTCAGCTGGTTCCTTCAAAGTTCAGGCTAAAACCCAAAATGGTTTTACAGTCCTAGCAATGTACAAGCCTTCAGCTGCCAGAGAACACATACATGCCCCCAGCTGAATCAAAAACTCCTGGCAAGAATTTTGCCGGGTGGGATTTACAAGAGAGTAGCAAAAGGGGAAGGTTGGTTGGTGCAAGCAGCACCAGCCAAGGTCTGCCCTGAAGCTGGCAATATAGTGTATGGCTAGCAGTTAGGGAGCTGGGTTCAAGTTCCACCTTGGCTTTGCAAGGCCCAGATGGAAGGGGCAGGGAAGGTTGGCTTTAGATAGCCAACAGTGGGGGTTGATGGGATGTCACATCGTCTGGGTAGGCTGTACGTCCCCCATGCCCTCAAGTTGCCCACATTCTGCCTCTGTGTCTCACAAAGGCCAGCCCTGCAAAGTGGCAAATGCCACACATCAAGCCTCAGGAGGAAGCGTGGTGGGAGAGATTGCAACCTGGCTCCCCCCAGCTCTTGTGAGTGCTCTCCCTTGGTTAGGTTGGCCCAGTCTCCGGCCCTCTCCCTCTCCCTCTCTGCACCTTCAAACAGGTCGACCGTCTGGAACATGTCCGTCTTCACCACCCCGTAGTCCTCGGCGGCCTTCAGGAACTGGGCAATCTGCTCCATTTGCTTGAAGACCATGCTGGGAGGCGAGTCAGGGATCTTCACGGGCTGGGAGCCGCTGGGGTAGAGGCTGTTGACCAGCTTGCCCAGGACCTGCCGAGAGGAAGGAGCAGAGGAGGGGACCTTAGAGCTCAGGGCAGGGACCCAGCGCCCCCAGAAGCTGTCCTGAAAGCAGATGGGGAACACTCCCATTTCCAGACCCCACCAGTGTTTCTGATCAGAAAGCCCTGAGATCCTCACATCTCCTATTGACAGGCTGATTGACCAATCAATTTATCAATTGATGGGGGGCCTGCCTGGTTTGTTTTTCCAAATGAGAGAGCAGACCTTGAAGTGGGGGGGACCAGAGAGGGGCCCAAGCCTGCCTGGCATCTGCCCCTCCCTTCTACTCTGTGTGCATGTGTGTGTGTGTGTGTGTGTGTGGGAATAATAGGGTTACTTGATCAGGTGATCAGCTAGTCTACATGGTCCCTGAACTTGGAAAGTCCCTTTTTAAAAAACAAGTAGTTCCCATCTGTTAAAAACACTTTAAACAGTAATTGGTGGTTGTTACTTGCTATTGCATTTTTAAAAATAACTCTTAGCATTTTTTGTTACTTTTATGCTTTTTTTTCTACTTTTTTTTTAAAAAAAGGAACTGTAAGGATTGAAAATAGAATGTCATCAAATTTGCCCTTAGTAAGTAACATTAGCTAGGGGCCCCTTCCACACAGGACAATTGTAGCACAGTTATTGCAATGTAAGTGCCACAGCCGCACTCTATGGAATCCCATGACAGTTAGAGTGATGAGGCACCAGAGGCTTCTGGCAGAGAATTCCAAGTCCTGCTCTTAAACTTCAAATCCCAGGATTCCATAGGATGTTGCCGTGGCAGTTGAAGTGGAATTGTACTGCTATAATTGTGTAGGGTGAAAGGACTTTAGAAGTTTTTACTGCTGGGGGTAGTGGGGCCCTCCAAGCGTGGCTGCACAGCAATTCCTAACACCCCTCACTGTGATGGGAGTTGCAATCCAGTTGTACCACCTGGAGGGCCATACTCCACCCATTGGCCATGTAAAACTGATGAACGGACTGGTGTTCTTCTTAATACGAAATGGTAATCCAACAAGTAACTCCTGCGTATGTCTCTTCCTTTGCCCCCCGCCCCTGCAGCAGAGTTCCACAGCAGGGCTGTGCTTGCAAGGAGACAGCGAGAGAGCCCTTGCTGCTTACAATGCCATTCTTCAGCCAGACCTGGAAGCCCAGCCGGCCACGCTCCGGGCGGCCCACTTCTGACCCACATTGGGCCACCACCCACTCCACCAGGCGTTCCTCTAGCTCATCATCATATTTCTTCTCAATTTTTGCCTGGACGTCTCTGCTCAGGCCAAAGGAAGGCCCTTTGTTTGCCATGGTCACCGGAGGAGGAAGAAGAGGAGGAAGACCTGCAAAGCAAAGAAGGAAGCGGCGCTCAGCTGCCTTGGAGGGGGGATGTTGAGGGAGAAAGGGAGCCCCTTCCCCTGCCAGGACCCCCAGAACCAAGGAAGGAGAGCGGCTGCAGCCCCACTCCCACACACACACACACACACACACACACACACACACACACCCATGCAGACATGGCAGCAGTTGGCTTTTCTCTCCCATTTTGCATGCCAGGAAGACTTTTCCCATCATCCTGTCCATGTGAATCCACGAGAAAGGGGCCCAGTGGAGAACAATTGGTTTAGCGACGTGGTCTCACACCCCTACCCCCAAATAAAATCCAAAGCCACATACTTTGCCCCCTGTAATTGAAAACATATGGGCTGAACAACCTGTAAGCAGAGTTTGGAGCCTCCCCGTCTCTTTGCATTGTAAAACAAGAAACAAGAAACGGGAGATGAATAAACTGAGGCTGTCATACTTTGGGCGTATCATGAGAAGACAAGACTGCCTAGAAAAGACAATGATGCTTGGTAAGGAGGAAAGCAGCAGGAAAAGAGGAAGACTGCATTGCAGATGGGTTTTCTCCATCAAGGGAGCCGTGCCCTTGAGCCTGCAAGACCTGAGCGGGGAGGTTGATGACAGGGCGCCTTGGGGGTCTCTCCTCCGTAGTCACCAAAAGTCAAAGTCAACTTGATGGCAGTTGACTCTTTGCTAGCCAAGAAGGGCCAGCGAACTGCTTGCAGACACTGGGATTCAAAATCGTCGGGTTTTTTGGCAGCTGGGAAGGGCACAGAAGTCGTAGTCTTGAAGGCACCTAGCTTGTCTCCTTCCTCAATTTAGTGGAGGATAAAGTCAGACTTGATGCTCTTTCACAACCTTTCCATTCTATGGGGTAAAAGGTCTGGGGTCTTTCCTTTACTCCCATCCACTCAGTCTGAACAATCCAAACCTGCAGTGTGTGTGTGTGCAAGAGGGATCACCCCATCCAGGTTTTGGGCATGAAGTGAATTGACTCTCTGCCAACAGGCAGATGGGTTTGGAGGTCCCTGTTAGCATCACAGCCAAGTGTTAGCAGCTGCCATTCACTGGGTCTGACTCCATTCCTTAGATGGCAAGCTGCTAATTTCCCATTAACTGGGCTTGGCTTCTCCTTGAGCTGCTCCGTTGCAGTCACTGCCTCCTCCTCCTCCTCCTCCAGCCAAGTGCCCTCCGAACTCCTGAGCCCCAGGGGAGGCTCTGGGGCTTGGGAAGCAGCACAGGCCCACCCCCAAAGGCACTCCCCGTAGACCCATCAGGACCTCTGCAAAGAGGAGAAGGCAGCAAGGCAGAGCTGGAAAGAAAGATCTGCCACTGGGGAATGCCCAGCTCTTGGTTCCCCAAAAAGAGTCTCTGGGCAGTAGTTGACCTTGTCCCCCAGCCCCACATCAAGCCCCTGCCCCTCTGCCCCCTCCCCAACTTGTAATACCCTCCCTTTGGTCTTATTATCACTGCTGGATGAAATAGTTTTGGGGTTATGAACGTCAGTGAGGCCCTCCCCCTCCCCTGATCTGCTCAAGGGGGTGTCTCTGCTGCACCCCCCATTGATCCCTCTGAAACAACTCATCTGTCCCATGCAAGTGTCAACATCCCCAACTCAAGCAAAGTGCTCTGGATGATTCCCCCTTGACCACAAGTGTCCCTCTTTCTCTTGTTTGGGTTGAACACCAGAAGAGCCCAGCAGCCAGATAAGGTCCAGCCACACCCTTTGTGCAAACGTGTTTGGAGAGTCCACGGGCACAAGGTGTGGCTCAGTGGCAACAAGCCTCCCACCAAAAGGCAACTACTGGCATTATCTGCTGGCTTATCACCAGCACCAGAAGACCCAGACTCCACAGCCGTAGAAGCAGCAAGGGTGCATAGAATTATGATACTTGCTCCCCCCAATCCTCACCACATCCCTGGGCTTTCCTTTCTTCACCCATGTTGCCAACAGATGAATCCAGACTCATCTGGCTTATAAATGCTGGGACTTCACCTGTGCAATGCCAGCCTGCCCTCCAGTTAAACCAACCGGGCATTGTTTCAACAAGCAGCGTAATCAGCTCCTGCTATAGGTATCCCCCATGCAAAACACCCGCATCCCACTCCCACAGAGCCCATCTCGGCTTCCCTGGGGGAAGCAGGCCATGCAGCAACAACCTCCCCCTCTCAGAGAGGCCCAGACTCACAAGCTCTAGCTGCTCAGCTCCAGCAGGCACTTTCCCTCCCCAAAGGATGCTCGGCCAGGAAGACTGCAGCCGGGGGAGGCTGGGACTTGGGCTAAAAGGCCGCAGCTCCCCCTGGCCACGGGTGACATCATCTGGCCCTTCCCCATCAAGCCGCCTCCACTCCAGGGAGGAGGGCAGCCCTCCCTCACTCCCAGCAAAGGGCTCCCAGCTCCAGGCACCATATTTGGGGAAAGACTCCAAAAGACAGTGACGGAGGAGCCTTCCTGAGACATTCCACGCGTGCCTGAGTCAGCGCGGGTGGCTTTGGCCTGGGCCGGCCCAGGAGGAGTCTGTCCTTTTTTAGGCAGGACTGGGCCCAGATGTTGAGCAAGGAGGCTCCGGCCCTGACTTCATCCTCTCCGGCACAAAAGGCAAAGGCTTGGGGGCTGCTGGCGGTGGGGGGAGGGCCCCATTATTACACCTCGCTGGAATGTTTCTAATTAGGCCATCCTGGGGCTGTGCACAAACAAGCCCTTGCAGCCATGCTTGTGTTTCTCCCATTTCATATCGACATGCTGGAGTCTCCCCGTGACCTCACCTTCCTCTGGTCTGTATTTCCCAGAATGTATTTAAATGTTTTCTTTTGCCTGGTGAACATGACCTGGAAACTTCCTGCAACTGAACCAGTTGTTGGTCTGTACAACATCTCGCGTCAGAACTGATGAAAGGGGTCCTAGACTGGGGAATGGACAAAGCAGATTCAACTCTCCTAGAGGCTGGAGTTTTGGATACATGAGCAGAGCTCCCTTCAAACATTAAGAGCCATCTCTTCATGCTCTCGCAAGGTGCCTTCCAAGTTTTCCAGCAGAAAAAGCGCTCTGTTATGAGCACAGGGCACATGGCTTGTTGTTATTGTTGTGTGCCTTCAAGTTGTGTCCAACTTATGGCAACCCTGCAGCCAACCTGTCATGGGGTTTTCCGGGCCAGTTGCATTAAGAGGATCTTTGCCCTTGCCTTCCTCTGAGGCTGAGAGAATATCCCAATGCTCAAATAATGAAGCCACGCTGGCTCACATGTGGCTCAGTCTTAACACTGTGAAACCGGCGGCAAAGAACTCAGCTGCCCTGCAGTAACTTCACAGCTGAGGTGGGATTCAGACCCAAAACTCATGCATCTCTGTATATGCACTCACAGAGACAGCCATGTTAGTCTGTCGCAGCATAAAAAGAGGCAAAGGAATCTGGCAGCACCTTTGAGACTGACGGGGAAGAAGAAATTTCTAGCATGAGCTTTCATAGGATCAGTTGTTTCTGTTCTATGAAATTTTATGTTAGGAATTTCTTCTTCCCAGCTGCTCTCAAAGATGCCACTGGATTCCTTCACGACTTTGTATGTGTTTTGTGCTTCCCATTAAACACTAAATAACAAAGGACAGGAAAGACACAAAAAAGATACAAAAATTATCCAGGAAATGTGTCTCCTCCATACAAAACTGTTTGCAACTTCACATCTTGATTACTGTTTTGAGGATCTGCACAGCTCAGCTGTAACAACAACAACAACAACACACACACACACACACATGCACACACACAGAGTGCCAGCAACAGGGTAATAATAGCATCCCACCTCACAAGATTGTTGCAAAAAATGCGTGTGCATGCACAGACATCTTGCTTTGGACACTTGCATCATGTAAAACAAATGCTATGTATTAATGCAGGCATTTTTAAATGAATTCAGGGGGATTTGATTGGCTCTGCACGCCCAGGTGACACTTTCCTTGGCTGAGCAGGACTGACTCTTCCCCCAGGCATGGAATCCAGGAAAAGCTTGGTTTTTACACAGCAGATGTCCACAATGTCAGGAGGTGTGTGCAAGGGGGTTTATGTGTGCTGTGCCAACCCAGTCCTCCAGCTTTCCCATTTCATTTGTCCCGCAGCCAGCCCCTTGTGATCAGCTGACATCGGTGAGTTAGCTTCGGATTGTGTCCGTGCTGTGGCTCAGCTAGAATTCAGAAATTTCCCCTGCCTTGAGAGCTTCCCTTGTCCACTGCCTGCAGGAAACGTTACCATACGCTGTGTCCCCCCAAACTAATCACAAATGACAGCTACACTTCAGGCAAACTTCAGCCTGTTCTTCCTCCCACAGGTGGGCTGTCTGAGTGAGAAAGACTTATGTGTGGTTTGGACCAGGTGAAGCAAAGAGGAGGGCCCCTGAGCATGTATAGAGTGGTTTCCCTCAGCATTAATTAACCACTCCAGCCAGTCCTGCCCTGTCCTCACCTGGGACCGAGGACCTGGATTCTACTGAGGCAAAAGAGTGCATGCACGAGGGGGAGATCCTGCTCTCCAAGGGCTCCCATACAATAGCAACCTCCCTGGCCTGGAATTTGCCCTCTCTCTCTCTCTCATATACACACACCCTGCTGTGACGCTTCACCCACTGAAACCACTGACTCCTGAGAGCTGGGTAGGTGGCCAACTTTATTCCAGTCTGACTCCACGCTGGGAACAACGGCCAGTCTCCAGGCAGAACTTGTGTGCTCTCTCTCAAGAGCTGCTCCTTTGGGGTACTCTTGCAAAGGTGGGTGTCCGGTAATCAAGCCAGGTGTGTGTGTGTGTGTGTGTGTGTGTGAGAGAGAGAGAGAGAGAGAGAGAGAGGGTGGGTGAGGACTGAGTGTGCCACTGTGAGTAGCTCTCAGAGGGATGGAAACAAGGACAGAGATGGAGGTGGTGGGACGGGGGGCAAGGGAAGACATTTGCAGCCCCAGAGGAGAGAGGGGTGGGCCTGGCTTCTTGCTCCTGGGCACCCAACCGCTCCCCTTCTGGTCTGTCTGGGACCGGTTGGGCCTTTGTGGCAGCCATTAGAAATCTGCAAAGGAAGGCTTGAGGCATCTCCGTTTGGAAGGAGGGGGCTGCCCTGAGACCTCACTCCTTCCCCATGGAGGCGGGTGGCTGTGTCCCGCAGGCTGGGTCTGGATCTCCCTGCCATGGCGCACGGGACCCCACAACACCCTCCAGCAGGAAGACCAAAGTCCACCCGGCAGACAACCAGGAAGGCAAAGGTCAGCAGGACGCGGCTGCGCAACAAGAGAGAACAGGAAGCACTGGGTGGGAGTGGGAGGCCACCAGCCGCCTCTCTGCCTCTTACAGGAGTCACTAATGCATCCTCAAACAGGAAATTCCTCCCCAGCACAAAACACCAGATTTGACTAATGTCTGGATGTGGCCATTTTTATGTCTAGTCCTAGAAGCCCACCTGAGGGAAGTGCACAGATTCATGCGCATGTGCGGGCTGTTCCTGGATATTCCTGACTCATTCTCCTTGGCCGGGCAGAACACAAACGGCAGAAGGGGAGGTCGTGAATGAAGGAACGAACAGCAGGGGGAGGGGGCTGGGGTCCTCTCTTCAGGGGTTTAGCTAGGGGGAGTCCCCAGATTTTCACCTTTGTAATAAGTTAAAAGTTCAGTTTGGGATTCAAGAAGTACAGCTAAGATCAATGTATATAGATTTGTAATGGCAGAATAAGCCATGAGATAGTAATTGGTTTTTTTAATGTCAATTTTGCAAGTGGGAGTCGGAGTTCTTTAGTGGTTTGGTTAGAATGTGTTTAGGGTAACATATATATTTGTTTAGTAATGGGTTTTGTAATTATGTCTTAGTTTTAGTTTAGTTCATTTCTAGTTCTAGTTATGCATATACATTCTTTATTTATAGTTTATTTTTCTTTTGATCCCCTTTCCTCCCTTTCCTCTATCATTGTGAATTTGTTTGTTTGTATCTTTGAACTAGAATTAATAAATATTAAATCACTTTTTAGAAAAAGAAATACAATTGAGGCATCCCAAAAGAGGGACAGGCAAAGAGAAGAAGAGTTCAATGTACAAACGCTTTGCCATGCTACAAGTCTGAGGGCTGAAAGGAAATTTCATTGGGGAACAGGGTTCTTTGGGGGGGCAATGCCCCCATTCCCCCCTCCCCAGCTGCATCCCTGGCCCTCTGCTTGGCTGGTCGCCTTCCCAGAGTCTGCCTCCGACCTCAGCTATTATTCAGCTACAGCTAAACACAGCTGAGGTTCCTGGAGCAGTTTTTTTTGGGGGGGGGGACAGTCACTGGGGGAATGCCAGAAGGAGAAAAGCCAGATTCGGCCGCCATTGCCCCCACCAACTTGGGAGAACATCTGGTGGCAGGAGGTGGCAGGAGGTGAAGAGATTCACCCCATCTCTCTTTCTCTCTCTCTCTCTTTCTTTCTTACCTATCTATCTATCTATCTATCTATCTATCTATCTATCTATCTATCTATCTATCTATCTATCTATCTATCTATCTATCTGTATCTGTGTATGTATATGCACACTCACACATTATAACATAAACTCAGACTAATATTTTTAATGTAAGTGGAAACTAAAACTAAACCATACAAAAAACAACAGACTGGAAAAAAGGCACTAAACACTAGAACCCTAGCTGGTATTGATTGAACAGCAACATGCCAAAACACGTGCTAAAACTACGACCCCCCCCCCTCAACTAAGCTGTAATGAGAAAGAGAACACAAGAAAAAAGCAGGAAAATATTGTTCTACCCTTACAGACCCACCTAAGCAAACTTCAAGTAACCAGATCCTCAAATTATCGTATTGTTATATTTCTTATTGCTCAGAAAGTCCATAAACGGTTTCCAATCTTTCAAGAAATCTTTGGTTGGCTTATCTTTCAAAATCCAGCTTAGCGTAGCCATTTGGGATTGTTTAGCACACTTACAGAAACATCATGTAAGAGATTCACATATAATATTTTTAAAATCCTGGCAGGGCAAGAAGGAGGAATGACTGAGCACATCATGTTGCGAGGAAGGAAAGGGGCTCTGCCCATGCTCAGAAACCCCACTCTCCCTTCTCCTCATAGCTCCTGGGGTTGAGGGTTGGAGGAAGTTGATTGCCCCAGAGGACAACTCATCCTTGAGGTGTAACCCTCTTCCTGTCCCCACTTGCAGCAACGCTGGCACTGTCCCCCTCTCCATGGCATCCCTGCTTCTCTCACGGAGATCCCTGCCCCACCTGGCCTACAAGCAGCTGCCCGGCCATGAGCCCGGCATCATCTTCCTGCTGGGACTCGACGACACCAGGGCCAACCCCAAGTGCCAAGCCACGGAGCAGTTCTGCCGGGAGACGGGACGGGCATTTGTCAGGTGGGCATTGGCTGGTCATGGGGTGGAATGAAGCCAACCGAAGAGTCCTCCTCCCTCCCTCTGGGGTCTAGGTTTGGCAGGGTGGTGGCGGCGGCTGATGGGCTTGGCTACCAGCTCTGCTCTTTCTTCTTCTTCCTTCTCCCAGCTTTGACTACCGGGGCTGTGGAGAGTCAGAAGGCTGCTTTGAGGACAGCCGGTTTGGGGACTGGAAAGAAGACGCCTTGGCTATCATTGATGAGCTCACTCGTGGGCCCCAGGTACTCCACTGTGCCCCTTCCTGCAGTCCTAGCCCTCCTTGGCTACCAGTTGGGCTCCCCTTGGGAACTACCTGGTCCAGGGATGGCTCTCGTTCTTGCACTGCAGCCGGGGCCTTGGCTTCCTTCCCTGATCTTCCTGGGATTTTAGGGCTGGGCTGCAATTGGGCAGGGCAAGGGCTTCTCCCTTCTCTGGCACAGGTGAGCTGGGCTCCCAGCTGGCCAGTGTCCAGAGAGGCCACGGGAGACCGGGGTGGCGGGGGGAGACTGCCTTGGAAGGCAAGGAGAATGCCCAGCTGGTGGCGAGGGGAGAGGGTAGCACGATAATGCCTGAGAGCCAGTGGGAGCTCTGTCTTCTCTCTGCCTTCAGATCCTGGTGGCAGCCAGCATGGGGGGCTGGCTGGCACTGCTGGTGGCCCTGGAGCGCCCAGACAGGGTTGCTGGGCTAGTGTCCACAGGAATTGGCACTGATGGCTTCATCTACCATGCCAGAGAGCTCCCTGAAGAGGTGAGTGGCAGCAGGCAACCAGCCTGCAGATGGGTGGATGGTTTGAATTCATTAATACCCTGCCCTTTGCCCAGTATGCGAGAAAGGCCAAACGAGGGAAGCCTGAGAAGATCTGTTCGGCTGCCCCCCAGGTGCAATTATGGAGGAGGAGAAATTGGTTTGGGGTGATCCTCCTGCCCACATGCCGGACTCCTATGGGTGCCCCAGCAAAGGCCCAGTTCCTGTGTCTTAGGAAAGGGCAGCAGGGGGAGGTGGGCTTACTCCCCCAGCTCCAAAGCCCTTCTGCCTCTTTGTGCCCAGGTGAAGAGCCAAGCACGGCAGAGTGGCCTCTACGCCTTACCTCGGCCCGACGGCCAACACCTGCTCATGCAATGGGACTTCTTTGAGGAGGCCACGCAGCACGGCTTGCTGGAGCGCCCTACCATTCCCGTGGCCTGCCCCGTCCGGCTGCTGCACGGCCTGCAGGACGAAGTGGTGCCCTGGCAGCGGGCAGTGCAGGTGGCAGAGCGGCTGGAGAGCAGCGACGTCCGGGTCATGTTGTTCAAAAACGGACAGCATGGGCTGGCGAGGGAGGAAGAAATACAGGAACTTTTGGGAGCGGTGCGGGGCATCTTGGCATCACTATCTCAGGAGGAATGAGCAGGCAGGAAGGCAGCAGCAGATCCAGCTCAAAGCTGCCTCCAAGGAGGGGGCCGTTGAATCCAGACGGTGGCACAGCATAGGCAGAAAGGCATCTCACAGGGCGCTGTATGAGATGCCCCGAGAAGGCTCAGGAGGGGTGCCCTCACATCAAACATCTTTGTGTGTGTGTTTAAGGGGGAACAGCCAAACCTTCTGGGACTCCAATGCTCTCCATTAGCTTTGCTTCCTCCATGCCACAGCAAGGTCACCACGTTCCTCTTCTAGTGTAAGATGACTCATAAACCCAGTGGGTCCCATCACCCTGGAGGCTGCTCCTTGCTGCATTCAGAGGTCCACGGGCTGGGGCCTTCTTCTGTCTGTCCCTATGCTTCCCTGTCAGCTACACTGATAAAGGTCTGGTCAGCCGGCCCAAAGGAAAAGACCTGAGGCGGCTGTGCCTGTTTTTGGACTATGAACACAGGCTCTGTTTTGGCAAGCGTGGAGCCTGCCCTGGCAAAGGTCATGAACTGCAATTTTCTGGGGAGGGAGCAAAGCCCACCCGTCTCCTACACCAGGGCTGTGGGGCCTATCACTAATAAAGCCAGCTGCACTCAGAAAAATGACAACGCATCAAAAGGAAGTGTCTAATGAGTTTTTGAGAGTTATGTGATATATTCTAAAATACAAATAGCAGCTCTTGATGATGGTGGTGGTGGCTAAACTTGGGAGGCAGGGTCTCAGTGCAACTCAGAGCCTCTGCAAGGATGGGGAAAGACAGTATCTACCAGAAGGCTTACAGATCCAGATGGATTCCTGATGGCTCATGGGGATTTTCTTCTTGCTTCAGCAGGTGTTGAAACTTTGGCTGATCTCTGGAACAGGGAAACAGCCAGGGCAGTGGACACAATTGCTCCAAAGCGTCCTCTCCTGCGCAGAGGAGCCAAGCAAGTCCCCTGGTTCACCCGGGAGCTGGTGCTGATGAAGCATGTGGGACAGAGACTAGGTATACCACTATTATTCCACTTTCAACATCCTATGGAATCCTGCTGGCCAGCCCCTCCCTAAACTGCAAACCCCAGCATTCCATAGAATGTTGAAAGTGGAATAATAGCACTATAAAAGTCTAGTGCAGAAATGGCCCAGAAAGATGGTGGAAGACTCGGAGCGAATTCAACTAAATACACTCTAGAGCTCATTGGAGGGCCTGGGCTGTGGTGGCGGCAGCAGCAAGGAAACCTTTCTTCCTTCGCTGCCACTGTGGCATCTGCACAATGCTGTCTCAAGTGATCAAGTACAATTTTAATATAAGCTTGTTTTAAATTTCCGTAAGCCACCATGGGACAAAATTCAGCAAACAAACGAGCAAGGGGAGGAAGCACCAGAATAAAAGTGGGGTGGGTGGAGGGAAGAGGCCAGGGCTGTCACTTATCTTCATCATTATTTTTATTTCTTAGCGTTTGGCAGCAGAATTTGTAGAAATGAGAAGTCTATTTTCTCATTCTGCAACATTTTACACTAATAATGATTTAAAAAAAACAGCAACAACCCCAAACCATTTAAAATACAACCAAGAATGAGGAATGGACGAACAAGAGGGAGGGAGAGTGAGGGAGTCCCTCCTTCTCTCCCCGCAAACAGCAGTTGGAAGAAGATCCCCTCCCTCCCCGACAGCCTTGCTCCTGGGCTACTGATACAGCAACCTCCTTGGGCTCGTAGCCCAGGACAGAAGCTGCCCCCTCAAGGCCCCCCCAGCATCAACCCTTGGCTGTTATTTGTGCATGCCAGATGGGGGGGCTGCATAGAGGCTCTTGCTGTCATCTTCCTTGGGGGGCTTCTTCAGGCAGTACAATGCAAACGGTCAGCAGTCAGTCATAGCTGGCTGCCATGGACCACAGTGGGGAGGGGCAGCAGCAGCCCCCGCAAAAAGGAGGGAAGGAGAGAGAGAGCAGCCACCCTGGAAGACCCCTCCAGGATCCAGGGTCAAAAGGCAAGAGATGAGGAGAAAGCTGAGAGGCTGCAATCCGCCTCCCGAGTTAGGCACTGAAGAGGGCCCATGTGGTGCAGGCGCGTGCTTGGAGAACCGGGAGGAGCGCCCCTGCTCCGAGTCCTGTGTGCCAGAGGCTGCCCAGAAGCAGGGTCCGTTTTGTTGGCAAGGAAGCCCAGGCTCCGTGCTCTGGCTCCACCTCAGAAAGGCCACTCTTGGTGGGCAGGAAGCAGGCAGGCCAGCGGGCAGGCCTGTTCATGCAGGGCGGGCGGGGGACAGATCTGCCTTAGAGGCTCAAGAGATGTGCTTCAGGCTGGCAACGAACATGTGCGCGAGAGGGCTGAACTGGGCTACCACCAGCTTGGGATGGGCTACCATGGCCTCAGTTTGCCCTTTTCTTTAACAGCTGCCACCAGGCCCACCTTGTTAGTTGAGACGCTGTACAAGGTGGCAGGGGAAGAATGGATCCACCATCCTCCATTATCTCTTCAGGATTCCTTTCAGGGTTCACAGATGACGGACACCTGAGTGACTCTCCCAGCCCCCTCTGTACTGATGGCCGACGAGGTGGTAACCCCCGTCTACAGTCAAGAGCTAAGGGACCCCCAGCCATGGCTGCGCCGGAGGCCAAGGAATCTCAGAGATGCCCTATGAACGAAGCTGCCCAACGCCCCCGGGGGCAGGGGTGGGGTGGGAGCCAGTACCACAAAGCCGCAACGTGTGTGAGGAAGGTGCAGCTGCCAGCCCCCTCCTCCTCGTCCCACTCCCACAGATAATTTTCCCCCAAGGCGGCACCTTCAAGACGAATCACACCAACAGGGAAGCCGCCAGATGATTGTGGGAGGGGGCAGCAGGGCCCCCCCTCAACCCACAGGCATCACCAGGCCTGTGGGGCACCAAGCGCCTGACAGACCTCTAGCCATCTAGAAGACATAGATCTTGTCACGCTGGACACAATCCAGGTCGTCGTCCAGAGTCAGCAACACCTGTGATGAGAGGAAAGAGGAAGCCTGTAAGTCTGGACAGATAATTAGGACTCTCAGATTCTAACCTCCTTGTTGAAACAGCTTCCCCAGCAATCGGTTCATTTCTAGACTCAGTTCGAGGTGCTTTTCTTCTGATTTAGGACTTACTTGTTTTAACACAAGACACAAACAAGGCCAAAGCAACACTTTGAATGGTGCCGGGAAACAGACTGGCAGCCAGCAGAGCGGCTGCAACAAAGAAGCTGCAGTGCTCCCTGCAGAAGGAGTGAGTGTCTGCTCCTCTGGAGACCCTCAAAAAGCATCAATTAATCTTCTAAAATGGTTGCAACTCTCCCTCCACAACATCTGTTTTAACATTTCAGAACACCTCATTCTTCCAAAACAAGTGGACTTCCAGCGAATTCTGCTTTTGTTTTGGTTCAGGGGAAAGGGCATTTTTGGCAGTGCAAGCAGCCCCCAGAGAGTTTCTGGGGACGGGGCAGAAATTTGGCTCCCAGACCCTGCCTCTGATATACAGGAAGCATTCTGAACCCTCCCAAAGGGTCATGTAGACACCAGGCAGCCCAAAGACCTCAGTGGCATCAGGGCCTCTTGCCATGCTTCTTAAATGCATTTTGTCTGCATGGATTATACACCATTGTACTCTTGGAGAGGGTGCCCTTTAGGTGCAGCTGGCAGAAAGAGCCCCATTGTGTGTGTGTGTGTGCGCGCCCACACTGTAGCTACATCCCACCTCTTGCCCCCTGTCTAGGCCCCTGGGGAGGAGAGGAAGCTGTTACCCTTACCAGGAAGGAGCCAAACATGGCGATGGACGAGAGGAAGTGCCAGACATCGTGGTCGTCAAAGAAATCAAGGAGGATGCACTCCCGGTTGTGCTCGCGGGACTCAGCAGGTGTTTTCTGTGTGGATGAGCAGAGGGGCCACTTGGGGGTGCCTGGCAGAGACGTCAGGCGGCCTGGGCCTCCCCAACACTGGCAACGCAAGTGTGGACACTTGGCAATGGCCACCGGGGCTGAGCCTTCAGTCTAGCAGCTGCTGGGGGACTCCTACAATGGCCCAGGCCAGGTTTTTGAGCATAGCTTTATCTCCACCAACTCCAGCTTTCTAAAGGATCACCCTGGGACAAGCCTGACGCTGTGAGTGCCTACCGCCCAGATCGGAAGTTGTACAGCAGGGGCCGCTGGGGACTATTGGTCAGCCTTTGGCCAACCTGGAGGCCTTGGGGCCACGGGTGGTGGGGGATGGAGTGGCAGCAGGGCGGAGAAGTGGCTCACCTGCCAGGTGCTGAGGCCTTGGAAGAAGAAATAGAGGGCGAAGCCCCAGACGACCGACGTGCAGATGATGCAGAGCAGGGGGATCAGCTTAAGCCGTTCACCACTCCGGAGCTGCAGTGAAGAAAGGTGTTTGGCAGGGGAGGAAATAGGGAAGAGAGGGAAGGAAGAGGGAAGGAGATAGGAAGTAAAGAGGGAAGGAGGGAGGGAGGAAGGGGAGGAAGGAAACCTCTGCAACTGCGCTTCTGTGTTCCTTGTCCTTTGAGGGTGGTGTCTCATTTTGTGAATGGACAAAGTGGAGATGGCCAAGGGGGTACCACTATCCTGCTAGAATGAATGGATTCCCCACCCCACACTGCCCAGCAGGAAGGGTTGGTTGCCCCTATCGCCCCCAACCCCTTTCCCCCCATCCACTCCCCGGAATGGCTACCGTACCTTCATGATAATGTAGAAGGCGAAGTAGAGGAGCAGGTTGCAAATACCAATGGCCAGCAAGTAAGAGGCAAAGTCATTGGGCCGCATGATGAGGCCGTAAGCAGCCCTGAGGAGAGAGGAGGGGGAGTGTTGGGGGGGTCACAGAGCTGAAAATGGGAACCCACTGGCCCCTTCAAGCCTGGAACCAAGGGCCCGGACAGCCCTCATCTGTCCTTATGTTCAGTAGCGTAGCTGTTATTTCTATCCTGCTTTCCCTTCCAACAACCAAAAAAAATTACATTTCCACAATATAAAAACAGGTCTAATGCAAATTCAATTAAAAATCAACTAAACTTTTTTAAAAATTATTTTTAGTAAAAGCCCTCTTCTGCCCACCCAGCCTTACTCACAGGGACCAGTTGATGAGGTTGCCCATCACCAAGAGCACCATCCGGTCCTGAGGACAAAAGAAGAGGGTTGACCATTTGGGCAACTATCTGTAGGAGGAGACGGGGGCACCCACAACCCATGGCTAGGAAGAGGCCCAGACCTTGGAGGAGGAAGTCATCTCCTGCTCACGGGCTGCAGTTCTTCAACCTCCTCCCCAGCAGGCAGTCCCAGAAGCAGAGAGAGGGGAAGACAGAGAGGACGCACTTACCACGTACATGGGTCCACTGCACTGCCGAATACAGTCTGTGTAAAGGACATGCAGAATCCTGCGCAGGATCCCAGAATCTGCAGCAAAGATTGACCGGGCACGGTGAGGACGCCCGGACCAGGAGGAGGGGTGCGGGCTGGGGGTCATGGGGACCAGGCTCCCCCCACCCCCTGTGGTTGCCTTTGGGATTCATCACTCTGTGTGAATCCACTGGGCTCCATCTCCCCACCCCAACCAGTGGACCCCTGTGCTCAGCACGGAACAGAAGGGGTGTCTGTGGTAAGGCAGTGGGGTTCCCAATCACCGGTCTTCCAGATCATTTGGGACTTCACCTCCCAGGCCCCCATGAGCAATGCTCAGGGATTCTGGGAGCTACCACCCAAATTATCTGGAGTGCCAAAGAGAGAGAAACCCCTGTGCTAAGGGGCAGCGTCTGACAGACAGACTTTCCACCTTCCCCAAAGAGGCCTCTGCTCTTTGCCCTGGGCCATTGTGCTGGAACCCGGAAGCCCAGGGCCAGTGGCCCTTAGCCAAGATCAGCGGCCCCAATCTCACCCTGTGTGGCTGCTAGGAACAGCAAACAGGCCATCTAAGAGGATGACAACCTGAGTGTTGCACGCTCTCTCTTGCTCCCTCCCTCTCTCTCTCTCTCTCTGTGTATGTATGGAGTCACAAGCAGCTGCCACAACCAAAGGGAGAGAGGAGAGGGGCAGGCCGGGCTCACCCAGTTTCCAGCGGCCCATGTAGTATAGCTGGGTGCTCAGCAGCAGTGTGGAGAGGATGTGGATGACAGAGAAGACGATCCAGAAGGCCATGTTGCCCTTGCCAAAGACCTGGGAGAGGAGGGAAGCACATTCAGCAGTCCGTGGAAGGAAGCAGGCAAAACGGCAGGAGGTGGGCAGGAAAGAGGCTGGGTCCAGCAGCCACTGGGTGCCCCAGGCCAACCTCTCCCGGTGTTCCCATGGGAATACGGGGAGAGGGAGGGAGGGCAGGGGGCAGCTTCTGCACAGGACTACCAGAGAGGTGAGCATGTGGCACTCCTCCCTCCCCTGCACACGCTGGTGTAGGTACTTTCTGCAACTCTGCAGGAAGCACCCTGCTTTGGGATTGTTAAAAGAAAAAGAGGAACGGGGACTCACCACACCCACGACAGAGAAGAAGATGACGATGGCCAGGCATGCGTAGGCGCTGTAGGCACTGGCGTTGATGTCCGGGTGCCGCTTCTGGTAGAGCTTCAGCATGCAGAGCCCGGCAATCATGTACATGAAGGAGGTGTCTGCGGAGCAGGTGAGGGACACAACTGCTAAGGCCACAACCTTTTTTCAGTACCAAGCTTGTGTGGAGGAATGCAATGCGCTTTTATTTGCCCTGTTGGGAGGAAATGGCCTGGGAGGACATTGGAAGGGGACCCCGGACATTTCACAGCCGGTACAAAAGGAGTTATTGACAGAGTTAGCCTCCGAAGCTTAATGGCAGAATTGGTGGCCAAGCGCCTCTTCTCTGCCCAAAGGACTCATCAAGATGACTGCTGTGTCTGAACCACAATCTGTATCTCACATTCTAACCTTCTGCATTGTATTATGTTTTAAATACATGAATATATTTTAAATATGCCTTCTGCTTCCAAGATAATGGTTTTGTCCTTCTGTTTGCTTTACCTGTAGATTTAAATTTCCTTTGGTAAAAGCAGTGATAAACAAATGAACAAAAAACACATAAAACAAATAACAGAAAACAATAGATAACTGAATACATAACATCAACAACCAGGACAACAGTAAAAGTGCTTCTTGTTTCAGTCCATTCAGCTGAATCATACACGAAGGAAGTGTCACTGGGAACACAAAGCAGCAAGTGGAGCACAACCATTCCAAACAGGATATGGCAGGATGTGGGGGGACTCTTCAGCTGGGAGTAACAAGGAACCCTCTGTGTATGCTCAAGAAGGCCTTGCTTTGCTTCCTGACTGACCAGCACCAAAGCAAAGCTTCTGCTGAACATACAGGAGGAAAGAAAACTGACTCTGCTAGGGAGGTACAAGCAGCGGCAACTCTCTCCTTTCTGCAGGCCCCCACCAAGGGGGTGCTGCAAGTGGGGGTGCGGTCTGGTCTGCCTCCCCATCCCACGCCCCAGGGAAGTTCACTCACCGAACTGGAAATTGGTGTAGTTGGGGCAGACGTGGTAGCAGGCGCTGAGGAGTCCTTCCATCATGAGTGCCGTGCCCATGGCGTAGAAGAGGCCAAAGTGCTTTGGGATGCCACACTCCTAGGAGGAGGAAGAGGAGGAGGAGGAAGAGGAGAGAACAGGGAGGAAGTGAGAGGAGAGCAGGGAGGAGGAAGAAGCTCGCATCTTGGAGAAGGGGAGAGAGGGAAGGCCTGTCCTGCTCCCTCCTGGCATCCCTGCTTCCCTGGAGATGACTTGCCTGTCCATATAGGCTCTGCTGAGGTCTAGGGTCTGCTGGGGGACCCCTCGCTTGTGTCCCACCAGCCAGGGCAGTATGCTGTAAGAGGCTGCAGGAACAGGGCCTTCTTTGCTGTGGCACCCCAGGTAAGATGCACCCTCCCCTTGAAGCCCAGCTGACACCAGTGTGGCTGTCCTTCTGGCACTCACTGAAAACGTGGTTGTTGGCTGCATCTTTGGGAGCCTAATGGGTTTTGCAAAAGCCCTCCACATACACGGTTTTAAGTTGTCTTGAACTATTTTAACTGGTTTTCTCTAACCTTTCAACTTCTTAAGCTGTTTAAATATGTTTTCAGCTGTTTGAAGTTCTATTTATTATTGACACTGTTTTCAGTTGATCAGATTGGTTTTATCATTTGTCACCCTGAGACCTCTGGACCGAAGACAAGAAACACACATTTTAATAAACAGTAAGCAAATCAAAGTGTTTTAGCATAGTTAGGATGTGTTTAACAGATTAGTCTTTTAGTAACAGTTTTTGTTACGATATTTTTTTTAGTTTAGTTCAACTTAGTTTAGTTTTAGTTACATATGTGTGCTGTTTACGTATGATTGCTCCTTTGTGTCCCTTTTGTATCTCTGTACTAAAATTAGTAAGCATGAAATCTCAAAATAGATAAATAAGACCTCAAAGGGAAGAAGAGGAGATTCCTCTCTGGAACGTCCAGTGAAAGAGCGAAAAGCAAGGGGTCTAGGAAGCCAGTCTCCCTGCCACTGGGTCAGCTGAACGTGGGAAAGTCCCCCCCTTCAGATGGCACCCTCCTGGGAGACTGGCACTGTGCCAGCCCTACCCTCTTTCGCTTTGGCTTCCATTCTTGACTGGCATTGCTGCCAAACAGACTGTGCTGAGGGTTGAGACAAGGAAGAGGAATGGCCCCGGACAGCAGAGAAGCACGGGTGCGTGTGTGTGGCTGCACTGTGGGAGGGCAGGCGGCGTCCTCCATGCTGTGGGTGGGCCGGGCAGGGCTCTCCACTCCCCACATGGCAACTCACCACCGCCTGCAGGTCGTTGCGCATCAGTGCCCGGTTGTAATTGATCTCGCGCTGGAGGATGATCAGCAGGAAGAGGAGACCCAGCAAGATGTAGCCCAAGTTGCTGAGGATGTTGTTGAAGGCGCTGGCAGCGGAGGAGGAGGAGGAAGAGCAGGAGGGCACGACTCAGGGCACTGCCCTGGCCAGCATTCAGAGCAGAGGGGCCCAACCACCTTTCCAGTCCCTGAGAGGTGCCCTCCTCACACCCACGCCCCAGCAGGGGCTGGCAAAGAGACTGCAGCCTCACCCCCACCCCCTACCGAAAGCCCCCCCCGTGGCCCTTCCTTTCCCATACCTGAGGTTGCCCAGTGGGTGGGCACAGAGGAAGTTGTAGTAGCAAATGTCTTGGTTGCCAGTAACATTCACCACCTGCCAGGCAGAAGGGGAGGGAGGCCAAATGAAATCAGTCCACAGAACCAGACTGGCAGGGGAACCTCAAGGCTCTCCCTTGCCTCCCCGCCGCCACACAGCGCTATGAAAACCAAGACCCCCTGCCCGCTTCTCCACTCTGCAAGGATGCTACCCAGGACTACCAGGCTCCAGAAGGGCACCCAGGTGTCCCTTGTGTGGCATGAGCAGTGCCCAGGGACTAGGCGTTGCGGGGGTCTCCCATTACCGTCTGGTAGGTGATGACCAGCTGGATGACCGGCAGGGCGTAGAAGACTGCAATGGTTGCAATGTTCCTGCGAGGGACGGAATCGGGAGGGGAGGGTGAACAAGGCCTCCACCTGCAGCCCACAGCCACCCCCATTCACCAGGGATATGGTGGGCCCCCTTTCGCTTGGGGATTCTTTACAGAGTATCCCCAGCCAGCGCTCCCTGCCTTCCTCCCCCTCACCCACATACAGCCCCTCCTTTCCCATCCCTGCTCACCAGAAGTAGATTTGGTATTTCTTCCGGAGCACCCGCTTGTCTTTGCGGGCCAGATCCGCCACATAGAGGTATTGCTGCAAGGAGACAGTGGAGGGAGGAGTGTGAGCTTTGGCTCTCCTTTGTATCCACCACTTGCCCCCCTCTGGCAGAAAAAGACCCTCGAGGGCCAAGGCCTGGGAGAGAGGCTAGAACCTCCCAACCTGGGCCTCCTCCCAGCTTCAGCCAGGCCTGACTCTGTAGCACCCAAGGGCCCCCTGGCCTAAGTCCTAGCCTATTTGCTCCCAGTCCCCAAACGATCCATCTTTGCCCCAGGAAGGGAGAACTCCAGCCAAGACGAGCCCACAGATTGTTCTGTATGGCTCAAGCAAGTGAGCCAGGCCATGTTTGAGCAGTCTGTACCCCCTGCGCCATTCCCCCCACTTCCAGGCACCAAAATATTTCCTTCTGTTTCTGTTTCCCAACGTCCTCCTCCCCTATTCCAATCCCACAGCCCCTTCAGCGCCTTCTGTACCCTATATGGCATGCTGGGCAACATATTCCCGGCCAACTGCTGCTCAGGGCTACAGCCTTAAAGCCACCCACAAAGGGAGTGCAGACACTGGCAGCCTCAGCCCAACCCCTCTGGTCCCCCTCCCTGCCCAGCCCTTCCTCCTGCGGCAGGGGCACCTTGGTGCGGATGACGTTCTTATCTGACTCAATGTCGGCCAGGGTGTCGTAGTCATCCTCCTCCACCGAGCTGAGTGAGTCCAGCCTTGGGCGTCCTGCCATGTTTTCCAGGGAGCGATCTGCAGGCGGAGAGGGCCGGCATCACTGCCAAGGCCGGGGGGGGTGTCCTTCTTCTCCCTCCCCGCTTCATCATGTCCAGCTCAGATTCAAACGCCTCCCAATACCCCAGGGGGAAATATCTGGTAGCATTCTCTCTCCTTCTCTGCCAACAGTCATGGCAAATGCCAACAGAGGTCAGTTTAGCCTGTTGTGGGTGCTTCTCCATTTTAAAACAATAGCTGCTTGATCCCAGTTTAACCTCCATGACTCCATGCAGGAACCTTATGGAAGGGATTGTGGTATCTGTAGTTTGCCAAGAGGTGCTTAGAAATCTTTAGTGCACTCTCTTCAACTGCTGCATTTCGTCCTCTTAAAGGAATCCCAAGGTTCCTTACGCAGGATGGACCCATGGCAGTTAGAGTGGGATCAGATTGCTTTACTTGTCCAATGTGCACACACTGCTTCTCATCAAATTACTTCCCCATTTTCCAGGGGTTCAGAACTCCATGTAGGTTAGAAGAGGGTACCACATATATGTCCTTTTTTGCACTGCAAATCCCAACAGCCCTTGAGAGTGCAACCAATGGTGAGGGATGATGGGAGCTGCAGTCCACAATCTCTGGAGGGCTGCAGGATTCCCACCCCTTGTGCATAGGGGGAAGACTCTTTGGGCACTCAGGTCTGAATCTCATGAGTTACTCTCAAGCCGGGCAGATCCATTCAACTGTAGAATGGCAAGCTGAGCTATTGCTGAATCTCACTGACTCAAAGGGTCTCCTCCAACAGGATTGGGGCCCAAGAGAGCACCAAGGCAAGAGCTGCCTCTTGGTTGGCTCCAGGCCTGCAGGTGTGAGGAAAGACCCTACCCTGTCCTGCCCCCCGCCCCGCCCCCCCCTCCATGCCAGCAGCGATCACCCTGCTTTGGTAGCCAGGCCCCCGCAATTATCCAACAATTACAGGGAGTGAGTGAGGAGGCATCATGCAGATTCACCCTCCTCTGCTAGCTTTCTGAGGTGGGGAGGGGGGACTTTGAGAAGCATCAGGAGTCTGTTTAATCCTCCGGGCTCAAGGAAAAGGCTAGATTCTTAGCACCCTTGGATGCATCTCTGTGGAAGACACAACATCACTGCCCTGCTACCCCCCACAACTCTGAGGCTGACTGGATCATGTGCCCCCCCCCAGAAAGCTAGAGCTCTTTCAAGGGGAAGCAGTAGGTGGGGCTGGGGCCGAGGATGTGCTCGCATCCAATCCCTGGCGCCTTCCCCTGGCACAGAAGACACTGAGGCCTGGCCGAAACTGCCCCCTTCCTTGCCCAACCCCATTTCTGACCAGGGGAAGGGCCAAATGGAAGGGAGACAAGCACCAGGAATGAGGTGGCCTGATTGCAGCAATTGGAAGCCCCCCCCCCGCCCCAATCTCTCTGCCAGCATCTACCCATAGGAATGGCCCAATGTCTCTGGCGGTGCTGGCACGGATCCTGCCCTTGAAAGGAAAGCAAAGAGTTACACAAAAGTGGCCCCTGCCACTGCTGCTGCCCATCAGGAGTCTCCCTTCCCGAAATCACCAATGCACCTTCCCAGACCGGCTCCCTTCTCTGGCCCCCTGGAGAGACCAGGAAAGCTTTGGGGCAGCAACAGGAAGGGACCTAAGGCCAGTGCCCCCGAAACACCAATGAGCCCAGGCTGGCAGCTCACCTGTGTAACTGTAGGAGGCTTCCGTGGAGAGCAGGCTGTCTGTGACATTTTCAGTGCTGGCCGTGGAACCGTTGTCTGAAACAGCAGGGCACAAAAGTTGTGTTGAGGAGTCCCAGGGAGGCCAGGGAAACACAAAAGGAGGAGGAAGAGGAGACAGCCTTCCTCGGCACCACCCTGCTCGCCTCACTGCCAAGCCTCCTGGACTGACTGGCAGAGGAACCGACCCCCACCCAGCCCGTCCAGGTTGCCCCTCCTTGGGGTAACCCCAGGGCCCCACAGTCGGCCATGGCTGTTCCTGAGCCTCAGACTCACCAAAGGAGCCATAACTGTAGCTAGTGTAGGGCGGGTGTCCCAGGAAGGAGTCTGGGGTGATGTGGGGATGGCCTGCAACAAACCACCACACAACCATCAGCAGACAGTGACTGTTGGCAAGGGGGACGGTCAGGGGTGAAAGGTGGGGGAAGCAAACACCCCATGCCCACCGCCACCCCACCACCTCTGCTGGGCACTGGAGAGAGGAAAGAAGAGCCAGTAGGAAAACACCCAGAGACATGTGGGGGGGGGATGGAGGCTGCCCAGAAGCCCCCCTGTTTCCTGCCCACTTTCCTCATCATCCCACTATGCCTGGAGCACAACCACAGCCCTCCAGGGAGTGCTTCAGAGCCAGCTTTCCAGCGTCGCCCCCTCCCAAAACAAAAACAAAAAGCAAGAAGAAAAACAGAGCATTCTTTGTTAGGAAGCTGAGAAAAAGGAGGTGGTTGAATGCTTACCAAGGAGAGACGCTGAAGGTGGGTTGCCCCAGAAAAGGAAGAAAAGGAGAGAAGGGGAGAGAGGTTGAGAAAGAGCGACTGGTTTATCGATGCAAGCCCAGGCTTCGCTGCCAGGAAGTGCCAGGCTGAATGTGGCACGCCCCTCCCATGCCCCTCAGCAGAGAGAGGACATCCACACACCTGCCTGTGGAAATCTCCCACCGGGCTCAAAAATGGAAGACTTGGGATGCCAAGGATGGCATAGCTCAGGACACATTTAAATATTTGAAAGAATGTGATATGGAAGATGGGGCAAGCTTGTCGTCTGCTGCTCCAGAGACAGAGACATGGAGCAATAGATTCAAACTACAGGAAAAAATATTCTGCCTAAACATTAGGAACGAAATCCTGATGATAAGAGCAGTTTGATGCTAGAATATGCTTCCTGGGAGTGTGGTGGAGTCTCCTTCCTAGGAGGTTTTTAAACAGAAGCTGGATGGCCCTCTGTCAAACGGAGTGCTTTGATTGGGTCTTCCTGCCTGGCAGAAGGGGGTCAGACTGGATGGCCCTTGGGCTCTCTGCCACATCCAGGGTTCTATGGCTCCATAAGACATATCAGGCTCCTGAGACTGTCCAGTGTGGGGTATCCCAGGATTACCATTGTAACAACAAAGCACCAGTACGGGAAAATAACTAGCCAAGCAAGCAAAGAGTTCCACAATGGTGGAAACCCAGCCTTCACGGGTCAAACATTTGGGACCTGTGTGTGGCTGAGGAGCCAATGGGGCCAAGCTGCCATCTGACGGGAGACCAGGGACTTAGGACTGACCACCCCGGCATCAGAATCCTCCCCACCCTCTTCCGTGTCCCGACAAGGGAAGGTGAACTTGGTGCCGGGTTCAGACTGTGGGAGGTAGGCTGGTTTTCACCTGACTGAAATAAAAAGTGGCAGCTGAGAAGAGGGACATCTGCGTCCAGCGCCCACCAGTCACTCCATGTGGGTCACGTATGGGGACTTGAGTGCTTGGGAAGGTGGGGGGTAAGAGCCACCCAGCCACACACCTCAGACAACAAACCCCACCAAGTTCCAGTGCCACGAAGCCCGTTTCCACCTCACGTGACCCCAACCCCCTCACCATCCCATCTACCTGTTTCGGTACTGGGTGTGTCTATGGCAGCCAAGAGGCCCAGCCGCTTCTTTTTCTGTTGCCTGTTTTTTGGTTAAAAAAAAAAAGACAATTTACAGCCCCAGGTCTGAGTCTACTTGCTGCTCCCAACTAGAGGAGACCCCCTGAATTGACAACGATTACGTAAGGGTTGGTTTGCCAAGTTTCCACCAATTCAGCAGGCCTTACTCCAGCTGCACGAACACCGGACTGCAGCGCCCAGCATTCTTCTTCTGCACTGGGCGTGAGTGCTGGCCAGGCCTGCCATCCACTGGGGCGCCTCTGGGTCTCAGAGCGGGACTCACCTCCAGTTCTCCCAGCAAGCGATGAGCACCGTCAGCACGTAGAAGGAGAGGAAGATGCCCAGGCAGAAGAGCATCCCGCTGACATAGGCCTGCGCTGCAGGGAAGGGAAGGGGGAGGAGAGGGGGGAGGCTTTGTGGAGCTGCAGCAGCCGACTGGGGGGGTGGGGGTCTGAGGGACAGCGGGACCCAAATCGGTGGAGCCATCCCCTTTCCCGCCACACAGTGGGCCAAACCTAGAGTTATAGGGGCCTAGGGAGAAAAACAGCCTGGAAAAGCATAGGAAAATCCCCTCATTTTTTCCTGAAGCCTTTTTTCTTAAAAAAAAATCAGAAAAAGTATTGCTAAATTTTTTCTTTTAGAGTTATGAATAAAATGCTTAAGACTAAATGCTCAAGTATTTACTGCCCCAAAATAATTTCCAGAAATAATGTAACAGGAAAACGTTTATGTAAGACTACACACGCAGCATACCACATCGTACCAATTCCTAGCTTTGCTGTTCTTTTCGTGGCAATGAATTCTTTGTCTCCTCTTGACGTTATGGAAAACTACAGGGATCAAAACAATTTTCTCTGTTCTACTAATGTTGATGGTTCTTCCTTTTTATTGTGTCTGTGCTTTTTTTTTTTTTTGGCCTGTTCCTAATTGAGTGATAAAATCAAAGAGCTTCCTTACAAATTTTGTAACCTGAACTCTGAACTCCGATTACAACAACAACAAGATTACAAAATAGTTTGTAACTAATGTCTGGCTGAACTTACTTCTAATATAACAAACACAACAATTTTATGCCTAACAAAGTTGTACAACTGTATCATATTATGTACATAATACATTTTATGTTCCTAAAGTAACAAACTGATTTTCAATCTGAAAATGATACAAACATCACTTTTCTCCCAATTTTTCTGAACATTTTTGGTTTTTTTCCTAAAAAGAAATGCAAAATGAGAAAACTGTTTTCCCCCCATGGCTTCAAAACTGCCAGAAATTCCACATCTCTAGCCAAACCTCTCCAAAGACCTCGCTGCCCCAGCCACCCTGAGCCAGGCTGCTTCCTGCCTGCAGCTTCTCTTCCCCTTTTCTGCCACTTGCTTCCTACAACCTTCCCAGTTATCTCATGATTCTGGGAGACATCCCAACCAAGAGGTGCCTTGTGTCAGAAAGTGTAAGAAGCATCAACACTTCCACCAGTGGAAAATCCCTGCCAGGTCTGTGATGCCTTGAATGCAGGATGTGCCCACAGGACTTTGGTGCAGTCTCACCAGACTCTTCCCTCCCTCCACACCTGTCCAAATCGGAGCAATTACCACCTGGAGCTACTTACAGGTGACCGCTGGCGATACGACCACATCCAGGGTTTTCTGGCGGTTGCCTTGGTCCACCGGCTCATCTGAATGTACAAAAACAACCCAGGTTAGCCCATGAGTAAAGCAACCTTGCCCCCAATCCACCCCCTTCTTCCCACTGGCCATGGTGGTCTCCAAGCACCACTTCCTGAAGCAAGACAGGAGCTCCTGGTCCACATTTGACCCCCTCCTGAGCTGCAAACAGCTCTCACCCCAAAGGAGCCTGCCTGGCCCTGAGATCCTCAGGAGAGGCTGCTCTCAGTGTCCCACCCACTGTCACAGCCACAGCTGGCGGGGTGCAAGACGGGCCTTCCCAGTGGCTGCCCCAGCCTGCGGAGCTCCCTCCGAGGGGGACAGAGCAGGCCCCCCCTTGCTGTAATTCTGTCAGCAGGAGAATCCCTTTTTCCAAAAAGAAAAAATCTGACAGGCTTTTGAGACGTGCAGCTCTTAATGAATATGCCTCTGAGAGGATACTCTACTGTTTTTCCTGCCCTGGTTTTTAAATGTTTTTTTAAAATCATTTTTAATTGCTGGTTTCAATTTGTTTTTAAATTTTACTAATAGTATACTTTTATTTTGATGCTGATCTTTTCTTTGATTTAACTGTATCTGTTATTATCATGGAGGCTGTTCCCGTCGATACCCCGCAGCCTGTTGACAGTCAACAACTGCTTCACTGTCTCTGCAAAGGCCTTCAAACACAACAGGTTTATTGTGGCTAATTAAGCAGGCTTATTACAGCTTATTAAGCAAGGGTATTTACAACCCCCTGAAAAGTTTCCTAATCTAGGCCTGCAAGGCCAAGGGAAGAGGGGTGGGTACAGATTGTACCCAGGGAGGATGCAATGGGTGGCTCACGCACTGGGCCTGCACACAGCACACCCCTCCAGGACCAGCACCTCAGTTCTTTGTCCCCTAAAACAATGGATATTCCCGATGCTCCTCCCCGATCAATGCCGCACACTGCCTACCCAGCCCCACCTCAGGATTCTCATATACTTCTGTAAGTAGTCTCATTGCGCAAAGCACCATTTCCTCATTCCTTGTGCGCTTTCAGCAAGAAAAAGGCTCCTAGGGTGGATTTGACCATCAACCACAGGACTAACAGCAAAACAAGAGACCATGCTCATGAAGCATTTCAAACAGCATGGAAACCAAAATAGAGGGCAGGATCAGAATTGAAAACGACTGCAACAGATTAGAGACCTGGGCCAAAACTAACAAAATGGATTGCAACTGGAAAAAATGTAAGGTACCACACTTGGGCGGAAAAAAAAAATTGAAATGAACAGATAGAGGGTGGGTGGCACCTGGCTTGACCACAGGACATATGAAAGGGATTTAGGGCTCTTGGTAGACCACAAGCTGAACATGAGTCAGCAGTGTGCTGTGGCCCCCCAGATGCTTCTGGATTCCTGCTTGCAAAATCCCTCACAGCATCGGCTAAGGCTGACAGCAACTGAAGGGCAAAACATACCTCACAGTGACAATTGCCCGCCTGTAACTTAGGGGAAACAGAAAAAGTTGGATGTCATATCCCTGAACAGAATTGAAAGAGACCCCAAGGACTATCTAGTCCAACCCTCTATCAGCGTAAGAAATGCAGAACTCCTCCTCACACCAGCCTACACTGAACTTCTCTGGTTTGCTGGGATTCCATCTTGTGCACCGACTGGTTGAGGGTGTAAAAAGCAAAGAAACAGCACCAACATGCAGAGGCATGGCAAAGCCCAGCCCCATGCATTCCTCCTCTCCCTCCTTTTCTACTACGGTCGTCTACTTACCCTTGGAAAACGGGTAGTAGTGGAGGGCCCCCCCGCATGCTTGATCTTCTGTCTTTACCACCACCACCACGTAGAAACTGTGGCTGGGAAAATCCTTCTTCTGCAACAGAAAAGAGGGGCATGATGAGTCAAGAAGCCTTCCCTGGATCTTTCCATGGAGGGCAATCAGAGATACGGGCTGGAAAACTGAGTTCTTGCATCTGTGGAAAGGATTCTGGTGCTTTATTTTTCCATGGAAAATTTTCCACACCATAGGTATGCAATCATCCATAGTTGTGGGGTTGGTATGCTATAATCAATCATGTCTGGTGGGCTAAATGTAAGAAAGATGTTCCAGTTATTCTTCTGAGGACACAAGCATTGAAAAACTCCAGAGGAACAGACTAACAGAAGAATGTACTGCTGAGCTCGTTTCTATTTTGCAAAAAGTCTCTTGGTTCTCAGTCCCTCACAGGGACAGTAAGTCAAGACAAAATGTCACACGTTTCCTGTACCTGCAGATTCACATTCCTCCTTTAGTGAAACAGAATGTTCCGCTAGTTGGACTGAATCAGCTTTTTCTCAACTTGAAATGGAACTGATCGGTACTGCAAAGAGGGAACGAATGAAGCTGAATGTACTGGTTAAACCTCAGCAAAAGAAAGTTCAGCTGTTGACAGACAATATGCCAGCTACTGGTCTATTCGGATAGCAATCCTTTCGGAAAGCAATCCTTAACAGAAGGGAAGCATATGCTACTCGCTTTATATTACTACAAATATTTCAATAAAATCATATTTCCATAAATTTTCAAATGTGTTTCAATATAATGGTTACCTGATAAATAAGATAAAATCATTTATTGTTGTTGTTGCTGTGTGCCTCCAAGTCATTTCTGACCCATGGCAACCCTCCATGTGAAGCTATCTCAGAGCCTTCCCAGCCATACAAATTATTCAGAGGAGATTTGCCCACTGTGTTGTTCTTCTGAAGCTGAGAGAATGTGACTCGCCTGGGGTCACCCAGGGGGTTTTCATAGCCAAGCAGGGAGTCGAACCTGGTGTCCCATAGTCCTTGTCCAACACTCAAACCCCTGCACAAAGCTAGCTCTCATTATTTAGAGAAATGGAACATTTTATTTACTTATTGGTTTATATTTATGTGTTGCCTTTGTCTCAAAGCGGGACCCAAGGTGGGTGTTTCCCAGTTCTGTTTTTTCCAGAAAACCCACATTCTTGGAGAGAACATCACAGGATCTTAAAAAATGATTCAGAGCCCAGGAAAATGAACTTTCAAAGGGGCCTCTTTCTTCACCCCCTTCGGATGACCATGACAGGCACTCAACCAACCAGCAGGCATTTAGGGGTATCCAGACTGGGGGTGCATGGCCAGGGGAAGCCCCCACCTGCTGAGCCGGAGGCCCTGAATGTCAACCAGAGACCTGTTGAAGGGCTGGCTCTCTCCAACAAGCCCCGCTTCCCCTGCAACTGAGGGCACGGCCGGTTCCTGATAGCAGAGGCGATACCATCGCCCGTGCCTGCTAACTGATGCCACCTGACACCAGAGACAAGACAGAAAGCAGAGCCGGTGAACTTTGTCGGGCTCAGATTGTCCCCAGCTCTGCTCCCAGAGGGTGCAACCTACCTGAACTGTGATGGCCGACTTCTTGGTCATGGTCTGGTACATGCCGATGAAAGCCACGTTGTTGTCGAGGTCATAGACAGGGCACTGGATAAGGAAGGAGAAATAAAGTCAGGATCCAGGAATCTGTTGTGGGTGTTAGCCTAAAGGAGCCACGCAAGGAGCAGGGCCTGCTCTGGGGACAGGGTTCAGCACTTCAGACAGGCCCTGGGAAGTCTGGACTAAAACCTGGCACTGATTCCAAACTTCCTACCATAAAGGCCACCAGCTGCACCTGGATTCTGGCCAGGAAGGAAGGAAGGGGCAAGGTCAGAGTACCACCAAAAGGGAGTGGGCAGGCGGCCCCCCAATGTGCCCACCCCATACAATACCCTCCCACTCCACCTACCAGAACGTCCTGGATGGAGATAACAGAGCAAGGGAAGGCCATGGCGGAGGTCACCTTCACAATGGCTGAGTCCACACCCTCTGGGAACTCATACTTGAAATACTGTAGCAAGGGGAAGAATGATAAGGATAATCCACATAAAGATAAAGCAGCACTTGCCAGCCAGCCAGCCGAGCCACATACAAAAGAGTCCACTTTTCCCCCACCAGAAAACAGGCTGCCGGTTGGTTTCCAGACACAATTCAAAGTACTCGCCATGACCTATAACGCCTCGTAAGGCTTAGGTCTGGGCTATCTGAAGGACTGTTTCTCCCCACACGAGCCTGTCGAGGCCCCGAGAGCCAAAGAAACAATCTTTTTCAGCTCCACCATCTCCAATTATACTGTTGGTTGGGACGCCAGATAGGGCCTTCTGGGTGACTGCCCCTAGGCTCTGTAAGCCCCTTTCTAGGGCACTGCCTCTCCTTGCTGTCCGGCCATCAGCAGGCAAAGACCTTTTTTTCCAGAGAGGCATCTAGAACAGAAGGCTTTTCATGAAAGGGGTTCTATGAAGATGCTGCGTTGTGTTAAATCAGTGGTTCTCAACCTGTGGGTCCCCAGATGTTTTTGGACTTCAGCTCCCAGAAGCCCTGAGCATTGACCATAGTGGCTGGGGCTTCTGGGAGCTGAAGTCCACAAACATCTGGGGACCCACAGGTTGAGAACCAATGTGTTAAATAGTACTGTTCCTAACTGCTTTATACCCCTTTTAAATAAGAGTATTCTAAATTGTTTTAATATCATTGATGATACAATTCTATTTTAATGTTCGCCTTCTGTATGTTTTTAATTACACCTGGCTGGTGAAGATCTCACTGGGTGAGATGGCATAAGGCAACTGCCAGGGTCCCTGCACCAAACACTCACATCCCACCCGCCAGCCTCCGTCCCCTTCACATCCACAGGCAGAACCCAGGAGTCCTGAAGCTTTATGAGGAGAGATCTCTGCTGCGGGTGGCCTTGCTCCTCTTGCAGTTTCCCTTCCTGCTGCCTGCCCTCCAAGACACCCCACTCTTTACAGCAGGGGAGGGAACTGTGGTGCCCTTCGGAGCTTCCTAGACCCTGGCCGAACCCCCGAACCATTAATTCCTCCCTCCAAATTATTTTTCCTTTTAGGATTTAATATTTATTAGTTTTTAGCAGAAGACACAAAGAAACCAATCCATAACCACAGGAAAACGCAAACAAACAAACAAAAAAGAACAGCAGAAAAGAAACAAACCACACACAAACAACACAGAGATGTAACTAAAACTAAACTGAACTGAACTAAATTTAAACTGAAACATCGTAACAATGCCCATTACTAAAATACTCATTTCTTACATTGAAAACACCTTAATGACACTACTCTAACTAACATAAAAAAGACCTTTGACACCCCCCCCACATACAGACTGTAATGAAAAAAAATCAGCTACTGCCCTGTGTCTTATTTACCATTACAGACCTGATTACATCCAACTTACTAGAACTACTAACTCCAGATTCTTTTTCTGATGAAAAACAAATCTCTCTGCTTAAGTACACCATTTTAAGTTGAAACACGCCATTTCCCTGCGTGCACCAAGAAACGATAGGAACCAGCCACCCAAAAACTGCCTGGAAGTGGTTTTCTGTTTCCAGAGCGCCCTTCCTGGGGCAGGGCAAGAGTGGTGGCGTGGTTCATCGCTGATGAAGCGATCTCGCCAACCCTTGGAGCCCGGCCATCCTTGCTGCACAGAGGAATCCTTGTGGGGGACTCACCTGCGGCTGAGCTGCTGTGGCGTTGAAGCTGAAATGCTCCCCTGTCCTGTGAGAGAGGAAGGAGAGAGGGGTGAGAAAGAAGACACACCTGAGCCATCGAGGAGGTCCCAGCTAGCCACAGAGGAGCCAAGTTTGCCTGGGCCGGCTTAATGCGTGGGCAGGGGAGCTGTTGAGGCTCAGTAGTGGTGGGGAGGACATTTCTTTGCACATGCTCAGGAGAACTCTTAGTACCAGACAGGCCTCTCCCCCCAGACACACCCTTTTCAGTCGGGGACACAAAGCCACACAATGCTGCCTTTTCTTCCCCTTTCCTCCCACTCCCCCACATCTGCGTTTGTTTCTGTTCCGCCTTCAGCACAGGGCATGGCTGCCGCAATGGCCTCAGCTTCCTCAGGATGGCCCAGTTGATTGCAAAGCACTGGGAACCCAGGAGGGGACAGGGGGACCACTGAGGCCAGAGCGCCCTCACCTGAGCACAAAGTTCTCCACCCGCGTGACCCGCAGCTGGTAGGAGGCATTCTCCTTGGAGAGGGTGGAGACGTCCACGTAGAAGGTCTGGGTGTCCACCTCCTTCTTGGTCTGAGGCTGGCAGAGGGTGCGGCTGACGTCCTGGTACAGGTACTTCCGCTGGTACCTGAGGGGTGGAGGAGGCCAAAGGGAGTCAGCACACAGGTGGCACAAGATGCCCGCCGGGCCAGAAGGGCCAGGGCCCAGACCATTCAAGTCCTTGTCCCTGTGCAGATGCCTGGGTGTCGGACTCAGCGCTCCCCACCCTAGACAGAGGAAGCTGAGGCCCCTGCCCCCCAGGACAGAAATATGCTGCCCTTCAGTATGACAGCCATCTTCAAATAGCTGAAGGGCTACCGTGGGGATGGAGTGAGCTTGTTTTTGGATGCTCCAGATCAGGGAGGAACCGCCCACTTAGGCAGGGGACTTTCGGAAAACAGACTGGCAGGTGCGTTAAGGCCAGCTGCAGCCCCCCTCTGGCCAGAGGAGGGAAAGGAGCCCTCAGCGCTACTGGGGGGGGCAGGGGAGCCCTGCAGTCAGCAGCCCAGTCCAACCCACCCCAGCTGAGGAAAAGGGCCTCCCAAGACCCATCCTGGCCCCCCAGCAGATACTCACAGGCCCCTGAGGATGAGGGGCACCTGGAATGAGACCACGGCCTCCTTCTGCCGCACCACAAAGAGGACGGGTGTCTCCTTCTGCTCCGAGAGCACGTTCACCGACACGCGGACACCCTCTGTCTGTGGGGAGACGACAGCAAGGGGTCGGGGTTGGTGGGTTAGGGGAACAGGACCCACACGCCAGAAAAACTCCATCCCTGGGCCCTTGGCCTTTGCTCTCTCTCTCTCTCTCTCTCTCTGCCTCCTGCCCCCGTGCCAGGACGCTACCCCCCAAAAAAGGCATCAGGTGCACAGGGCCCTCTCCACCCACCAGCACCCAGAAAAGACCACCTGGGATTTCAGCTCCCACAAGGCAACTACAGAAAGGTTGGCTTAGGTCAGGAGAGAGCAGAGAGACAGCTACCGGCCTGGACCAACTCCCAGATGAGCTCTTGCCGCAGGAAGGGGGACTTGGGAAGAGAAGGGTGCCAGTGGCCCCTGGCCAGTAATGTCAACAGATATTGGCATGCTGTGGCTACCGGAGGAGAAAGAGGAGGTGGCACCAACAGTGGCTGGCGGCAGTCCGGGTATTTTCAGAGCAAGAGGCTTTACTCTTTCTGTGGGTGTGGGAGTGCGTTTATACTTTTAATTTAGTGCTGTTAAGTACATAATGAAAGGGTAGAACACCAGCCTGACCAAGAAATGCCAAGGAAAAATACATCAACAGGCATCCATTTGTCTCACACGCCCCTCCAAGCACCAGATATGTGCTGGTGCCAACTTCTTCAGTCCCGCAAAGTGATAGAACCCAAACAGAGGACAAGGGAAGGGGAGGGGAGCCTACGGAAAGTTTCTTGATTGCTTGTTTATTTTTTTAAGATGGCTTCTTGGTTTGTAACATTTCAAAACGTGTGCAAAGTTTCTCCCCCCGAAGGGAACTCCATTGGGACCGGGGTGTGTGATGGGCCACTCAGCTCATCCCACCTGCTACAGGTGGCCGGTCTCACCTGCCCAGTCTGGAGAGAGTGCAGCTGGCAAAATCTTGCCTGCCAGCTGCCCAAAGTTTTCCCAGCCGCACCTTCCCCAGCCTGGGCAGGGAGCTGGGTGCCTGAGCGCCGGCCTCTTCCCCACCTTCTTGTTACTCCTCTGTTGCTAATTCACGTCCTGTAGAAAGCGGATTGCACGGCGTTTGCAACAACGGAATGAAGCTCTTCTCTCCTAGTCCTGCAAGTGCCACTCACACGTCCCAAGTGGATCAAAACACTCCGAGCCAGGCCACAAAAAGGTTCCACTTTGGAGACCAAAGGTCTGCCGAGATCTTGAGGCGCACAACCTTTGCCACCATTTAAATAGACAGCGGGGGGGAGAGCTTGACCTGCCTGGCAAGAGTGGCGCCTGAGAAGGAGGAGGAGGAGGAGGAGGAGGAGGGAGGGATCTGGCCTTTCCCCACCCCTTGAGGTCTAGGAACTTGAACGTGGCAGCTGTGGAAAGTTTCAGGTGGCCCAAAACCCCCTCTGCCTTATCAGGCCCCCAGAGCACCGTGGCCCCTTCCTCTCCCGGTCTCCCAGGGGCCCTTTGGCACCACCCCTTGGCGGCCCCAGCGATTCAGATTCTGTCCCAGAACCAGGCGCCCGCCTGGCACGGCCCAAGCCGGGGGCTTTCCGGGCCCGGGCTGCTGGGCTTCACCCGACAGCGCTTCTGGCGGCCCGCTTGCAACGGCAGCCACCGTCCTCACCACCCCCCGAGGCGGGGGCGTCGGGGGCCTCCCGGCACGACGAGGGGGGCGGGCCGGGGCTGCCCGCCGGCTTCGCGCCGGGACCGCGGGGGGGCCGGCGCGGGGGCGCTCTGCACGCGCCCGGAGGCTCACCCGGTTCCGCGTGACGGTGTGGTTGAAGGCGTAGATGTCGAGGAGCTCGGCGTTGACGGCGTCCGTGTAGAGCCGGTCGAACTCGGCCTCCTTCTGCGCGACCGTCTTGCGGGGCTCGTCGCCGGCCCCGGCCCCGGCCAGCAGCGCCAGCAGCGCCCCGGCCAGCAGCGCCGCCCGCGGCGGCCCCCGCCGCCCTAGCATCGCCCCCGAGCCGCCGGCCGGCCCCGGCAGGAGGCGGAGCAGCGGCAGCAGGCGTCGGGGGCGCGTCGGGGCGCGCCGCCGAGCATCCCCGTCCGGGGCGCGCCGCCTCCTCCGGGCCCCGGGCGCGGCGGCGGTCGGTCGCTCGGTCGGTCGGTCGCTCCCTCGCTCGCCCGCCCGCCCGCCTTCCTTCCTTCCTTCCTTCCTTCTCGGCCCCACGGCGCTGGCGGTGGCCGCCTCCCGAAGGCCTCCCGCCCGCCCGCCCGCCCGCCGGTGGCGTCAGCGCCCAGGCCGCGCCCTTTTAAAGGGCCAGGGGAGAGGGGCGGCGGGCGGCGGGCTGGAGACCCGGGCTGCGCCCCGCCGCCTCTCGGTGGCCTTGCGCCAGTCACGCTCTCTCGGCCTCAGGCGGTGCTGGACGCGCGCGCGCGCGCGGGCCCCGGACACATCTTGCCGGGAAAAAACCTCGGGAAGAGCTTCCCAGGGTCAGAGCCGTCCGGCGGTGAGTAAACTGCTGCCTCGGTGGAGCGCGGCGGAGCCGGCGCCGGCGCCGGCGGTTCTCAAGCAGAGGCCGGAGGGCTCTGACGGGGGCTCCCGCGGGGCGGGAGGGGCGCACTGGGTGGCCGCCGGGGTCTCCTCTGGCTCTCGGATGCTGCGCTGGCTGACGGTGGCCGCCAGGCTGGGGAGCCCACCAGCGGCGCCGACGGGCCTGAGGCGGGGCAGGCAGGGTCCCCCTCCAGCTTGCAGGGCGATAAAAGGGCTTTTGAAAAAATCCAGAGGGGAGGGGAGGGGCGGGGCGGGGAAAGGAGGACCCTTCCTCTGCAGGCCAAGATCCTGGGAGCCTTAATCCCCCCACCCCCAGAAACAACTAACTTCTCCGATCTCTGGGGTCGCCAAAGGGAAGAAAGGCTTTCCAGCAGCACAGAGCAGGGGCTTCACTTCTCTTGACTCCTCTTCCGTCTGTACCTTCTGGTCCGAAAGGCAACAGAAGCGTGGGAAAGGATACGGCTGCAGGGGGTTGTTTCGGGCTGCTGCGGAGGGAAGGAAAGAACATGGCCTAGGAGTAGCCGAAACAGCCACTGCCGCCCCCGCCCAGCCTCGCCCAGAAGGCAGGAGAACCCCCGCCCGAGACTCCCACCAGCTGGGGCCTGTTGCTGGCGGGCACCAGAAGGGGCCTCGGAGAAGTGGGAAGGGTCGGCCCACTTTCTTCCCACCCTCCCCAACTGCTTTCCTTAATATTCCACAGGAGGGAGCAGGGAAATAAAATCTGGTTATGTCTTTTTCTGTGCTTGTGGCTCTTCAGCTGGGGTCTACTACAAAGTCCACCAACAAAGAGCTGGGCCTAAGAAAGGTATGCAGCATGCCGCCACGGCCTTTGGACAGCCAGTGCCCCCCTTTCCCACGGAATCAGACCCTCAGAAGCCACCCAGGGCTGATGCTTTTGTTTCCGGGAGCTGGGGACATTTTTATGCCCTCCTTCTCTGCTGCCTCTGTGAAGCGGCTGCCTCTCTAACGGGGCAGAGCAGGAAGGTCTAAAACTCTCCCACTAAGAGAGCTGAAGTAACTCTAAAAAAATTAGCAAAAGATCAGAACAGACTTTTCTGGAACAAAACCCACCCCATGCACCCATTCCTCCCCCCTTTCCAGGGGCTTTCTAATAACAAATAATCAAGCAGCCTTCCTCTCTCTCTCTCTCTCTCTCTGTGCCCAGTGAGCTTGGCTGGCATAACCCCTTATGTCCATCTCTGGGCTGCCCAACTTCTGATGAGCCCAGGGCTAGCTTTCTCGAGGCAAGGAAGATCCAAGCAGCCTCCCCCCACCCTGCAGGTCCCCCTCTCCCCACATGAGAGACATTCACAAGAGCTGGTTGGTGAAACATATACATTTATATTGAAATATGCACTACACAGTGAGCTCTACCACTCATCGATGCCATTTTGCCAAAGCAGTACCATCCATTTTTGGTGGGTGGGTGGGTGGGTGGAGGGCAAGGCCTCCGGGAGAAACTGGCCAACAGAAAGCAGCAGGGCTCCCTCCTTCGTGTTTCCACCCTCTTGTGAGCCAGTCTCCCGCAGCCTTCCAAATCGTCTCCCCCATCCCGGGGATCCCCCACCCACACTTACTGCCACACACATTCACAAAGAAAGACAACATTCCTTAACCTCTGCTTTCACACTCTTTTTTCCTCTTGCTGCAATAAATATAAAATTGGCAATGCTCAGACACCACAGGACAGACAAAGATTCGGGGTTGCAGCACACAACTGTAAACAGCAATGAGATTAGGTAAGAGAGAGATTCCAAGTAAAAGTCCAGGAGAAGGCCAGCGTGTGTGCATGTGTGCCTATACATCCATACACACAAACATGCTCCTGGAAGCATGACAGCCAACAGAGTAACCAGTTCTCAACACCTCCCAGGACTGGGATGACTTTTCAGTAAACAAAGGAGCAGGCTCTGAGCGCTGCCGGCACTTGCAGGTGCCACTGGGATGTTTGTTTTTTTAAAAAAGATAAGAAGCAGTGGAAGTGACCAGAACAGCTGGGGGTACTTCGGCCTTTTCCAGTCATGTGAACACCAGGCATTCCTCCTTGTGACCCAAGACTGGAAAATACCGCTCTTCCTTTATGCAGGGACCACATTTCCACAAGGGAAATGGCCAAATGTGAGGCTCAGGACGCTAAGAGAAGCCACTAACCTATTACCCTTTCCGTGAAGCAAGAAAACTCCAGGGCCCCCTGCTGAAGGCTCCTCCCGACCCTGACAAGATCTCAGCAGCCTTTGGCCCTGGGGAGGGAGAGAAGAGCTTCTGGAACCAACTGAAGGTCAGTTCCTGCAAGGGTGGCTATCTCCCTAGTGCGGAAGTAACACCGCAGGGGTGTCTGAATAAACATTAGGCCTGTGCTACCCTTACCATGAAAGCTCCTCCTCCCAGGCAAACAACACAGCTGCCCCCTTCCACCGCTGTCCCTGGCAAGGCCTCATCAGGGCCTGGCCAGCTCAGCCACAGTTCCCTGGACCCAATCCAGCATGCCAGGCACTCCTACTTGAAAGTACAGCTCCCCTGTAGGACTGTCTGGCCTCTGCTGGAGAAAATCTACAAGGGCAAGGTTATCCAAGAAGGAAAGAGGAATGCTTGCTAATAGCTTACTCTGAAAGCATCTTGTGGGGCTGGCCAAGCAGTCTATTGGCTCCCAGAAACCCTCTGCTATTGTGATAAAGCAGCCCTGGAGCAAAGGGGGAAAAAAGAACTGCTTTAAAGACAGCCTCATGAGCAACCACCTTCAAACAGGGAGTGGGGGAACAGTACACATTTGCACAACAACTGGCCAAGTTTTTTGCTTCATCAAAAGTAACCCACAAAGGAGCCACCATTGCAGCAGAAGCTCCTGTTTGAGAGCAAGGGCCCGCACCCTTTTGCCCCCGCTGGCACAATCTGAAAGAGGTCTTTCCTTCAGAGGGAAAATCTCTCTCACAGCCACCCAGGCAGGAATTAAGGCTTTATATCCCTGGTCCCTCTTTACAGAAAGCTCTCATCATCCAGCAGGTCTCTTTGTGGGAGAGGACACGCACACTCAGCAAAGGGAACAGCCTGTAGCTCAGCTTCACGGTTGGAGGCCTTGCCTCCTTGAATAACACGCTTGTACGTGACAGACGCAACACAGAAAACATACACCTTGGAACTCATAAAGCTTCAGCCTGCTTCAGGCCTTGTAAGAAGAGAGATGAATGTGGATGATTACTTTACAGGGGGAAGGGAGAGAGTTAAGTCATCTGCTTTTCCTAAAATAAAAAGTACACACGCAGCTCCAAACAGCATCCCACAACGCCGGACAGCACACTGAGCAGAAGTGTCAGTTTTACACTGGCGGGAGACCAGGCTCCAGGGCCTTTGAAAAGCTGGGCACACAACCGGGGTGGGGTGGGGTGGGGTGAAGAAACAGAGTCTACTGGGATGCAAAAGTGAATGCCCCCCTCTCCCCACATCCCAGCAAGGTAGTGACATTCATCAAGCTACAGAGATGCAAAGCAGGCAGCATTAAACGACTTCATTTGCTAAGATGCAATTTTTCACAGGTCAGAAGCTGCTGTATGTAGCTGCATCCTGGGTGTGTGTGTGTGTGTGTTTCTGCCAAAGCCAGAAAGCAGCTAGCATCACTTAAAACAAAAGAAAACCCCAACCCCAATTAAGTATAAAAACCCTTCCAAACAATTCCAACTGAGAAAGAAGCAGCTACTTTCCAGTTCAGGGAATGGAATGCGAGTGCAGCCAATGAGCTCAGACTGAGACAGCCCGAGCAGGGAAAGAAGGAAGGAAGGAAGGACAGGTAAGGACAGAGAGAGAGAACATGGCAGAAGAGCCAGAGATGAGGGCAGGGATGTTTGGGTTGTAAACGAGAAAAATAACTTTAAAGTTTAAAAAAACCATCCTTTTCCTGCAGCTAAGACCACCCACCCGGCTGCCCCACTTTCTGCCCTGCTGACCCCTCCCCTCGCCAGTGCCAAACACAAGACCCAGAAAGATTTGAGAATGGAAAGCGCTCAGAGTATGGAGGATTCTGTAGTGCCCGGGGGAGGAGGACTGTGCTGATGGAGCTGGGGGGGCCGTCAATACTGCAGGGGTCAGGCCAGAGTCGCCTGCTTTTCTTCGGGTGTCTCCTCCAGCAGCTGCATGATCAGTTCATGGAGGGGTTTGCAGATTTTGGCATAGCCGGCCCCCGTTAGGTGCAGGAAATCGAACATGTCGTGGCAGGAGATGGTGCCGTCTGAGTGCACGAAGCCCGCGTCAACGTCCAGCAGCTGGACATTGGGGAGTTTGGGCAGCGAGGTCTTCAGGAGCTGGTTCACCTTGGCATTCTTCTGCCGCAGAGGGTTTGGCTTCTCACCGCGTGGCAGTAGGCCCTTGAGAGATGAAAAGGACAGAAGCATGTCAGCCGGAGCCTGGCTCTCTTTCTGGCAGCCCTTGGAAAGTGACTCTGGCATTCCTAGGGGCCACGAAGCCACCCAAAGCGGAGGGACCCACCCATCATCACTGTCAGTGTTAGTCAGGGTTTTTGAACAGAAGGAACCAGACTCCTTCCTCATTTTTAAGACCTAAAGGATTTAAGATTTTTAAGATGTGCTGGATCTCTTTTGTTTTCCATCTGCTCTTAGGAGGGCCAGCCAGTTCCTCTTGGAGAATCCTGGCGGTCCCTCCCCACCAAATGGATTCCCAGTGGTCAGAAAATCCACGTGGTGAGCACAGCACAGAAGCAAGAATTGCGCACACATACATAGTTTTTTTTTTTTTTGGCAGGGCCTTCTCTTAAAACACATACACACACACAAAGAACTGAGTTTCCAGGAACACTTTTTGTTTTCTCCAGCAGCATCAGGAAGAAAACTATGGAAATGTTTGGTCTTCCTGTGCAACGACAAAACAGTCAAAGATTTAATACTCCTATTCAGACAAGTAAAGACTTCCCTATTCAACAGGTATTTGTAAGTAACTACAAAAGATCCATGCTACACAATGCACTGGATGTTGCTAATTGTTGTGCTAATGTGGTGTGTATGTTTTAATGACACATACTTTGATCTTGTTTTAATTTTTTTATTATTTAATCTCGTTTCAACTTTTGTGCCTTGTAGATATTTAACAATGTCTTTTTTAATTGTTGTGAGCTGCTTTGAGTCCCAATCTGAGAAAAAGGGGTGACAGAAATAAATATAATAATGATAATTCTTTTCTCCTGCTGTTTTATAACCAACTTGCAGGTAGACTATTCTAACAGCACCAGTGCCTTCTGTGCATCAGACTACCGTTATGATGTGAGCAAGAGCGTAATACAGCCAAGAAAAGGCCCCTGGGACCTCCCTTTCTGCATCACTCCTGCCTAGCAGTGCCCATCTCTAGGGGCATGGGGGCTTGCAGAAAGTGACAGGTATCCCTAAAGATGCTATTTGCTGCTGACCACAGCCTGACCTACCAGCACGATGATCTTGGCCTGGGGCTGCCGCGTGTTGATCAGCCTGGCAACGGCCTCTATTCCACCAGCTACTTCTTCTGCAGTATTGTCAAGGTTATTTGTTCCCACCCAGACAACAATGACCTGCACAGTGGGAAGGGGAAACAGAGAGAAAGAAATCAAGATGACATGACTTCAAAGGAAAAGAAAGAATGTGTGAGGGAATTCTGAGAACATTGTTCAAAGCTCAGGGCCTCCTGACAGTCCTCTTTGCTAGCCACAGATCACAGGCTAGAAATGTAACAGACAGCAGACAGACAGCCAAGAAAAAAACTAGAGCGCAGCTATGATTGCACTGGAACAACATTCCTCAAACTATTATTGTGCAGAGAGGGGAATCTCTCCTCTCTCTCTTTCACATACACACACACACAACTTTTACCTTGGGCTTAATATTCTCCAGTTCACCATTCTTCAGTCTCCACAAAACATGCCCTGTTGTATCCCCTCCAATTCCAAAATTCAACGCATGTAAAGGTGAAAAGAGTTCTCGCCATATCTGTACAGAAAGATCAATTCACTGAATCACCAAAGACGAAATCAGAGCACATACCTTAAATTGTTCTCTATTTTACTGACAGTTCCATTATATGTTAAATACTCCTCTTTGTATGTTTTTAGCTGCCGCCACTCTAGAGTTCCCAATTCTGGGGAAAAGGTGGGATATGGGTACAATCGTAATCTTAAATTTTACTGAGGAACTGTTCATGCAACAAAAAATTTAGTGTGCCAGTAATGTATTCGTTGAGGAAAGAAGGACTGGAATAGCGAATGTCTAGTCATCCAGATATTTCTGGACTGGAATTCTGCATAATTAACGGTGGCAAGGCAATGGGATGATGGGATTTGCAGTCCAAAAACATCTGCAGGCAGTCTACTCCCACTCTAAGTTCTCTGGAACTCTCTCTCTAATGTGTTGTACTAAATGCTGAGGACGGGGACTGCATCTTGTTGCCCACCCTGAATGCTCCGTGCCCCCAGGCCACCACCAGAACACTAACATGGGCAGCTACAGAAAGGAAACCTTTACCTTACATGCAAGAAATCCCAAGGTTTTTGACCACACCCACAATCCTTTTGTGCTGTTTGTGCTTGTTGGAACTTCTGGAAGCTGAAGTCCAGCAACATTTGGAGGGCACATTTTCCCACAACACGCAAACAAGTAAGCTCCTTCTTTGCAGATACTGCTCTCAACGGACAAATTACCCAGGAGATGGAACCTCCTGGGCATGGGACACAACTGGCAGGAGACCCAGGGCCACCTCCTTGCTGGCCATTAGCCCTGTGTGAAAAGAGCTCTGCCAGGATGTCTCTTCATATTGTTTATGGATTTTTTGAGCAATAAAACAAATCAAATGATGCAACTGTCTGTTGCTGTGACTACTAGTAATTCTAATAAGCTCAATGTATGCAGATCTGTAATTGTACAATAAGATATAGGATACTAATTGACCTTTGCTTTTCATTACAGCTTGTATGGGAGGTGGTCAGAATTCTTTTGTGTTTTAGTTAGTGCAAGAAGAATGCATTTAGTGTAGCATAGCACTGTCTCAGTAATGGGTTCTGTTATTAATCATCTCAATGTTTGTCTAGTTTAGTTTAAGTTACACATGCAGATTGTTTACGTAAGCTTGGTTTCCTTTTCCTTCGTCCCAATTTTCTGTCTGCATGGTGGTCGATCAGTAGCTTACACAAAGACTATTAGGAGAAGACGAACATGATGGTACTCTTTGCATGTTCTGGAGTGCCAGAAGCAAGGAAAAGTCATCTGAGGCCTAACAGCTGAGCACCTCCAATGAGCAAAGACTTTGGATTCAGAGAACAAAGATTTTGCTCTGGCATTCTACACAAGAATCTCAGGAACCAGAATGTACAAACTGTTTGATCAGTGGGCCGTTACCTACTTTCCGATTATCTCAGCAGGAAAAAAAAAACAGAACTTGCAATTATCTCCTGGGAGCAAACGAAACGGCCCCTCACAAATAGCCTCACAGTTCTGCCCCCGCTGCCACAATTACCTCATATTGCTGTAGCAGCTGCACCATGGAGTCCCCCACAAAGAGGACGTCAGGCTCCTTGTCCTTGCAGTCCAAGACAAATCGGTTGTGCTGGAAATAACAGAAGTGAGAAGATTAAAGAAACCTTCCACCTCTCTTGCATAGTCAAAGAACTACCCAAACAGCCACTTGCCATCCTCTCTGCCATGCTTCGGAGCCCTCCAAAACTTATTTTGCCTTCAAAGGTCCCCTGGGGGCTACAGGAGGGCAATGCTGACACATTTTACTCGCTGCCCTCCTTTTAGGCCCAAAAAAGGTCTTTTTACTGACAGGAAGTTGCCAGAAGGTTTCTTTTCCTGTGAAACTGAATAAACCTACCAAATAACAGTGTTGGAATATGCCACAGCAGGTGAGCATGTCAAACTGCCACCTGCTATGGGGCAAAAGACAGCTGTTCTGCAGACTAATAATATTCTCAGCCACTGCCTCATACCATTCAAAGCTATTCTTCCCCAAACATTAGTTCGGTAGTTCCTCTGGTTCTGTGCAAAGTGGCTGGACCTTAAGAACTAGCCTGAGAGCTCCAGCGCTTGTGCAGTTATAAGCCAGACTCTGGAAAACAAAGAATGACAGATCCTAAGCTGCATCACCCCCTTGAGAGAAGCGCTGTGCTGGGAAGCAGCTCTTCTGCCGGGAGCGCTGAACGTGCTGGGGGCTGCTTCAAAAGCCGGCGGCGCCCCCTCGCCCCGGAGCCGCACAAAAGCCCCCCGCTCGCGCTCCCCCTCCCTCCGCCTTCCCCTCACCTGCGACATCCACCTGTCATCTCCCTGAACGTCTTCCGCTGCGTGGGGAACGGCCGCCGGGTTGGAGTCGCCTTGGCTCATTCTATCCCTGCAGAGAAGTCAAATTAAGCGCGCATTCGTCACGGGACAAAGGGACGCACTAGGCAAAGCGGGGGGGGTGTCAGAGGGGCAGAGGAACCGGAACGTGCTCCGAGGGAGGGACGCGCCGCGCCGCGCCAGGAGGCGCCAGCTATTCGAACCTGGTTGGGAGCAAACGGGGCCCAGAAACGCCCGGCGCGGCCTCCCGGAGGGGCCCGGGGCCCTGGCGGAGGGGGCCTCCCCCAAGGAAGGCGGAGCCTGGCTGGGGCCGCCCCTCGCTGGCTTGCCCGGGGCCTGCGAAGAAAGCCACCGGGCTGGCCCGGGGCGCGGAAGGGCCCTCCGGGGCCGGGACCCCGCTCGCCGCCCCCGCATCACCGCCCTGGCCCCGGAGGGAGGGGGCTCAGCGCCTGCGGGCGGAGGAGGGGCGGCCCGGGATCGCCCGCCCCGAGGGCCGCAGGGGTGGGGGCCCCTCGAGCCCCGCCTTCGCCGTCTCCGTCCCGCCGCCCGGGCCGCCGCGCTGGGCCTTCCTCGCCCGCGGAGCCGCCGCCGCCGCCGCCGCCGCCGCGGCCTCCCGGGATCGGGAGGCCCTGGCGGAATCCCCCGCACCGCCGGGGCCGGGAGGGAGGGAGGGAGGGGTCCCGCCCCCACTCACACCGACGGCGCCTGCGGCTCCCCCCGCGCCTCCATCGCGCTCCCCAACCTTCGCCTCTCGCGCCGCCGCCGCCGCCGCCGCCTCCTTCTCTCGCTCCAGCGGGCGCGCCCCTCCTCTCTCCTCAGCCTCACGCACTGCACTGCGCCTGCGCCAAGACCCCCTTCCGCCCGTCTGCCCTGGGCGCCCGCGAATCGCCTTCGTCTCCTAGCGGAAGTCCCGCCCAACAGGGGTCTCCGTCAGCTTCCACGCCGAGCACTTCCGACAGGGGGCGCCCCTCGGCCTTTTACCGGGGGCGGAGGGCTCGGACCACCGCGGGCGCTGCTCTTTTCTCTCTTTCTCTTCCGCGCTCCATTTTTTGGGGGAGGGGAAAGGTCCACCCGCCGCCATGTTGGAAAGAGGAGGAGGAGCCGGCGGGAGCACCGGGGCGGGGCTGGGCTGTCGTCACCAGGCTTTGGCCTGACGTCACGTGGTGATGTCATACTGCAACATAGAGACAGGAGTGGGGAGCGTTCCCCCATTTTCCCTTCCAAGGAACGTCTGAGGAGACAGAGTAGTAAAGGCCCAGCCGACCTGGACCTGTTCTTGGGAAAGAGAGAGGCCGCTTCTGCGCATCCTGCGGCCGGCTGGTCCCTCCCGAAACTGCAAACCCACTTTAATGGCAGGCCGTGGCCGCAGCCTGTAGTTGCGTGATGCGCTCAGGATTCTCGGCCAGGGAGCTGCCACGGAATGCGCCGAAGAGCTCCAAATCTGTCTTGCCCTCTCAGCCCCTGGCCTCCGCTGGGCGGAGCCGGGGCGATTGCAGAGGCATCCAAGTGCTGCAAGTGCGCAGCGCGGGTGCGCCCTCAGCACACTCCAGACTACCCTGACTTGTCTGTTGCTTTCCCACGGCGGCGCCTGGTTGTAAGCAAGCAGGTTCTGGTGCAGGTTCCGATGACGGTTTCACTGGGCAAAGGTGACACGTAGCTGGCAAGGACTGAGGTTTTAAACCGCTATTGTCTTTCTTGGGTAACGATGGTGGGGAAAAATGCATACAGGAGAAGGAGACGAGAGAAATAGCAGTGTCCCCCGTGCTTTTGGTCTTCAAAACCAGCTTTACCTGGTGATGAGGAAACCTGTAGTTTTGAAAGCTTCCACAGATAATTCTGCGTATTTATGGCTGTCCTAATAAAATGATCAAAGACCATCATGTTGTGCTGATTTGAGTCCATGAGGGCAAGGTTTAAATCCCCCCTCGGCCATGGGAACCTACTGTATGACTTTGGGTAAGTCACAGTCTCTCAGCCTCAGAGAAAGGCCATGGCAAACCTGCTGGGAAGAAATCATGCCAAGAAAACCCAATGAGGGTTGTCATATTTTCAGCATGGCATAGTGATTTGAATGTTGGACTAAGACTCTGGGAAAACAGGATTTGAATCCTCACTCAGTCATGGAAACCGTATTTCCTTTGGGAAAGTCATGCTCTCTCAGCCTAAGAGAAAAGCAAATGCATGTCTCCTCTGAATAAACCTTGCCTAGAAAACCCTAGGGTAGGGTTGGCATAACGCGGAGTTGGTCTGAAGTTTAGAAGCCCATGTGACATCACCCATTCAAATCTTGGACTAAAACCCTGAGAGGATTCCTTTGCCATGAACACTCTCTGGATGACCTTGGGTAAGCCCTACATTCTCAGGCTGAGAGGAAAGAAATGGCTATTTGATCTATATATACCTGGCCGAGAAAACCCTGTAAAAGGGTTGTCATAAGCTGAAGTTGGCTTGAAGCCACACAGCAACTACAGTAAAATAATTTTTTCTGTAATACAGATTTAGGAATATGTTTAATGTCCAAGGCACCTCCGTCTGCAGAAGTGGAAGGCTTTTTCATCACTTTCTAAGCCTGCATTGCCTTTTCTCAGCGAGCACATCCCCCTCTGTACTGATTCATCCAACATGGCATCCACGGTAAGAGGTTTACATTGCTAAGCCGACAGCTCATCTCTTATCTCCTAAAGAGGGACTGAGCTGCTCTCTATCCCTCTTGAAGCTTCAAGGCTTGTGTCTTGCTTTAAGACTGCCTTTCTTTGCCTCTTTCTGGCCTGGGGGTTCAGTGCCCTTGCTCCTGCGTTTGTTTCTTTCCCTCGACAAGCAGCTGAGTGCAGTGCACACTCCTGGAAAAGCTGAGGAAATAGACGTGATCATGAAATCTGTGCCTTGCTTCCCCCAGAGCTCCTTGCAGGGCATGTTTAGGGTACAGATGAAGGAAGGGGAGTTGATTCAGTGACAGGGAAAAAAGGAGCACAGAGGAGGTGGGGTCAGTGGAGCAGGCTTGGCCAGGGAAGGCTTGCTGAAGCCGCAGTTCCGGCATGGCTCAAGAGCAGCAGCCTCAGCAGGACTCTGGACAGCTGCCCTTGGCCACCTTTCTCCTTCCGTCCCCTCCACGCCAGATTGGAGATGGATAGTAGGCTGAATCCATGTTGCTTCAGTTCTCTTTTCAAGAGAAACACACTTGTCTCTTGTTTTCAGGGGAGAGGAAACTCCAGTGTTGCCAGTGGCAACCATTGGACCACTTGAGAGGCAAACTCAGCTGTTTCCCTGGGCAACCTTGACAACAAAGTTCTGAAAAATGAAAGCAAGGTGCAGGTAAATTGCATCTAATTGGCACAAAATCCATTAGCGGACACTGAGGCCTGGCCCCTTGGGGCCTTTTGTGCGGGGCTGGGGGATTGTTTCTTAGGGAGAGAGGGCATTCGCTAGGCAGGTTTCATTTGTGTAGTTGTGCGCATTGTTCACAGTTGTTGCCCTCGTTTCCTTCCTTCAGCGCCCCCCCACTCTCCCGTGGAAGAGCAGCCTGCCACCTGCGCTGAATATGAAATCTCTTCCTTCCAGAACCATGAACTTCCCTTCTCCTGAATCCCTGCATGAAAGGAATCATTAGCAAACCCCGTTTGTCTCTAAGCAAGGGAGCCATTGGGTGTACCTGGCCCCCAAATTCTGGGAACATTAAAAGTAGTATCTTTGGCTGTTTTGTTACCCAGTTCAGTAATTTCTTAGTGGCCATAGAATCAACTTCTGCCATGGATAGGGACAAAAAAAAGAGGCATGGGGCATAGAAGGAAATCCTGTATGACGTAAAATCAATAGCAACTCCTGAACTTCTTTTCATCTCGACGAGTTGAGAAGGAATACCGGAGAAAATGGGAAAACACAGACACGCACACAGACCTTTGAAAAGCAAGAGGTGACTGGCCTCCCATAGTGTGGCTGAACTCAGCTATTGTTCAATCATCTGATATCTATCTCGCCAGGTTGGAAGCACAGTGGTCCTTTAAGGGTTTCCACTTTCCAAGGAGGCAGGAGAGCCATAAGAAGGGAATTTTGGAGTGAAGCATGGAAGTCCGTATATAGTATGCCTGAGCCCAGATCTTGCCAGAGAAAATGTCTCTTCCAGTCACTCTCCTGGCTGCCCGTGGCATGTGCTGGGGAACATGAAAGGTTGCCCACTCTGTGTTTTGTGATGTGCCTTGTGCTAAATTAATCAGCTGCTCTGCTAATGTAAGGACCATTGTGTCCGTCTTTTCTGCTGCTCTCTCCTTTTTTTGAGGGACTTGTTTAACTGGAAGAGAGATACATTCAAATCAGTGCTGGCTGCAGTATTTTTCAAGAGTCAGAGTGGCCGTTGCCCTTTCACACCCTTTGCAGAAGGACCAGAAAAACGCAGCAGTGTCTGGAAGACTCTGCCCATTCTGTCTTAGCAAATACAAATGGCAAACCAGACCTTTTTACAATACAGAATGTCATCTCTCTCTTTTCAGCTTCTTCCCCCTTTCCAAGCTTAGAAGTAACTACAGTACTTACAAGTAACTATTTTCAAGGCAGGAGAGGGAGAAGGTGTGTTTGGGTGTTATTGTGTCCATGCCCCTGCAGCTGTAGGTGGGAATCCACAAGAGCTGATGCCAAATAACAGTTGTGAGTCTTTTAAGAGCAAAGAGGATCTTTTTACAAATGATTAGATATTGCTATACAATCCCTTTCCTCAATAACAAAGATATAACTGTTAGGGATGTACATTTTTTACTTATTTTCGGTCCTTGTGTGCAAAAATGAATAAGAAACTTTTTCTGTCCATTCCAGAACATTTTGAGAACTTTGTGCCAGTTTCATTTTTCTGGCATTTCAGATTCCCCCCCCCAAAACATTGATTTGTCCACAAAATTCTCAAGGTTTTGCAGAAAAATGATGTTTTGGAGCAGGAAACTGTCTTCAAGATATATTGTTTTCTATGCAGAAATGCACACAAAGCCATTTTTAAGCAACTTTTTGGGGGAGGAGGGGGAGTAATTCTATACCCTCTGAGTGTCCCAGTTTGGCAAGGACACCCCCAATTAACCCTCTACCATCCCACTTTTGGGGCTGCTATTTAAGATGTCCCAATTTCTCTCTCTTCCTGCCACTTTCCCTATTTGTCTTTAGCTTACTTCAGTTGCTGTAAACTAAGTTCAAAGTGCAAAAGTAATTTACACTTAATTAACTCCATCAAAGATGGAGAGGAGAGGAAGGGGTGGAATCCTGCCCACCCGTCAGCTCACGCAAAAGCAAGCTGTTGTGGTCTCTCCTAGGTTGCGTGTCCTTCCTCACTCATCTTGACTGTACTCAGATGCTGCTGCCCAGCAAGTGAGGACTTGGGAATGATGGTGATAAACCAGAATTCACTGCATAGCACCATAACTTATGCATATGTAAAGACCTTACAGGATTTCAGTATATGTAAAGAATCTCTGCAGGATTCTTTTTTCTTTTCTTTACGCTTCTGTTTTCCTGACTTTGTTATATTATAGTATGTAAACTGAGCACCTGTCTGCATATTTCCATGATGCATGAAGTTTGAAAAACCAGTCTGGTGCTTTGCAACTCCTTGCTTTTCTTGGAGACTGTTCAGTGCCTGCCTTGCATGAGCAACAACCAAGGCTGTGTGTTATCTGTGCACAACAGCTGAGGTCGCTGTTGCTTCTGGTTCAGGGATTCCTGGGCTGTTTAACAGGCAAAGAAGGGAAAACAGGTTACTGCTCTGCGGCCTAAATACCCTAAAGGCACTGGATCTCATCTGATTTTGGAAGCTAAGCAGGGTCAGCTTTGATTAGTGCTTGGGTGGGAGACCACCAGTGAATACAAGTGTTGGAGGAGATATTTCAGAGGGAGGATCTGGCAAAACCACCCCTGAGGATTCCTTGCCTAAGAAAACCCTATGAAATTCTTGGGGTTGCCATAAGTCAGCATGAGACTTGAAGGCACGTGCACATGTACACACAAAGGATGGGAGACTGCCAACAAATCCTGGGTGCTGTAGGCTTTATTTCAGAGGGAGAACTGGCAAAACTGCCTCTGAGCATTCCTTGCCTAAAAGGCCCCTGTGAAACTGATGGGGTCACCATGAGTCAATGGGCAACTTTGAGGCACATGCGCACACATTACATTTGATGCTTGTTCAACAAAAGCGTTGCTTTGAAAAGTCATTTCTGGGTGAACCTGGTTCATGGAATTCCCCCAGGATGTCCGTGGAGCACAAGCTAAGATCACCTGTTTTAGGGTCCTGGGCTCTGGGGGCGGTGCATGTGGGCCCCGAGGGGGCCTTCCGAGCACACATTGGCCGTGAGCCTTTGCAACCTGGGTGGGAGAGGTTGGGGAGAGGCCGGGTGTCTGGGGAAGCGAAGCTCACTGGCTGCCTTCACACACGCGACCTTTTCGAGGCGCATCTGCCGCCGCCGGCACTGCTGTGAGGTATGTTGCATTATGAGGCTTGAGACACAGGCCATTTCCGCACTAGCCTGTTGTAGCGCTATTATCCCCCCTTCAAATTCCTATGGAATCCTGGGGTTTGCAGTTTAGGGAGGGGCCTTTGAGGCCATGAGATTTAGGGGGCCAAAAGCTAAAACCTGAGGTGCCCCTTCTGAGGTCACAGAAGCAGAGCTTGCGATGTTATTCAGCAGATGCTGGAAGCCTCATTCGAACATCTGCAGAGCAGTAGACCACTGGACCCCCCCAGCCTAACGAACGAGAAAAACGCAACCCCGCGTCTGGCAAACGAGAACAGCAAACGCGAACGCCCTTCAACAGCTAGCAGCGGCCGCGGTGACTCTTTCACAGCCGAGTGAATGCAGACGAGTCGCCACGATCCTCTAACCGAGCGTGGTTTTGCGCCGGGCGTTGCGCCGTCCTCCCCGGCGGCGGGCCGCGCGCACGCAACCTGCGGAGGGCGGCTCCTTTCGGGGCGCCCTCCTTCCTCGCCCGGGGCCGGGGGGGTCGGGGCCCCTCGGGCGCCCCCTCTCCCCGGAACGGCCTGCCGCCCCCCGGGAGGAAGCCGGCGGAAGAGCCCTCCTTCCGGGGGGGCTCCGGGAACCCCGGCGGCGCGCGCCCCGTTAAAAGGCGGAGGGGGCGCCGCGGGCCCCGGACTCCCCGGCAGACAGGCGGGAAGAGGGCAGCGGGGCTCCAGAAAGTCCGGTTTCGGACTGCAACTCCCGCAATCCACCAGCCAGCACGGGAATTGCCACCCGCAACATCCTGGGATGCGTGCATAGCCAAGCTCGGAAAAGCAACTTTTTGGGGGGAGAGATGACAACTCCCAGTGGATGTGCTAGGGAGACTCCGGGTCTGGTGGTCCACAAATAAAAGTAACTTCCCCAAGCTCTGCTGCAACGGCCTCCGGGAAAAGCTCGTCGACCGGAGCGCCCCCCGCCCCGTCTGCAGCGCCTAAACGCGTACTGGCGCTCTCAGGCGCCACGCTTCGCCCTGGGGAGATTTGTCCCTTTGCGCGCGCCGTACGCGCCTGCAGCCGAGCCAATCGGGCGGCGCTGACGTCTTCCCGCGTCACAGGCCGCCTCTTTCGGGCAGCGGACACCTCCTCCTCCGCCGGTTGCCATGGCGGCGGCTGCGGCCCCGCCCCCGTGCGGATGAGCTCACGCGGTGCCGCAGCAGCCCCGGGAGGAGGGGAGGGGCGTCCGGCAGCGGCGGCGGCGGCGGCGGCTCCCTCATAACAAGATGGCGGCGGCGGCGGCGGCGGCAGGAGGAGGAGGGGGAGGAGGGGGAGGAACGGCCGGCGGCGGCGTGACGGCGGCAGGGGGCCCCTCGGCCCTGCCGGCCCCCTCGGGCCCCCGCCTGGCCCCGCCGCCCCCTCCGCAGCCGCCCCCGCCGGCCCCCCAGCAGCCGCAGCCGCCCCCGCCGCCCCCGCCGCCCCCCTCGGGCCGGGCGCCGCCGGGCCCCGCACGGATCGGCCACTACGAGATCGAGCGGACCATCGGGAAGGGCAACTTCGCCGTCGTCAAGCTCGCCACGCACCTCGTCACCCGCGCCAAGGTGAGGAGGCGGCGGAGGCGGCCCCCTCCGCCCCGCGCGACCCCGGGGGGCCCCAGGCGCCTCCACGCCCCCCGGGCGCCCCGCTTCCTCCGCCGCCTGGCGGGTCCCGCTTCCTTCTCCCGAGAAGCAGAGGCGCTTCCGAGCGGTGACGGGGCTGTGGCTTCGGCGGGCCACCCGAGCAGGGCGAGGGCCGCCACGCGACGGCCGCTTCCTCCCGCTGGGCCTGGCCGGCGAGGGCGGAGGGCGCCTCGGCGGCCCTCTCCTGCCCGGCCGGCCTCCTTCCCCCCGCGGCCCTCCTGGCCCGGCGGCCCTCCTTCGTCCCGTCCTGGCTTCCCTCGCGGGCATCCCGTGGCCCCCGGTCCTGGCCCACCCGCGGAGCCCCCTTTCGGGCACCGCTCTGTCTGGGTGGTCCTTCCCCTGGGCTCTGGGCGCCTGTCTTTCCGGGGCTTGGCGTTCAGGGCCTGCCCGCTGGGCTCCGGGTGTGCGTGGAGGGGGGCAGGCACGGGCACTGCCGCCCCCGGCGGCCCCCCGGCGCCTTCCCCGCTCATCACCTCTGGCCGGCCCCTTGAATGCCCCGGGAGCGTTGGCCCAGAAGGGGAGAGGGGGCTGCCCAAGGATGGGCGGCTGCTGCAGCGCTCTGCCCCGGGACCCCTGGGTGTGTGTCTGGGTGTGTGAGGGAGAGATGGGCAGAGATACCGAAACATTTTTTTAAAAAAAGCGAAAAGCGGTAGTGGAAGGTGGAATAAATAATACAGGGAGCCCTCAGACCCATTTGAAAGCCGAATTCCCACTCCTCAGGGCTTCCAGCAAATGCAGAGGATGGTTTTATGCAGTCTGGGGTGGGGGCCACGTGTTTCTGCTTTGGTGGGGAGGTCTCAAATGCATTCTTGCAAGAGATCATGGTGGGGGGAGGCTGTGAACAGCTGGTTACCTCATATCATTGTGCCATATTCCATGTGAAAGATGCCCTTGCGTCCTTCCATCTCTGTCTGAAGGGTCTGCAGTCAGGTTGCACAGGCTCTTGACCACCAGCTTAGAAAGTAAGACTGCATACTTTCAAGTCTCATTTGGGGTTTGGGGGCACTAAGTGGGAACTTTGTTTAGAAAATTAAGTTCTTACAGCATACCTATAAGGGTTATGGTGGAGTTTTACATCAGGTGGTCAGCTTAGAGAGGCTGTAATGCCTCTGAGAAAAGAGGAAGGGGTAGTGGTGATGATGGTGATCTTATTGGAAATATTTCTGTCCAGGATCTCAGCCCACTAGGGCTCCCAGGGCAGTACAGTGCAGGTGAATAAACGTATTCCCTAAAACAGTCAAAACGGTTTTTAAAAACTAGTTTCAAACAGCTGGCATCCTTTAGGCAGGAATCCTGAGCGTTGCCTGTTCTTGTAGTTCACTTGGCAGCTATTGGCTGAGCTGCCCGCTGTCTCATATCCTTGGGGGAATTAGGTGGCTCAGTTGCCAGGTTGGACAGTGCAGTGGTGCATTTCAGCTGCGGATCTGATCTGATGATTCTTCTTTCCAAGAAAGTGATAGACTTCAGAACTGCAGTCTCTGAAGTTGTGCCATGGATCTTTGGGTCTTGAAGTGATAAGGAGAAGAGTAGTACTATACTATACTATACATGAAGTGAAGTGATAAGGTGGAGAGTAGTGCTACGCTTTTTAGGCATACTACAGCTTGGAGCAGGGAAGAATTTCCTCTTTGGTAAGCTGCTAGTGACCCTGGTCTTTTATTCTCCCCACTCCCCTTGATATGAAACTTGGCTAGTGGCAGGCGTCATCATCTTAAACCACCTGCTCTGTGAGCATCTTTTAAGCAGCCTGTTGGCCTTCTGTGTGTGAAAAGATGTGATCTCCTTGTTGATGTGCATTTGTGACTGATGGGAGATGGATGGGCTGATTTGGCCCAAGCCCACTTGAGCTCTTGAATCTGAAGACATCACTCTGAGGAGGGAAGCTGAACTGACATGGTCAATCTCAAGGAAAATGAAATAAGAATGCTTGTCATTTGTCCTACTCTCCATATAATCTAATCTTACCAAGAAGATCAGTGGATTCACACAGATAAGTAGTACCTATGTATTTTTGAATGTACCCTAGAATGCTTTCGGAGGTGGCTGCTCCGGCCAGCAGGTTTGGATAGAGGATGTTCTCTGAGCCACCAAGAGTATATAGAACAGAAGTGGGAGCAGTCTTATGTTGATAAAAGGTTGCTGAATGCAGCTTGTCTGTGGGTTTGACTAACCCGCATGTGCGTCATAAGGAAATCTCTTATTGTTGGAGTGTGTCAGGTGAGAAGGCTCTTTCGATTCTCTGGCACTCTTGCTTTTCATGTGCCTCCATCTACTGCATTTTCTGCTCCTTTCTGCTGTCAGAGGCAGCAGTGCAGCATTTTCTGTGGAAATCTAAATGAAAAATCTTGAGTCAGTGCCTGCAGGCCAGTCCAGCTCAACTGCCAGGTCCCCTTGCTTCTCTGTTTGTATGGACAGTTTGCTTCTGTGTAGTGCAGAAGCCAGGCAGGACAAAGAGCCCTGTGGTGAGGAGAGTTTGAGAAGCCACAGGACAGACACTGCCTCAGGCAGAGCCGCTAGTCCTACAGTCCAGTCACGCAGAGGGCTTGGCTGCTACTTTAGTCCTTCAGGAAAGCTTGCCGGATTCAACAGATGAAGGCCATTTCCCCCTGTGCAGGAAGCCGAGTGATCTGCCTCTCCATTGCTGGCAAAGTTGTATTTCCAGTCATTCTGAGTTAGGCTTTGAGGATGGTTGATTCTAAATGCTGTGGAAAGCAGGGCAAGGCAAATGGCTGGTGCTGATGTTTGTGAATTGTAGGTACTTGGGACTGGAATGGCAGCCTTTCTGCAGCAGTTTGAAGAACCTGCGCTCAGGAGAGCTGCTCTCCCTGCAACTGCCCTGGCATCCATTGTGGTTTGAAATGGTTCTAGATCATGGTACCTTCTCAACTGAATGGCAATCAGAAAGTCTTGCAATCCGACGCTGCTTTTAAGTAAAGCTGTTTTTCTTTCTTCCTGACCTGCTGTACTTAGGATGGTTCTTCATTTCAGAAAGTAATTAGTGGCTGCTGGCATCAAGGAGGCTGGTGAATGTGAATCCAAAAAGCCTCTTGAACCCATTGATTCACTGCTGCAGCAGGTGGAGAATTGTTCCATTGTTCTTGTCCCAAGGGACAAGAAGACACAGGCCTCTGAGAAATGGGCATTCTGAGAATATTTAGTCTGACCTGTATTTGTAATTCATAGAATCATAGAATCATAGAAATGTAGAGTTGGAAGAGACCACAAGGGCCATCCAGTCCAACCCCCTGCCATGCAGGAAAACCCTCAAAGCACTCCCGACAAGTGGCCATCCAGCCTCCGCTTAAAAAACTCCAAAGAAGCAGACTCCACCACACTCTGTGGCAGCACATTCCACTGTCGGACAGCCCTGACTGTCAGGAAATTCCTCCTGAGGTTCAGGTGGAATCTCCCCTCCTGCAGCTTGCATCCATTGCTCCTTGTCCTGGTCTCAAGAGCAGGAGAAAACAAGCCCACTCCCTCCTCGACATGACATCCCTTCAAATATTTAAACATGGCTATCATGTCCCCTCTCAACCTTCTCTTCTGCAGACTAAACATACCCAGCTCTCTAAGTCTGTCCTCATAGGTCATGGCTTCCAGGCCCCTCACCATTTTGGTTGCCCTCCTCTGGACCTGCTCCAGCTTATCCATATCCTTCTTGAATTGGGGTGCCCAGAACTGGACACAGTATTCAAGATGAGGTCTAACCAATGTAGAATAAAGTGGTACCAATACCTCCCTCGATCTAGACACCATACTCCTATTGATGCAACCAAGAATTGCGTTGGCCTTCTTGGCTGCCGCATCACACTGCTGACTCATGTTCAGCTTGTGGTCTATGGAGACTCCTAGATCCCTTTCACACGTACTGTTAGCCAGCCACGTGTCCCCCATCCTATATTTCTGCATACGATTTTTTCTGCCCAAGTGTAGGGCCTTACATTTCTCTCAGTCCAGAGTTCAAAGTAAATTCCTGCAGGCCAGGCATCTGACTTGTCTTCTCAAGCCAGTGTGGGTAGGAAAGATGAGCGGGGAAAATGTAGGCCTGAAGAGTACGCAGGATTTTTCCTTTTATCTCTTGAAACTCTTTTCTGGAGTGTTCTTTGTTTTCTGAGCCTTTGTCTCTGACAAGCAGAGGACATGATCAGCAGATGCCTGTTTATGCAGGGTCTCTCCTCTTCTTGTGTTTTTCCGTGGTCTTTACTGGAGGCAGTCACTGCAGTGATTCAGAGATGGCTGGCTGGCTGGCTGCAAACAAGCCTTGGAACAAACGCAGGATTGTTTACAAAGTCCACCAGAGAGTCTGGAGGGTTGAGCAAGGGACCAGGACTGAAGTGGGGAGAGAAGTGTGTTGTGGGGAAATTCTGCCCCCCACCTCCTCTTCCTCCTCCTCTGAAAGGCTGGTCAGTGTTCACTGGCAGAAATCTCATTGGAATCTTACCTTATCCCCATGGGAACAGAAAAATCTGCAGCCAGAGAGGGCCCTGGTGCAACTTCCATTGGTTGCCCTTTGCTTTTCACATAGTGGTTGAGAAGTAGGGTGATCTGACTGCAGCGGAGGTTTGTTTGCTTATGTATTTTATTTGAAGTCTCTCAGAGTGGCTTACAAAAATCAATCATAAGACAAACCTGAGCCCTCAGGGCTACCATCCAACATAAAAGGAAAAAGCAATCTGAAAGGAGGAGGCAAAAAGCAAATGTTGGTGGTAGTTCTTATTTTTAAGTTCTTACCGCAACTAGCAGGAGCCAAGAACACAAGGTGGTCGCTGGGGTCAAAGAGCTGAGTGGGCTGGCTGTGCTCCCTCCCTCCTTCCCATGCTGAGGCCCTCAAGATCTGTGCTGGGCCTCTGGAGAACCCAGTGGCTCTTCTATAGACTGTCCCCCAACTTCTCACTTGTGGAAGGGTGACTTCATGGCCCACTTGTCTCTGTTGACTGCAGATCCCTTGCTCCTTAAGGAAGACATCTTCCTCACCTAGTGGCCTTCTCCTTTCTCCTGTGTCTTTGTTTCTGAGGTCTTTGCTCTCTCACCTCATTTTAAATGACTTAGTACTGCTGTCCTGCACCTTCTGGCTGATCCAGAAAATTTGTTTGCTGAGTTTCACAGTGGTTGGGGCCCTTGGGCAGGGGAGCATGGTTCACCTGGAAAAAAAAGGCAGGACTCTTGTTTTCAGCTGTAACACCACTGCAGTCATGTGTGTGGCTGTACTTTTACAGGGTATGGCGCTGATGAGGCGGTCAGCCAGGCAGGAACACAGTTTACTTCCCTGGGTGAGCAGACACCTGCGAGATCTCTTGCTGCTTGTCTGCCTTTCTGTTTCCGGTGTCCTTTCACCTCGTTCCTCTGGGAAAAGTCTGGCGTTTCGCAAGGAGGTTGAAAAATGCTTTATGGCCCTGCTTGTCCAGGCTGTTATGCACAGATCTTTTGGGCAGCCTTGTGCTGTTAGTGAGAGTGGAGTTCCCTGCACACTGAACCAGGTGAGCTGCCTGCAAGGAGAAAGGATCTGTGTGTGCATTTGTGTGTGGGATGGGGGGAGATCATGAAAACATGGTGTGATGTGTGCCTGTGGTGGGGCTTGGGCAGCACTTTGGGGCTCTTCATTGCTGTGTGACTCTTCTGGAAGGCCCCGGTGGGTTCAGAGGTAATAAATAAGTTCCTTGAATAAATAAATAAATTCAAGGGTGGGGACGGGGGTTAGAGACTTGCAAGGAGGATTCTGATTCTCAAAATGGTGCTGAGTATGTGTCCATGTGTATGAGATGTAGTACTCTGGGCTCAGAGAGAGAGAGAGCATATTTCACACGTGCGCCAGTGTGTTACTCCGTGGTGGAACTGAGGCTACTAGTCACAATGCCTGTATGTGGCCTGTGGGATCAGAAGCCATACTCCTCTTGCTGCTGCTTGTGGCGGGCGGGTGAAGAGGGAAGGGCCTGATTGGGACCTTTTCCTTGTGGGCTTCCCAAGAGTAGAAGGGCAGCAGGATAGGGCAAGGCTTTGCTTTGCTCTGTTGGGGCTCTTCCTGGCTCTGTCCACCTTGGCAGGGCTGCTCTCTCTCTGTCTCTCTCTCTCTCTGGCATGTGCCTGCTGCTGAAACAGCCTCTGTGGTTGATTCCTGGCTTCCTTTCCTTCTCTGTCTGGAGGCTCAATGTGCAAGGACTGTTCATCACAATTCATGTGCTGAGGGTGGCAGCCCCCACAATGGGTGTCATTGACCGAGCAGCCTTTTCCTGACAAAGTGTGTGTGCTTTGTAAACCTGAGGCGTTGGTGGTGTATTTGTGTGGCTCTTCACACCTCTTTGTAAGCTAAGCAGAAAATGGCCCGTATGCCACATGCGCAGGCTCTTTGGGGGCACCCCCTTCCCACAGCAGTGATGATATCCTGCCTTCCCAGGCTCCTCTCTCCAGCGCTGCATTCTACCCATAATTCAGCCATAAAAGTGAAACTCCTTTCCTGCTGACTCTTTGCATTTGGTGGCTGCTGCCACCGCTGCTGACAAATGTGGCTTCCTGCACCGACACAGTGTCGGCTCGTCAAGCAGAGTGCTCCAGCTGGGCAGCTGCCTCCCCCTTCTGTGGGGCCTTCTGGAGCCCCACATCCACCTGGGGTCACAGACCCTCTGTGATGGTGCTAGTGGTCCAGAGATGGCCTTCTGTTCTTTAGGGTAATCCCCAGAATGTTTTACTTGACATGTGGGGTTGGTCTGGGGATGGAGAACATTTGCTGATCCAGCATACCTGCGAGTTGGCCAGTGGCTTAGATGTCATATGTGTGAAGGTGGTCTGTAGGCAACATCCTTCTTCTCTAGAGATTCTGGCATTGCTCTTACATGGTGGGGAGAGGTCTGTGCTGGGCTTGCATACCAGGTAAATGCGCCCTCCTAATCGTAGCAGAAGGCTGGTTTTAGCTGGGCTCCTAGTTGGCTTCAGATTTGTAATCCTCTTGCCGTCTGGCTGTTTGCTTGCCAAGCACAAGTATTACGCCCAGTAAACTCAGTGGTTGGCTCTTCCTCTCTCTCCTCACCTTTCTAGCTTTCACTATTGAGTCTTGTGAATTATGACTTTGACATCTATTGGGAAGGCACCTGCCATAGCTGCACTCCTGGGCCGTGTGGTTTCTCAAAGAATTCTGAAATGTTCTGGAGTTGGATCTCAGCTGGAAGAAGGCTTGAGAGGGATGTGGAAAGGAGGCAGAGGGCTGTTGCCAGCATATTCACTCTCTGATTCCCTGGATACTCTTTAAAGTCAGAAGGATGCATTAAATACATTTGGCTATTAACTATTCTGTCTGGGCTTAAAATAACTCTTTAACTTATTATCAAACACACACACACTCTTTTCTGTGGCGAAAGGACTTCTGTGAAATGTTCAGCACATCCAGTGTAGTTCTGTTAAATGGGTTCTGTATTAAAACTTCTCTATTTTTTAGAGCTGGAAAAAAATGAAAAATGGGCTAATGAAACTCAAACATACCCCCTCTGCCCAAGGCTTGGACTTGGGGCTCCTTTGAGTTGTTAACAGATGAGATATCAGCAGAATATAAATCAATGAATACATAAATAATAACTGGTGATTGCCAGGATTTTGAGTGCTTCCAGATAAAGTGTTATGTTGTGCTGTTACCATCCTGCAAACACATACATTAGTTTTGTGGGGCATCCAGATACTGCTGTTTTCCATAGGTACCCCTTTGTGTCTTCCCACTACTTCTTCCATCTCTTTTCTTCCGTAAGAGGACTAGTAAGAAGAGAGAGAGGAGGGGTGGTGGTTGGACAGTGCCTTTTGCTAGCCACTGCTGAGAAGCCTCCGTCTTGTTATCAGAGGCAATGGGTAGTTTGCTTGACAGGTCAGGTAAGTCTTCTTGTTCCACTTTTTGGACAAATAACACCCCTTAATGCTTTTGTTTTACCAGGAATTGTGTAGGAATGGCCAAACTAAACATTACGTTCGGCTTGCTTTATTGGTAGCGTATTCCTCACTGCTTACATTGTGGCTCTTTGGAAAGGGAAATGGTAGTTGAGCAGACTGCACATGTGTCTGTCTGCAGAGGTGCCCTGAGCAGACAGGTGCCCTGGTTCTGGTGGCAGGTGCAGATGGCTCTCACATCCTACACACGGGGGGATAAGCCATTGCCCAGAGGCCAGATTGTATGGAACCATCATGCTGGTTTGAGTGTTGGACTAGAACTCCTCACTCAGCCATGGGAACCTGCTGGGAAAGGCACAGCCTTTCAGTCTTGTGTGTATATGCACTTTACAGCAACCCCATTGACTTCATAGGGCTTTCTCAGACAAGGAATTCTCAGAGGTGGTTTTGCCAGTTCGTTCCTCTGAAATATAGCTTACAGCACCTGGTGTTTGTCAGAGATCTCCCATCCAAGTACAAGCCAGGGTTAACCTGCTCAGCTGACAAGATCAGATGGGATCTTGTGTGGAGGGCAAGTGGTAAACCTGCTCAGAATGAATCTTGCCAAGAAAACCCCAGGAGAAGATGGGTATAAGCCAAAGGCAGCTTGAAGGCCCTTAATAAAGAAGAGGCCAAATTTCTGATCTCGCCTGTAATGAGAGACAAAGAAAGAGTTTGAATCACTGCTGCCATAAAGAAGTGGCTGTAAGTGGCATGGCTTGGTAGAGGGCCAGAGGAGTGGGTATTTGCCCCCTCCATTGCCCTTACTTTTCTGTTACCTCCTGCACCAGCCAGCAGATGATGTGAAAAAGGCATTTGTTCTCAAGCTCCTGTAGCTGTGGTGAATTGTTCCTTCGGTCAGTATCCTATGGACCACCTGAGCTTTTAAGGATCATGCCCAAAGGAGGTTGCGGCAGCACCCTGGGAGAACACGCTAGGCCCCCCTCCCTTGTGCACTGGACTTCAGGCTCCGGGGCCTGGCCTATTAGGCTGCCCAGGGAAGGATCTGGAGAAGGCCGTGGCTGCCAGTGCTGCTGCCCCTCCCTTTCTGGGGCATAATGTGTGTAGGGGGGCTTTCTGCGTAGCTGTGAGTCATTGGTTCTAAAGATGGCTGACCTTTACAAAGTCTTCTAAAGCAACTTTCTTTGGGGCAGGTGTCTGATATAATCAGGGGGTTGCCTGGCTGTGTAGTCCCTCTCTCTGTGCAACCAAGAAGTCTCTTGATGGATGATGGGACATCATGGGCCATTCCAGAGTGGTTGTGAAGTCAGCATCAAATGCTCTTTTCTTGGACAGGAGCAGAAGAAACAGCCCTTGTGATAGTGCGTGGGTGCGCAGAGGGCCCTTGGTCCTTGAAAAATGTCACCTTCTGGATCTCTGTGCTTTAGCTGCATGGAGAGGATAAACCAGTAGAGCCAGTCCAATAATGCTGAGTCCATAAGTGCCCTGCCAGTGCGTGAAGGCTTCTGTTGTAAACCTCTGGCATGAAGGGAGGCAAAGGCAGGTGAGTTTTCCCTCATATTGTCTCCTTGCTTGCCGTGGGATGGGTGGAGAGGACTCAGCATGTCAGTGGGAGGTTCAAGACTTTCAGCATCTTAAGAAGCTTTTGCTGGAGACCTGAGGAAGGAGCAGCCCATTAAGAACCTCGTGTGTGGGACACCCAGCCTCATGTTTTGACTCCCATACGGCCCCTGTGATGGCTGGTAGGGTTGCTTACTTTCCGCCATCAGGTGCTCTTCTGCTGGTGCTGCTGCTCTCCCTTTCCAGCTGCTGCAGCAGCATCTCTTCCCCAGCCAGACTGTGTGGGGGTGTTTGCAGAGGAGATCTGGCAGATATGGATTGGTTCAGTTATCTCCCCTTTCTTAAAAAACTCTCATTTACAAATACATTCCCTTCTTGAATTTGGAACAGGCGCTCTGCCAGGAAAGCGTGTCTTCCTGTTTCCAAAATGATCAGTAAAAGCCACAGCATGCATTTTTGCTTGACAGTTCTTGCTTTCTGGTTCTGTTATGTTAGCCTTGAGGATGGCCAGAGGTTTGGTGCGCAACGTGTCTGCCGGAGAAGCTCTTCTGGAGACTTATCTTGCCACAAGGCCAAGAGGGGTGTTGCAGCTGCTCCAATGGCTCATGGTAACTCTGCCGTTGGAGTTCACCCAAGACACTGGGGTGGTCGTGAATTAATTAGACTAAGTAGAGTCAGTGACTAATCTATTCCATAGGAAAGGTTCTGTCTTACATAAGGGCAGAAATGGAACAGGTCTCAGAAAAGTCATCTATCTCCTTACTGATAAAGGAGACCTTACAGGAGCATCTGGTCTCTGCTTTTTAAATGCCTGTGGCAAGGAAGAGCTCAGGTGCCCCATTCTGATTCTTTTTCCAACCTCATGCCCTCCAGACGTTTTGGACTACAGCTCCCAGAATTCCTGACCATAGGCTGGTTTGGGCTGGAGCTGGTGGGAGCTCAAGTCAGAAACATCGGGAGGGCACCCTGTTGAGGGACGACTGTTGTAACTGGTAAGATAACAGAATGGAATGGAGAGGTCTGTTGCAAGTTTATAATATGAGCACACTGATTGAAGAGAGCCATGTCTGTGTTAGTTCTGTGCAGCAGACCTTTCGCTTGGCTACCCTCTTTGTCCTCTTTTGAGTTTCTCCATGTCTCAAGAGGATGTACTTAACTGCACCAATTTATTATCTCATCAGAGTGTAATCCCAGTTGAACCTGACTCATTGATGGTGCTCAGAGACCATCCTGTGGCATGCAGAACACATGAGCATTCCTTCTTCTTGCTCTCATGCTCTTGGATAAGAGTTGAAGGGTGGCTTTCTTCTGGGTTGTATCATGGTTGCCTTCAGTGTTCAGTAGTGGCTTTCTTTTGATGGTGAGAACTGCGCAGCAACTGACATTCTTAAATTAACAAAATATCTATTTAAACTGTTGATTTCTGCTCCATGTGTATGTACTTTCAAGTTACTTTTTGACTTATGGTGATACCATCATAGGGTTTTCTTAGACAAGGAATACTTAGAGGTGGTTTGCCATTGTCTTCCTCTGAAATATAGCCCATAATTTCAAGGTCTTTCCTGGCAGTTCCCCATCCAGGTACTAACCAGGCCTGACCCTGCTTAGCTTACAAGATCAAATGGGATCTGGCACCTTCAGTGTATTTAGCTTCTAGACAATACAAAATACATCATCATTGACAAATCATAACAGATTTCCACTGGCAAGTGGGTACCTGGTTGCCTTCTTTGGTTGTGACCTTGCTGGCATGTCCAGTGAGACTTTGTGTGTCCGTGTGTGCTACAAGAGATGATTCTTTTCAAGCTGGACTGGTTGTTTAGTTTTCAGAAGCTTTGTTTTTACCCTGAAGGAATACAGACCTCACTGCTTACAAACAGGGCATCTGACTGTACTGATACATCTTGGCAAGGGCAAATTAAATGACCCAAAATCTGCTGAAAGAGAAAAAGGATGCATGAGTAGTCCAACCCAGGAAAGTATTATAAAGTGATGACCTCACTGTGTCCTTCACAGAGTAACCGACCCTAACCACTGTTTAGCAGAACTCCTTGGGTTCTTGGGTGGGCTGGCCACAGATGTCTCAGAGCAGAGTGTACCAGTTTCACCCACCCAGGTATTTTCTATGCACTGTAGCTCAGAGGGCACTGGAATCCAGCTGGGTGCAGCCCTTTGGCTGCTAAACTGTAAATTGTGTTCTGATTCCTTCAGAACAACTCCCAGCTCCTTTGGCAAGCAGATAACTGATTTTTTCAGTGCAGTGGACTGGGAACCAGCGGCCAGCTTTAGTGGCATCCTTTTAAAATCTTAGTGTTTTCCAACACCATTGACAAAGTCTCTGTTTTAAAAGCCATCTGCATTTTGTTTTGCTTTCCCAAATTTCATGGAGATTTTTTTCTTTTTGTAGGTAGCATTTTAATAGTGGTTACCTATGTTCCTTCTTAAACACTAAGAACTAAACTGAAATGGATGGCAGTGCAATCTGACATTTGCCCTTCCAAATGCCTGTGATGAAGGGCTCCCTTTGTCACAGGCTCAGGGTGTGCTGGGCAGGCAAGAGGCAGGGTGTGAAAGCTTTCTGACCCTCAGGAGTGGAGAACCTGCTTTGTCTTGAGAGTTGCACTTGGTGAGCTTGGGGTTGCGCAAAGGTGAGGAGTGGGGTGCTCCATCTCTTCCTCGTCTCTAATATCCTTTTCTTAAGACCTTTATTTTCTTGGACGGGCTGATATTGTGGCTGTCCTCCTTCCACAAGTCCTAGAGCAGGTTTATTGGGCTGAGGGGGTGAGCTTGAAGTCTTGCCCCGTGTGGCCCCTCATCAGGATTGCTGCCTTGGCACTACTAACTGCAGCCCTGGGACTGGGCACTTTTTCACCTGTGGCCCAGCTGATCAGTTGGCCCCTGTGGAAGGGTGGAAGGGCCCTTCTTGGCCACACATAGCATGGCACCAGGTTGCCTACACTCTATTCCAGCCTGCCTCCCTTGTCTCCCCCACCTCCCAGATATCTACTCTGTTTTATTCTCCGCTGTTTGGGCCACACCACAAGCAAAATGGTTTGGGGAAATGTTCTGGTGCCGCATGGAAGCTCAGCCAGGTATTCCATTCTGCTGTCCCTTAACAAATGGATTTGGCTATTTATGCCCACATCGATCTATAGAAATCTGGTGGCACCCAGACTCATATTTTCCCGGGCTGCTGCCACTGCATTTACTGTGGCCCTAAATGCTCTCACGGGGAAAAACTGTCCCCTTCCTCAAAGGTTTTCCCACAGTATATACCTAAAACTTTCTAGAAATTTTTAGTCTGTCAAAGCTGAAGATGGATTGCAGATGAGTGAATATCTACTGGTGAAGTCCAGGGGTGGACCGGGGAGAGGGCTGGGCACCCAGAATCATTGCTAGCAAGGAAGGAAGTCTGTGGGGAAAGCAAAAAAAAAGTGTCTTTTTGTTCACCATGGCAACTAGGGTACCCTGTTGGGCTGTGAAGAGGAGGGAGCAGAGCATTGGGGGTGCATGGAGGCTGTGATGGGAGAATCTTCATACTGTCGCCTTGGAGCTGTACCTCTGTCCAGGTCTTTGGCTCAGTCAGCAAGAGTACAGTTGCCTCCCCGTGCTCTATAGGACATGGTGAGCCCATGTTCCAGAGAGCACACTGTAGGACTCCGAAGTATTATAGTTGTATTTATTTGTACCTCGCCTTTCTCCCAGAATGAGGACTGAAGGTGGTTTACTATTTAGAAAAGAACAATACAGCTAAAAACATCCAAAAAGTGAACGCTGAAAATACCACTAAACTATTTACAGTACTATGGCAATTCGAACCTATACTTAAAAGGATAAAATGCAATTAAAAGGATAAAAGGCTATTAAAAACAGCTCAGCTTAAAGCAATACAGCACCTCCCACAGATTTTTAAAAAATATTCTGTTTTAAAAGCCTATTAGAATAAAAAGGTCTTGGCCTGACAACAGAAGGAAAGCAAAGTGGGGGCCATTCTGGCCTCCCATGGAAAGGAGTTCCACAGTTTAGGGGCAGATGCTGAGAAGGCCCTCTCTTGTGTCCCCTCCCAACCAGCTGTGCATGTGATGGGGCAAGATGGAGAGAAAGGCCTCTCCTGGTGATCTCAGGGCCGAGCATGGTTCAAGAAGCTGGCTTGTAGGAAGAAAAGGCATCAGTGCTGCTGCCAAAGTGCTGGTTGGCACTCATGAATTTTGTGTACCCACAGGACAGCACTTGCCGAGGTCTGCATCTCACACTGGTGTGTTTGCAGTGCAGGCTATAGAACTGGAGGTGCTCTGCTCAGTGTTAAACATTGGAAAGCTTCCCTTTGATTTTGGAAAAGTTCTGATGCCACCATCTTGGATGTTATGAGGAAAGCGTCGTGGAATGTCATCTTCCAAACGCGTGGGCAGGGAGTGTGGTTGTCCTGGTGCTGAAGCTGCAGGCTCCTCTTTGTTTTCATTGCCTGCGTTTGGTGGCGAGATCACAGAGGCATTGGCCGTGAGGCACCATGTAGCTCTCAGATATGCTCTGTGCTTTGGCCTCATCCTGTAGCTGGAACCCTCCTGGTAGTCATGGCCTCGCCTGCCCAAGTAGGATGTGGATGATGCTCCATAACAGACCTGGAGGGCGGAAGCTCGGAAACAGGATCTTGACAGCCTGTTCCCAACACACGAGCTCTCTTGTGCTCCAGGCGTGCTGCTTGATGGCTTGCCATTTGGAAAGGGAGCAGCGGCTCTCTAAAACCTTTTGGCCAGAGGGGGAACCTGATACAGTAAAGCTTGCTATGGGCTGTGACCACCTTCTTGGCTTCGTGGAACAAAAGTAGAATTTGCTGGAAGAGCTCCACAGAGAGGCTTCCAGGAAGCTTAGGTAGGCTTATGGTTTGAAATGAATCCTGTTGTAGCTCAGGAATAACAACCAGTGGCTGGAATTAAGCGGTCTAGGAGTGCCGCTCAGAGATGAGAAACAAAGTGAGTGTTCAACTCTTTAAAAAAAAAGGGGGAGGCTCTCTCTCTTCTCTCTCTCTGACCAAGAGAGAGAATGAGAATGAAAGAAGAGAATCTCTTGCTCCATCTAAGGCAGTGTGGAACCTGCTGTCCCCTAATGTGTTCTAGCTGGCCATTGTAGCTGTTATTCAAATGACAAGAAAAGAGATTCCCACTGTATTTTAGGAGGAAGTTCCTGGCAGAAAGAGCTGTCTGATAGTGGAACAGGCTGCCTCAGGAATGGTGGACTTTACTGGAGATTTTTAAACAGAGTAGGCGGCTGCCTGTTGAGCACTGTAACAGAAGGTGCTTCCAAGGCAAAGGGAGGCGGCTGGACTGCAGCCCCCTCCAACTATGATTCTATGATCTAGAACCAAACTGGCTGAAGGTGATATCCAAAATCAAGCCTTCTCAGGGCACCAAGAAGCCTCCCACCATGCTTTGGCTGCCTCATGTTCTTCCAGAAGCCAGAACCAGTGTCACTGAGGCTTCTGTCCTTGGCTGCTTGAACATGATTCTCATGATAAGCAAATGTCTGTATGCCTCAGGCATCCTTGACAGCTGGATTCTCAGCTCATGGGAGGCTGTCCTACAGGGGTTCTCGGTGACTGCTTTCTTATAGGGGAAGGAGGAAAGGAGTGGCTGCAAAGGAGTCTGTGTGTGGGTAAGAGTGAGCATTTTTGGGTAGCCACACTTTCCGAGTCTTGAGAAACAACTGTTCTACTTTATTTTGGGCTGATCCAAACTTGCCCTGAGTGCTGTGTCCAGGTTTGGGTGCCATACCTTAAAGAAAACTATAGACAGATGGAGTGGGTGCAGGGAAGGTTGGTGCAGGGAGATGTACCATATATCCCTCCTCAGATTCCTAAAGCGTGTCACATAAAAGAGGGTAAGCGCCTGTGATCTGCTGCCCCAGATATCAGAAACAGATCCGATGGCCACAAGGGCTGACCTCAGTTGAACAGCAGGGCCTGTTTCTTCTTGGTTAGAGCAGTCTGAGAGCCAGTGCGGGGCAACGTTTTAAACTCTGGACTAGGGTTGTCCCCCCGCAGCCTCCGGGGAAGGTAATTACCACAGACCTGCTCTGAAAGAATCCTGAGAGCCAGCACAGTGGAGCAGTGTGAGTGTCTGGGACTTTTAAGAAACCAGGGTGCGAATCACCACTGGATGACCTTGGGTAGGTCACACATTCTCAGCCTTAGAAGTCAGTGGAAAACCTCTGGATAAATCTGACAAGTAAGTTCTGGGTGGGTGTCGTTATCAGTTGAGAGTCAGCTTGAAAGCACATAACAACAATGGCTTAGTGGTACAATCAGTTGCCTAGAAGTGTAGGTTCTTCCTCACTGGCAGGTCTGGAGCAGTGGTTGGGCAGCTGGCTCTTGGACGTTCTCTAGTTTTGGATATTTTGCATCAAAGAGGGAGTTGCTGAGCCATTAACACTTTCTCCTGGGCAGGCGAATTTCTGCCGGAATGGGTCTCTTCCTGTCCACATCAGCATCTGAGGGAAAAGAGGTGGTGGGAGCTGCGGGTCGTTCCTGTCCTGTCCATTTGAGCTGTTCCACTGGGTAATACGTGGAAGCTCAACTGAAGAGGCTTCTGGGCAGCCTAAAAGGAAGGAGAAGCATGGTACCATGTTTGTAGCTGATCACCTCTTCTTAATAGCTGAACTGAGAGCAAGTGTGTTTCCACAGCAACACACCTGAAAGACTTTCCCCAGACTTTGTGGGTGTGGTTCTCTTCCCACGCTGCCCCTAGGGATGCGTGGGCAAATGCCTTGGCATGCCATGCTCTGCTTAAAGCTGCCTTCAGCTCCTAAACCCTGCCGATCTGTAGTTGTGGGGCAGTGAGACGGCTGCACACTTGTTCTGCTGTTCGTCCTGCAGCTTTGGGAGGTTGTAGGGAGGATAAACAAGGACCTGTGTGCATGCTGCTCCCTCATTGTTCCAAAAAACAGTCTGCTTTCAGCTTTCTGTTTCTTGGAAAATGAATGTAAGTGAATGAAAGGATCTTGAAAAGCCAACAGTAATCGCCTCCCTGTTTGGAAAGCCCTTTTTGTTTCAGGAAAGCTCTTCTGAATATTCTACTTCCTAAAAAAAAACCAGGCAGTGGTGGGGAGAGAGGCACTCCAGTGGGAATGCCTCAGTGGTCATGTCCCTACTGAAAATTCCTTGCTTTGAGTCCTCATGGGCTAATGGAGAATGCTGCCATTTACCCTGGTGTCTCATCGGTGATGCTCATACTGCAGTCACAGTGCATGGATCTCTTCTCTCTGCTCATGTTACTGGGATGCGCTCAGGAACTCCAGCCATTTGAGAGAACGTGAAACCTATAAGCCGTAATCTCCTAGAGCAGGGGTTCTCAAACTTTGGTCCTTTGAGTTTCTCAGACTTCAACTCTCTGAAGCCTCAGCAGCTGCAGAATCTCCAAATACTTTGGCCAGTGGGCAGGGACTCTGGGCAATGATATCCAGGATAGCTGAAAGACCAAAGGTTGAGCGGCACTGTCCTAGAACTGCTTGGCCAATTGGTGTTTAAAGAGCTCCTTGGGCTCCCTGCCTTTTTCCAGGGTCAAGCCCTGGTGCTTACGTGGTGGCATTGGGTTGGGGCCTGGATAATTGATGGAACATATTTTCTCTTATCAGCCTTCCCCCACACCCTCAGGTCTCAGTATGATGGATGGCTATGGAGGGCCTTTTTTGGCTGTAGCACCTTGCTTGTGGAGCTCACCTAGCCCGTCTCCTTGGTCCCAGGCTAAGACTTCTGTGGACTTTCCCAGGCACACAGTCTGAGTATCTGACTCCCAGTGCCTGCCTGCTTTGATGTCCTTTAGGCTTGTTGTTTAACATGTTTTTAAAAAGTAATTATTGTAAATCATGGTGGCAGATTTTGAACTGATGGACAGAGAAGAGCGTATTAAGCAAATAAACCTGTTCTCTTGGTATTCAAGGGGAAAGCTCTCTGCTTCCTGACGTCCCAAACTCTGAAGTCAGCAGTTGAGGCACAACCTCAGGCTGGCTGGGGTGAGTCATGCTTCATATAGGCAGGAGCTGGAGCGCAATGGCCGAGTTGAAACAAGCCAGTTTTGAGGGAAGACACCCAGTTCTGGATCGTCCTTCAGCTACCAAGCTAGGGTGTGTGCATGCGCCACATATGCATGCAGTGTTTTATATACGCATACACTGTTTTACCTTCAGCAATGCTTTACCTTGATGGCCAGCCACGGTGATTTTTGAAGTTAACTAATTATGGACATTTTTGCCTTCTGGATGACACTGTCTCTTCAATGTTTTCAGTACAAATCAGCTGAGCTTATCAACATGGTATTTCAGTGAATTTTCGAAACTGGGAGAATTATTGGTAGCTTGGGCAAGTGATGATACACTCGGAGATGTTCCTGAATCATAGATCTTGAGCTTCCTTATGTGTCCTTTCCTTACATCTTTCAGATCCTTTCAGATCTTGTCGGTGCAGTGAGGGATGTGCAGTCTCTTGGGCCCCAAACAGAGAAGGAGAGACGCTAAGCATGACTGGCTGCTGGCTTGCCTTTTGCAAGGGTGCTGTGCCTGAATAACCAAGATGTAGTGGCGTGACTCATTAGAAAAGATAATGCTTAGGCAAGAATATTATTTGCTCAAACTTGGAAACAGACTGAAGCGCCAGCGATGGAAGAGCAGATTGCTGAGGTTGCTGAGCTAGCCCAAATTGCCAAATTAATGTGGGTTCTAAAGGATAAACCAAGTGAAGACTTTCTGAAAGACTGAAAATTGTTTATGGGCTTTCTGAGTAATAAGAAATCTAATGATGTAATAATCTGTGGTTATGGTTATTAGTAATTAGTATGATTATTTAGTTGAATCCGTAATGGTAGACTAATAAATAATTTTTCTTTTGTTTTTTTTCTTTATCTTTCTGTTGCAGCTAAGATTAGGGGAACCTTGTTATGTTTTAGTTATATGTCTTTTTTACACCTCTCTCTTTTCTGTTCCACATTCAGTTTTTTCTTTTTTTGAATATAAATAATAAATTTATTACTTTGTGAATTTGATTATTAGTGTTAAAAATCAATCAAGAAAAGGTGATGGTACTTGGTAAGGGGGAAGGAATAGGAAAAGAGAGAGACTGCATTAAAGGTGGATAGACTCTACCAAGGGAGAGTTTGCAAGACCCGAGCAAGGTTGTTGATGACCCTGTGACTGGAGGTCTCTTGTTATAGGGTTCCCATAAGTCCAAGTTGACTTGTCATCAGTTCACAACAACAATAACAACATGGCATTACACCTCTGAGCCATCTGAGGTCTTCTGGAAATCCTGCCTCTCTTCAAGTTGTAGTTTGCCCGTGTTCTGAGAGCCCTTCCTGTTCAGGTGAGCCACCTGCTATTAGTTGCAAAACTGCCAGCTGTCTGTATCTAGTTGAGCAGATTAAGTCTTTGAAACATGGGAGGCAAGCTAATTGAGTTAACCAGAGCAGATGGCCTGGTGACGGTCTTCTGCTGTACAGCTAAAGACTAGAATCTTACGTGCGCTGGTTTGGGAGCAAGCTCCATTGAATCCAGTGGCCTCTCTAGGTGAACTTCTGTGGGATTGCAGTGCATTTGGATATTTTTTTTCCACCTGGAAGAATGGTACTGCTCAGAGATTCTTTTAGTCTCCACTGAAACTCTTGCAAAATCCACCCTGTTACGTTTTCCAACAAAGTCCAATAGTAATTTAGAAGATGAGTAAGCTGTGGCATTTGCTGGCCAAGAAGGAGAAAAAATGATTTGGGCTGAGATCTCATTGCCTGAGACTGATGGAGGGGAAAGGCTCTGCAATAGGTTCCCCTTAGGGCTGCCATAAGTCGGGAATAATTTGAAAGCACACAACACTGGGATTGTAAGCAGGAGGACAGGAAATGGTCAATTTAATTATTTGTAAGGTGTCCTGGTAGCCTTTTTGCCTGAAGGATGATAAATAAACTGGTATATTCTCAATACAGAAAGCCAAGACAAAATACGATAAGTTGCTTGGTCCCACTGACTCACATCCATCCTTTATTGAAGTAAAATGTTCAGCTAATCGAACTGAATCAGATTTTTCTTAGCTTGAAGTGGAACTGATGAGTGAGAGTCGGAAGTGAACCTGAAGGTACTGTGATTTTATCTCAGCAAAGGAAAGTTAAACTGTTGATAAAAGATACATTGGGTACCGCTCTCTTTACATATATGTCCTCAAATATGATTCTTTTAGGCATAGTCATTTTTTGTTAAATGTAAGGAAAGGGTATGCTGTTCTCTTTGTGTTATTACAAATACAGTGATAAAATAATTTCTAAAGTTTTGACTGTGTTTGAATATAGTATTTAAACCGAACACACTAAGTCAAATAATATTATTTGAAGCAGTGGGAAATTTTTCCCAGTTCTGCTTTTTCTGGGAAACCGGCGTCATGGCTTTAGATTTACAGGGTTTTCCTGTGGGGCCTGGGGCCTGACCTCACTCTCACCCTCCTGATCATTGCCCCAGTTTCTCTTGGCCCTACCTCTGTGGCTTTTATTCTTGGCTGCCTAGAGCATTTCAGAAGGGACTTGGGCTGATGGGGTTAGCTGTGATTGATAAATAAATATACATAAATAACACAACTATTTCGAATCAAAAAGAGACACTCAGTACAGCTTTTGTCGTCTGGGCTAAAACAGGCTGAGCGCCAAAGGCGAGTATTTCTCACTTTTAAATGAATGATTGTGTGCATTCTGACCTGTGTTAACAACTGGGGATCATTTGGCAAGAAGGTTGTCTGATTTTTCTTGATTTTGTTTTTCAGTGAAACTTACATTACTCAAACATAGGCTCTTGATGTTCTGCTGAGTTGTTTTGTCTGTATGTAACCTAGTAGGTTGGATGTCTTGCTTTGTATTTGTAATCTCTTTCCCTGTTGTAACCAAGCTGTGCTTTGCTGCTTGCTTGTTCGCCCGCCTGCCCGCCCGCCCGCCCGCCCGCCCGCCCGCCCGCCCGCCCGCCCGCCCTCCTTCCTTCCTTTCCCTTTCCCTTTCCCTTTCCCTTTCCCTTCCTTCCTTCCTTCCTTCCTTCCTTCCTTCTAGTGCAGCCTGATGCAGTGGTTTCAGTGCTAGACCAGGGCTCTGAGAGACCAGGGTTCAAATCCGCATTCGGCTGTGAAAAATCCCTGAGTGATTTTGGAAAAGTCACCCTGTCTCAGCCTCAGAGGAAGGAAGGAAGTGGCAAACCTCCTTTGAGTAAATCTTGCCAAGAAAAACTTATGATAGGGTTGTTGTAAGTTGGAGTCAGCTAAGAATGACGACTATAAGCACATAATGACAGTAGGAAGCCCTTGGGAGCCAGCGTGGTGGAGGGGCTTGAACCAGGGGCTGGGACGCTACAAAGAAAGAAAACTGCTGAGTGACTCTGCAGGTATTCCCATTATGACTTGATTAAATAATCTTTTCTTTAAAAAGGAAAAGGAAGAAACTGTTAATGAATGATTTTTTTAAAATTTTTATAAAAGCAGGCTTTATTTTAGGAATAAACGTTTTGGGGAAAAAAATCTTACCTGAAGATGTAAATAAGACCAAATGAGGCAGCTGATACCTAATTGGGCTAACCACCTGCTTGTGACCCCCGGAACGGCCTGTGCCACCACCTTAGCTATGGAGATGGCGCAAAGAGAGGAAGATTAATAATGCAATACTTAATATAACGAAAACAATAATAATTATTTGGCTCTTGCATTGTAAGCTTCCTCTACAAGGTAAAGACCTTTCTGCTTTACAGGTGTTATTTGGGAAGATAAGGCGCGCATTGATGGGGCCTATGTGTAGCAAGCTATGTCTTTGAGCTAGGTGCCCTTCTCAGTTGGGAGAAATATGCAAAATATTTCCATCTCGGCTCAAGCAGCTGGTCCTCTTAAGGGTGGCCAGTGAAGAGGCCAGACTTTTGGGATACTGCTGTACTTGCTCCAGCTCTGCTACCTGAAAGTGTCAGAGTCCGCTGTGTGTCTGGCCGGAGAATTCTGTGTTGGCTCTGAGGGTAGTTCTGAGGCCAGGAACATTTGCTGCAAACTCACCCTGCTCCCCCAATCCAGACAAATACACTGAGAATGGCAAGAGGTCCGTCAAAGCTGGATGCGTAGGAGATTCTTATCTTTTCCCCACTACTTGACTTAGTTGGTCTGTTGAGTTTGGACAGTAAGTCTGCTCATCCGATGGCATGCTAAGTGGATTGGGATGGAGGCTGTGGTTCCAAACATGCAGCGTGTAGACGGATGCTGGCACATTGGGGGTTGACTCATCTTTCTTTCCATTTTCTCTTGCCTTCTTTTGAGAGTTCCAGGAATCGGGTCCTTGACTGTACCTGGCACTCACTGTCCATCCCCCTCTTGATGAGTGAATTCCTGAAATAGGAGACCCTGGCTTTTTCATTTTTAAATCATGCTGCCACACAAAGAGAGTGCTGCCTATCCGTGCCATTGAAATGCACATCTAATGGAAGAAGAGTGCTGCACGAAGAAACTTAGGAAACCCAGCTTAGGTTTGCGCCTGGGTGATGCACTTGGATGCAGTAGGCATATGGAATGTGTGAATGAATAAACACACACGTGTGTATTCCCACAGCCAGTCTTCTTCCCTATATGTGTGTAGGGCCTCTTGTGTCCTTGCTGGCTGTTCTGCCTGAAACTGGCAGCACCCACCTCGGGGCTTGTTCCAGTGAGTGAGCAAGTGTGCACAGACTGTGCATCTGTTTTGACCCCTTGTGTGCCATCAGACAAGGAGGATGTTTGTCATGAATCAGTCAAATCGCTGCTGAAAGTGGCTGTAAGGATAGCAGCATCTGGCATTTGATTTCAGTCCAGAGGCTGTGTTCAAAAGCACCCATTTGTAATGTTCTTGCTGACCCCCCCGCCCCCCAGTAGCCGCTTCAGTAGCTGCAGAGGCTCTATGTGGTGTGTTATGATTTAGATTGGGAAACTTTATTTGGATTCCTCCTAAGGCATATTCAGCCTCAGTGGCCTCATTCACGGAGGTTGGACTGTGAGATTTATGCTGTGGCTGCAAGAGGTTATGTTTGTCCCAAAGCCCTGAACAGTGTGTGAATGTGGTTTCCCCCCTTGAATCAAAGCTTCGCTCATTTCAGAGGGAGTCTTTCTAAACAACTGCAGGAAGGTCAGGTTTTGCATGCAGACAAAGCCCACGACTGGAAGAGTTTGCCAGGCAACTGGCTGCAGGGGACCTGAACGGGAAAGTTTGCAGTATCTTTTAGCTGCGGCAGGATGCAGCGAAGTGGCTGAGCTCTGGGCTGTTGGCTCTTTGCTTGTCCCTGTTGTTTGGGTAACTCTCCTCAATGCCAACTGCTGATGCGGCTCAGCTTTGTTTTTCCGCCCTCTTCTTTTCGGTGGAGTGGAGGCTGAAGAAATGATGAATAATAGGGAGTTTGTGTATGTCTGTTTAAGAAATGCTCCTCTAGCCTTTTGAGTCTTGATGAGTCGATTAAGCATTTTAATCTCTAGATTTTTCCATTGCACTGGAGTGGTGGAGCATTCCTATAAGATGAGTCACCCTGAACACATAGAGCTTTGCTTGTAAACTCTCTCTCTCTGTCTCTCTGTCTCTTTCTCTTTTATCAGGACCCTGTAAGATATAACTTTCACCATGGAATTCTCTGACTGTTCAGGGGTCTCTTTGGCATTGTCAGTGCACTGAGGACAAACTGTGTGTGCGCGCGCATGTGTCCATTTGCCTACCTGCCCTCTTGCTGCCTCTGCGCACTTGATCTTCCCATAGGCTCCAATGCAGAGATGTGTACCACCCCATCTCTTTTCTGCAGGGCTGCTCGTGGACTCTGCTTCTTCTTGTGTCATACGGAGCCAGGCCTTGCTTAAGCAGACAAAGCCAGTTATTCCCAAGTGAGAGGAAGAAGGGGAAGGGCTTGAAAACCTGGTTGATGAAGGATTGCTATAGAAACCAGCCACTCTTAAGCATGGCCTCTGTGAGTGTGTAGCTCGTTCCAGTGTCTTCTGCAGCAATACTTTGCTGGCAAACTTGTACTTTGGAATGAGGAGAGAAAGCCATCCTGCTTTCAGCTGAGGAGCATGGCACACTCCCATTGTCTTGACCTTGAGACTTGGTTCAGTTCTGCAGGTGCTTCTGTGTTGGACAGCTTGGCACCACGTGGCACTGCCAACTGCTCCTTGGTGTCTTTTGCCAACACTAGCAGTGGAAGCATGGCAGTGCTTTTGTACAGTCTTTCAAGAAGTCTGCAGCGTGCCCTTGCCTTTCTTCTGCCATAGCCAGCCCTCAGAGGCAGAAGTGCCAAGGGCCTTGGTGACCTCACAAGAAGTACCCAGCGTTGGTGCTGGACTCCTAGGGAGCTTCCAGGTGAAGCACAGCCAGGTAGAAGGTTTGGGAACTCAGGTGCTTCCAGGCCTGGCCTTGGCAGCTTGTTTGCAAATAGTGGCATTTGGTGTTGGAAATTTCCACCTTGTCATCCGTGCTTTCTGCCCCAGGTTGTCTTTCTTTTACAAAACCCTGCAGCATAGTCAAATCAGGATGACATAAAAATGTCACTGCTGTGTGAATGGTGCATCTTGGGTTCATGTTGACTTCTGTGTGGGGAGATGCACTTTTGTCCAGCAATGGGGAGGGGGAAACCACAGCACTTTCTCTCTTTTTTTCTTTTCCCTTTTTGCTTATTCATAACTGGTTTGAAACCTGACTTCTGTGGTTTGGTGGCGGAGAGCAGCAGGTGGTTGATGGTCTTTGAAGCCACGTAAGGCTCGGTGAGCAGACGTCACTCCTCCTCCCCTCATTGGCGTAGGTGCATTTGTTTGCTGGCTTGTTTAACTTTTTTGAGCTTTTTATTCATCCTAGGAGATCCCAAGGTAGCCTCCATGTACAGTTAAAACAGTAAGATTGGACTGCTCACCCAGTGCCTCTGTGGGCTGCAGTTTCTGCCCTGTCTGACTGTGGCAAGTTACAGATTTAGTAAATAAATAAGTGGTTGGTGAGGTTGCCATTTCTCTGGCTCAGAGGGGAAGATTTGAGATCCTCGTTGCGTGGGACTGCTGGTGGTTTCTGGGCGAGAGCATCTTGCCTCCTTCTTTTCCTGCTCTTAATCAAGACTGGTGTGTGTGTGTGTGTGTGTGTGTGTGTGTGTGTGAGAGAGAGAGAGAGAGAGAGAGAGAGAACAAGGTCATAAGAAAGGCTCCCAGCGAATGACTGGGGAAGAGCAGCCATGTGGCCTATGAAATTCCTGCAGGCTGGCTCATCCTTGGCATGCCAGGGAGGGACATCTGCGTCACTGCCTTGCATAAGGACACAGAGCTGCCGCCTCTCCAGCACTTGGACGGACAATCTTGGAAGGTTCCTGCTAATTGGCTCGGCATGTGCCTGGCGGCAGAGAGAGACACAGCGCTTCAGGGCAGCTTGCCCGTGCTAGGGAGAGCGCTTGCCTTCTGAGAAGCAGAGAGCTGGACTTGCCTTCTCTGTCCGCTTCAGCCTGGCAGATGCATTCCTGTGTGTCCTGGTAGAAATGCCACTGGAAACCTTTCTGTCGGAGAAGAGTAAATGCTGTGAGGTCCTCCAGGCAACGGCCTGCCTTTTCTGGGCAAAGGGCTGTTTTTTCCCTTCTTCTGTCCCTTCCCTTAAGTTGCAACAGGGTACAGCTCTTTCCCAACAACTTGGGCTTGGAGAGCCATGGCCGTCCTCTTCCTTAAAGGCCATAGGCAGGGGTGAGCAGCTGTGGCAGGCAGTTTTCAGCCCTGTGGCGGCCGCACCTCCTCTTTTGGCCAAAGAGAAAACCCTTAGGGTCTCCATAAGTTGGAAGGGACTTGAAGGCACACTACCAACCACGCGCACACGCGCGCACACACACACACGTACACACACACGTATGGAGGCGTGGTCGTGTATGGGTTGCCTACCCAGTGTCATTTAAATCAGTTGTGCTGGCTGGGATATGTGGGCAGAAGTAGAAAACAGTAAGTTTTGGCCCGATCCTTGACCTACTTGGTGCAGCTGCTGTTCAGCCTCCTCCACGGCAGAGGAGCATGGTTGTTTGGGTGGGTCTCCTTCTGGAAAACCCTGGTTGGGGGAGAATGATGTTCTTGTCTTAGCCATCCTGCACGTGAACCCTGCCTGCAGAAGGTTCCTCAGCCGGCTCTGCCAGTTCCACCATTCTCCGCCAGTTCTCAGAAGGCCCACGCCACACCTTCAGGTGCACACGGTCACTTGGGCTGGGTACTGGCTGGCTGCAGTGAATCAGGGCCCAAGTTGAGGTCTCCTCTGGTCTTGGCTGGTTGCCTTCTGGATTGAAGGCTCAGGCCCTTTTCACAAAAACTGTAGAAATCAACTAAAATCGGTTACTTTAGCTCTGTTTGTTTGTTTAAATTTGTGTAGATGTCTGTTAATGTTTGTATGCATGTATTTTTTGTTGTTGTTTCGTTGTATGTTTGCAGTGTGCTGTTTTTCTAATTTAATAATTAAAAAAAATTTAAAAGCCAAGGAAATCTTCTGCTTGTGTTTCCCTGAAGGCTTTGCTCTCTAAAAATAAGAGGTTGTGACCCCATCAGATGCTGCTGATCCTGTGTATTGCATTGGGGTCTCTGCTTTGCACAGATTTAAAAAAATCTGAACCAAGGGATCTAGACTTAGGGAATTATAATCTTCTTCCCTCAGTAACAGTTGATTTTAAGTATGGTTTAAACTTGTGAAGCTGTACAAATGCCCCCTTAGCCATGGTTGTTAGGAAAAGCTGTTTCCTCACTCACTCTCTCTTGCCTTGGAATTTTGAGTAGGTCAGCAAGCACTAAGCTTTGCCTTTGAACTAGTCAGTATTCCCTTGCGTAGTATTGCCAGCACAAAGATTGTATGTGTGAGCGAGTGCGTCTCCCAGATTGAAGTTAATAAGCTGTCCCTCCACTGACTGCCTAGTTGTGTACTTAATGGCTCATGTGGGAGGTCACAGGTAGTATGAAGCACAGAGCAGGAGGAGGAGAGAATTTTGGTGCCTGGCTGTTCACGCAAGCCAGCAACTCCAGTGACCTGTTTAAAATGTGCTCGCAGGTGGCTGTTTGTAACATGAGTCGGCCTTACGTTTCATTGAGTAGATCATTCCATCTGTCTTTTTCTGTGGTTCTGCTTTAGGCACCTGAGCCCACTCTGCAGGAGCTGGTTGGAAGTACACGTCCTAAAGATGGAACCCTTTGGTTGATTGCAGTTTTCCAAAATAGTTGCATGGGTGAATGATGCAAATGTTGTTTGATTATATTGTCTCACCATGACTCTCCTGTAGCTTCAGATAAGGCCCAGCAGCTGCTTCTTCATCATCAGGGTTAAGGGGTCTCACTGTCTTTCTGAGCTTCTGTTTGTTCAGGCTGTCTTTCCTTCCTCGCTCCCCACCCCACAGGCTCATGCCATACCAGCGAGCTCCTGCTGCCGTAGGTTAGTGTCTCCTCCGTTCCAAAAGGGAGCATGCAAGTCTCGTGCCTCCTTCCAAATGCCTGCCAGTCCCTTTGGAAAGTGGGACCGCAAGGCGGTTGGTCAGTGTCTCTTACAGAGCAGGTGTTGGGTTTCTGAGTGGGATCAGTTAGGAAACGAAGCGGCTATCATGCACAGCTAACCACTCCTGTGACTAAGTAGCGAATGTCACCCTCGTACCTGATGGGATGGCATCCCAGGCGTGCTCGGCACTGACCTGGGAATGTGCCGGCAGGGTGGCATTTCAACAATCTTTTGGTCATGCTGGAAGAAACAAAGGGCTGTCCCTCTGGGAGTGCCCTGACCCAGGAATTACACAAGACCAGAAGTGTCAAATGTGGCCTGTTAGATTAGTTTCTTCTCTTTGTTTTTCAGCCCACGTACTGGGGTTTTCAGAGCCCTTGGTGTGCTGTTCTGTGATGCGTGATGCTCAGTCCTGCTTATGTTTACTGAGAAATCCCACAAACTATGTATAAGGCCACATCCTCAGTTTCTTGGAACTTGCTCATCTGTTCCCAAGAGGTTGTTCCAGACATAGAACTGCAGAAAGGTGATTGTTTGGGGAAAAGGTAGGAGAGTTGTAATGGTGGTAGAAATAATAATAATAGTAATAATATGTTTATTATATAAATGGTTATTGTAATATATATATATACTGATAAAATATTATATATAAGGTACACAACCACAAATAATAAGTTACTATTAGGTCTGGAATTCTACAGGCTGGTTCCTGTTCTCCATTTTTATTTTTCATTGCCATGTTACCATTTCCAATAACATTCAAGAAAACAAGTCAGAGATATGAGAATATCAAAGCAAACTGGACGAACAAGCCATTTATTCCATATGGATGATTTAGAACAGTGGTTCTCAACCTGTGGGTCTCCAGATGTTTGTGAACTTCAGCTCCCAGAAGCCCCGGCCACTATGGTCAATGCTCAGGGCTTCTGGGAGCTGAAGTCCAAAAACATCTGGGGACCCACAGGTTGAGAACCACTGATTTAGAATGATATGGAAAGTCACCACCACAAATTGAATCCTTACTGAATACTGTAAGAATATTTAATCAAGGCATCTCACTAGAATTTGGAACTGATAAACGTTCTGTGACTTGAGTGTTGGACTAGGGCACTGAGAGACCAGGGTTTAAATCCTATTCCTCCATGGAAAGCCACTGGGTGACCCTGGGCAAGTCATACTCTCTCAGCCTCAAAGGAAGGCAAGAAAACCTCCTCCAAACAAATTCTGCCTAGAAAACCCTGTGGTAGATTCCCCTTGAGAACCAGCCTGGTGTTGCGGTTTGAGGGGCTGACTGTGATCCTAGAGACCAAAGTTCGATTCCCCACTCGGCCACGGAAACTCCCTGGGTGACCTTGGGTGCAAGCCATACTCTTCTTTTAGCTTTGGAGGAAGGCAGTAGCAAACTTCCACTGAATAAATAAAGACACACAACAACAACAACAACAACAACAACATGGTTGAATTAGAAGGAATAATGCTGTCTAATGAAAATATTATCAGAAGACTCAGCCATGAGGAAATGTACAGGTATTTGGGAAATACTGAAAAATGAAAGATATCCAGCCTAAGAAAGTGAAAGAAATAATTGGTAATGAACATCCAGAAAGAGTACAGTAAAGGTTTTCTTTGGAAAGCAAAAGAGGAAACTGTTGACCACTTTATCAGTTTGTGCAGCAAGACCTTGCCAACTTGATAGAACAAACACCTGATAGAGTGGCTGCTATGATACTTTGGAATGTATATGTGAAAAAGATGATTTTCCATCCACAAGAAACTGCTGAGAACCTGAGCCTAACACTGATAAAAACTCTGTGGGACTTTAAGGTGCAGACTGAAAGACAATGGGAACATAATGTGCCAGACATAAGCATGGTCGGGAAAAAGAAAGCTTGGATTATAGATGTGGCAATCCTGGGGGACCGCAGCCTCAGAGGATGGCTAGAAAACCACTGAATAAATCCTGCCAAGAAAAGAAAAACCTTAGGATAGGGTCACCTTAAGTTGGAGTTGGCTTGAAGACATAACAATAATAATTTTTTAGAGCGTTGAGATAGGAATCCAGGAGAGCTGGGTTCAAATCCTGGCTCAGCCATGGAAGACCCACTGGATGACCTTGGCCAAATCATGCTCTTTTAGTTTCAGAGGAAAGCAAAGGCGAACTGCCCCCCTCTGAACACAACTTGCCAAGAAGACCCTGTGATAAAATTGCGTTAGGGTTACCATAAGTCAGAAATGATTTGAAAGCACCCCACAGTAGCAACAAAATGCGGGACGCTCACTTGCATTACTTCCAGGGTGAAAAGGGGACTAACACAAGATTCCTTCTGGTGTAGTGGGCTACTAGTTTTGCAGACTTGGAGAAAAGTGTTTGGACCTTATAGAAATGATGTCCCAGGCGCAATTGCAGTTTGAGCCCACCAAATTTGCAAGAGTCCTGGTGGTCTTGTAACTAGCTCTTCCTTCTTTGTGGTTCCCATAGAAACTGTTGAGTGACTGGTGCAAACAGCATACAATACAATTGTCAGAAATTAATTTGAAATCTTCCAGATTTCACTGCAGTGGCTCACATCCTCCAGTCCTTTGCTGCAGTTCTTTTCCCTCTACGAGTTCACCCCATCAGTATTTTGCAGGCAAAGGTGTTGTGCTGCTGACGCGGACGGCATCATTAGCGCAGTGTCTTCCTCTTAGGAGTTCCTCCATGAACTGCCCATCTTATCTTGAGTCTCTGACGTCTGGAAAAAGCCAGGATAGGAGGATAAACCCCAGGTTTTGGCAAGGGAGAAAAGGAGGGACAGAATGGTGGGAGTGTCATTCTCTTTGGGAGGCTCAAGGCATGACCAAAGGCACCGAAGTGCGTTGCTCCAGCCCCATTGCTCCCCACTGCTCAAGGAGGGCGCCCTGGTGCTTGTAGCAAAAGCTGAGAGCTCCAAGGGAATATTGATGGCTATACACCCCCTTACTTTCCATTCCACCATTTGGAATCCTTGGTGTATTGCTGTGTAACCTTGCAGGTGTGTGTCGCGCATGCACAAATATGCACACAGTATTCTTGTTCTAAGCTTGGCTTCTGCAGTGTGTTACTACGTGTTAATTTTTCGCGCATGCCAGTGCACCCTGGCCCCTTTCTTGACTGTGGAGGGGTTCAGCGTAACGTCTCAGCAAGGAGCTGCTGCTAAAGGTTCACCCGGCCTCGCTGGCTGTAAGTTGTGTAAAAGGAGCTGCTGGGCGCAACCACAGGTTCCTCTGGGAGCTGCTGCCAATTTCGAGGGCCAGCCAAGGCATCTCATGCATGTTTCCTCCTGGTGGAGTCCATGCCGTTTAAGCCCTGCTGTGGCTTTGGGCCCTGAGGCCTGCCCTGGGCTCTGTCCCAGCACGCTCGCCTGGCTGGCGTGGGGCTCAGTCAGAATGCCTGGCTTTGGGCACAGAGGGGGTGAGCCACCAAGCGGAGGGGCCCAGGGCTGCTGATGCTGCTCTGAGGAACTGGGGAATTCTGATTCAGGATGAATCATCCCTCAAGGAAGGTGTTTTTTTTTTTTTGGAAGGGGCAATATTTTAAGTTGTCTGAAGTGTGCATGTGTGTGGGTATCCAGAAAATTGCAGGCCACCGCTAGTTTGATGCCTGTGCCAGGTCAGTTTGGTAGAGAGCGTGATTAAAAGGGATTTTTTTAAAGCATTCAGGCATATAGAAATAGTTCTTCTGCTGAAGGAGGGTTGGCATAGTTTCGGCTGTGGTCGTAGTGTTGCTTGCAAAGGGCTGATGGTAGAGGCTGGGCAGATCTGAATAGCAGGGTGGGCCATTTTAAGTTGGAATTTTTCAGAAGACTTTGGGCAGAGCCCCTTACCATAACCAGTGCTTAGAGACCTGATTATCTTTTAAAAAGACCCTCTATGAAGCAGACTGTAGGAATGGCACACCTCCATGGCTGTGCTGGCCAGGTGTGAAATGTGCTGGGGGCAGAATTCTTTTCCTGGAGAGGCTTGTCTTGAATGGTTCTGCAAAGGCAAGTCCCTGGTCCTGAGGGTCTCGCAGATGACTTGGGGTTCACCTATGCCTGCACTGCATGGGATGATCTCTGCAGGAGCTGCAAGGGGAAGGGCTTGCTGGCTACACTGTGCTTCTTTCTGTGGCTAGCAGAGAGGACTGGATCTAATGCCAGATGTGTGGCCGAGGCCACTTGGCTCCATAGGCAAGTTCAGTTGCACCATCTCTGCTGTGGAGGTTTAAAGCGGCAGCATAAGGCCTTCCTTTCCACTTTTCCTTGCGGAGCTGCCTCCTATGAATCCTTTGAGTCTCTTCTTGGGCTATCTGGTGCCTAGCCCTTGCAGTAGGCCTTGGCCATCCTGAAGCAGTCCTTCCAGCAGTGCCATCCAGCTGCTGGACAGGTGGGTGGGAATCTGTGTCCTCAGCCTCAGCAGCAGAACTCTTTCTTGTGGATGGGGGGGGACTTGTTGGTGAGCAGTGTGCTGGAGGCTAGGCAAGAGGCCGCCCTCCTCCTCCTCCTCCTCGTCTTCCTCCTGCTGTAAGAACATGTGACCCTCCTGAGCTGCTAAGCAACTTGGCCCGACATTCCAGCTCCCCTCTCATGTTGTGCCAAGGCGTAGCAGCCGTGCTGGGCTCTGGTGCCGCCCGTAGCAGGCCCTGGTAATCTAAGAAACCTGTTCATTAAGAGATGGGTTATCTTGTGCGCCGCTGGTCTTGCGGCTGGCAGGGAAAACGCTTTGGCTACCAGACTGGAGTCTTTGGCACGTGGCTTGTTCATGCTGGCTCCCGCTTCTGAGCAGAGGAGCGGGAGTCACATTGTGATTTCACGGCCTCCATTTTTATGAGAGCGTCTCACTTTTAATGCGATATTTTGTCATTAGAGGTTTGGCAGCCCTCACGTGCTTGGACACAGCCAGACTTGGGTTTTACTCTGGACTCTTTCACCATTGTGCAAGAAGATCATTGGTTGGCTTTTTAGCTTTATATATTTATTTGTTGGGCAAAATACTTTTGCTGCAAGTGGCTAAAAGTATTTCTGTGGAGAAGCAAGAGCTCTCTTTCTTTTACCTGAACCCTGAGCAGGCCTTGCTCTTTCTGATGCCAAAGAGGGGTTGACCTCTGGGGTTTCCGTTGTGCTTGTAACCACACTAGCCACATTTAACTCTTCTGTTCTGCAGATTGCCTGGGTGGACCAAGTTCCTCAGAAGAGCTGTGGCAGATGTTTTATTAAACAGAATAGCAAAGCATTTAAGTGTCAAGTCAGACTGAAATATAGGGAAAATAGTTTAATGGGTTTTTTTTAAAAAAATCAGCTTTGTGCCTGGGTTGCCTCTGAAATTTGATGCCAGACTGCAGTTTCATACTCCAGAGTGGGCATGTCCTTCACAGCAACCAAAAGCCACAGGCAGGAAGTCTAGTCTCCAGAATGTCTTTAGTTGACGACTGCTGAGAGGCAACACCTTGTGGATTCTGAGCCTCATCTTGCCAGCAGCCCTCTGTATGCACTGTGGTGCACTTTCCTGCTAGGGAGACGAATGCCGCAGTTCATTCTGCACCTTTGCAAGGCAGATTGCGTGCTCTTAAATGTTTTCTTCAAACCGAGTAGGGTTCCCCTGATCACTGTCCCTGGGTTAGCTCTGTGATCCAAATTGTTCATGAAAATCGTTTTCTTTCCTCCTGAAGAAATGGCTTTCCCCCTTCTCTTTAGTTTCCAGGCAACCTGGCCTTACCCAGGATCATAGCACCCCGGTGACGTCTGCATTGCTCTTTCTCCCCACTCTCTCTCTCCTTCCCCCTTGGAGATTCAGGCTGAACACATGTGAGCTGTTTTTCATCTCCCCTCCCACGTCGCTTGATGGTGTTCTTCAGTACATGTGTGGGAAAAGGCAGCTTGGAGGGATGGAACAGCTCCACTTGGATCATCTGCTTTCTGCCAGACCTTTTGCCTTTGCGTTTCCGGGTGTAATAACTCTTGGTTTGCCCATTTGCTGTGTGCTGAACTTATGCTATCCTCATAGTAGTGCTGATGATATTCTGGTGTTTTTTTCCAGTGAATGTTATTGTATGTCAGCCTGAGATGCTTTTCATAAAGGGTGGGATATAAATATTTTAATAAATAAACAAAAGCGGCTCTGGCGTAGGCAAAAAGCAAATGCTATAAAGAAAGGACGTGTTGGAAGCGCTTCCAGGAATCAGTGATGGTGAGATCAGAGCCGGCCTTTAGAATCTGTCATCTGGGGTTCTTCTAGGCTGAAGGTTTGAAGCATTCCTTTTTTTCCTCCTTTCCCCAGTTGGGGGGCAGTCTCTCAGGATGGCAGAACTTCAGAGATGCAAAACCAGGAACAGTCTTATTGTGGCCAGGAGCAACCGAAATGTTTGCAGACTTTGCAGATAACTCAGCCTGTGTGGCAATACCCATCCGTAAACAGGCTTTAGGGCAGCCGTGGCTGACCCCAAGGCCGAAGACTTGCGCCACCGGGCAGGCCAAACTGTGTGCTTCCCAGCCAGAGGCAGAACGGGAGGGAGGAAGGGAGCCCACACCGGTATCCCTTTTCCTCTTCCCCCTGCAGCCCCTGAGCCAGAATTGAGATTTTGTTCCTGGATCTCCTGGCATCTTTGCAACTAGCTGGCATAAGAGTGCAGGGCCCCAGGTGAACGCCAGGCTCATAGGCGTCAAAGGTCTGCCCTTGTGTCTTCTGTTGGGTGCCGCCTTTCTTGGAGGCCAGAGGGCAGGGCCCAGGCCAGTAGACTGACTAGAGACAGAAGGCTCTTCTGCAGATAGGGCGTGATGTGGCCGCACGCATCAGAGCCAAAGCGTAATGGCAGCAGCCACGGGTACTCATGAGCACATGTGATTTACTCCTTGGGGCCGGGGGGGCAATGGGAGGGTGGCATTTCAGGGCAAGGGGGAATGTCACTGCTAAGCTGCTGCCAAGAGCCACCCTTTGTTGCAGAAACTTGGCCCCAGGGAAGCATGTTGGTGGCTGATTGAAGCAGACAAGTCCTTGTGTCTCTTGGCCACCGTTGCCTAGTGCACCACTGGTTTCTTGCGAGGGCTGTTCCCCTGTGGAAGGTTGTGTGTACTTTGGTCAACTGGCAGATACTGTCCAGTGACCCCTGGTTACTTCACCACAGTCAAATATTCTGTGGAGCAACAGCAAGGCCATTGATCGGGTGGTTGTTTGTCCTTTTCTTTAGTCTCTTTGGCATTACACAACTGCAGTGCTTTGATGCTACTGTAACTGCCACAGCTCTGTTCCATGGATTTCTGGAGTTTGTAGTTTCATGAGGTATGCCAGAGAGCACTAGTGACTTGGCAAAGCTATAAATCCCAGGGTTCTGTTGGATGCAGCCATGACAGTTGGAGTGGTGTCAGAGTACTGTAATTTTGTCATGTGGAAAGAGGTCGTAGCTGCCTGATGGTGTCTGTGTGTGTGTGTATTTTTTAGCAAGGGGTCAGGCCTGCCTAGGGAGGAACGTTTGTGGTCATGGATTGGCAGGAGACCCGTTCTGTGTTAGCCATTCATGGGCAAGTATTCTGCAGACAAGTATAAAGAGGAACAACAATAATTACGCTCTTTTAGAACTAATTTTTTTGATTTGCAAGGGAAGTGAACAAATCTGTTCTTTCCTAGGTAAGAGTTTCTGGTGGTGCTCTTAGACGGGCCACCAGCCTGTGTGGTTTAAGTCTGATTCCCACAGGTATCAAACTCACTGTAGAGTAAACTGGATTTTGTTGCTGTTGTTGTTCTAACGTAACTTAGTGGTTTAAAAAATTTTGAGTAATGTTTAACCAGCCGCCTGACCAGATCTGCTTAACTAGTCAGATACCAAACTGTAAGAAAGCTTCCAGGCCTGTTTTGCAGACATGAGCGCATCTGGGGGCCGAGGAGACAGCATCTCCAGGAGCAGCTGCTTCACATTTTATCTGTTGGAAGCAGAGTTTCACTGCAGCTGCCCTCAAGTCTTTTCCCTACTATCTCGGATGCTTGGAGTTGTGTCAGAGGGCCCCACCGCCCTGCTGCCTTTGGGCCATGTTAGGTCTCGAAGGGATAGTGACCCGGCTTCCCTGGGGGACAGCTTTTGTGAAGGCTGCTGGGTGTCGTCAGCAACAAAGTCTTCCCACCAGCTGGGATGTGAGGGCCTGGCCTGTGTGGGAAGAAACTGTAAGGGTGCAAAGTTGAGGTTTTCCTCTGCTTTAGGTTGGCTCTGCTTGCTGCAAATAACTGTTGGGTGAGGGTGGTGGTGGTGTTTTTTTTTTTTTTTTTGCCAAAGAAAGACAAGAAGATTGCCCCCAGCAGTGAGACTGGGACATTAATGAGCCTGTGGCCTCTTCTCCCGGTTTGGACTGTCTTGTCATTTGATTGGGCCAATTGGTAGAATGCAGGATGATTTGGCTGTGTGCACAGGTCAGATGTCAGCCAGTGGCTTTGACTTAGACCTCTGCTTTTTACGTTTGCTGATGCGGAGGACTGGCATGGTGTTCTCCCAGTGTGCCAGGGACTAGTACTATATTTGTTTCTACCAGCCACAGTCCTTTCTTTCCTTCCTGGAAGCCCACTGCAGAGTGGCAGCCAGTGGCCCATGGACCAGCTTCAGTCCGGGGACCACCAGTTCCCCCTCTTTTTGTGTAGCTCTGACTTAGATTGCCTGGATGCTGCTGTTGCTGCATCTCTTCTCCACCATCCCCACCCACCCCTTGCCTGGAAATTGCAGGCTTGCAGGAAGTGTGACAGTGTGGGCTGAGGCAGGCAGAGGAAATAACAGCTTGGCATTGGATGCCTTTTATCCAGAATGACTCCCTGAGGCTGGAGAAGCTCCCTCCCTCTGTGTCATTAAATGCACCCACCCCCTCAGAGGAAAACCCAGCAGTTCCGTAAGGAACTGTCGATGGTGGACTGCCTTCTTGGGAGGCCAAAATTACGCTGCTGCTGAAATGGAACCTCTTTTCTCTTTCGTGGTACATGCAGCCTTTCCATGGAGAACAGACCCCCTCTTGCCCTTCTGCACCCAGAGGTACTTAGAGCAGTGGTCCTGGACCCGTGCCAGTTGAAGAGACTTTAGCTACTGGTCCACAGAGAGCTTCTAGGAAAGACAGAGGCAGCTGGAGGCACAAGTACAATGCCAGTATCTAGCATAGTAGGAGGAAAACCCTCCCTGTCCCCCGTATCAGGTACTCTGAGAAGCACTGCTCGAAAGAGTTCTTCTGCCCAGGGGACAGAAGTTGGTCAAACAGAGCTTTTGGATGAGAACTTGCGAAAGGTCAGAGGAGAGGGTGGGACAGCAGAGCTGTTGAGTGAGGAAGGACCTTCTCGTGGCTGCATCCTGGTCTGTTTGGATGCCCGTAAAGTAGCTTTGGCACTTGGCCTGTGGTTGAACAGCCTGAGCTGGCACCTGTGTGTGTGTGTGTGTGTGTGTGTGTGTGTGTGTGTGTGTGTAGGAGAGAGAGAGAGAGAGAGAGAGATCCGAAAAGGAGCCAGGCAGAGTGGCCCATTGCCGGCTCCGGGGCTTGTGATATCAGGTCACCAACAAAAGCGTTTAAGTTCAGAGCCTTCTCTCCAGCTGAGATGGATGTACGTGTGCCAATAAAAATGGGCTCCAGATGTGAGTCCATGAGACAGGGCTCTTTGAGTGGCTGCACATTGCAGGCTTGATCTGGATTTAATTTGAGGCTGCAGAGCAGGAAAAGTGAAACTTCCAGTAGTAGCTTGACCCTGTGGTGGAAAGGCAAGCTGCAGCCACTGTGTGGGGCAGGGGGAGTCCTTGGAGGGGAGTGAAATTCAGCCGTGGTTGCAAGGAGTCTCTCCCCTTCCTGCTAGGGAAGCTACTTGACCTTTTGCCCTTCCTGCTTGCCTTCTCCCCAAAACTCTTCCTAGCTCTTCCACCATGTGCACCTCAACCTATGGGTGTTTTCGTGATAAGAATTTCCCATCTTGGTATTCTTGGTGACTTTCTCAGCCTGGAGTACACTTCTTCTGGACTTGCCTGTTGCTGGTTTTCAGGCAGGAGGGCTTTAATGTTTTATGCTCTTGTGCCCTCCATGACACAGATGTGTCCAGGGAGTGGTGGCCAAAGGGGCATGTTTCTGTAAGGTGTTTTGAGCTTGGGGTCAGGGACTGAAGGGCTCAGGGAAATGGTCAAAGGCGATTCATTTTTCTAACTGGTGCTTGGCCATTATAGACCTAAATAACCTGTTGTTGTCTGCCTTCAAGGCTTTTCCAACTTACAATGACCCTAAGACAGACCTATCACAGCGTTTTTGTCATGTGTAATCTGCCCTTTGGCTCTCAAGAAAAACACACAGGTCAGCTATGTTTCTTGGCATAATTGACAAGACAGTTTTCTTGGCCAGGATTGTTCAGTGGGGGCTTGCTCTTGTCTTCCTCTGAGGCTGAGAGAGTGTGACATGCCCAAGATCTCTCAGTGGGGTTCCATGCCCAGGAAGCGATTTGAATCCTGGTCTCCAGAGTTGTAGTCCAGTGGCCAAACCACTACACCATGCTGGCTGTCTCCCTAAATACCCTAAAGGCACCAGATCCTGTCTGATCTTGAGCTAAGCTGGGTTAGACCTGGTTATTATTTATTTATTTATTTTATTTGGCATATTTATACCCCACTCTTCAGCCAAAAAGGCACTCAGAGTGGCTTACAAATTGTTAATTTGTTTGTTCCCTGCCCTTAGGCCTACAATCTAATTGAGACATGACACAAAAGGAAAAGGAGATGTCAGTGGAGAAGGAATCAAGTCCAGCAGATACGGCCTCTTCTTCTTTCCCTCTGAGGCCAGGGCAGTGGCAAGGGGGATGGAAGAAGGGCCTTTCATCTGCTTCTGGACCTGGGCATGATGGAGCTGTGCCTGCTTCTTCTTCTTTTCCTCTGAGGCCAGGGCAGTGGCAGTTAATTAGTTAATACTTGGGTGGAAGGCCACCAATGAATCCTAGGTGCTGTAGGCTGTATTTCAGAGGCAGGAATTGGTAAAAGCACCCCTGAGTGTTCCTTCCCTGAGAAAACCGTATGAAATTCATGGGGTCACCATAAGTCAGAAGGAGACCTGAAGGCACGTAAACACACAGACTGGACATTGGCAATGTGCGTGTTGGCTGGTACCACCTGTTGGCTGCCTGCACAAAGAAGAGGAAGAGGCAAGCATCAGTCCTGGAACAATGGAAGGAAATCCATGCTTGGAAGAGCTTTCGTTGAACGAGATCCCCTCTCCGCTCCCTTCCCCATCTTTCTCTCCTCCTCTCCCCATTTCTTAGAGTGACTTATTATGATATTCTCACTTAACCTATCACAAGAAAATGAATGTAAAAGGAACAACTTTGATAATGATTTTATTTATTCACAACACTTATATACCATCATTCAGTTCAAAATCAGAATTTTGGCAAGGCAGTGAAAACACAAAGTCACTGTGAGAGGTCGTGCTGAAAGTGAGCACAGCCGAAGTAAAAGCAAAACTGAGAAAACAGAGGCCAGGAGCCCAGGAAACAAAAATCTCTTTTTGGGTGGCTTGGGTACCAGGCCCTTAGATATTGTGGGAAGAGTGTTTTTCGAGTGAGATGTCACAGCCCAATCCAGAGTCCAGGTGGAAAGGCAGTGGCAGTGGCTGGGTGCCCCTGACAGAATTGCAGCTGGGCATTTCGGCCCTTTCTGCCCTGTAGTCTGTAGTACCAGGCTGATAGAAACTCTGCTCTGCTAAGGAAATAAAAGACCTCTGTCCTTGTCTTTCCAAGCTGCCACAGAGTTGTCTTTGGATACTGGTCTGGTAGCATGCTGGAGGCTGAGCCAGGTAGGTGCATTTCTTTTGGGGTGGGGGCATTTCCCTTGCACAAGGATTCAGAAACTGTCTCCTTGGGGGCTCCCATTCAACACAGCATAATTTGCACAAAAACAGTCTGTTCCAACAACCAGTTGCTGCTGCTCATGTCTTTGTGCTCATGGACATGTATATGCACACATATGCTGCATATGTTAGACTGTTGGAGTTCCTCTCCCCACTCCCCTGTTTGGTTGCCCTTTTTGGCTCTGTTTGGGTTCCTTGTTGCCTGAGCAGGGAAAGATCGCTTGCCAGAAAAAGTGAAGGTGTCTGGGAGTGCCCTGGCAGCAGCCTCTGGACCTTGGTAAGTTTTGGGAGCTTCTTGATGGCTTCAGTTCCCCTATTAAGAGGCAGAAGGACAAGAAGGCTGTTTTCTTTCTTAGCCAGAACTGTATCCTCTGGGAACAGGCCAGACAGAGATTCTGGATCTTGCTCTTTCTCATTTGGCTTGGCCGTAGTTTGTTTGTGGCAGGCAGGTAAATATGAGTTCTGGGGAAGCCTGTCTGAATACGATTCCCTCTTAAAGCAGGTAAACAGGATGTTTGCCTTGATTCTTGCTAGTGCCAGGAGGGTGTTGCCTTCCTCATGAGGAGCCCAGCGTTGCTTCTGGCATGCTCTTCCCCTGTGCTCCTCCTCTCTGTTTAGCTCCCCTCTGTTCTCTGATACAGCCTGCACTGCGCTGGAGTTGATCTGTCATCTTGGCTTGGAATCCTGGCCGCGTAGCTTGTGAAAGAACAGGAAATCCAGAAGCAGAGCTGGCCAGGTTTTTCCTTGAGTGATGGAGGCCATTAATTGACCAAAGACGATTCTGGGGGAGCCGGTGGCTTGCTGGAGCATGTCAGGGCCCACAGGGATCTTTATTGCCCGCTGTGTGATCTTGCAGATGCTCTGCATGGAGTATTGGGTGGCTCTGTGTGTGATGAATGTGCACCAGACGAGCATGGTGGGGACTCTGGGGCAGAGGTCCATGGGCAACAAGGCACAACGGTGGGTGCTCTGTCTGGTCCTCACACTCATAATACAAGTCAACAAATACGACCAGGGTGTGTGATCAGATCAAGCCAAACACAATTTTCCAGCTCTAAGTGTGATTTCTGCTGACACTTTCCCCATTTTTCTCCTCGAGAGAGAGAAAGAGAAAGAGAGGGAGAGATGTTAAATCACAGAATACTGAAGAATTTGGAGGTAAGAGAAGCATCTCCACAGATTGATCAGCAGTTATCTTGTGCTTTGTGCATCCCCCCTTTTTTCCTGTGCCTTCTTCACTTTGGGACAGGCAAGTGACTTGCTTTGTCTGTGTGAAAGGGGAGTACTCTTGACTCTCTCCATCTGCCCGCAGCTAAAAGCCTTTCCCAGCACATTGGGAGGCCTCACGGGTCCTTCTGCCTCAGTGGAAACTGCACGCCCTTTCTGGAGGGGCAGCATCCATGCGCCTCCTCCCCAGAGAGTGAGTGTGGGTTGGCACCTGCTCTTTCCAGGGGAAAGGGCCACCCTTCTTTCCAAGACTGTACACAGCCTGCTTTAGAGGAAAGGCCCGTTGTACCCAGGCGGCCTTGTCCACTGGCATCAGAAGGAGAATGGGCCAAGGGCTTTTGATGATGAGGGCTGATGAAGGGTCCAGAGGCTATTCGCAGGAGGTCTGTGGAGTACTGTCCGGAGGGATTTTTGCACCCGATGTCACAAACTGGCAGTACTGGCTTTGGGACTCCTGCTGTTTCTTTTCTGTGATGAGGCAGCCGAGAAGATCTCCAGCTTGTGTGCTTTGTGAGCTCCTCGGTGTTCCTGTTCTAAGTGACTGGGTCAGAACAGCAGCGTGGAAAGATGGAGAGTCTCCCCCGAGGGTGTCTGTACTCTGGTGCTTTTTGAAGGAAGATGAACCCAGTAGTGACACACCATCCTGACCTACTTTTGGGAGACTCGGCAGCCCAACACGGAACCGTTCTAGTTTCCCTGGCTCTTTGTTCCATAGCGACAGAGGTGCAGGGAACTTGAAAGCCCAGCTAGGTCAGGCAGGGCTGGGAGTCTTCCTCTCCACATTTCTCCTGCGTGCTGCAGTGCTTGCTTCTGTCGTAGATTGAATCTGTCACTGACAGTCTCAAAGAGGGAAGTGGCTTGAAACACGCTGCATCGCTCTGGTGGGACGGTTGATAGTTGTTCAAAACCACGGCGGTGCAAGGGCAGAGGACATCCCAGCACAAGTGAAGGCAGCTTCCGTGCCAGCACCTCCGCAGCCTTGTTCATTTGTTGGTGTAGATCTTGCCATTTCCTCAGCAGTGACATTCCAGGTGTCTTACAAAGGTAAAAACAGACGCAGATAAAAGTTCACACTATTAGAAGCTTAAATAAGTCAAAACGTATTTGAACTACCAGTAGTCACCCTGTGATAGGCTTGTCTTGGGGCTGCCATAAGTTTGAAATGAATTGAAGGCACAAGTTGAAGAACAACAGATTGAAATTTGTTGAAATCTACCTGTCTTTGCCTCCAGAGCGGCTGTGCCAGCCTCTCAATGGAGGGAGTACCAATGCCTGGGAGCAGCCACCAAGAAGTCCCTCTTGGTCTTGCCATCACTGTCCTTGGAGTGGGAGCCATAGACTGCTTGCCTGTCTCTGTGTCTATCCTGGGACCTCTGTGGTTGGATTCAGGATGGGTGTCGGGGAGGATGGTTTGCTCTCTGCTGGGGCTGGAGATGGTGGTCTAAGCCTTTGCTGTGGATCACACAGGATAGGACCGTAGCCCTGTTCTGCTCTGTGCTACAGGTACTGCCATGCATCCTTGCACAGAGAAAAACAGTAGCCCTTCCTGACTCTTACCTGGTACAGGTATGGGGCTGTTCCCTCTCCCATGCTTCTGTGATTACCATGAGCTAGGAAGTTGGCATTTTTCCTGGCTGCTCCAAGGGCCAGAATTCTGCTTTAGAATCATACTCACAGCCCGCTCCCCAGTGGAGGGTTGGGTAGCTCAGCTAACCTTTCTCCTCCTGCAGTTTGTTTCTCAAAATTGCCAGGCTGAACTTCAGTCAAATGTGGGGTGGGGGAGAGGCAGATTGGGTTCCGCGGCTCTCCTACTCATTGGTGACAGTGTCCGTGCTGGCAGCTGGCTGGGTCCCTGCAGGCACCGTGCTTTGTTGGCATCCCCTAATGGGATTATTGGTTTCCTGGGGCTTTTGTTTTGGAGTTCACTGAAGGAATTCTCCTCTGGGTTTGTACGGCTCTTAATTGCTGCCCAATTTAAGCTCCAGTGTCTTGAGCAGAACCCAAGGCAACCTGCAAAGGTACTGGAGGCACCCTTGGAGATTGTGGCACTGGCTGCCCCCCAGCCTGCTGGGCCACCTGCAGTGGAATTGTTTTTTTTCCCTTTGCTATGCTAGTCACCCACTGCTGGCCAAATTTTTGAACTGAGACTGCTGAGAAAGTGCTTAGCTCCAGGGGTGCCCTGTCCGCTAGCAGTGGGTGATACCTGTGGAGAACCTCAAAGGGGGCTTAGCAGGGTGTGCAGGTGAGAAATCTATACATAATGGTGTGTGGGGCGGGGGAGAGACTTGTTTAATTTGCAGAGATAAGCTCTGGGTTACCTTGGTGTTGCTTTGCATCTCTCCCCACTCCATTTCCTTGTAGAAGATATAGTGGAAGGGCATTCTTTTCACACAGAAAGTGTTTAGAGCATCAGCTCTTGCCCAAATTGAAACACTTCAGACTGGCAGCCTAAAGAAGAGAGGAAAGCATTGGTGGTAAGAAAAGGATGCTCTAGGCCCTGGTGACAAGTTAAAAATTGACAGATCTCTGGGGACAGATGGTATCTGTCCAAGAGTTCTTGATACTAAAAATGTGAAAATGTTGTTCCAGTTAAAAAAATATGTAACTTGTCGCTAAAATTAGCTTCTATACCAGAAGACTGGAAAGTGGCCAGCATGTAACGCCGGTTTTTAAAAAAGGGATCTAGGAGATTGTAGGCTAGCCTGTTTAATGTCTGCGTGAACAGATAGAAGGTGTTACTAAAGAAAAAATAAACAAGCTGGTAGAAGGAGCAGAGCCAGGGTGGTGGAATGCTTTTGAGTGTTGGACGAGAATACTGGGAAGCCAGGCTTGGAATCCTCACTTGGCCATGGGAACCCACTGGGTGGCCTGAGGCGAGTCACACTCTCTCAGCCTCAGAGGAAGACAAGAGCACGCTTCTTCTGAACAAATCTTAGGGTCATCAAAAATTGAAAAGGACCCGAAGACCCACAACAACAACAACAAGACAGAAGGAGGGGTCTGGTTGAAAAAAGAGTCAGCATGGCTTCTACAAAGTAAAGTTCTCTCTCAGGGACATATTTGAGTTCTTCATGAATGTCTGCAAGCACGTGGATAGGAGCGAGCTAATGGACACTGCCTGGAATTTCAAAAAGGTGCTGAAAAGGCAAACATAGCCGTCATGGGATCAGAAGAACACAGAGGGAAGGCTGCTTTTGTGCTCAGGCCCTGCCTGTGGGCTTCCCAAGGGCATCTTGTCATCCCCCATGGGGAAAAAGGATACCAAACTAGGCAAGGTGCAGTGGGGCTGGCAAAGCAATGGACCTTGGCAGAGTCTCCCCGAGGCCCTTGATGCTTGTTACCAAGGGCACAGCCAGTTGGGTTGTGGATTGTTTGGAGTCTACTATCATTGTCCCCTGGGGAGGGGCTCTTCTTTAATATTGCTTCTGAGGAAGGTGGTTGGGGCCTTGTCCTTGGGTGGTAGGGTGGTTTTCCTCCTCACTCCTCTTCTCCTTCTGTCCTTGAAGCTTGACCAGAGTTGCTTGTATATGGTGGGGGGGGGCAGAAGCTTTCCCACTGTGGCCTCCTTTCCACACTGAGATCTGAGGGCACCTCTCAGGACGTGTGCTTGGGACGGGGCTGGCCAGCTGCTGGAAGGGCAGGGTCCTTGTTCACCTGGGAAGGGCAGGGGGCAGAGGGCGGGGGGCAGCAGCGAAAAACAACAGGCAGCCCTGCAATTTAGGGCGTGGATGGTGGTGTTGCCTCTGGGCCGGCTGAGCAAGGAGGGACCAAGAGAGCGGTGTTGTTCAATCCCTTCCTTGCTCTCTGAACAGATGGCTGTGCTCCAGTATTTGCGCCAGGCAAACGACAGTGACTTGGGTTTCGTGTGGCATTGGACATCTCCATGGTGATGGGTAAACAGGGATGTAAACAGGTGGCTTCCAACGCCGGGGGAGATGCCTCCATGAGGACACTTGTCAGTGTGTGGAATGGGACACACGCTCTCCTGAGAAGAGCACTGGGGGGAAGCAGCAATGAATGGCTGGTGGTGGGGTGGAGGGTAAAATGACAGATTCCTCTGGGTGGGGGCTTGGGCTGATATTCTGGCCATATGCTCCCCACATCCATTCCTTGGCACGGTAGTGTTGCTTCTGATGTCACCCTGCAGTTCCGCTTTTTGCACTGGCAAAAAGAGAGTTATATTCAACAATGAATGAGTGCTGGGAGATTGACTTAGGTCTAGGGAATCTTGCATTCATGCAGGGCTTTCTTTGAAGTTAAAATGTGGCATCATTAAAATAAATGGGAGCACATAGTGGGGGCTGCTGGTAACCTTGACTTTGTTCTGTAGCTTTTCCACACAGTGGTGATCAGTAAATGCCTTTAGTTTCCAACATCACTTGGAGGTGGGTAAAATAGGATATTGATAGCCAGTCCTCTTGAGAAGGCTTGCCTTTTAGGAGAAAAGTGGAGAACTGTAGACAAGAGACTGGAGTATCCCCTTTGGTTGGATGAGTGTTAGAATTACCTGGCTTTTCTTGGACCACAGCCCAATATTGCTATAGGTCAAAATGGTAAACGTGGACTGGTGGGCGTTTGCAGTCAGAGAGATGGCTCCACAAGGTGGAACTAGTAGCTGGGCCACATCTTGAGCAAGTGGCTTGTTCTTTTGGATGTTTTTGATTTGAAATTATGTCCTCTTGGAGAAAAGACAGTTTATTGGGATTGCCTGTGTAACGCTTGAACAGTTGGAGAGGGGATACCTCACAAGTTTTGGAAATGACTTTGCGACCTGTTTCCTTTTCACGCTCTTAGCACCCATGGAGCAAGATGAGTTTATGTGGGATGCCATAACCATGGAATCATAGAGTAGGAAGGGACTGGAAGGGCCAGGTAGTTCAATCCGCTGCCATGTAGGTAGGCCTTCGTCTTTTTTAAAAAAAATCTCCAGTGACAGTAGAGGCTGGGTGGGTGGGTGGGGAAACTTAAGTTCTTTGCAGATCACAGCTTCTGTTTTGCACGTCTGTCTTGGGTGCCACGTCTGGAGAAGACCTTTTCCACTGGCATGCCTGGGCCAGAAACTTGTCGGTGACATTCACCGTTGGAACTGTTTCTGGAGGCATGTTGCTCAAGTAGGTATCTAGCACCTTTGCCCCAGCTGCACAGTGGTAACTGGTTCCTCTGGATCACCATTGTAAGTGTTCTGCCAGAACTTCATACACCACCAATGGTAGAATAGGATCTTGTCCCTAGCTGGCCACTGCCTGTTGGGAATAGAGAACATTGGCCTAGATGGAGCAGTCTTCTAGCCCTTTACATGGCAGCTGTGGTATGCTTGATTATCACCGGCCTCGACTAGGGTAACACCTGTCTTTGTGGATTGTTGGAAAGAGTCATGTTTTGCTTTGCAAAGCAGCTGTGCTTTTAGATTCCGCTTGACCATTCTGAGATAGTTGTTCCTAACCCCCTCTCTTGCTGTCCCCTTTCAGGTTGCCATAAAGATAATTGATAAAACTCAGCTGGATGAAGAGAACCTCAAGAAGATATTCAGGGAAGTTCAGATTATGAAGATGCTCTGTCACCCACACATCATCCGATTGTATCAGGTAAGAATGCTGGGCAATGGGGGTGGATCTCAAGGTGGGGCTGGTGGGGCTCCTGGCAAGACCTCTTCTCATCTAAAGCTGTGTGCAGAGCGTTTGCAAGGTGTGCTGCCGAGGCCCTCCCAGCACCACTGAAGAAGAGAAGCTGTTTGCCGCACCAGCACACAGCATTGTGCCAAAGAGAAGCTGCTCGCAGATTCATAGTCTTGCCCCTGCTCCACCAAGGCCCGTCAACAGGCTAGTCATACTAACGGGACACTTTTCGAGGAGCTGCATTTTGGCCTAGTGAGGCTCCGTACAGCACTTGAGGGAAAACAGGCTGCTTCTTCGGGCATTCTCCTGCTAGATCTCTAGCAGCAGCAGCAGGAGGAATAAACCTGGAGTAAACATGGTGGTTCTGCTCGCCCCGTCCAGCTTTAGTCTGCCAGTTCCACCAAGAGCCAAGGGTGTTGGCAGTCAGAAGCCTTGGGCTGACTGTGTACTTCCTTTGGACCCTGCCAGATTTATCTCTTAAATGAAACAGCCCCGAAGCAAAGTGCCAAGCTGATTGTCTCTGCTGCTGAGGTGACTGGCTCACTTAGAGGGTGTTCTCTGCATCTGCAAACAGGCCCTGCTTTCTCGCTGGTGCATCTGCAGCTGCTGAGTAGTTTGAGCTGAGTGAGGTCACTGGTGGATCTTTGGAGCTGCCTGAGATCAGAATATCTGACCTGGGAGCTTTTCACAAGTCTTCCTGAGGCATCCCTCTCGTTAATCAAATGGCCCACTTCTGTGCACTAAATTGTGTGTCAAAAATGGTTGTCCTATCACTGACAGACTTCTTGCCTTTCCTTTACAAGTTTTTTTTTTAAAAGTTGGGATTGGGACCAAATGGAGAGTCATAGCAGCGTAGTGGGTTGCGTGTTGGGACACTGGGAGACCAGAATTTAAATTCTGCCTTGGCCATGGAAGCCCTCTGGGCAACCTTGGGCAAGTCACACTCTCTCAGCCTTAAAAGAAGGCAATGGAAAACCTTCTCTGGATAAATCTTTTGGGGAGCTAATGAGGTTTAGTATTCTGAGTGTTGGATTAGGACTCTGAGAGACCAGGGTTTGAATCCCTGCTCGCTATAGAAACTCTTGTGTGACCTTGGCCAAATCCCACTCCCAGCCTCAGTGGAAGGCAAAGGCAAACCCTCTCTGAACAATTCTTGCCAAGAAACCCTGTGGTAGGTTCACCTTAGAGTATCCATAAGTCAGAAATGACTTAAAGACAGACAACAACAAGGGCCCAGATGACACCATTAACACAGCTTGTGGAAACACGTTTATGGCCCCATAGAATAAGTAGTGCTGCACAGCTAAGCAGGTCCTTTTTAGCTTGGAAAAGAGGCTCTTTGGAAGCTGACTCTACCTCTTTCTCTTGTTTTCTGGTTTAAAGATCTCAGTGGCTGTCCTCAGCCGGCCTTGCATGCTAAAGCGCAGCCACTGGGTGCTTCTAATGTGTTGGAAGTGGCTCTTGTGTATCAGAGATGCAAGTCACAAAAGAGAAGCCCAATTATCGCAACTTTCTTTTGTCCTGGGCAGTCTCCTTATTTGTCAGTTTTTTTGTCCTTGCTCAGGTTATGGAGACAGAGCGGATGATTTATCTGGTGACGGAATATGCAAGTGGAGGGGAAATATTTGGTAAGTGCCTTTATTGCATTCTCCTAATCAGATACTGTACTTAGTCAACTACGGTCAACTCAAAATAGCCAGCCTTTCCTTCTGCTCTCAGTTGGGCAGTGCCCTTTGGGCCTTGGAACATCACATCCATCAGAGTCATTTGGGGGCAAGGGGAGCCGGCAAGCTGCAAGGTACCAGCCTGCTTACCTTTCCTGATTGGAAAAGAAAATCAGGAGTCTGAGGAGCCTGACATAATTGAAAGTCCTACACCCTTAAGACCCAGTTACATTTCTAACTGTTTTTTAAAAAAATCTTTTCAGAACTACTGTGCTTGAAGTCTTTGGGTTCTTTTGGGCAGTGCAGTCCCTGGGTTTGCTGCAGGAAGTATGGAATGGGTGACCTGCAGCTGTTGCACCAGTGAAAAGTCCCCAGAACACGTTGGTGGACCTGGTGCATTTCAGGCTCGAAAAGGCCGTTTTTGGGACAGAGGGAATATGTAGGGAAGAGCCTGAATCTTGTGGTTTGCTGAGTTGCCAGAAGTCTCCTGTTAATCTCATGTGCATCTTTGGTGGCTTCCCCATACAGACTGGGGCCTGCAACTTGGCTCTCCCTCCTGTCTCTCCCAGATGTGCCTACCCTTTGACTCAGAACAGTTGCTCTGCATTTTTCCTGAAGAGCTGCCAGGGCTGGTCACAGTTGCTGTAGGTGTTGCATCTCTAGGCAGGCCCTTTGGGGCAAGGAAGTGCCTGTTTGGAAGTGGCAGGCAGGCAAATGGTCCCAGCAGGAGTCTGTCCTTCCTCTCACATGTACCCCCATCTGACACCGAGTTAGTCCTTGTGAAGCAGACTGCAGAGGGTGAGTGCCTTTAGGGAGGGGACTCAAGCAAGGGGGCCAACCCCGAGCGCAGAGTGGAAGGTGTGCTTTTAAAGGACTTGGTGGGCACTGGCTGAAGAAGCTCTTAGGCTTGGTCAGGTACCAAAATAACCAGGTTATGTGTGGAGCAGATGGAAACCTTCCTCTCCTTTATTTTGGAAAAGCTTCAGAGTGGAGTCAGCTCAGCTTGCTTGGAGCAGAGGGAGTTTCCAGCTGGCCACCAGGGCCGCTGCACCTCCAGCCCTGCCTTTCCTTCAGCTGGGAGCCAGTGACTTTTCTTGCTCCTGCTTCCGTGCCATGGCAGATCACTGCTGCCGTGCTGCCTCTTTTACTCCCAGCTGTCTCCAGTTGCTGCCTCTGTTTTGACCCCGAAGCCCACATCTTGTGCTCCAGTGAAGCCAGAACCCCCTTGTGGCATTTTGTAGAGAAGAGTCACTTGAGAGTTCCAGAGGCAAAAGGAGAAATCTTCTGTGGGAAACCAAAAGCCCCCTTTGGAAAGAATCTGTCTCTGTCTTCTTTTGACAACAGTGGCACCAAGACGAGTCTTCTGCAGCTTTTAGAAGGAGACCCTCTGGGGCAGCCCCCTTGGCTGGCAACAGGCACCACCTTCATCTCAGTGTCTGTGGCGGGTAGCGGGAGAGACTCCTTTCTGCTGCAGTCACTGGCTGGCTGTTGGAGGAGGAGAAGAAGGCAGAGGAGGAGCTCTACTTGTGTGGCAGCTGTGCTAATAAGGCCCTGTCATTTGTTTACCCTGCAGCTCCCGTTAAAAAGAAAAAGCAGCCCAACTTCTGGGAGCAGGGAGGAGGCGGCGGCGGCTCGGTTCGTTCAGGGCTCAAAGTGACTTTTTTTAATTTCCGTTGACAGCAGGGCCAAAACTTGTGGGTAATCAGGCTGGGAAGGAGAAGCTGGAGCACACGCACCCCAGGCCTATTGCAGCCAAGCCGTTCTCCTTGGGGTTGGCTTCCCGATGGCAGCTGCAGGCAGGAAGGGCCCCAAATTGCTGCTCGGCAAAGGATGGGTCTTCTGGGCCTTGGTGGGATGACCAGCTGTGAGAAGGTCTCGTTCCTTCCCCCTTCCTTCCTTGGTCCTCATATGAAGTGCTAACAGGAGCCGTGGGACTGAAGTGCAGCTGCTGTGAACCCATGTCCTCCTTATTTCTGGAGTGTGAGGGGGCCAAGTAGGGATGGGTGGCTTTGTGGCCACCTTGCCATTTGTTCTGGCAATCTAGGGCAAGTTCAGAGGCCTTTAACAGGCCTTGGGAAGGCAAGGGAGTGGGACAGAGCATACCTCAGAGCTGTGGATGGCACACCAACAGTGTGTAGGATGGTGTTCTTCTCATTCAGAGAGAATAATGGCTGCAGTGAAATGGATTCTCGAAGGCACAGCTCCCAGCCTGGCCTTCTGTCAGGGCAGGGCAACTTCACTCTCTGCTGCCACTGTTTAACTACTGCCAATCCAAACAACATTTATATATGCATGCATGTATGCATGTATGTGTTTACTTATTTACAGGTAAATTCCCAGCCTTGCCTGCCGCCTTTGCTTAGGTCAGGGTTGGGCAATTTTAGCAGGTCTGCTGTTGAGGCACACAAGTGGTCGAAAAAGCAAAAAGTGGGGGCAGATGAAAGGCCGTTGCTGGTTTTAAAAACTGGAGGAAAGGGATAGTGTTAAAAAAAGTAGAGGATAGGAACGGGTAGGAGTGGGAGCTGGACAGTTGGAGAGCTGGAGGGAGAAGGGAGCAGGCAGGGTGAGGATGGGATTTAAGTGGCTCCTGGTAGCTTTAGGCAAAACAGGCTGGCTCTGCCCTCCCCTCCCTAGCACCTTTCTGCCCAGGACAATTGTTGGGGAAAAGAGAGCCTCATTTTTGGTGGTGGTGGTGGCAGAGGGATGAGACCTTGCAGTAGAAGGGAGGCAGGCACATGTTCCGCTTCAGGGGCTGCCAGTCGAGAGCTGTGTACAGGTAACAGCCCGGTCCCGCACTGGGGATGCAGACACCTGGGCCTGGGAGTCCCTCAGGCTCTCCCTTCCAGAAAGCCCTTTCCTCAAGTCAGCTGGCCTGGTTTGGCCTCAGAAGAAGCCAAGAGTGCAGTTTGGCCTTTTCAGCCTTTTTTTCCTTCATAAACAATATTAATTATAGAGTGAAATAGGAAAGTCTGCTGTAGCGAAATCAAAATAAAGCTGAAGTTTTCCCATCAGGTGGTGGTTTTGCCAAAGTGCCCACTAATTAAAATACCCAGACACAATGGGTTTGCAGTAAATACTAATTACGCAAACCCATCAAAAGCCTTCTGCCTCTCCTGGTAAAGGGCAATTTATTTCCTTTGATGTTGCATTTCTAATGTTTTTTGGTAGGGATTTGAGCAATCCAGTTCCTTTCTTCTCAGCAATTAAATGCCATTTATTTGAAAAGCTGTTCAGTGCAGACAGTTGAGATGTTTTGCCTTGAATCAGTAAAAGGTGCCTGAGACTTCAGTCCTGTTTGCATGTGCTCAGAACCATGGGTAGGTGAACTCAGTGAGCCTTTGCAAGCAGGGGGACAGAGAACTGGCTGGGCTACTGGATCAGAGGAGCACTCAGGGTTCTGGATTGAGGTGCAGGTTAACATCCCAACAGAGCTAGGACCTCCCCTACCGGAACTCCCCTGAGTTGGAGTTATGAACCCAAAAGAAGTTGCACACTAACCAACTCTGCAGCAGTGGTGGTGCTCCATGTGGTTGTCCTCTGGGCCAGCTTCCCTTCTCTGGAAGAGTCCCCAGGGGCCATCCACGTCAACCCCAATTTGCCATGCAGGAATACACAATCAAAGCATTCCCAAAAAATGGCCACCAAGGCCCTCCAAAGCAAGAGATTCCACCATGCTTGCAGGCAGCATATTCCACTGTCAAACTGCTCAGGAAGTTCTTCCTAAGGTTTAGGTGGCATCTCTTTTCCTGAAGTTTGAAGCCATGGCTGTGTCCTTGTCTCTAGGGCAGCAGGAGACAAACTTGCTCTATCTTCTGTATGGCATCCTTTCAAGTACTTAAACAAGGCTGCCATGTCCCCTCTTAACCTTCCCTTCTCCAGGCTCCCTAAGCTGTTCCGTGTAGGGCCTGGTTTCCAGACCTTCTACCATTTTGGTCACTCTCATGCAAGATGGCATCCTGTTTCTAGCAGGAGTCAGTTCCCTCCCTCTGAAAACCTGGGCTGGTTTTCTGCATTTCTTCTGCAGCTGGACTCCCAGCAATGTCATCATCATAGAAAACCTTTTTACATTTTAAGGGAATGCCTGCACGTGCCTTCTCAGGGCTCAGCCGCCAGAAGCCTGCCAAGAGGCTTGTTCTTAGCCGATAGGCTCTTTGGCCTCTGCCTCTTTCTGCTCAGCCTCTTTGGATGTCTGTGGAATGGTAGGACTGTGCACCTGTGTGTATTCGGCATCCACCTTACAAAATGCAGCCCCCCCACCAGTCTCCCTGAATCCCCCTCTCTGCATCCTTCCCCTGGTTCTTTTTTCTTTCTTTTCCCTTCCCCTTTTACATAGGCCATGCTGAAAATCTTTACGCTCACATGTGAAATTCTACTGCCCAGGTAGAAAGGTAGAAGAGAGGAGGCCCAGCTCTCTTTAGGGACTGAAACATGGGGTCAAAGTCTTTTTTAAAAAATGGCTTGTAGGTCTAGCAACTGCTCCATGTAAGATTTAGAGCAAAGACCTATTCACTGAAGAATATTTCACAAACTGTGACGTGACCCATCTAGAGATGTAAAATTTCTGGAAACGTTGCATGAATAACATTTATTCCAAATATAATTAGAACATGAACTTAGATTTTCTTTTTAATTTTATTTTTGGCTACACATGGAGTTAACAAGGTTCTGAACTGTAAGGAACACCTAAACTATAAGAAACCTCTGGTTTTGCCAGTCTGAGGTGCAGGCAATCTCTCCCCGCCAAGAAAGGCAAAAGAAAACGTCAGTGTTAGTAAAACAGAGGAAATTATTTTGTCTCTGCTAGTTCTTCATGAGGGCCAGCATGATGTAGTGCAGTGGTTCTCAACCTGTGGGTCCCCAGATGTTCGTGGACTTCAGCTCCCAGAAGCCCCAGCCACTATGGTCAATGCTCAGGGCTTCTGGGAGCTGAAGTTCGCAAACATCTGGGGACCCACAGGTTGAGAACCACTGATGTAGTGGTTTGAGGATTAGACCATGATCCTGGAGACCAAGGTTCAGTTCCTTGCCTGGCTGTGGAAACTGCCTGAGTGACCTTGGGTAAGTCATACTCTCTCAGCCTCAGAGGATTGCAAAGGGAAACCTCCTTCTGAACAAATCTTGCCAAGAAGACCCCATGATAGGTCTGCCATAAGTTGAAAACAACTTGAAGGCACACAACATCAGCAAGAGCAGAGTTCTCCATAGTGTCAAGCAGACATGACGCTCTCATTTTCATAAATGAGAAGAAGAAACCAAGACCAGGAATTATAATGATCTGCTACTGTGTAAAGTCTTATATAAGCATCTTCCTCTTACATAATTTTTTGAAATAATTTTTGGGGTGGGAAATGTGTGAACACCTTCTCTTAAATGTTTTATTTGCCATTCTAAAAGATCACATGGCATAATACATTCCCCCCCAATTTTTCAGAGAAAATAGGCTTCAGAGGGAAAATGAGGGTTTGTGGGTTTTGTCTGGATTTTTTCTAGCTTTTTTAACCCTGGGCCTTCACATCTCTAGACTCCTCTCTGAACATAAACAGAATGCAGACGTGCTCATTAGCCAAGCTACATTACTGAAGTTTGAAGAAAATTCAACAACCATAGGTCTTTTGTCCCAGCGTCTGTTAGGTCAGCGGTTAGTTAGCTCATGCTGTGATTTCTCTGATCATACAGATGCACAAAGCTTTCTTTTGCTGCCAAAACCTTGGTCTGTGGAACCCACCTCTGCCTTCTCCAGTGGGAGGCAACTCTCTAGAGCAAGAAGGGTTGTTCCAGGGATGGCTGAGATTGATCCTTCCCCTTTTGTACTCCGCCCCAGGTCCTGTCTGATCTTGGAGGCTAAACGGGGTCAGCCCTGGTTAGTATTTGGATGGGAGGCTGCTAGGGAATACCAGCTGCTGTAGGCAACATTTTAGATGAAGGACCTGGCCAACACCCTCTAAGTATTCCTTCCCTAAGAGAAGACCCTAGGATATGCCTGGATTTGTTGACAGGCAGCTTGAAGGCACAGATACACACGTGCACACAGAGCAGTAGCACCTCCCCCCCCCGTCTCTTCAGGAAACCTGAAGCAGGACCCCAGAGTTGGTTGCCAAGGGTCCCTTTGTTTCTCGAACCCTCCCTTCCTCCTCATCTCACTTCTTTGGCTTCCCTCCTTTGCTTCTGCTCTGGCAGGTGAAGATGATGCCCTTCCCTCCGGCCTGTTTGTTTCAGCGGAGACCTTGCTCTGGAACGGTTTGCAGAGCCCCCGTCTCTCTCCTCACTTGCCAGCGAGGTGGCTCAGTTTCCCCAAGAGCCTGGGGAGATGTTCATAGCAGATGGTGAAGGAGACAAAAGGGGGAAGAGAAAGGAGGGAGGAGTGTGAGAGCCGTTTCCATCTGGGAATGGACAGGAAGGGCCTGGGGACTTGGATCCCTGTCAGCTCACCAGACAGAGAGACCGTGATGTTTCTTTCATAGTGAGCTACCTCTCATGTTGCTAGCCCTTTCTTGTAGCCTAACAGAGAAAGCCACCATCAGTCTTGGTCCTCTCTGTGCAAAGCAGACTCACTCTCCTACCCATTTCACAGGTGGGGGTCTGTGGTGCCCAGGGTGGGACACCCAGGTTCCTCATCCCCTCAGCTGTGAGGTGGCCTGGAGCGCACGCGCACAACACCCTCCTTGCCTGACCTCTCTTGAAAGGTGTTACGTACAGCTAAATCTTTGAGGCAGGAAGAGCTCTAGATACACGCGTAAGCTCTTAGAGCAGATGCTTCCCAGACAAAAATGGCTTGCATTTTCAAACCCCTTTATAAGCAAAAATGGCTCTTGCTCTTGACCAAAAACAGCTCTCCTAATCCTGGCCCAGACAAAGGGAGCTGGCCTAGCTGGCAAGGCAGAGCCTTAGTGCACCTGCAGATCCAGTCTGCAGAGAGACTGATGGCCAGGCAGGGCTCTTACTGGACACAGATGTTTTCCCAAATATTCTGCCCGGTAGGAATTCCTTCTCCTCCAGCAGCCCCTTGTGTTTGAGGCAGCCAGGGAGCGTGCAGTCCCCCCTCAGAGGCTGGGGCGGTCATCGGTGGCCTTTGAGGGGTGTCTGTGTGGCTTTCTTTGGACAGCCCCACTGCCAATTCCACATTCACACGAGGATCAAGCAGCTGGGAGAAACCTTTGGGACAGTTTCCTGCTTTACTGGGGTGAGGAGCTGGAGCCAAGAGCACCAGTCACGGGCAGCTGCCAGCAGTGGATACAAAAAGGCTTTGGCTTGGCTGCCACCACTCTCTTCAGCTGTCTAGCCCTGGGGTTACGTCCAGACAACTGAGAGGACCTCCCGTGCCCCAGCATCCTGTCGCTTAACAGGGACCTCGACAAAGCTTTGCCTTCTGTTTGGGGGCTGATGGCTTTTTCAGTCTGCAGTGTCTGCATACACACATGAGGCAACTTGGCTCAGCTGAGCTGGTGTCTGTTCTTTCTGCGCCCTCTGAGAAGCAGAGCTGGGATTTTTCAGGTGCTTTCTGGTTCCACTCCAGCCTTCCTTGGCCTTGCCCTTCTGGCCTCAAATACCTGGGGTCCTTCCACACGGCACAGTTGTAGCCAGTGGTACCCCTTTTCAGTGCTGTGACCGTATCCTTTGGGATCGTTGGTCTTGCAGTTTGGGGAGGTGCCAGAGCTTCCTGGGAGAGAATTCTAAGTACCGCTCCCTCAACTGCAGATCCCATGTCAGTTAACCTGGAATCATCGAGCTATAGTTACATAGTGTGAGAATCCCCCCCCCCCCACGTTTTCTTTCTTTTTCTACTCTGGAGGGGAGAAAGAAAGTAGAAGGAGGGAGAAGTACCCAGTGATTCAGATGTGAGAGACTGAATCTCAAGGTATATAAAAACATTTTATTCTCCACCTTATGAATATCAAATGTAAAAAAAAAGTCCTGAGACTTGTCGTCTCTTTTACATCTCTTTCTACTATGGGACAGATTGACCAGTCAGTCCATGATGGGAGACGGGCAGCCACACAAATGGCTTCCCAGGCAAAGAGGAGAAAGGGCGTCATGATGCCAGCCTTCACCTACATGGCACCCAGAAGGCAAGGGCTCTGGGGCTCTGCTCCTTCCGCTTTTGGGAGTGGTGGGTTCAGCTGAGGCTGCTCAAAATGCTGAGGGCAGCATTGGACCATCGTGTTTACGCAGAGAAGCGTGTTTGGTGATTACTGTGTTGTTCTCTCTCCCTGTGGAGCCTCTCCAAAGCCTGAGCCTGGGCACCTTTCAGAAATGCTCAAACGCTTTCACCAGGGTTAAGCCAGGTGCTGGGGCTGGATTCGTCTGCCTCTCTAGCTTGGGCTTGGGCAGGTTGGGAATTTGAATGAGAAACTGAATGCCTCTCCAGATGGAAGTTTGGAAATTATGGTGGATGCTGCAGCCTCTTCTGATCTAGACCACTGAGCTACTGATGCCGGCTTAGATAGAAATGTCATGATGGCGTTCTTATTTTACTTCTTGGCACTGCTGTTCCAAGACTCACCTTGGCTGGCAGTTGCGTCACTGCTGTGGCCTCTTTGTGCTGTTTCTTTATGGGAGTTGATCTGGGCTGGTTCTGAGCAGAGTAGTTCTTGCAAGTTCTGCTGTCGTACGTACTGTGATGCTCCAGTAATCAACTCCCCTTTTCTTCTCTGTTCCACTCCCCCCTCCCCTCTCCCTCCCTCAGATCACTTGGTGGCCCATGGACGCATGGCCGAGAAGGAGGCCCGGAAGAAGTTTAAGCAGATTGTAGCAGCTGTGCACTTCTGCCACTGTCGCAACATTGTCCACAGAGACTTGAAGGCAGAGAATTTGCTTCTGGATGCAAACCTGAATATCAAAATAGCAGGTCTGTCGTTTTTTACTTGGTCTTCTAAAAAATTTTTGTTTGACAGATCCCCTCACTGAAGACTCCTGAGCAGGCTCATGGGATAAGAAGAGGGGTCCTTTCATAGATCAGTAACTGGTTAAAGAGCAGGGAGGAGAAAATTTGGAATGAATGGTTAGTTCTGGAGGAAAGTTAACGGGGGTGTGGCGGCTCCGAAGGATCCACACTGGGACCTTTTTACCTTGTTCATGAATGATGTGCAGTTTGGGGTGAGCAGCCAGGTAGCCATATTTGCTGATGACACTGCACTGTTTAAAGCAACAGTAAAGAGCTTCAGAATCCTCTCTCCAAACTAGAGGGAAAAGCTGTTAAAATGGCAAATACATTGAGCGCAGGTAAGTGTAAAGTGACGCATACGAGGCAAATCGCTAGCAGAAGGGGGATCCTATGGTTGTGGGAGGGAGCTCTTGTAGACATTTGAGCTTGTGTGTGGCTGTTGTGAAAAGAGCAGGATCCATGTGGGAGATCACTAAGAGAGAGAAAGACATGCTGCTGTGATAATGGCTTTGTACCAATCTGTGGTACGACCACACCTGCAATGCCGCCCACAGGTCTGGTTGCCATTCTTCTGATGGCTTTGGGGGTGCATCTGGTCTTGCCCCTTCTGCTAGCAGACAGGGAGGGAGGAGCGTCCTGCTGCCTCTTGCTGTTCTCCCTCTCCTTTTATGCTTCTACACTTCACCTGCTGTCAGCCTTCCCTACAGTCCAGTGCCCAAGCAGGCGCAAAAGACCAAGAAATGATTTAGAGCCTTGATGAGAAATTGTTTGACACCGGATAGCTGCTTGAACCCATTCCTTCCTTGTCACGTTTCAGATTTTGGATTCAGTAATAAATTCACACCTGGCCAGCTGCTGAAGACCTGGTGTGGAAGCCCACCGTACGCGGCTCCTGAACTTTTTGAGGGGAAGGAGTACGATGGACCGAAGGTGGACATTTGGGTATGTGTGGAGATTGGCTCTGTGCTGCCGGTGGTGTAACTCTTCTCTTGCAGGAGCAGTGTTGTCGTTGGCTGTCTGAAAAGGCCCTCTTGTGGCTGGACACATTTGCCAGTGTTGTTGTTATCTTTGGCTCTGTATAAAGGACCTTCTTCAAAATCAGTGGGGGAAGGTGGCCTACCAGAGCTGAGAGTTGGCTTCCTGTGGCAGTGGGACTGACCATCTGTCTGCATGTCTCTCCTTTCCCATAGAGCCTTGGCGTGGTGCTCTACGTGCTGGTCTGTGGGGCCTTGCCTTTTGATGGGAGTACGCTGCAGAACCTGCGGGCAAGGGTGCTGAGTGGGAAGTTTCGCATTCCATTTTTCATGTCCACAGGTAAGGTGTCCCGTGTGGCAGTGGGCTCAACGGGGGTGGGGGAGCAAGCAGTGGGGGGATGCTGTCTTCAGCCAAACCAGCCATGGCTGCCTAATATCAGTGCCTTCTGTACCTGATGAAAAGCACTTGGCTGCTTTGGTCCCTTGGCAGCATATTTAATGCTCACCTTGGCCAAAGTCCCTTTTGGATGCAGAGGCTGACTTTGAGTGCCTTGGGCTGGTATGCCCTTCCAGTAAAGCACGCAGGATTCTTAAAAAGCTTGTACAGAATCAGTGGTTGCCTGTTGGCCCCCTCTTCTCCTGCAGACCCCTCTGCTCCTTGTCCCTTAAATCTACATCAACATTGACGCAGTTCAAGATTTGGGTCAAGCAGTTGCCCCTGGTTTGCAAAAAAAGAATGCTTTCTCTTCTCCCTGTCCAGGATAACCATGTAGCCCAGGTGTGGGTGATTGGGGCAGGTTAGGCTGGTGTACCCCCCAGTAAAAATCAAAATCTGTGCTCAAATGCTCCCAAGCACCTTCTGGGGACACATGGGGCATTTTTGACATGTTTTTGTGCCCATCTGAGCCATTTTAGGCTCACGAAACACCTTTTTTAGCAACAGGAATTGACCAGATGTCACTTCCTGTTCACTTTTTGTTTTAGAAAACAGCTTCTCTTGGGCCTCAAAATGGTCCAGGAGGTACCAAAATCTGACAAAAATGTCCCACAGAGCTGCTAGATGGCATGAGAGGGCTTTTTTTTAAAAAAAAAAATTGGCCCCGAGGTCTACAAAAACAGTGGTCGGTAGCCATACTTTGATCATCCCTGACGTAGCTTAAGGGGTTCCTCGGGCAAGGAGGAGATGCTTCTTGCACAGGAGCTTTCCTTTGGATCCTGTCCCAAGGAAAGCCACTTTGCTTGGCACAGTATGCCTTGGGGAGTTCTGGGCTTTGTGGAGGTGCTGGCCACAACAAGGGTCTCTTTAAACTGAGCAGCTGCCTGCTCCTGGTGTCTCTGGGAAGAGGAGCCCAAATGACGGTCGTGCTGGGAACTGCAAGAGCTCTCAGCATCCTGCGAGGCTGGGTCAATGGACAGAGCTCCTCTGCTGGGTGGGAACCCTTTTGCAATGGCTACTCCTGAAGTGGTTGTCCATGAACTAGTGTTGGTCCACAAGCCATCGGCTGTAAGTCCTGAGTGAGTTTCTAGAAAGAATAAAGCAGCTGTAGCTGATGGGCCCAAATACACTGCCAGTCTCTTCCACTTTTGGGGAGAAAGTGCCAGTCTCTTCCATTAGGTAGCCTGGGAAACTTTGCTTTTGCACGTCCCATCCTGCCTTGCCCCCCAACGTGCTAACAAGAAGGCTAATGGCTCCTGCCTCCTTCACCAGGGGCAGGCTGTAGGAGGAGGGTCCGTGGCTTTGCCAGCACTACAGGTTGTTAAGCCAACAGCCTGTGGCTCAGAGGGAGGTTTTCTTCCCCTGGCAGGCCAAGCAGCTGCCCTCCTCTCTGCCCTAGTGAACCACTTGTGACACCTGTCCTGAGCTGCCACTGACAGAGGCAAGTCGCCCAAGAGAAGCCTGTTTACAGAAGAGGGTCTTCTGTCTCTGACTTTGAGCCCATTCTTCTTTGATTGAGGTTCTTAACTCTTTCCAGTTTGGACAGGAAAGCCCAGACAGTTTTGTGCATCTTGAGAAAAGGCTCAAACAACCTGTATGCACTGAGTGGGGAGGGTGAGGCTTGGAAGCAGGTTGGAAAGCTAGCTCAGGTTGTGGAAAGCAAACCAAGCCCTCCCTGTAATCCTGGCTCTGTCTGTCTTGCTGTGATCTGGGGGCAACCTTCTAACTGGAGGAAAATTAATTGTCAGCCCACTGCAGAACTGCATAGGAGTAACTGGCAGTTTCCCGTGGGTGGTATTAATCAGAACTCATTGTGACTTAATAGCTGGTGGTGCAGTGCCAGGCTATTACCAGTCAGGTAGTATGCAGCAGTTTCACAAACCTGTTTGCTGCCTGATGTGAGCGAGAGGTGCCACGGCCTCAAACAGCAAGGTGGTAACAAGCAGACGCTGTGAAAGCACCCAAAATGGTGAGGTTGAGGTATTGGCCTGGTGGTGGTGGTGGTGGTGGTGGTGGTGGGATGCAGGGGGATTGCCCACCTTCTCAGCCAGTTTCACATGTCAGTAACCATGAACAGACCTGGCATAAAGAAAGGGCAAGTTCCTGAGTTGGCACACAGTTGAACCTCGCAAACAGGTTCCATGCCCTGTTTTTGTGAGTGACTGGGGCCAGCAGTTACCCTGGGCTCCCTTGTCCCCTGATTCTGAGCCAGCCATGGCCTTGCCTGGTGTGCCACCAGAGCCCTTCCAAGCCCACCTGGACAAGCAACAGTGAGTGCAGCATCTATTCTGTTCTGGGCTTTGTCGTTACCTCTTCAGCACTGAAATAGGGTGAGCTCTGTATGTGTATTGGCAGAGCAGCTAGAATAATAAGCTTGGAAACTCCCTTGGTGATTTTACCAGGCACAGCAAGCTGGAAATGCATTTGAGGTGGGAGGTTCTCATGTGCCCTTGCCCAAGTGTGTTTCTCCACAAATAATTCCTCCAAGGACTTTGGCAAGGTACAAATGCCTCTTGAAAACCATGCTGGAATCTTTGTTTTCTCCTGCAACAGGAGAAATAGTGATTCTTGCAAGCTAGGTCAAGAAACAGAACATCATGCATCCCAGCTGTCCTAAAAGAGTGCATGATCCAAAGCAGCTATTGTGAAGTAAATGGTAGTGAGTGGGAGGAGCAGGAAAGAGTCAGCCCTTTCACAGGGAGATGAAGGCCCATCTTTCCAAACTAAGCAACCTCAGGGGTATAGAATCACAGAGTTGGAAGAGACCACAAGGAGACACCACCACACTCCTGTCGAACTGCTCTTACTGTCAGGAGGTTCTTCCTCATATTTAGTACCAGAAATAGTACCTTACATTTCTTCCTGTTGAAATTCACTTTGTTAGTTTTGTTAGTTAGTTTGTTAGTTTTGGTCCAGGTTTCTGGTCTGTCAAGGTCATTGTGATTTCTGATCCTGCTCTCTCAGGTTTTAGCTACTCCTCTTAATTTAGTGTCATTTGCAAATTTGATAATAATGCTCCCTAATCACTCATCCAAGTGATTGATAAAGATGTTGAATAGCCCTGTGCACCCTTGGGGCGTAGGAGGTGGCTGTGGGAGTCTGCATTTTGGTGGTGACCAGAACAGAACGGCTGCCCATCTTGCTGCTGAAACATGCTGAAGATGGGAGCGGCTGGCAACTAAGCCTGGCTCCTCCAGTTCCTCAGTGCCCCCTCTGGCCACTCTTTTTCAGAGTGTGAGCACTTGATCCGCCACATGTTGGTGCTGGAGCCGAGCAGGCGGCTCTCCATGGAGCAGATCTGCAAGCACAAGTGGATGAAGCTCGGGGAGGCAGATGCTGAGTTTGACTCGGTGAGCAAGTTGGCAGACTGGGTGAGTGGGTGGGTGCACCTTCCAAATTTGGTGGCAAGGTTGCTGCAGGATGCAGCTTCCTCCCTCCGGCCCCCTGCCATGTTACACCGCACCTGCATGCTAAGGAGCAGTTCTTCTTCGTGGTCTCTGTGCCTCATACGTTAGGAGCTTTCGCACCTGCGCGATAGCGTTCGGAAGATTCTAGAGCAGTGGTTCTCAACCTGTGGGTCCCCAGATGTTTCTAGACTTCAGCTCCCAGAAGCCCTGAGCATTGACCGTAGTGGCTGGGGCTTCTGGGAGCTGAAGTCCACAAACATCTGGGGACCCACAGGTTGAGAACCACTGTTCTAGAGCTTGTTAGCTTGGTGGGAACCCCTCCCCCACGCCGGTACTGCACATGTTCCTCCCGCCGAGCAGTTTTTTCATGTCATCAGTTCTGTGCATCTGCTGTGCATGCCTGATTAGTAATATAGTTTCTAGGTTTTAGGAAGTGGCGGGGAGGAGAGGAAGGACAGGAGAGGGACCTTTCTTGAGGATAGGGTACAGTGGAGGGCTGGCGTCTATGTCAGAAGGACAAAGCTTTCTGGGTGCAGAAGCCTGGAGTCGGCACTCCCAGCTGATCCATGGCCAGCAACCCCCACCCACTCTTTCTCCTTCTGTGCTTTTCCTTCTTGTGAGCATGTGGCCTCCACTGAGATGTTTTGCGCTTTCCAGTTAATAGCAGAGTGTCAGCACCTGAAAGCCGAGCGGCAGATGGAGCCCCTGAATGAGGAGGTGCTGCTAGCCATGGCCGAGATGGGGCTGGACAAGGAGCATACCTTGCAGGTGCGTACGTCGGGGAGCTGCTGGCCATTCTGGGAGAAATGGGGCAACTTGCCTTTGGCCTCAAAAAGTGGAAGGTGATCTCTTTCTTGTGTTCTCCTGCCCTCTCAGTCGTTAAGGACGGATGCGTACGATCACTACAGTGCCATCTACAGCCTGCTCTGTGACCGCCAGAAGAGGCACAAGAATCTGCGTATTTCCACTCATCCTGGCCTGCCAAGGACCATGACCTTCCCAGCAGCAGCCGTAGCCAACATGCAGGTCTGTTTTGCGCGAGGGACGGCTGCTTGTGCTGTGTATGCCTGGCCTCCCAGCAGGCAACGGAAGTCACTCCTCCTCTACAGTTGGGAATAACTGCAGGCGGGCTAGTCAGGCCTGGGATGTGAGCCGTTCTTCCTTGAGCATCCCCAGTAGGTCCTCCTCTCCTGGCCTCCTCAGCCAGCCTTTTCTTGGAGATTTTACTGCTTCCCTGGGCAGCGGATGCTTCTCTTGCCAAGCGAGGAGGAGATGTGTGGTCAAAACCTTTTTGCTGCTAAAGCAGCAGAACAACTCCATACCTTGCTTTCTGGTCTCTTTCTAAATAGCTGGGGAAAAGACTTGTCAGCACCTGCAGTTGGGAAACACTTTTGCACCAGTGGTAACTAGGGCGTGAATCTGCCTGTGGGTTTGCTCAAAACTCTTCATGATGCTGGATGGCAAACAAAACAGGGTAGAGTGGTCCAGTGGAGATCTCTTTATCCTTGCTGAATTTGCTGTTGTGGCTGTCTCCCAGCCCCCCCCCCAACACAGTCTGAAAAGCTGGGCATCATCCTAGCTGTCCCGTAGAGGCTGCCTACCTTTCCTTCTGCCTTTCTGGTACAGAGTGGATTGTGAAGTGGCAAAGGGGGCAGAGAAGGATCCCGGTGTGCGTGTGTGTCTCTATGGTAATAGGAGTGTTTGGGTCATGCTTCCTGCTACTGGTGGCTGAGCTGGAGATGAATGGTCCCTGAGATTTCTGAGGGTTTCAGTGTTTGGCTTTATGTCACCCTCTGCAGGCAGAGCAAGGAGGCAACGCGGTGAGCATCAGCGTTCCCCAAGTGCAGCTCATCAACCCGGAGAACCAAATCGTGGAGGTCAGTGACTTGTTCTGTCCTTGGTTCCTGCCTGTGGGGCCTGCCCTTGCTGCCCCCAAAGGCTGCTCGGCTTTCCTTCTCACAGACGTACTTGTGTGTTTCCGTGTTCCAGACGGACGGAACCATGAACCTGGATTCTGATGAAGGGGAGGAGCCATCTCCCGAAGCCCTGGTCCGTTACCTCTCCATGAGGAGGCACACTGTGGGAGTGGCGGATCCTCGGTGAGTCAGCTGTGCTGGCCGTCTGGCCAGGTGCTTGCCCTTTCCAGGTGATCCAGGGAGCCACCCATAGGCGTGTGGGGTTTTCTCCAGTGTTACAGCCCTGTAGCAGGTAAACCCAGTCCCTTTCTCATCTGGTAACTGTTGCCTTCTTGTGGCTTCCTGGACCTACTTTGGCGATGACCCTTTACGGGTATACCTCAGTTAGCAATGTGGATACGTTCCTGGCTACTGCTTTAACAGAAAATTTGGTACCGGGGCAAAAATAGCACAGAAAGAATAGGCGTAGATTCCTACCCTCTGCGCCACAAAAGGAAGAGCAGTTGAACCACATTTCAGCAAACTTTGCATTCAGAATTAACCGTGTGCACATGTGGAATGAAAGAACCAGGCCAGGTGCTCCTGGCCTAAGTAAACAAAAACGTTTTGAGCCTTCAAGAGGCTGCTTGAAGGCTTTTTCAAAAATGCATCCAGGAAATGACTTTCTTTCAGTTTGTCTCATGATTTCCATTTTGATGGCCAAACTTATAGAACCCTGTTTTTTAAATAACATTCCAAGGTTAGCTTGTGAGGAAGCCTGTCTGCTTTCCCCATTTCTCTCTGTTTTACTGTTCATGCATGCTCAGTAGGGGATTCAGGAGGTAACTGCTGCTTAGTTTGCCTGTTGCAGGCTGACACATACAACTACAGTATGATGATACAATCAGAATGTCCTAGAGTTGAAGGAGACCCCGAGAGCCATCCAGTCCAGCCCCCTTCTGCCATGCAGGAATACCCAGTTAGAGACCTCCCTTTGACATATGGCTGTCCAACCTCTCTTTAAAAACATCCAAAGGAGAAGACTCCATCACACTTCACTGAGGCAGCCTATTCCAGGTTTCCCAGCTCAGACTGCATTGTTTATTGCAGATGCACTGTTGTAACCTGAGACAGAAAGTTTCTTTAGCCCTCCTTCATCATCCATTCATTGCTGATGGTGCTAAAAAGCATCAAGCTAGACAAAGGATGAGGGAGAAATTGGTGCTGGGTGGATGTGAAAAGACTTTGTTAAAAAGGGAATTCACTCTGAGAGGCTCTGTTAGCTGAGGCATGCCTGCACATCACTCGTGTCCTGAGCAGTTTGGCCTGGATGGTGTTCACCGAGGAAGCTGTCAGAGGAGAAGATGGACGTGCAGGCCCTGCTCCCCAGCCATTGCCTGGGCCAAAAAGTTGTGCGTCCTGTTCTCCCTGTGAGTTGTGGTGCTTGTCTTTGCAGCACGGAGGTGATGGAGGATCTCCAGAAGTTGCTGCCGGGCTTCCCACGAGTGGCGCCCAGGCCCCATTCCTGCAGGTGGCACCAAACATGAACATGGCAGCCAACATGCTTCCCATGCAGCACCTCCAGCCAACTGGCCAGTTGGAGTACAAGGTAGGGCAAACGGGAATCAGGGTCCTGAGTTGGGGCGGGGGTGAGATAATTTCAGCCAAGGAGCCCTGGCCCTTGTCCTCTTTTCCTGTGAGATTCCTAAGTCAAACTGAGAGCTCGTAATGAGCCCAACAGTTGAGTGTGGGGAACCGGAGTCCCCACTGACTTTGCTGCCAGGCTGTAGGACTGGTGGCCCCCATGTCAGCACATTCTCTGAGAGAGCAGCAGTGCCGTGCCCGTTGGGCCCTGCCCTTGCTCCTGGCTTGGTGGTGTGCTGCTGGGACCTGGCAGAGCCAAGAGTGTTGACTTGCAGGAGCAGTCCTTGCTGCAGCCGCCAACTCTGCAGTTGCTGAATGGAATGGGACCCCTCGGACGGCGGGCATCGGATGGGGGAGCCAATATCCAGCTGCATGCCCAGCAGCTCCTGAAGCGGCCCCGGGGCCCTTCTCCGCTTGTTACCATGACACCAGTAAGTAGCCAAAGGAAGAACTAGTGCATGAGTTTGCTCCCCCCATATCCCTGTCTCTTCTTCTGTTGTGGCTCCCCTTTTCAGCTGTCTTACTCCTGACCTTTGCACTGACCTTTGGCTGGACTTGCAGTCAGGGGCTCTCTTGGGGCAGGAAAATGTGTGTGTCTGTGAGAGAGAGAGAGTGTGCACTGGTATTTCCTGGGCTCCTTTCAAGCCAGGGCCTAATTTCCCCATTGCCTTCCTTCTAAAGGCCCTGTTATCTTTTCCTCTGGAGCATCTGTAGGAAATCAGGCTGGGCCGGTCTGCTTGCAGAGGCAAAGGGCAGTTCTGCCAACCATGTCTGTTCTGTGCCCTTTGCATTCACATTTCCTCTAGGAAAAACAGATGGCTCGGTTTTTCTCTTTTTCAGGGTCCTACTTTTGGATTTTTGAAAGTCTTGATGCAGAAATGATGAACTGCACTTTCTGTGGTCTGGGGAGGGGAGACTGAGGGGAAGGAGGGTCTCAAGCAGGGTTGAGCAAAGGGCAGTCCATGGGCTGTTTTTGGGACTCTGTCCCCCCAGCTGAAGAATAAATTTTTCTGCAAAATACCCCAAAACAACTTCTAGTGGGTATAAGGGGGCATTTCCAGTATGTTTGGAGATCCTCATTCCCCTGAGTTAAAAGAAGTGTTTTTTTAAACTCTTTTTTTTACCCCAAATGTCCTATGGGGATGTGGGGGCATTTCTGCCAGATGGGGTGGATCTGGACCAATTTAGCCCCTTGAGAAGCCTGTTTTGGAACAGGAAGTGAGCAGGAAATTACTTAGACTCACCACCTGCTCATAAAAAACCCAACTTTTTTGAGGCCTAATACGGCCCAGGAAGGCTAAGACATGATGAAAATGCTCCCTGTGCCTTCTAGAGAGAAAACACACACAAATACAAAAAACAAAAAACTTTTTTGGGGGGGCAAAGGCGGGTGCGGTGGGGGGAATTGCAGCCCTCTGAGGTCTCCTGGGGACCACTGTGGCCCCCAGCCTTCCATGGTGGCCTTCTGCTAGCCCAAAGGCAAAGGCTCTGCTTTGCCAAACCAAGCCCTGCTTTCCTGCTTCCTCCAGGCAGTGCCCGCCGTGACCCCTGTGGATGAAGAGAGTTCAGATGGGGAGCCAGACCAGGAAGCTGTGCAGAGGTAACCGTCCTGCTGCTGTTTGAGGGACCCCTTCTCTTGCCTGGCAACCGCTTTAACAATGACAGGCATCCAGTTGGCTTGTGGTTTCTGCTTCACTCTGCTTCTCTGGGAGCTGGTTTTTCCGTGTGGACTCTGCTACAATTCTGAGCTGCTCCTGATCCCTTCCTTGGTCTTCCTACTAACCTCTTTGTGGTGACTGGATGGGTAGGTAGTGCTTCCTCTAGCATCCTGGGCTCAGCTTGTAAGTATAGCTCTCAAAGCCCAGATGCCCACAGGTTGGCTTTTGGCTGCCCTGGCCGTGTCTGTGCTCTTCAGCAGGTCCCAAAGCATTCAGCTGCAAGGCTGATGGGGACCTGCCTTGGTTGCGCTGCCCTTCCTCGGCCTGGCTCTTTGGGGAGCCAGCGCCTGAGAGGAAGACCTGCGGGCTGCCTCGGCCACAGCTGCACAGTCCACTGGTGTGTTCTGAGCTGCTGGGGGACCAGGTTCTCTCATTTCCAGGCAGCTGGCCTTGCTAGTGAAGAGGACGCCTGGGTTTGCCTGAAGCAGAGACCTCCGTGAGGAGCGGCCCAGTTAGTTCTTCCCTCTGCAGAGAAGAAGGTGGGCAGAGAAACCAGAGGGCGAGGCAAAGGCTTGGGCTGCGAGACAGCTGGACTCTGGTAGAAATAGAGGCAGTGTGCTGGAGACCTTTGATGGCGTTGACTCTGAACCCCCCATCTTCTGGGTGTCTGTGCAGCCCTTTCCCCCTCTTTGAAAGGGAGAGGCTTCCCATCTTGGCTGTTCATGCTCCAGTGCCCTGGCTTCCTGGGCTGCTGTGCCTGACAGGGCAACAGGGCAGGATGAGAATCAGGGGCATTCTTCTCCTGGAGGCTGGCAGTGTGGTGGTCACTCTTCCCTTGTAAGGATATAGGGAGCCGCCTTCTGCCAGACTGATCCAGGAACTGCCCAGGGGAGTCCTTTGCTCTGTCTGGCCCAGCACAGAGGTCTCCAGGATCACAGGCAGAGAGAGGGAGGGTGCCTCCTCACCACTTGCCCTGCCAAGGCACCTCTGTAAGGGGAACGTGGGGCCTCTGGTTTGCCAAGCATGCCCTGTGCCCCCTTCTTTCTCCTGGCCTGGGTTAGAAGTCTAGCCCTCATGGGGAATGTTGAGATTTGCCCCCTTGGCGAGTCAGATCTCCACACTGCCAGCACCCCTCACCCTCACAGAGGATGCTGTGTCCCTCCCCACCATTCCTCTCCTTCGCACAGCATGTTCTGTTGCACTACCAGTTGACAAAAGGGAAAGGGTCAACATTGTGTCTGCGGGGGTGGGTGCAAATATTGACCTCTCTAGAGCACCCTGTCAGCAGCTCTGTTTCACAGAACACAGGGCGGGCCACTGGCCTCTCCCGGACCTCCCTCCCATGCCAATGGGGATTGTTGGAGATACCTGGCCTTGAAATCCAGCATGTGCCCCCCTCTCTCACTGAGCCCACAGCAAGCTTGCTTTGGTGCAGCTAATGCCCAGGCTCATCCCTCGAGGCACCGGCAAGTTCCAAGCCCTTTGGGAAATGGCTCAAGTTCCACCTGGCCAATCTGTGCCAGCCTGGTCCCTGCCATCACTTCCCCTCTGCCCTGGTGACTCCTCTTCCTTCCCGCTGATTTGGGGGTGTGGGGGTGAAGAGTCCTATGACTGCAGCAGCAGCAGCAGTTGCTGCTCTCAGAAGCTGTCACGTAGAAGACCCTCTGCAGACCTTCACACCGGTCTTTTCACAGGCCTTTGATAAAAGGGCAAGAAATTTCCTGTTGTGGTTGCCCTCGCAGGAGATGGGTAACTGGCTGTGGTTAAGGGGCTACACTGGCCCAAGAGACCTTGGATAGCCATGCTATCCACCTGCACCCTTGGCAAAAAAGGAACTTTTAAAAATAGCCCCACATGCCCCCCATCCTCTAGAGCAGTGGTTTTCAACCTGTGGGTCCCCAGATGTTCGTGGACTTCAGCTCCCAGAAGCCCTGAGCATTGACCATAATGGCTGGGGCTTCTGGGAGCTGAAGTCCACAAACATCTGGGGACCCACAGGTTGAGAACCACTGCTCTAGAGGGACACTTTTGCCACGTTTTTGTCCCCCAGTTGTTTCAGACCCAGGAGCAAGCTTTTACCTCAGGATTTCTGCCCCTTGGGTGTTACAGTTTGCCCAGCCCTGCCCTAGATACAGCCTTGCCCAATCTGGGCCCCAAGGCCAAGCAGTGGGAGAGAGACCCTTAGGGGGCGGGGAGCCCAAGACCTTCCAGGTGCTCCCATGACCCTTCTGGCAGCTCGATTGATCTCCCTCTTTCCGTCCAGAATGAGACCCAAGGTGGCTCACAATGCAAGTTAAAACCCAGGACAGTTAAAGGCAATATTAAAAAGAAATTAAATAAACAATCATATTAAAAATGTTGATATAAACCAGTAGAGAAGACAGTTAAAATGTCATGGTCATGATGATAAATATGCAGTGCAACCCACTTGAAAGGCCTCCTGCAGTGGTGAGTTAATAGCCCAAGGCCTGGATCACTAAGAAGCTCCTTGCCCACTGGAGGAAAGAGATCAGGGAGGCAGCTACCCTCACCTCCCATAGAAGGAGGCTCCATGACACAGAGACAGCCACTGAGAAGGCCCTGTCTCCCTTGTTCTCACCAACCACCCATGTGTTGGTGGTGGGACTCAAGAGAAATCCCTCCGCTGAGGATTGTGAACTCAGGCAGGCTCATATTGGGAGATACAGTCTTTCAGATAGGCTGGACCTGTGCTTTTGGAGGGTGTGGCCTGAGCAGTTCCCTTTCTGCTGGGCCCTCCCTTTTTCTTTCACCTTCATGTCCAGGTGCTGTGGGAAGTACCCAGGAGAGGTACCTAGGTGGTGCTCTTGGCAACCCTTTGTAGCCCAGCTGAAACCAGGTGCCCTTGGCTGAAATGGGCTGGGATGGCCAGAAGGTCTCGCTCTTTTACTGGTGGTGGTGCAGGCCAGGTCTTTGCTGGAGGCCTTCCTTCTGCCAGAAGCAACTCAGACCTGAGCGGGCGACTAGCGTGTGTCAGAGGACTGTTCCAGAGGGGTCTTCCCAGACTCATGTTAGTTGCCCTACACAGGTCTGCTTCACTACTTTGAAGACCCTCACAAACCTTTGGTGCCAGGGTTGAGGCAGCCCCCTTCTCCTCCCTCTTCTTGCTGGAGCCCTGCGGGTGGGCCTGCTCTTAACCTCCCCCCTTGCTTTGCTTGGGTTCTCTGTAGCCTGGTGTTTCTGCTTTCTCCAGAGTCGTCCCATTGCCCCAGAGAGCCAGTCTTTCTTTCACACACCCCCGCCTCCACCCCCACCCAGCCCCAATCCCATGAAGCAGCTCTCTAGGGGTGCCTCTCCACCCCACCCTGCTGCCGTCCACCCCCTCCCCTCTGATTCAGCTCCTTCTCTGGCGCTCCCGCCAGGCCCATGCCCCCTCCCTCTCACGAAATGTGCTGCTTGTTGCAGATACTTGGCCAATAGGTCAAAAAGGCACACCCTGGCAATGACCAACCCCACCGCGGAAATCCCGCCCGACTTGCAGAGGCAGCTAGGACAGCAGCCCTTCCGCTCCCGGGCATCACACCTGGCACCTGACCAGCACCGGTGAGTAGTGGCACCGGCCGCTCGGGAAAGCGCTGCCCTCCGGGGGACACTTGACCAGGGTGGCCAAAGGCCACCCCACCACCACTGCAGCCCAGCACAGCGAGAAAGGGTGAAGTTGAAGGAGGAGTGGTCCTTGCCTTGACCCTGGCAACGCTTCCTCTGCGGCCCCTCCTGCCATTAGCCCCCAGCAGGCCTTCCCTTCAGCTGGAGAAGCATGGGCAGGGGGAGGGGAGTTGCCTCTTTTTGGGGGAGTGAGGAATCTTGGCCCTCCTGGAGGAGAGAAAGAAACTCCCCAAAGCTCTCTCTGACTCCTGACAGCCCTGTGGTGAATCTAAGGGGAGGGTGGCCCTGAGTTGAGAGAGAGCATGGGGTGGCAAGGCCCCTGGGGCCCCTGACTTGATTCCCTTCTGTGCCCTGTGACTTCTGGTCAGCTGCCTAGTGGTCAAGTTGGTTCCTTCTGGTGTGCAAAGGGGGAGGGAGGGAGCCACAAAGAATACCCCTGGAACGCTCTCTGACTTCCTGCCTGTGTGGAGAAGGAACCTCTGAACCTTGTTTGTGTCAACTGTTCTGTCACGGGACCTCCACCAGAGTGGGAGTGTTTCCTTGCTGAAATTCCTTGGCAAGGGGAGGGGGCAGGAGAAGAGAGCTGCTGGTTGTGGTAGAGAAGAGAGCTGTGGCAGAAGCACAAGGGTGACCTTTGCCTCTTGCAAAACAACCTCTCGGGAATCTGGCACACAGGGAGCCTGAGTGCCTCTTGCTCATCTGCCAGATGAAGCTGCTTGAAGCCCCGCTCCCCCAGCCTTGAGTGAGATGTTAGGTTTGTGTGTGTACGTGTATGCACATGCACACACACCTAGCCCTGATCATCTTTGCTAAGAACTCCTGCTGGGTCTCCTTCCCTGATTGACTTCGCAGTGACAGTCCCTGCCCCCCTGTCCTGAGCCTATTTTGCCCCTGTCCCCAGGTAGCTGCTGAGCTGGACAGCGACGTCACCAGCCTGAGCAGTTGAACTCTGAGCCAGCAGAGAAGGCATGCAGGTGCCACGCTGGAACCTGAGCAGGCAGAGATAAGGGGTGCTGGGCCCAGGTGACTTCGGGTTAAGATTGGCTTTGGTTCAGGAGCGTGAGCCAGTGTGGCGTTGGGCTGGTGCAGCTGGGGGAGAGGGCTGCCTCTCCCCTGCTGCCTTCTAACCTTATTGGTCAGAAGGCCAGGAAGCACCCTCTTTTCAGGCTCTGCCATTGCCAGCCCCTCGGTGGATGCCTCCAGGAAAGAAGTGGGGTCCCTCTAAGGAACAAGGAAGCACCCTTTCTTTCTTGTCTCTGGCCTGGTATGTGCCTCCCCCTAACTTCAGGCCTGAGTTCATAGAATCAGAGAATCCCCCAGGGCCATCCAGTCCAAGCCCATTCTGCCACGCAGGAAGATGCCGTTAAAGCACTGCCTTTGGCGGATAGCCATCCAGCCTCTGTTCAAAGACCTCCGAAGAAAGAGACTCCATCACACTACCAGGAAGCAACACATTCCACTGTCAAACTGCTCTCACCATCAGGAAGTTCTTCCTAGGGCTTAAGGGGCACCTCTTTTCCTTTGGTTTGAGTCCGTCGCTCCATGTCTTGATCTCTGGAGCAGCAGAAAACAGGTTTGCCTCAGGCTTGGACTCCTTTTTTGGGGGGTGGGGGGCTTATACCTTTTTATGCTGGCATGTAGGCTGGATTTTCTTCCTCATTCTCTACCAGTAAACCAGTTTCTAAGCCTCTCCATTTTCTATACACACACACACACACGCCTGCCTGCCTGGTTGTGGGCATGAGGTTACAGGGAGACATTTCCTTCATGAGCTGATCAGTTAAGCACCACAACTTGGTTGCCAGGGTGGAACCCCCTGCCAGAACAAGAGCTCCTCATCCTCTCCTGGAAAAGCAGCAATGAGGCTGCTGGTGGGGAGACCCTTGCGTCTCATTGCGGGCTTCAGGAAAGTCACCATACCTCATGTCTGGAAGAGCACTGAGCACCAGCATACCTGCTGTTTGCTGGGAACCTGATTCTTCGTCTGGAAGGCAGTTGGGAACAGCACCCCAGACAGCAGCTGCCTGGTTGCTCCTCCAGGGAGCAGAAGGGCTCTCTGGGGCAGTGAAAGGAGGTGCTAGGCACGGGTGGCTGAGGGGGTGCATGCAGAGGAGGGGCCCATGAACTTCAGCCTGCTGTGACCATGCTTTCTGCTGCCCTGGATTGATACCGAGGAGGGATACACTGTGTGGGCATTGGAAGGGGGACCGTATCTTGTACAGTTTCAGGAGCATTCTTGTTTTGCTTTTTCTGCAGCCAAAACCACCCTGGGAGGGCCGTGCTCAGCCTTCAGTGAGGCCAGTCTGGGAGGCCAAAGGAAAGCAAAGTGGCCCTGTGGCTGATCCCTCCCCCATTCCTGGTTTCTTTAGCCCTTGGTGGCTCTGATGTGTGGAGCAGGAGGGGGTATGCCACAGTCAGGCCCTCTCAGTTTTCCCCTGAGTTGAGGGATTTGGGCCACTCTCTGTCTTCTGGCGGGGCCTTTCTCTCTCCTGTGACCCAAAAAATTGGCTTTCTGTTTTGTGTGTGTGTGTGTGCGCGTGCGCGTACGTGCGTGTACATACTGGAGCAAGGGGAAGGGAAGGAGGAGAGCTGGCTGGTGGGCCCGAGGGGGTTGGGAGCCCCCATCCCCTGTTGCTCCCAAGCATTTCCGTTTCTTGTCCTGAATACCTGGTTCTCTGAAGCAGCTGAATGGCTGGCTTGGGGTGCAGTGGAAGTCAGAGGAACTCACCTTGGCCTGGGGCTCAGATTTGCAGCTTATACCTTGTCTCCCTAGATGGTTGGAAAATGCTGTGCCTCATGTCAGTTTGTCTCTTTGCCGCTCAGGGGCATGGCTGAAACAGGACTGGGCAAAGTGCTTATGGTCCTCCCAGTGTTGCTGGTTTAAGATTGCCAGTATTTTTTACCATTGGCTGGGGCTGCTGGGTTTAGCAGTCCAACAGCAGCTAGAGGCCCGCACTTTGCCCCCTCCCTCTGGCCCACAAGTCTCTTCCTCCTCCACATTTTACCCAGATGCCTCTGTTTCTGGGCCCAAGGCTGGCATGATACCAGGCTGGTCTTGCACGTCAGAATGTGCCCCTGCTGCCGAGGAATTTTAAACCTTCTTCATTCTTTGGATGGGAAAAGTTGCCTCCCCGTCCCTTCCCCGTTGGCACCTCGTATCTGCCAAAGTGGGATCGAGAGTGACAAGCCAGCTCCTCTGTTCATCTTTGAAGCGACTCATGCTTGTTCCTCTAAGATGTCACAGGGCTGGCAAGACGTTAATGTCCAGAGGCCAAAGGCCAAAGGCCCAGGGAGTTGGTGAGCCTGCTGACATTTCCTCTGGCCAGAGAACAGGGGGCTCGGTAAATGGATTCCGGAGATGTTGAAGCAAATCGACCGGTTTCTGCCTCCAGAGTTGTGCCGCAGAACAAGATGTTTTTTGTGTGCAGAACAAACTGGCTGGCTGGTCCTGAGGGAGGGGGTCTCCTTCCCCAGTCTGCTTTTTCAGACAGCTAGGACCGTGGATGCTACCTCCTCTGTGTCTGTGTGTCTGTGCATGTGTACAGCTATGTCTACAAGGACTCCAACACCCTGCACCTGCCAACGGAGCGCTTCTCCCCCGTGCGTCGTTTCTCAGATGGGGCAGCCAGCATCCAGGCGTTCAAGGCCCAGCTGGAAAAAATGGGCAACCACAGCAGCATCAAGCAGCTGCAGCAGGTACAGAGTTTGGGGATCGTTGTGGTGGGGAGGCTAGGAGCCAAGCCAGTTGTGCTGATGCCTGGGAAATTGAGCAGGACATGCGTGGGGAGGATGGGGGATGATTCTAGTCGAAGCGTTGATTCTGCAGTCAACCTGCTTTGTTGAAGAACAGCAGCAGGGGGTGCAGGCTCCCTGCAACTCTTAGAGTTTTCCAGAATTTTAATACTGACTGAGCCTCTCTTATGTGAAATGCTTTAGACCAGAAGGGTTCTATATTTTGGATTTATTTTTTTCAGAACCATCTTGTTCATTTGCTGCTTGTCTTGTGTATGAAACTGAGGATCTGTGAGATGGAGCATGGTGCTTGGTACATATCCTACTGTTTCACAAATCCTCAGTATGTCTCTTTCTGCAACCACCCACCCGCCTCCTCCTTCGAGGTGGTGGTTGCAGGGCTCCTGTTTGTTCTCATCTCACATCTTCTGTCTGTCTCTTTTTGCCACCATTTGCCCACTTCTGTCTTTGAGGCGACATGTGTGGTGCTACTCTTTCATCTCTCAGATCCTCAACCCCTCTTTTTGCAACAAGAGAGAGACAGGATCTGAAAGACGAATGAGCAGGAGTGCTACTGCCTTGAAGGCGGAAGCAGGCAACTAGTAGCAAAAAGTTTCAGGGTTTGGAAGTTTTTGGATTTCTGGATAAGGGAAGCTCAGCCTGTAAATACATGAAGAAACAAAAATATTTTTGAGAAAAGTTATGTTATGGAGGAGAAGACAGAAGAGATGTGCAGTGTTCTTTCAATGGATAGCCTGGGAGCCCTTCCCCTGGAACTCCCTCTGTAGCAGTTGGGGATTTGGCTTCCTCTGGACAGACTCTGGTTCTCTTTCTGCTGCTGCCTGCAAGCTGAAAATCTCCCGGCCCAGGGAAGGTCCACCCCAGAGCTTGCTGACAGCCTTCTCCTTCCTGCGGGGCTTTCCTGAGCCTGACAGCAGCAGGACTTCACTCGGTGGCTCGTTTCAGGAGTGTGAGCAGCTCCGGAAGATGTACGGGGGCCACATGGACGAGCGGACCCTGGAGAAGACGCAACAGCAGCACATCTTGTACCAGCAGGAACAGCACCATCAGATCCTTCAGCAGCAGATCCAGGTAGTGGGGCACCCGAGGTGGGGGTCTTGCTGTTCGTCTGAGGGCAGCTCTCATTGCTTGACGAGCCCGTTCAGGGCCAGCATGTTGCTCAGCAAGAGCCCTGCTGTGGGACTGGCTCCCCAGTTGTGAGGGCACGCTGAACGTGTGCTTTGGGGAAGCTGCTTGCTGAGGTGGCTGCCACTAGATGACCAGACCAGGAGGCCTCTTTCTTTTCTCTCTCTCCTACACAGGACTGTGTCTGCCCTCCTCAGCCCTCTCCACCCCTACAAGCTCCAGGGGAAAACCAGCCTGCCCTGCTGACCCACCAGCTCCAGAGGTAAGGAAGTGGTAGCTGCTGGGCCTTCCCCATCCTCTGGGGGAGGGAACCAGGGAGTGTGGAGCCTCCTCCCTGCTCCATGGCCTCTGGGAGAGGGCCGGAATCACCTCCGCTCAGCTTTCAGCCCAGCCTAACCCAGCCCAGGCTGTGCTCTCCCTTGGCTTTGGCCTGCTGCCCACCCAGCTGCTGGAGTTTGCTGAGCTGCAGACCTGCTCAGAAGAAGAAAAGCAGGAGCAGGGCAATTACTGCTGGATGGAGAGGCCAGGAAGAACTCAAAAGTGTAGGGAGTGCTTGGTAAAGCTTTTCCAGACTGACAGGAGCCATTCATTCCCTGAACTGGCCTCTCTCTGCAGGGAAATTGCAAGATTGCCTCCTTTTCAATAAAAGGCTGGCAGGAGAAGGCCTTGAATGCTGTGTAAGGATCTAGGTGGAGCTTCCCTGAGTCTGGTGGCAACATGGGGATTGCTATATCTTATTGCCATGGATTCTATAAAATCGTTTCATATGTTGATTAAGTTCCAGGGCAGCAGAGGGTTGGTTTAAGTTTAACACACAACAGCAGCAGCAGCAACAACAACAACCACAAAACGCCAGCGAGAACATTGTGGGCAAAGTCTAACCAAACGCAAGGCACTTGGCCCACTAAATACTCCTCAGGTGTTTTTGAAGGCGAGCAGCCTTAAAGAGAGACCACACCATAGTGACAAAGTTAGGCTAGCAAGAGGCAGACAAGTGGCTGAGCCATCAGAACATGTAGGTGCAGATGGGGCACCTGCAAGAAAAAGGAGGCAGGAAGAGGAGAACCTGGAGTGCTCCCAGGCGTGGTGTATGCAAATAAAAGCAAGTAATGTAGGTGTTTCTCACTGTCTTTCACAGTTAATAAGGAAGTTCAGGAGGGAAGATGGGACTAGGGAAGCCTGGCTTGGTCTCATTCTGCACAGCTGTTCTCAGGTTCTTATGTACAGAAAACAAGGCCTTTCAGATTTCCCTTCACCTTGTGTCAGTGATTCCATTCCAGGTCCAGCATTTTCAAAAAGACACCTGTTGTTTCTCTGTGCAGGTTACGGATCCAGCCCTCCAGTCCACCTCCAAACCACCCCAGCAACCATCTTTTCAGGCAGACGGACAGCAGCCCCCCTCCCACTGGCAGCAGCGTACACCAGAGCCATGGTAAGTGTACCAGTTGGTGAGTTGGGCGCTCGGTTGGCCTGTTCTTTTTGTCTCCTGACTGAACGCAAATTTGGTCACTGCTCCTCCTCCTCCTCCTCCCTGAGAACTGGAGGAGGAAAACCCACCCAAAGGGAATTCTGACCCCTTCTCACCACCAACAGTCACCGTTAGGACACAAAGCAACCGTGGCCGTTGCTCAGGCTTCATCTGCACACAAATGGCAGGACATAACAACCAAAGTGAGTCTTTCAGCTGATGCTTTAAGAATGGCTACGGCCCCTGCCTGCCAGCAGCTGTGAATCCTGCCCCCCAGGCACATTCACCCAGGAAGGACAGGGCTGTAATGGCGAGGATTTCCTCTTTGCAGGTGCCACCTCCCAGTCCCTGTTCCAAGGGATGCCTTCTCACGGTGCCATCTTCCAGCAGTCGGGCAGTTGCTCTCCTCCACCTAACCTGGCCCTCTCCTGCCTGGGCATGCAGCAGCCAGGGCAAGGGCAACCAGTGGCCATGCCAATGCAAGAGCCTGGAGACATGATGGGCGGCAGCCTGCTGCAGGCCGGTCAGGGCATGCCTGTCACCCCCAGTGCCAACCAGCTGCAGATGCACCACCGTGCCACCCTGATGGCCTCCCTGACCTACGGAGCCAGGCCACTCTCCAAGCAGCTCAGCGCCGATAGCACGGAGTCACACAGGTAACAGCTGCTTGCCTGCATGCATGTGTGGACATGTGAGTCTCTTCCTCTGCTTCATCTTCTGGGAGGTGGCTGGAGTCCAGCTTTGCACCGAATGGCCAATTCTGTTCAGCAGAAAGCTCACACTGGGTCCTGTGGTGCTTTTTTCTTCTTCCCAGAAACTTTGGGAAAGCTCCTTTGTTGCGCGGGGTTGGGAGTAGAGCTTCTGGGAGCTGTGGTCTGAAAAAGAAAGAAAAAAAAGAGCTTTTCCTTGCTCTGCTTCTCTCTCAACAAAACACACCTTCTTCTTCGTGGTCTCTGTGCTTCATACATTAGGAGCTTTCGCGCCTGCGCGGTAGCGTTCGGAAGATTCTAGAGCTCGTTAAATTTTGGGAGTGTATGCATATTGCTTTTAAAGAGATGTGTTGGCCAGATACATGGAGGCGTATTGTCAGCCCAGAGAGTCCTGCACAAAACTCCACCTCAGACTGCCTTTGCCGTCAGGGGAGGCTGGGGGTAATAGCGGGAGCGCAGAGCATTCCCTTACATTCTTTCCAGTCCTCCTCTTCCTCGTCCTCTTTATCATGGGCAGCCCACTCTTCCTTCCCTGGCCAGCTTGGCCCATCTTCTGCTGTGCTTCTGAAGCCTCTTTTTGCCTTTCCCCCTCTCCATGCAGGTATCCGTCCACCGGCTACGACCAGGTGCATGCGCACCCCCATCTGTTTCCAGAGCAGGCCCGGGTCTCTCCCAGCAGCTACAGCCCAGCCACAGCTGTGGGCTTCCCTCCCGTCCAAGCCCTGAAAGTCCCACAGATGGAGCAGTTTCCCGCCTTCTCCCAGAGTGCCCAGCAGCAGCAACAGCCACCTCCGCAGCACTATGCCACCTCGGCCCTCCAACAGGCCCTGCTCTCCCCGACGCCGCCGGACTACAGCCGGCACCAGCAAGTCCCACCCATCCTGCAAGGCCTGCTCTCACCCCGCCACTCACTTACTGGCCATGCGGACCTGCGGCTGCCCCAAGCGGAGGTCGCCCAGCTCCTTAAGCGGCGGCAGCAGCAGCAGCAACACCACCGCCAGCAGCAGCAGCAGCAGGAATTCCAAGAGATGATCCGGCACATGAGCCACGGGGAGGGTGGGCACCATGTGGTTGCTGGCCTGGGCCAGAAACTCTCAGAGCGCCACTCTCTCTCTTTGCCTTACCAAAACGCTGACTCGTACCACCCCCACCATCCCCACCACACCAGCCCCCAGCACCTCCTGAAAGTGCGGGCACATGATTGTATCCAGCAGGTGCCGGGCCATGGGTATGCCCCCCGGCTGCCTTGGTCCACTCTGAGAGCATGGAGGAGGAGGAAGAGGAAGAGGAGGAGGAGGAAGAGGAAGAAGAGGAGGTGGGAGTGGTGGACTGTGTGTGTGAGGGGGACAGGGACGGCTTTCTGGGCAGTAAGACCAAAGCCGGCCACCACCAGCACCACGAGCCCCGGCTGCTCTTAAGCATCGGTGGCCCAGGGGACCTTGATGCTTATTTTGGGACTGCCAAGCACGAGCAGGAACTGGGGCCCCATCTGTACCGGCACCAGCCCATGGTGGCTGCCTTCAGTCGGAACGAGGCACCCTGCCGAGGTAAGGCCGGTGGGTGAGAAGGAGGGGCCTTTGAGCGGAGAAGTGGTTGGGGGCAAAGTGGCCCTGGCTTTGAAGGAAGACAGCTAGCTCTGCCGATTAGAGTGGGGAGGGCTACATGGCCCTGCCTTTGGTTTTGTCTGCTTCGGTAAGGTTCACCCACTGTGGCGGTTCGCAGTTGACGTGGTGATGGCCTCTAGTTTGGGTGGTTTTCAGTGTGGTTTAGATAGACCTGAGGGAGAGAGAGGCCCAATGGTGCTCTTAGTCCTCAGCCCCTGCCCAAAGACCTCTCTGGATCTCCAGAGCTGAGGGGGGGATGTTCTTATCTGGGGCTGCTTGGGGGTGTCTTGTGGACTCTTCTCATCCAGCCAGCTGCTCCAGGGAGTCCCAGAATTTGCACAAGGTTTGGACTTGGGAAGCTGGGAGCAGAGAGCTTCAGGTTGTGGCTTTATGGTGTCAGTTTTCCCCATCTTTAAAATGGGAACAGTTGTCATGGTCTGGCTGATTAAGTAAGCAGAAGGAAAGACTTCGGAGCCCTTCATGATGCCATAGATGAGAACAGTGTGGCGGTGGCCCCCTCTACGAGTCTAAGGGAGCAAAAGAGTGTAGGCAAGGTGTCGATGAGAGGACGAGAGAACTCCTGTGGAAGTGCCTCCATCTCTGTACTGTGTGTGTGTGTGTGTGTGTGTGTGTGTGTGTGACTGAGAGAGGTGGAGGAGAGAGTTTGTTCAGGAGGAATCCACCGGCCGACCGTGTGCTCCCCATATGCCTTCTCCCGCTTGTCCTCTCTTGGCAACCATAGTGGAGTGGGGTTGCTATGGGTCTGTTCCTCAGTCTTCCTTTCTCCGAGGCCATAAAAGGGCAGCCTTTGTCCGCCCAACTGCACAGCACTTCTGGCAGAGGCTGACCTTGGACAAGGCTCCTTCGGAAGAAGAAATGACGCCCTTCAGGACGTTCATCTGCTTGGCAGCGAGCGCCTGGGAGGTGTGGGAGTGGGAGCAGAGGCTCTCCTGGAAAGGCCAAAGGATGAAACCAGGGTCCCTGCACTGCTTCCTGTACAGAGGCCTCCAACATGGTTGCCATAGCAGCAGGGACATGGCCCGTTTGCAAAAGAGTGCATGCGCTGCTGATGTGCCACCCCTGGTGTCTGCGGAGTGTGCAGAGCGTGGGTATTTTCTTGTTTTGCCCCAGCAATGTGAACCCACAGACAGGGCCTTAGAACTTCCGGTGGTCCCACAGTGATCCCAGGCACCTACCCTGGGATCTGAGGGAGGATTGTTAGGAAAAACAAGGGTAGCCTCAGATAGACCCCCAGGTGGAATTTCCTGGTGGAATAGAGAGTGGTGGAAGGGGAGCGGGGAGTGACATTTCTTCTGCCCAGGCTCGAAGGAGAGGAGATGGCGGGGGTCCAGGCAAGGCCTAACACTCTTTCTCTGCCCTCCTGTCCACCCATTTTTCTCCCTCATCCCTCAAAGATTCCATGGTCACAGGTGGCATAGAGAGGCACTCACCCAGGCAGGTGGAGATGACGGATGCGGAGGGGCTGGGGGCGTACCCGGCCAGAGCTGTTCCTGGCCCCCATCACAGATCCAGGCCTCTGCAGAGACACCACACCATTCAAAGCAGTGACGACGCCTACGTACGTTGCGGCGGTGGTTGGGGGCTGGGCTCTGGGTGAGGTGCAGGGACCTTGCTTGGCTCCTCCCTGCCGGACACGTCCCTGGCGGTACCATTCTGATCAGAGAGGGGAGCCGAGTCTCTTCACCCGCTCTGACGCTGCGCTCCCCTCTCCCATCCGCAGGTGCAGTTGGACACCCTGCCGGGCATGAGCCTCATGGCAGGGAAGGCCCTCAGCTCTGCCCGCATGTCTGATGCTGTGCTCAGCCAGTCGTCCCTGATGGGCAGCCAGCCGCTCCATGACGGGGAGAGGGAAGGTGAGTGGCGGGGCGCTCCTGGTACACAGAAGGGGCAGAATGGCACTTCCGCAGGCCTTGATCCAGGGGGATAGGAGGAGCGGGGGGGCATGGGGATGTCTGCAGACCTGGGGTTACTCTGTACTTCTCAGGGCAGGAATGACAGGGTATAAAGAAGTGTGACCTGGTCCCTTGCTGTTAGTCGCGTTGAAGGAATTCTGGCAGGCGAAGCAAGGCTCTCTCCTTGGCCAGGCCAGTGGCCCACGGCGGCTGTGTGGTGGTGACTGCTCCGCTTGGCACAGGCTGCAGTCTGAATCCCACCCGGTGCCAGAAGGAGTGAACGCTTGAAGAGTCACACTGCCTTTGAGGCTGAACCTGCTGATGTTTTGAGCCCCTCCCCTCCCTTTCCCTCCCCCTCCTCTTTTGCAGATTGCGAGGAGAATTTGGAAGGAGAGGAGCACCTGACCCTAGGAGACGGCAGCCAGCACCTGAATGCCTCGTGCTACCCCTCCACATGCATTACAGACGTCCTGCAGAGTTACAAACACCCAGAGGTTCCCTTTGGGATGGAGCAAGCTGGGGTCTAGAGTGCTGGTGGGCTACAAGTAAGTAAGTACTGTGGGGAGCCCACAGCATGGTACCAGGTTCAGGTGCCCTCCCTCTGACCATCTGTCGGTCCGTCCTGCCTTGCCTGGAAGTATCAGAGGTGGGCACGGATAGAGTTCGGGGGGAGGGAAGCGGGCACCAAGCCTTCCCTTCCCTGGCCAAGTGGACGGTGCTCCACAGACCCTGGGACACTTTGTGCAAGGAATGCCGGGAGGCGCAGCGAGGGCTGTGTGCACGCATGTGACCAAACCGACAGGATCCCAGCCGGCCACTCCTCTCCCTCTCTCTCTCTTGGTAGGGGTGTGTACAGCTTTGGAAGAAAGAGGTCCATTTCAAAACCAACAGTATCTTCAGCATTGCGCCAAATGGCCGTAGCGTTTCTCCTGGATGGAAATTTTACGGCGGTGGCAGTGACGGCGGTGGTGGCGCCGGCGGCAGCAGCAGCAGCAGCTTCTCCTCCTCCTCCTCTTCCTCCTCCCTCTTGGTTCAACAGTGTGCTTGTTCCTTTCGGATGTTCATTATTGCCATATTCGCCTGCGAGGCCAGCTGTTTGCGGCAAGGCAGAGAGCCCGCCAGGCGGGTGCTATGAGGCAGATTTAGGGAGCACCAGCTGCCCTGGAAGAGGGAGTGCCCTTGCTTTCAGCTTGCTGCAGGGGCTCACCCTTGCCTGGGGAAGGAGGTGGCCGTGAGGAGCCCCGGCCGTCCACCAGCAATAAGCAGACGCTTGGGATGGATTTTCCCCACCGCTGGACCAGGGGCTGAGTGTGGCGGGGCGAGGGGAGGCCAGGGGCAGGGCTTGGGGAGGGAGGGGGGAGATGAACCTCTGGTCAAAGTCATGGCTGCCCTCCTTGCCTTGCTCACTTCCCCCCTCCCCTGGTGGCAGTTGGGGCCCTTCCCCTCCCCTCGGCAGTGGTGCAATATTGCTTTTGTGCGTCTCTTTATTTTGTGCGTCTCTTTTCTGTTTTTAAAGCTTAAAATCATTGTGCTGCGGAGTTCTCTCTCTTTTCCTCCCTCCTTCCTTCATTTTGTACATCTTTTCCGTTTAAATCCACATCTCAGCCCCCCCCCGCGCTTTTTTTCTTAGATCGACCGTGTGAGAACTGGCTTTTCTCTTTAACTTGCTTCTTCCAAATCATGTAGGAATTTGTTTTTGGTAAATGTTCTGTTGTTGTTATTGATGTTGTTGTTATTATTATTATTGATATTAATATTATTAATAAATTAATTGTTAAGAGAAGACCGCACGCCCTCCTCCCTCCCCTGCCCGCTTGGCTGCTCCCCTCCCGCCCAGCCGCCCGTCCCAGTATTGGCTTTTCTCCGGAGTGCCACCAGCAGGCCGGCCTTCGGACAGTGCTGGCGGCCCTCCCGGCGTCACTCAGCGGCCTTTCCGCACTCTCCTGGGAGAACCTTGTTTTCTGTGACGGACCCATGACTTGGGGGCCCCCCTCCAAGTGGGGCTTCTGGGGGAGGCTCTCGTGTCATCTTTTCTGCCTTTGGAACTTTTGAAAACGCTACCACAGAGAATTCCTATGACTGACTCTTTTTGGAATAATTTTTTAAAGGAAATATATATAGATATATAGATATATATAGATCTATACACCTGTCTCAGTGCAGCCCTCCTGAATTTGCACAGAAGAAGTGTGAGACCAGCACAGCCAAGGTTCTTTTGCTCTCACCACCTTCCTCTTGCTCCTTCTCGCCTCCGCCGTGGCTTCCATGGTATTTGGAAACCAAGCAGTTCAGGGGGGCTGGGGGGTGGTCATGTAGCCCCCCCCATGGCTGGCTTGGGCCTGGACCTCCATGTTGGCATTGCCACTCCCTTGCCAAGGGGGCAGGGGGGTGAGGGTGCTGATCTTGGTGGAGTCCATACCCATCCCTCCAGAGGGAGGGGGCCCAAGGGCACCCAGAGGGGCCCCGCCAGCCTGGCTTCGGACTCTTCTTCCTTTGGTTTGTGTTCCTCCCCCTTGCTTCTGTTTACATGACCCCTGGAGCCAATGGCGACAGCTGCTCTCTGGGGCCTTTCAAGACAAGCCTCCCGGGGACTGGCCCAGCCACCCCCTTTTGCAGTATCACACTTTTTATTTTTGTGGGTTTTTTTTAAAAAAAAAATCATTGCTTTGTATTGTAGTAATCAATACTCGCAGTATATGTTGAATGTATGATATACTTTGCTATTATTTCTGTTTTTGGGAAATGTCCAAAGTATTTTTTCCCCCTCCCATCCCCATTTGTGTTGGACTGATGAGAAGAACCCACATAACAAAAACTCCCCGAGATCTGCAGCAAACTCTTAGTTCAGGTTTTTGTTTTGTTATCTTTTTGTTTTGCAAGGGGGGTGCGTGTGTGTTCATTTGCAACTAGTAACTTAGTTGGATGTGGGATCATGACAAATAAACCCATGATTATGGTTGACTCTCAGCTCTGGCCTGGCTCCTGTCTTGCTCTTATTCTGTCTCTCCTTAGAGGATCTGGCTGAGAAGCTCCTTGAACCTTAGAAACAGAGGAGAAACGTCACTGTCCTTGAGAGCAGCTTCACCCATCCAGGCAGAGTCTGGGTCAGCGTGGTCCCTCACGCTGGGCAATGCCTGGTTCCACTGCCCCGTCTCTCTTCCATCCCGATCAATGTTTCATTACAACCCCCTTCCTAATGCCCAAGAAGGATGGGCGGCTGGATAGAACCCTGGACTTGGGATCCCTGTCCTCAGTCCAGAAATGAGCAAAACCGGCCTTGGCCGTAGCGTACCGGTAGAGCCTGATGCCTTGCAGACAAAATGTCCTCAGTGCAGTCCCAGCCCGACTGTGAGTATTGTGGGGAAAGACCTGAAACTCAGCTTGGAAACCTAGTGGTTCTGCTCAGCGTTGAGGTTCTTCTTCGTGGTCTCTGTGCCTCACACATTAGGAGCTTTCACGCCTGCGCGGTAGCGTTCGGAAGATTCTAGAGCTCGTTAGCTTTGGTGGGAACCCCTCCTCAACGCTGGTGCTGCGCATGCTCCTCCCGCCGACTAACGGTCTCTCCTCAGTTCTTTCTTGTCCGCCTCAGCGTACAGAAGGTTCTGCTTGTTGGCTTGCTTTTCGATTCTGCTTTTGGTGTTTTTCGACTTCGGATTTGGCTTTTGACTACCCCTCATGGATTTCGGACTTGGCTTTGGTACTTTCTCGATCGGTTTTGACCTTTTTTCTGCCTTTGACGACGATTTTGGATCTCGGACTGTGTTTGATGTTCTCGGACTCTTGTTTTCTTGCCTTGCCCTTGGGGCAGGTGACTCCGATACCGGTCACGACATCGGCTGCACCGGTACCGACGCTGCCTGCAGCTCCAGCTGTCACCCTGGCACCTCCGGCCCGTAGGCCGGCCGAGGAGAAGGAGGCGGAGAGGTCGCCATCACCATCCGGCGACTCCTACAACTCGGACTCTGACTCTCCTGAGTCCACCCCTTCTTCTCGCAAATCCCCGCCGCTGGGGTTCGGAGAGCCAAGCCCGGAGTCTGCACCGGAGGACGTCCGCCAGTTTTCTGCGATCCTCCTCCGGAAGGCCATAGCCCTTGGCCTGAAGGTGACCGAACCTGCTCCACCAGCCCAGGACCCGGTCTTCCAGTACTTGGAAGCCCGCCCACCATCGACCGCACTGCTGCCGTTCCTACCAACCCTGGTGGAAGCGATGAAGCAGCCGTGGGCGAAGCCGGCGTCAGCACAGCCTATCCCACATAGGCTAGGGCATCTCTACAGGACCCAGAAGGAGAACGCGGAGTTCCTCTTCAATCATCCTGTATCGAACTCTATTGTGGTTGAGTCGGCTCAAACGAAAGGGGGCAACTGAGCGCATACCACCCCTCCGGACCGTGAAGGACGGAAGCTCGATGCCTTCGGCCGAAGGTTCTATTCAGCATTGTCCCTGGTGGCCAGGACGGTGAACACGATGGCATGCCTCGCGGCCTACCATCGGAACCTTTTTGACCGACTCGCTCCACTCCTTGCTGACTTGCCGGAGGAGTCACGCGCCTCAGCCACACAGATCTTTGGCGAGGCCGTTGCGGTGGCTACACAGCAGATCGCCACCTCGAGGCACGCCGTGGAGGCTACCTCGAAGGTGATGGTCGGTGCCGTAGCTCTCCGACACCACGCATGGCTCCGGTGCTCTGGGCTTCAGGAGGACAGCCGTCGACGGATTGAAGATCTTCCGTTCGACGGCGAAGGGCTCTTCCACACCTCCACCGACGAGGCCATGGATCACCTCGTCAAGGCCCGGCTGACAGCGAAGAAGATGGGCATCAACCAGCCTGGCCAGTCTCGCCCCTCTTTCCAGCCGAGGCCTACGTGGAGAAGGTCCTCCTCTTCATCGGCGTACCAGCCGCGGTCCCCGCGGTCGACCACATCGAGGCCGTCAACGTCTTCAGTTTCGAGGAGGCTTCCCAGATGACGCCCATCTTCATCGTCCAAGAAGTCGTTCTCCGGAGCGAAGTCCCGGTTTTGATGGCCTTCGCAGGACTTCACCCGTGCCATCCTTCGCCCTTCCGGTAGAACTGTTCCACCACCCGAGCCTGGCCAGGCACCTCGACTGCTGGCGGGAGATCACTGCGGACTCCTGGGTACTTACCATCGTCTGCCTGGGGTACGCCATCGAGTTCCAGGATATTCTGCCACGGGGTGTCTACTACTCCACCTCGGCCAGCTCGGGTCTACTGGAAGAGGTCCAGTCCCTCCTCGAGAAGGGAGCGATCGAGAGGCTCCCGCCTTCAACCAAGACCACCGGCTTCTACTCGAGGTACTTCACGGTGCCGAAGGCGGATGGATCCCTGTGGCCCATCCTAGACCTCCGAGGGGTGAACGAATACATCCGCCCCAAGAGGTTCAAGATGGTCACGCTGCCGTCGATCCTCCCCTTCCTCCGCCGAGGGGACTGGTTTGCGTCCATAGACCTCAAAGACGCCTATTTCCACATCTCGATCCGCCCGCAGCACAGGAGATACCTTCGGTTCGCGATCGACGGCACCAGATACCAGTACCGGGTGCTGCCGTTCGGACTTTCCACCGCACCGCGGGTGTTCACCAAGTGCGTGGCTCTGGTCGTGTCCTTCCTGCAGACGAAGGGCATCTCCGTCTACCCTTACCTGGACGATTGGCTATTGGTGGCGTCCTGCAGACAGAAACTGTACAGGGACATTCATTGGACTTTGTCTCTTCTCACTTGGCTCGGACTCAGGGTCAAACCCAAGAAGTTCCATCCCGAGCTCACTCGGGTTCTCGACTTCATCGGGGCGACCCTCAACTCGGTATCGGCAAGGGCCTTCCTCCCAGACGAGAGGGTGCGGACGCTTCGTCGGGCGGCGTCCGCTGCCTTCCAGGCCTCGATGGTGTCAGCGAGGAGGACCCAACAACTCCTCGGCTACGTGGCCTCGACCACCGCCGTAACCTACCTCTCCAGGTTACGCGCTCGACCGCTCCAGCACTGGTTTGTCAGGGCCGTCGATCCACTCTGGGACGACCAGCGCCGCCGATACCGCCTGCCCCAACAGGTACGCCGATCGCTCCTGTGGTGGCAGTCGTACAGGAACCTCCTGTCAGGCATGCCGTTCCGCGAACCCAGGCCGTCGGTCATGATAACGACGGATGCCTCGCTCTTCGGCTGGGGAGCGCACACCGGAGATCTCCGGGTCCGAGGCCGGTGGATGGACGACGAGCTGTTCCCCCACATCAACTCTCTCGAACTGTTGGCGATCCACAAGGCCCTGAGAGCGTTCCGACACCTGGTCACGGGCTGCACGGTGTTGATCCTCACCGACAACATGACGGCGGTCTGCTACGTGAACAGGCAAGGAGGGACGCACTCCACCACGCTGCTGGGCATCGCCCTCGAACTTTGGAACTGGTGCGTCCCGCTCCGGATACACCCTGTGGCGGTTCACCTGGCGGGGCAGGAGAACACCACAGCGGACGCGCTCAGCAGGGACACCACTTCCCACCACGAGTGGTCCCTGTCCGACGAGGCCTTCCGGATGCTTCGGGACCGATGGGGCGAGCCGACCATTGACCTCTTCGCAACCAGCCAGAACGCGAAGTGCCGCCTGTTCTGCTCGAGGGCTGGCCACGATCGCCGCTCCATCGGCGACGCATTCCAGTTTCCGTGGGACGAAGGGCTGATCTACGCCTTCCCTCCGTTCCCGCTCCTGGGCTGCATGATCGCGAAGATCATCGCGGACCAGGCGGACGCGATCCTCGTGGCACCGTACTGGCCGAGGCAGCACTGGTTCGGACCCCTGATCAAGGCCGCCCGGGGCAGGACTCTCAGGTTTCCCATGGTACCGGACCTGCTGTCCCACTCCGACGGACTGGTGTTGCACCCGGACCTGGCGGTGTTGGCCCTCCGTGTCTGGAGGATATCGCCCTAGACGACCTGGCCATTGGGAACGTCTTGACCGCGGCCAGGAAGGAGTCCACGCGAAGGAACTACCACTACAAGTGGCAGCGCTTCGTGGCCTTTGCCGAGGGACGTCGAGAGCCGGTATCGCCTGTCACCCTGCGTACCGTGCTCCACTTCCTCCTCCATCTCCGGCAACAGGGCCTGGCCTTCCCGTCGCTCAAGGTCTACCTCGCCGCGATCGTGGCATACCAGCCGCCACGATCCCCGTCGGCCGCGCTCTTCAGGGACAGTACCGTCAAGCAGTTCCTGAAGGGCCTGCAGCACCTCTACCCGCCGGTATCGCCGCCGCTACCGCCGTGGTCGCTGTCATTGGTGCTGTCCCAGCTGACGAGGCCGCCCTTCGAGCCCACGGCCACGACGGACGACAGGCTGCTCACGATGAAGACCGCGTTCCTAGTGGCTGTCACCTCTGCCAGGTGGGCGGGAGAGTTGACGGCGCTACGGTGCGATGAACCATACTTGGTCTTTCATCGTGACAAGGTGGTCCTCCGGCCTGACATCTCCTTCCTGCCGAAGGTGGTGTCCAGCTTCCATCTGAGCCAGGACATCATCCTGCCGGCCTTCTACCTGGACCCGACAACACCTCTGGAGCGGTCCCTCCACTCCCTGGACGTGCATCAGGCGCTGGCTTTTACAAAGACAAGACTGCAGCCTACAGACAGACACCCCACCTGTTTGTCTGTTATGGCAGGCGCCGGAGAGGCCACAAGGTATCCACCCAGCGCTTCTCTAAGTGGGTGGTACAGACTATTCACCTGGCGTACGAGCTTGCCAGGAAGCCTCCGCCAGACCTGCTTCGGGCCCACTCCACCAGGGCCGTGGCGACAACTGCTGCCCTCCTGCGAGGCGTCGACCTGTCGGAACTCTGCCGTGTGGCGACCTGGTCCCAGCCGTTGACCTTCGTGCGCCACTACAGGCTCGACTGCCGTTCCAGGAGAGATGCCCGGTTCGGACGTGCTGTGCTGTCTTCTGTGCTCTAGGATCTGGGACCTGACCCACCATCCTACTGGTAAGCTACACAGTCTCCTAATGTATGAGGCACAGAGACCACGAAGAAGAAACAGGTTGCTTACCTGTAACTGTGGTTCTTCGAGTGGTCATCTGTGCCCTCATACATCCCCGCCCTGCCTTCCCCTCTTTTTCCTGTCCCATCTGCTTCGGCGGACCAGAACTGAGGAGAGACCGTTAGTCGGCGGGAGGAGCATGCGCAGCACCGGTGTGGGGGAGGGGTTCCCGCCAAAGCTAACGAGCTCTAGAATCTTCCGAACGCTACCGCGCAGGCGCGAAAGCTCCTAATGTATGAGGGCACAGATGACCACTCGAAGAACCACAGTTACAGGTAAGCAACCTGTTCTTATCCTGGCCAAGGTGGCCTCCTTGGCCAGCTTAAACCTGTTTAAAAAGTAAATGGCCACTCCAGGAGATTTCTGCCAGTGGGAGATGGAAAGAGGGTTCACCTTCCTCTTTTGTGGGGTGGAGAATTGTGGGCTGAATGAAGAATTCCCACTAGTCCAAGGTCCTGGCTGCTCCAGTGTTTGTGTGTGTGTAGGTGGGGTTGGGGGCTTAACTGAAAGTCAGGCAATATTCCACTGAAGGTCCTGGGCCCATCATGGCCTCTTAGAGAATTGAGGTAGCCCCACTTCCTCCGAGGGCAGATCCAGCAGCTCTGCTCACAACTGGTCCAGGTTGTGCCCACAGTGGTCCACATGGGGGTGGTTTTGAATCCAGTGCTCTGGGGACAAGGGAGAGGGGAGGATTGGCACAGGGCTAACAGTCAGCTTCTGGCTGCGAGGGGTGGTGCCTGCCTCAGAAGCAGGAGGAAAGGCAGGGAACTCAGAAACAGGCCCCCAGCTTGGTTTGTGGCAGCCGCCCCATAAGGCACCTTCCTCTGCTCCAGAGGTGCTGCTGGCCAGGTAGACAACGTTGAGGTGACGATGTGCTCTGAGGCCGGGATTGAGGGACCAGTCCTACCGCTGCTGCTGCTGCTGCTGTTACAGGTTGAGCCTCCCTTATACGAATGCCTGGGACCAGAAGAGGTTCATATTTTGGATCCCCCCCCCCATTTTGGAATACAGTATCTTTTTGGAAAAGCCACACATCTCGTTTTTTGCTGTTGTGTATGAGACACAAGGCTGGAGAGGGACTGAGGATCTGTGAAATGGCTGGAATCCAAGTGTAGTGTCCAGTGTGAATCCACTCCTCCTGCCATTTCGTGGATCCTCAGTCTCTTTTTGCTGCCAGCCACCCACTTCTGCCTTCAAGGTGGCAGCTGCTGTGCCACTGCTCGTTCATCGCTCAGATTGCTGGTCTCTTTGCCACCAGTTGCTCGCTTCCGCCTTGGAGACGACGGCGGTGGTGTTCCAGCAGATCCTTTCTCTCCCTCCCTCCCTCCCCCTCTCTCTCTTTTTGCTGCCAGCCTGCCACTTCTGCCTTCAAGGAAGCAACTGTGGCACTCCTGCTTGTTTGTCTCTCAGCTCTTCAGTCTCTCTCTGTGCAGCTGGTGGCCCTCCTCAGATCTGAGAGATGAACAAGCAGGAGCCCCACAGCCAGCTCTTCCAAGGCAGAAGTGAGCAGCTGACACCAAAAAGTCTGTCTGTTTCTCTCTCTCTCTCTTTGAGATTTTTGGATTTCTAGATAAGAGAGGCTTAACTTGTATTATTTACTTATTTCACTCCATTTCATTTTGATGTGCCAGGAATGGGTACCATATTCTGCCTGTTGGCTAAAACTGGTTTGTTCTTTCCTGGAGAGCGAACAGGCCAGCCGCTGCTGGTTCACAGACTGACACCGGTCCCCAGACCGCTGCTGTTGGGAAGCGCTGCTTACTGAGGCCGCTCCTGCCCCTGAACAAAGCCTTGTGGCGGGGGCAGGACAAAAACTTCCTATGTTCCCATGGGCCCTTCTGCAGCCTTCTTTCTAAAGGTGGTTGGGGTATGACTGGGGGGGGAGAGGGCAGAAAATGAGGCCATGGCACCCCCAAATAAGAATTCTGCTCCCATGACACTTCCCTTCACCCCCCCCCCCAAATTTCTACCACTGTACGGAATGAAACATCCTTCACTCCTGGAACCTCTCTACCTCCTGTGTTGGTCTTCTCTTGGCCTCCTGCCCCTTTGAACACTTAAACTGTATTTCTAAACACTCAACTGAAGCTTTCAGTTGCTGCAATGGTAGAAATTGAGAGACTGAAGGGAAGTTGGATTTCAGGACAACAGAATTCTTATTGGGGGGCAGCACCTTCATTCCTCCCTTCCCTGCAGCTCCACCTCTAAGGGCAGCCCAGGACAGACACCCCTTTGCTGTTTCTGACATTGACCCACCTGGGAGGTTTTCTCAGACAAGACTGTCCACACACAAACCACCCTGCCTCACTCAGCGAGTTTCTATGGAGGCTCCTGTCCTCCATTTGCAGCCCTTTCCTACTGCTGCTTCCACCATTTTCCTTACCACAAGCGCAGGAGCAAAAGACAGGGCAGCAGCACAGTGTCTTTTGATGGGTAATGCCTGGCACCACCCCAGCTTCTCATGGGCAAGGGCTCTGAGAGACTCTGCTTTGCAGTGCTAAGAGGGCGAGGCTGGCGCGGCACCACAGCCTGCCAGCTTCCCTCAGAACAGCCTTGGCCATCCTATCCAAGTCCGGGTACAATCCCAGGTCTGTGGGTATTGGCCCCACTGTTTCACGCTGGGAGGCTTCGGAGGTGGGGAGTTGTTCTCCAAAAGGGAGTGCTGAGCCCACGCAGGGCAGAGTCCTTAAGCCACTTGAGAACAGCACAAACCGCAGGCCCTTGCAAATCTCCCTCTTGGCCACCATCCAGTCAGGCGACCTGAGGGGTCCCTGCTGGGCCCATCCTGTCAGTGCAAATCCAGGTCAGAGAGCTGGCCTGGGCCCAGAGCAGCTGGGCTGCCTTGCTGGGCGGCTTCCGTCCCCTCCTCCCTCCCGGTTGCTCCTTGGTCGTGCCCGTCCCCCTGGGGATGTGTGTTTGATCCTTGAACTCTAAGCTCCACATCGTCACAGCTTGGGAGTGAATTCGCCCTTTACAGCGCCCACTTATCTCCAGCAATAAACAACCACCTCTAGTATAAATAGCTGAGAGTCTTGGTACTCGCAGGCAGAGCAGCGGACGAACGGACGGACAGCAGAGGAACTGGTGAGAGACTGGGGACCCCAAACCCTCTGAGGCTTTGCCCCAGTTGGGTCTCTCTCCACTTCCCCCCTTCCTCTCTCTCTCTCTCTTTTGCCTTTTCCATCCTTCTTACCATTTCCGCCCAGTGAAAAGGCTCTGCAGCTTCTGTTGAGAACCTGTGCCCCTCTTTTCCTTGAAAAGGAGGAGAGGAAGGGGGGAAATGTGGCAGCACCTTTCAGACAAACTGGTTTTTATTTCTGCATGAACTTTTGTGGGTATAAACCCACTTGTTCAGGTGCAGTTGTCTGAAAAATGGAAATGCCACAGGGGGCATCCTGGGGAGATGGACACGCAGTGGTCTCTCAGTAAGGGCCACTGGAGAGAAGCTGTTGAATCTCCGTGTTTCCTGTTGCTCAGCGTCTGCGGCCCCCTCGGTAGTGGCTGTTATGAAGGCAGATGGCTACTCTAAACTGGCCTCTGGTCTGATCCAGCTTGATGATCCTGTGGATCTTACCCCAGCCCTTCTCACTCAAGGGCCCGATGAGCATCTCAGCCAGCTGCCTTCTTCCAAGTGGCTGGCTAGTCATCTCTGGAAACCCTTAAGCGGGCCAGGAGGGCAACATTGGTCTCCCTGCTTGCCGACCAGCAACGGTCCCTAGCCACAGGGCTTCCTGTGAGTTTTCATGATGTATGGGTGTCTTTTGTGGGCTTGGTTCTCCCTGCAGACTCCAAATTCTCTGTTTACTTATGGGGCTGGGTGGTGCTGGGAATGGGGGAAGCTTTTCGCAGCCTCTGTTTTGACCTTTTTGGGGATCTTTTGCACTGAACTGCTTCTGCAATCTCCAGGCTGGAGCACCTGGCAAGATGAGAGCTGTCGCTGTGCCCCTCCTCCTGGTGTTCCTTGCCGGTAAGTAGTGTCACAAATGGATTGGGAGGGGGTCTGCAGGAGTCAGTGAGCCCCGTGGCAGAGCTGGCATCCCCTGTCCTACTGCCAACCCTTACTCAAGGGTATTCTTCAGGGGAAGCAGAATCCATAACTGGGGAGGCGAGAGAGGTGGGTGAGGAGACATCAGTGTAGAGGCAAAAGCTCCAGAAGCCCTGGAGCCAAGGATCCCAGCGGAGGTCTTCTTCTGTGGGAGCGAAACCAGGAAGGCTTGACTGGTCCCCTTCGGAAGCATTCTGCCTGCTGGCCGGTCACCGTTTTTATTCCGAGGAAGACCCCTCTGGTCTGCTCTAAAGCCTCGGTGCCCTTTCCCCCACAGGAACCCAGGCCCGCCACTTCTGGCAGCGCGATGAGCCCCAACAGACCCCCCTCAGCACCTCCAGGAAATGATCCACACCTACTTGGAAACGGCGAAGGTTGGAGCCAACGAAGCCATTTCCCAGTTTGATACCTCTGCCTTGGGCCAGAAACTTGAGTGAGTGGCATCTTGGGGGGGAAATCTCTCTCTCTCTCTCTGTCTTCCGGCTCTGGCTTGGAGACGGGGCTTGCTCTTCTTCCTGGGGGCACCAGATCTGTGGGAAGCGAAGGCAGAGGGTGATCTGCCCTCTCCTCCAGAGGCCTCTTCCCAGAACTGGGATCCTGTTAAAGCCACCACCCAAAGGCCAAGTAACAGATGTGCGAGGCAGCTACCATGCCAGTTCCTGGTGGCATCTTTGGAAATCCTCAGGGTTGGGTGTGATTGCTCCTCTGGTGCGTGGCAAGAATGAGGGACGGGTGTTTTGAAGAGAAAACTTTAGGAGATACTCAGTTTGTTCTTATTTTATGCCTTCAAACTGGGTTCAGATTACAAGAAAGGAGATTCCACCTGAGCCTTAGGAAGAACCTCCTGACTGTCAGAGCTGTGGAAGGAGCTGCCTCAAAGGAAGTTGTGGGAGGCAACTTTCAGGGTGCTTTGTTTGTATGCATCTTCCTGCACTGCAGGGGGGTTGCAGTGGATGGCACTTGGGGACCTTTCCAGCTCAGACCTTCTATGATTCAAGTCATTTCTGAGTAATGGTGCCCCAAGGCGAGCTTATCATGAGGTTTTCTTGGCAGGATTTCCTCAGGGGAGGGCTTGCTATTGCCTTCCTCTGGGGCTGAGAGAGTGTGACTCAGACATAGTCACCCGGGGGTTTCTATGGCTGAGCAGGGATTCAAACCTAGGTCCGTCAGAGTCCAAACACAACACTCAAACCACTGAGCGTTTTCCAAATGGCTGGTGGGGAATGCTGGGAGCTGCAAAAGTAACATTTTCCAAGTTTTGCCAGAACGTAGCAATTACGCTAAAGCCAGAGAGAGCCTGCTGATTCTGGGAGAGAATAAAGCAGCACTTGCAAAGACAGCCTACGAAGCCAAAATGTAATGCTGGGATGAGGAGGGGTGTGTGTGTGTGTGTTTTAAATGCTGGAAAGAGGAAAGGCCTGGGGAGGGTCGGGACTGTGGCAGGGCGGGGAGAGATGTTTGTGCAGGCAGCCTTTGCTCCTCTTTGAGAGACGACATCGCTGGCCAGAGCAGGATTTTTATCTTGAAACTCAAAGCTTGTCAGGGCGGCTGTGCTTTGTTCAGGTGGGAAGAGTGCAAAGGTTCAGGGTCCAGGTGGGAATTCAGCCCAGATTGGTGCCCACAGCAAAAGCACAAGGTGAAGGAGATGCTGACCAAGGAGGGGCTGGTTCTCTGGCTCTGCCCCGGTGCTATCTTCTGGCAAAACTTGGAGCAGTTACTTCTTTTGGATGGCTGGTAGGTAGCTAGATTTACTGGATGGATGGACGGACAGGACAGATAGGACAGACAGTAGCTAGGTGGCAACATCATTCTTTTCACCTGCCAACCCACCAACTGTGTTTCGCTTCCTGTTTGCAGCCTGAAGCTGGCTGAGAACTATGACTCCCTGAGTGCTGTGGTGACCAGGATCCGCGAAGAGCTCTCCCCGCAAGTAGAGGTTCTCAGGACCCAACTCCAGACAGACTTTCAGAACCTGCGCCAGGAGCTGACCAAGGACCTGGAAGGAGTCAAGGCCAAGATCCAGCCCTTCATTGACGACTTCAACCAGAAACTCCAGCAGGAGGCCAAGGCCTACCAGGTCCGCCTGCAACCCATTGGCGAGGAGCTGCGCGATCTCACCCGCCAGAACCTGGAGAAGATGCAGGACAAGCTGAGGCCCGTGGCCGAGGATGCCCGGGACAAATTCCGCTCCCTCGTGGACGACCTGCGCAAGAACCTGGCCCCCTACGGCGAGGAGCTGCGCCAGAAATTGAGCGAGAAGCTGCAGTCCATTCGTGAGAGGGGCCTACCGGAGGTGACCCAGTACCACACCCAGGTCCAGCAGCATGTCAGCGATTTCAGGGAGAAGGTCACCCCCATCGTGCAGAAGCTGCGGGAGGACTTGGCCCCCTTGGTACAGGCCGCAAAGGCCCGCTTCCTGGAGGTGCTGACAGCGTTGCAGAAGAGCTTGGAGGGGCCCGAGCAGCAGCAGCAGCAATCCTAATGGCCCCCCTGTGCCATCCCTGCCTCCCTTCTTGACCTCTCCTGAACCCCAGAGTCCTAGAAACCCCTGCCTTAAATTCTGGGCCGCCCTCCTTGCCTCTCCCGGAATAGGCCCTGCCTCCCTCCCACTTTGATGTCTGCTACTGAGCGTTTTTGAGGTGCCCACATCCTTCCTGGGTTTGGGGCAGAGGAGAGCGAGGAGGGGTGGTGTAGGAAGAAGCATTTCCTCTCAAGCCCAGCACAGTGAGGGGCTGGAAATATTCCCCCCTCCACAGACAGCAGTGGGGGCTCTTCCCATCCATGTGCCCATGTATGCGTGGATGCACACTCTCTCTCTTGCACAAACAATACCTCTCCCCTTTCCTTTTCTTTTTTTGTCAGTGAATATCACCAATAAAAAAGCAATGGAGGCTGTGGCATTTGTGCTTTGCTGAGAGTCTGCTTCTTGAAAGTAGGGGAGGGTTGTCCTAAGGGGGGCTGTGGGAGGGCATGGCTGTTTGTGCAGGGAGGGGGGACAGAAGTCGTGTTGCGGCAATGGAGGAGAATGCCTGCCCTAGGGAGAAGTGGGGAGTTGTTCCTTTCTTCGGGTTGTGTAGGTCCAAAGTCTGCACCCCTTCCAGGATTTGTCTTGGGAAGCTGAGAGCTGGGGAGGGAGAGTCCCCACCAGTAATAACCGGCACCCTCTGGCTGCTTGCATGCCTGTGGACTGGATTGCAGGAAGGTTGAATCCATGGTGCTGTTAGTGGGGAGAAGTGGGGGGAGAGGGTAAGAAGGCTATTTCAGGCTCTAGAATTGTCACAGAATAATAGGGGTATAAACTTCCAAGGGACATCTGGTCCTACCCCCTTTCTATGCAGGAAGTCCACAGCTCTGGCATCCCTGGCACAGGTGGGCACCCAATATGTGTTCAGACACTTTCCAAAGAAGAGGAGTTTGCCACCTTCTGAGACAGACGAGTCAAGTCCCACTTATGGCAAGTCTCTCCTAGGATTTTCTTGGGGGAAGTTCCGCATTGCCTTCTTCCTAGGCTGAGAGTGTGTGACTTTGCATCCAAGGTGGCAAAGTGGAGTTTTGTGGCTGGGCAGAGGGGATTTGGGTCCTGGTCTCCCAGATTCCTAGTCCAGCAGGCAAACCACCACACTCCCTCTTCCAGCAGCTTTTCCTGTGTTGCTTTGGGACCTCTCCCCTCCCGTACCCCTCCTCTGAAGGAGAAGAGCCGCCTGCCCTCAGGGTGGGTGCTTCCCGGGCTGGGCCCAACAAGGAGTCAGCAAGGCCCCGCTTTTTATGGTGGGTGGGATGTGCAAGTTTGCCACAAGTTCCGCACTACGCAAGGGCGCACCCACCAAATGCTCCCCCCAACTCCCTCTCTGGACTCTGGGCAAAGGAAGAGCAACAGCTCCTCTTCCTCTGCTGGACATGAGAACGCCTCTCCCTGGTCACTGCAGCCAGAAAGGTTGACCGGTCTTGGAAGAATCCACCCTGGGCAGCACCTGAGGCTTAGAGCTCAGCCCTCCCCCCAGGGAACCCCAGGGTCTGGCTTCTTGGAGAGAGAAGGCAAGAGTCTGGGGGGATAGGTGGAGGGTAATAAAAGTAGTGGGGGAGAGGCAGGCCATCTTCCAATCTGAAACCAACTTACTGAGCTGTTCCAGGGACGAGAGTGGTGGTGGCAGCAACAGCAAGTGGAGCAGGTGGTCTTGGCTTTAGAGCAGAGAAGCGGATAAGTTTTTTTTAAAATATTTGTACTAAAAATTTCATTGCATAAAAAACAGAGTGGATATACCTCGTTGACAGATATATCACACCCTCCCCCTCCTTCCATACTATTTTTCTCCAGTTGAGTCTTCTTTGCTTCCATTTACCAAAAAAATAAAAATAAAAAATAACATTTCCATTTACAGAAGAGAAAAGCAATTACATTATCTCTTTCTTTGGTTTCATGTACCTTTATGTTTTTATCCAATCTAGAACTCCGTTCCATTCCCTTTCAAAGTTCTGGATAGGTTTATTTTTCAATGAAAATGCTAACTTTTCTGTCTTTACCATATCTGGAACTTTTAATTTCCACTCTCCTAAATCAGTATCTTTCTTTTCTTTCCAATGTTGTGCATATATCAACCTTGCAGCTGTTATCAAATATAACAATATCTTCTGGTGACTTCTAAGCATAAGTTAATGGAACCCCCAGACAGTTCTGCCGTCGTGTCCTTCCTCCGGTCAGACCTCCGCCATTGCTACCGATGCTCTCTGGTGATGCCCTGGGGTGGCCAGTTCTCCGGGCCTGGTCCTGAGCCTCAGATTTTGTTGCTTCTCCTCTGGACCTTAGGGGGAGGATGGTGAGGAGAGGAATATCTGGTATTTTTATTCCATTTGTTATGACTTGGTGTTTTTTTATTTCAAAGGCGTACCCTGTGTGTGTGTGTGTGGTTGGAGATTGATGTGTGATGCTTCACAACATCACCAGGTGTGGCCCCTTCTGACATAACCCCTGGAACGCTGCCAGGGCAGCCCCTGTCAGAACACCAAGGATCCTCCTTAGGCCTCAGCCTGGGCCCCCAAACCCCCCCTGGCGACCCTGCTTCATGTTCCCACACCCACCCTCCCGGGCTGTGCTTGTTCCAGGTGGACGAGGTGACGGAACGGGCTGGCCAGCCACCGAGCGGGGAATGGAATTCAGGGATGGCAGTGGAGAGGCCCAAATGATGTCAACCGTTCTCCGCTGTTTTCCCGTGCTCTTTGTCCCCCTGCAGTCATTAGAGAACAACCGTGGCCCCCCCATAGGGAAAAAGATTGGCTCTTTCTTGGCTGGTTCTGGTGGGTGGTTGTGAGTGTCTCTCTGGCCCTGGTGCCGGAAGGATGGGCAGCAGCTGCAATGCGGAAGCAGCTTCTGGGCAAACTCCGGGAGAGGATCTGCACTAGTACGCAACTATAGCACTTTCATGCCACTTTAACTGCCATGGCTCCAACCTGTGGAATTCTGGGATTGCTGGCTTGGAATTCTCTCCTGTATTCCATTCCCCTGAATGAATTACAGCAGAGAATTCCACGTCCCTCCCTCGAACTACCCATCCTGCAGGGGATTCCGCAGGGAGGTGGAGCCACAAGATCAATCTGCTATGAATCGTTTCCAGATAAGCGGTAGCTTTGCCCAGGCTTCCTTTACTTGTTGCTCGGTGCCTTCATGTTGACTCTGCCTCTCGGCAGTCCTGTCCAATGTTTTTTTGTGGCCAGGTTTCTTATTCACAATGGGTTTGTCTCCCTCTAAGCCTGCGAGTGGGTTTCCATGGCTGAGAAAGGATTTGAACCCGTGTAAAGTAGCAGGCAGTACGAAAAGAGGAAGTTTGCCTGAGAGATGGATTGACTCAATCGAGAAAGACCTGAGCAAGGCAAAGTGGCTTGGAGTTCTGCCATCTGTAGGGTTGCCATAAGTTAGGAATAACAACAACTCCTAGAGAGAGACTATTTGATGAAGCAAAAATGAAATAAGGGCATGTGGGGAAATGGAATTAAAAAAATGCCACTGCTGCAGTTTGTGTGACCAGATGTAAAATTCTACAGCAAACATGCACATACAGGAAAAACAACCCCAATGTGGCTAATTACACCAATGTGGCTACCAAATGAGGGGTCCAAGTGGGGCAGGGATACTATGCAGCGCAGCGGGAATACAGCCCCCATGTAGATTCAGCCCTAGAGAGCCAGTGGTTTGAGTGGTGGACTGCAGCTCTGGAGATGAGAGTTCGAATCCCTGCTTGGCCATGGAAACCCACTTGTGACCTTGGGCGAGTCATGCTCTCTCAGCTTCTGAAGGAGGCAAAGACAACCTCTTTGAACAAATCTTGCCAAGAAAATCCCATAAAAAATTTGCCTTAGGGTTGCCATAAATCAGAATGCACACAGCAAAAACAACCACAGGCCGTTCACTTACACCATCCTGACTGTCTTTGGCCCCTTCCTTATTTGTTTTCTTCGTCCGCAGCAAGAAACTTGCGCATGCAGAGTGTTTGCAAGATTTAATGGGAGGAAATTCCCCACACGTGGATAATTGGGTACCAGCAAGTAGGGATGTTTTTTGGAGGAGAGGAGGAAAGGGTGTTAGAGAAAGGAGGAAGGAGGGGCAAGAGAGAGGAAGACAGTGAAAATGGCCACCCCGTACGGAGACCCCTTGGGCTGGATGCTGCTGGGAAGGGACCCACACCATTGACGCTCCTCATGTGCTGGCCGTTGCTTTCTCCCACAATGCAGTCAACTGGTCTTTGAAAAGGCTCAAGTACTGTTGTGTTTGCTCAAAGCTGGCCTCAAACAACTCCCTGAGAAAGAAGGGGCAGCAGTGGGGTGGGAGGAAATGTGGGGAAGAGAAAGACCCGATTCAGCAGGATGCCCTCCCCTCTGCCACTGTTCACATTTATGGGCTGCAGGACAGTAGCCCAGGGCTAGGAGGCAAGGCTAGTATGCACCAGTAGTGGACCAGTGCCCTGGAGTCATTTCTCTCTCCCCCGGCCTCCAAAAAGGGAGAGCTATCCCCAAGCCACTAGATGGGAGAATCATCCAAGTCAGCAGTCTCAGAAAGCAGCCAATGCCTTCTTCCCCACATGGTGCACAGGATGCATATCAGCCCCTCTGGACCTTGGCAAATATTTTTCCCCACTCCACCCCAGTTGTTCTGAGAGATGCTGGGAATTTGAAAGGGAGAACCAAAGAAGGGCTGCCCCAGAATTTAGTTCACCCCAGACTGGGAATTGTGCAACTCCTCCAGAGGTTGTGGAACTACAAGTCCCCTCAGTCATCTCTAGCCAGTATGGCCAGAATGATGGGGGTTGCAGTCAGGGGTTATAGAGGGCTCCTACATCAGTGGGGTGCTGGCAAATTCCAAACTTTAACAGAGGTGAACCTCTTCTCCCTCAAAGAGGTTGAGCACCTTGGATAGTACCTTGAAAGTATGGACTGGACTAGAACCAGGAGTGGATTCACCAGCCCACTGACCTTGGCGTTGGCCCTGGTCACAGTCACACAACCTCTGGATGGCTGCAAGGCCCACCCCCGGCTTTTGGAGGGGAGGGGAAAAGGGACAGAAGGTTTGAGGGGGAATGGGCTACGGGAGTCAGCCTTCCTTGCCGTTCTGCTGCAAAGCCTTGGATCCAAGACCACGCAGCCCCACAAGCACTCCATGGGGGTCCTTCCTCCACCACCCGCACTGGCATCTGGGAAGGCAGAACGTCACCCACCTGGCCTGCTGAGCCATCTGGGAATCCTGGAGGGTGGCCAGGTGTTCCTGGGCCTTCTGGGCAGCTTGCTGGGCGAAGATCTGCACTTTTGCCACCAAGGTTTCCTCTGGGGGTGCGTCGGCCCCTGCCAGGCGAAAGAGGAGACACAAACCGGATGGACACCCTCCCTTTCTCTTCTTCTTCCCAGGCACCCCCCCAGTCCCTGTTGGTGGTGGAGGGGGAGAAGGGGAGAGACAGTGTGGCCTCCTCTCCTCCCTCCCTCCCACTCTGCTCACTTGTGTGGGCCCCGATCCAGGCGCCACGAGTGCCAGGGGTTCTTACGTGCAAAGGTGGTCATCAGTGCCAGGAGGACAAGGACCAGCAGGAAAGGGCCCTTCATGGTGTCATTCGCTTGGCTGGACCTGTGTTGGGGAAAGGAAGTCACTGTGTCGCTGGGCACCGAATGGCCTCCGGGGAAAAGGAGCCCTAATCCAAGGATCCAGGGGTGGATGGGACGGCCCAGCCCTGCTCTCCAGGAGAAGGCGGCTGGGTCCCTTGCCTCAAGGCAACCCAGACTCCAGGGGTCAAGAGAGCTGGAGCGGACTCCAAGGGCCATCTGGCCCAGCCCCCTGCCAGGCAGGAGTCTGCTTCAAAGCACTTGGCAAGATTTCCTGCTCATTTGGTAAATATGCAAGACTGGAGCGACACACATTGGCCCAGTGAGAGACGTTTCCCCAAGGCCCCCGGGAAAAGTTCCTTCTGCATGAAGGCCTTTTAGCTCCATCATCCCCCAAGGAATGGCAGGGCCGTGAGTCTGCAGTGTCGGGTGAACTGAACCCAGCCCTGGCATGATGGGTGATGGAGTCCAATCCTCACCTCACCCCAGCTTTGCATGCTTGTTTGTCTCATGGGGCCAAGGGGCCTCTCCCTGCCTCCCACTGGGAGACCTTCTGCCAGTCAGAGTCAGGGGTCTGGGGCCAGGAGGGGCTGTGGACCAGGCGCAGGGGGAAGGGCCAAGCAATCTTCTCTCCTGGACATGGCTCGGTTCACAGGCACCAGCACCACAGAGGTGGGGTGATATGGTGGGGAGCATGAAGGCATGGCCCCACAAAGTACGAATTACACTCTCCCAAATGACCTTTCCTCCACTCCCCAAATTTCTAGCATTGTGAAAAGTGAGACATGGGAAAGCCTTCCCGCCCAGGACCCCTCTGTGTGCAGCGTTGTCGTTCCCTGGGTGAGCCCACCTGCCCCCTTCCTTTGGATGCCTGAACTGTATTTCTATATGCTAGACCAAAAAATTTAAGTTACTGAGATGCTAGGCATTTAAGGAAAATTTCACTTGAGGGGCAGAATTCTTCTTTGGGGGTGCAGTATCCTCATTTTGGCCCCACAGCTATACCTTTGCTAGTCCCCAAACCTTTTGGGGAGGGAGGCAAGTTTGCCCCCCCCCAGGCAAAAGCTGGGAAGCTCCTCCCCATAATGGTGGTTCCAGCCTTCCCCCAACCCTCCCTTTGTATTTCTGCCATTTGGTGCCCCCCCACCGCTGCTACCCCATAGCTCACCTGCTCTTTCGGCCTCCCAAGAGTCTCTGCCTGGAGCCCTCCAGGGCAGCTTTGACTTTATACTCCCCCTCCCCCTCCTCTGTCCAGGCCACCGGGGCTATTTGGCCAAAGTTCGGCCAGGAGGCCTGCAAGTGGAGCAGAGCTAGGGAATGGCGGGGCTGGAGAAGCATCTGTTGCTCTCCTCCTGGGATTCAGAGAGCCAGTCTGCTGAAGGGAAACCATGGCTGGAAAGTAGGAAATGAGCCCACCCTGACCAGCCCTCCCCTGCTACCCTCTCCAGGCTCTCTCTGCCAGCCCACCTTGGGCCAAGGGGTTGCCTTGGACAACTGGGCAACCCTGCCTGGCTCTCTCCAGGGATGGCAACCTTTTCATCTTCCCAGAGGTTCCCAGCCTCAAGAGAAACCTTCCCCACCTCAAAATGCTCCCCAGAGGGGTGGTCCCATGGCTGTGAGAGGCTGGAAGAGAAGCCAGGGCCGGAAAGCGGGTGGCTCAGGTCTGGGTGGCCACGAGGGTACAGGTGTGGGTGTGGACAGAAGCTGGCGCTGAATCTTCTTGCTTTGAGGATTTTGTGGATGTTGTACTGGAAGAAGAGCTCTGTGCCACTCAGAATCCTGCGCACTGATCTGTCACTTCAGGGTAAAATTAGAATAGCTTCTCACACAAGAAGTCCTCCCACCTCCCCCTCCACAAGGGTCTCAATGTTCTGCAGTGGTCCAGTTTGGGCCGAGGATGCAACTTAAGACACATTTCATCTATTGCTCACGCAACTGGCTCAGAATGGAGCCCTGTGTTGTCCCAGCACTTCAAATGGTTTGTGTGTGTACTGTGCAGGAGAGAGACCTTTCCCAGCTCTACTACATGCTGTGAAAGCAAATATTTGTTCTGGTCTTGGCTGAGTTTTGGAGAGGAGGCCTGGGGATTCTTTTGGAAGAAACAAAGTAAAGGGGGAACTTCTGGCCCTTTCGTCATCCTGAGCTGCCCAGAGACATCGTGTCAGAATCACAGCTTGGGGCCACTGGATTTGCTGTGGGGCTACAGACTCACCTCAGCCTAGAGGATGTGTGTGCAGCAGTGCTCACACCATCAGCATGAGCAGGAGGTCTCCCTCGCTCTCCAAGCCCCCAACAGCAACTATGCTGTTCATTCTGTCCCAACTGGTACAGTTACCCAAAAGGAGGATTCTGCAAGCTGCAGTTTAAAAAGTAACTTTTCCTGACTTGGGAGGGGGAGCTCACCGCCAGGAGGTGGATCAGAGCGGTCTTTTCCTCCCTTCCAAAATTCTATTTGATCGCTCTGCTGCAGCCAAGGAACCAGGGTGACTTGGAAGGATGGAGAGTCATCTGGCACCTGGAAAGCCTTCTGCTATCTTGGCCTCACCCAAAATGGGAGACTTCAGGCTGCCTGGGAGCCTCATCTTTGGACTCTCGGGAGTGTTGCTGGCTGCCGTGGCTGGCTGAGCTCTGCCCTTCCGTCCCGCACATCAAATCCACATCACCTTGGACTGTGACCCCAAGATAACGCTCTGTCCTGGAGGGGCCCCAGGGACCAGCAAAGTCAACAAGTTTATTCCGAAACCAAAAGAGATTCTGGGAAAGCTGACCCTTGCAGGCAGGTGGGCAGTAGCGTCTGCCTTGGCATTCTGCACGTGGTGGTGGTGGTGGGAAGCACTCTGCACATTCTCAGAGGTAGAGCCCAATGGATTAATCTTCCTTTCTGGAATATTTGGACTGTTATACCACACTCTATGTAGGGCTGCCTTTGAAAAGTGTTTGGAAACTTCAGTGGCCCCAAGCCAGATTGCCAGTGGGAGCAGTCTGGCTAATGCCTCTGATGCAACAGTCTAACCGGTGAACCACATTCCCCTGTACAAATCTGCTGGGGAGTCCCTTCTCTCTGTCCCACCTCCCTGACCGGTACCCCTGATGGGAACACGAGAGAGCGCAGGGCCTGCTCAGTGGCTGCTGCCACCGGCTCCCTGGAAAGGCCAGACCTGCGCTTCCCCGCTCACCTTTTGTAGGCGGGTGGGGGACCTTTCTGTTTCGCCAGGCCTCAGAGGGCCTCTCAGGACATGCTGTACTGTTTATTTGTTTTCTTTTCAGTGGTCTTGCTTTGAACTGCTCGTAACTCCAATGTTACTTTAGTTGCATTTCCAGTTTCTGTATGATATGAATTTTGAAGATGATTCTTTTTTAGCATTGTAAGTTGCCTTGAGCCCCAGAGTGGTGATGGTGGTAATAATGGTAGGAGGAGGAATAGCAGCAACAGCAGCAGCAACAATTATGAAAATGAGGTAGTACAGGTATTATTGTGTTGCTGAGTGCCGTCATTTCAAAGAGGTTCTGAAGCTGAGCTGAGCTGAGAGTCCTGCCTCTGGCTGGGGACCAAACCCTCCGAGATTGCCTTGTGAGTCACCTTTGGGAAAGAGGAGGAAGAGGGGGGACTTTCTCAGATGAATACTAATTGCTTTGCATCCTGATATGTGTGCATGTGAGAAAGAGAGAGAGAGACAGAGACAATAATGAAGGGTGCAGCGGAGGAGATGCCACTGCCAGTTGTCCAGGGACTTTGCTCACTGCCCTTCTCCTCACCAAGGTTGACATTGCACACATGTGGCACGAAGGCATTTGACCCACATGGCCTTGCCTCACAAACAGCCCCTGGAGGGGGGAACCAGGCCCATGCTGGTGGGATGGAAGAAGGGGACTGAGAGCTGATACACTGCCATTCCTGACCTGCCTGTCAGATACCCCCCATGATGCTGGGGCCAACCAACGTCAGAGTGTGGTCAAGACGGCAAAGACGACCACGCAAGCCAGGAGAGGCAACAGTCATTTGCTTTAGCCAGAGCCTCCTGGGGATGGTAAGATCCTGCCTTCTCTTCTTCACCCCTCCCCCCTGTTGAGTTAGCTGAGTGCAAACTTCTTTGGCACTTTGAACTCAGTGTTCAGGAGGAAGGTGGAAGAAGGAGAGAGAAACCGGGACGTTTTAAAAGCAGCTGAAAAAGTGGAAAGGCAGAAGGTTAATCAAGACTGTCCGTGCCAAATTGGGGCAGTTGGAAGGTGTGACCATGTGGCCCAAGGCAGAGCACTGGGCAATTCAGAAAGCCAGTTCTGGGGCAGGGGCCCATTTATTGAGGTGGCCTTGCTGGAGGATGGTCTTCACAGGCTGGCACTTGATCCCACCCGGAACTGGTTGGAGGAGCCCCCCTCCCCACGCCGGTACGGTCACCCCCTTCATTGCCCGGTTAGTTCTCAGTAGAATGTAGAAGCCACAGGGTACAACCCTGCAAGCCCTGTTTTGCCTCCCTGGCAGGATCGAGACCCCTGCTCAGTCTCTCCCTCCCCCCAGCCCGCCAGCTCCGGATGCTGCTCCTTAACAGCCTTCCTGGCCCAGCAGATAAGGAGGCTGCCCGGTTGCCACGGCTGGGCCTCCACGTCGCGCTGCTGCTAAAGTCCAAGTGGGGCTGGAAGATGTGTCACCAGCCGGCCAGCCTGCCTGCGTGGAAGCTTCCACTGCCGGAAGAAATGGGTCTGAGGGCTATAAATATGGCAGGGTTGAGCAGAGGAGAGCAGAAGGAGCCCTGGAGGAGGTGAGCTGATGGGGAGGCTTTGGAGGGGAGGAGTGGAGGGGGGCTTGACTGGGGTTCCTCTTTGCCTGCCTGGAGGGAGGGAGGGACAGAGGATGCTGGGTGGGGAACGCCTGCTCTCTTCAGTCTGGGGACTGGTGCCCCCCTTGCGGGGAAGGTGGAGGAGGGAAGGGGCTCTACTCCTATCCCAACCTCTTGCTTGGTCTGGCCCTTACTTTTTGGAAAACACCGAGAGCTATACCGTTTAGAAGGCCTAAATGCCCAAAGGTACCAGAGCATCTCTGATCTTGAAAGCTAAGCTGGGTCAGCCCTGGTCAGTACTTGGATGGGAGGCCAGCACCACGTGGCTGTAGGCAATATTTCAGAGGGCCATGATCTGTGGATGGAGGACAAAAGGAGGGGATTTTGAGTCAGCTTCTGGGCCAAGGTCCCATATTTTCAACCTCCTCCCCATTTGGCTGTGGAAACCCACCGGGTGACCTTGGGTGAGTCACACCCTCTCAGCCTCAGAGGAAGGGAAAAGGCAAATCCTTTTGGCCATGAAACTCTTCTTGCCACAAAAACCCTGTGAGAGGGTTGCCTTAGGTTCTAAACAAATCAGAAATGAAGGCGTGCAACCACACCTATAACAAAAGCTGCTAACGCTCTCTTTTCTCTCTCTTTTTGCAGTAAAGCTGTTTCTGAAAGGACGAAGATGCACGCACACGCACTCCAGACAATCATGTCTCTGAAGGGAGCTGCCTTCTTCCTTGGTCTCTTGGCCATCATTGCAGGTAAATCGGGTGGATTCAGAAGGTACTTCTTGGGGTAACCCAGAGTCCTTCTGCTTTCCCCACCGGTTCACCAAAAAGGAAGGAAACCCCCGGGAGGAGATATCCCAGGTTACCTATTAATTAAGGCAGTGGTTCTCAACCTGTGGGTCCCCAGATGTTTGTGGACTTCAGCTCCCAGAAGCCCCAGCCACTATGGTCAATGCTCAGGGCTTCTGGGAGCTGAAGTTCACAAACATCTGGGGACCCACAGGTTGAGAACCACTGAATTAAGGCCACATTTCTTAAATGTGTGCTCCACTGAATTTGTTTAAGTTAGATGCTACATCAAAATACTGCTTTGTTATTGCAATGTATAGTCAAACCATTTCTTGCTTACTTTACTGGTTGAGGAATTTAAACAAGAACTACAATGTAACTGCTAAGGCAGCCCAAATTATGAAACTTTACAAAGGAAGTTTGGGAAAACTTGGGACTGAGCTACGACTTAGGGAAGTGAAGCCTGCAAAACAGACAAGCTGTTTATGAAAGTGCTTGGCTAGGAGCTAGGCGGCTGAGATATTGAAATTATCACACTGTATTGTTTGAGAGGGATATTTTATTCTGCTTTGTCCTGCCTCATTTAGGGAGGCATGATGGGCATTGCTGTCCTTCCACCTGTAACTTTGTTGAATTCTCCTTCTTGTCTCAGGGAAGGAAATACAATAAAGAGAGCAAGTTAGAGTAGCTTTTTTTTTTTTTTTAAATTGGACTGTGTACCATTTTGGGGCTGCTGAAATCAACCCAGTGAACTGGCTGGGAGAAAAACAAAACTAGGTGTCTGGATTTCAGAGCAGGAGGCAGATTAGGCTGAAAAGTGGATGTCTCTTGATGGAAACAGAAGGAAAGGAGAATGGCTCAGTCTGGCCACTGTTGGAATCCAAGTTCTTTTTCCATACCATAGCTCTGAGAGTTCCAAAGCACTGGCCATGCTGGCTGGGTGGCTCTGGGAATTACAGTCCAAAAAGTCATTTTTCCTGGCTTTGGACCTCTTGGCACACCCACCTTCTGTTTGTTGGCTGGTCCTCTTGTACCAGTGTGTTTCCCAGGGCTTGGCTATAAGACATGATGCTTGGGTAGGGATGCCAGCTGTCAGGGCCTGGCCCTGAATCTCCAGTTTTTACGGTTCATCTCCAGGCAGGAGATGAGGGGAAAACGTCTCCAGCTGGGATCAGCTCAAGGCAAGAGGAAAGGGCTGGATGCACACTCAGTTCTGCTGGGGGAGCAGCGCTTGCCCCAGTTTGCAAAGCTTCATTGATTGGTTGCTGCAACTTACAAAGATGAAATTTCCGGGGCTTGTTCCTGTATTGAATTAAGCTTCCTCTTTCCTTACCCGTTGCCAGGAGTCACCTTCCACTCTGCTCTGCACCTACTCTCTGACCAAAAGCAAGGAGGAACGATTAGGTGTTCCTTATCCTGTCTCCCTCAGTAGCTGAGAGGAAAGAATCCCCTCATTTCACTTGATTGGGGAACAGCCCCTTTAGCTAAGATTTCTCTTTTAATTTCCAACAGGAAAATATGAGGTGTGTGCTTGAATGACAAGCTGTGATCAACTCCAGTTGGTGCTTAATACATAACGCTTGAAGACATCACTGAGGCCATCCCTAGACCTTGGGCTTTGGCCCAGAAACCGTGGGGCCAGGGATGATTCTGGATTGGCAACCCTAGGCTTGGCTGAGGGGCCACATCTGCTGTGGTGGGATTTGGGCAATGCACTTGCAAACACAGGTGGCCACACAGATCAGATCTGAGGCAGGAAGGCTGGGGCAGTGGCAAAGTGTGTGTGCGTGTGCTTGCGTGTGTGTGCGGCTGGGGTCGGAGCTGACCTCTTTTCTCTCCATCCCTGCAGGGGCCCGGGCTGAGGTCAGTGAGGTCAGCGCTGACCAGGTGGCAGATGTGGTTTGGAATTACTTCACCCAGCTGAGCAGCAACGCCAAGGAGACGGTGGAGCAGCTCCAGCAGTCAGAGATCAGCAGGCAACTCAAGTGAGTGGTGGCTCCCCACCTAGGCTGGTGGTGCAAAAAGTGCCTGGGGACCATCTTGCCAAGTCAGGAGAGCCAGAGGGCTGGGGGCTCTCCGGAGATCTCCTGTACAGTACTGCCTATTTTTTTTCTGAATTCAAGCATCAGGTCCCTTATATCCTCAGTTTATCTCCAGCCTCACAACAAATGAGACATGAGGCTTGAGTGAGACACAAGGATCTGCAAAATGGTGGAAATCCAAGCACAGTGCTCGGCACAAATCTGTGCCTCCTTCCATCTTGGGTCTCTCTCCGGACTTGTGTCTCATTCATTCATTATCTGAGTTGTATATGAGACATGAGGCTAGAGAGACACTGAGGATATGAGAAATGAATCAGCGGGAGTGACACAGCCACGGGGGTGCTGGCGGTAGAAAGTTTTGGGTTTTGGAGGCTTTCAGATTTTGGGTTTCTGGATTAGGGATGCTCAGTCTGTATTACCAAAAACAAGATGGACTTTGTGGTTTGTGGTACATACTCAACATAGTCTGCCCTCTGAAGAGACATCTCTCCTTCTCTCTCCCTTCCCCTCTTCTTCCCAGTTTCCTTTTCCAGGACAACCTTGATGCCATCAGCACCTATGCGGGTGAACTGCAGAAGCAGGTGGTCCCCTTTGCCACCCAGCTCCACAGCCGCCTGGTGGAAGATTCCAAAAAGCTGAAGGAGCAGCTCCAGCAGGAATTGGGCCAGCTCCGAGCCCAGATTGCTCCTCATGCTGAAGAGGTCCGCCAGCAGATGACCAGCGCCATCCAGAACCTCCAGACCCAGCTGAGCCCTTACGCCGAGGAGCTGCGCACACAGGTGAACAGAAATGCCGCCGAGCTGCGCCAGGGATTGGAGCCTCTGGCCCAGGAGATGCGGGAGAAGCTGCAGGAGAATGTGGGCAACCTCCAGGCCTCCCTCTCCCCTTATGCTGACCAGTTGCAGCAGCAGATTGAGCAGCAGGTGGGGGTGATCAAGGGGACCCTGGACCCTTACGCCAACAAGCTCAAGGCTGAGGCCGACCGGGCCCTGGAAGAGCTGCGAGCAGGCCTCTCGCCCTTCACCCAGGATGTGCAGGACCAGCTGAACCGCCAGCTGGAGAGCCTCTCCTTCCAAATGAAGAAAGGCGCCGAGGAGCTGCGGACGAAGCTCTCCGAGGGGGCTGAGGAGCTGGAGGCCAAGCTGCACCCTCTGGCCCAGGAGCTGCGGGAAAAGCTGCAGCAGGATGTCTCTGGCCTGCAGGAGTCCTTGGTGCCCTATGTGGATGGCCTGAGCGGGAAGATTGACGGGCAGATTGAAGAGTTCCGCCAAACGGTGGGGCCCTACGGGGAAAAGTTCAACCAGCTCCTAGTGCAGAAGGTGGAGGAGATGAAGCAGATGCTGGAGCCCTATACTGATGAGTCAGGGGACCACCTGAGCTTGCTGGAGAAGAACGTGAGGGACAGGCTCTCTTCCTTCTTTGACACCCTCAAACAGAAGGAAAACTGAATATAGGAGAAGCACACACCACTTTCCCCCTTCTTGGATAGCCTGTAACAGCCAGCCAGATCATGTCTCCAGTGTTTGTTGGGCTTCAGAGCATGAAATCCTCCTGATCTTCCCTTGGGAAGGAAAATCCGAAATGCCATGTGGGGGGGAGGGGGCTGTGTGATGGGGCAACACATGGGACACTTCTGTTACTCCACTTGTTTTTCAACTGCTGCTAGCAATCTCCATGCACTTTTCTGTACACACACACAAATGCTTGGCAGGCTCAGGCTGGATTTTGATGTAATAAAGGAGCAACTCAGCAATGCATGACAGGGACTCTGCCTCTTTCATGGTGGTGGTGGGTATTTGCTCTCTTGGAAGGGTGTGAGTGGGTGCCTGGGTGTGAATCATTTCCCAAGTATGTCCTTGGGTGGGCTTTTGAAGAGAGAAATGCGAGTGGCCTGGTGTGAATGATCAAAGCAGGACAAGGTCCATGTCACAGACTTTTCTCACAAGAAGAAATGGGAAAATACTAGCGAATGAAACATTCTCCCAAAGACATTTACTGATGTGTTTTAGAAAAGTCTGTTATACCCATAGGTTCAGTCTGTCTGTCATTTGCTGGTCTGTGGGAACTGCCCCCATTACACCATCGACCGAGCCATGGAGGTGAGTGAGCGGTTGGGTTTGCTCAGTCCACCTTCAGGAGCCAAGAAACCCATGAAGGCACCCCCAATAAACTGGGGGCATTTCACTGTGAATAGCAAGGAGCTCAGAAAATCCCCCCCCCTTGTTTAGTCTGCTACTCCTGGAATCCTCTGACGGCTGGAGTATATTATCATATTGACTGAACACAATTATTTAAATGTTTGTAAGTTTCTTTTCCCAGGAAGCCATTCAGGTACTGGCCAGTTTCTCACTGCCACATATATAAGAATGAAGAGAAGGTTTTAAATCTTGACTCTGTAAATTAGAATCCTGGTTTGCCAGCAAAGATTGCCTAGTTATTGCAAGATCTGCCAGCCCAGTTTGGACTTTGCCAGGGAAGGCTGAGCAAAGCTCATTGCTCCCAACTGGCCAGAAGATGACAGCAACACTCAGATCTAGAGGCAGGTCTTCCTTTTGTTGCTGGGTATTTTCAAGTTGTTTCTGGCTTATGGCAACCCTAAGGGACAGCTATCACAAGGTCTTCTTGGCAAGATTTCTTCAATGGCTGAGTGGGGATTCCAACCCTGGTCTCCAGAGTCAAATTGAGTCAAATCACTCAAAGTGCTAATTACATTGTTGAAGAAAGCAGAAACTAATACGGAGAAAAAAGAATAAGGTCAGGAGATGGGAATTCAGAGCACAAGTGGGGTGTGTGGGGGTGACCATCTCAAAGATGGGTGGCCCCACCCTCCCAAACTGGGGGAACATGGGCAGTTTTGCTTTGAGCCGCTACTGTCTTTAGGAAAGGAGCAGGGAGCCACAGAGTGAAGAAAAAAAGACAGAAACCAGTTGGGGAGAGGCCAGAGGTCACCTTCGGGAAAGAAAGCCCACCCCCGTCAAACATCCCATGGCCAGTGGCTGCATAGGAACAGGTCACAAGGTGGACTTTGTTGGCCGTGCACTCTGACCTCTTCCGATTCTTTGCAGGCAAACAAGAGGTTTAGCTGGAAGCATCCCTGACGTCAGTGAGGCCGTTGGCACAGAGGTGGCTTTGGAGAGGCCAGGAGGAGTGGGCCGAGGGTGGGGAGCCCCTGGTTCTCCCTCTGTCCCCCCTGCCCCATGTGTGCAGAGGAGCCTGGCAGACTTAGCCTTTGGACTGCAGCTCCCAGGCAATCTCCCTCGCTGGGGATGCTGGGAGCTGTAATCAAAGAAACTTTCCCAGCCTTTCGAAGAGAAGGAGAAGGCTTTTTCTTTTCTGCCATGAGATCATTACTTTAAAAAAAGGTTATTCTTCCTCATGTGCATTCACACACAACCCATGTACCACTCTGGTGTCTGGACAGTCCGCGCGCAAGTTGCCTTCCTTTGCTCTCAGGAGTCCCTTCCTTTCTTTCTTTAGAAATTGTATTTATTATTTTTAATACCAACAAATTAATCAATGACAACAGGAAAAAAGAGCAATACTGAAGAAAAATACTGTACATAAACAATATAAAAGAGAGAAATGAAGACGGCCACTGGAGCGTGGCCTTGGGCGAAAGCCCGGCTTTCCCAGCCCTACGTCTCGCTGGCTCTGCTCCCCTCCCACCCACTGCTGCTGTTGAACTCTGCCCCAGTTTGTACCATCCATACCCTAATGTTTTCCCATGCACTGGGCTGGTTGATGGGGAGAAAATCTCTCTCTCTCTCTTCCCGTCTCTCTATGCCCACACACGTGTGGTCTGTGTAAAAGAGAGGCAAAGGTCTCACTCCATTCCTGCTCCCACCTCAACGGAGAGAGCAGGGTAGAGCAAAGAGAGACACCCCTTTTATCTCCACCATATCCACTGAGCTGGACACCCTGAAAGTGAGAGACCTGGGTGCCTACGAGACTGGAAACGCACAGCCCCTCTACTCATCCAGCCGCTGAGGGGGGGTGCGCTGGCCCCGGTGTGCCCATGGATTGGGAACCGGCCCAGTAACTGGCCCACTATGCCCCCTCCACTGCCCACCTACGTCATAACTGCACGGATGTCTTTGAACCTCTACGCTGTGTTTACAGGGAGGGGTGGGGGGTCTGCCTTCTCTTTGCTGGTGCATTGCATAAAAGGAGAAGGACGGCATCTTCACGATTCAGCCAAGAGAAGGCAGCAAACGCCCCGCAAACAGGTAGGAGACAGTGGGCACAATCCCACCACCTGGCAGCAGACAAGCTGCAAGGAAGGAAGCCCTCCATCAGTAATTCAAATTAGGCACTATGGTTTTTGGGTTTCCGGGAATGAAAACACGCACTCCAGTGCTGGACTTTTAATGTAAAGGAAGAATAAGCAGGTGAAAAGGGTTGCATCCTGGAAGTGAAACGGATGGTGTCCATCCACAGCTGAGTCTGAGAAGAGAGGAGACCCCCTTGTGGGTTGCAGTGGTGGTACTAACATGTCCTTTCTTTTTTGTGCCTCCCTGCAGGATGGTCATGTCCCCCAAAATGATGCTTCTAGCAGCATTCCTGGTGACCTTCTCAGGTTGGGTATCTTCCTTGGATAATCAGGGAGCGTCCGAGGAGGTGGAGGGTTTGAGTATGTCTCTGGGTTCGGCTGGCTGAATGGACCTGGGGACCAGGCCTAACCCTGGCGTCAGGGGGCCTCTGTTTCTAGTCCCAGGAAGTCAGCCCGGCAGCAGGCAGACACAGGGAGCCAGTGGGTGGGCACATCTTGTCTTGGTGAATGTGAGCTCTTCTTTGTATTTCGTTTTCAGCCAACAATTGACAGAAATCTAAATCCATCTTATGTTGTTTCACAAGCTCTGTAGCTTTCTCTTCTCCTCGCAGTTATGAAAATCAAATGAAAATTCTTCCCTCGCTTTTATTTCTGTCAGATTGTGGACTTAGTTGACCCACTTGCTATCTGGAATACCCAAGAGTGTTACCTTAGAAACTTCAGGCCCTCTCTCTAGAACAGCCTGTTCCAGCATGCAAGGTTTTTACTGTTTATTAAAGGAATTGACTTTGGCATGTTGAGCTTGTAGCATAGGGGAAGGTGTGCCATATTACGACTAAAACACTGTCATTAAATATTGATTTCAGACAGCAGTAATCCTTTGCAGATCCAGGTAAGCGAAATGACCCTGTTGCTGTCACGGTCCCCTTTTCTTATTGCAACTTCCAAAACTTTCCTCTTCGTTTTCTCCACTTCCACAGCCTCTCAGGCCAGTCCTTTGCAGAACAACTTTGGGGACTACGTCACTCAACTGACTCGTGAGAAGGATGGTGTGGAAGAAGCCCATCAGCTCAAACTGGGGCAAGGGACAAAGTGAGTGAGGCTCCACCACCAGGTTTTTCCCTCCCTGGCTGAAATGTTCTCCATGCCCTCTAGAGATAATTTGGGGGCATTTCAGAGCAAACAAATTGACCCCTTGAGGCCTGGGGTGCACTTTGCTTACCCCTGGTATAAAGGAAAGGGGATCAGAGGAGAGACAAGGAGCCTGATGAGGTATGACAGCTGGCTGGGAGCAACAAGCAGATGGACCTGGGAGTTCGGCTCAGCCACCAAGCTGAAACTCTAAGGAATAGTTACAGGTGCCTGTGTGTGTAACAGAAAGCTGTCAAATTCTGGTACAGAGCAATTGGGAGACATTTATAATTTAATTTACATTCCACCCTCCTCCCAGTAAAGGACACAAGTCAGCTCGCAACACTGATCAAAACTTAATACAGCCAAAGAGCAATTGTTGTAACAGGAAAATTTTAAAACAATTAAGCTACCTTCTTTAAAGCTTCCTTCTTTAAGCACTGACTTAAAACACTATGAAAGTATTTAAAACATAACAAGTTAGAAAGACTATTGTTCAACAACCAATTAATAGCCCAAAGACTATCTGAGTACTTGGAAACATCTTTTCCAGCCAACACAAAGGGAGTAGAGAGGGGGTCGCCCTAGCCTCCAATGGGAGGGAGTTCCAGAGCTTGGGAGCAGCCACAATGATGGGCTTCCGAGACTCCAAGACCGCCTTACTTCTTTGCAGATGTGTGCATTCTGGTTTTATTTCTCCTGTGTAGAAACCTGAAGGAACGCCTCCAAGATGGAGCCAACCCCATGGGAGACATTCTGGAGAAGCTGGCTCCGATGAACAGTGGGCTTCAACCCTGGTTCTACCGAGATGCAGATGGCCTTCGGGAGCTCATCAGGAGGGAAATGGAAGGTCTCCACATGAAGCTTTCTCCTTACATGGATGAAGTGGGCCAAAAAATCAGCCAGACCTTGGAGGGCCTACGCTGCCGCTTGACTCCTGTCATGGACGAGCTGACAGACCAGGTCCTGCAGCACGCGAGGGAGCTAAACCATCAGGTCAGTTTTGACCTCAGCGTGATGAGTCACTCACTTCATGGCATGGATGAAGTCCAGAAGTTTTCAGCTTCTTATGGTGAAAAGATGGCTTTTCTTGCCGACCAAATGAAGGCTATTTTCCACCCTTATGTTGACAGACTCTTAGGTGAGATCCACAGTAGTGTGGATGAGCTCCACAAAAACATGGCACCTCAGGCTACTGCTACTGGGGAGCAACTCATCCAGTACATAGAAGAGTTCTCTGACAGGCTGACCCGTAATGCTCGGGACCTCCACCTCAACATTGAGAGAAGCCTGGAGCACCTGAAAGGGCAGGTCAGCCTTCGCTCCACCTCCCTGGCTGCACGGCGCTTCTCAGGTTGGGAAAGAAATTCCGGGCAGGACACAAGGTCCCACTTGGATGATATGGGCCGGGAGTTTCAGGAGAGAATTGAGGGATTCAGAAGGGACGCCTCCCTTCAAATAGAAAACTTCACAAGGGCCATGGACAGGGAAATGGGGGAAATGAGGCTCAAGCTATCTGCACCATCTTCGTATCTGGCAGAGTTCCAGGAGAACCACACACCCCTGGAAGATTTGCACACCAGACTCGGCTCCCTGTGGAAGGACATTTCCCAAAGCCTAAAAGAGCTGAGCAGCAGCCTGTCCTAACGCCCTCACGACTGTGCAAGCAGGCAGTCGCCTTTTGAAACTATACGACCTGTACGGCAAGGGAGACCAAAATCCTATCTAACTTTTTAGGCCTCTGGAGACAAAAGTTATCTTTGCTGATGTGACTGACGCCAGACTCTTGTGTTCATTTTTGTGATAAAAGGTATCTTACTTTAAATGTTACACATTGCTTTTGCAGGGAGACCCCTCACCCCCGAATACACCACTGTGTAGACAGAGAGAAAGATTTGAGATTCACCATGCACAGGAGACAGATTAAAAAGAGAAAATAAAACCAGAAATGAAAAACTGAAATTTCTAGGGAAATATGGTATATCTCAAATCCCACTGCATGAAGGGTCATGCTCACCACGTATACGCACATCGGTGTGCACACACATATCAAGTCTGGGAGAGACAAACCCCTTAACAGCCAGCTTTTGGCTCTCAGGCTCCAGTAGAAACCAACTGGATGGAAAGAAAAATGTGAATGAAACTTCCTACACCATTTCTTCTCAGGGATGTTAGCACAAAATAAAGTGCTTTCGAACCACTTTCTTCACTCTGCGTATCAGGTGTGGGTCTTATAGCCCTCCAGATGCTGTTGGCCGGCAACCCTCTTTACCCCTCAGCACTGAGGACGCCGGCTGGGACCGATGGAACATGCAGCCCATCTGGAGAGCCACATGTAACCCACACCAGCGGCGCAACTTTTGAGACGACGACTGGCTAATGTCACACAGACCCTCTTGAGGTGAACCTCTGGTTTTCAGTAGTCTGAGACAGCTGCCAAAACGCACATAGCAATCTCTCAATTTCATATTTTCCAGTTCTTGGGGGTATGTACAGCTCCCACGTCCGTGTACAGGACACGAATCCCCCACCCGGGAATCGGAAACGCCGAGACGGCGGCCCCTTCGCTTTCTGACGGTTCGGTGCGCGCGCACTTTGTGTCCCGCCTGGAATACATAAAAGCGTCGCATGAAGTCGCCTTCGGGCGCGTACGGAGCGCGAAGGGGCTGCGCGCCGAGACTGGGCGGCCAGCCCCGAGACGCCTCCTTGCGCCCCCGCACGCGCGCACAGCTACTCAGAAACCCTAAGGAAAACCCGGGCCCGGCGCTGCGCGGTAAGCGACGCTCAGCCTGCGCAGCGACTCTCTAGGCACGGCGCGTCGCTTCGCGGCTTCCGGCGGGCCCGCATTTTCCGAGCGCCGGCCGGCCGGCGGGCCGGCCCGCCCGCCCAGGGAGGAGGGCCCCGGGGCCGGGGGAGCGGGCCCGGGCGGGCGGGCGAGCCGAGGGGCTCCCGCAAAGGCAACGGCGGCCGGAGCGGCGCTGTTATTCCGCTTCCAACACATCCTGTGGGGTTCTGCGACGCCCTCCCTAAACAGCAAACCCCGGGATTCCACAGGACGTTGAAGGCGGAATCGTGGCGCTACGCCAGTCTCGTGCGGACACGACAGGCCGCCTCTTCCACAAAGCCGCTGGCATTCCGCCCTTCCCCGGGGCAGGCTGCTCCTGGCCCGGGGGGCTCCGGCGCCTCCCGCCTGGCCGGCGGCCCCTCCCTTAGCAAGGCCAGCCCCGCCGCCCAGCTTCCCTTCCTCCCGACCTCCACCCGCGCCGGGGCCTGGCCTGGGCCGCGAAGCCCGCCTGGGGGTGGAGGGCCCTGTGACGCCACCAGACAGGCTTCCGGTTGCCCATGGAGACGGCCCGGGAGGGGCGGGGTAGAGAAGCGCGTGCGTACGGTTTAAGCTCCGGTCTCGGCCGGAGCGCTTCCGGGTCGTCCGGAAGGCGGTTGCCGTGGGAGGCGGGCGAGGAAGGAAGCGAGGAAGCATGTCGGCCTTCGGGGCGCTGGGCCCGGCCCGGGGGGAACCGGGCGGCGGCGGCGGCGGCGGCGGCGGCGGCGAGAGAACCGGAGCTCCCTCGCCCTCCCCCGGGGGCCTCTTCCCGGCCCTCAGCGCCGAGGACGAGGAGCAGCTGCCGGCCGAGATCGAGTCGCTCTGCATGGCCTGCTACCGCAACGTAAGCCGGGGACGGGGAGCGGGGCCTCGGGGCTTCCTCAGTCCTCGCCGGAGAGCCGGGGCGGGCCGGGCCGGGGTTGTGCGTTGCGGCCCCTCGGCGTGAGCTGCCCTCTCCCCTCCCTCTCCCCGCCAGGGCGTGACTCGGCTGTTGCTGACCAAGGTTCCCTTCTTCAAGGAGATCATTGTCAGTTCCTTCACCTGCGGCAGCTGCAGCTGGACCAACTCGGAGATCCAGTCGGCCGGCCGGATCCAGGATCAAGGCGTGCGCTACACTCTGGCCGTGCGGAGCAGGCGGGTGGGTGGCAGCCTCGGCCCGAGCCCAGAGGGGCAGCCGTGGGGGCCGGCGTTGCCTCCGCCTCCCGGGTCTTGGTTGTCAAAGAGGGGCCCTGCAGTTAAGAGTCGCGGTGTTAGGGCCATGCGTGGGCAAGCTGGCACGCCTGTGGGCTGGGCGGCTGTTTTGGCGCAGCGCACAGCAGCCTGGAAGGGTCCCAGCTTCGAGGTCCCTGGGCATGATCCCCAAGGGTGTGATTCAGCAACTTTGCTTAAACTAACCCGTTCTGGGGCTGATCAGGACCAGGATGGGAGTGCCAAAGAGGAAAGGAGGGGGGGATGACTATGAAATGTGTGATTGAGTGTAACATATAAATATGTTTCTCTAGAGGTCATGGTATCATATTAAAAACAAAGCTTCAAGGGTTATATATGGTTGTCAGAATGTGTAAAATCATCAAGAATTTGGAAAGAGGGCCTGGTTTTTATTTTCAAGTTGTCTTTTGACACAGGATAAAGCCTTTTGAAGGGGGATGGGAGTCCTGCAGACTTCCAGATATGGTTGAACTGGCTATGGTGGTCAGGGCTGATGGGGTTTGCAGTCCCACAACATCCAGCAGCCTGCACAGTTTCCAGCACTGGGCTAGCATCTGAGCCTGGCTTGGTTGGGGTGGTTTATCTACTGGCTTGTGCTCCCCTTGAGTTGGTGTCTTGGGCCTGTCCTTGTCCCTGCCCATCCGGGTGGGCGGCCGGGTGGCTTCTAGGTCGGTATAACCTTTCCTGTAAATCATTCTCTCCAGGATATGAATAGGGAAGTGGTGAAGACTGACTGTGCCACAGCTAGAGTCCCTGAGCTAGACTTTGAAATCCCTGCTTTTTCTCAGAAGGGAGGTGGGTATATATGGTTGTTTTGGTATGTTTGGGGGCAGTTGGCAGTAGTCTTGGGATGCTGGCACTTCTTGCACATCCGTGATGTTGTTGAGGTGGCTTGTCACAGAGGAAGCTTTGTGGTTTCAGGGTGTGTAAGGGACGTGTTCCGCAAGGGGCTTGTGGGGAGTGGGGTTGTGTGGAGGAGACTCCTGCCAGAGGGCTTGGGACGCCTGGCTCAGATAGCAGCACTCTGTAACAGCTTCCTGCCCAAGCTCTCTCTGGCAGTCAGACTTTCAGTAAACCTCTCTGCATTCCCAGAACTTTGCCCCTGTGTTTCTCCTGCTCGAATGCTGGCTGCTTTTGCAAGCAGTGCTAGTGTTTAGCTTTGTGTCTTGAGTCAATTCTGGGATACATCAGCTCCCTCTCTGATCTGGGCACCCGCAGCAGCAGCAGTTGGTGTGCTAGTTTTGTCTGCTGTGTGCCTGTTTTTCTTCAGTGACGTTGGGGCTATGGTGGAATAGAGAAAGGAGAATGGCAAGTAGAAGAGACACCGAAGGCACATGGCTCTCTCATTGCTGTTCTTCGAAGGACAGAAGTTGTGATGGCTTCTTTTTACAGTGGTCATCCAGACTCTGTCTCACTGCGGTCAACCTAATGCCATTGTGTCCTGCAGCAACTCATCTTTGAGAGCCAGCCTCATGATTTCTAACTATAGTAGTCATTTTTGTCAGCAAGAGTAGAAGAGCGTCACTACTGGGCTGGATCATGAGGTTGTAACTGTTATGGCTTCTCCCTCTTTGTAGCTCTTACCACCATTGAGGGGTTAATTGACAGAGCCATAGCAGGACTGGAGCAGGACCAGCCCAGCCGCCGGGTAAGTTGCTTGTATGGGATCTATCCACAAGTGCTTTTTTCTTCCTTCTTGGGCTTTTGGGCTGGCTGCAGAGTGGACGACAAGCCACATGCCTCGGGGTGAGGGTGGGAGTGTGAATTAACTGCTAACTAGCATGGATCTCTGAGTTTGGCTGTTGCTGCAGAAATTATTGAAAAAACATTTTTGGCCTATCTGAAGTTTAAAATAACCAACATTTAGGGGCATAGAAAGACCTTGATGCTTGAGTAGCTCTGTCACTGTCTTCTGATCTTATACAACTGGTCCAAAGTATTTGAATTTGTTGAATAATATTGTTAACTGCTCTAGAAGCTCAGACTATGGCTGGTTAGACCCGTAACGCTATATTTTGATAAACAAAGTCCTAAGTACTTTTAGACATAACAAAAACCCAGGTCTCTAGTAGATGGTTTTATTGTAAAGTTTATAGCCTGCTTTTTGGCAAGTTGCTGCCAGCAGCTTGGTAGGTGGCACCCAGCTAGAGGAACAAATAACATGTCCTGGTATGGGGCAGCTTCTGATGTGCCCCTTGGTGTTAGCTGCAGCGTCCCTTCCACCCTGGACTAAAAGCAGCTGCTGCTTTTTGTTGGTGACAGGAAACTGATACAGCCATGGCTGAAAAGATAGATGGATTCATCTCCAAGTTGAAGCTCCTGAAAGAAGTGGATTCACCCTTCACTTTTGTAAGTACCATCTGGGCAGGGCTTCCAGGAAGGATCTGGCCTATACAAGTGCGCACTCCTGTGTTCCCTGCAAAAGTGACAAGGGAAGAGTGGTGGTTTTCTTTCCCCTTGCATGTCTTTTCTTTCTGCTAGATCCTAGATGACCCCTCAGGGAACAGCTTTGTGGAGAACCCTCGTGCCCCACTGAGAGACGAAGCGCTGCTGGTCACCCATTACCGGAGGACTGCTCAGCAGGCAGCCATGCTGGGAATTGAGGTGATTTTGACTTAAGGGGCATCTGGGTTTGGTGGATTCATGAAATCTCTTTCTCTGCTTGTTATTGAAGTAGTATACTGTGGGCTGTAGTCAGAGATAGCTTCCGTTTGAATGAATTTGCCCTTAAGACCTTGTTGCCTCTGCTGCTACAGACTGCCACAGCTGTATCCCTCTGGAAACCATTTCAGCTCTTGTGGCACTGTAGAGCTCTCTTGCTATCCCTGAGCCACCTTGTAGATCCTAAGCTGGAGCATGTCTCCAACCGCTCTCTCCTTCCTCAGGCTGAAGAGCCCTTTGAGAACTCATCTGACTCTGTTGATGATCTGAGAAATGAGGTGAGTGAGCCGCTGGGTAACCTGGGGCTTGGCTGTGTCTGCCGAAGCACCAGGTGCCTATATTTGGTCTGTTTTGTGCTCCCTGGGTGGATCTGCTCCCTGACTCCAGAGGAGTGTAGCCTTTGGAGGAATGCCACAATGTCGCTTCTCTCCCACACTGCTGCAGGTGCTGCAATTCAATACAAATTGCCCTGAATGTAATGCACCTGCTGTTACAAACATGAAGCTGGTGCGTATCCTTTGAGCTGCTGAAAGAGGAACACGCCCAGCTGAAGCTCATGGGGGCAGTGAGTGGATTGCCCTTGTCCAGGGAGTGTGCTTCTGCTGTTCACAACCTCTGAGGGAACTGTATCAGTGGTGCGGGACAGAATGCTTATCACTGGGGCTGGAAGAGTTGGTCTGGGCTTCTGACAACAAAAGGAGGTAGTGCATCTGTCTGTTTTTTTTTTTTTTTTTTAAAGAAGCAGGGCTCGTATAAATTAAGATGGGGGTGTGAGCTTGGCTGCCTGAGTCTGAATGTAGGTTTTTCCTTGACTGCTCCATCTCAGAGATTCCACACTTCAAAGAAGTTATTATCATGGCTACAAACTGCGATGCCTGTGGGCACAGAACGAATGAGGTAAGGCTTTGTGGTCTGGAGGAGGCCAGCACCCTCTTGGACCCCACAGAAAACAGACCTCTGTCCTGACTCCGTTTAATGGTTGGCCTACCTGTTCTCAGGTTAAATCGGGAGGGGCCATAGAGCCCTTGGGGACCAAGATAACCCTTCACGTGACGGACCCCTCAGACCTGACAAGAGACATTCTGAAGGTATGCAGAGGGATCTTGCAGTGCATTGGGTGGCATAAGATTTTGTGGACTAAGTCTAATTCATCAGTAGCACTTCATCAGACTAACACAGCTGCGTCTTTTAATTCTGAAGGTGGTGCACCTTTCCTAGTAGTTGGTTTGCCCGTTTTTGCTACCAGGCTATCTAGCTTCTAGTCTAAAAATTAAATCATCTCTCTTCCTCCACAGTCTGAAACCTGCCGCGTGGAGATTCCAGAGCTGGAGTTTGAGTTAGGAATGGGAGCCCTGGGTGGCAAATTCACAACTCTGGAAGGACTGCTGAAGGACATCCAGGGCCTGGTGAGCCACCTTCGTTATTTAATGCAACATATTCAAGGAGAACCTGACAAAGCAGTTTATAATGAATGAAAAACAAAACAGCATATCAGAAATGATGTAAAATTATGATAATGGAAAGGAACATAAACAGCAGTGTGCCAATATTTCTGTTGGCTCATTGCCTGCCCTTCCACTGGTAGAGTTTCTTCTTCCTCTTGACTGATCGAGTTCTTGGGTGAGAAGGCTGGGAATGTGAGGCTGTTTTCTGGAGGGAAGGGGGCAGAGAGAGAGCCAATGCTGAACCATCTCTCCCTCAGGTGGAAAAGAACCCCTTCACCCTCGGAGACAGCTCTAACCCTGACAGAACGGAAAAACTCCACGCATTTGGCAGGAAGCTGCAGCAGGTCAGGAACCTCCCTGTTTACTTGCTCTCTGCTGTGACTTCCAGTGGCACTGCCTCTAGACTGGAAATACCTTTAGGCACTTGGGATTGATACCTTTCCTGGACACAGGCTGATTCTCTGGCTGGGAGGGAAGGGATTGCAAAGTCTTTTCTTCATTCTTTGATGGGTTTCCCTTTTCTCACCTCTCCTAGATCTTGGATGGGGAGCTGACGGTGCATTTTATCCTGGATGACCCTGCAGGGAACAGTTATCTCCAGGTAATGTGAAACTAGGGGGGTGGAGGGAGAATGTCAAGAGCAGGTAGCTCTGTGGAAAGCGGGTCCAGTAAAATAGGAAGTGTGAGGTAGTTGGAAAGGTCCAGCGAAAAGATGCTCGATACGTAGGAAGAAATTGGTTACAAGCAGTCTGAAACATCGGCATCCCTGAGAACTGGCTAGCTGCATAGCTAGGTGCGGAAGACCAAATGAATGCATCCTTTTCCTTCTGAAAAATCATTACTGGGAGATATAAGGGAGTTTTGAGAGGACAGATTTCCACTGAAAAGAACCGGCAGGGAGAATCAGGAGATAACTGCAGTTATACCTTACCTAGTCCTAGTTACTCCAGGGGATGGGAACCAAGGCATCACAGAGAAAGTGGGGTTTGAGAAGCAGTTCAAAGGAAGTAAGAGAGGTGGCTCTGATTGGGTGTTCAGGGATGCACTTCTGAGCATATGGGGCTGCGCAGAAGACATGGGGAAGTTGCTTGAAGGAGGGAGAGATCCCTGGATGACGGAGGGCAGTGGAGCTGCAGGAGTGAAAGCTGCAGTGGGGGGATGTGTAGAATCCAGGAGCAGAGAGAGGTGGAGTGAGTGCATGGCCTGTCCTGGCTGGTGGATAACTCCTCCAGGCCTTGCCTCCACTTTAGCAGTCCTAGCAGTGTGTGGATAAAGAACAACTTTGAGTCTGGGAATAGTGCAAAATAACTGAGCTGCTTCCCAACAGCCTTGGGTACTATGAAATACACTTTTTGATTCTTTCAATCATGTATTTTGCTGTTGGTTTTCCCTCTTCCAAGCCCCTTGGTTCCCTTTCCTAAAATGAGCCACTTCTCCTCCTGTTTCTCCCCCACCTCACCGGGGTCACCCTACTGGGTAGCATTACAGGCTGGGAGAGAAGGGCATACATGTCGCAGCCCTTCTTACCCTAGCCTGCCTGATGCCTGCAGAATGTCTATGCTCCTGAGGAAGACCCCGAGATGAAAGTGGAGCGCTATGAGCGGCGGTTTGAGCAGAATGAAGAGCTGGGCCTCAACGACATGAAGACGGAGGGTTATGAGGCAGATACCTCCTCCAGGCGGTAGCAGAGCCAGCTTCAAAGCCAAAACAGCCTCACTGGTGGAGGAAAAATAGAACTTTCCAGCAGAGATTCCTCCTTGGGAAGGAGCAGCTTGTAGCTCTTGAGACTGATGTTCTCCCACCGAAGGCTGCCAGCAGTGCCTGCCCATGTATTAAAGCTGAATGATGGCTTAGTTGGAGACTGACTTGCTCACCTGTAGGCTGACTTTGTGTTTGGTTGGGCTGAGATCCATTTTGCACAGCTTAGCCTTCCCTTACTTCCCCTGGCCCCCGGCTCCTCTGGTCTTCCTGGTGTTGTGTCTGACAAGGTTGTTCAGCACTTGGTTGCATTTTGGGTGCTGCCCAGTGCATGGACAGTGGCTTGCGTTTCTACCAGTGGCTGCAGCATTGAAAGCCTTTGGCCTCCTTCGCTGCCCTCTTTTCTGCAAATGTTTGTCCTTTCCCTCTGTCTATTTTGGAGCAATAAAAAAAACAAGGAACTGTTCTTGTAATTCAGGTGTGACTTTCAAAGAGGATGATGATGATGGTAATGAACAGCTTCTTTTATATCTCTCTCTTTCCCAAAAGTGGGGCTCAGGGTGGTTTGCAAACTGCATAAGTGTAATGTAGCTAAAAAGAAGGTCACCAAATTGCTGGAAATGGTGCTGTAAGGAAGTGGTTTGAGGGCACAGAAGGCCTGAGGGAGCAGTAGGGATGTAGCTGGCCAGTCTTGTTTCCTGATGAATGTAAGACGTGGTCCTGATCTTGAAATGTGAAACCACATTCATCCTCTCTGTTTCCACAAGCTCGACATAGTCAACAGTGTGACATGGCAGCTAAAAAAGCCATTGCGATTTTGGGTGGCATCAGTAGGATCCTAGTGTCTAGGTCAAGGGAAGTAATAATGCCGCTCTATTCTGATTTGGTCAGACCTGACCTGGAATTCTGTGTTCAGTTCTGGGCACCCCAGCTCAGGAAAGATATGGACAAGCTGGAATGTGTCCAGAGGAGGGCGACCAAAATGGTAGAAGGCCTGGAAACCATAAAACTGTTAAGGGACCTGAGTATATTTAGCCTGGAGAAGAAAGGATTAAGAGGTGACATAGTGGCCACGTTTAAATATTTGCAGGGATGTCATATGGAGGATGAAGCAAGCTTGTTTTCTGCTTCTCCAGAGAGTGGGACAGGAAAAGAGGTTTCACCTAAACCTTAGGAAGAACTTACTGAGGGTAAGAGCAGTTGGACGGTGGAATACCCTGCCTCAATGGGGTGTGGTGGAGTCTGTTTCTTTGGAGGTTTTAAAGTAGAGGCTGGATGGTCATCTGTTGGAAGAGCTTTGCTTTTGTATTCCTGCATGGTGGAATGGGGTTGGACTGGATTGTCCTCGTAGTCTCTTCCAGCTCTGTAATTCTGTGATTCCGGAGGCTGTGAGGTACGTGGGCTTACGTGTAGTTTACCTGGGCCTTTTACACAGGGAGTGGTGTAACTTCCTCTTGAAATCTCTGACTGGGGGGAGCTTCCTGGAGTGGCATTCCTTGTCTTGCAGCATTTGCCTATAGACCAGTGCTATGGCCTATGGGAGCTCTCCAGGAAGCCCACAGCCAGGAAAGTATTTATTTAGTAAATATTTCTTACCTTCCTGGTTTGTTTGTTTAATAAGAACAGCACCCAGGGAAGCTAACACTAATAATCTTTAAGTAACAAAGACAAATGCAATGATAAAGAACGTTCAAAGCCTGTCGTAGCTCTTGTGGTACCGTGACCTGGCTGGCTCATGGCCCTCCTGGCTGGTAGCCACTGAGAGTTTTCCATGACTTTGTAGAAGAGAATTCTTGCCTGGGCTCGGGGAGCAGGAGGAGCAGGGCTGGCTTCCATGTATGGTTGTGAAAGCTGGACAGTGAAGAAAGCTGACAGCAAGAGAATTAATTTCAAATGGAGTGCTGGAGGAGAATTCTGGAGATGCCAGGGACTGCAAACAAATGGGTCCAAGGGCAAATGAGTCCTCAGCTGGCCACATGACAGTTGGGCGGGCGGGCAGGCAGATGCAGCCAAGGAAGCCACAGTGGCTGCCCTGGGTCTGCAGGGCCTGAGCAGGGCTGCTGATGAGGGGCGCCTTGGTCCCTATTAAGAGCATTGCCATGGGGCCCTAGAGCTGGAAGGGGCCCTGCGGGCCACGGGGTCCGGCCCTTTTCTCAGGGCAGGACCTCCAGGTAAAGCATCCCCAGCAGGCAGCCGCCCGGCCTCTTTTGGAAGACGTCAGAGGAGGAGACCCCCTCCCTTCTCTAGGCAACGGGTTCCCCTGTGCCGCCGCTCTCGCTGTCCAGAAGTTCCTTCTAGTCGACCCTGCTGTTAGGGGTGGGTGGGTGGAGTGCTGGGCTGCATCCACCCCGGGGAAGGGCCGCAGTGCCTCCTGGGAGAGGCGCTGTAATGAGGCGCCCTCCCAAGATTGAGGACCGCAACCTCCATCAGCCAACGGTAGTCGGAGATGCTGGGAGTCCAAATCACGCGGAAGCGCTGGCGGGGAGGCAGCCGAGGCTGCCGGTAGGGGGCGCTCAGCACACAGTCTCGCTTTGGACCATAGAGACGCTGCTTTGTCTCGATGGCCTTGCCGAGCGCCGGCGGCCCGTCCTCTGCTTCCGCTTCCTGCCGCCGGAGGGAGATGGCGGCGTCGGGCCTGTCGAAGGCCGAATACCTGCGGCGGCGCTACCTGGAGGGCGGCGGGGACGAGGAGGGGAGGAGGCGGCGCCGGAAGAAGAAGAGGGGCACGGGGGCGAAGGAGCCGCCGGTGGGCCGGTGAGGGAGGGGGGCCGAGCGGGGCGGGGCGGGGCGGGGGCGGGCCGGCTGGGGATGGGTCGGCGGGGCCCCTTGCGCTTTCGCCTCCATCCCCCATGGGAGGGGCCGGGCTGAGGGAAAACCGCGCAGGGATGCAGAATTGCAAGCCCCTTGGGGCAGGGGCGGGCCGTCCTGGGGTTCGGGGGCGCTGCGAGTCGCGCGCTGGTGGCAGAAGTAGCGACCACCCCGAGCGTAGGGGCAAAAAGGTGGCTGGGGGGCCATGAGGCCTAGAATTCCCTGCCCCCCGAACCAGCAGGCGCAGCCCTATTCCCCTAAAGAATCGGCTCCGTTCGGTGAGTTTATTCAGTTAGTTAGAGGCTGTGACAAATACGTTGAAGAGGCGCTGAAGTGGAAAATGCAACAAGTTGTTGTTGTTGTTGTTGTGGTTGTTGTTGTTGTTGTGTGCCTTCAAGTCGGTTCTGACTTGTGGAGACCCTAAGGTGGATCTTTTTCTTTCTTGACAAGTTTTGTGCAGATAGGGGTTTGCCTTTGAATTCCTCTGAGAGTGAGACAGTGTGACTTGCCCAAGGCCATCCGGGGGGTTTCCATGGCCCGAGTAGGGGATTCGGACCCTGGCCTGCACAGTCTTGGTCCAACAACAGCCACTGCACGATGTTGACGCTCACAAATTGTGTTGCTGGCTGTTCGTAACAGGAGAGTAATTTAGCCAGTTGAAGATGTGTAATAGCTGTAGTCTTAGAGCGAAGCGCAGGGTCAGGTCATTGTTCAGCCATGAGTCTCACTTGCCAGTCTTAGGCAGATGTGAAGGTTGTAGCCCTAGCCACTCTTATCTAGGAGTAAGCCCAGTCCAGCACATGCAGATGATTGGGCGGTAACCATTTACTTGCCTCCGTGTGAAAGTTTTTCTAGGCAGTAGGGTCTGATGAGGCAGGCTCTGTTCTGAGTTCCCCGACAATTTCATAACTAAGGTGCTGGGAAGAGCCTAGGCCATGCTGTTGCTAGTCTTTTTATTCTAGAAAAGTTCAGGATGTTTGAAGGCTTACTACGTTTAGATGTCATTTCAACTGATCATCACATTATTGGGTTTTTTCTCCTTTGACACTCAGAATGCGCATAGTGGATGATGATGATACAAGCTGGAAAAACATGCCTGTGGAGCAGGAGAAGGAGAATGAGGAAGGGGATGAGGGAGACTTGCCTGTTGTGAGTATTTCAAGGCTGGATATTAGTTGGATGAAACAGGAAAATCTAGTATGCTGGTGCTTTTTTCCATATAGGCCAGTTGCGTCTGGGCTGTTTGTATATGCATGACTACAGTTTCTGTAATGCTAACGAGAAAGAGAGGCATCAGAGTAAAAGCTACTGGGCATACACAGATGTGTTGAATAAAAACTTGCTTGCTGGGAGAGTGTAGTCTTCATCCCCTGTTTTGCCTGTTGTTTCCAGGTGGCAGAATTTATTGATGAGCGGCCAGATGAAATTAAATGGATGGAAGCATTCCGCACCAGTAACAAATGGAAGCTGTTGGGAGGTTAGCATTCTGCAGCTCTTGTAAAGTTTTGGAGCATATTAATTTTATTTATGCTCCATTTTTTATCTCCAATAATGGGACTTATAATCTTGATATTTGGGATTCAGGGAGATTTGGGATAGTTATATCAGGCTTTGGAATTACTTGTGTAGGATTAGTTTTGCATATAGGTGCATGTTAGGACAAGGTTTGGTGTTTTCTTTTTCAGACCAAAATGAGGAGCCCCAGAGGTCTGACCATTCTGGTTTTGCAAAATCAACAGACAGGTGAGGAACATTAGCAGTGGAGCAATGTGTATTTTTTTTTCCTGGCTGTGTCTGCTACTTGAATTTTTTTTTGGTACATGGGACAAAGCTCTATGTAGATGAATTAATTTTCTACTGATAGGTGGCCTTGGATTTTTTTACAGTTGTTTTGGGATACCTTGTGGGTGGAAGGAACTGCTGGCAATGTGAAATAGTCAGAAGAAAGAGACGAAGCTTGTTGCAGGCTCAATGAAAACAGCCTGTGCCGCTTGTCTTCCACTAAAAAGAAGACAGTAGGTTTCAAACATCATTTCTTTTATGTGTATCTAATTGGCTGGGCTGATGTAACATCATTGGAGAGGAATGTTTGAATGTTTTTCAAGGAGGCGTGTGTGTGATTGGCTACTGATCTGCCAGCTGCTGGCGCTGTGGGATTGGGAATGAAGATCCCTGTGGAAAGTGGTGTTGTGTGGTTAGAAGGAGTTCTTTGGCCAGGAAGTCTATTTCCAGCCCTTTTCTGCTGCTCATTATGTAACACACGGGGGCCAAAGATTCTTGACAAATTGCATGTGATAACAAAATGTTAGGTGAATCTGGCCTCTCTCTTAGAAGGCTTGGTTAATTTACACTGTGGCTTTTCTTGTTACCTTGCCTTCCAGTTCAGAAACTGCAAAGCAAAAAAAACCACCACATTTTCCTGATCAGTCCCCCCAAGGAGGGGCCGCCAGAACTCACCAGATCAGTCCCTGTTCAGGAGGGGCCGCCATGACTCTTCAGATGAGTCTCCACCCAGGAGGGGCCGCCATGACTCACCAGACCAGTCTTCACCCAGGAGGGGCCGCCATGACTCTTCAGACCAGTCCCCCCACAGGCGGAACCACCACAACTCACCAGACCAGTCTCCACCCAAGAGGAGACGACATGACTTGGCTGATTTGTCTCTCAAAAGGCTCCATTCTGGAGCAAGTGCAAACAGTACCAGACCTTTGAGTGAAGGCCACCAGGAGCACTTCCCAAAGAAGGACTTGGCTCATCAGAAGAGACAGTCCGGCCCTGAAGCGTCAGCACCTCGGAAGAAGACACATAGTTCTGATGCAGACCTGTCATTGCCCTGGAAGCAGCCGTCATCCAGAGGTAAGTGTCCTTATGGAAAGTGCTGTGCTTTCTCAGGGAAGAACTTTGCGTGGGTTCTGAATAATCCATTGTCCTTGTTAAAATGCCAGTCAGTGTTCAGTGTGATTTGCTCAGGCATTCCGACTCTGTTTTTTTTTTCTCTGCACAGGCTCTCCAGCTCATAAAAAAGGCCATCCGGCAGCACCTTCCCCAAGGAAGTGCCAGAGGCATGACTCTGATTCCAGTTCTGACTCCCCCTCACAGCGAGGCAATGCCCGAGCTGCCTCTGACTCAGACCTGTCCCCTCCACGGGTCCCTCGCCACAGGTTGCAGCAGCAGAACTCCCCTTTGGATCTCTCTCCACCCAGAAGGAAGCGGCACCACGGGTCTTCCGACTCTGACTTGTCTCCTCCTCGAAGGGGTCAAGAGGCCTCAAAGAAAGTCCACAGATCCCGGAGCCCTTCTGGCCATTCTCCACCTCATCGGACTGAGGACTCCAAAGGGAGGGGCAGCAACCAAAGGGTGAGGGGATGCCCAGCGGGGCCTGGGCTTGCTCTGGCTTGGTTTGGAAGCTCCGGGAGGCCTGCTCAGTCCAGGAGGTGGACTTTGGGGATGTGCTGCCCTCCACAGTGCCTTGCTGGGCTGAGGCAGCTATGCTGCAGGATCTGGGATTTCTAGGTCATGGGTGGAACTGTTGGAAAGATGCCATGTATCTGCATGTGTGTATGCGTCATAGCTTTTGTGCTGGTTTTGGCTGGCAGGGCCCCCAGATGCTCTCAGGCGGCAAGGCTGGCCTGGTGTCAGCTGAGCTCCTACGGAGGGAGCAGCAGGAGCTGAAGCGGCAGAGTGGCAGCAACAGCAGCAAACATCTGGAAGGTGAGCTGCACTTTTGTGACATTTGTTTGCCTTGGTTGTGTGTGTGTGGGAGGCTGAGGAGTCACCCAGCAGTTCCATGGCATGAGCAGGATCTGACTCAGGCTCTCCCAGAGCTATGGCTGGGCTATCGAGCTGTAAGGGTTTTGCAGTCTTAAACTCCTGGGGGATGTGTTGCAGCTCCTACAGCCTGAAGGAGGCTGTTTTAAAACCATTGTTTAAAGAGCCCTCCCACCATTCTGGATAATTGTTGGCTAGTGTCTTACCTTTTGTTTTTGGGCATGGTTCTGGAGCATGTAGTGGCCTCCCAGCTCCATGGGTTTCTGGATGAGATGGCTTATCTAGATCTATTCACCGTGGTTTCAGGCCTGGCTGTGGGACAGAGGTGGCTTTGGTTGCCTGGGAGAGGGATGACCTGTGCTAGATGGGAGCTAGATGGGGAACATGTTCCTGGGAGGTTCTGCTGGACCTCTCAGAGGCTTTAGAGTAACTTTGGAGTAACTTTGGGTTGGCTGTTGTGGGAGGGGAGGAAAAACTGCTGCTGTGAAGAAGCCTACAGGTGAAACAACACCGATGTTTCACTTGTGCAAACCTCAGTGGAACTAACAGGCTGTTGGTCTAGAAGAAATGCAAGCACCTTGTATCTTGTTGGCCCTTGAGGTGTACCTTTGGTAGCGGCAGTAGGAGGTGATCACTTAGCCTTTGTTTAGGGGATGTCTGGAAGTAACGTCTTGCAGCCCAGAGAGCTCTGTTTCCTGCTGGTGGAAAATGATTGGTTCCCTTTGGCTGTTTACGTCCTGGCTGCTGCAGAAATATTCCAGGCACTTATGCAAGGGTTGCTTGGAGGCACGGGGTATATCAAATGGGCTGCCTTGGTGGTGCCGTTATGACAACGCTCCTTTTTCAGCTGAGTCGCAACATGCCGAAACTGTCTTCCGGGATAAGTCAGGCCGCAAGAGGGACCTGAAACAGGAGAGGCTGGAACAGCAGAAGAAAGCAGAAGAGAAGTCTGAGCGAGAAGAGCAGTATGCCAAGTGGGGGAAGGGGTAAGCTGTCTGGTTCCCAGAGTTCAGGGTGTCTGTATGAAGGAGGACCAGGGAGGCAGGGAAATGGGCTCGATGGTAGGAGAGGAGGTTGCCTTCTGCTGGTCAGATGTTTTATTCCTCTGTCCCTAATTGTCTGGGTGCTGTGGGACTGCAGCTCCCAGCATTCCTTACCATTGGCTGTGTTGCCTAGGACTGCTGGAAGTTGCAGTTCAGAAGGGTCTAGCGGGCCCCCCAGTCTCTTGCTCTAGCCTTCTAATGGTTTTGGGTTCTTCAGGGTTTTAGGCAGAGCAGGATCTTTCCCTGCAACTCCTCCATGATGCTTTTAGCTGGGCAGGCCAGAGTATGTGCTGGGGATCTTCTGCATCCAGAGGACATGCTCCTAACACAGCTCTGAGAGAAAGACAACGAGGCTGCCCCATGTGCGTGGTTGCCTCTCTTCCCTTTCTGCCCCTCTGGAAACAGGTCCTGCAACGGCCAAGCAGTCAGGGAGAAAATGCTCCCACCCCGCCACCTCTGCCCTGCTTTCATTTCTGTTCCTCTTGCAGCCTCGCTCAGAGCCGGCAGCAGCAGCAGAATGTGGAGGATGCCATGAAAGAGATGCAGAAGCCCCTGGCACGGTACATTGATGACCAAGACTTGGACAAGATGCTACGGGAGCAGGAGAGAGAGGGCGACCCCATGGCTGACTTCCTTAAGAAGAAGAAGGCCAAGGAGAGGGGAGACACAAAAGGTCAGGGCTTGTAACTGGGGGTCCTCCTGGGGGTGGGTGGTGGCAGTGGTGGGTGGCTGCCTGCGGATCTCTGGGATTGCTGCAGGGTGACTTTGGTAACTGCCAGGAGGAGGAACAGTCTGGTCTCACCCAGAGTATGATGCGCATTATTGCAAGTGACCACAGTGTCTTTCCCATTAATCACCTGCCTGGGGGGCATGGTTTGTAATAGTACTTTGGAGTTGCTTTTAGGCAGTTTGCGTTAGCGTTGTGAACTTAGGATGTTCCATTAATGTTCCTTCTCTCTCTCTCTCTCAACGTCTCTCTCTGTTTAGTATCAGTGCCAAAATAACGCTGAGACTTCACTGAAAAAAGCTGATAAGGCTGTTGACTTTTTTCTTTTTCCTTATCTGTGCAGAAAAGCCAAGGTATAGTGGGCCAGCGCCCCCACTCAACCGGTTTAACATTTGGCCTGGGTATCGCTGGGATGGAGTTGACAGGTAGGTCTTGCTTTCTGACAATACTGGCAAAATGTGCCTCTTTGTTCCAGTGGTGGGACTGGTGGGACCCACCCACAGTCCCTACACACAGTTGTGACTCGTGGCTGAGAAAGCTTCTGTTAAGAAAGAGGAGGGTACAGAGCTTGAACCCCTCCCCATTGGGAAAGCTGAGGTACACACACCTCCCCACACACACCAAGAGAAGGCCAGTGGAAGATGGGCTCCCATGGTTTGTATAGTGCAGAAAACAAAATCAGAACGTGCAGCCATGAGCTATGAGAACTGTCCAGGCAGGTTAGGCGGCAGAGGAAAAATCACTCCCCAGTTGATTCTCAGCTTTCTGACGTTTTCCAAACTGCAAAAGGAATGCGAAAAGTATCCAGCAGAGATCGCTGATGCAAGTTAACTCTTTTGTGCCACCGGACAGCTATTAACATTTGGCCACAATGCTAAAGGAACTCCAGAACCCATCTGCCTGGGTAAAACCTACCTTCCAGCTCCTGACACCTTCCCCCTCCATCTTCCCTCTCTGACACAGGCGAGGAGTGGATGAGGCTGGCTCTCTGGCTGGGAAGTCCCCCCACCAGTATATTGGGGAGTCACTCACTCAGGGGGCATGGCCTTGCCTGTCTCCCAGTGAGCCTGCAGGTGTGTTTTGTGCCCACTCCCTTGAGATGATTCTCCCCCTGCGTTAATGCAATTTGCTTTCTCTTCCCTCCTCTGCACCTTAAAAACTCTAGCTTGATCTGGACCCTGCAGATCTCCAAAGAGAAAAATGCAATAAACAAGGCCAGTCTGTGACTGTCAGCCAAGACTCTCCCATTCAGCTGCTGCTGCTGCCTCCGCCTTCTCCTCCACAGCATTGTGGCCTTGATTTGAATTGTGTGAGGGGCTTGCGCGGGGAAGACCACCCTGTACCTGCGATAAATGTATGCCTGTCTTCCAAGTTCCTTGGGGACCAACCCCCTGGCTGCTCTCCTTCCTTCTGTAGGTCAAACGGCTTTGAGCAGAAGCGCTTTGCGAGAATCGCCAGCAAGAAGGCTGTCCAGGAGCTGGCCTACAAGTGGAGCGTGGAGGACATGTGATGAGTGGCCAATCTGAGGCTGGGGAGAGCCTCTTTACCCCACTGGAGCTGCAGTCACGGCCCACCTCCTTTGCCAAAGCACTGTCCCTGGCAGCTTAAAGAGTCTCCCCTTACAGGCTTTCAGGAAAAGCATGAAAATGGCTCTGGACTGGCAGAAGTGGGGAGGCTTAGAAGGTTCCTGGGGCTCAGACTGAGAAGCCCCAAGTCTAGTATGAAGGGCCTTTTCTGGCTTCCTGCAACAGTTGAAAGAAATGGCTTCTTTGATCTCATCAAGTAGGAGGAACTGCTTTTTGCAGGAGTCTCCTCAGTGAACCTTCCTTCTGTGCCAGAGTGTGGAAGGTTTGGACTGTGCTGTCGTGGTTGCTGGCGGGGTTCAATGCCCTGGTGGGTTTGTGGTGGGAAATTTGTGCGCTGAATTAAGTCAGCGCCTTGTTTGCCTTCCTTTTGTACCTGGCTAGGGGTGTCTCATTGAAGGTGCAAATCATACTTAGGAAAGGAGACAGTTTGTTTTGGCTTAGCCTTTTCCTGAACGAGCTGGCTTGGACACCATGTTATGGTTTGCCAATAAATTCACCTCCAGCAGCAGCACCAGCAGCTCAGGAAGCAAGCTGAGAAGTTGATTTGCAGGCAGAGAAGTTGAGTTAGCTACCTGCTCTCAAGGGAGCTTCAGCTGAAAGTATGCAGAGGAACTACATGCAAAGACTTCCTCATAGGAGACTGCATTTCTTGCAGCTCAGGGGGTGGAGATGGGGATTGGGAGGGCTGTTCACAGCCAGTATTTCTTGTACCCTTGGTAATTTGTACGTACAGTTTGTAAATAACATCTTTTTTTTAAAAGAAAGTATTGGTGTGTGTTTTAAATGTTACTGCCTCGTTGGTAGTAGAGAAATGAGCAGGATGGCAAGCTTGTTGGCAAGAGCTATTATGATATGTTAATGAACACATTCCTTTTTTTAAAAAAAATTACGTGACTCTTAAGTACTTTTTTGCTTTGTTTGCAGCCACGCGTGAACAAAACTTGAAACCATAATTTTAAAATTTGCAAGTTTTGCACTTCTTTAATATCTAAGGTAATAATTTGTTAGTTATGGATATCTGGTCCTTCTGTCTGGCACCTTCACGCTTTGCTGGTGTGAAGATGGACGTCCTTTCCTGGCTTCTGTTGCTGGATTAAGTATCTTTGGAACCCACAGACAGGGAACAGGATGGGCCTGCAGCAGAGAGAAGAAGGTGGAACTCATCCAGGGCACTGCTGTTCCAGTCCCTGTCCTTCACCCTCCTGCTGAACTTGGGATCCCTCCGTCGCTGATTCCCTTTGTCTGACTACCTGTAAGCCTCCTGGTGGACGGTGGTAAAGCCATGTTCTCTCTCTCTGGGTGGGATTCAGTTCTGGTGTGGAGCAGTTGGCCTTCTTTTTCCTCTTGAGCAGCCATGTACTCATTGTGGTTTGGCTTTCAAACGGGCCCTGATTGAAGAAATAAAAACAGCACCCAAACAACGGGTAGCAAGAGGGGTTTGTGTGTCCGTATGTATGTGTCTTTATGACAGTGGTGTCACGTGCTGTTAAAACATCCTTGGACCACCTCACTTGGGTGAGGTTATGCAAAATGGCTAGGCCTGGCTTTTGCCTCTGGGAAATGGCTGTCCCTCATAAGATGGCCTTATTTTCCCCTCTCACTGGAGTCACGAAACAGAACTGCTTTCGGGAAATGCGTCTGTTTTTGTCCTGTCTCGATCCTGGAGCATTACAGGGAGTCGGTTACTGGGGCAGAGCTTTTTGTATTGGGGCTTCTGGGCTTTCATATGCTGTTGAACGACTGTGTTTCCCATCCTCCATCACCCTGGGCCAGGCTGGCTGAAGTCCAATGGGAGCTAGAGTTGCAACAGCATCTGAAAGGCCAACAGGTGCCCTAGTTCAATCTTGAGACTTTACCACTGTCACCTGTTGCTTCACCTTCCTAGTAGGCGATGCTAGAGGCTCTGTGTGGGTCTCTCTCTGGATGTCTTCAAAAAGAAGCTGGACAGCTCCCTGCGGGGGGTACTCTACGTGGTCTTCCTGCATTGAGCAGGAGGTTAGGCTTGGTGGCCCATGGGCCCATTCCAGCTCTAGGATTCATCTGAATACCACTCAGGTCATGCAATCCTGGAGTTGGAACAAAGCAGAAGGGCCACCTAGTTCACAGTTGGAGCAGTCTTGACAGATGGCTATCTGACCTCTGTTTAAAAACCTCTGAAGAAGGAGACTCCACCACACTCCCAGGCAGCACTGGATTCCATTGCAGAACAGGTCTTACTGCCAGGAAGTTCTTCCTAACGTTTAGGTGGAATCTCTTTTCCTCATGTTTGGAGCTTCTGCTCCAGTGTCCTAGTCTCTGGAGCAGCAGAACACAGGCGTGCCCCATCTTCCTTATGACTTTGTTTCAAATATTTAAACATGGCTGTCATATCCCCTCTTAATCTTTGCTCAGGGCTACATGCATCCAGATCCCCATGCTGCTCCTTGCACGGCTTCATGGTTTCCAGGTTTCCTCATTTGGGTCGTCCACTGCCATTCAACCAGTTTCCTCCCCCATTGACCCCCTTCCAATCCTCACTCTTTGATGAGTCCCTTACCAAACAGTGAGAGTGGCTTCCTTCCCGAGGGTCTCCGTGCCGAATACGGGGCCAAGCCCCCAGTCCCTGAAGAAGAACTTGTATGCTGTGGAGTCATCGAACTTGGCCGTTGTGTTGGGCCATTTAAGGGTCTCCGTGTGCTTGACCGAGACTGGAAGGTGGCGTGATTGCTACAAGGGAGAAAAACTTTGGGATTATGCATGCATTTCTTTGCAGCTACAGGGAAGGCCCTCTCTCATGTTCCCACCAAATGTCTGAGAAGGCAGTGAGACAACGAGAGGGGCTTCCCCAAAGATCTTTGAATTTGGGCAGGTTCGTGTGGGAGGAAAACGGTTCTTCTGATACTCCAGAGCCCAGCCTTGCAGGGCCTTATAGGTCATATCCTTTTAAAAAGAACACTAATTGAAAACAGTTTAAAAGATACAACAGTGTGGAGAACAGTACAGCAGCTTCCCCCAAATTATAAGACCCTTCTCTGGAACCGAGGGGTTGTGGGAGGGAGAAGGCTAGGTGTGTCCTTACCTTTCTCCCATGGTCTTCTCCAAACTTCTCATCCCCCTCCCTCTTTCGGCGCTCCGTTTGTGGGGTGAGCTTGGCACAAGAGTAGGTGGAGGGGTCCCATGGGCAGTAGCTCTCCCTCTGGATGGTCTCGAAGCTGGTGCTGTGTGGAATAGTCACATGTTAGGACCAGGAAACTGTTGTGGCTTTTTTTGTCTTGTCCCCCGGCAGTGCCAGAGCTTTTGGACGAGTGTTGGTGGACAGCCCAGCTTTCCTGGAGGATCTTTTCTTTTCCCAGGAGGGGCAGAAAGAATATTGGAAAATATTTGAATGATAAATGGGTTTTCTGATTGCTGGGAAACCCTGATGAGAAGAATGCTGGGGGGATGAAAATCTCCACACATTGGGACATAAATTCTTTGTGAAAAGTGCAACCTTTCAGCTAGACAAGAGGATGAGTGAAAAGGTGAGCTGGGCAGACACAAAACAACTTTGTAAAAAAGAGCTTTGTTGTCAGAGGCTTTGTTAACTGAGGGGGCTAAGGGGTCTCTCTTGGAGCACCTACAAATCTCTCTGTCTTTAAAGATCTTCCGACCAGAACATCTGAAGCTTCTTTTCTTGTCTCTCCTGAGTTCCAAGCCTCCCTGAGATCTTCCCAGAGTGCAGCACCTACCTGAAGGCACGGTTGATTGCCAGGTTGTCCAGAGGAGGCAGGACCGGCACAGTCTTCCCCGGAAACAACCTTCGTGCTGGGAAATCACTCTGATACTTGCTAACGCAGCCATTTGGCGGAGGTTGCAGAGAATTTGCAGTCTCGCCTTGCCTTTCTCCAAGGACAAGGGCAGGCGAGGGATCATTTTCTGCAAGGTAGAAAAAAATACACATATGATGGTGCGTGAAGAAGTGCTTAGACCTCCCCACCCTCCTGTTCATTCTTGTGGCCTTCTTGCCCACTGGGCTACTGCTAGCCCCAGAAAGAATGACACCTGAGAGGAGACAACTTGGCTGCCTATTTATTTAGCCCAATAAATAAATGTGGTAGGCTCCTGAAATGAGATCCAGCCTGGCTCCTGTTCCCAGTTTAGTGACACTCACAAGCTTCAGGGGACTTTGTGTCTGAAACCTGGTCAGTTTTTCAGCAACAACACATGGTGCTGGGAGTGACCTATAAAGCCCCCTTAGCTCCAGACTATCTAAGGGCCTATATCTCCCCAGCCTAGTTTTAAAGACCCTCTGAAGATCCGTGACCCCTGCAAGCCCACCTGGTGAGGACAGGGGGACAGGGCCTTCTCCGTGGCTGCTCCCAGGCTCTGTGGAACTCCTTCCCGCTGGAGGCAAGGCTGGCCGACAAAGACCCTTCCATTTAGTCAGGCCTTTAACTGGCTGTTGCAGAAGGATCTTTTAATGGAGATGCTATAGTTTTTGTCTCCAGTATCACATTTTAACTGCCTTTAAAACTCTTCTTATGTTTTTATTAGGATGTCTTATTTGTCTTTTTAAAATACAGGATGTCTTCTAAAATAGATATACCCTTTAACAGCTAATAGTAGCTACAGTGATTATTTGAAGGCTAAGTAAATACGTTTGTATTGAAGAATAAATGTTATAACAATGATTTAATCAGAGTTTCAAATTCCATCTTAAAGTACAGTTTATGGTAGGTGTTCAAAATGTCATCCCTGCTCAGCAATGCACTGCTCACGTTGTCAAAGCACAGAGCCACAAACCTCACTTAAAGTTTCTCTCGCAATTTTCATGACGCTTCTGTACTATTGGATTTTTTAATCTTGCTAAGGGTGTGTACATCTTTTTGAAAAAAGAATCGTGGTACACACACACACACACACATTCCAGAATTATAAACTGTTAAGGGTGTATATGTTTTTTAGATACCTTATGTTTGTACTGTAAGTTGTCTTAGCTGTATTTTGTTTTCACCTGTGGTGTATGCACCTTGGGCCTCATCTTAGGAGAAAGGCAAGGTATGAATTAAAGAAAGAAAGAAAAGAAGAAAGGAATAAAATTAAATGAGTCTGCTTGGGGAGTGGCACTTGGCTGCTCCTCCGGCACGGCTCCCTCTTAGCCATACCTGTTGGGCCCAGCTGTTCCTCTGTGAGTCCCGGGGCGTGCTGGTTGCTTTGTGGGGTCTGCTGGTCAACCCTGCGGCAGGACGGGAGTTTCTCTGGGAGGCTTGCAGCAGGAGCCGGTCGTGGGAGACGGAGGCCGTGGCGTACCTGCCTCTGGAAAGGTTCCTGTGGGAGCTGGTCAAGCCTCTCCTGCAAAGCACAACAGGCTGAGGAATCTCACCTGGCGCTCTTGCAGACTTTCAACCTGGAAATGAATTGTTGTGATGATGCCCAGCCTTTTTAGAGGGTGCATTTTGGTAAAACGTTGGCATGCTTTTGCCTTCTGCTTCCCTTCCGCAGCCCATGCATGTGTCTCATTCTCGGCTGAGGGAGGAAACGCTCCGCACATTTGATAAAAGCGGACTGCAGTCCATGGGAGCTTATGCCAGATAAAACCTGCTTGTTTTTAAGTGCCATGGAAGATGGTTTCTTGTTTTAACCCAAACACATGGTACTACCCAAAGGAGGGGGGCACAGGGAGCACAACTGCCATTGGCTTCCCTGAATGAAAACAGCTCTGAACTAAAAACTCTCTCCACCCCAACTTCTTAACATTTTGACTAGAATTTAGCATGCAAATTAAATCTGCTTGGGTGCCTGTCTGGCAGTCCAGGGCTGGACATTCCCTTCTTCTGCCCCAGGCTAAATTTGCCATTTATTGTCTGAGGGACCATGGAGCCCCTTCCATCTCTACGATTCTGTGATTTTATTCTGATGGGTGCCACGGCAGAGGAGGTGTTCTTGAGGTGCTCCACCTGCTCCCTCATCTTTACCTGTCTCTGATGTTTGGGCCGCTTTTCTGGACTCCAGGACCTGAATGCTGCACACTGGGTGGTCTGGAGATCCATGGGGGGCGGATCTGGGTGGGGAGGAGTGCAGGGCGGCCTTTTGCTGCTGCGCGGCCGGACAGCTGTATTGGGGAGGAGAGCGGATGAGCGGAGTGCCGTTTCCTGAGATCATGGCTGCCCACCCCTCTGCCCAGGAGCACTTGCCCCCTCCTCTTACTTGGGGGACACGTGTACGTCTCCTTGTAGTGGGAGAGCCATCCGGTCCCTCTGTGCGGGTGGGCCGGCACTGGCTTTTTCATGCAGTCCCGGTGGTGCTTGTGACGGCTGCGTGAGAAGAAAGCAGGGGGTCAAAGGCTTGGGGTCTCTGTGGCTTCTCCTTCTGGTGCAAGGGTGGCTGCATGAGACCTTAGGGGACTTGGGAGGGCTGCGCCTAGGGGACGTGGGGTGGGGAAATTCTACCATCTTTGGGACCCTTTCCAGGGTGTCTTTAAAAACAGGAGGCTGACTTCTGACTTCTCTCCCTTCTTCTTGGCCTCTCCTGGGCCTAAAATGTCCCTGCTGGGCAGGAGGCAACAATATGGCAAAGTTGGCAAGCATTTGGGACCCCAGTAGCTTTCTTGAAATTTTGCTGGGCAGCTCAAACGGCTTTAGGGGCCAAAGGGGGCCTGCTGGACTATGCTCCCCCCATCGCTGTGCTGGGGCAAGCTGAGTGTGGTGAGGCAGCACGGTTTGGACAAAAGGCACCAAGCCAGAAAGAGGTTGGAGGCTGGAAGGGCTCTGAAATTTCGGCGGCCCTTAATGGCCAGGCCTTCTGCCCACCCTCACTCCACCCTTGGCCACCTGATGCTGTGTTGCAGAGAAGTCCTGGGAATTGAGGAGCTCTGGTCCTGTACAGAAAAGCCTTCCTCTGGCGTAGTTTTGGAGTGGAGTATTTGCCTTAGGGATACCATAAGTCAGAAATGACTTGAAGGCACATGACAACAACAGCATGTAGGAGCATCTTGTCCTAAAAGTGATTTTATTAGAATGAAAAAAAAAACACTCCGTTAATTTTTTTTTTAAAGATTTCACAGGATTTTAAAAAAGGGTTTTGGAAAAAGTGTGTGGGGGGAATGTTTCTCCTCTCCCCTCCACCTTTTTCTGAGTTCTTTTCTGGGCCTCCCTGCTTCTGTCGGACGTCTCAGCCTGCTCCAGCCGGTGGGCTTTGGGGTGGACTTGTTCCTTTGGAAAGAGCACAGAAGGCTTCTGCTAGCCCTGCTGCAGTTTAGGCTTTTAAATGCCCCGGACCAACCGAAGGGGTGGAGGTGGAGGCAGCAAGAGGCGCCGTCCTTTTGCACTTACCCACAGTCGCAGAGCTCGCAGGGGCACTCTTTAAAGGGGGGCTTTTCCATGGGGCATTCCTCCGGAGGGCCCTTTGCCCCCCTGGTTGCAGACCCTCGGTGCCCCAGGCCCAGCACTGGAGTGATCGCAAAGGCAGGGCGGGGAGGTGGGGTGGTGGCAAGGGGTTTTGCTTGAGTTTTGGCTGGTTGGAAGGGTTTGTGCTGGTTGCTAAGGCCCTCAGTTTCTCCCTCCACCAACCCTTTTTTTCCTTTCTCCCTCCTCCTTCTTGCCAAGAATGACTTGAATGTGAAAGCTCTTCTGAAAGAGGCTTTTTTCTCCTCTGGCAGACTTGTTGTGGAATTGTTCCTGGCCTGCCTGGGAACCAGAGCAGAAGAAACAGGCGTGCAAAACAGCTGGATGGTCTCTCTGGACAGAGTTACTTTATTTTTATTTGTTGAAACCTTTTTATAACCTTCCCTGTATCACAAATGTCAGGGCAACATACAAGTAAAACTGATTTAAGCACATTGGCCCTAAAGAGACTCTACCACAGGGTCGTCTTGGCCAGGTTTGTTCAGAGGAGTTTGCCTTTGCCTTCCTCTGAAGCTGAGAGAGTGTGACTTGCCCAGGGGCTCACATGGTGGGTTTCCATGGCTGAGAGTCATAGCCCAGCAATCAAACCATTTCGACACGACAGCTCGATTAGAACAATAGCACTAATTTAAACGTGGAAAATATTAGACAATTTAACAAGTTAAATATTTGGAGATTTGTAAAGATGGGCAAGAGAAAAATGGACAAGATTGATAAAGATGGACAAGAACCCATAGAAGGCCCTTGGATCCTTAGCATGGGCTTAGACAGCTTGACCAGCCTGGAAATGGAGGGTTTTGAGACTTTCCTGGCTGCAGAGATGTTGCCACTCACTTAGAGAGGCGTCAAGCATTTTCTGTGCCATATGTAAGTCCGGCTGGCATGTCCCCTTTGAGCGTTATTTTTGGAAAGACAGCTGCCGCCTTCAGATCCGGCATCGCTGGTCGACTTTGATTAGCCTTAGCCATAGGAAAGGGTGGGGGAGGGGGAAAGAAGGATATTAAAATCTTAATTTAATTTAAAATGCTGTCATTCACCGTCATGGAAAGCACTGAGCAGGCTAATCATTATGCAAATGAAGCAGATAGAAAAAATGATTAATAATTGTACAAATTAAAAATTATTGTAAACATCCTGCAAGTAGTGATAAGTCTGCATGGCAGCAGCAGGCGGGCAGGGACGCGGCTCCAGCCGGCTCTGGCAACTTGATTGTCTCATTAGCGCGCTTTAATTAGGGAGTGAGAAGCAGGAGCCAAGCGCCGGCTGGAAGGAGAGGGCGGGGGGTGGGTGGGTCCGGAGGAGGCCCCGGGTGGTGGTGCTGGTGGTGCTAGTGTGTGGTTTAGAGAGGAGGGAAGAAGTGTGTGGAGAGATTGCCACTGATGGCCACGATGAGCTGGAAACCCAAAGAAGGTGGAACAGAGAATCCTAGAATCCTAGAGCTGGGAGAGACCCCCAAGGGCCATCCAGTCCAACCCCCTTCTGCTATGCAGGAAGACACAACCAACACTCTCCCTTCCACAGACGGCCACCCAGCATCTCTTTAAAAGTCTCCAAAAAAGGAGACTCCACCACACTCCATTGTGGTAGCAGCAGATTCCACTGTCAAACTTGACTCCTGGATCACTTTCTGTTGGAAACAAGGTCCCTCCTGGGCTTCAGATGCCCAGAGAAGGCAAAATCCATAGTGAAACTGGGCCCCCAAGTTGACTTGGTGACAATTAAAGACAAACAGCAATAAATCTGGCTTGAAGCCTGTGCTGCGAGAAAGGTGGGATATATATCAACCAACCAACCAATCAACCCTCTCTAAGACTTCTTCTGGTACTGAAAACTGGCACACATCACCTTTGTAAGATGAACTTTACTGGTGGTAAATTGGTGCAGCGGGTGGTCTGTGGCAGAGGAGAGCATCACATTTTGGGTTCCAGCATCCCATCGCAGCAAGGGATGGAATTCAGCCCATAAAGAATAAATTTTACCTGGACCATCCCTGAGCCAACACTCCTGAATCTCAGGTCCCCAAAGATGAGGTGCCTGCCTCCCCTGGCCAAGGAAAATGGATCACTGGGGATGACATAAGGCAGGGCCAGTCAATGGAAACTGAGCTGGATAGATGGAACCCAACGCCCATCCTTTTAGCAAGTTGCTAAAAGTAAAGTTTACTCTTGTTGTCAGTTTTGATTTTCTGGTCTGTTCACCTCCTTGAACTGCCATGCTAAAGCAAAATTACCTAGTAGGAACTAGTGAGCCCAAATGGCCCTTCTTGTGCCCCTGGCCAGCTGTTACCAGTTGGCTAATACACTGACAAGGACTCTAGAGCCCATCTGCCTGGTGGGAGGGGCCAGGCTCCCTACATCCTCTGCCTAACGTGACCTGACTATTCCCAAAAGTGGGAAGGAGACCACAGCAACCTGGTTCGTTTCCCCGGACTCCAGGGCCTTTCCAGCCTTCCTAGCCAAAGTCCCTCTCTCTTCACGCCAAGCCTGCTGGTGCCTTTACTTCCTCTGGTGGTGCCACCCTTGGCAAGAGGTGCCCGTCACTCTAATGGATCTGAATATCAGCCAATTGTTAATTAACAGCAGCTTGTGTAGCACTTCCGCACACTTGAAATCCAGGTAATTGGATCAGGAATGGGATTTTGTGTGTTTACAGGTGGATTCCTCTCTGCCTCAGAGACTGAAAGCGCAGGGCTGGGAGAGAGGAGTTGTTCTGGGTTTATGAAACTGGACTGAAAGGACTGGACAGGTTTTCCTTGTACCTCCTTTTGTAATCTTTTTTTTTGGAGGGGGTTAAGAGTCAGAAGCTGAAATGCCCCCTCCTTCCCTCTGTTGCTCATTCTTCTAGAGGCCCCTGCGTTGATGAGAGGGTAAAGCTCCGGCACCGTAGAGATTCCTGGTGGTTTGGTTGTTAATTGTGCCACATTATTCTCCCCCCACTGCAGTGTCTAACTGTTTTACTTTTATATTTTTGACAGGGAGCCGGATGATAATAATAATAGGCTTACATTGGGTAATAGGCTTATGTGGTACATTATGCATGTCAAGGACAAGCAATTAAGCTTGGCCTCACACATAATAATTAGATTTTTGTTGATGAGCTCATCAGTAATGTGTTTAGTTAAGATTAAGGGCTTAGTTCCTGGTGCACAACATCACCCGGTAGGTTGTCCCCCTCCTTGCTCTGTGCCATCTTCCGTCCTCACCTGCTCAACACGGAAACATGGCTGATGGGCAGAGTGGGGCGGCAGAGCGCCAAGAGATCCGTTTCCCAGTTGGAGGAAGACTTTTGGGACTGAAGAACACCTCTGAGGGTTCTAGGTTGGCTGAGGACCAGGCAGGTCCGGTTCTGGGTCCTTCCCTAGGCTTAAGCAGGACTTCCATCCTGGGGAACAATTGAGAGAGGGGTGGCTGGGTTGTCCTCCTCTCTGCCAAAACTTCTGCTCTGGTCTGGAGGCTCCTCCATCTGTCTTGCTTTGGCAGTCCTCATTAATCCTCTGTCACCCCATTTGTCCAGCCACTTTTAAAATGTTCCCATTTCTCTCTCCTCCTGCCACTTTCCCCTTTGTCCTCAGGTTACTTCAGTGACTGCAATCTGATTCAAAGTGCAAAAGTAGTTTGCTCTCCATTAGCAGCGGGAAAGGAGAGAAGAGGCAGAATCTTGCCCTTTCCAGAGGCTGCAATGCGGTTGCGTAGCGCAAATCGCCAAATGCAAAGATTCTCATTAATTATGCCATGGAACCCTTGTGCTGCCTGGCAATGTCGTGCAGCTGAACGAAGACATCAAATGTGCGACTGAATGGACCTCTCAATCTGCCAGCGCTTCCGGGTGCGTTGTGCCTCTGCACGCTTTCTGACACTGCACACACAACTCCACTTCCACCACCTTGAGCTAAATCCACATGTTCTGCATTGGACAATAGTGTCGAAGCACAACTTTGACTGATGGCGATGCTCTGAGTGAGAGATTGCCCAGACAGCCTGTTCATAACAGCCGGCCATGTTCAGATGTCACAGCCTCAGAAGGGCTGTGGCTCCACTGAGCGAGTCTGTCCCTGTGTCGTGAGGGCTTCCTCTTTCCCTGCTGCCTTCCACTTTGCGGAGCGTTATCATCTTTCCTAGCGAGTTGTGCCGTCCCATCATGTCTCCAAAGTACAATAGCCTTGGTTGATTCTTTTGGCTTTTAGGAAGAATTCAGGCCTTATTTATCTTTTTGGCAGGCTGGGGGTCCACAGAACTCTCTCGCTGCACCACTTTTCAAATGAGGCAGTCCTCTTCTTGTCAGCTTTCTCCACTGTCCATCTCTCCCCCACTTTTCATTTATTTGTTTTATCAAGTAAGTATTGTAAGTGACCACATGCTGATGTTGCTCATCCACAAAGGTGCCCCAGGGGATGCCTTCCTCTTACCTGGGTGGGCACCGGCGCTTCAGTTGAGAGAGGCCTCAGCTAGGACGACCTCTTTCAGCTTGCGGGGGGCAGACATTCTGGTCAGGTTTTGGTGCCTGTTTTGCAGGCAACATGTTAAGTCTGTAGGGAAGCTTAATTCTAGAAAAAGGCTGTTTCCGAATGAGGCTGTTACAGCGCTATGATTCCACTTTCAACATCCTATGGAATCCTGGGGTTTGCCGTTTCGGGAGGGGCCAGGCGGTCCCTCCCAAAACTGCAAACTCCAGGATTCCATAGGATGTTGAAAGTGGAATCATAGCACTGTAACAGCCTCGTGCAGAAATGGCTAAAGACATATTCCTATGTAGGTGAAGGAGAGCTTGTAGCCCAAAGTGCTACAAAACTCATTAAAACAAACAAGCTCGTCTCCAAGGTTTCCCTATAGACAGCTAAAGGGAAGATTTCAGATGGATGTACAAACCTATGGAATACAACAAAAGGAACAAATTCATTTATTGAGAATGTTAAGAGAAAATCCACCACATTTATTAGCATGTTTGTATAAAGAAATTTTACAACAAGAATGAGAGGTAGAGACAGTTAAGGCTGCAATGATACAATGGGCACAAAACGTTGGACACCCAATACAGTTAGAATGGTAGGAACAGAGCTGGCGACATACACAGAAATTTACCGCTGCCCAAAATTTAAAAGAAAATTACTACAAACTATTTCATAGATGGTACATGACACCAGAAAAACTAAAGACAACTTATAAGACAGGTACAGGTCAATGTTGGAAATGTCAAGAGAACTTTGGTACACTGTTCCATATGTGGTGGTCATGTCCTAAAGCACAAAAATATTGGAAAGAAATACGTAAGAAAATAAGTTCAATTTTGAGGATTCAATTCATGATGACACCCGAATTTTACTTGCTAAACGTGACACATACACTAGATGGGACACCAGCCAAGAGACATTGGAGAATTATATTGTACATGGTGATGACGGCCCTCATTGAATATGCACGATTTTGGAAAAATGAAACTACACCCGCAATGGAACAGTGGTGGACAGCTTTCATGGAAAACAGAAATGCGGATATACTTACACAAAGATTGAAGGGGAAATCAGATGAGGGCATTAATAAAGAGTGGAAGATTGTCACAGATTTGGGTTGGGGGTAGACAGAGGGTAATACATTTTTCATGATAATTATTATACAGTTAACAGTTAATGAAATATCATGTAACAAGTAAAGTAAAGATATATAGCAGGAACTAACAAATTATAGATTATTAACATTTTATTGCGATATGAGATGTAACAAATAGAGGGAATATTAATAATTGTAATCCAGAAAGGAAAGGAAGAAGGAAAAACATTACATGTAAGCATTGCAGAAATTATTGTTTGTTTTATCTGTTGAAATTTGAATAAAATTATTTAAAAAAACACAAAAAAACAAACAAGCTCGTTGTAATAAGGCAAGCAGGACTTGAGCAGCTGGATCAAAGCGCCACTGTCTCCAAGACGTCCGCTCCCTTTAAAGCAAAGCCAAGAAGGAAGGAGAATTTTCTTGCAGAGGAAAGGTGGACGCTGAAGTCACTTTTGTTCTTCACTGCACTTTACAGAGACACATGAGTAAACAGGGAAGGCACCACTGCAATGCGGTTGCCCCCTGTGTAGGGGTGGGCAACTGCATGGGAGCAGGGGCAAATTTTCACCACCCATAGTTTACTCTGGCATAACTCTGGAGACACAGGAAGTGACATCAGGTCACTTCTGGCCACCAATTTGGCTGCTGTTGGGCTGTGTTTCCCTTGGAGGAAGGGCCAGTGTAGTGCGGAGGTTTTGATATGGATGGGGACTCAGGAGACCAGAGTTCGAATTCTCTCCCAGCTGCAGAAACCCCTTGGGTGACCTTGAGAAGGTCACACTCCCGTTCTGCCTGCTTTGGTCAGAACTCCCCTGGAGTTCTGTGTTCCGTTTTGAGCAGCGCAGTCCAAGAAGGATATTGGCTGGCTGGAACACGTCCAGAGAAGCATGAGCAAGACCAAAAGCAGGCACCTGGGTTGTCTTTAGCATAGTTAAATCACAGTGATTGAGTAGATTCTAGTAAACAGCTAGAGGGTATTATTTCCATCAGAGCCTTTTTGGATTTGCTTTGCATTTAAGTTTGTTTTGCATAGTTGATACAAAACACTGTATGTTTCCTTATCCAATTTGAGCTGACTTTATATGGTGTTACAAGTTTTCTGGTAGAGTTTTATACATGTTGACTTTTTGCTACAACACAGGTTTTATGAATGTTTGTCTTCTTGGTGTATATTGTTTATTTTTGACATTCTTTATGTTTGGTTTCTTGTATTCTTTGTAGATGCTATTTTGATTTCACTTGGTTGTTGCGTTCTATTACACCCTGTGGTTGCAAGATTGCGCTTGTATCTGTGTGTGTGTGTGTTTTTATAAATCAAATGTAGACATGGGAGGGAGCGTGTGAGTACATGCACATGTACACACGTACACACAAATACACAGAGATTTTTTTTTTACCCATTTATGCAACTATTGCAATGTTCAGTTTGGCTCTCAACCTGCATTAAGAGCACCCAGGGTGCAATCCAACCTGTGAGGTAGCTTAAAAGTTAAACCAGCAATAAAAACAAACAGTCTGCTTCAGAATTATTGCTGAACACGGACTTAACTGCTAAGCATGAACCCAGTGCCTTTGCAACCGGCTGAGCAGCCAGCAGATGGCAGCAAATGCCAGTCCAGGTGAGGAGCCCACCTGCTCCGTCTCTCCTTCCAGCCCCAGGGTTGGCTTGGCAGGGCTGCCTTTGGGCACCGCGGATTGCTGACGCAGGCGCATTGGCAGAGAGTGTGGCCGTTTCCACACTGGCCTGTTATAGTGCTCCTATTCCACTTTCAACACCCTATGGAATCCTGGGGCCTTTGAGGCCCCTCCCTAAACTGCAAACTCTAGGATTCCATAGGATGTTGAAAGTGGAATAACAGCACTATAACAGGCCAGTGCGGAAATGGCCTGTGTCTCTGTGGGGGATCTTTTAAAAAGAGGCTTGCAGCTATTTACCCTCAGCTGTCCCTCCAGCCGAGAAGAGGGGGCAAGATGCTTGAGTTCTTAAAGGAGAAAAGCCAAACAATGCATACTTCTTCCTCGTTCGGCAATTTAATATGGGACTAGAGGCCCTGGATCACGAGTGGGGGGAGGCCATCTTCTCCAGTACTCAGGGCGGGGGGAAGGAATCTCAGGATGAGAGTGCTACCTTGAAAAGTGTGTGTGTGTGTTGTCTCTCTTTTCAGACTTGGTAGAATTAACTTTTTTTAAAATTATTTTTATTAAATTAGAGCAGAAGAAGAGAACAAAAAAAATTCACAGGAGAAAACACAAAGTTTCACAAGGTAAACAACACATATCCACATCATACACATTGACTTCTAAAAAAATATTACACTCACATAAAACAAGTACATTACACTACATTACATGGTGGATTTCAAGTGACTTAGGGAGCTGGGGATATTTAGCCTGGTGAAGAGATGGTTGAGAGATGATGTGATAGCCATGTTTAAATATTTGAAAGGATGAAGATGCGGCAAGCTTGTCTTCTGCTGCTCCAGAGACTAAGGCCATTTCTGCACTAGACAGTTATAGCGCGATTATTCCACTTTGAACATCCTATGGAGTCCTGGGGTTTGCAGTTTACGGAGGGGCCGGCCGGCCTCTTCCTAAACTGCAAACTCCAGGATTCCATAGGATGTTGAAAGTGAAGTAATCGCACTATAACCATCTAGTGCAGAAATGGTCTAAGACATAAACTACAGGAAAAGAGATTCCACCTAAACGTTAGGAGGAACTTCCTGGTGGTAAGAGCTGTTCGACAGTGGAATCTGCTGCCGCCTCAGAGGAGTGCGATGGAGTCTCCTCCTTCTTTGGAGGTTTTGAAGGAGAGGCTGGATGGCCGTCTGTCAAAGGAAGGGCTTTGATGGTATCTTCCTGCCTGGCCGAGGGCGGTTGGACTGGACGGCCCCTGGGGTCTCTTCTACCTCTAGGATTCTAGGATTCTGATTAGAATGGCATAGTTTGTGGCTAGTGCTCAATGTGTCAGGTTTTAAGACATCCCTGGGATGGCCTTTTCAAACGCTGACTCTGTAACACCTCCCAGGATCCAGAGATCTAGGGGTCTCAGGTATTGGCCCGGTAATTTCGGGGCTTGGGATGGAGCTGATCTGGCAACCCTACACAGGACACTTCTCCAAGACTGAGCTTCAGTCTCTCATCCTTCCCTGCGTAGGAATAGTTTTTCTTTTCTGTAGGCCTCAAAGGCTGAACGTCTCCGTATTTCTTCTCTCCTTCTCACCCCTCCCCATAGTAATGTGAAACTCATTTTAAGCTGTTTTAAAATTTTAAGTGGCGCATCAAACTAGATGTGCCTCCTTTCCTTCTTCAGCTACAGCTGGGGACCTGCTCGGAGCAAACCTACAAATAATATTTACTCTAGACCTCCCCTCCCTGCAACCAGCAAATTAACACCCTTCCCAATTTCTGTGAGCTATAGTGGTAGTTAGCAGATCCTCACTAATGAATATTTGCAAATGCAAAAAGCATTCCACGCACTGGAATATCCAGAGGGAAACACATTCTCCATTCCTCTGTCTTTGTAAAAAAATTCTTTTGCAAGATATTTTAATATTTATAGTTTCTTGTTAATAGTATTTTTAAAAAGAAATGGAAGAAAAACCCTACAGAACTAGCCCCAAGGAGCTTAGAGAGTCTGGGGATATTGACGGAGTGCCTTCTTTTCCCTTTTCAATTACAAGCACCTCACATAATTAAGTGCTAATAACCTTGTTAATCTAGAATGGATGTTCTTTCTCCTGGCCATCTCTTAATAGAATTAAAAAACAGATAATAAGCAAAAATGGGGAAGATCTGGTGCTGTTACCGAGGAGATTAGAAAGTGGAAGAAAAGGGCTGCCAGGCCTCCAGAGCTTCTGTTCTGCCACCTTTTGAAACATTATTTCTGCTGTGCCAAAGAGGGTACACGGTGCTTTACAAAAAGGGACATGGAGGGCAGCTCCTTGCCCCAAGGAGGTTACAATCTAAGACCTGAGAGAATTCAGGGAGAGAGAAGGATAACAGGAGGAAGAAGCAAGTGGGGAGAAAATCAACACTTGAGGTTTTGTTAACTTCTGTCTTTGCTGTGGTTTAGGTCAATGAAGACTCTAGAGCAGTGGTTCTCAACCTGTGGGTCCCCAGATGTTTGTGGACTTCAGCTCCCAGAAGCCCCAGCTATGGTCAATGCTCAGGGCTTCTGGGAGCTGAAGTCCACAAACATCTGGGGACCCACAGGTTGAGAACCACTGCTCTAGAGCTTAATCCAAGCAAGGTGTACTCACCAAGCCTCCCTGTACAAGCGGCTTGCTTCTGGCAACTGTGGTTTGGTCACTTTGCCTCTCCATGGAATATGTAGAACTCTGCTCCAGAACCACGTTTCCGTTGAAAATGATGCTCAGCATACCGTTGAGCTATAAGGTTTTTAAGTGCTGGAGATCATCATTCAAATCCCCACTTGACCATGGAAACTCATTGGGTGACCCTGGGCAAGTCTCACTCTCTCAGCCTCTGAGGATGGCAAAGATGACCTTCTTCTGAACAAATCCAGCCAAGAAGATCCTGTGAGGGGTTTGCCTTAGGGCCACCATAAGTCAGAAACAACTGGATGGCACGCAACAACTTTTCTTGCAGTTGTGTGTGTGAAGGCAGGTGAGATAGAAGAATGAGGAAAGGAATCTATTCTTTAGGCCTCATTTACTTGGAGAAGAGCCAGCAAGGCTTAGAGCCCATTGGACGTTTGTGCTTTTGAGGACACTTCTGTCTGAAATGAAGCACTTTGGGTGTGTCTCTTTATCTCCTGAGAAGCACAGGCATGCAGTTGTCTTCAACACTTGCAGCTGAATGCCGTTGTCACTTGCCATATTCAGTGGTTGCACCGTCCATTTCTAATGGCCCTTGGCTTGATCTTGTGCATTCAGAAATACGCTCCTTTTGCACACACGGGTGACTCTGGTGGTTTTACTGGTGTGTTTCGTGTTTCCCCCAGAAATTCATTTCAGTGGTCCCCTGAGAGGCACCTTTTCACCCCCGTGCAAGGTACCTTCTGCGTTCCGGCTCACTTCAGCCCCGGGGCCTCCGCGACAGCAGGCCCTGGCTCCTCTGTCTCTCTCTTTTCTCTCTCTGCCCTCCCCACACCTCTGCAAGCCCCCCACCCACCCACCCTGCCTGCCCTGGAGCTGTTGCACAATCTCAGGTTGAATGGCAAAGACACACTTTCTCTTGTTCTCTTTACACAGCTTCAAATTTTTAAGACAAACAGCCGTGTAACACCATCTCCTAATGAAACTGTTTTATGGTAATTAATTATGTATCAGGCTTGTTTGCATGCACGCTGCACCTCGCTCTGCCTTGGCTGAGGCTTTGATCTGTCAAAAGGCTAAATGGGAGATAAATAATAAAATTACAAAGCAGCCTGGGTGAAAATAAACATGTTCGGAGGGAGAGCATCCTCCAGTGTCGTGGTGAAGAGGGAGCAGGAAAGAGGGAGAACGTGAATGTTGGGGTCACCTTTAGCAAGGCACGTCCCTTCCTTCCACTCCAAATTCCAGCGGGACCAGAAGTTGCTCAAGGATGCTCATTCTGTTGCACGTGTCTCCCCCGTGTGCCTGTTGGTGCTCTACTCAGAAACTAATCAGAGCCCAGCTTGGAGCCTCTCTGTGCATTTCTTAGCTGGCACCCTCCGACTCCTCACACATAAGTCACACACAGAATCCTTTGTTTGGAAGAAGTGCTATATTTCCATGCACTTGTGTCCTATTCCTCACACTGCACCAGTGTACCCTTGTGTGTCAATGTGTACACAAACCCCAGCCCTGTCTGAAGGAGAGGAGTTGTAGATGGGTGGGTGGGGACCTATTTTACATGTCACAGGTCCCAGGTATATTCCACAGTACCTCCAAGTACAGTTTTAAAAGGTTCCTGTCCAAGACTCAGCCTCGTGAGCAACTGCCAGTTTGTATGGATGGTGCTGAGCTGTGCCTCTCAAAAAGATGCAAAGGGACGGCAGGAAAAAAGAGAGGCCAAGAAATGTATTTGTGGTGCTTACAGTTGCTGCTTACAGTTCTTTGTATTAAACCTTTCCTGCCTAAGGGTTGACGCATTGACTTTTTGTGCAGAAAGCCTGCTGTATATGTGGGGGTTCCATTCCAGAACTCCTTGTGTAAAACAAAAAATGTGAGTGCTATATCCCATTGCGGTCAATGAACACAACGGGGACATCCATTGACTATAACAGGAGCAATGCAGAGGTTGTGCCAGAAGAAGGTGCCCTGTATTGTTATAAAAACTGGCAAGCAAAATCTTAGGAAAGGAAGGGGGACACACAGATAAGGGATGCAAATGTACAAACGCGGTTATGCTGGCACTTTGGGGATCTTTGCACTTTGATTTAACTGCCATGGCCGCGTCCTATGGAATCCTGGGGTTTGTAGTTTAGGGAAACACTTCAGATCCCTGGGGAAAACCATCCCTAAACTGCAGATCCCAGGATTTCACAAGCTGGAGCTATGGCAGAAACAGAAATAGTAATACATCTACTCAAGGTGGGATGAGCACAGTACGGGATGGACGTGGCCTCCTGAGGCCTTTTTTTTTGGTGGCCCCAATGGAGAAAAATTCATTTAAAAAAAAAGCTGACTTTTCAGAGCACACTGCGTGTGTGCCCAAATGGGGCACAGAGCTTCCAAAAGTGGTGGGGGATCAGAAATGGACCTGCGGCTCCATCCTGCTTCAGGTGTTTGAGATTCTTTTCTCCGGCATCTCCAGACCTGGAGGCCGAAAAATTCATCCCTGGGCTGCTGCGAGTGGCCAGCCCTGGCTTGAGTGCTGAGTCGCCTTGGGAGGGTCCAGGGGTGCCCGCTCCCGTCTTTCCTCTGCTCCTCTTGTAGGGGGATGAAGGCGCCCACCTCCCTCCCCGAGGGTGCCGCGGGGGGCGTCCGCGGGGCTGAGACCTTTGCTCTGCCCAGCCGGGCTCTCCCTCCGTCTTGCCGGCGGCCCATTCGTACGCGCAGGGAATGAAATTCAATAAAACTCATTAACCTGACACCGGGCTGATAAGACGAGCGCCCGCGACGCTGCTGTCTCGGCGCACAAAGCTTCTCGCGGGCTCCGCCGCAGCCAGATGACTGCCGCAAGGCCGGCGCACGAGGCGCTGACAGCGGAGGGCTGATAGCGGCCGGACGCGGCCGACAAAGCCGCGGAGGCGGCGGACGCGGGGAGGGGGCCCCGTCTCCTCCGCGCGGAGGGCTCGTCAAGGTGAGCCGGGCTGGCTGGAAGCGGAGGCGAGGAGGCCGGCCGGAGCCCAGCGGGGCGTGGCGGCCCTGGGGGACCCCCGCGGGGAAGTGGGGAGCGGCCCCCCGCGGGGCGCTCTCCCACCAGAGGTGCCGGCGGGGAAGGTGAGAGGCTGGCGGCTGCGCTAAGCTCTCAGCCCCGCTGCACCTACTCCCACTAAAAAAGGTCTTTTTTTGGCCTCAAATGCTCCCGTTCCCCCCCCCCCCAGGAACACGGGGATGGGGTTTTCAGCATGTTTGGGGGCTTCCCTAGTTTTCTGGCGTATTCGTTTGGCTACTGACCGGACTCTAGGACAAGATGATTCTTTCAGAGGGGCCAGTTTTCCCAGATTTCACATTCCCATGAAAGCAGAATACCAAAATAAAATTCACAAAAGAGCAATACTGCTATTGCCCAGCCAAAGGGCACAAAACGCGCCATGCAGGCCATAAAGTAGATTTCTTCTCTTCATCCTCCATGATGCCTCCTAAGAACATCTAAGTAGAGGTGAGGGTTCCCTCTCTCAGGGCTCACCTTCCTTGCAATGAATGCTGCATGGGTGCTGGGATCTACGCCTCCCTCCGCTCAAGTAGAGTAACTAGCTAGCTTAACTGGCTTTTAAGGAACTGTCTTTGGAATGCTCTGAGTGACACTGTTGCTGTCCATTTTTGTCTGCCCTTTCTCTGCGTTGGTAATCAATTGAATCAATGCTAAACTCTAGTTTAGTAATCAGATGAATGCTACTTTGTTCTTTGGTAATCAGTTTAATCCACGATAACCTGGTAGCTGGTGACTAACAGAATAGTGGCTTGGTTGTTGATAATTGGTTGCAACTATGGTAACCTCTCAGTTGGTAATCAGGTGGAGGGGAACTTGGTTGTGGGTTATCAGTGGTAACTCGGCAAGTCAAACCTTAAGTTGATTCAGTGGGTCTGCTCTAAATGGGGCTGGCAAATATAGGAGTCTGAGTCCTCTCGTTAATTCCAGTAAGAGTGGACCACTTTGATTCCCATGTGACCCAATAATTGTTGTTGTTGCTCCTCCTCCTCTTATCATCATCTCCTCCTCCTTCACCACCACAATCACCTCCCGCAAACCTCAGGTTAAAATGACCACAAAATGACTTTCCTGAAATCATTTCCATGCCTCTTAGTATTTCTCCCTCTTTACCTGCCCCATCACTTGCCACCTGATCCCTTTAACTGGAGATCCTGGGATATAAAGCTTGGATCTTCTGCACGTAAAGTGTGACACCCCACTAAAAAAAAAAGCCTGGAGCCTGCCTGCCCTCCTGGCTTAATCCACACCACTGCCTTCACAGTGTAGGAGCAGACGGGGAAAGTGCCACACAAGGAGAAGGCCCTGTTATACCAAGGGGAGCCGACCGTTCTGAGCAGCAGCCTGCGTTCTCCTCCCAGTCTGTGAATGGGCCACATCAAGCGTCACCATGAGGTTCTGCTGTCTCCTCCTGCAGCTCTTTAGCCTGTTACTGCTGGCGGTTCTCGTCCAAGAGCTTCTTCTGCCGCCGCCAGTCCCGTACCCTTCAGAAGATCAGCACGGCTGGCTCTCCTAGCCCCACCCCACAGACAGCTGTGCTGGAGCCAAGGCAGCTGGGCATCCATATTCATTAGGTGCCGTGAAGCAACCCGGGGCCAGCGTGGAGCCGATCTGGATGGCCTGTTGCTTCTTCTGCGGGCCTCTCTCGTTCTCTCTCTTCAGATGAACGTGATCAATTTCTCTGTGTGTTCCACATTAGTTTCCCTTGACCTCAATGCCAAACAGGAACAGGCCGTTTTTAAATGAAAAAGCCCAGTGGGAAAGTTTCCAAACTGATGGAATATGCTTCTGCTGCTGCTCTGTCATCTTCCTCCTCCTCCTCCCAACTTCACTTTTTTAGTCACTTGTTGGCCATTAACATCTCCAAGTGGATGGGCTCTTTTGTCACGGCAGACCAAGATTTTTCTGGTCCTCTCCTTTAACTCGTCTTGCCAAATGAGGACAAGGCATTTCTGACCTTTGCCTCTCCTTGGGGACTCTTTCGCTTCCAGCTAGCTTGCCTGGGCAAGACAATCCCAGGCCGTGAGATCTCAGTCCCAAGCCAGGAGACTTAAGTGACAACTCCTTGTGAGGCCATGGGGAGCGAGCCCTGGTGATGCTATTAAGCAGGGCACGTTAAGCACTCACCACCACGGCAGAGAGTACTGATCCAAAACAGCCAGGCTAATAACTGAGGAAAACAGATATACAGACATACTTTTTTTCTAGGCAGTGCACTCACCCCGAGATTCCTCCCCTTTACGCTGAGACCAGATAAGAGGGGCCAGACCCTGAGATCTGGGTACCCCCCGAAGTTGCCAGTAAGAAGCCAATCAAGAGGTGCTTCTTCTGGGACGTGTTTCTCAAAACTGTTGCGAGATTCTGAACTAATAAAACTAGATTTGGAAACCTGGATTAGCAATATGGCCCTCAGCCTTTGATGAATGCTTCTCCATTGGTGGCTTCCACTCTTTCTCTCTTTCAGCTGCACAGATGTATTCTTCTTTCTACCATTCTCTTCTGCCTCCTTACAGCCAAATAAGAATGAATCAGGGTGATGCATTTTAAACCTACAGCACTGGAAGTCTTGAAGCTGTTTGAAAAGGCCTGTTTCCTCCCTCCTTGCCAACTTCAGCACAAGGAATGAATAATCTAATGCTGAATATTTTAGGCTGAGATGTATTTCTTCCTCCAGCCCCAAAATGGGAGGACCAATCCGGTTGACTGATTGATATATTGCTTTTTACTGGATGGGGTAGGTGGGTGAGGATGTTATTCGTTGGGTGCTCCTCTTGCTTTGGGGAAGCGTCCTGGGCCAAAGGCATCGGTGAGCCTCCGCAGGAGCCCAGCTGGAGGTGCCTGATGGGAAGATGGCCCCCCGGCAGCAGGTGGGCAACGTGGCATAAATCAGGAGGCAATCGGTGCCACTCAGAGGCAAGTGACATCCGCCGCTATTCACATGACAGGTGAATAAACACAAAGCCTCTTGATTTGTGTTATCGGGGTTTATCTTTTCTATTAATGGCTTTCTAAATTGGTGGCACTGGAGCAAGGAAACCCAATTTGAACTCCGAGCATGCCTGATTATGACTGTAATAACCTTGGCTAATAAGAATATGATGTGGGGTTAGGCCAGGAAAGAAAACACATTTCTCATTAGCTTTTTGATTAATTACTCTCCACAGTTTCCTAGAGGGATCCGTTTGGGACTGACTGCCGCGCCTTGTGATGTGGAGAAGAGGCTTACCTTAACTTAATCATTTTCCTCAGTGACATTTTGACAGCAAGTTTCAATTAATCTCTTGTCAGCTGGAGGCACCGCACCTCTTCACTTCCGGCAGTCTTGAAGTGGTTGGAAGAAGGAAGGAAGGAAGGACGGAAGGAAGGAAGGAAGGTGGGTCCTTCCAATATCCCATTTCCAAGCCAGGTTGTTGGGTGTTTCTGGAAACAAGCTGCTCCAGTGTGAGAAGAACTTTTTCCTAGTCCTCCAGCCAGCCAGATCTGGAGCATGGAACTCTCCAGCAGATCACCATGTATATAAACCTGATGGGATGCCCTCAGGAGAGGCTTTGCCTTGCACTGAACAGAAGAAAAGTTAGCAGCCAAGTGTTGCCACTCTCCTTCCACTGAGACCAAGGACCGCTTAAACTTTAACACTATCAAGTCTCCCCAGGGTGTGCAGGAAGCTATAAATGATGCTTAAAAAAAGGCCCTCTGTGGTGCACAAAGTGTAGGGGGTCACATAGACTCTTCACTCTTCATTTTCCTCTTGCATAACCTCCAATTCCACTGATTTGGCAAGGACAGGCTAATTAATTCTCTACCATCCTATTTTTCTAGCTGTTTTTAAAATGTCCCAGTTTCTCTCCCCTCCCTTGACTTTTCCACTTTGTCCTCAGATTACATTAGTTTCTGCAAACTGAGTCCAAAGTGCAAAAGTCATTTCTGCTCAATCAACTCAATGGGGGGGAGGGGAGGAGTGGGCAGAATCCTTCCCTCCCCAGTTGACTCAGGCCAAAGCAAACTGCTGCAGCCTCCTCTAGCTTGTGTGCTCCTGTTTACATCCATGAAATGATGGAGGGTTGGAGGGTATGCTCTTCTTATTTATGGTGGGCTGTTGTGGATGCGATTGGCTAAGGGGACATCAGGCAAGATTGAAAGCTCACAGGAATGAGACATGCTCAGCCCCTGAGCTATGGAAAGTATTTGGGGTGTCTAAATCTTATGAAAAAACAGAAGAAGCCACCAGAGTTGGGTAGTTCTCTTTATTAATACCACCTAGAGTCAGACCAGATGAGAACAAAATGCAGGGAACAGTGGAAGAAAAAACAGCAATCCAAACAACCTGGAGGTGAAGGCCACAGTGTTTGGACAGATGTTTGAGCTGGTTGTCTCTCTCACCCATCCCATAACTTTTGGATCACCTAGTTTGATGAAGAGTTCTGGAGAACCTGAAAGATTGCACTTCTGTGACAGCTTGATTGGTCTGACAAAAGTTTTACCCAACTCCTAGTTTAGAATCTCAAAAGAATTTGAGAAATGACCAAGCGTCCCCTGATCCATTTTCCACAGACAGCCACCTCCCAGATGTCTCCAGAACTAAAACCAAAACCAAAAGCATCATGCACAAGCAACCTTTAAGGGCTGGTGATGGTCTTCTGAGAGCCAGTGTGGTTTCAGCATTGGACTACAACTTTGGAGAGGGGTTCAAATCCCTGCTGGGTCATAGAAACCCAGCGGATGACCGTGGGCACACTCTGTCCACCTCAGAAGAAGGTCATGGGGGCAAACCCCCTCTGAAGAAATCTTGCCAGGAAAACCCCATGATAAGTTCACCTTGGGGCCACTGTAAGTCAGAAACGACTTGAAGGGACACAATGACAAACAATGGCCTTCATGTGTTGCCTTTTATTTTGCCTGGACAGATTCAGATGGGAGTTACTGCCACTGAACATGGAGGCTCTGTTTTCCTGCCACTGCAGCCAGGTGCTGCAGGAGAAAGGCAAAAGCTTTTTTTTTTTTAGTAACCTTGATCTGGTAAAAATGCTTCCTCACATATAGACAAAGGAGTTCTCTTGGGGCCCCCTCCCTGATTCCCCAAAGAGAAGGGAATAAAACCTGATCTCGGCAGCATCCCCCTCCCTCTCCAAAACTGGCCATCGCGATGGCTGAGGCAGGAAGACATTCCCAGCCTACAGATGTTTTCCTGTGAGGCAAGACTGACACCCAATGGCCGGCGAAGGGAGACCAGACGGTCTGTGCTTCTGGCTGAAGTGAGGACCTGCTTTCTGCACAGTGTCACTGCCCTTTGAGGAGTCAGGGACCCCCAAGGGCCAACTGGAATTCACTTAAACTTAGTCTAGTGAGAAGCAAGAGGGGACGGAATGGGTGTATCCACACCACACAGTTATAGCAATTTGATCCCATATTAACCACCATGGCTCCTTCCTATTGGAATCCTTTGATTTGTAGTTTGGGGAAGGACTTAGACTTCTTTGCTGGAGAGCTGCAGTGCTGTTGTTCAGGTGGGTGGATTAGAGAATCAAAGCAGAGAGTAAGTCTCTCATAAAACTACAAATTTCCAGATTCCAGAGGATGGAGCCATAGCCATTACAGTGCTGTTGAGCTGGTATAACTATGCAGTGTGGATAAACCTGAGGTCGCCGTGGGTCCATTTCTCTTCAGGAGTGGATCTGCAGTACAGCCAACTGTGTTCCACAGGCCAAAGAATTAAGTTTTATTGCTTGGCTAAATTGCATGAGGCAGACCAGCAAACGGTGCCCCCTGCCAAAGTGAAAATGTGTAGCATCCAACGGTGGTCAAATTACATTGGCAGGAGGAAAAAAAATAAGAGGAATAATTCCTATTTTTTTAAACATGCTAAGATTTTCACTCTCTTTTGCATTAGCTAAATTATTTGGAACTTGAGATAGACAATCCCCCAAACTTTTCTCTCAAGCCCCAGGAGTAAAAATGAAACAATCATCCTTTAAATAGCATCCTTTAAATTTTCTATTGCCCCAAATTATCTGGCTGAAGTTACCACCATACTTTGCGTAATAGTAGGACTGGCCCTTTGAGGCTATCTTGCATGGAATAAAGATAATTGTTAAAAAAGATCCCAGATAATTCAGTGCCCTTAGCTGAGAAATGTATAAGAAAACAGTGAACATCTGGAACCCTCTTGGTGTCTTGTGCATGCCTTATGTTATGCAGAAGCAGCTGGACATTTTTGTCCAATGTGAAACATTTGTATTTAGGTCAAGATTGCAGAAGTGGAGTTATGCGTGCAGTGCTGTTGTTCATTGGTGTGCACTGGGTGTTTGTGCATCCAGTTGCACACTTGGCATTTGCAGTGCAGTTGTGCAACTTTGCCGTTCAACACAAGGGTTGTGTAGCACAATTAAAGCATAACTCTGAATGCAGGGTTTTACAGTACATGGTACTGATGTAGGAACTCAACCAACATCTAAGAACCCAAGTTTGAGAATTGCTGGTGTTATGCTTTCCTTTCTAGACCTGAATTACAATGGGTTTTTTTTCAGCCTCTGAAAGTATCCATTGCACAGTGACTGTCATCTTTGAAACTGGCGCTTGGTTATCAGGTGGATGCGGAGACAATGAGTTCCTCGTAGGCTGTGAAGTTCTGATGTAAGAGAGACAAGGGGACATGCCACTACAGTGGGCAGACTGGTATCAGGTGGCACCAGAAGCATGGAGGCACATTGTCTGAGAGACCTTGAAAAGCTGCTGTTTTCAGAGCTGCTGAAGGGCTTCCGAGGGTCCAAGGGGAGAAGAGCTTGTAGTTCAGGTTGGCTGTGACGAAATGCTCATGGCCAAAAGTGACAACCCCCTCCACCCCGACCCCCACGGTCACCTTCCAATAGAGAAACCTCCATCTTCAGCCCAGGGCTTTTATACTGTAAGTTGGTAGAACGTTAGTGCATACAACCTACCCCTTCCTCTGAAATGTACAGAGATGCTGAGTAAAATGTCAGAGCGATTCTCCCCTGAACCTCCCTGCTACCTTTTGACATTTCTGAGGCTGTGGAGTGGGGAGGGGGCTAATTGCATGCCAGCTCCTGCTGGGCTCAGCTACTCCTTTCCACAGCCTTTGACTGCCTTTGCTCAGCTCCTGACAACACCCCTCAAAAAAGCAGGGCTGGGGATGATTTTCCCTGAGTGGGAAAAGAAAAGGGGAGGTGGGGTGACTGAGACAACTTCCTCCGGTTTAAGGAAGCCATGGCTGCCCTGCGTTTACAATGCCTGAGTGGGACTGTCTCATTCAGGGGGTCACCATGAACCCAAGTTGCCTTTACAGCAAGTTGCAGAATCTTAGAATCTTAGGATAACAGCATAGAAATCTTGGTTCATTTTCTAGTCTTTGGAGAAGCTGAAGACATGCTCATACCATCTTCTAGGTGATATCCTTCCAGATCTTTTAAAATCATGCCTCCTTTCAGTCTTCTCTTCTCCAAGCTAAACATACCCAACTCTCTAAGCTGTTCCTCCCAGAGCTTCCAGATCTTTGGCCATCTTGGCTGCCCTCCTCTGGACAGCTTGTTGATAGCCTTCTTGACCTGTGGTGTTCAGAACTGGACACAGGATTCCTCCAGGTGAGGTCTTGCCAAAGAGAGTGGCAGTACTGACTTCTCTCAATCTGGACGCTATGCTTCTGTTGAATAGATTTGCTCTCCTGCCGATAACAAATGTAACCACAGCTAACAACAACAAAGCAGCAGCAGCAGTCGTAGGAACAGTATTAGTAGCATAAAGTGGAGAGATGGAAGCCCAGCTTCTTTCCTAGCCAGCCCAAAGCTATGCCTTCCATGGCAGTCAGCTTCGGCCTCCTCCGGTGAGCCCCCTAGGACCCAAATCTTCCACCGGGCCTTGCTAATCCCAACACTTGCAGCCCCATCTTGGGGAAGATGAGGAAGAGGATGAGAAAGGCATCTGGGTATCCATCTGAGCAAAAGGGAATCTCATGGTGGTGGAGGCGTAACGGGGCTTGACAGCTCCATGTAAGGAGGATTTGCTTTGACAGTCAGCCCGAACGGCAGTCAGTCCCCGGCATGGAGTCTGGCACTTGATGAGGGATGACACAATCAGCCAAGCATGTACCAGGAAGAGACAGGATTGCAGCCCCGTTTCTCTCTGCTCCAGCTTCGGGGCAGCGGGAGGCTTCGTGCGTTGCTGCGCTGCTTCCGACTGGGAAAGCTCCACCTGTATCCTGGGAGGAAGGACGCTGGGGTGGCCCTCCACTCAGGGAAATGTCAGAGGAATCCCTTGCTTTGGCAGCCTCTGACATTCAGACCCATGGCCATGGCAGCAAACCCACAACCCCAAGTACAGGTTTTTTCCCTTTTTTTTTTTTTTTGGCATCTTCTTCAGTCTATATAAAAGGAAAAGCTTTCCAACCATCTCACTGGAGGCATCCATCATAATAAGGGACATCCACCAGCCTTATAAGGGCTGAGCTTTTGGACCCTTAAATAAAGGACATCCCATAGCATAAGCAACAGCCAACAACTGCCTCCAGATATGGCTGGATTGCAGTTCCCATCAGCCCTAGCCAGCGTAGCCAGTGATGATGGATTCTGGGACCAAAAACACCAGGAGGGCTGCATGGCTCTCACCCTTCCTTCAAAGCTTTATTTCTTTAAATGACATGCATTTGTTTGAAGCACTGATGCATTGCCTCTCAACACACCAGCATGGAGAAGGTTGGCACGCTATTAAAAGCAAAGAGCCCCAGCAAATCACCTGCAACTGTCTTTGGTTCAGAGGCAAGGGTGGTCCTGTACGAGTCCAGCCAACAACAGTCCCCTCCTGGAAAAAGTCTGAACAGCCGGGAGGACCAATTTGCATGCCGGGCGCCCCTCCTGAGCCAGGGTAGAAACATCTCTGATGGTCTCTGACGTCTCTGTTCGTGGTGCTGAACGAGCAAGTGATGGATATATTTATGCTTCCATCCTGCTGCCTGTATCAAAGCAGACACTTTAATCTATCCAACAACAACTCGAGGATTAAAAAGTTGCTGGCAAATCAGAGCCCCAAATTGGTACCAGAGAGCCGCTTGTCAGTTGAGAAATCACGTTATAAGGTCGCCTCTTTACAGTCTCCATTGTGGCATGGGGGTCTCCGTGGGGAGACCTCTCCTCACCTTGGCGTCTCCCCCCACCTTCTCTTGTGCATTCCAGACAAGTGGCAGCTATCATTTCCCTCAATTGCACCGTTCCTGGGCGGCTTCATATTGAGCCACTGAGATGGTGCCGCAGGGGGCTTGGGCCTCCTCTCCGTTTCCCACCGCCCTCTTGCTCCTGCCTTCTTCTTGCAATTTGTGCTCTTCTGAGTTGATACCTCCCTGCCAAACGGGAGGGGTGCTTCACCCCTTTCTTCTTCTTTGTCAGGTGTGGCTCTTCAGTAGATGTGGGCAAAGTGTGGCCCGTGGGACTCCACAAAGTGGCCGCTGGAGTCCCCAAACCTTCCAAAGCTCTCAGAAGCCCTCATTTTAATTTTTTTTTTAAAAAATCCTGACTTTAGGGTAATTTTGTCCCCCTGGGCCCATTGTGCTGCTGCTTGTTCCTTTCCGTTTTTTAAAAGGCAAGTTGAAACCAGTGCATTCATGGCCTGAATCAACTCTCATTCCATGGTGCTTCAACATTTATGTAAATTGTACTGTTTCAATTGGTCTACTCTAGTTGGGACTCCTAAAGGCACCCAGGCCTGTATGAGAGTGGCTTTGGCAAGAATACTTTTAGTGATGTGCACAGACATAAGTTGCATCACATATGCTGAGTGTTTTTATGGAGAATTGTTCAATAGCCATGAAACAATGCATACCACGCCCAGTGGTGTGTCAGCCATGCACATTTCACAGTGATCCACATCCAACGTGCTACAGGAAACTACAGGAAAAGATTGCTACAGGGGTGTCCGGTTATAGGAACTGCATATTGTAAGTGGAAGGCAACCAAGCTGGCTGTTATTTATGCCACACTGCAGCAATGCAGGATCTTGGCTTCCATGTTGTGCATTGCCAGGGAGCTTTCCTTTAGCCATAGGTTGTGGTTGGGCTGCATCCGTCCTGAAATGTGGCTTGGCATATGTAATGACTGCTCACTAGTTCCAGACCAACATTTGGATGACTTGATCTTACCTTATTTAGCAAACTGCCTCGCAGAGTATACACCACAGAAAAAAAGAAAGAACATATATAAATAAATAGGTTCTTGGGAACCTTTCACAGCACCAGTCTGTCTGAGCCAGTAACAGGCCAGGGGAGAAAAAGGTGTGTGTTTTTTCCCACCAGATGAGGGTTGAAAAAGTCACAGAGCTCCACAGCAGGGAACATCTTTTGTATGCCATTCTGGCAACCCCAGAGGGGGATCTGCAGGGAGAAGAGATGGGGAGGTTGTCAGCCTGTGATCCCAGAGAGCCGCCTCCAATTAGGAAAGATGAAGCTGAGCGGAGGGAAAGCCCATTCCTTAGATCAGGGCGCCAGCGTTGGAACCTTCTTGATCTGTTCCAAACTCCAGAGACCCTCCACTACCCTATTAATTTATGGCTGGAAGTGATTTCAACACACTTGGTTCAGGGTCACTTCTGGCCAGCAGGAAAATGCAGGACAGGAGCAAAGTAACATAAAAGTTACTGATCTAACCACTTGACCCTGCTGCCTTCAAGATGGCACCCTCTCTGCTCCAGAACCCAAATTAAGTGCTGATTCTTAGCTATGTTTCCCCAACTGCAATGGCGGCCAGGGAAACCTGCCACACTAGCACTTGCTCCTGGCACTGTTTGCTCCTTGCCACCGAACGTGGCGACTTTTATTTACCAGAATGTTTATTTTTCAAACAAAGTAATTACTAATTAATTGGCAAGAAACTTGGTTTCTAATCCTCAAGCTCCCATGAGGCAAATCTGGCTGTTTTCTTTTCTTCTTTTTCTTCCCTTTTCTTCTTTCTTTTTTCGTGGCTCAGGAATTGTGCGTGCATGGGTGTGAGTGTGTGAGCCAGGGTAGCGATTTATGACCATACCATCTGGCTCTTTGAAAATAATTAGCAGGTGTCCAGGGCTGGGAGCAGGTACTTGCTGATGGGCAGTTTTGGCTGTTTGGTTGCATATGTTGCTGGAGCTCACAGATCCTCCAAGGGAAATAGGAAGGAAGGAAGGAAGGAAGGAAGGAAGGGGAGAAGGAAAAGAAGGAGGCATGTTCTCCAACGTTAGGAAAGAAGCCAAGAGGGGGGGAATCAAGCCCTAGCGTTGAGCACCAGCCAAAGAAAAGTGTGTTGAGGTGGTGATGGTGGGAGGGGAAAGTTGGGAAAAGTACTAGTGGAATTTAAAGGAGTGCATGGCTGGCACCTGGCTGGTGACCTAGGCAGGTGCAATTACACTGGCACAGTTCCTTTTCTTGCCACTGCAGATGGAGCTTTTCAGCACCTCCTTCTGCAACAATGCCCCACTTCTGCAACAATTCTGAGCAGCAACCTTTGTTGGTCACTAATTGCCCTGACTAAGTGGAGGCAACCTCAGCTCTAGGGGGTGGGTCCAGATGCCCCGTAGCATCTCCAGCAATCATTCTGCAGGGGACAGATAGAGTGGTGGGGTAGGGAGGAGACAATGGCATAAAACTATGTGGTTTTCCTCTCCTTCGTGTGGCAGAGGATTCAGAGCGTAAGAATGAACGGCCAGGAGTGGAGAAATGCACCCCCCTGGCAAAACCGTACTCCTGTCTGTTTCATGGGTCAGCGCTCTGATGCCTTTTTAAGTGGAGCAGGTCCCTGGGGTGGGCAGGGGGAGAGGGGGAGATGTCTGCCAGTTGCATGGCTGCATTTGGAGGAAAGCTCAGCTGCTGTCAGGCTAGGAGGGGTGTGGAGGGTCGGAGGGCATTGAGAAGGGAAAGACACTTGTATTTACAGAAATGCTTCTGTGCTTCTGGGAATGTGCATCCCACAGCCTCCATTCGCCAAGGAAACAGAAGCTGGGATGCCACAGCCCAGCCCTCTTTGGCCAGAAGCACAGCCAGCAGGGCCTGTTGACATGGGAAAGGGTGCCGGGTAACCCCATCTCCATGGAAGAAAAGTGTCTCCCCCACCCCGGCCAAGATCAGAGCTTCCTTCTGACTCTGCTTCTGGGGCAAATTCTGTCAGGATCCCGGTTTCTGTCATTAGTAGTGGTGGCTTTAATGAAAGGCTGCAGTTATGGAGGCAATGTGGAAGTCCAGGCAGGAGTGATTGGGCCAGAAGTAAGACAGTGGCTTCCTCTTCTCTGAGACGAAGGGGGGAAACGGGGTCTCCAAGGGTTCTTCCAAAGTCCTCCACCTCAAGTCTTCCAGGTGGCATACATTCCTACCCAACCAGTCCCCTGCCTTGGGATCACTACAGAAAGCACTTTGCACATGCCCAGAGAGAGGCACTTTCTGCCCTAAGTACTGCCAGGGCTGTTTCCTGAAATGACAATTCCTTCATCCATAATTTATTCTGCATCATCATCCTCACAGTCATCATCACCATCACCATCATTGTCTTGATTTACATCCAACCTTTTCCTCAAAAACTGGAGCTCAGGGCAGCTGACAAATGAAAACAAGTATAATACAGTTAAAACACGTGAAAGCTGAACATTAAAATGGAATTGAACTATCAAGAGCATTAAAAACAATTTACAACATAGATATAGAAGTAATCAAAAGCAATTTATTTTTATTATCTCATCCCATCCCAAGTAGTGGCGGTGGCCTTGATCTAGGAAATGCTGAACGCTCACTTCCTGCTCTTGGGGTACTGGCTGGAGATTTTTATTTTTTAAGAACATCCCTCTCTCAAATCAAGATCATTCACTGAAATGAGCCACCTGAAGATTTATGGCATGCACAATAACATTTAAATCTTTAGCCTCAATCCTGTACAGCTCAGCATAGTACAATAGGTCTACACTTTGTCTTTCTTTTGTATTTTCAAACTGTATCTTACTTGTGTTAATCTGTAAGCCTGCTTGAGTCCTGGTTTTGGGAAAAAGGTGGGACACAAATACTAATACACTGGAACTGATGCTAATAGCAGCTTCAGCTCCCTGGAGCAGGAGAAAACAAGCCCCCTACATCTTCTCTGTGGTGGGAGTCCTTCAGACATCTAAGATGGCTAATATATCATCTCTGCCTCTTCTCTTTTCCAGGCTAATTATCTCCAATTCCTCAGCTGTTCCTTGTGGGGCAGGGTTTCCAACGGACCCTCTGCTATTGTGGCTTCCTTCCCCTGGACAGATTACACTTGGGCAAAGTTGGGGATCAGCAAGCAAAATCCCTGCACAGCCATTTTGCCCGGTGATCTTGGAGAGGGGAACGGCCGGGAGGGGGAGGAGGGAAGTCAGCTTTAGTGAGGTTACTTCTTTTTCTTACGTGGTCTCTGACCACATACCCTCCAACTGTCCTGATTTGGACAGTCCCAGTCAATCCTCTGCAATCCCACTTTTTTCAGCTACTTTTAAAATGCCCTAGATTCTTCCTCCTCCTCCCACTTTCCCTCTTTGTCCTCTGCATATTTCAGTTGCTGCAAAATAAGCTTAAAATGCAAAAGCTGTTTGCACTCAGATAACATGGCAGTGGGAAGAGAAGAGGAGCAGGCAGGCTCTTGCCCTTCCTTCCCTTTAGACTCAGGCAGAAGCAAACTGCTGCAGCCTCTCCAAGTCTGTGTGTTCTTCCTCATAAATAACTTTTGCCACCTTGACCCAGTCTCTTGTTGCTTGGCCACACGTGTCTGGATTTTCAGCTGGGAGATGGTGGCAGGTATGTGGCTGGCTGAATCGGCAGGGCATCTGGGGTTCTGTGCCACTCTCCCCTTCTTTTGCTCCCTCTGCTCCCACTGCAGCCTCTTTGGGGTCCTCAGGCCCCCTCCCCAATTCCTCCTGATGGGCCACAGAGCCAGGTAGGAAGCCCTTAATGAAGACATGCTTTGCAATGAAGAGGCACATGAGTGCAAAGGATTCCCCCCCTTTTCCTCTGGCCTTTGCTTCCCTTTATTATGTCCAGCCCTTCTTCTGTGAACTGTCCCTCCACCCCCCCCCCACAAACACAATAGCGCCAAGCCAGTTGATAAATTATTCCAATATATAGCTTGTCTGGAAAGAAAACACACATCATATATATCTTTGACAAGTTATTATTCTCTCTTATCGGAATATGGGTGCATCCAGCAACCAACTTGCTCACCCCTTGCCATGATTTTTTCCCCTTTTTTTGCAACAAGGGGAGGTATGGCAGGTCTCCCCCCCCGCTCAAGACAAGGTGCATGATTGAAACGGCATCGAAGAACTTGGATTCTTCACTGGCAGGAGGTCCTGTTAAAGCTGGAGGCTAGGAGGGAGTACAGGGGCCTGTGTTTGTGTGTGTAGGTATGTTGAGGAAAGCTAGCCACAGGGCACCGGTGGAACAAGAGCACATCTCAGCATTTATCCTGTTTTCCACCGGCCTCCACTGGCTGGCACCCTGTGAGCTTCATATCCAGGTGTAAGGTATGTGTGCGTGTTTGTGTGTTTGGTCACTGCAGAGACTGGCATTCTCTTCCTTCCTCTTTAGTGACCAAAGCCCCCCTAGATCTCCTATAGAGACCCTGAAGCCCACTCCTCCATGGCCTGGAGGAGACCTAGGTGGGGAAATCACAGAACTGTTTGACTATGTCCCTGTAGCCAGACGTGAAATGACTGCGTCAGCTACTGAGACCTCAGCGGATGAAATGATCAGTTTGCATCTGGCTACGGGGACATAGCTAGGTGCCTTTGGGACAGACACCCTCCCCTCCACCAAGCATGGGATGACTGTGGGAAAGGGATTCAATGGCTAATCTTTCCTGGGCCCTCTCTGAACTAGACTGAGGCCCCTCCCTAAGTGCAAACCCCAGGATTCCATAGGATGTTGAAAGCGGAATAATAGCGCTATAGCAGTCTAGTGCGGAAATGGTGCTGCTGTGGTTGGGAGAAGGAACTCCCCTTCAGGACCTCAGCCCAAAATTCCCACCATCTGGCGAGATACAGTGGTTGTTGTGGCCAGGATCTGACAAAGCAGTGGTGCATACTTGGTGTGCTTGGGAATCCAAGTAGGGAGAGGAGTAAGACTTCAGCCGGAGGAGAGGTTCTGCAAAGGACCCAAAGGCTCTCTCTCTGCCCAGGCTTCTGAATTTCCTGCGTGCATCTCTCCTTGAACTCTTTGAAGAGATGGCAGCAGCAATTGGGTGGGCGGGCTTGATTTCTATGTCAAGCAGGCCTGGGCAGGTTTTCTCTCCTCCAGGAGAGGCGAAGAGAGGAGGTGTGCTGTCTAAATCGTCCCCATGGGCAAGACAGATGAAGCAACAGGAAGGGAGGTTTTGATGAAAATTGGTGCACAGATCAGTGAGCAAACAGTTCTGCGTCTGTTTTGCTCTCTCCCCCCACCCTGTAATGACACCCCCGGATTCTGAAATGAAGCACAGCGGGAGACCAATCTTGCATGGACTTCAGGCAAGCCTGCTTATTTCGCACCCGGAACGCCTCCTGCTGCCGTTCACATCCTTCTGGGGATATCATGGCAGAAATGAACAAGTTGGGCTGTTGCTTTGATGAGGCATCTCTTCTTTGACCAATCTTCCCCCTCCCCATTAGCCTCTTCCATTCACCCTGGCTAATAACCTTGGCCCTGGTCCAGAACTCACCAAAATACTCCCCCCACCGGGCTGAATATCCCTCAAGTTACTGGAGAGCTGTCCAGCGTTCCTGGACTCTTTGCAAAATCCCACCTGCTTCTGTTTGAACTGGAAGCTCAGCCACTATGCGTATGCATCTGTGTCAGTATGTGCACACAAAGATCTGGAACTGCTGTTCCTTTCTGGCTTATGGAATGGTCTTGGGACAAATTTACGGGTTTCACGACATGCATAAAACTGAAGGTGCTGGACCCCTCCCCCGTATGTCAGGGTGCTACCAGTCTTCTGCTCTGTCCATTATGCAGGGTGGGTGGGTGGGTGGGTGGCTGGGTTGCACAGAAGGGAAAATCCGGCCATGTGCTGCTTCTCATCACTGCAGAAGTGCGAGAGAAATACCTCTCTATCTGGGAGGTCATGCCTTCGGTGCAACTCTTAAAGCTGACGACCATCGTGGGATGGGGGCTTCCTTGCCCTCCCCCTGGCCCCTGGAAGGCTGCCTTCTCCTGGAGCACCCTCTTTGTTTTAACTTTAAAAAAGAAATCACTGCAAGCCTCCTCTTATGCCCCTGAGAGCCTGGGGGGTGGGTCAGGAAATTTTGTGCTGTTTTAGGCCCAAGGAAAGCCACTTTTCAACCAGGAAATAATTGCACTGGAGCCCTTAAAATGGGAATGGAGGGGCATGTGGCCATAGGTTGCCTTTTCCCATAATCTCTTAAGTGTACAAAGGGTAACCACATTCATCTCTTAGAGCAAACTCTCCGCAGTTTGTTTGTTGGAACTTTAAAAAACCAACACGTTTTATTTGGCTTACGTTTGCATGGAGTCCAGTCACTACTTTCAGTGCACCTGATGAAGCGGGCTGGAGTCCAAAGAGGCTTGTCCAAATCAGACTTATTAGTCCCTAAGGTATCCACAAAAGACACTTGGCTGTTCCTTCAGGAGAGCGGGGCCCGGCTAGGAGTGTTTCAGATTTTGGACTTAAGTCCAAGTCTTAACCTACTCATAGGTGAGAATTCTATTGGTTAGTCCCAAGTAGACTAGACCCATGCAATCAGTTCCTGCCTGGTGAGTCGACAGATAGGTACTTCTAACTGACTGAATGCTTCTGCTCTAGTTGGGACTCACAGTAGAATTTAAAGCATTGTTCTAAAAAGAGCATCGACCAGAAAGAGTCTCACCCAGAGAGCTGCAGACTGGTTCACGCTACAGAGCTGAACTTTGCAGCTTCAAATATGACATTAACCCCTGGTACCATAAGGACTGTAGTTTTGAGGAGAGAGTGAGATGCACTTTGTTTGGCATCGACTTGGAACACTGGATTTTTATTGTATTTACTATGGTGTTTTTAACACCTAGGCCATTTCTGCACGAGACTGTTATAGCGCTCCACTTGCAACATCCTATGAAATCCTGGGGTTTGCAGTTTCGGGAGGGGCCGGCCGGCCCCAGGATTCCATAGGATGTCGAAAGTGGAATCATAGCGCTATAACAGTCTCGTGCGGAAATGGCCCTAGAGAATGTGTACAGCCAACAAGGCACAGCTGTTTGAGAGATGACTCTAGAGACCAGCCGTGGAAACCCACTGGGTGGCCTTGAGGAAGTCACACTCTCTCAGCTTCTCCAAGGCAAAGGTTAATCCCCTCTGAACAGGTCTTGCTCAGAACACCCCATGACAGGGTCTCCATAAGTTGGAAGCAACTTGACAACACACAGCAGAGAATGTGTTCTGTAAGGAGCCAAATGAACGATGAAGGAACCCACGTATCCCAGGGTTATTTCTTTGGGCAGAATGGCAGCGAAACAGCTCTGAAAATGGCCTAAACTGTGACAGGGTTTGGATGGCCATTTTAGAAGGGCTTGAAAAGTGCGCGATTAATGTGCTTCTGAACCTGGCCATCCACAAATAGGCCCTGTGTTGATCTCATACAAGAGCACCAGCATCCGTGCCGTCAGCTGCAGGAGGGAAAGGCAGTGGAGCTTCGGATCAGCAAACCAAAGAAGGGATAAGTGCCAAAGAAGCAGCAGTGTGGGAGTGCAGTTCCTATGGTGTTCCCTTTTTAACTGATGTTGTATGTTAATTGCTAATTTGTTGTTGTTCTCTGCCTTGGTCCATGAGGAGAGGGTAAGAAATAATAATACTAATAATACTACTAATAATACTAATAGTGGTAGCAGTAGTAGTAGTAGTAGTAGTAGTAGTAGTAGTAGTAATCTGCTCTGACCCAACTGGGGCCCTAGATGATTAGTGTTTTCTGCATGATCCCTGTTTGAGGAACAAGAAGGAGATGAATGGGCAGAAACAGTACATTTGCAGGAAAGACCTGTCATAGGGACGTGAGAAACAAGCAAGAGAATTTTATTACGACCTGGCTGTTAGGAGGAAGTTAAGAGGAGTTTGTTTGCTTCTACTTGGAATTACAACTATAAGGCCTTCTGGGTGTTTGGCTAATGCCTGTTTGGGCAGCTGCAGCCGTGAAGCAAGTTCAACACTTTTGCTGCATATTTATCCTTCCCCGGTCAGGTATACAGAATGTGTGTCTGTGTGACTGCATGTATGTGTGTGTGTCCGTGTGTTTGTGTTGAGAGTGGGAAGAAGGAAGAGACAAATGAGAAACAGCAGCATCCCAGGTCGGCCACGCATCTTGTAAACATTTGGATGGTGTGGCTGGAGCAACTGAAGCTACCCACGAGCTGCTCCTCTAATTTCCCAGCCTGACGCCTTGTGGGATAGCCAAGTTGGGCCAAACGCAATTGAATTTGCTGAGTGTTAGAGCAATAAACGGAGCTGACAGACAACGGCCCTCCCTCCGGATGGAGCCTGGTTAGAGGTCAAGAACTCCTCTTGCTATTAGCTAATTTAATTTGTTGGGTAGATCTTAAGCTGGCGAGAGGTGATGCCCTCCCAGCCATCCGCCAGCCTTCAGCCAATGGCCAAAACAGGTGTAGCTGCACCCCCAGGACTCGCTTCCTCCAGATTATCTGTTTGCTAAAGCAGCTCCAACTGTGATGGTGAGTGATGGAGGAGAGACCAGACCCTGTTTGCTTTGCTGACAACCGTGGGAGGAGGCAGACAATCCAAGGACAATCTTCTGCTGGTGGGGACATCATAGACCTCCCCTTCCCTGGCCTTCTGGGCTGTAGGTGAGGCTGCCTTCTGGACTTTGGGGGAAGGTGAGATGTAGATAAAATAAAGCCTACCCTACAACATTTGCAAATGAAAACTGAGACATGTGTGGCCCAGCAACCTCAGAGTATGGTCAAGATGGCAAAAGTGACTAATGAGGAAGAGTAGACAAGCCAGGAGAGGCTGCAGCAGTTTGTTTTTGCCAGAGCTTACTGGGAAGGGCCAGATTCTGTCCCCTCCTCTTCTTTGCTGACCTAACTGAGTGCACACTGGTTTTGGACTTTGAACTCTGTTTACAGCGAATGAGGTAAGCTGAGGTTAAAGGGGTAAAGCAGTAGAAGGAGAAAGAAACTGGGACATTTTGAAAGCAGCTGGAAAAGTGGGATGACAGAGTATTTATCATAACTGTCCCTGCCAAATCGGGATATTTGGAGAGTATGATAAAGGCCAGGATTGTTGCTGTTTGCAGTCTCTGACCTTGCATCCTGCTGGAATGAGATGGTGGTGTGTGAAGGTGACCCTCTGAACACACCCAAGAACCCTGCCGTTAAATTTTCATCTGTCGCCATTGATATTTGTGGATAATGCTGTGGCTGCCCAGAGAAGGACAGAGAGGGAGAGACACTGATTAGGTTTTGTGTTTGTTGAAAGAGGGCAGCAAACTTGGTTGTGGGTGATGAAGGGATGGAAGGGCTGGGTTTGCCCCATTTCACCTGCAGCTGTGCTTGGCACCAGCTGAGCAGAAGAAGCCCTTGTGGCCACGGGGGACCTCCCCAGTGGCCGATTAATACGCACAGCCTGTTGCCAAGATAAAGTTTTTTCCCCCTTGCTGTCTTTGTATCGTCAAGGTTAATGCAGAAATAGGATCCTTGTTTGCAGAGAAAGGCCACCTTGCTGGAGAGAAGGCAGGTTCTCTCCCTTCCCCATTGCCTGACTCTATAGGCTAGCTAACAGGTTGGACAGTAGCAGAGGTGGATGGAGAAATCACAAATATTGGCCTCCCAGTGAAAAAGGGGTTCTGAACATTGGTGAATCCCCCATGTGATGAATTCCTTTGTTGTCAAGGCTACTGTACAAAATTTACCTTGTGGGCTTTTCTGTGACAAACATGGGGGGGAATCTTCTGTGCAGGAAATCCTCCCCCCCACGCCCCTCTCTTTCTGGATGTTTCTTGCACAAAAACTGCATGGGCAACTCTGCTTCTGCAACCTTGAACTGGAGTTCCATATTGGACAAAAATGCCCAACTGTTTCTGTAGCCAAACTTACAACATGAGTAAGAAACCAGCAGAATTCTGGTTCTCACAACAGAGCCACAATTTTCTTAACAGCCAATCCCTAAAGGTGAGGGATGGGAACAGAAATATTTCAGAAACGGGGAGACCAGATCATGGAACATTTCATTCGGAATCAACTGACTTTTCAAAGGCTCAGATTAATTTGAAGAAATTTACTGGTGGACTTTTGTGGCAGATAAAACAGTTTGCTTATTTCACACTTGTGCAGCCACCTGCTACGAACTGTTTGTTCGGTTTCAAATTCTTTAATTAAAATCAACATAAAACAGATTGAAAACATCCCAAGAAGGGAATTGCTTGATTTGCTAGAGGATATTACTGAAGAAGATGGGCCAAAATGGTTAAAGGAAAACCATGTTATCATTTGAAAAGCTGCCGGCCTGATGGTGTGAAGGTTGCGTAGGAGCTGTGATATTTGACGGGAGGGCTTTTTTTGGTCACATAAGGAGAGCTCCGCTATATTGCTGATGCTGCAAGCGGGCAGATGATGTAGTGCATGGGCATGCATGCACACTTTGTCCAGTGAATGGTTTTGGGATTGTGAGCAATGGGATTTTATGGGATATACCTGTTTATTAGGGGCACGTATTAGCTTTCCTGCCCTTTGTGCACTATAGAATCATAGAATCCTAGGGTTGGAAGAGACTCCAAGGGTCATCCACTCCAACCCCATCCTCATCAAAGCATTCCCAACAGATGGCCATCCAGCCACTGTTTGAAAACCTCCAAAGAAGGAGACTCCACCACACTCCCAGGCAGCAGCGTATTTCATTATTCAGTTACTCTTACCCTCAGGAAGTTCTTCCTAATGTTTAGGTGGAACTGAATTGCACCCACCTTGGCTTAAATCTGGTCAAGCTGGACTTACGATATTCTAACTGCTTGGAATTCATGTTTGCGGTCACAAAAAACCAAACCAAACTGCACAAGTATGATCTGGGATCTCAGCAGATGTGTGCGTGTGCGCGTGTTTGCAAAATTTTACCCATCAGCTGAAAATATTTATAAAGCCTTTTTTGTCTTCTACTATTGGGAAATCTTATAGCGCTGTTATTGTACATTTTAATGTGTTTTAATGACTTTTGTGTATTAAATTGTCTTATCGGCTTATGATTTTATTGCTCCTCGCTTTGTGCACTTTTCTAGTGAGGCTATTTATTTATTTCCCAAATAGACCTATTTATTTATCTATTTATTTACCATATTCATGGGTTTACTTTCAGAAGTAATACTCTTAAAGCAGCTCACATTAAAAAGTGTAACACACATACACACACACAAATAGAATATCTGCAGATGAGAATGAATGAACGAACGAACGAATGAATGAAAGAATGAATGAGATGCCAGTGCAAAAACAACCAGTGACAGCTCCTCTGTTTGGGCATTGGCACAAAACCAACACAGAGTTTTAGCGTACATGAGCGGAGGATAAAAGGGAATCTTTTCCTTGGGTTTCCCAAAAGGATTGTGCCATGGAGTATTTTGGGAGACTGTTATGGAGAAACCCAAGCTCATGGTCACCTTGGACACATGGGATGATTTGCAGAATGTTTTCCAGGGGTAGTTGGTGGCTCCCACGTCAATGGTCCTAGGTGGCTCCATTTTGGGTTTTAGTCCAAACTTTAAAAGAGCTATCATAGGTGAGGAACAAATCACGGTTGTATAGCACCATGGACTGCTCTAAGCCCTGCCATGGATTCGCCATCCCCTTTGACAACCTGCTTCTCTATCACCTCTCCTCCCCCATACAAGAGCGCTCCCCATGGGTGGAGGAATCCAACTCTTTCTCCTCCTTCTTTCCAGAGCTGCGGAATCTGGCCTTTCCTGCTCTCCTGCCTGCTCCCTTCACCTCCTTGCCCCCTCTTGCTCTGGAGGCCAAAGGCCCCCTTTCGAGCCGCCCCCTGAAAGTCACCACCCCCACCCCGTCCCGCCTGGAGATCCCTGTCTCTCCTGCTGCCTCTCCTGCTGCTGTTGCTGGTTCCTCATCCACACAATGCCAAATCTGGGCTCCTTTTGTGGAGCTGATTAGAGGCCCCCTCCAAGAAACATCAAAGCTTCAATTAACATGGCCCGCTTGCAACCCTCTTGCAGAACTCTGATAAGAATAGAATTTTCACTTGGAAAATGGATTTTTATTTAGTCGTGCGTACGTTTCAGTAAATGACCTACTCCGTACGGAGGCAGAGAGACTCCGGGGACAATTAGGGGGCTCGTTGGGAACTGGTTATCTGAAGGAAACAGGCACACTGCTATTTAGCTGTCTAATATCCTGACGGGAGGGTAAACCAAATTTTTTTAGAAAAGGCCTCTCCTTTTTTGCATCTGAAGGAGAAGGATCCTCTCTCTCCCCCCAACACACACACACACTCACACATACATACATACATACTTACTTTTTGGGATTTTTTGGGGGAGGTTTTCCCTCCCCCAAACATTCAAACAAACAGGGAGCTTTTCTGCATCGAGACTCACTTCCTTGGAGTGTGGATTGCCATGCCTGAAAGCTCTTGCTAAAATGAACCAGCAAGCCTTAAAGGTGCTGCAAGATTTCTCTTTGTCCCTGTTCCTTTCTTCTTATACTGAAAAAGACAAACACAGTCACTTCTTTGAGGGGAAGAAATGGTTTTGGATGCATCATTGAGTGCCTAGCTTTCATCTGGGCTCCTTTGGGGCAGGAAGCAACAGCTTTGTCCCTCCATTCAGTTGCCCCAGAGTGAGAGGCAAGATGCCGGCCCCACACACCACGGACTGGGCCAATTTAAAGGCAAAGGTTGCTTCCTCACCGATGGCAGCTGCCAAGGGAATAGAATGCAGCTGAGAAATGGGGTATTTATTGTGCACCCAGAAGAAGGCTTTGGCTTCAGTCCCTAGGAGAGAAAGATCCCTCTTTGCCTGAGAGAGAGAGAGAGAGAGAGAGAGAGAGTGGCCAGGTGCCTCGTGCATGGCAATGGCCTCTGTTGCAAAAGCAGGGTTGCCAGACTGGGAGCGTCCCAGGTGCTGAGATTTCGAAGCCACAGTCTGAAACCTAGGGGTGACCCCTTGAAATGCTGCAGTGTTGTGGCCAGGAAAGAGACGAAGACCAGGTTTCCAGGGAAAAATCAAAAAGCCATTTTATTGTTTAACAATCACTTGCGCAAGGACAACAGTTATCCCAGAACTGTTGTGTCAATTAATTGAGGTAGCATCACTATATACCTTTTGCCTTCTGTGTCAGCAATCAATCATTTATTCAGCCCGCCCATCACTGAAGAAAAAGATCTTTAGTTAACTTTTCCATTACGTCATTGACTGGCACAGGGATGAACAAAGAGTTAGTTAGAAAATGATACAAAATGATGCATGCAGCCAAAATGAGGGAGTATGCCTACTCCCATTTAGTTCCCAGACCTTTGAGTGTTGCAAGGCCATTCCTAAAATTTGAGATAAGACAAAGACATCTGCAATTTACTCAGAGGCACAATTCAATTCGCTTATTTTTCCTATGCAAGTGGCATTGGATTTAACCCCTTCATTAGGAGAAGGGACTTTGGGTGGTCTCATGATGTAGGATACAATGGGCATCAAGCACAGAATCTTTTGCTAGAATGGCTGATGTCCTGCATCAGGAGACTTATGATAAAATTCTCCCCACAACCCGCCTGTCAGCTGCAGCAGCCCTCCCTATTGGGACCATTTACTGACCAGCCAAGGCAAGGGCAGAAGCAGCCAGCTGTGTCCCTGCATGGTTGGGCACAGGTGGACACAGAGCTAAAAGGCACCCACTGGGACCTCCCGGGGGTTCTCCATGGGTCACGTAATCATCTATCATCTCTCTCTGTCTCTCCTTCTCATCTGTCTATGCTGTCTATGCTGTCTGTCTGTCTGTCTGTCTGTCTGTCTGTCTGTCTGTCTGTCTGTCTATCTATCTATCTATCTATCTATCTATCTATCTATCTATCTATCTATCTATCTATCTATCTATCTATCTATCTATCTAATGCAGTTCTTTTTCAGAACCTCTCTCGCCCTGAGATTCTTCCACCTCATCCTGAGGACTGGAGAAGAGGGATGAGGACTGGCAATCTGAGAACCCTAAGCACTGTGGCACAGGGAGGCAAAACTGTGGCTCTGGACCTGCTCCCTGCCTCCTCAGCTCTTTCTCTCCTTCCATGGCCACAGCTTGCCTCCAAATGTAGCCATTAGAGCCAGCGTGCTCCGTCTCCCAGTGCCAGGTGTAGCCGTGTAGCTGAGTGTCCTGCTGGCAGCAGCTGAGAGTGAGAAGCAAAATTGGTTGTTGGTTTTTTTCTTTACAGAATCAGATTGGGAGGAAGCATTCCTCCCTGGCAGATCCTTTCTGTTGCTGGCAGGTGATGTGATTGCCCTGCAAGACAGAACATTTTCCTTTCAGATGGACGGTATTGACTTGCGGTGACCTCCAGTGATGGAAATATTTCTGTCATTAATGATTCCCTCCTTTCCTTGAGCTGTGCAGTGTACATGGTTGTCTGCCAACCTCTGTTTTAGCCTCACGATGACCTTGTGGGTTGAACAAAAGTGGTGGGGATGAAAGATACCACTCCATTATGGGTGCTATTTCTCCCACCTCTTGGGGATACATTGGCAGTGGGTTGCTGCCCTGGCAGAAGTGGGTTGAATCAGATGGCCCTTGAGATCCCTTCCAGCTGTAGGATTCTACGATTCCTCTCCAGGTGTGGAGCAAATGGCACCTTTCCTGGTGGAACCCCAGTATGATGTGGCAACCAAAAAAGCCAACGCAATTCTAGACTGCATCAGCGGAATTACAGTGTCCAGATCAAGGGAGCTATACATGCTGTCCTATTTTGCTTTGGACAGACCCCACCTGGAATAATCCTGTGTCCAGTTCTAGGCAGCAGAGTGCAAGAAAGGTATTGATGAGCTGGAACGTATGCAGAGGAGTGCAACCAAAATAGTAGAAGGCCCAGAAACCCCCAAGGTCTGTGAGAAATGACTTAGGGAGGTGAGTATGTTTAAGCTGGAGAAGAGAAGGCGGAGAAGAGATATGACAGCCATCTTGAAATAGAAGGAGTGAGCTTGTTTTCCACTGCTCCAGAGACTAGAAGATGAGCCAGCGTTGTCCTTGTCCTACCCTTCCTTTTGCAGTGCTAGAAATCTGGAGAAAAATTTCATTGATGGAGCAGAATTCTCATTTTGCAGGGGCGCTCCTCTCATTCTGCCCTCTCCTGTGGTAGCTGCACCCCTGCGTTTCCTCTGAAGACGTGGCCCCTCTCTTTGCCTTGCCAGCAGGGCCTGGCTCTGTGTTGGGAGCCCCACCGCCTTGCCGGTCTGTGGTCAGGGGAGGGGAGGCGAACTCTGTTGCAAGGCGTGGCGGGGAGGCTCTCCCAAAGCTGCAGCAACAACACTGTCAGGGGAGGATGGAAAGAGAGACGAAAGCAACCCTCTCTCCATCCCCTGTTTGTCAGAGGCACCTGCCTCCCTCTTTTGCTCCAAGGCCGGGTGGAACAATAACAAATGCACAGCCTCGAAAGTTAATATGGAGTCAGACAAGCGTTTTAATAACTGGAAAGGTTAGGGGGAAAAAATTCCCTCTCCAAGCCTCGTCGCAACCTCTTGCCAGTAGTCTGGGAGACCCAAAGTACCATGACTGTGTATTGATTCAATTATTCTCTACAATGTAATACTCTGCATTTGTGTGATAGCAACAAACAGAGTTGAAAGACATACAAAAATAAATGATCTGAAAGTTAATATGGCTGAATGAGCAGCACTGAATAAGAGGATAGCGCGGTTTGGTTTTACATTGTAAAATCAATAGCGCACAGAACAATGTCCTAACTTTCTCCAGGGAGCCCGGAGAAGACCCGGCTGAATCGATCACTATGCAAATTAATTGAATTCATGGAATCCACATCGCTGGGTAATTGATGCTTCTTATAATTACCTCCGAGTTATGAGCTTTTAGGGGGATTGCATTGATTCCAGCAAACAGAGAAAGAGACAGAGAGACACACACAGAGAGACTCTCCATTCCTGGAACTGCGCAAAAACAGTGTATCCAGTTAAAGGCTTCATGCACGGAGAGAGAGAGACTCTGTGCATTTCGGTGCCTGTTCAGTGCTTTCTAAGGCCATTTCTGCACTATGCTCTTTTAGCACAATCATTCCATTTTCAACATCCTATGGAATCTTGGGGTTTGCAGCTTAGGGAGGGGCCGGCATGCATAGTGCCATAGATCCTGCGTCTGTCACTAGCAGGATGGCCTTTTTGGCCCGAGTCTCAGGCTCTGGGCTGCTCCTTACCTGAAGCTCCTAAAGAAGAACACCTTTTTTTCAGGTTGGGCACCCTAGGATCCGGTCCATTTGTGTGACCAATCCCAGACCCTCTGTGCCTTGAGAGGCCTTGCGTGGGAAAGGGCCACTGTTCTCCCGGCCAGCCTCAGATCTCAAGAAGGGCCTCTGGAACCTGCAGGACACTTTGGATGAAGGCGAGAGCCGCTTTCCGCTTCATTGGTATTCCGTGTGTGCAGCAGGCTAGAATTTGAGAGTGATCAACTCTCAGAGGCCAGAAAAAGAATCAGAGTTGAAGCAGCGGCAAGGGACAGACCTCATGGTTATTTCAGAAGTTTGGTTTTCTTGCTGGGGCTGCTGGCTGTGTTTCCAAACAATGAATGATACGGCTGGAAGAGCAGAAAAACGTGGCGTTCTCCTCCACCTCTTCACATGCAGGAGGGCTCTGCCTCTTCTGCTGTCTCCTGGGTCAGAAGCCTTTGTAGGAGATATGCAGGGAGGGCTTTGGGGGGTTCTAGGAGGGGCAAGCATAACAAAGAGATGCCTCCTCCTCACAGTCACCACCAGGCACTCATCTGGAATGGGCATGGCTGGAACTCTCTGCCCTCACCGGGAGGGACCCAGTGCTGCTCTTGTGTCGGGTAAAAGTTGGTTCTTCTTCTTGTTGGCTGAGATCCTATGCTGACTCTGCAGAGCTTCAGTGTCCACCGGTGGAGTTATGTTACAGAAACACCACACAGCCCCTATACAGCTTCCTCTTTCAGTACAACATAGGAAAAAAGGGGAATGTGCATAGCTGTCACCTCACCATACAATGCACAGAGACTGTGTGCCATGTGCAGCACATAATGGCCGTTGGCAAACTGCTCTAGGTGCATTACTGCACATCTGTATCAGTCAGTGCAGTGCAGTGCTTTGAGGGTGGGAGGACTATGACTCCAGAGACCAGGGTTTGAATCCTCATTCGGCCATTGAAATCTGCTGGGTGACCTAGGGAAAGTCACACTCTCTCAGCCTCAGATGAAGGCAAAAGCAAACTTCTTCTGAACAAATCTTGCCAACAAAGCTCTGTGATAGGTCCCCCTTAGGTTCACCCTTAGTCAGAAAGTACTTGAAGGTTGACAACAAAACCAACAAGTCAGTTCTGCATGTAGGACTTTGCTTCCACCTCCATCAGGTGAGTCCATTCTGCTTTGTCCAAAAAACATCCCTGTGCCTGCGTAGCACAACTTACAACTGTATGTGTCACCCAACAGGATTCTGGACCACGGGTCCACTTTGATCTGGAAGCAGACACATCTGGACATTATGTTTAACAGTCAGGAAGGACATAATTTTGTCCCGCCATAGTTGCATGACCTAAACATTAGAATGGTTATTTGGAAATAGATATGGCAATGAAGGCTTCTCTTTTTTTAGTGTTAATGGCTCAGAACAACCCCAGGGATTGTGTAGTGTAAATCTTCACATGAAGAGTTATGTGTTGGTTGTGTTACGCAGTCTTGCACTGCCAGACATGCAGCTGGTTGTACGAGCAGGTGCGGAAATGGAATGCACAAATTGATTGCACAGTTGCAACCAAGGGCAAACCGTCATCTACAACAGCACCACATTTGATTCCATGGTCTTGAACTGAATGTGGGTTTGGCGCACGGAACGAAAACATCTCACTGCTTCCATAGGGGAACTTAGGCATGTGTAAGATGCCAGCAGGATTCTGTCTAATGTCTTCTAACCTGGAATAGGAGAGTCTTTGCAACTGGACTGAGAACGTCTAATGTGTGTTTGGTCTCCACTGCAGGGCAGGGAGAAGCAGCCTTCCTTATCTATAGCGCCTGATGGAGCGATGGAGGACATTGGGAGATTTGCCGCCTCCAGCAACATGGCTGCGTTGTTGGGAAGGAAGGAGAGATGCCCTGATCTCTTCCTTCTTCCTTCCTGTGCTTGGAAAGTCATGTAAACAAGACATGTTTCTTTTAAAAAAAAATCAAACAGGATAATAGTCTTACACAGCACATTATTTAAGCAAAAGGGATTGGCGATGGAGTTGAGAGGACTAATTAGATTCAGTTGATGAGCTCATCAGTAATGTGGGTAATTAAGAGCAGGAGCTAATTGTGGATTGCCGGGTGCCTTACATTAACCTCTCTGCCTCTCCCTGTGCGGAGGTGATGGTCAGGAGGGAAAGGAAAACCGTTGGCGTGGGGGGCTCCAGGCTCAGCACCACCAATGGCGTTAAGAGGAGCTCCTTGGTCTGCCTTTTGCAAAGGCTGGCAGGGAAAGGGAGCGCAGTTTGACCTGCAAAATGAACGGTGTGTCCATTTTTTTTTTAAAGTTGTAGGTCAAGGAATCTTGGTAACTACAGTTCGGTGGAGCGGGTTCCATAATCCAGTCACATCACATGCATTGGATTATATTCCACACATTTCCTTGGGAAAGAAAAACTATGAGCTAGTTGGGGCATCATTCTGAACTAGGGATGGAGCTGCTGTAGGTTTCTCCAGAGAGTTCATAGACAGTCAGCCCTCCACATTCCCTAGGGCTAGAGGGGCAAGACCCCTGCGAAGGTGGAAAAACCACAAAGATCAAAATGTGTGCGTGTGAGTCTGTGGGAAGGGGGCTGAGGTATGGTGGGGAGGGTGGGCAGCTGGGGTCCCAACCTGGTCAGGGAAAGGAGAGAGAAGGGACTGGGTGGGTCGACACGGTGGGCCTAGACTTCCTCTCTCTCGGACCTTTCCTTCTTGGGTGTGGGGGAGCACTGGGAGAGCGTTTGCCAGACTCTAAGTCCCATCGGCTCTCCAGTCAGCATAGCCAATGGTGAGGAGTGCTGGGAACTGTAGTCCAACAACTCCCTCAACAGTTCCCACCCTTGCCATGGCAGAAGACTTCTTCCTTTATTTCTAGATTTTTATCATTTTTAATGAGATTTTTAAATATACAATAAAACTTTAAACAAAGGAACAAACATAAAAAAAAAAGATTAAAGAAAAATAAAACAAAAAGATAAAAATAAAAAAGTATAGATAGGAAAAAGAAAGAGAAGAAAAAACAGAAGAAATGAAAAATTAGAGTGATTCCAATCTTCACTTCAGTAGTTATTAATGCATATAGTAAATCTATACCCCTCTCATCTATCACAATAATTCTTCATCCTTCTTTCTGTAACATTTAATTACAGTGTCTGAATCCAAACTTCCAATATCTTCTGCGTATTTTCTACAGAAAGTCAACAAAGGGTTAACACACGACTATTACTCTTCCCCTAAATTAAGCTAAACAAATTACCCCCTCATTCTAATTTAACAACAATCTATCCTAATATAAGATCTCAGATACTGAATCCCTTCCTTTATTTCTAAACAGGAGGAGAAAGACTTGCCGTCATCCATACTAATTGGGGTGTTCTTTCAGGTTCTGAAGTGCTCCGCCTGCCAAATGAGACGGCCGGGCTCCAGGGGCTGGTCTTCCCCCTTTTACGTGGCCAGCGGGGAGAACCCACCATAGTGGGGCAGCTGATGCCCTCTCAGGCTGGTGGGAGGGATGGCAGGGTGTCCATTGGGAAAGCCAAGGGGGCACCCCATCGACAGCCAACCACACCTACTTTGGTGCCCACCGTCTGTCTTGCAAAGCGTTTGTGACTTGGATGATGGAATCGAGGGCATGCTTATCAAATACGCAGATGATGCCAAATTAAGAGGGGCAGCACATACCGCAGAAGACAGGGTCAGAATTAAAAATGACCTTAACAGTTTAGGGAGCGGGGCCAAAGCGAACAAAATGAGAACGTAAGGTGCAACACTTGGGCAATAAAAAAATGAAATGCACAGAGGTAGGATGGGTGACAGGAAAAGGGATTCCACCTCAACTTTAGGAGGAACTTCCTGAAGGTAAGATGGATTGTGGTGGAGTCTCCCTTCTTTGGAGGTTCTTAAACAGAGGCTAGGTGGCCATCTGGCAAAGGGAGGGCTTGGATTGTGTCTTCCTGCATGGCAGAAGGGGGTTGGACTGGATGGCCCCTGGGAGCCCCCCTCCAGCTCTAGGATTCTGTGATTCTAAGTACAGCTCATAGAGCCCTTCTGGACGGGAGGAAAACTGGGGATTGGGTGAACAGTTCCCCATCTACCAAACAGGAGGGCCACCTCAATTTATGGAATGCCATAAACAAGGAAAATGTTCTTTAGAGACCAGCTTTATTTTCTCCAGCAATGTGCGCTCTCTCTCTCTCTCTCTCTCTCTCTCTCCCCTCAATCTTTCTTTCTGTTTTGCTACTTCTAATGTTGTTTGTTGCTAAACTGCGGTTTATCTGTTGCTTGATTTTTGTGATGGTTTTGAATTTGATTGTTTCATTATTGTCAGCTGCCTGGAAGGCTGAATAGCAGAAAGGTGAGACATAAATGTTTAAAAGAAAATGCATAAAAGAGCAAGACGGATGGGAGTGTGTGCCAGCTGGCCCCTCCGGAAACTGCAAACCCCAGGATTTCAGAGGATGTTGAAAGTGGAATCATCGCGCTATAACAGGCTAGTGCAGAAATGGCCCAGATCTCCTTATTCTCCTCCTCTTGCCATCCCGTTTTGCCTCCTCTCCCCTCCTCTACTGCCAAACAGCCGCGCCTCAGAGTCACTTTGGGGCCCTTCCAGGGCCTTTAGATCCCATTTCTTGGCCTTTTGCCAGCCCCTCTTTCTCCCCATCCCTTGATCTCCTCCCTTGCTTCCCTGCTCCTTTCCTTATGTTTATGGGATTTCTTTCCTCCTTTTGTCCTACAGAGATTTCTGGCTCTCTCTCCCTCGCGGCCTCTCGATTTGTTTTTCTCATTGTCTGTCAATGTTTTTTTCCCTCCCCCCCCCTTTTCCCTTCTGCCTGCTGCCAGGCCAGCTCCTTCTGCTGCAATTTTCTTGCACTTGATTTTTCTCGCCTGTCTCCAAGGTTACATAAAGAGGCCTTTTCCCACCAAGACCATTCCCTTGGCACATGGCTCTGTTTGCTCAGCGGATGTTCCGGCTTTCAGCCTCCTGATTCTGCAGCCAGATCCCCTTCCTGCTGGCCCTGTGAGATCTGGCACGTCAGCAGCATGACTGGGGGCAAAGATGATTAAAAAAACCCCTCCACACACACCGTTGCAGAGCTTCTCAGCCTTCTTGGGCATCACTAGTGACAGCTCTTGAAAAAAAAAATTCAAAAGAAGACTTGAAAGAGAAACAGCTGAATTGGGATGTATTCACAAATTCCAATCCCTTAGCAGAGGTATGAATAAAGATAATGGTTTTATGGCACACAGCGTATATTAATACACACGTCCTCACAACTGCACATATAACAGAAAGACTCTTGTGGACGGGTCTCAAAGTCAGAAGGCTCCCCATGGGACTTTGGGGTGAAAGGAGGCGTTTAACTGGCTGCAAAGGTAATAGGGTTAAGAGGCATGCAGAAACAGTCTTGCAGTGTATGCGGATCACAGCAATGAAAGCCCCCCCCATGACTTACTGTAGAGCTGCCATAGCCCCTGACCCAGGGCTATTCTGTGAGTGTGAAAGGGGGGCTGCTGAGACTTCATAGGAGGTCCAGGGGCTGGGGAATAAGTAGCAGCAGCATAAGGAAAAATCCTAAAGTTTATGGATGTATCATTGAAGAATGAAGTTAACATTGTCTATCCCATTGTATTTCCAATTTCTACGTATGGTTGTGAAAGCTGGACAGGAGGAAAACCAACTTATTTGAAACGTGGTGCTGGAGATGAGTTCTTGGGATACCCCGGACTGCTAAAAAGACAAATGAGTGGGTCCTGGAGCAAACCAAGCCTGAACTCTCCTTAGAAGCCAACTCAACAGAGGCTGTCGTACTGTGGCCATATCATGAGATGACCTGACTCACAAGAAAAGATAATAATGTTTGGGAATGTAGAAGGCAGTAGGAAAAGAGGGAGACCAAACTGCAGGTGGATAGACTCACTCAAGGAAGCCGTGTCTAGCGCCTGAAGGATGCGAGCAGGGCCGTTCATCAGAATTTCCACACTAGACAGTTATAGTGCTATGATTCCACTTGCAGCATCCTATGGAATCCTGGGGTTTGCAGTTTCGGGAGGGGCTGGCTGACAGTCTAGCGCAGAAATGGCCCATGACAGGGTGACTTGGGGGTATCGTGTTCACAGGGTCACCCTAAGTTGAAGTCAACTTGACGGCAGTTAACAACAATAAGCGTAGGCCTGCTTGCAGAACTACTTCATCACCCCGAGCCATATAGGATTACCCCTTTTGAGGCCATTTGCACACTACCCTGTTATAGTGCTATTATTCCACTTTCAACATAGTGAGGAATTCTGGGGCTGGTAGTTTGCTGAGGCTAAAGAGCTCTCCGTCTGAGAGTTCTAGAGGCCCCTCCATAAATTGCAAACCCCAGGATTCCACAGGGTGCTGAAGGTGGAATAATAGCACTACAGCAGTGTAGTGTGGAAATGGCATGTGTGTTACCTGAGCAACTGAGAACAACCACATGGGATCCATCTGTTCAGGCTCACTGAAGTTACATGAGTCAATTCATGTCAGAAACAGGAAGAGTTTTTGTGTTGCCGCCTGTTGTTCTCGGTATCACCTTCACTCATTCAGTTTCTGTAGCACAGGCCTAGGAATGACCGCGCGGATGCACAAACCGGGGCTTATTTTTAGAACTGCTCCAGGAGCCCAGCCACTGCATGTGCCATAAGCCCAGGGCAAATGGAAGCCCAAGCCACTGTTCCCCCTGGAGCCTGAGAAGGGACTGCTTACCTGCCCCATGACTGTGGCTGCTGAAACACATTTATCAGGCAGTCAAAAGATGGCAGTGCAACACCATCTCAGCGCCAGGGGAAGAGGGACAGGCAGGACATAAGCAGCAAGGGAGGGAGGGATCGGAAGGGAGGGAGGAAGCAGGACGGATGGCAAAGGACCTTCCCCTCTGGCTGCAGCACTGGTGCCTTTACAGTTATCCTGGAAGCGCTGCCCCTTAGAGCCCTTTCGTACCACACAGTGACAGCACTATGATTCCATGTTAGCAGTCATGGATGCATCTATGGAATCCTGGGATTTGTAGTTTGGTGAAGCGCTAGAACTTTCTGGCTGAGGCTGCTAAGTGCCCCTCCCTAAACTGTAAATCACAGGGTTCCAAAGAGGTTTGGCTGCATCCAAACTGATTCAAAAGACCAGAAAGTCTCAGATTTTGCTCCTTTTCTTTCCAGTTTTATTTTGGAGATCCACACACATTTTGTTGATCCCAGAATGTTTTCTGTCAGCTCCTGGTACAACCAGAGAATTTTGTACCAGCTCCCCATGCTGGTTTACTTTAACCCAGTATAAAATCAGAAAGAACAGTAACAAAATCATGAACTTTTCAATTGGTCTGGGTGTGAGTTCAATCAAAGCCAAGTGATGTTCTGTTGCTGGCATCATATATGTTGGGAGTTCATAGTGTTAATCTTACCATGCTGAATTACATGTTGACAGTAGCATGTGATCTTTGTGTAGAATGGCAATATTGTGCAGCCAAATACAAATAGACCTGGGTTCAATCCCCTACACTGATCTAACACTATCGCTATTAAATGTCTTTAAGCCATTAATGACTCTCACATCACTGAGAGCCTGTGAGAGCCAGCATGGAATAGTGGTTTGAGCACAGGATTATGACCATGCAGACTAGAGTCTGAATCCCTGCTCAGCCAGGAAAAGCCCCTGGGTGGCCTTGGACAAGTCACACTCTCTCAGCCTTAGAGGAAGGCAATGGTGGCAAATCTTCGCTGACCTAGAAAACTCCATAATGTAGCTATCCATAAATTGGATCAATCGATCTGTCTGTCTGTCTGTCTGTCTGTCTGTCTGTCTATCTATCTATCTATCTATCTATCTATCTACCTACCTACCTACCTACCTACCTACCTACCTACCTACCATCTATCTCTTTCTTTGGAGGTTTTTAAAGAGAGGCTGGAGGGCCATCTGTCAAAGGGAGTGCTTCGGTTGTGTGCTCCAGCATGTTAGACAAGGGTTGGACTGCATGGCCCTTGAGGGGATCTCCAACTCTAGGAATCTCTCTCTCTCTCTCTCTCATTTTCACACAGAAACAGTTACAGATTTAGAAGCCAGAGTTCCCTATAAATTATTTCCGGACCATTGAATTTCACTAACTGCCCAGATTGAACAGAAGTACTGCAAAGACAGGCCCTTTGTAGACATTTGATCTGTAAACAGGTAAGTGAATGAGCAGCTGGTGTAGCTGAGAACAAGTTTTTTTTTAAATTACTTTTCTTTTTAAAAAGAGGCCCGTCACTTGACCTTTTCCCCAAGCTCTTCCCACCCTGTCTCTTTGCCTCTGTGGGATTGCGAGGGGGAACGTTCTCCCTTGGACAGGGTGAGTGGTGCGGAAGAACCTCCTGACAACCCACCTGGACAAAACCTGGGCGGACAGAACATGGGCTGCCTGGTTTGCCTTCCTTCACCTGCAGATCAACACCTTCGGCCCACTTTGTGCAGCTGCTAGGAGAGTTTGGTCCTGCTCCCATAGGCAGGAGTGCGTGGCATGCTCTTATTGCCAAGCCCAGGTATGCAAAGGAACACACACACACACACACACACACGCCCACACCCAGGTTGTCATGGCAATTGGGGCTCATGCGGCGGACGTCACTGGTGTCAAGTTGCCCTTGTGCGTTGTTCCAACAGACGGCTGGATGGACAGGTGTGTGCCAGAATAACACGTTGCCAGAGCTTTGCTTTCGCTCCCCTGGCTCTCACTTGTTAGGCCCTGTGAGCCGGCATTAACGGTGCCTGTCAAATTTTGATGAGTTGATGATGTGGAAACTGGTTATTAAGTATAATAACGGTTGTTTGGTTTTTTTAACTGTCCTGTTGGTAAGAGCCTAAGTGACGGGCGGGACTTGAGACGCCGCGCCAGGCTGCATTTTAAGTGCCCGGCTGCACTTGGGTTTCTGCACACTCCTCCTTGCAGAAGGTTCCTCTGGAGGAAGTGGCCTGGAATGGCCCATCCAGCTGGCGGCAAAGATCTCCCAATATGTGTGTGTGTGTGTGTGTGTGTGTGTGTTGGTGTGTAAAGAACAACAGCTGCACCCCACAGGGCACAGAGAGGGAGACACTGGAGCAGAAGAAGCAGGGAAATCTTTTCCACGTAAGGGACATTTGTGTGTGAGTGCTTAAGGGATCGTGTGCACACCTGTATTGATCAGTGTAACATTTGTACTCTCCATTTCCATAAAATTGCCCAAAGCAGCTGATGCTCTGAGCATTAGGCTACAACCCTAGAGACTAGGGTTTGATTCCCTGCTTGACTATGGAAACCCACTGGGTGACCTGGGGTGCATCACACACTCTCAGCCTCAGAAAAGTACGTAGGTTTGCCTGAGCCCCTGGCAGCTGGAAGAAGTCAAGAGTTCCTTCCCACCGCCCCCCCAGTCTGGCCCTCCCCATCTCAGACCAGCACTCCTCCTCCACCCCCTCAAGACGCAGGAGAGTTTCCCAAGAAAGATTGTCCCAGCAGTCATGCTTTCTGCCATTTTTCTTGGCAGTTCTAAAATCAGGCAGATGGTTCTGATTGGAACGCAAAGAGAGAGGGGTTCTGTGAAAGTTTTCCTTCCTTCCCCCATTTCTCATCTGCTGTGTGGGTGGGCAAGTGACAACACAAATTGCAGAAATGCCGTGCAACGGGGGCGACTGGGGGGCAGGTGGGTGGGTTTACAGCAGGTGGTGGGGACGGGCAGTGGGTGGCTGTGGCTGCCAAAAAGAATATGACAGCAGTTGACAAAGCAAATCACTATGGGAAGCACAAGTCCTGGAGCCATGAGTGGCAATGTTCTCTGCTGGCAGAGTACCTTCCGGTCAGCTTAAATAAAACATATTATGATGTTTTAAGGTGTGGTATGGGTTGAAATATATAGCTGGGTCGCCCACTTCCACGGCGCTCCTTGAGGAGATGATGCCAGGCATGCCAGCCACAGAATGTTTAAAAGCAGTGCAAGATGGAGTGAAAGGTTAGTCTGGCTGAAAGGGATTCCACACAGAACCTGAATTCACTTTGAGTCAGGCTTTTACAACTTGGCCTGCACATTTTTTTTCTTGGCCTCAAGTCTTTAGTACAAGTGTTGATAAAAGAAAGACTCGGCTGATCCGCACCCACGCCTGAGAGGCACAGAGCATTTCTTGAGCTGCGCTTTGCCAGTTCTTGCAGTCATCAAGCCCTGGCTGGCAAGAAAGACCCCGTGCGGGTTGAATAAATAAATGCAATAAACAAGTCAATGGGATTTCTTTCTCAAAGAACCCACCCACCCCGAGCCTGTCTCATGAGCTGGAGTGGTGCGAATGTGGAGAAGAACAGATCTTCTGAGCCAATTTGGGGAGGCAGGGATAGCTCCTTTTGCTTGGGAAGTGACGCTCCTGCTTCGTTTACTCCACCTCACTCCCAAGCTGGGAATGAAAGCAGAGCTATAAAAGAGATTCCATCTGCTAATTGCAGAAAGTAATAAACACCACGCAATTGGAGTCATATAATGTCCCCCCTTAATTAATTAAATCAGAGCTCTGTGTGTGTTTGTATGTGCTTTCCCATTGTGTCCTTGTTGCTGCCCGTCGGTCTGATCACCAGGGCTTTTCAAAGTGACAGGACTTTCAGACGTCTTTTATTTAACCCCTCGGGTACCTGATACAAGGGGCATGCTGCGTTCCTGCAAAGGAGAATGAACAATTTAAACCAGTTTTCTCCCCACTGGCAGCTATGTTTTTCAAAACTATGCTGTTTTCAGAGACATCATATGGGGAGTGGGTGGGAATGGGGAGAGACAGAAAGGCTCCAGCAGCAGGGAATGTCTGCTTCAAGCCATTGCTCCATGACCTAGCCTCCGGAGCAGCAGAAAACAAGCTTGCCCCAATGACAAGATTGGTTCACATGGTGCCATTGTCCCTCTGCCTCCGGAATGGATCAGGGGTGCCTAGGGGGTTTCCTATTTGTGGCACTGCTCCAGGGGCCCCAAAACCTCAGTCCAGCCTCGCTGATGATCCTCTCACTGAGGGGGAAGAGATCCCTCTTGGACGAGAGCTTCTTGAGGAGACACCAGGCACCTTAGTAAGGGGGGACTGGCCCCTTCAGCACTCCTGCAGGTGCAAGCTGCGTCCTGGGGGGCAACTTTGCCTCTCTGACCCTGTGGCGCTCTCTCAGACGGCCAGCGAGGGAATAAAGACTCAGGATCTTTGGGCAGGCAAGCCAGACCTCACTATTCACAGAGCTTGGAAAACTGGTTTTTTTCAAAAAATAATTTTTATTAAGAATATTTTAGCATATATTAAAAGTTACAAAGAGTTACAGAATTACAAAGAAATAGAAAAGAAAGAAAAAGGAAGAAAAAAATTAAAAAAGAAAGAAAAGTGACTTCCGATCTTCCTTTTGGGGATCATATATACACATATTCATACCTCTTTCTTACAACAATTTCACTTCTTCCAACAGCTTACTCTTTCTAATCATCAAACCCAAAAGTTCCCAGGTCATTTTCTTTGTTTTGCAAAAAGCCTATCAAGGTTCCCATTCTTTAAGGAAGGTTGCTAATGACTGGAGAAACCCCTGAGTGAGCATGCTGGCTGGAGGATTCTGGGAGTTATGGTTTAAAAAAAAGGAGGGGAACCTTCCTAAGCTCTTGTATTCAAGCAGCAAGGGCTGAGCAGGGATATTTTTGAGTATACAATTAAAAACAAAAATACTGACTTAAGCAAAAATGGAGCCTCCCTTGCCTGGGGATCAATAGTTGAAATAACCAGCCTGTGCATGTTTGGATTAATCCCCTTCTCATTTCTCAGGCTCCTCACTGAGAACATGGGCTCCCACAAGACAACACACTGTCCTCATCAGGAGCTGAGCGTGGTCACATCAAGCTTGCCAAGACACAGTACCCTGTCTTTCCCATTGTGCACATTTCAGCAGCTAGCAGGCTGCAAAGTGCCCACATGAAAGACTTGTGAAAGTTTCCTCACTCCAAAGGTAACATGGAGGGGAGAAGGGGTGCAGAAGGAGAGGAGCACTTGATGCACAACCACACAAATCAAAGACAGAAATGAAAACAAGGTTCCATTTGGAAGATGGGCCGGTGACTTCAGAACTTCATCATGCAGAGCAGGTGTTGTAGCTGCTCTAATACCATAGTATTTCTAGCTCACTGCAGGTTTGTTAAAAACTTTGTTGCTGAACTGTTTAGGAAAACAGTCCTCAGTGCAGCATTTGGCTGATCAGAGCAGATTGTTTTTCAATTTCACATGTTCAGCTTGGGGACCTCTTGGAGGTGACCCCTTTTGCCTGCTTAGGAGCATGGGGTGTTGTTCTGGATCGGAGTGTTGAACATGTCCACATGCAAGTCCTATTAGAACCCAGAGACAGATGCAATCTGGCATTCTGCCAGGAGCATAGATACTGGGAGAGGGACAAAGTGAGGGCATTTCTGCCCCCCAGAAGAATTTTTCCCCAATGAATTTTTCTTTCATTCCCCAAAATGTGTAGCATTGCACAGAGAGAGAGAGAGAGAGAGAGAGAGAGAGAGAGAGAGAGAGAACTGTTCTGCCTAGAACTCTTCCATTTCCTGTGCCCACATTCCCTTGGGGACTTTGCCTGCATGTTTTCTCAGGAGGCTTAAATTATATCTGAAGTTTTAAGTTACTGCAATGCTAGAAATTTGGGGGATGAATTTTGAGGGATGAAATTTGGGGAGATAATAAGAGCCATCTTTAAACATCTGAAGGGATACCATATGGAAAAAGTCAGCTTGTTTTCTGCTGCTCTGGAAACTAGAACATGAAACCGTTGTTGTCTTGGTCCTACACTTCCTTTGGTGATGCTAGAAGTTTGGGGAAGGAAGGAAAATGTCATGGGGGCAGAATTTCTTCCATTCTTTTTTTCTTTTCGGGTGCAATGACCTCGTTTTGTCCCTCGCCCATCGGCTACGCCCTGCATTATGTCCCCTCTCTCGGTCACCAGCGGGGTCCCAGCCTTGGCCTCTTGGGCTGAGCCTCCCTCTTGAGGCTCGGAGTTGCCCTGGGCTCGAGCCTTTGTCTGCAGGCTGACCTGAATGCCATGGCGACCAGGAGGCCTCGGGGCTACTCTGCCCAGAAGCCCACCCGTCCTGTTCCCTCGTTCCTCAGGATCTCTCTCTGGAGGAAGGTGGGGCCAGGGGCCAGGGGGAGAGAGAAGGGGAGGACTCCGGCAGAGATGCGCCTGAGCCCCACAGAGCAGCCGGTGAGCGATTCAATAAGGGGAGGCCAGGAATTATATCATTCCCCCAATAATATAATAAACCCTCATTTACTGCCATTTATCTCCCGCAGGTTTTTTCTCCCCTTCCACCCTGGGAGCTGTAATCTGGCATCTTCTACAGTGATGGATTAGTGCGAGGGAGACTCCGCTGGGGAATAAAAATCCACAACATGTAGTTTTTGACGTGTTATTATTCAGTTTTATCTTGAGCTGCTCATTCCCAGCCCATTACTCATGTTCACAGGAGTTTGTTTTGACTCCCCCTCATGATTTTGCTGAGGAGTTTCTTTCTTTTCTTTTTTTTAAAAAAAATATTTATTTATTTATATTGGCCAGAAGAAGAAAGGGTGCTGGAGGTTGGCTCCTCTCCCCGAGAGGAAGAGCTGGATTTGGGGGTAAATGAAGTAACCTTTCTTCCTTGGGACAAGAGCCTCTTTGCACATTTTGGAAAAAACATATCAGTTCCATCCGAGGTGAGAAGCACTGGACTTCCTTAACCTGTCACTCTCTAGTTACATTGGACTGCAGCTCCCATCATCCACATGGCATTAGCTGAGCGAATGCAGGTGATGGAAACTGTAATCCAGTATTGCTGGCAGGGACCAGGTTGAACAGAGCGGGTGCTTCTTGGCCATGTTCCCCTAAAACGAGTAACCCAGTTTGTTTATTTTGTGTGCTTGTTTTTTAGTTTTTTTTTTTAAAATGCATTTATTTTAAGAACTGCCTGTTGCATTTTTCTTCCGCTGGGGGAGCTCAAAGCAGCGAAGCTACAAATGAGGTGCTGTCAAACGACACGACAACAGAGACCGGATGGCAGCACGCAGACAGAGTGGCTCCTCCGTCCAGCTTCCCCTGAAGGCCTCTGTAAGGAACAGCTCTGCCTCTGACAGCCGAAGGAAGGCGTGCCATGAGGGGCCCTTCTGGCTCCTGGGGGGGCCCTGTCAGAGCTTTGGTGCCACAACCCCAAAGGCCCCGCAGCACCCCGGCTGACCCAGAGGAGTGGTGGCGGTGCTGATAGTGAAGGGGGAAGAGATGACACCTCAGGCTCTGAATCCTGTTCGGTGTCCCAGCCAAAGTAAACCCACTGTTGAATGGTAAGTCAACACCTGTGTAAGTACTGTGGGGTCAATGGGTCCACTCTAGCTGGGTACCTCATAGGGGCTGGAATCCTTATCAGCTATTTAGTTAAGTGTAACAAAATTCAAAATCCACAAAAGAGTGAAACTTTTGTTGGCCAACTAAAATGCAGAAACTACAACATGCTGAAAACCTTTCAAAGCTCCACTGGCTTCTTCATCGGGCAAAGAGGTTGAAATCACACAGGAGAAGACAAGTGATGATGTTAGAGCCACAGACTGACATTCTCCTCAGATGTTAGTTCTGTTGTCGATAATGTTCCCAACCTCTTAGAGCAAGAGCAAAGTTTGAGGATAACCAGCTGAAGAGTGGCAGGTGGTGGTTTCCAGGTTGGTGAGATGGTGAATCCATTCTGGGTTTTATTCTTAGCCTTCCAGGAGCTACCCAAGGTACTGAGCCTATTTTGGGGAGATGGGTTCAAACCCTTAGATGACTTTTTAGAAACTTCAGACTAAAACCCAGAACAGAGTCATGGCACAGGGACACATCGGCTGCTGCTGAGGGCGAGTCTACTTCTTCCAAACTCAAATGACAAAGCCCATGCTGCTGCTGTTACTTACTGAGAAACATCTGCGTGTTCAGAGCATTTGCCAGAGGAACCATGAGAAGGAGGCAGATCTCTGTCCCAGGGAGCATGTGAGTTAAATTGGGAGACCCGGTCTGGGGAAGTCAGCCTGACGAGGGGCTCTGGTGGTCTTGGGTGGTGACTCCGCTCTTGGCTTTAGGCTAAGAGGGGGATTCGGCACTTGGACAGCTCTGTAACCTAGCGCTCCATAGCAAGCTTCTGTTAAAGGAGAAGGTGGAGTTGCTGTTCCACAGAACCAGAGCCATCAGCTGTGCCTGCAGGTAGCCAAAAGGGGTGGGGATGGAGGTGGAAATGGTTTTTGTTTTTTATTTTTTCCTGAGGAGGAATGAGAAAGAGGAGGAATTGGTCCTCAGTTCCACTCCATGCATTTACACTTTCTCTCAGGGGGAGCTGTGGTTGGTCTTGGTACCACTCCAGATTTCCATGAATGAACGTGTTCTACATGGGCAATGATCTGTTTAATCCTCTCTCCCCCAGAACCAAGACCAGAACAGAGCTGCTGCTATATCATGGCCCATCGGCAAGTCTGCCCCCAACTCTTCCCAGGGGTGTAGCTATAGCAATGTGTGTGCAAAATGAGGGCATTGCCCCCTTCAATAAGATTTCTGCCCCCCCAGTGAAATTTTCCTTGAGGCCCCAGATTTCTAGCACTGTAAAGAGTGAGACACTGAACACTGATTCCACCTGGAACTCTTCCATGTGCTGTGTCCACATTCCCTGGCTCACTCTTCTTGCACCTTTGCTTTGATGCCTCAACTATATTTCTGGATGCTCTAATTTCTGTAATGCTAGAAATTTGGAGAATGAAGGGAACTTTCTTTGGGGGCAGAATTCTTCTCTGAAGGGAGTGGCGCCCTCATTTTGCCAACTTCCTCTGCAGCTACCCTGTGTTCTTTCCCTTCCCAACTGCCCCATGGAGCAAGAACTTAATATCAAACTGTGAGGCCCAGGAGTGTAGGAGTCCTGTGAAGCTCCTGTTAATTATCGCTACGCGCCCTGGCCCCTCCTCTTTTGATTGCTTGTTCGCTGTGATGCGTTGCTGCCCGACGCAGGACGCTGTGCCCTGCAGTGGTTTCTCTCTCTCTCTCTCTCTTTCCTTCCCTGAGAGGAAACGCTTGTTGGCTGCGGTGCTCAAAGCCATGAAGAGGTTATTAAACAACCGCAAATTGCATTGGTACAGCCAGGCATGGTGGTGCTCATGTTCATTACCGCTGCTTTGTTTACTTCTCTGCTTTAAAGAAAAAAGAAAAAGGTTTAAAGAGGAAGGGAAAAAGAAATTAAAGAGCCAGAAGCCAAGGGCTTGCCATTCACATGGCAGGGGGAGCAGAAAATTTTTCTGCAGCACCTGAGGGAGACTCCTTTGGGCTCCTCTTTCAGGTGAATTCTGCTTCTGTGCACTTTGTGGGAAATGTGGGGGTTCTGCCCTTTCGGGACAGGGCTTCCTGCATTTTGCCAGACTCGGAGGCCCTCAGCCGGTCTGGGTTGCCAGTTCCACCAAAGGCAGCCCTAGCAAGGAGAGGGACCTGTGTTGGCAGCTGCCGGAGCCAAAATAAATGGGGTTTGCTTGTTGACCAGTCAAATAAACAGACTCTGGCTTGCTCACTGTGTGCACGAACGGAAACATAAAGCATTTCATGGCAGAGGGAAAAACAACACGAGCAGCTGCTTATCAAGCTGGTTATTAAAAGCACGAGAGCAAGGCGTGTTAAACATTGCTAGCAGCCCTAACAAGGGGAGAAGGGCTCACGGTACTTGGCAGGCAATGGGGCCAAGATCTTCCATTAGGGCTGGAGAGCATAAATCTTTGCATGTGGAGCTGCGCATTCATGAGCCTATGCAATCACGATGTTGAATGGCAACATTGCACAACTGAATCTGCAAATAAGGCAGTAGAGAATTGGGCCCCCCAACAAATTCCACCCAGACTTATCCTTTGGGTGGCAATCAGATAAAACCAAATGCCCATGGCTGAGATGTTGGAAGCCCTGGGGTAGGGGCATGCCCCTCCCCAATGGAAGATAAGCTCCCAAAGGTTCTGTAGTGCAGATGCAGACACAGAAAATCAAAATATGGAAGCGTGATTCATACCTCCACCCCAGCAGCTAAGGGAACTGGACAACCAGGTTAGCAACAGAGAACAGTCCACTTCCCCTGTTGCTTCTCAGCCTTCATACCTCTCCCCAGCTTCAAACTACAGCCCTAATGCAAAAACCAAGTTCACTCTTTCATGCCACTGGACAGCTGTTTGTGTTTGGCCACGATGCTAAGAAGGACCCCAAAATCCATCTGCCTGGTGGCAGAGGCCCAGGTCGCTACACTTCGTGCTTAAAGGAAGAAACCTCCTTGTGTGCACTAGCACTGTTTTAAAACTAAAAAGATCTCTTGTGGACTGTCTGTCTGTCTGCCTGTCTCTTTCTGTGAAAGGGACAGAAAAAGAAAGAGATGATTGGAGGTCATGCCAATTTTTGAACAGAAGCACGTTTTGCCCATAAAACAAGCTGCAGCATTTTAAAGGCCTGGCTGTGAAGTGGGTGTCCTTTGCAGGCAAATTTGTCCCTTTGTTGAGGAACCTTTCCAGATTCCTTCAGCTTGGTAGGCTCCAACTTGCAAGCAGGGCAAAGCTTTCCCCTCAATAGTGCCCCTTCCCCACCGGATGTCTAGAAGGACAAGAATGAAGTCGGTTTTCTCTCTTTCCTCTCTGTTGACAAGGTTGTGCTAGTGGATATCTGTTTATTGACGTTTTGAACAAAGTGTTACAGTTCTGTAGCACATGCAATACGGGCAGAGCTGGCTAAGAGAAATATAAAATTCTCTGCAGGGAGGGAGGGGCTGGCCGGCTGCGAAGTTTGGGAGGCAATCCTAGGAAACTCACAGCTAAAAGCTCTAGTGTGATGGTTGCTACCTGTGGGGTCTACGAAGAAATTGGTGGATTGCTGGATGCAATTGTCTGGTGTTGGCTAATGGAAACACACATGCAGTCTCTCTCTCCCTCCCTCTCTTCCTCTCTCTCATACACACACAAAATTCACATACCCTCCAGCATTTCACAGATTGAAACCAAGATATGTGTACCAAACAATATCAGACTGTGGACAGAACATGCAAGGCAGGAGAGTTTGTACCAGCTGGGAAGGAAAAGATTCTGCTCCCTCCCTGCTCTCCTCTCCTCCCCTCCTCCAAATTAGATGAGCGCAGACCATTTTTGCACTTTGAATCCAGTTTGCAGGAATCAAAGTAAGCTGAAGACAAAGGGGGAAGTGGGAGGAGAAGGAGGGGACATTTTAAAAGCAGCTGGGATGACAGTGGGGCACTTGAAGGTTAAAAATTCCAGCCCACCCAAGCAAGAGTTTTATGTGTGCAAATGGAAGCAGACACACAATGTGCATGGTAGCGGTTGTGCATCACAGAGGCCACTGTGTCACATAATAAATAAATAAATAAATAAATAAATAAATAAAAATAATACTTCTTATATATTGCTTATTTATAATGCCCTTTTCACCAAAGGGTGGAACATCAACATATACGGTAACTCTACTGAGGCATAGAAGAGAACATTGGCAAGAGCTGAAAGCAGACTGATCAAAATAAGAAAGAGGAGGTGGCAGGTAACAGAGGTAAGGACCTTGGATGGGAAGGATGCCTTCCACGTCAAGGATTTTAATCACTCAGAGGTCACCCTTTAGAGGCCACAGGCAGAAGGCAAAAGGGGCCGGGGCCAACTCTGTGCCCCCCAACCCTAGTCATGCACATTCAAGCCTAGAGCTCCTCCGTGGCTTCCTTCGGGCAGCTGGCAAAGACTTGTTGGTTTCGAAAGGCATTTGGGAGAAAGGAAATGTAATGAGGGGGGGAAACAGTTGTTCTGATTAATTAATTAATTAATTAATCACCCTCTTTCTCCAATGCAGGATTCAATGCAGGTTCTTGCTGTTTTTGTTCTGTGTCTTCAAGGTGTTTCTGACTTATGGTGACTCTACGGTGAGTCCATCACGTGGTTTTTTTGGCGAGATTTGTTCAGAGAGGGTTTGTCACACTTCGCCTTCCTCTGAGGCTGAGGCAGCATGACTTGTCCAAGGCTGCCCAGTGGTTTTCTATGGCTGAGAAGGGATTTAAACCCTGGTCTCCAGAGTTGCCATCCAATGCTTAAATCGCTACAAATGCTGGCTCTTTTACAAGCATTTGAAAGCATACAAGGCATTTTACAAGCATTTGAAAGCAATACATCTAAGAAGCTGTTACTTTTCAATGTTTCTATGTTGCTAGTGATGCAAATTTTGATCTCTTCCTGCTTTACCTTTTGCAAGGCCCCTTGAGTCTCAGGGCTGTACAAACAAACAAATAAGCATTTATATATTCACTTATTTAATTCATTTCCTGCCCTTCTTCCACAATGAGACTCAGAGTGGTTTATAGTAAAAGATGAAAACAAAACACAATTAAAATAATACATTAAATTAAAAAAATGTTAAATAGGCCATCATATTAAGGGATTTAAAATACTTTAATTTAAATGTAAAATACATATAAGATGAAAGTACAGATTTTCAGCACAAAAAGTGGCATTTTCTACATGGAAAATTATCCTTCTGCATAGAAGATAGCTTCCTGTCTGCTGCTGACATTGTGCTTGGATTTCAGATACTGTGTTCCTCTTGGAGAAAACTCACCCACACGCAAGCCCACGCCAGTCTTTTTGGGTCAGCCGTCCTGTTCATCTTGCACTGAGATGCGACACATGGTTTTTGCAAGCTTTGTGTGGCATTTTCCAGCGTTTTCTCCTCCCAGCCTCCCTCCTCTCCAGATGCTGCAGGACTTGCTTCATCTAAACTTTACACGGAGGCTGCAATTAGCCAAACAACAAACTCCGTGTTTGACTATCTCTGTCCAAATTTGCTCAGCGCAAGCTGGAATCGGTGGTAAGCAAATGGTTTTCTGTTTATATTCCACGCTAATGAAGAGCCAGCCAACGTTGGCCATTAATAACGCAAGAGATGATGGTGTTTGCATAAGGGCTGTATACGGCGTGATGTCCTTACCAAGTCAGCTCTCTTTCTCGCCATCTCTCTGGTATTGATTTCCCACCCAGCGCTGGTTCTCTGCCTCTTTTCTGCGTGGTCTTGACTCTCTTTTGCATGAACATGGAAATGGTTTTTCATGAGCATGGAATCTCAAATCACCCTCTCATTCCGTGGGGTTTCTGTAGTCAGGATTGGCAATGGGATTTGAGGCTTCTGAAGGGCAATTTTTTGACTGTCTCTGGAAGACAGAAAAGGACGCCAGTGCCCAACGCCTTTCCACTTCATGGAGCTGCTGTTCTTGTGTGCCCTCAAGTTGCTTCTGACTTACGGTGACCTTGAGACAAACTTATCATGGGGTTTTCTGGGGCTGAGAGTGTGTGGAAAGAATTGAAGCCCAGTCTCCAGGGTCTGTAGTCCAACACTCAAACCACTAGCCCATGCTGGCTGTCTTTCATGGAGAGAGGGATGTAACTCTTCAGAAATTTCATTCTCATAGGCAAGAACAAATCATGCTATGATTCTTCTCCCCCAAATCAAAGTCCTTGTCTCCTGGTCTAAACATGTGGCAGAAAGTACTAGAAGAATAAATTTAACCACACAGATGGCTTCCATGTCAGTGGGGTGGACTCACACCCTAGGTCTTAATTTTAATTTTAAAGGAGTTCTCCAAGGTGGGGCAAAAGGGTTCAGCACCTTGGTAAGATCCTTTAAAATTCAGACTAAAATCCAGGTTGCCAAGCCGCTGACATCAACCACTGATTCAGATGACATTGGTGGGAGAACAGCCATCTTTGAATGACCTCCCCTTGTCAACCCCCCAAAACTCCATGCAAATAAAAAGCAAGCTCCACATAAGCCAGCACATGAGAGGTATGGTCTCTAATTTAATTCTACACTACACCTTGGATTGCTACTTTTGTACCTTCATATATACAAATGGTATTGTCGGGGGGGGGGAGACCAGGGTTAAGCTGGACTTTTATGAACTCATCAGTGAAGGATGCTTTATTGCTGCATTGAAGTAAAACAGCCTTGAAAACCCCTGGTTGCTTCTACAGGCAGCCTCCCTTCCACGTACCACTCTCAGAAGGTCTGCTCTCAGAAACCTAATTTCCAGGCCTCTCCCTCCAGGTATCTGGTTGGGAAAGGAAGGAGATGGTGGTCTATATGCATCCCTGTATGAGTGCCTGTGTTCATCCATGTTTCCCGTGATGGATTACAAAATTGCTAGGAGCTGTGAAGATTTCTAATTTAGATTAAAGGAAACTCACATGCTTCTGAATGGTCCCTGTCAAAGTTTAGTTGAATTGGCCTTTTTTTTGTCTCAGGGATCGTTAATTTCTGGACTAGACCAAGTAGCCTTTGAATGCAAGCAGGAAGGCCCTGGCAGCTGCAAGGACCCTTCCTCTTGACTCTGGCCTCTCCTGCCTGGAAAGGAGCTGGGATGGATCAGCCATGAAGGAAAGCATTCTCAAAAGCCTTGGGTTCAAGTCCTCCCTATGACCTCAGTTGCCCTTTCATCAAGTCTTCCTATTCTATCCTTTGCCATTTTTTAGCTGGGGAAATCAGCACCATGGGAATAATCGAAACTGTACTGTCTGGGCATGATGTAAAGAAAATGTTATTGTCCCAAAGTGCTCCTCAATCTCACTTTATGGGCCATTTATGCATATGGATTATTTTGCTTTACTTAAAAACAATGCATATGGTGTACGGATGGAAATCTTTGCTTATTTCATCTTTGCATGCAAGAGTGAATGATTTTCATTTTTTCTTCTCACAGGGAGAGATTACGAGCATTTTTGCTCAATTTTGATGATTTTTGCATTTTGAGACTTTGTTGATGAAACATTCACTTATGCAAAAGAAACACCCAACAACGTTGTACAGAAAACAGTGCATTGTGCATGGAACGCACTGATCTAGCACAGTTATTTGTGCAAAAATGATATGTGAACAGAGGCAACAGGGCATTCTGTGCAAACTACTATGGCTGGGATCCTGTTGGTGATGTACATGGCTGTGGTGAGGTAGAAGGTGCGATTCACAGTTACGCTGCGGTGCCTTCCAGTGCTGGGAAGGGGAGCATCCCTGGTGAGGGAATGAGTACAGCCGCATAATTGTTGGAAGAGGGTGGAGGGGTTCCTGAGCAGCAGCATCTTGCTGTTTTGCAGTTGGGGGATGAATGGAAATGTTGCTCTCCTGGATCTATGGACATCTGGGAAGGTGATACCCATGCACCTCGTATTTTTGCATATTCTTTCTATTCCTATACCAATTCCCCCAAGCTCCCTAACTCTCCAATTTTTTAAAAAAGTGGCATGACTTTTTTTGGGCAAATGTTGCCCCAAGCCATGCAGAATGTGCCCCGAACACATGAAAATGCCTCCCCCAATCATAAACCCATATCTTCCAATATCTCCATTTTGTTTGCAGTTCCTCTCAAAAATGTCAGTGGGAAGTGACATCACATCATTTCTTGTTGCTATTTTAAGAGAGACCACAGAGGAAAACACAAGTATTTGGGCTCACTATGAGTAATGTGTATGTGTGGCCCACAGGGAGGTTCTGGAGTGAAAATCGGTCCCTAGCCCCCATCCCATTGCCCACTCCTGGGCTAAAGGAAGAGGTGATGGGGCTCACAGCTCTGTGGAGACCCTGCTGGAGCTGCCATGCCCCTTTCCCAGTCAAAGTCCTCTTCCAGCAAATGGAGACCATTCTTCAAAGATACTCCTGCATTATATCTTAACAAGTTAAGACCTGGGGCTCTCTGATTCATTAGCATCTCTTTGGCTGGCTCCCTCCCCTCTCAAACATGCACATGGGGGGAGGTTAGGCTGGATGTGCTCAGGGAATGCTCCATTTTCTAGCCTCCCCCACCTCCAGTTAGGAGAGAGAGAGAGAGGAGAGAGGATGATTTATAGCACCTCCGCACCTCCCTATCCCACCTGAAGGGAGCGCGTCACATTGATGGATCTGCCTCATTTGCGTCGGAATTTGCTTGCTGCGCAAGGCGGTCTCTGGGCACAGGGACAGGTAGGCATCTGCAAAACTGTTTGGGCACTTAATATGAAAGCAAAGCCCCTTGTGGCTCAGCTGAAGGGGTAGGTGGGTGGGGGACAAGAGCTTGCCTCCCTGTAAGGTGAGGCAGGTAGTGCTTTTGACTGAGGCAGCCAGAGGTCTTGGGTTCAAATCCCTTTTCCTCCCTGTAGCAGGCTGGGTGGCTTGGTGGATAAACCATTTTTCTTGGCACAGCCTACCTCTCAAGGTTGTCTGAAAATGGAAAATGAGACAATTCTACATGGGGATCTCCGAGTTTCATGAAAGAATGTTGGAATGTTTTTGGTAAATCAATGTGACATCAGAGCTGGGCTGAGCCAGATTTCTTCTTCTTCTTTTATTTAAAAGCCATTGTCTGTGGCTGGAAAAATCCATTTGTTGTTGTTGCATGCCTTCTGGTCACTTCTGACTTATGGTGACCCTAAAGTGTGCATGAAGCCTCCTCTGACCAGTAGTCAGAAGGGGAGGTTTCATTTGCTGTTCATCAGAGCAAATGCTGGTCCTCCATTCCTGCCTCTTGTGACGGCATTCCCTCCAATCTGAGTGTCTTGCTCTCCTGCATGTGCCAGGGTGGGCCTCTGGAACAAAAGTCAACCTGTCTCTGCCAGCAAGGTAGCCAGTCTTCCTGGATGCATAAACAGGAGGTGGTCACAAGCATAGCTTTTTGTCTGCCTCCCCGCCAGTCTGGTTGAGCCTGAGCCCTTGGGTAGATGTGTATCCAAGCACTCATACTGACAGATGGGCATCTAACTTCTTTTTGAAAACCTCCAAAGAAGGAGGAGACTCCACTACACTCCATGAAGGCAGCAGCGGATTCCACTGGGGAAAAAGAAAGGTAAAAATAGAGGTCCAATTGCTCTGTCCTGTCCTACCCCAGGAGGAAGAAGCTGACAGCAGTCTTGGCTCTTATCCGGCTGCTGATATCTCACTAGCCAGGAGGAGGCTCTCTTTCTGTCCCCCCATAAGGGAAAGCGTAAGAATTACAGTGGGATAATGCATGTGACACCCTGGCTGCCTTCAGCTTAGTGTTGGTATGAGCGCTTGGATTGTGTCTTCCTGCCTGGAGGAATGGGATTGGACTGGACTGCCCTTGAAGCTGACTTGATGGCACACGGCAACAACCTCTTTCTCTTCTTCTCTGAGTGGAGATGCTGGAAAGGCAGCATGGCTCCATCTGCTAGTTTGATGAAGGTGTTTTCAAAAATTATTTGGGAAATCATCGTTTCAATAAGAGCTACTGATTAATAAGAATGAAAAAATGACAATGCCTTTGGATATATCATGGGAAGACATGACTCACTCGCAAAGACAATAAAGCTTGGTGAGGTGGAAGGCAGAAGGAAAAGAGGAAGATTCCATCACTGCAGGATAGACGGAAGACACATCCCTGAATCTGCAAGACTTGAGCAGGGCGGTTGGGGAGAGGGTGACTTCGAGGTCTCCCATCTGAAGAGTTGCCATAAGTTGTAGTTGACTTGACAACAATGAATAGATGATGATGATGATGATGATGATGATGTCATCTGAGATCCATCATGGCTGTGTGGTGTGGAATTGAAATAATGTAGTTACAGAGTGGTTGTGCTTTGCCACTCTTCTGCTGAACACTGATGTGGTGTAAACGGTTGTGCACCTGCCAGTTTGCCTGCTGGTTGCCTCGCTGTGGATCAATGGCCGTTTCTGCAATCCCAGGGAATGGGGTGGAACGCCGAAGGCCCTGAGGAACAGTTTTACACCATCTAAGAAAACACAACTGCACGGGCAACAGTTACTCTTGTGGAGCGGCACTCAAACACAGCTCTGCACTGAATGCCGATGTTCTGCCGAATGCTTGCAGAAGTACAACTGCGTGCATAAGGGAACACATGCCTGTGTACAACACCAATAGGATTTCAGCCAAGAATAGCATGGTCCTAATAACGCTGCTGCTGATCATAATGATGCAAAAATCCCAGCGTCTTGGGCCTGTAAGCCTGCAGCTTCAATCAGAAGATGCCCTGCAGGCAAGCGATGAGGAACCGGGCTCTTTTCAGCCCCTCTCTTCCATGACAATGAAAAATACAGTTCTCTTCCCTGCTCTGGGAAAGTGAGCAAACAGCCATAAGGAAGATGTTACTTCACATCTCTTTGCTGGTGAGACAAAGCTGGAGCTGACTGATGGCAGCAGTGTGGCAGGCCTGCCACTTTATTTTATTATTCCCCCCCCTTTTTTTGAATGTCTGAGGAGGAAGCTGCTTCCGAGCCCACTGGGTGCCACCTCTCTTTCTCTCCACATTTATCTCTCTCTGAGATCATCCCTCATCCCGCATCATCCCTTCCTCCTTTTTAATTAAGCGCTAAATATAGATCTTAATTAAGGTGCTGATGAATTTAATTTAGAGCGGCATTACTGCTTTCGCGCGCAGAGCCCGGCGCCTTGTTTGGATAATGTCGAATATCAGCTAAACGAGTGCTTTACGTGTTGCCACCGTAAATAATTCCCCGGCAAATCCTCTCCGATACGTCCCGACACTAATCCGTTTCCTCCTACAGAATATTCATGAACACCAATCGGCTTTTTCCCTACTGCACAGATTTTAATACCTAGCTTCCAAACAGCTTGAAACTTTTCAGTGACTAAAATTAGCAAATGAGACAGAGAGCAAATCAGAGAGAGAGAGAGAGAGAGAGAGAGAGGAGGAAGCATAGCCACGGTTTGGATAAATATGTCATGGCCACCCTTCTTGCCGCCAGGTTCCCAACTACTTGGTCACATGGAGATGCACAAACAAAACTTTGTCTTGTAAAGACCCCACCACAAACACGACACCAGGTTGCAGAAACTGCAATGTGGGAGACACAATCTTTCTAGATGCCTGTTCACTGTCACTAAGATCCTACATTGCTTCCACATAGCTTAAATGTCTACTGGAGGAGCTACTTTCTGCAGCCTTCAAACTGAATGCTAACATGTATGTGGAGCCTTGATCAAAGCACATGGCTGACAACCCATAGTCTGATTGCAATGTGCAAATGCAGTGGACGTTCACATGCTACTTTAATGGGCTGCCATGTACACAACACTCCCACACATGCAAATCTGCTTACATGACCATTGATTGTCCAAAAGAAAAAAAAACTTTACTCTGCATGCATTGTGCAACTTATACATCACTAAGGATCTCAGTCAACAGGTTATAAAGTGATGCCATTGTTATGTTGTTGTTGTTGTGTACTCTCTACTCATTTCCCAACTAACGGTGACCCAAAGGCAGGTACCTATCATGGGGTTTTCTTGCCAAGTTTTGTTCAGAGAGGTTTTGCCTTTGCCATCCTCTGAGGCTGAGAGAGTGTGCGTTGCCCAAAGTCTCCCAGTGGCCGAGGAGAGGCTTCTGGTTCAGTTCGGTTGACTCTTGAGAAGTCAGTCCGGTTGAAGCTGGAAGCAAAGTTCATCAGCCTCTCACTTCTGCCAGGCAACACTGTCAGTCTCACCATGGCAGCATGGTTGGTGTCGCCACTGAAGTCCACCCAAGGGCATTCCCCAAGGGGGTTCTGGGAGCTGTAGTTCCCCCAGAGAACTTTCCCAGGCTTTGTGTGGAAGCCGACACTCTATCCTTCCAGTCCTTGTCCTTGAGCGTGAGGTGTGGGAAGAGCAGAGAATAATGATAACCGCAGAGACAACAGGAATAAAATCTTCATCTCTTTCCTGCCGGGATGTCCTTCCCTTCTCCTGCTCCTGTCATTTCTTCTTGTCCAGCCGTGTGGTGAGAATAAGGTGGGAGAGCCACGTGGGATGATGATGCATCACCCCGAACTTGGTGCCCCCTTGATAGATTAAAAAAAAAAGTCATTTTGCTGCAAGCTAACACAGTCAGGCCTCATTGTTCCCTCTATCACTGAGCAATTTCTGAGCTAAAGGAGTGTTGAATTGTGGTGGAGATATATGAGCGAACAAGTGGGGTCAGGTGGGGGAGCTGCGTGTGGGTTGTGTGTGCACGAGACGGAGGAAGCAGAGGAGCCCCTGGGCAACTGGAGACCTTTGGGCACAAACGAGGGGATTCCTGAGCACGCAAGAGAATGTGTGTGTGTGTGTGTGTGTGTGAGAGAGAGAGAGAGAGAGAGAGAAAGAGAGAGAGAGAGAATGAACAAACAGCCCTTTACTATTTGAGTTCCAGGTGTGCAACTATGAAGGGGGCAAATGAAGGCATTGTCTGCTCAAATAAGCATTCTGGCCCCCATGGAATTCTCCTGCAGCCTTCAAATTTCTACAGTAAATTAACATTTCACTTGGGCCTTTAGAAACCCAGTTTAGGCCTCCAACGCAAAAGTCAAGAAGGGAATGTGAACACAGCAAATAGGTGTGAATGATTTTCAATGTAGGGACTGAAGGAAAATTTCATTGGAAGGGCAGAATTTTTAATTTTTGGGGGACAGTTTTGCCCTCTTATTTTGCCCCCCTACACCTCTGTGGATGGAACATAACTTTACACTTGTTATATTGTGGAAGTTGCACAATGCTTTCTTGTTAGTGAACTGTGATACTGCACAACTGAACGTGCAACCACATGTACCTGTGAGTCTGCATGCGCAGTGTGCCAAATGTACCCGCATGTGCTCCCACACACAATGCACAGATGATGTGCTTGTACACGCAACTTGCAATAATTGCAATGCATTGCATGTCTGGCTCCACTTCCACAAACTGGAACTGAACACAACCATACCTCATTGGATAAAATTGCTGTGAGGGAAAAGTAGGTAGTATGCACAAGATGCCACCAGGATTCTGCCCATGGTGTCTTTTGGTCACACATCACTTGTTGGTGCCACTTGTTACACCTCTTTTACCAGACAGTGGCATATGAACTGGAAAATTTTTTGCCACTGTACCTGTAAGAATGGAGGAGCACCAGAGCTCTTTGGCTGAGAATTGTAAATATCTCACAAAATTACCAATCCCAGGATTCTATACCATATTGCCATAGCAGTTAAAGGGGTATCGAAGTGCTATAACTGTGTGAAAGACATATTTGTTACACTTGCATTACTCAAATGCAACAGCTTTACTCAATCAACTGCATTGCTTGTAACTAGTTACTGGATTACTTAACTCCCAGGCTATATCCATAAGTGCTGGTATGTCTGGGAATCTTTTAAAGAACTTTTGTCATCCTGATGTACAGATGAAGGACGATACTGTGGAGTTTCCAGAGAAAGGATGGATCTATAATGGTCCAGGGGCCCAGGCACAATATCCAAATATGATTTCACTTTACTGTCATGTTTCGTCCTGGGGAATAATGGAATCTACAATTTAGGGAGGAGTATTTAGAAGTTTCTGTCAGAGAGATGTGGTCCCTCACCAAACTACTAACCCTTCAGGTTTCCATAGAATGTTGCTGTAGTACTTAAAGTGGAATAATAGTGCTATAAGTGTATAGTGTGGAAAGGCCCAGGGATGGGCTCTCTACGGGTGACATCAGAACCCTCGTTTCTCCATTCGATCGGATGACAGAGGGAGCACATCTGCTGCGCCAGGAGAAAGGCCCCGGATGGTGCGCCTGGAGCCAAGTCTTTGGAGTAGCATCCTCAAAGGATTCCTTTAATGCCAGGCTTTTATTCCTTAAACCGATAGCTAAACAATCAATTGATTTTTCTCTTTTTTGGTCGGATAAACCTTAAGCTGTACAAACCTCTTTTTTTAAAAAAAATAACAACAGACATACACACACCAGGAAGCAGCAACAGTGGGACTTAGAATTAAGGTATCTATAAAGTATAAGAATACAACAAACAAACTCCAAATGCCACTGATCAGAGAGAGCTAATGGGCATCTTAAGGCAGTTCAAACTGTCACGGTCAATCAGGGCTCAGGGTGGCAGGAGCTGAAGCTATCCAGAGTCTCTCTCACCCTTGAGCTCAGCCTCCCCAGCTCGGATCTCCCCCAAAGCCCACACTTGTGAACTCCAGTCGCAGCTGGGAGATCTCCAAATATCTTGCTACTTGACGTAGGTGTGCCTTGGTGGCTCACTGCTTTCTTTGCATGCAGGAAGCCTCAGGTTCAGCCCATGATGTCTCCAATGGGGATGGACACTTGGGAGGGTCTTTGACACATGGAGGAGAAGGCAATGGGACCCAGGGAGGGGGCACTGGAGAACCAGAGTGGTCATTGCCTGGGGTCCAGATCATGGTGGGATTGTGGAGGATTCCCTCTATGTGCCAGCTTCACAGAACCAGTGTCATATAGTGGTTTGAGTCTTGGGTTAGGACCCTGGGAGCCCAGCATTCAAATCTCTACCCAGCCATGGAAACCTATTGGGTGACTTTGGGCAACTCACACTCTCTCAGCCTCAGAGGAAAGCAACAGCAAACCTTTTCTGAGTAAACCTTGCTGCTTCATTGCTGCTTCCCACTCCCTGCCAGCACGGCCTCCTTAAGAGGCCGCTTGGTGCCTCGTGAAGTTGCTCTGACCAACAAAGCTTTTTGCTTCATTGCATTTTCATTTTCAGGAAAGAAAAAAGAAAGCCCAGCCTCCTTGTGGATTTGTTTTTTTTTTTTAAAGAAAAGTAGATATTTCCCCCTAGTCTTAAAAAAAAGAGAGAAGAAAGAAAATCAAACCTGCCTGTCAAAGCATCATCTCTTGCAAAGCTACTTTCCCTCAAATGTCCCCCACCCGCAAAACAACTAACCACAGATCAAGGAGCAAATGGGAGTGTCTTGAATGTGCTGCCATGTTTCCTGACGTTTCTGCTGGTCGCTTCTCTTTCTTCTCGGCTCCCTCTCATCTCCAGGAACAAAATGAAAAAGAAACAACCCCAAACAGTTTGTCTGCTTTGACAGAAAGCAAATGGATGCCTCTTCCCTCTGCAATGACTGGCTGAAGACGTGGAGCAGGTGGGGGGAGGGACGGATCCCTCAGCATTACTGGGGGTCCTCCGTACCCACTAGGGTTTGGTTCCAGATCCCCCGTGGGTACCAAAATCCGTGGATGCTCAAGTCCCGTTACGTACAATGGTGTGGTAAAATGACATCCCCTATATAAAATGGCAAATCAAAGTTTGCTTTTGGGTTTTCTGTCCTGGTTGATTTTTTAAAAAAATCCTGTTTACATTATTTGTTGTTTTAATCTGGCAGTGTTTTATTGTTTACACTGTTTTATCTGTATCTTGCCCACAATAAAGAGGAGGGTAGGAACAAATAAATACGTAAACTCCTGTTCACAGAGGCAGTCACCTCAGCCTGCCTCATGGGAGGGACGGCCCTGCTGTGCTCAGAGATGCATGGTTGACCCCTCAAGTGGTGACTATGAAGTCTTCTGCAATCCTTGTCTTTGAAGGACAGAAGAACATCTGAAAGGTCTCCCTCTCTCTGTGTAGCTGGCCTTCTGGATGAAACGCTGCCTGGGACTGTATACTATGAATTTCCACACAGGGAGCTGTACACTGGTTGTGTATCCATGGCAGTGGTGTACAACTGAAGGTCCAACCCAATCTGCAAGTGAACACACAAACCAATGTGTATCTGCATGCACAGCGGCACCGCACACGCAACTCTAGTTCTGCAAACTTGAGCAGAATATGGATATTTCCACATCGGATGAGAATGTCCAATTGCTTCCGTGGGGCAACTTATGCTTGCACAAAATGCCAACAGGACTCCAGCCCTGGTCTCCCAGGTAGGGATCTGGGGACTGGGGGAGGGCCAAGGTTGCCGCCAGGAGACAGGCCCTATCTACCCAGAGTTGCAGCCTCACCCTGGCTCTTGGTACTTCTTCCTATCTTCTCATCTCCTTGTTAGGAGAGCCCTGTGGGTTGCAGGGAAGAGGCACAGACAGCAGAGAAGACTGCAAAGCAGTTTGCAAAAGCTGGGTGTGCTGAGGCAGAAGTGATGAAATAATAATGCTGGCCTGGCAGCGATAGGGAAGGCTGTGACTGACAAGTCCTGTAAATGGCCACATTACTGGAGCCTCAGGTTGCTGCAAATGCCGTCCCTCCCTCCCTCCACCCCTCCTTTCTGCCCCAACTCTGAAAGTCACACCCGACCCGGAGTTGGAGTGAACTCCCAGTGCCACTTCCGATCCATGTTTGTTTCAGCCTAACAGCTGCTGGCCTGACAGCCTCCACTGAGCATCCAGGCAGTAAATAATTCAGGCCAGGAGGAGATGGGAAAGCAAGGGAGCTCAGGGGGATGGAGTGGATGGGAGAGAGGAGACCCAGCCTCCCTTTAGCCTCTGGCACCCAGGGCGTGGTTGAGTGGGGGTGGGGAGGGGCCTCGGGGGGCAGCTCCTATATTAGTGGGGAGCTGGATCCACTCTGAGTGTTAATCCAAGCTTAAAAGCAACTGACCAAGATGCTGAAATTCATCCCTCTCCTGCGAAAAGATGCAGTTATTTTAGCAAGCCCCTTGAAAGATCAGACCAGGGATCCAGTTCTTTGCTAATATTTTGTGCAAAGGAAGCAATGAGTGATCTGAGGAATTTTCTTCCACACGATTTGCAAAGTCTATTGACAATTAAGGACTTATTTTGCCCAAAATTCTTGTGTGTTATTTTTTGTGCCAAAAACAGAATTTTACACACAGAAAATTATAATTCTTAATATTATCTCAACCTCATGCCAATTTTGTACAGGATAAGTCAAATGCTGGAAAGATCCTTGTCAGGCTGGGATTCTGCATGCCAGGGTTTCCCAAAACATGAGAAACTCATTTTTCAACCATTTTTTTGGGAAAAATTTCAAGTATTCTTTCCATCCTTAGTTCAGGGACTCATCACCCTGCTGTGATGGGGGCTGCCATGGGGTGGAAGGGTTGCTTTTCTTCTGTCCTTTGAAAACCTAAATGGTACATCAAAGGCAATGAAAACGGTGTACCATGAAGAAATAAATTCTTCAGGGCAGACAGCTTTTTGCTTCCCTTTCAGACCAGGAGATGAAAGCAAGATGTGAATCATGGAGATATATGAATATATTTGCATATAGTGCCATTGTTTCCTTCTTTATTTTATCTCCTGGCCATCAAGAGATGCTGAAAGCTCTTTGCACCAAACCGACATGCCATGACTTCTGAGAACTTTTTTCTGCTGCCTAGACTTAGCATCTGGGATTTTAAAAAGTGTCAACCAGCTATTTCCAGACTTACCTTCACCACTTAGCTTCTCCCAATCTGTGGGAAAGTTGTCCCGATGCTGACTTGGTGGTGAATTGAGATGCTGCACAACTGAATCTGCAGCCAATTGTGCATATGCACCCGTGACGTTCATGTGCATTGATACACAATGTGATACACACCTTTGTGCAAAGGTCCCGCATGTCCAACTCCTTGAACTGAATACGGCTGTTCCACATCAGGTAAATATTTCCAAATGTCTCTTTAGAGAAACTTAGGTATGAATAAGACACTAGGAAGACTCCAGCCATGCTGTTTCAGTGGATGGGATGTGGGGGAGATGTGCTGCCTCCCTTGGAAGGACCCACACGTGTAGGGAATGCTGGCAAGCATTGTATGCCAGTATTAGAACAGAAGCTGATGGTAAAAAAGGAACTGCAGAAAGGAGGCCTTGTTTAGTGGAGGGGGCAGAGCAATTGTGCTGGCTGGCCCCCTCCCCCCCAGTACGGGAAGAAATGGCTTGGCCTGCTGCTCCATTTCCACCCCGCTGTGTGGAGTTTTCCATCCTTGCACAGAGAGCCCACTCACCTCCTTCCCTGCAGCTTTATTAGCCGAAGCTCTCCTTCCATCAGCACAGCCCTTTCCTGGTGACCCAGCTTTTATCTTTATCAGCTTATTTCACACATAATCATCTGATAATTAAAGAAAGATGTAATTGCAGATGGATGAGTGGCAGAGGGCGATGGGAGGCCATTCGGCGGCAGCAGCTCAAGGCTGAGTTCTCTTCCACTCCTGAGAGTTGAGCCATGCCATCATCCTCCCAGAAAAAGAAAAAAAGATATCAGAGCTGCTGCTTCTCTTTGCCTGGGGCCAGCGTGGCCCAGCTCTCCCATCATCCCTTACTGGCGTGACCTATGATGAGGGATTCCAGGAACTGGAAGCCCAGAACATCTGGAGGGCCACAAGAAGTCCACCCCCAGCCCCTCTCTGCCAGGGCAACATGTGTGTGAGACCACAGTCCATTCTTCCACAATGAGCTCTCCTTGCTTCTTTGGAAGGGGAGCTGGTTGCTGCATGTGGCCCCTTGGGCACCCCCTTCATGCCAAAGGAGAGAGGGACTCGGACCTCTTGGTGAACTACAGTGAGCTCCTCCTTGGGGCAATCTGCTTTCCAGATTTCTTCACTCAAGACAGCCCTTGTAAATTTGGATTGTTAAGGTTGCTGAGTTAGCCAAAATTGCCAAGCTAATGTGGGTTTTAAAGAATAAGCCAACTGGTGCTTTAAAAAGAAAAAAGATTGGAAACCATTTATGGAATGAACGAAGTGGACCATGGTTTTTCTCCTGGGTTTTGTGCCTGAACAGCTGATGGCTTCTGTATTTTTCTGGGATGGAGAGCTGATTTCAGATTTTTAGTCCAGACTTTAAGAGGGCTTTCCAAGGTGCTGACCCTATTTTGGAGGTTGCCTTCAGCACCTTGGACAAGTCCTTTAGAGCTCAGCCTATCATTACTTGGGGACTGTTCTAGACACCCATCATAAAATCAGTGAATTTCAAAGAAAATAATAATGATATCCTGATTTCAGTCTGTTTTTAGTCAACATAGAATCTAACCAATCAAAGAACAACTAGTTTCATAATAAGAGCAGAATATAATTATATTAATGTAATTCTTAATGAGATATATGTATTTCGTATTCAGTGTACACACAGTTCTGATTAACAGCTTGCAAACTTGTGCCATGAACCAAGCATTTTCAAATAAAAATTTGTGGGCTGTTCGCCCTTGCTGTGGTGGCCTGAATTCTTTTTCCACCAAGGCCCAAATCTTCTCTTGGTGGCCTTGAGCATGACTACTGTGTCACTGCATGGCTCTGTAGGCTTACCCTACGCAAACACAATATCAGATCCCAGCTGTAGTATTTGGGAAAGAGGCCTCCCTGTAACTGCGCAGGCTTGACCCAGCTTTCTGTTCCAAAGTAGCGGTAGGCTCAGCCATTCTTGCATCAACAGCAATTATTCTCCCACCCCTCATCGGTCCTCTCCCTGGATTTCATGGTTTACCCACATTATTCCACCACTCCAGGCAAAATGAGGCACGGAGAGGCCTTCAGCCAGTAATCAAGCCTGCAGCCCCGGGGCCGGTGGGCAGAGGCATGACGTCTCCTGCTGTCCCAACACATCCAGGTTCCGTTTCAACCTTAACAACGTGTGTCACCACGTTTCACAATGAATTTAGCTGTCAGTCATGTTTCATTAGGGTAAGTGCCTTAAAAAGAGATTAGAGACTCAGCTAATTTACTCATTAGTAAAAGGAAATTAGCCATTTGAGATCTACTCTAATAAAATTAGCTGGGTGACAAATGCTTTGTTGCTGTGTTTATTAGATTACCATGCTTGCTGCATTTTTAAAGCACCAACAAGCCTTCCAGAAAGCACTTCCGCTGCTCTGCTTCCCTTCCACTTCTGAGTGTACTTTGGGATCATTCCCCCACCCCACGGGAAATTAAGGAGGGAAGAGGAAAAGAGGAGGACATGGGGTGCATGCTGGACATCCATTAACTACTGTAGGGTTAGGAAGCAACCGTCAATGCCACGAACACAGCTCTTGTCCTGGGGGAGGTCTGTCATACACCTACATCATCTGATTTAGGTGTGGTTTGCATCAGAAAATATGGCATCTTCAGTCCAGAGCACATGGAGTCTCTGTTCTGATTTGGGCACCTTTTTCAACTCCATTAGCCCTGACAATCAGCCCCTTGCTGCACGGTCCTGCAGTGTCCACTAAGTTTCACCTGGAACTGGAAGCATTGCAGTGCCAACCATTTGGGTTGGGTTTGAACTAAGAGGGTTCTGGTAGCATTCAAACAAATATCTTTTAGACAGGAGATGATGAGAGAGAATGTCACCTGCACACAGTGGGCTTAGCTCAGTAAGAAAGTGTGTGTGTAAGTTTCCAGCCATGAGGGCTAATTGGCTTCCATGTCAGTGGATCTAGTCCAGGTTTTAGGCTAAAGGAGCTGTCCAAGGTGCTGAATTTATTTGGGGAAGAGGCTGGGCTTAGACTGAAGTTCAGGCTAAAACATGGCATGGACTTTCCACCCCCTTGACATGGAAGTCACCAGTCACCAGCAGGTTTAGCACTGTGCTGTCACTCTATATCTCTCTACTTTGGGCAGAAGATCCAGCGAACTCAGTTTTGGGTGTTTCATAGCTAATTGCCTCTCTGCTCTGCCCCTGGACGCGGGCAGCCCTGTGCCAGCAGAGAACAATGCTCCCTTATTCTTCTCCAATATGCTTTGCACCTTGGATGCCAATGGCTCTCTGGAGTCCATGGATGCTTCCCCCACCGTGGATCTGCTGATCTCCCTAAGGTGCCACGAAACAACTTGGTTGCTTCTTTCTGCCGACCTACGTGCAGCTTCTGCTTTGGAACACCCTGGACTCGATACGGACCAGAGATACCTGACCTGGTAGACAAGGCAGGCTTCTCTGTGTTCAAAGCAGACCTTGATACTCAGTGAATACAAAGTTAATTAGGCACCTTGATCTCGTTTGTAGGCACTTTGCTTATGCTCCCAACAACCTCTCCTCCGCTGCCTCTATTAAGGCTCCCCGTGGAGAGGAGCCGTGAAGCAGCAAGGCAGGCCTTGTGATGCGAGATTGCACTGATTAGAGAAACCCTTTTCTTCCTGTAAAGCTGGGGAATTGCAAGAGACTTGATTGAGGTGATCAGAGTGCCAAAAAGACTGATAGAAAAACGAGGGCCTTTTCGAAGGGCCTGCCAATGAGGCAGTCGAGAGGACGTGGAATTCAAGGGCAGGAGGGGTGGCGGCGGCAGCAGTGGGAGCAGCGCTTTGGAAAAGAGATCTGTTTTCTGTGGGTCCAATTTACCAGGATGTTACTTTTCCAGTGGAAGCCTCATTTCAACAAAAAGGAGCTGCAGAAGATCTTCCCCAGCGGGTGGTCCCTCTGCTTATGTGGACGGAGACTCGGCTTGCCAGATCTCTGGCCTTGGTCCTGAGCCCCAGGGTGTGGGCCCCCTTGTCTTAGCTTCAGGATGAGGAGGAATGTCAGAGTGAGAGCAACGCTTTCAAACACGTGGGCATCTATTTTCTTCTCCTTTGTTCAACAATGGCATACTCTGAGCAACCGTATGTGCACATACAGTTTTTTTTTGGAAAAATGAATTGCTGTTTCTGCATTCAAGGTTGCAGAGGAGGAGCTGCACGTGTGGTGTGTAATGACCATGCTTGCATATACATCCACATGTGCACATGCACACCCATTTGCTTGTGCATTTATGTGCGCACTCACTTGTGTAACATGGACATCCAACACGAGGGTTACCTAGTGTGATCAGTACGTAAAACCGCATGTAGAGACTTCTGCTACACAACCCAGATGTAGGATCTTGACCACAGGAGTGAATTACTTTAAGAAAAACCACACAACTTCCTCAGCTTTGATTCCGGGTCTGCCTCCCCCACTGGCACAGTGGCTCTTGTGATCACATCAGCACTGGTTCCACTGGGGACGTCCATCTAACATTTCCACCCCTACCTCCCCCCGCCCCAATTCTCTCCCTGTCTCTGAAGCTCTTTACAACTAAATGGCCAGGCAGGCTGTCTGCCTGGGACTCTGTTGGCTCCCGTTTCCCGGCTCCATTCTGTCCTGGAACAAATCACCATCTTGGATAACAGCCGATGTGTTTATCCCGAGGGATATGACTCTGAATATTAGGATGTCAAAACTGAGCACATTTGCAATACGTTACTGTCAAAGAGGAAATAAAAAGGGAGTTTGGCTTATTTAATTTAGTGCCAGAGTCTGTTCAGAAGAGGCAGAGAGAGCTGGAAAGGAAAGAAAGAAAAAGAAAAAAAGGAAGGAAAGAAGGAAGGAAGGAAGGAAGGAAGGAAGGAAGGAAGGAGGAAGAAAAAAATTTGATAAAGAGAAGAAAATAAAAAGAGAAACAGATGAGGACACAACTTTCTCTGCAGCAGCCTGCATTTGGAGTTGGTACATAAAATTGCGACCAAAGGGAAGATCCTTGGTGCCTTGAAAGGTGGGCAAGAGACTCCCTTCCTTCATACTCGCAAACAGCCAACATCCTGCATTGAACTTGCGTGATGTACATTTGCACACAAATAATGAAGCAACACCCTCCTTTTCCTGGACACCCATCTGGAGATTCTGGCAATGGTTGCCCCATTGTGCAGTTGGGAACGTGCCGTGGCTGTTTCTACAGCCCCAGTGAATCGAATGGTACATTGGGGAGTCTCTGATGAATCATTAGGCACTTTCCAAAGATGTGCAACTGTGTGTAGAATGGTTACATTTGTGGAACTCTGCTTTTGGAGCCATGAACTGAGAACATTTGTTGTGCAAAAGTCAAAGAAGTATGAAAGTGTAAGGGAATGTATGGGTATGAATGACACCAACAGCATGCCAGAGTAATGCCTCTTGCACCAGTGTAGCAGGGCATCCACTGCATTTTAGAACCATAGAGTCACAGACTCCTAGAGTTGGAAGAGACCCCAAGGGCCACCCAGTCCAACCCCCTTCTGCCATGCGGAAAGACAGAATTCAAGCTCTCATACTGATGGTTGGCCATCCAGCCTCCATTTAAAAATCTCCAAAGAAGGAAGAGACTTTACCACACTCCACTGAGGCAGCAGCAGATTCCACTGTTGAACTGCTCTTGCCATCAGGAGGTTCTTGGTCATGTTTAGGTGGATCTCTTTTCCTAACTAAGCAGGAACCTAATGAAACACAAAAGACTCTTCTACCAAATTGTAATAAGAAAGACAAAAGAGAACCCGCCCCCCCCGAAAGATACGATTCTACTGTTACAGATCCACCTAAACAAACTACTAATGGCCATTTCTACAAATGATTGCATTGTTTGATTTCTTACTACTCAAGAAGTCCATAAATGGTTTCCATTCTTTCAAAAAAATAAAATAAATAAAATCTTCAGTTGGTTTATCCTTTAAAACCCATGTTAATCTGGCCACTTGAGATAGTTCAACAAACTTGACAATCTAGTCCTTGGCCACCAGTTCTTCAGTCAGTTTTCAGGTTTCTACAAACAGTATTCTTGTGGGTGTTATCTTATAATGAAGAGGGAAACCACCCCAGAATTTAGCTTGAATTTTGAAGGTGTTCCCAAGGGCAGAGGGGCAGCACCTTCGATAGCTCTTTCAAAGTGCAGCAGATTTGCCACCCGCAGCAGTCTGGCACAGTAGAGGGCTGACGCTTCCTATCTGGAGATGTGTGTGTAGAATTCCATTTTCACAGATTCAGATGTAATCTGACCTCTTCCACAGTTCCTAAATGAATCTGTGGATCCAGAATGCAATTATCCTCCAGATTTTGCACTTCACCAAACTTTTGCAATACAGTCGTCAGCTGAAAATATATTTCCAAATGTGCCTTTATAGGATAAAAGGTATTTAGAAATGCATCCTTGGAGATAAATGTGTTCATAGAGGCACACTGAAAGCCAGGTACCAGTGCAAAAGTTTTGCATAGGAGACGGGCTGGAGCGAAGGCCAGGGTAAATGCATATGAAACTTGCACAGACTGAGCTATTCCTACCTGTCCAGCACAGTCCACTTGCCTGATGATTCTCCTCTCAGCGTCATTCTAAGCAGCCCTTGGTCTTACTGGCTGTGGCTGTTGTTTTTCCAAGTAGAATAACTTCACAGTACAGGACCCTTTTTCCTTCACTGAAAACACGTAATCTTTTAATGGCTTTTGCGCACAGAAATAAGAATACAGCATGCTTTAATTCCACCCCCTCACTACCTGCCAGTCTTTACAGTTACACCTCTGGTGGTGTTACATGTGTGCATGCATGCGTGAGAATTATACACAAAACTTCTTAGTGATAGCTCAAAACAAATGCTGCAGCACACAGCGAGAAGGCGGTAGAGATCTGCGAAAAGTGTAGAATTGGCTGCAGGGGTCCCCAGGTGGCACCCAGGCTGGCTGAGTGGTTTTGTGGCTCACGGCCAACTTGCAAATCCCAAATGAAAAGGAAGCCATTGCCAAGAATTTTATTTTATTTTACTTTTCCATGTGTGGGAGAGGAGAGGCAAGTATCTCCGGGCCATTTTCTTCAAAAGGACCTTGATTGTGTTGACAGAGCTTGGCCGTGGAAAGGATTTTGTGGGTTTGCTCTTTGAAGAAAAGCTTTGCCGAACAGCATAGCTTGTGAGGCAGCAGCCAAATTGGACAGATGGGAGATGGTTGCTACAGGACAGGATGGGAGAAGGGGTGAACGATCAAAGGCTGGATGGCGTTCACTCCCTGCGGGGTGGGGTAGGGACTGAATCAGGATTCTAGTCATTCCTGTCCACTGCGTCTCTTTGGAAGGACTTTGGAGGCCAGGAGGCCAGCAGGCTTTCCTGCACCAGGGTTGCACAGATGCAGAGCCCGGACACAGCTTCTACACCAGCTGTTGGGTTGTCAGCATTAACAACAGCTTGAATAGTCACAACATGAGTGTGTCAGCATCGATTTAAGCTGATGTTTCTATCACCTTTCTAGTCCCCCTTGCACCAGAGTGAAACCTGACCATGATGTCAGGCTCTTGATCCAAGAGCTCACCTCTCATCTTCTCTTTCTGACAAGGAGAAGTTGGGCTGAGCTGGGAGTGGAAAATTACTATGATAAGGGCTCAATTACAGTTATAGTTCCAAGACCCAAAATTTGCCCCCAAACCATGGAAAAAGTCTCCCAAATGCAGGAAAACACATAAAAATATCTCTATCCCTTCTCACAAGCAAACTCGTAGCCCGTACAAACCCCAGGTGCCTTTAATTCTGAAGTACCTCCCAAAATGGTGACAGGAAGTGACGCAACATCATTTCCTGATGCCGTTTTCAGAGGGACTGCAGAGAAAACGGAAGTACTCTCTTACTCTCTCTCTTTCTGTATGTGTGTGTTTGTGCATGTGAGGTGCAGCACATTGGGTGGGTCGGGGAGAAATTGGCCGTGCACCCCATGCAGTTGCCCACCTGTGCCTGGAGGGAAGCAATTCCTCCTTGGATGAATGTTGGGATGTATGCAACTCTTTTGAGGGAGAAGCTTCCAGGTAGCTACTGTTTTCATCATGTCTTTCCACACAGGGATTCCAAGGAAAACGAGTGTCTCTTGAGCCAGGCAGAACCATCCAGAGGAAGGGGTGACGCTGCTGAATCCAAAAGTTGCTTCTGTTGTTGGGGTAAAACAACACTAGCCATCATTTAGGACTGGAAAGCAGCCTGGGTTGACAGATCAAAGAGGAAGAAGGAAAATAAAGTGGGGGGGGATTGGAGGGGAAAAATCAATCAGGCATCTTCTCAGCTGGAGTTATTGACAGCAAGTGAAGGGCTACTTTCTCACCATGGCAACCACACAGGAGCAACGTGTTCGATGACAACCCAGCTTCTTTCCTCTGCTTATCTCCAGGGGTGCTGGTGTGGCAGTCCCCCCCGGTAGCAAAAAGCCCCTGGGCATTTGGCTATTGGAGGTGGAAGGATGGGTGGGCACAGGCCTAACGGGTCTGCACATCAGCAGGAGGAAGGACCACCTTGCTTGTAGCTGACACAGAGGGTAGAAGTGGATCATTGGGAGCTTATTTCCTCCTGGATCATTTTGCACTGCTCCAAATGACAATGGCTGGGATTCTCTGTCAGGGCTGTGAGTGGCAACGTGAAGCCTAGTGGTGAACCCCAACTAGAGCAAACCTGCTGAATCAATTGTAGAAATGGTGAGTCTTCACAGAGATAAATCCCATTGATTCAATGAGTGAACTCTAGTTGAGAGTAATAATAGGATTTAGGCTGTTGTGATGGTTCCACAGCAGATTATTTGGAATACCTTTCCCTCCAGTCACTGTGAGGTCAAATGTGAATTCTCTCCACCTTTTACTCTGAACTTTAAAGGTGCTCCTCAAGGTACTGAACCTATTTGGTGGGCAGGGAGATATAGGGTTCAGCACCTAGGCTGGCTTCTTTAAAGTTCTGATTAAATCCCAGAATGAGTTCACCACCACCACCAGAGGTAGAAGAGGCCATCTGCCACGGTGAAGAACCAGTGTGTGGGCAGGGACCCTGTGGAGATCTCCCTGCTCCCAAGTGGAGAAGGACCTCTTCCAGAAACATCCAGTTCTCTTGGCAGAGGAGGCTGAGAGACTGACTTTCTGGCCTGGAGGTGAGGGAGGACTTGAGAGCAAGTCCCCCACACCCAGTTTGGGTGATAGGGAGATTCATGGTACAACATTTTGACCTCTTTTTTGATGCTGAGATGTTGCAGGAGGTAATAGATTTAGACACGTTTCATTGAAATATAACAAAATATTTGCATGGAGTTATTAGATAAATAGGAGCTGACTGGCGTCAGCCGCACTCATTTGCCAAATGTGAGATGAAAATTCATTTAGAATGAACGAAAGAAAGAAAAAGAAAGAAAGGAAAGAAGGGAGGGAGGAAGTTTATGGTAACGGAATGATTACTGATCAGAGCCACTGACGCCTAGCAAGGATTCTGCCCCCTTGCTCTGGGCTGGGGTGGGACGGGGTAAGGCATGGGCCGTGTGTGCTGCGCTGCTGAAGGAGGGTTGCAACCCACTCATTACTAATGGCCTGACATTACATCTTCTCTTTCCAGCGCCTTCATTTTGCGGGGGCTAAACAAGCCTTCAGGTCATTAGCGAGCAGGCAGGGAAATGAGCTTTGTGAGTAAACGACCCAGTCAAGTTCACTAAATTGCTCAGAGAACAATATCAGGATCCACTAGGCGACTGGTAGTTTCTGTATAGTTTGTTTGCTTATTTGTTTGTTTAAGCTCTAACTCACCTGGCAAAACCTGGGATCTGAAAAAGGTGTGGACACCAGGCCCCAAAAGATGGGGGTAGATAGACACGGTGCTTGGACTGTGCCCCACCCATAGCCCTGTCTCTACAGTTTAGGGCCAAGGAGAATTTTTAAAAGGAAGCAGATGCAGATACATTAAATGAAAGGCAGGAGCAACGTCCCCCAAATGGCAGAAGACCTGGGAGATGTCATCATCATCATCATCATCATCATCATCACCATCACCTTTTATGACAATCAGTGGTTCTCAACCTGTGGGTCCCCAGATGTTTTTGGACTTCAGCTGAGCATTGACCATAGTGGCTGGGGCTTCTGGGAGCTGAAGTCCACAAACATCTGGGGACCCACAGGTTGAGAACCACTGTAAAAATACTATAGTATTTTACTACCTTTGTCTATGATTGTCTATGTTTGATATTCCACCCTTTGGTGGAAAGGGTGTTAAAAATAAACATTGTTGTTCCTCTTCCTCTTCCTCTTGTCCTTATCCCATTTCTGACCTTACTTTCTCTTTCCTGAGTAATCGTTGCCAAAAGTGGCACAAGAAAACCGCCTTTTATTTCCCTCACTGTGCTGTTTGCTGAGATTCCACGGGCTATACTTTTAGTTTGGCAGTTGTCACATTTGTAAACATCTCATCTCATCACAGCACATCCACACTTCTTGGGGAACGGGGTGTGGAAACGGCTCGCTGTCGACAGGTGACACCATTTCTTTGCCCAGTGGGAGGATTTCCAACTGTCCTGCGTGGGCATCTGGAGTCTGATGAGAAAGTTGCACGGCAGACAAAGGCTGAGGGAACAATGGATAAATGCCGGGATTTATTGCCCGTCTCCTGATATGAAAGCAGACCAATATGAAGCAACCAAAAAACTGCATTGCAGATGAGAGGCAGGGAAATTAATAATGCAACCGTAATAGTCATAATGAGCAGCTGTGCACAGGCTAATTAGCTCCAGGCCCTCTCCCCCTTTCCCCTCCAACTTCTGCGCATGTTCACATGTGTGTGTGTGTGTGTGTGTGTGTGTGTGCAGTCCTTAATGAGCCGGATTCTCAATCAGCAAGCAGCCCAGAGGCTTTTCAGGTGAGTGGGAGGCCTCTGTCCACCTGACGAGGGGGCCGTGGCATTTGCCTTGCTAATGACGGACAGCTCCTGGAGAAGCTGGATGCATAATTGAACAGATGCTGGGCTTGGAAACATGGGCTGTCCATCAAACCAGCCCATGAGGGCACCGGAATGATACACAGCCTGCTTGTGCCATAAAAGTGGACACACTTCGACCTTGCGTGCTGATTAGTGCACTGGTGCTCTCTTTATGGCAACCAGCAAATAGATTTGAGGAGGAGCTCAGCTGTACAAGCCATCTACATTCTTCCCTGGGGGTCTTAGGGAGTCTTTTCATAGCATGCTCCCTGCCTCAGTTCTTGCATCAGATGATGTTAATCTATAATCTGTGGCAGGTGGGTGCTTCCTTGTAAATAGGGTTGTTGGTGGTCTATCTAATTTGGATTTTAATTTAAACTTTTGGAGATAAGGTTCATCATCTTGGATTGCTCACTTAAACCTTGGGTTAAAGCCTGCAATAGATTCACCACCCCAATGATATAGAAGCCACTAGTCACCATAGGGCAATGTTGGAAAAATTCCAGCATTCTCTCTCCCTGCTCTTGTTTTAGGGCAAGTAGGGTTTAGATAGCATAGGGATTCTTTTCCTTTGCATGCCAAAGTCTTCTCCCTTCCCACCTAAAGCCTCACCATTTGTCCTTGGGTCACTTAAATGCATGGTTATAAATACCCTTGGTGTTCAGATGACCAGATCATGTGACCCAGGATAGTTCTCAGGGTCATCAGTCTTATAAAAGACCTCCCCTTTCTCAGTTGTCTCTCTCTTATTCTTCATTTTTGCTTTTTCTTACTTCTCTCTGACCATGCGTCACATCTCCATCAAGAAGATGGTGAGTTAGGAATGAAGCTACTATCTTACCTGATCTATTCGTGAGCTGGTTAGCATGTAGGTTCCCCAAGGCATGTAAAACCCATTAGTAAACTTTTCTAAGTTTGTAACCTGAAACTGCCTGCCTTGTTTTGTTTGCTTAGTCAGTTTCAGTCCAGGGAAGCCACACAGAAATTTGGGTATGTTTCTTCTCCTACTCTGATAAAAGAGGCTGATTCCTAACAGTTTTAGTTTTCACAGAATTTTCCAACAGGGCTAACACTCTGGGACACTTTAACTCTCAATAGGTAGAACTCTTAAGCCCTTAAGCTGGATCTCCAAAGTGTGCAACCTCTTTTGGGGGTAGGATCCAACCCTTGGGATAGTTTCACAAATGTTTTGTTGAAAGTTCAGACTGGAGTGGATTCTTTTCCCCACTGATATGGAAGCCACGAGCTACCAGGGCAGATTATCATATTAATACAGGAACCCAAAGAATCTTGGAATCATAGAGCTAGAAGGAGTTGCAAAGGCCACCTAGTCTATCTCCCTGCCATGCAGCAATATGCAACTAAATCACTCTAGGAAGATACCCACTCAATGTCTCTCTGAAGACCACTAACAAAGAAGGGTCCCCTCACCTCCAAGGTAGGCCATTCCACTGTGTAATCGCTCTTACAGTAAAGCAGTTCTTCCTAACGTTTAGATGGAATCTCTTGTTATTTGAACCTCCTAGTTTGTGTGCTAGTCTCTGGAATAGCAGAAAACAAGCTTATCACATCATCTTCCCTTCAGAAATGGAAAGATAGCAATCATGTCTTCTCTCAGTTTCAGTCTCAGACTTGTCTTCTCAATCTTCTCTTCTCCAAGTTAAACATATCTAGCTTCATAAGCTGTTCCCCAAAAGGCTTGCTTTCCAGAGCTTTGACCATCTCATTCACTCTGCTCTGGAGACGCTCCTACTTGTCAATATTTTTCTTGAACTCTGGAGCCCAGAACTGGACACGGTATTCCAGGTAAGGTCCAACTAAAGCAAATCAGGGTGTCCCTGCTACCTCCCTCAATCTGGATGCTGTGCTTCTGTTGATGCAGCCCAGCACTGCGTTGTTTTTTTAGGTCATAGCGTCACACTGTTGATGTACATTTAGCTTGTGGTCTGGTCAGATCCTCAGATTTTTTATTGTAGTTAAAAGCCATTTGAAAAGTACACCAATAAAAAAGGATGTACCATCTGCCATAAAACTCCATTTCCTCTGCAGCCAGACATCTCTGAAAGACTGTCTGAATTATTAGATTTTTTTTTTTTTTTGCTTGCCAGTAAAAGGTTGACAAGGAGAGGACCAGTCCTAGCCTCCTCTTGGAAATCTTAAGAGGGAACTCTGTAGCTTGGGAAAAACTTAGGACAGTGGTTCTCAACCTGTGGGTCCCCAGATGTTTTCAGACTTCAGCTCCCAGAAGCCCTGAGCATTGACCATAGTGGCTGGGGCTTCTGGGAGCTGAAGTCCACGAACATCTGGGGACCCACAGGTTGAGAATCACTGACTTAGGAGCTTCCTTTTCATCAAAATGTTGAGTACATGCCAACTTTAAACTCCACAGGAGCTCTCCAAAGTGCTGGACCTATTTTGGTCCCAGGGTTCAGCACATCGGAGAGCACCTTTAATACACCAGCTAAAACCTGCAGTGGATTCACCAGTCGGCTGCCATCGGAATCAGCCACCATCACTGAAGCGGATGCAGAGAAGGCCCTGGTGAGTGCAGGTCCAGAATGCAAGCAGAAAACCTCACCAGCATGATGTTTCTGGAACTCTGCAGCTATCTTTTGTTAAATGCAGCTGGTGCTGTTAGAGGTCTCCTAAGATATGTTCCCCCCAGTCTGTGACAAACAGTAAGCTCTCAGTTCAGTTTTGCATGCAGAGCCCTTTGCTTTTCCTATGGATCAAGAGATAGGAATGCTAAAAGAAATTTTCCCATGGGAAATAACAACTTACACCTGAAATAATGGATGGAAATAATAATTTTCAAAAACCTGCAATACAAAAACTCTTTCATTGAGCCTGTTGAAGGCAGAAGCCACTGTTATAATCTTTTGATACCATGTTAAAAAAATTTACCCGGGAAAAATGATTACTTGCATTGCAGAAAGGTTGAGATTTTCTCCAACAATAGCTAAGCTCCAAAAGGACAGAATGAGAGAATACTGAAGCCTGCAATTTTGGGACAAGCCCTCCTCTCTTGAATGTCAACTGAGACCTCATTAGTATTCTGAGCTGTTGCGAGAGACACTTAAGGCCTAAAGACAGCTTTGTGGAAACACAATTGAAATATCTTTCTAAATGACCAGTGGAGAGTGAGTGACGTGCTCTTCTTAAGCTAAATAAAATTAAAGTCAAACCTTTTAAAAAATACATGAGCGCAACATCCTTTTTACATTTCGTTATGCAAATACAGCTGTCCAATGCTTCCCAAATTAGCTCTCGCTTTTCAAAGTTTCCTGATTTTGCTTTTTGTTTTTAGTCACACAGCTGTGTGGCCACAGCTGGGGGAGAGGTTTGCCTCCCCCTCCCCAAATTCCTTCTGCTTTTAAAAACTCTTGGACAAATAAAAATAACCCCCCTGATGTTCTCTTTCCACCTCCTAGACATCTTTTAGACCACAAGATCGTTGAGCAATGGTGGAAAGGAAGAAAGAAAGGCAGTTCCGGAAATCAGGTGAGATCTTGACCCCCTTTTCCAGCAATGAAAGTGATCCATGATGCTGAACACTCAGCCCCCAAATAGCTTCAGCGCCTTGGATAACTCCTTTAAGGTTCAGGTCCAAACTTGGCGTGTGGTCACCATTCCACTGCTCTGTTAGCCGCCAGTCATGACTGAGTGGTACAGGTTCTAAAAATGGATGTCACCTGACCAGGGGTTAATGTGCTGATCACATTTTAAAGGAAAATGCTATTTGTTTTCCATTTTGGCAACCTGGGTTGGGCTTTGGCTAGTGCGCTAGCAATTGGGCTCAACAGCCAAACTGTCATTTGGCAAATGAAAAGGTCATTCAGTGAATGGGTTGGCTAATGAAATACAAAGTGCCGGAGGGACCATTGCCCGGAGCTTTGCACATCATTGAAAGTTCATACAAAGGTCTTCTGAACTCTCCATCAGGCAAGATGTTGGAAGAATCAGTTGTGGAGATGGGGAAAAATTGGTCTCGACTGTGATCTTAAGGCCATGCAGTCTACACATTGTTTGAGATGTTCTGATGGCAGACTGGGACAGGATTCACCGGGCCCCATTCCCATCATAGGACCATAGCACTACGATTCCACTTGACCCCTCGCTGGTTGCATCCTATGGAATCTTGGGATTTGTAGTTCAAGAAAGGGCATTTAGAATTCTTGTCCAGAGAGTGCAAATTCCTCACTAGACTGTTAGTCCCAGCATTCCATACGACGGAAGCATGGCAGTTAAAGTGGAATCATAGCTCTATAATTGTGCAGTGTGAATGGGCCCTAGTGATGGGACGCTACTTGGGTTCAGACTCATTCATTTGTTTATTAATTCACTATCCCTCCTTTCTCATGCTGCAGGGTCCAAGGTGGCTTCCAACATTAAAACACAGCACAGCTAAAAACCAATTTTAAACCTGGAGAAGAATTTAAAATAAATAAATATACCAACTATCATATTAAAACCAAGGAATGAATTAAAATAATTTAAAAGCCTTTAAAAACATGACTTCTGGAATATTATTATTGTTATTGTTATTTTCCTCCCTTTCTCCCAAAAATTGGACCTCAAACTGATTTTAATTGCATTGCATTGTTTCTAATTTGTCTTATTTTAAGTATTTTGTTAGCCTCCTTGGGTCCTATTGTGGGAAGAAATTGGACTTGGTTGAAAAGCAGAACCCTGTCTTTTGTCAGTTTTTCTCCTTTTGCCTTCTTCCTTTGGGGAATAGGAAGGAATTAACGGAGGCTTGCTTGGTGAGCCTCCATAATTCTCTCATGTCCCCTACAGTAAGAAAGCAAGAGGAGAAGGACTGACGAAAGAGCCGACCCATATCAAAAGCATGGTGAACGTCTGTAATTTACAAGGATTGAAGGAGCAAAATGTCAAAAAACAAGTCATTGAAAAATGAGAGAGGCCTGCGTTGTTTAACTTTCTTGTATTTATTTGTAAGCTGCCTTGAGTCCTGGTATTGGGGAAAAGGTGGGGTACCAGTGAAGAAAATAACAGCAGCTAAAAGCCTCTCTTGAGCAAAAAGGAAGGAGAGCAGAGACAGGGCTGGCCTGTCTTCTGGTGGAAGGGAGTTCCACAGTCTGGAGCAGCCACCAAGAAGGATCTCTTGCATGTCTTCCTCACCAAAGGTGCCTCTGAAAGTTTTGGGACCTGGAGAAAGGCTTTCTCCCAAAGACTCAAAATTTTGGGTGGGCTCATAGGTAGAGATACAATTATTGAGAAAAGCGTTGTCCTCTAGATACGTTTTCTCATTACAGAGGTGAAGAATAGGCTGTGGAGCTCATGTTCATCCCTGGATCTCTGTGGTCAGTATGGAACATGCTCGAACCCCCACAGCACTGAGGCGCATTGTTTTTAGGGACATCACTCACTCTGGGACTCTCTGAGAGCCACTGGCAGCCCTGAGATGCTGTAAATGTTCTGGATGTGATTTCTTAAACTCTGGTTATTCTGCTTTAATTGCCATCACCCTCGTTAACACGTTCCTCCCTTTTCTTTGCCCTTGTGTCTAATGAGTGAATTCCACACTGTGTATAAGATGTAAGTATGGTACACAAGTTATTAATCTTCCACCGAGGCAATTACATCAACTCCAAATTCCTGGCAGCCGGGTGAGCCCGGTCTTTGCGTGGCCCCCTTCTTATCAGGTTAGGAATTTCAGATCTACATTAAGTGTTCCAAAATCAATTTTCAGCTTATTTTGTGCCGCAGAAATTTGTCATGCCTGGATCTGTGCTGTTAATTGAACAAGAGCAATTGATGTTTTAGCAGTAATTAAAGATGGTAATTATTACCAAATCTCCCCCCTCCACCACCATGAGGAGTTTTTTCCTTTGGACCCGTCAAAACGACGTGCAAGGTGATTTGGTCTTCATAACTTTGATATTTTGCAGGTTCCCCTTTCAAGGAGGCTTCCCCCCAATGGAATGCAAGGAAACCCAATCCATCCATGCACTCAGGTGTAAAAGTTTGGCCTGTGCCATTCTGGCCTGAAGGAAGCTGCCATTTTGGGTTGGCTGCCCTTCACCGCTTGGTATCTGTCCACAGGAGGATAATGTACAGTGTCTGGAATCCTGTTAGAAACAGCAACGTGGGTAAGTGCAGCTCATCCTCATCCTCATCCATTATCTGCCTCTTCCTATGGACTGAGATGGAGAACAGCAACTAATCAAACACCTCACACAATTAAAAGTCTGTATAAGACTGATACCTATTAAAAACACTCAATACAAACTTTAAAATCCATAATTCAAAAATCATCTGGGTGGGTCTCCCGGAAGAGATTTTTCTTTTTTTTTTTTGTATGTGCTGTTTTAAACGTGGAAGGCATATCTGGTTGTTGAATCTCCTTCCCCAGCAGATCATTCCACAGTCTGGGGCTGGCTGAAGAAAACGTCCTCTGGGTAACCATAATTCCACCCCTAGGAACTCTGGTGTTCCAGAATGCTAAAAAGCAAGGGCAGGAAATAAAAGGTCTTTTATTACCCGCACATTTTATTATATGCACATTTATTTATTTATTTAATTTACATCCCCCTCCGACACCTTTCTCCAGATGGGGACCCAAGGCAGCTCACACATGAGTCAAAACAGGTATAGGAATTAAAAAACTGGTAATAATGAAGTTCAAAACAATTAAATAAGTCACCTTCTTACAACATCAGTACTTTAAAATAATATAAAACCTTTTTAGAACATGACAGTTGCAATAAACAATTATGAATGCCAGCCAAGATCTTTACCTCCCAGTAAAAGAAGAACTGGGAAGGGCCCAGCCTAGTCTACTGTGGCGGAGAGTTCCACAGCCCGGAAGCAGCACCGGAGAAGGCGCTCTCCCTTGTAGCTACGAGGCTGGTAGAACTGGGGGAAAGCCCTCCTCTGAGGGCCTTAAAACTCATGGAGGGAGGTAGAGTGTTGGGCTCAACTTGACATGCATGCAGGCACCCATACTGAAATGCGCACACCCACACAGACACACATCTCGCACCTGTTGCTACCCTCTAGTGGCCTGGTACAGAGCAAAGGCTCAGAGTGACTGCGAGGTGTGTTATTCTTGACTTAACGTCTCTGCTGACAGAAACAGAGTCCCCTGATTCCCTGATCGCTCCTTCTTTGTTCCCATGGAAATGGATGGCAAAGATGCAACAGGAGAGAGGCACACGCTCCCTGGGGCCATCACCGGAGAGCTATTAAGATGGAACAAAAATAAAATGAAAGAACATACGAGCCAACCTCTGGAAAGGCATCTTCCCTCCTGAGGAGGAGGAGGAAAGGCATCTGGACCGGATTTTCTGCCCCCCTTCTCCGCTCTTCCCCCTACTCTTTTCTTCAGGGAGAAATGGAAATGTAATCAGATCAGTCTGGAGAGTGCAAAGAGAAAATCAGTTTTAATAAAGCCAAAAGGAAATGCAAAGCAGCTGCTTGAGATGGAAATTGTGTTAAATAGACACCTCTTTAGGAGGAAGCCGATCCAGGGATGTTTATCAAAGAGGTGCAGAGGCACTGGTCTGTTTCTTTTCATTGGCAATATTTCAAGCAGCGAGGCGATTAGCCTTCGGCAATGGCGGGGGGGGCATTAGAGTGGATAGAGAGCAGAGGCAGCTGCCAGAGATGGTGCCAAACAGAAAGAGGCAGAGAAGGGGAGATGGGCCCCGCTGAACTAAATTTGGGGATGGCCAGAAGTCTTCTGGTACACATGCTGACGCTCTCCCCAGATTGCATGGTGCTCGTGAGCGAAATCTATCTCTAGCACCCTTCTTTGTTCATGTTCGTCCCCCTGGTTCTTTTCCTCCTGTCACCACTATCTGTGCTGGCAGAGGCCAAACATTCCCATATTTTACATATGAAAACCAGGATGCATGTGCCAACACAACATCACAGTGTGGCCAAGATGGCAAAAGTGATTAATGAGGAAGAACACAAACACTAATATAGAAGAGGCTGCAGCCATTTGCTTTTGCCTGAGCCTCCTGGGAAGGGCAAGGACCTGCCCCTTCCGCTCCTCTTCTCTCCCACTGCTGAATTAATGGAGGGCAAGCTACTTTAGTACTTTGAACTCAGTTTGCAGCAACTGAAGAGAACTGAGGACAAAGAGGGAAAGGGGGTGGGAGGAGGGAGAACTGGGACATTTTAATAGCAGCTGAAAAAGTGGGATGACAAAGGATTTATTGGGACTGTCAATGCAAATTTGGGACGGTTGGAGGGTGTGAAAGTTACACTGCTATAGGTATGAATTAGAAATAATAAAGTAGAAATAAAGTAGAAGCTGGGGGCTTAGGTCAGAGGAATGGAGAAAGATTTAAGAAGGGTAAAAAGGTCACGAGAGCCAATATATCACGTAGCTAGGATGTTGTTTGAATAACAGGATTGGCTCTGGAGGACGGACTAGAAATAAATAGATTAGCCTGCACGCTAGTCAAAAGTATAAACGCTACTTCCAAAGCATTATCCTTGCTTAACAAAGAACAGCGGGAACTAAGGAATGCTGTATTGGAAAATCGGGCAGGCGTTGACTATCTCTTCCTTCTCCATCACGTAGGATGCGAAAAGCATCAGAAATTGTGCTGTTTCAACTTGTCTGATAACAGCAATGCGATAGAAGCACAAATTAACAAACTGCACGAAGCAGTAAAGGATATAAATGAAGGGAATGATAGCTGGTGGAAGTGGCTCACATCTTGGTTACCAAACCTGAATTGGCTAAAAGCATTGTTTGTAATTTTGTTGCCAGTAGTGCTAATATTCCTGTTTCTGTGTATATGCTTTCCTTGTTTTATGCAACGTATAAGTAATATGCTTCAAATTACTTCCAGTAAGACAGCAGCTCTGTATGCTTTGGTGGCTCAGCCTGACGCTGTTTTATGATATAATGTCACGAAATGCTATAATTGTTTAGAAATTATGCATTTAAGGGGGAAACGATATAGGTATGAATTCGAAATAATAAAGTAGAAATAAAGTAGAAGCTGGGGGCTTAGGTCAGAGGAACGGAGAAAGATTTACGAAGGGTAAAAAGGTCACGAGAGCCAGTGTATCACGTAGCTAGGATGGTGTTTGTGTGTCATGCAGCCGGTGTGTTCCGGGGTCTGAGTGCGGGGGTAATTAGCTAGTAACAGCATGTGGTATTTGTGACCCCGGAGGGGTGGACCGAGACATGCCTGCGATCTTTGCTGTGATCTTTGTGTATGCTGTGAACTTTGTCTATAAAATTGCTGTGAAACTTGAATTCAGGGCTTTTGGTCTTTTGGAGACATCCAGCCAAAAGCCCGCGCGTAATAAATTACTCTTTTTCTTGCTCTGTGGTCTCTGTGGTCTCTGGGCTCCTGCAACAACACCTGGTAGTGAATCAGCAGGATTCTTGCCTCCCTGTGCAGCAGCTGAGAACTTCCATCAAGAAAATGGAGCATAACTTCTTACATTCATGGAGTTAAGTGATAATTGCACACTGCTGTCCCACTACTGAATTTAGACATTGCACTACCAAATGCACATGCGTAACACACAATAGGCCTCATGCACAGTCTGCTTCTGTAGGCCCTGAACTGAATGTGGACATTCTGAGTCAGAGAAAGCTGCCCACCCAGTTCCGTGGGGAAATGTGCTCATGTGCAAGACCCTTACAGGACTCTAATCTTTTCCCATGCATTTAAAAAACATAGGAGGTTTAAAGAACTAAGTTTAATGTAGGTCTTAATCTGAACCTGTTCTTGATGCCCTGGGACATGTGTGGTGCAAGTTCTCCTTCTGAGCATGTGCAGAATGCTTTTCCCACTGAGCTTGGCCCTTGCTTCTCAGTAAGCTGAAGCTTTCTTTCTTTCTTTCTTTCTTTCTTTCTTTCTTTCTTTCTTTCTTTCTTTCTTTCTTTCTTTCTTTCTTTCTTTCTTTCTGCACCCTCTCTTGGGCCATTTCCGCACTGGCCTGTTATAGCGCGATGATTCCACTTTCAACATCCTCTGGAATCCTGGGGTTTGCAGTTTCAGGAGGGGATGACCGGGCCCTCCCGAAACTGCAAACCCCAGGATTCCAGAGGATGTTGAAAGTGAAATCATCGCGCTATAACAGGCCAGTGCGGAAATGGCCTTGGACAGCCCTTGTGCTCTGTGGGGGAATAAGACTGTGCAGGACCTGCCTACCGTGAGAACAGTTTTTCAGCCCTGGCGCTTCTTAATTATAACTCTGGGCAGGCTCTTTTGGTGTTACTGCTTTCATTTATTATAAAAAGACCGGCGTCTGTGTTTTGAAATAGCTATCTGGTGAAATCATGGCTGATAAGCAATACCAAGCTGTCTTTTGTAAGGCAGTGAAAATTTATCACTCCCCCCCCCCACCAAATGCAAGGCTTTGCTAGCTATTATAATTATTCCTTTTCTCCTGAATGACATTTTGCTCCCTCTCTCTTTTGCTTACACACACACACACACACACACACACACAGAGGACATGGTCTTAATTCTGCCTCCCTCCGACAGGTATCAGAAAGTTATTGCTGCAGGAAAAGAAAAGATTTCCCAGTGTGTAGTCATGATTCCCTGGAAAGTTTGTACTGGTTTGAACTCTCATGGCATGAAGGGATGATGTTTCAACGAATGTGCTCCCTTCCCATTCTTTCACAGCCAGGAAAAACCTTCTCCCCTCAAGTCTTAGGCCCAATAATTCACTTGGGATATGTTCTTTTTTCAATACATCTTGACCATTCAACCCCCAAGCCCCCTCCTGTCCAGGAAAGGAGGGGTTGGCCTTCTAGGTAGACCTTGCTGCCCCTGAAGACCACAGGTGACCATGGCTGGTGGCCTGGGAGCTGCATGCTCAGGCTAGGGAGGGTGAGGGCACAGTGGTCTTTCTTTTCCCCACCCCCAGTGATAGGGGGGCTGCACTGAGGGTTGTGTAGCAAGGGCCTCTGCATATGGACTTAGCCTTTGACTGTGATGTGTGACCTTTGTGTTGAATGTCAATGTTGCACAACTGAGTGCATGGCCAAAGGCCTCTGCTGAAGGTACATGCATGTGCACATGTGTATCTGCATGGAAATCTAGTCACCCCTGCAATGGCGTGATGGGGCAGCTAAAAGAACCAATGTGATTCTAGGCAGCATCAATAGGAACATAGTGTCTAGCTCAAGGGAAATAATAACCCCATTCTATTCTGCTTTGGCCAGACCCCACCTGGAGTGCTGTATCCAGTTCTGGGCACTTCATTTCAAGAAGGATATTGATAAGCTCAAGTGTGTTCAGAGGAGGGCGACCAAAATGGTAGAAGGCCTGGAAACCATGAAGCCCTCTGAGGAGCCGCAAAGGGAGCTGGGGATGTTTAGGCTGGAGAAGAGAAGGTTAAGAGGGGACTTGGTAGCCATGTTCAAGTGTTTTAAGGGACGTCACATAGAAGACAGATCAAGCTTGTTTTCTGCTGCTCCAGAGACTAGGACACAGAGCAATGGATTCAAACTACAGGGGAAAAACAGATTCCTCCCAAACATTAGGAGTCCCATATCCCAAAGCCTGCCTGAATTAAAACATTTTCACCTGCTGGCAGAAAGAGAGCAGGGAAGGGTCCGACTGGGTCTTCCATGGAAGGGAGTTCCACAGTCTGAGAGTAGCCCCTGGGAAGGCTCTCTCCAGAGGTGAAAGTGGTGGGACTGAGCGCAAGCCCTCCCCTACAGATCTCAAGACCCATGCTGGCTTGTATAAAGAGACAGGTCTTTCAGATAGTCTGGACCAAGCCCTTTACGCCTTTAAAGGCCAAAACCAGGAAGGACGGAAGGAAGGTGCGTTTGGTGGAAGAGAAGCACAGGAGAGCAATACATGGGGAGGTGCAAAGCAAATGTGTGAGTTATCTGTCCAGTGCATTTGGCTTCATACTTGTCTCTACAAAGCACAAGGAAACGTATCGTTCCCTTTTCAAGGGTGAACCAGTTTATTATCAGAAGCCAATTTGAATATTGTTGCTACTGCTGTTGTCGGCACTGCTGTTGTTCTTGCTGCTAATGCCACCGCGACCACCATTATGCGGTGGTAGGCAAGGAAATAAATCCTCTTGTCCGATGATGCGGTTGGGGAGGAGACAAGAATTAGAGACAGCAATTACAAGCCGGCGCCAGAGATGCGCCTGAGCCAAGGAGGCCCCTTCCCCTTTCGTTTAGCACCAGTCCGAGGCAGGGCAAATCCATCATCCTGAGCCTAATCAGTTAATGTTGATAAACTGCCAGCAATAACAGCCAATTGAGGCGGTCTGTGTGTGTGTGTGTGCGTGTGTTGGGGGAAGAGGAGCATCTCCAAAGAGGATCCGCTTCCCAGTTCATTCATTTTGGAGGTGCCATAACTAACCTATTAAAAGCAGGAGAAGGAGAGAGAGGGAGGGAGAGAGAATGCAGAATCCCACCCCCCAGGTGGCCCAGTGGGGGCAAGGGGGGCTCTGTTGATGTCTGAAGCGTGGGCAGTAATGTGTTTAGCAGCTGTTGATGCCAGAGGGGCAGATTTGGGCCCAAATAGAGCTTATTGCACTGCTGTGGGATGGGGCTTCTTGACATTTCAACTCTGCAGGCAGCTGCTGTGCTCTCACTGCCACCAGAAGATTTCTGCCTTGGCTCTCCAGGGCTGGCTGGGAACATTAAAGCTGACTTGAATCTCCCCCCCAACTCTGGAGATGTTTTTTCTGCCCTCCAAACATTCTGCTCTCCTGGCAAAAGTGATCCCTTGCTCTAGTGATGAAGGGTTATGAACTTCGGGGTGTGGACCCCAAGGTCAAGAAACCTTGGACCAGCTTTGCAGGGCTTTGGGACATGTTCCCATTGCCTATTTGGTCTGGAGAAGTGTGGCACTGTCTTGTTGGCTATTCTCAGGCTATGCCATGAGGGAGACTAGCAATGATTTTTTTTCCTGTTGGTGCCCATTGACTACAACCTGGCTGTGCTGCACCGCAGATACCTTTTGTGAGCAGAGCCTTACTTGTGCTAAGTTTGTGTAGTAAAAAGAGGGAAAGGTTGTGCCCCAACCCCTCTTCTTTCGGCCAGGTCACCATAGAGAAAAAATGAAAACAAACAAGCAAACACAGACATATTACAGGGAAAAGGAAATCTTACGAGAGCAAAGAGTATATCCCAGGGTGTTCACCTCTTTTGGGATCTATTTAAAGGCTGGATCAGTTAGGAAACAACCTCCCTCAGCAGACTTTAGTAGAAGTGACCTGCCACAGTCTTCAATACTTCCCTGGCTGAGACTGCGGCCATTTCTGCCCTACACTGCTATAGTGCTATTATTCCACTTTCACCATCCTGTGGAATTCTGGGGCTTGTAGTTTCCTGAGGCCAAAGAGCTCTCTGGCTGAAAATTCTGAATGTCCCTCCCTAAACTACAAACCCCAGGATTCCTTAGGATAGTGAAAGTGGAATAAGAGCACTAGAACAGTATAGGGCAGAAATGGCCATTGTTGCTCTGTTACTGAACTAAACATTTTCTAGAGTCATCCAGGTTGAGCCAAAGATCTTCTGGTGTCATCCAGGTGAGATAAAGACGTTTTGGAGGCATAGGAGCTGAGCTACAGACCTTCATCCAAGTTGACCTAAAGGTTTTTTTGGAGGCCCTTTCCACATCTTACCTTCTTCCAGCGCTGGGGTGCGGGGATCGCATGAGCAGCCTCCGGTGAGAGGCTTTGGCATCCAGGGTCCTTCGGCTCCGCACGAGCTGCCTGCTTGTGCGAGAGCCCCGCCTCTTCTTTCTGCACCACAGCCTGGGAGTTTCCAAGGCTACGCTGGGGCAGGAAGCGCGACTGTCGCAGCTCCGGAGACTCCGCACGCCAGGTAAGTGCGCGTGGGGCCTGGGGACAATGTGTGATCGCGCACCATTTTTGGCTTCTAACTGAAAATGAAAAGGTGCGCGATTGGCGCCTGCCCTACCCTGGAGCATCGCACAATTGTGAGTGCGTCGTGCAGATCGCTCCTCACAATCGCGCAACACTTGAGGGGCACTTTCACATGGCAAATGCTGTGCAGAAAGGGCCGGAGTCATCCACATTGATCTAAAGACCTTCTGGAGTCATCCAAATTAACTTGCTCTTGCTCACTTAACCTGCTTTTTTGCAGAAACTCAACCATAGTCCACTAGTTATTTCACCCATAGAAGAACCAGATTTGGAACATTTGGGATTTTATTCTGTGGCTTATATTGGCCCCCAGGGACTTGGGCAGCTCAAAGTGTTCAGGAAGGACAAGCAGAGAAAACTGATCAAGCAACATGGAAATGATGATGCCGTCTTCCGGAGAGTGACACTAATTTTCATTTGCCACCTGGTGGTATGATAATATTTCCGATGAATGGCAAGGGAGGCGAGATGGTGCTGAGGGGGAGGGGAAACACCTTTCATTCTGTCTCTCCCATCCTCTCCCTCCATCCTGCCCCACATCTTCCATAATTAGTTGTCAAAATTAGTGTCAATGGAAGGGGGTGCATTCAGGTCCTGATGAGACGATACAGCAAAGATTCCATTTCATCTCAAACTTGACATTAAACTTTAATAGTCTCAAGGACAAGAAGCCAAGAGATATCAGATGTAATGAGATAAAGCAAAGTTTCTCTGACAGCAAATTTGATCACAAATGGGCTCTGAGATTGCTTCTTTGATATAAATGAAACATAATTCATCTTCCACTGCCTTGGACGGGCTTTGAGGCCTTGTATAATAACAGTGTCACCATTGCCTTGGCGGTGACAAGGGACGGAGTGGCAAGAGGTGACGGACTCCTAGGGACCTCTGCCCGCAGCCGCTTGAGTGGCAAGAAGGGGCTCAGAAGCGGAACGAACAGCTGGCGGACTGGGAAAGAGAGAAGGCTCTTCTCTTCCACGGAACACCAGTTTTATGAAGTTGGATCGACCTGGCACGTTAAGCTTAAAATAGCTAGCCTGAGATCCTATGTGGAGAGAACACAGGATAAGTTTATGCTCACAGAGTTATGTACCAGTTCCACCATGGTGCCTTGTTAGTGAACAGCGAGATTGCACAACTGAATGAGCAACAAAGCGTACATCTCCATGCACAATGCACAATAGGGATCCACAATGACATGCAGTTCCTGCTGCATAAGGTGCAACTGTGTGCAATGCACAGGCTCATTCATGCACCATACGCAGCTAGGCCCAATGACATCATATTACATCTCCATTCCTGAAACCTGGAAGTGAATTCCCCTGTTCTACGTTTGGCAAAAATGTCCAACCATTTTTGTAGTGTAACTCTTTCTGCAGCTGCATCTTGCATGCAACATGTGGGGTTCAGGGGTCTCACTAACCGCTCCTGGTGCCCTGGTGGCACAGTGGTTAGGTTGACTCAGCCTTCCATCCTTTCATAGGTCGGTAAAATGAGTATCCAGCTTGTTGGGGGCAATTAGCTAAAAATACATTGTAAACCGCTTAGATAACACTTAGTTGATAGGCGGTATAGAAATAAATGCTAATGCTATTGTATGGTATTTCTTGGGGCAAAAAAATACAGGTGCAAGTGGTTGTCTTTCTTCCTACCCGGAATGAGATGGTGCCTTTTGGACATCTATGGAAGTGCCCTTTGGATGATCATGACCACAAGCTTGTAGAAGCCAGAGAAGCTACCACGATCAGGGGCTTTCCTGCTGAGCACGAGCAGCCACAAAGCAGAGCCCTATCTGTCCCCCTTTCTTTGAAAGAGGAACAGTTCGTCTTGCTCATTTTTCCTCCTGGTATCAGTTGAAATGAACCTTTCCATGTCTTGCATGTTCTTCCTGTGCCACACAAACACAGCTCTCCCTCTGGCAGTGAAGCCTTCAGAACAAAGCATGGAGGAATTACTTTACAGACTATAACTCTCCCACCAGCAGGGTCACTAGCCATCTCAGCTTGGGGATTCTGGGAGTTGTAGTCCAAAAGGTGGCTTTCCCAAGCTCAGCTCCAGAGATCATCTTGCCATTTCTGTAGCGCTGTATCTGCTCCTTACTTAGCCGATGATAACTCTCTCCCCCCTCTTCTTTCTCTCTCTGAACAGTCAACTGCTCTAGCTTTAGTGGGTGGTATCCTCATCTTTTATTCCTTCCTGTAACTATTGGCAATGAAAGAAAACTTAATTGCTTCTGAGCAGAATCTGAGGGTGCAACTATATTGCACTATCATAGCACCATGATCCTACTTCAACTACCGTGGCAACTTCCTACGTGCTCCTGGGATTTGTAGTTTGAGGAGGCACCAGAGCTCATGGGCTGAGGATTCTAAATTCATATCCCAGGATTCTATAGGATGTAGCTATGACACTTAAGGTGGTATTGAAGCACTATAATTGCAAGCACTATAATTGCAAGCCACATTGAGTCAATGTGTGTGAGTATATTTTCCCACCTTGCCAGACAGGACAATGTACAATCAGCCAGGTGCACGTACGCCACACTTTGGCAGAAGACCCTTCCCAACTGTGTCCACCCTGTTCTGGGTGCGAGGGCTGCAGCTGAGATCTGGGCATGGATGGAGCCGTGGGCTGCCTCCCAGACCCTGAAGTTGCCCTCTCAATTCTTCGGGTGGGGCAGGTCCTTCTTTGCCTTCTTCTGCCACTCCCTGCTCTGCTCCTCTCCCCAGCTGCCTCTCCTGGTGTGTCCTGATGTGTCTCTTTCCTTTGCTTATCCATAAATGGCCCGGAGGAGAGGACCTTGAGCCCGCCAGCCCTGACACGATAATGATAATGGATTCATTTGGCAACTGTTTCCTGAACTTGTTATTATCTTTGTCATCAGAATTAATTTAGTGCCATGTTATTTCTCCGTTCCAATCCCTCCCTTCTCCACGTCCACCCCCCCGCACCTCTCTGCTCCTCTCTTCCTCCTTTTCATTACGAGCGTCTTGCGAAGGGTATGACAGAATTCTAATGGCCACCATGTTATGGGAACGACAATAATGTTCCATAATAGCTTGACCTTTTCAAAGAGCTCCCTGTGACACTACAAAAATCTGGCGGCAGCTTCTCGCTCAGCACGGGCTGTGAATGGCCTAGAGGAGGGAAGGAAAGAGAGAGGTGTCACACTGGTAACGGCTCTGTTTCCACCAGCTGGGAAATGCAAAGGGATTCTGGACTCTAAATCATCTTTGCTCGGGGAAGAACCCACCCCCCAACTTTGACCTTCCAGGTGTTGAGCTAGTTCTGAGCAATAGTGGTGGTGGTGGGGATTGAGCATCAGAGAAGTTAAGGCTGATGGGGAATTGGAAGAGCATTGGTGTGCCAAGGTAGGGGAATGGGCACAAGGCTATGTCATGGGCAGGGCTGTGAATCTTCCACTAGCCTGCACAGGCAAGGATATATAGTTCCTGTGGTTTTCTTTCTGCTGTGAGAGAAAACACACATCTCTCTACAGCTCTGTATTTACACAGCCAGAGGTATTCTGTGGAATTACTCTGCCCAGAAAAGGTAAAACATCCCTTTTGCAAAACGTTTTCTGCACAGAAACACACCTGGAGTCCTGGAAGATGCATATGAACACCTCCCGTCTCTGCATATTCTGCTTGAGACAGAGAACCTTTTCTTGCCTGTCCAAAACCATCACCCCCTGGCAGAAGCCAGCCCCATGGACAGCACAGTGACCATTAAATAGCCGAGGAGAGGAAGGAGACCGCGTACAAACATTTACAAACTGGTAAGCAGCATTGGCAGTAGCCTCTCCCAGGCTTGACAGTTATTTGGGGGTGATGTTTTGAAGGCAGCACAAAGGGCTGGAGGATAGCCCATTGAGCTCCATCCTGGAAAGAAAAAGCATATACAGAGGGGGGAGGTTGAGCACAGAAGGGAGACAGCAAATCAATAGGCTCTACTTGCTTGCTGTAGGATCTTGGCCATTCACTGAGCTAGGGCCACCTTTAGCACCCCCCTCCATTTAAATGAAGGGGTCTTTGGCCATCCGTGAGAGATAGAGGGGAAGGCAAGACAGGCAAGCTCTAATCCTGAGGAAGACAAACTGGCAGGCCCCTTCAGTGCAGGGCTTGAGGTATCTATTCAGCTACCCACCCAACTCAACGATGTTAGCTAAAGCTAACATTACAATTTGGGGAATAGTTGGGGAAATCTCATTTCCCAACTATGGGAAAAAGCACAAGCCATTTATTCAATAACCTGTGCATGTGTACACATGTATGTATGTAACTGTACTCAGACCCATACAAATGTTATCATCCTATGAGAGAAGGGAAACTCACGCGTGCAGAAAAACTGTGAAATGGGCTGCAAAGCAGGCATTCAGATGCTGCAGAAACAGCAGCACTGAAGATGCTCTTTGTTTGGGTGCTCTTGGGTCTGACAGCTTCTTTAATTGCTTTTTAGTTTAGTCTGGTTGTAAGCAGCATGGGACCCCTTGCTGGGAGAACAGCAGGATAATCAATCAATCAATCAATCAATCAATCAATCAATCAATCAGTCAGTCATAGTTAGACCTTTGGTCTTCTGCTTCCATCCTCAGTTCAGTGGAGGGGAGGAATAACTGGACAGGGTGAGCCAGGCTTTGGTTTCCTTCCTGAAAAATGCAGCAAGCAGCCCCGTCTGCCTTGGAGAAAATGGTGAATGTAAGGCACACTTCTTTTTCCCCACCTCAGCAATGAAGGTGAAAGAGCCACCAAGGGGAAGAGAGGGGAAGGGGGTTTCCTCTGCAGCAGAAAAGATTCTTCCAAGCATGGGCACTCTGTGTGTGTGTGTGTGTGTGTGTGTGTGTGTGTCTGGGGTGGAGTGGAAAACAAGTGCACCTTGGAATCAATGTAACACTTGGTGCGTTTTCTTAATTGGCAAGACAGGCTTGATTTATTTGTTAATTAACAAAGACACATGTGGGATGAGATGGCTGGGCTTATTTAGACTTGTGACTGACAGATTCCTCAGTGGAGACTGGAGAGAAAAGAAAGGTTGATTTGTCTAAATATTTATTTCTAAATTAGAGGAAAAAGAAAACCTCGGCCGGGGTCAAAAGGTGCTAATCATTTGGCTCTTGCGGCCTGAGAATGAAAGAAGATGCACGCTGGGTTTGACCAAAGGCTTCCCAAGACCTGGATTGTCTTCTCAGAGTGGCCACACAAAGGCTCATGGGTTATAATCATAGCATCATAGTGTTGCGGCCGGAAAAGAGACGAAGACCAGGTTTCCAGGGAAAAATCAAAAAAGCCTTTTATTTACCAATCACTTGCGCAAGGACGACAGCTATTTCCAGGACTGTCGTGCCAATTAATTAAGGCAGCATCACTATATACCTTTGGTCTACCATGTCAGCAATCAATCATTCATCTTAGCCAGCCCATCACAGAACAACAAAGAACTTTGGTTAACTTTCCATTACATCATTAACTTAGCACACACGTGTACAGAAGAGAACAAAGAGTTAGTTAGAAGATGATACAAGTTATAATTCATGGCCAGTTCATACATCCCACTGATCCTCCCGAAATTCTTTCAGCCATTCTTAGATAAAAGTACAAGGCAAGCCTTTTGCAGAGCAGCCTTCAAGGTCGCACCTTGCTGGTTGCAGAAATAATACACGTGTAAGCAATTAGCACTTTACTTACTGTCAATCCCAGCATTCTAATTTATTGCTTCATTCATCCCCTTCAATAGTGTTGGAAGAGACTCCAAAGGCTATCCAGTCTGGCAGGAAGGCACCATCCAAGCCCTCTTTTTGACAGATGGCTGTCCAGCCTCTGTTTCGAAACCTCCAAAGAAGGAGGAGACTCCACCACACTCCATGGAGGCAGCAGGGTATTCGATTGTCAAACTGCTCTTACTATCATGAAAGACTTTCTAATGTTTGGGTGGAATCTCTTTTCCAGTACTTTGAATTTATTGCTCTATAGTGTCGTAGTCTTTGGACCAGAAGAAAGCAAGCTTGCTTCATCCATAGGAGGCTATCAGAAGAGCCAGCACAGTGTAGTGGTTTGAGCATTGGACTATGGCCATGAAGACCAAGGTCTGATTCTCTGCTAGGCCATGGAAACCTACTGGGTGACCGTGGGCAGTTTTCCTTACTTTCTTTGGTTGTCTTGCACCCTGTGCATTCGTAGAGATCTCCCTCCTCCTCCTCTTGAAAATAGGCAGCACTGATCTTCAGAGTATCCCAGGGGAACGGCGGGATCCCACAAACCCTTGCCCTATTTTGCAGGCAAGAGATTACGAAACGCTGCAGTGGCAGTGCTCCAGAGGTGGTACCAAGTGAGCCCAGGATGTGGTCCCATTCTCTGGCACACTGCAGGGTCAATTCCGTTTCTCCTCTTCAGCTGCTTTCTCGCCTGATCGTAGGGGGTCGAGCACCTGTGCATCTTCAGTGGAACAAAGCCTGCTTTTGAATAAGAGATGTCAAATTGATTCCCTGTAATAAATGAAGCGGTCGGGTGTCTCGTTTGTGGCTTGACATCTCTGCTGGGGATCTCTCTGCTTTGTCCCCCTGCCTGGGAAAGGCACTTAGGAAGAAGGCAGCATCTGACGGAGGGAGAAAAGTTTGCCGGGACCCAATCTGTTTGCAATCTGTTTCTGTCCAGGAGGGACTTGAAGAGAAGACAGGAGTAAAAGGAAACACAAAAGACTGGGCTGGCCATGAGCTGGGCCTTGCTTTGCAGGCTAGAGCAGCCCTCCGTGCCCGGCTATTTTGGCAGGTGCTCGAAGGTGGGTCTCATGTGTTGACCAAAGCTTGGCATCATCACATCAGTGGTTTCAAACAGGCACAGAGGCATGCCAAAGAGAGAGTCCTTTTTGTGAAGAGGTATTCAGCATGCCCATCTACAATCACCTCCTTCCTCATGAGCAGGGAGAAAGCAGGGGCTTTCCTGCATTTCTGCATTGATAGCTCCTCCATGACTTTGGTTCATCCCATGTTAGCAGGCATCAATGCATGCTGTGGCAGGGAGTTCCACAGTTTCACTGTTCTTTTTCTTTGGTCAGTCCTGAATGTCTCACCTTTTGGCTTCCCCAGGTGATTGCTTGGGGTTCTATTAGCATAAGAGATGCAGGGGAAAAATACTCCTGTAAACTTTCACCACCTCACGCATAATTTTATGCCTCCCTTGGGTCATGTTCCTCTTGTACTTGACCCTTCTTTAAGCTAAACAGTCTCTGACAGTCAATGGAGGCTTTGGCTTATTTGTGACAGCAGGGCAGTGTCTCTCAGTGTTGCTAGCAACTGGAGCAAAATCTGTTGGTGAACCCTTTTTCACCAACTGTAATGTCCCAGACCTTTGGGGAGTGGTCAAGATGTTGGCAACGGAAGCTCAGCTGCTGCCACTGTGGCCTTGCTTCCATCTGTCTACACCTGTCAGCCTCCCCAATACCTGGAAGCAGAGAACTCCTATTCTGCATGCCCAGAATCTGACTTCTTGGAGCTGCTGGGAAGAGCATCCCCATCAGGGCCAGGGAGGAAGCATTTGGGATTGGCAGAGCTGAGGCATGGTTGACCTCACATGCAGGCAGGCTTGCAGCACCCATGTTTTAGATCAGGGGTTTGTGGGAGGTCTCCAAATATTGTTGAACTGCACCTCCCAGCATTCCTCACCACTGGCTCTGTTGGCTAGGGATTTTGAGAGATGTAGTCCACCAGCATTTGGAGGGCCTCTTGATTCCCACCCCTGTTTTAGAGGGAGCCGCCCCTCCCTTTCTGCATTATGCTCTGCTTTGGTCAGGGCTCTCTCCCCCACTCTCTCTGTCTCTGGGTTGCTGAAACCATCTTCCTCCTGTAGCACAGAAAGGGTTGCCCTTCACACTTGTTCAGCTGAGCTCCGGGTCAGTTCCTTTGCAAGGACAGGCTGAAACAGTTCTCTGGTGGCTGTCTGGGCCATTTACTGCTCCTGGCAAACATTTACTGGGCCTTCTTGGGGAGGTTTTACGATCTCCTCGTTTTCCTGTTCAGCTGCCTCAGGGTAGCAATGGAAAGCTCCCTGGCTGGAAATGACCTGCATGCCCTGGGGGCTGGATCCGTGCCTCCTTTCTGTCCCCTGTTGAAGTGCTCTTTTGGGAAATGAGTTTGGGTCTCTGACAGGGAATTCTGGGGACTGGCTGCAGACCCTCCAGGGGCCTGTTATCGTGTCTTCGTCCCAGCTGAATCATTATCTGGTTCTTTGCCTTTTGGAGGGCATCTCCTTCAGATGGTGTTCATGCGCTTGCTTCTGTGGCCGTTTGCCAGAGCTTACCTCCCTGTCCAGCACTTTCAGTGTTAATACTTTTGATCAAGAACTGTGCCTGTCTTGCCTTTAGTGGAAAACCCATCCCTCTAAGAAAAGCACAGTAAAGATGCTCCTCTTACCTGCAGGAAAGAATGAAAAGAGGGTGAATCTGTTCCAGTCAAGGACATTTTCATTATGAACCTCCCAATCTCACATTTCCTCCGGACCTATGCAAAAGGAACCTACTAGCTGTGGGCTGTTTCTCCAGATTTGTGCACAAATGTATCGAAGCACAAGGTGTCAGTTCATAGGTAACAGAAGCCAGCCTTGTCAAATCTCTGGGCCCCATCCACCAGCTGAGGGACAAAATGGTGCTCTTTGTGTGTGTATCTTTGTGTCTGTAGGTCTCTGTGTCTTCAGCTGGGGTCCCTGCATTGCCCTGGCAGAATGTGCAGAGAGTAAACCTCCACCAGGCATAATGCCACACCCTCCCTGGGCTGCTCAGTTGTGATTCTGCAGCTGGGTTGCCTCCCCCGAAACCATTTAGTGGCCAGTGGAGGATTCGGGTGGCCAGGCAGCATCTAGCTGTGCTCCTCGTTTTAATATTTTTATTAAGATTTTTCCTACATACAATAAAAATTAAAACAATAGAGCAAGAAAGAGAAAAGTAGCAAAAGAAAAAGAAAAGAAAAAAAGAAACCTGCATAGTGGAAAAAAAGTAGAAATGTAAATAAATGACTTCTGACTTTGTTTTTAGTGGCTATATTGATACACATAGAAGGATCCAGCCGCACTCTCTAAAAACTAACTTCTATATACTTGGCTATCCATATCCATGGATTCTGTATCCATGGGTTCAATCAACCACAGCTAGAAAATATTTTTTAAAAAATCTCCAAAAGAAAACTTCAATTTTGCCATTTTATATAAGGGATGCCATTTTACTATACCATTGTACTTAATGGGAGCTGAGCATCCACGAATTTCGGTTTCCATGGGCGGGAGGCAGTCCTGGAACCAAACCCTAGCAGATACCAAGAGCCCACTGAACTTCTTCATTTTCTTTTGTCCTCAAAAAGTCTTTCAAGGGGTTCTCAGTCTTTTAAAAAAAAGTCTCTATGATTTTTCTCCCCTAATCAGACTCAATAATTTATCTATTTCAGCTATTGCCATTCCATTTTAACAACCATTCTTCCATAGTAGGAATTTCTAAATCCTTCCATCTTTGAATGCACAACAAACTGGCTGCTGTGATCATATACTAAAATATTCTTCCATGGTTCCTTTCCAGTTGTTCAACCATAAGTCCTGAAAGAAACAGTTCCGGTCTTAGTTGTTAAGTTAGTCTGTAATACTCTCTGGATCAAGGTATGCATTTGGACACCCCCCTCCTTTGCCTTCTCACAAGTCTATCACATTTGGTAAAATGTTCTCTCTTGTTGTTCACATTTCCAACACTGATTTGAACATCCAGCTGTGTTCCTGAAGTTGGGTGAATAAAGAGGGTGACATCAGCCTTCTGATGGTTCCTCGGAAAATCAAGACAACAAATGCTTCTTCATCCATCTGGCTGCAGGGATGCTCCTGGATGCCGCCTGCCCACCCTTTTTCCTCCCGCGGCCACAAAATGGCCCTGAAGAGGCAACCCAGTAGCAGAACGGTAAGGTGAGGGGCACAGGGTGCTGTTTTGTGTGGGTGGAGGTGCTGAATATCTCCGTCAGCAGGATCAGTCCAGGGCATGTTGAGGAAAATGGCTAGAGACAGAAAATCCATGGTTGGCTCTAGTCCTAGATGCCATTTTTCTACTGGGAATGTCCGGAATAGCACAGCATCTAGGATTACACCCCCTGCCCTAGGTGGGTGCAAATAGATGCTGACAGGACTCAAGAACAATGTGCCCATTGGGTAGGAAGGCTTGGGTTTGCAATGTGGGAGGGGTCCCCTCAGTTTAAGCTTTCCACTTGTCCCCAGTTGGAAGCTCATCCACACACGGGTTTCAAAACTTGCAAAGCTTGGCCTTTACTTGCCAAAGTGTTGCCTCTTCTGGCACTAAAGCAAGAAGAACATCACTCTCTTCCCAGCTGGAGGTGCTCTTGTCAGGTTGGCAGCGTTTGAATTGCTTTTCCTCCCCTTCTGCTTTTAGTGGCACATGGGTGTCTAGCAGGCACGCAAATCTTCCCACAACATTTTATCTTGACATTGTGGAAAGCCTCACCTAATGCGCTTGTTTTTACCCCTCTGCTGTTAAAGGTGGAGGAGCAGAATTCAACTCCAGCCCTGGAGGAACTTCATAGTAAAGGAGGTATTGGTCACAGCAACCATTGGGTCATATAACCTGTAGGTGCATGGAGGAAAAGTATAAGCAGGAGTTGCAAAAGGCTGAGGAACTTTGGTAAAATACTAAGCTTTCGCCTGATGGACTGGATGGTTTCTCAGGAGCAGCATCTTCCCCAAACATGCAGCATTACTATTAGAGCATTACTGTTTACCAGTGCTAGGAAGGCAGGCATTTCACTCCTGCATCACCATCCCTTCCCTACTTTCAGTCATCTGCTTAACTGGTCCCATTTGCAAATCTACGGGCTCATCAGCTGAATCTTGCCTGCACTGTGCTGCTGTCAAGCTGACAGGGCTTGGTCCTAGAAATAGATCAGTGATTTGGGGAAGGGGGGACAGGGAGCAAAGGTTAATGCTGTGGGGTTAGAACAAGGCATTCAGAGGTTTGGGAAGATGTTCAGAGGTCCAGTAGGACCTTATAGGAGAAAGGGAGGCCTGCATTAGAAAACAATGTTTTCAGAGTAGCAGGTGTGTATATGCGTGTGTGTATGTTACACATGTGGCTGTATAGACATGGGAGGAAGGAAGTGGAAGTCCTGTTCAGTATGTGGGGAGAGCGCCTCTCTCTGGAGGAAAAGGGTACAGCACCTCTGGATGTGGGACACCGGCTACCCAAACTTCTTTTGTCAGATAATGATTGTTTTTCTTCAAGTCATTTCTGACTTGAAGGCAAGATTTTTTTTTGCAAGATTTGTTCAGAGGGGGGTTGCCATCATTGCCCTCCTCTAAGGCTGAGAGAGTGTGACTTGCTCAAGGTCACCCAGTGGGTTTCTATGGCCAGCCAAGGTTTTGAACCCTGGTCTCCAGAGTTGTGATGCAATGCTCAAACCACTACACCATGTTGGCTCTCTCAGGTAACAATTCCCACCCGCAAAATGGCATGCTGGTTGCATGCATTCAAGTCTTTGTTTTCCTGCTCACTGATCATTCCCTTAACTTGACCAAGTGCTTCTTTCCAAATCCCAAAGAAGCAGCACGTGCATGTGTGAAAGAAAGATGGGCGGCGGTGGTGGAGAAGATTACTCATTCCTATAGCCCTTCTATGGTAGGTGAATATAGGTGGTTGTGAATACAGGGATGGGTTTTGCAACCATCTAGGGCTGGGAGGAGTTACCTTTTTGGACTGTAACTCTTGAAACCAACAGCCCAGCACAGCCACTCCAATCTCATCAGTCCAAGTTCTTGGCCTCAGAGCTTGGAAAAGTTGTCATCTTGGGCTACGACTCCCACAGGCTTCTGAGTGTTGTAATCTGAAAAACCTAACCAAGCATGACCATTGTTGTCTCTGGACTGTGAAAGCAGGGGCAAAGGGGCAAGGATGCTCAGTGGGTCTTCTCTTGGCCTTGAAGAGAAAGGAAGCAGGAGCTGGGGACTGCAAAATGATTTTTTGCTTCTTCTTGACTTTCTCACACACTCCTTCCTTGCAAAGTGAACATCAGGATGGAGGAGTCTCTGGGGGCTTTGGCAAGTGCCTAATCACCCCACCTTCTGGAGAAAAAGAAGAGGAGGAGGGGAAGCTTATTGTACATTTCTGAGCAATATTAGCAACAGCTTCCTGACAGTAAGAGCAGTTGGAGAGTGGAATCTGCTGCTGCCTCCACGGAGTGTGGTGGAGTCTCCTCCTTCTTTGGAGGTCTTTAAAGAGAGGCTGGGTGGCCATCTGTCAAAGGGAGGGCTTTGATTGTGCCTTCAGGCGTGGCAGAACGGGGCTGGATTGGATGGCCCTTGGGGCCGCTTCTTACTCTAGGATTCTTAGAGTCTAAATCCCAAATGCAAGTATTGATTTCAGTTAACTTAGCCAAGTGTTTCTCTGTAAAATTGTTCACATGCATAAATGATTCTGATATGACTCTAGCCCAGTCTTCCCTTTTATACAACAGTGAAGATGACATTTGTCATCTCTCCCCACAGTGCAAATGAGCCACCGCCCCCACCTCTGATGCATGAGAAGTCCAGGTGGAACAGATCCAACTGGAGTGGGATTTGAATTTCCAACCTGCCAGCAACCGACCGGCCATCCAACAGGTGCTGTGAGACCTCCATTCCTTTTGAACCCAACAAATCCAATTGTTTGAGACTTTTCCTGCCAGTCCAGTCCTCTGCCGGGGGAGTTGGGATTAGTTAACATCAGCCAAGAATTATGCTTTCTATTTACCTGTCTGAAATTCCCATTACTTTTCCTGTCCTGTATATTGAAACATACATCAGCTGTTCATTAAAGCATAATCTCCAAATTATACCGTCTCTGAGCAAACAAGGTTATGTTGGCTCGCTTGCATCTGAATGAAGCTGCAGCAGGAAAGAGAGCCGTGGGCAGCTGCTCAGAGGGGGAAGAGGCACTTCCCAAAACACTCCAGATGCTTGCTGGATCTTGCCCACCCCATCAGGAGAGAGACGATCCATCTGGAAGCAAGAGCCCCACGCCTAGTCAGGAGAAGGGAGAGGTCAGGCTTTGAAGCCTAGTCTCTGTTCTGCATACCTTCCAAGAAGGACATACCCGCCAAGCAAGATCAGAGTGCCACCAAGATGGCAAAATTTATTGAGGAAGAACAAACAACCTAGGAGAGTCTGTTGCAGTCTGCTTTTGCCTGAGTCTACTGGGATACTGCCTCCTCCTCTCCTCTCCTCTCTGCTGAATTAATGGAGTGCAAACTACTTTTGTACTTTGAACTCAGTTTGCAGCAAATGGAGTAAGCTGAGGACAAAGAGGGAAAGTGAGAGAAAGAGAGAGAATTGAGGACATTTTAAAAAACAGCTTTAAACAAGTGGGGTGACAGAGGGCTAATTGAGACTGTCCCTGCCACATGGGGACAGTTGAAGAGTATCAGCCTGTAAGGTCTGGAAGAAGTTTTGTTCTCCTCCAAAGGTAAGAGAAGAGAAGGGGAGAGGATGGGGCTGGAAGGATCTTGGAACCCTGCTACTTTCACAGCAATCGGGGTTACAGAATCCATTCTGGTCTTTTGGGTAGACTAACTGGGGACTCAACCCTTTGGAGCACGTGAACGTTAGATTCAGGCCCTTCATAGGCTGAGGCTCTTGTAAGCAGAGTCACAGGGGGCTTGTGGAGAAGAGCAAGAGCTGCGATGCTACGTGGTGATTGTGTAGTGTAAATCTGTCCTCAAAGAGTTGGATGGAAGTTGCTCTACACCACTCTTCTGCTGAATGCCAGCATTATGCAATCAGTTGTGTATCTGCCAGTGGGCCTATTTGTTGCCCTCTTGTGCACTGTGGGATGCACAAGTGTGGCCACTCAAGAAGATGGTGAGGAGGCTGAGGAGATGGAGAAGCCTTCTAGAAAGTGGACCCATGCGCTGCCAGAAGGCCTCCAACAATCCTGGTGGAACACTGCAAGCAAGTAATTATGCACCTTCTGAGAATGTGTGGTTGCGTGTGAAAGAGGTCCACTGTCACTACTCTGCATGCACACACAGCTGTGGACTGGATCTGGCCCTTGTGCAAAGGCCAGGAAATTACAACTGCTTGAGTAAGGGAATTTAAGAGTGTGTGTGGCCAACAGCAGGATTACAGCCAAGGATGGTGTGTGTGTGTGTGTGTGTGTGATAAAATGTGATCAGTCCTCACAATTTAAAAAAGTGAAGAAAAGTTTAAGACTGTCTCATGGGACTGGGATAATTTGGCAATGCAGTCAGAGAGAGGGAGTCAGATTGTCATCCAGCTATGAAAATCTTAATTAATCATATTAGTTGATGGATTGATTAATTAATCCATTAAATCTGCATAGATATGTGTGCAGTTCTAAAGGGAAAAAGTATTATACCTTGTTTTTAGACAAGAGGTGAGTGTTTTGTACCAACAGACATTCTTTCTTTTAAACTACAGTCCAAAAAAGAAATGTAAAAGAGTAGGCTTGGAATGGTCACTTGTTTTGGACCACGGTTCCCAGAGCTCCATCGTATTCCATCTCCTCAGTGGGGGAGAGGAGAGGCGAAGAGAGGGGGCAAAATCTTGCCCTTCTCGGTAGCCTCAGGCAAAAAACCCCCACTGTATCCCCTTCCTACTTGTGTTTCCTTCCTCATTATTAATATTTATGTTTCTTGACTGCACGTCTCCTGGTTTTCATTAGTGAAATGTTGAAGGGCATTCTCTTCTCCTTGGATAGACTCTACTTGTGCAGAAAAGGAGCTTATTTTTGGAATGGCTTCTGGGTCCCACCCACTTTAATCTGGGCTTGGGTGAAGAACTTGGAATCCTCTGGTTGTTGTTGTTGTTAACTGCCATGAAGTCAATCTTAATTTATGGTGATCATACCAATGAGAGATCTCCAAACCACTTTATCATCAGCTGCCCTGCTCAGGTCTTGCAGATTTAGGGATGTGTCTTCCTTTATTGAGTCTCCCCATCTGTAATGTGGTCTTCCTCTTTTCCTACTGCTTTCTACCTTATCAAGTATTATTGTCTTTTCTAGTGAGTCAGGTCTTCTCATTACATGGCCAAAGTACAACAGCCTCCGTTTTGTCCTCTTGGCTTCTAGGGAGAGCTCATGCTGTATCTTATATTGGAGAGCTCTAATACGGCATTTCAGGGGAATGGAGCAGGGATATCCAACAGAGAACTCCTGGATCAATCCAGGTATTGCAGCTTTCCCCGATCGATCTCCACATTGCTTATCCTCCATGCAGAAGTCGAAGAGCAGAGACCTACTTTGTACAGATTTCCCATCTTGAAGCGATCATCGTGAAAGGGCCCAGTCCAGCCTCTGCCTGCCAATCAAAGTGACGAGCAGGCCTTCCCGTTAGCTGTTGATGCTTGGTTTCTTTCCTAGCTCTGTGATCTCTACATTATTCCCATTATATATTTAGTTTCAGAATGCCATTGCTAGTGGCTCCTGCGTCCCACCAGCACGCCATCAACAGTGTTGGAGGAGGGGGCAGGTGAATTTCCTTTCCCTTCCTCATCGTGACCAAACTGTTGTGTTTTTGTGTAGAGAAATACTGCCAAAATCACTGCGGCAAGCCATCACTTCCCCCGTGTCCACTCTTGTTTGAAGTGGTCCCAGTTTTGCACTTTCTGAAAAGAATTAAACCAGAGGCACTGTCTCTTTCCCCCACTTTTAATAAAAAGGAAGGCCTTTATTCGACCCTGGGGCCTTCTGTCAGTTACTGATTCCTCCACTTTAAGACAGCCTGCAAAGGCAAGGCCTGTTATTTTGCAGGGTGTGTTTTCCCTCCAGAGCTTTTGTGTGATTGAAAAATAAATAAAAAACCTCAGCCTTTATGAGCTATTGAAAAAAAATTTATACATCTCCACCCGTGGCACGGTGGGCTGTGCATGATAAATATAATGGCATTGTCCAGTTTCCAACTTTACGGAAGGCAGAGGAGATGGCCAACAGAGGAGCATTCTGTGGTAGATGCAAAGGGGAAGGAGGAGGAGGAGGAGGAAAGGACACAGAGAGAAAAGCTTCAGTAATACCTGGATATTCAGTACCCTCCTGGGCCCACTCTCTGCCTTTGATTTGACAGTATTCCTGGGAAAAGTATTTTAAATAATGCATGAAGTTTGCATGCAGTTCAAGGCTGTCCTCCGTGTTTGACAGCGCTCGTCACCACGCATCGTCATCTGATAAACACACCAGTTATATATTATGTATCGCCTGCTTCCGTGCCAGCCTCGAGGAAAGGGGTCCCAGGGACTCTGTGGAGGGCTCTTTGCCACGCGTCTGGTTGGGAGAGGTTGTCCCTGGCACTGGCTGGGAGCCTCCCCCTCCATCTCTCTTTCCCTCCCTCCCTGGCTGAGGCAGAACGGGCGCACGTATGAGTGTGTGTGTGTGCATGTGCGCGCACGCGTGTGTGATGGGGGCCACTGGTGCATGGCGCATGTCAGTACCTGCCTATGAACCAGGAATGTGGTCAGCACAGTTGGATCCTGTGCATTTTATCGTTGCTAAAAGACATGCACTGCAAAGCCAAGATTCTTTCACATCACACAATTATAACACCTGGGGCCCATTTTAACTGCTGTGAGTGCAACCTACAGAATCCTGGGATTTGTAGCATAGTGAGGCCCCAGATCTTTCTGGCTGAAGATTCTAAGTACTTCGTGAAAGTACCAAAGCCAGGATTCCATAGGGTGGAGCCACAGCACTTCAAGCGGTATTACAGTGCTGTAATTGTGTATTGTGAAAGAGACAACAAACATTCACCATCTATTGTTCAATGGCCTGATTTACCAGGGACATTCGTGATTAATCCTCTGTCATCCCACCTTTTCAGCAGCATTTAAAGCATCTCAGTTTCTCTCTGTTTCTCCTCCTTTCCACCTTTGTCCTCTGCTTACCTGCATTGCTGCACGCGGAGAGCCAGGTGTTGTAGTGATTTCAGCACTGGACTGTGACCCTGCAGACAATGACCCATGGGGTCTCTTACAACTCTGTCATTCTATGATTCCAAATGCCAAACGAAAGTATCGATTTCAGTTAACTTTGCCATGTGTTTCTCTGTAAAATGAGCATATTGTCCACATTCATAGATTAGATGACGCACATTTCTTTCTTTACAAAGGGCTCCCACTCCAAAATTTGGGATTTTTCTGCCTTCTTGTTCAGTCTATATAAGAAGACAAATTTTTCCGACCTTCAGACAAAAGAGGTCCCTGGTAATAAGGGACACCTGCCAGCCTGATGAGGAACAAACTTTCTAGAGCTCAGATAAGGGGCATCCCTTATCATAAGAAGTCCTTGGCAACCCTATTTGCAGCCCTTCCAACTTTCTGATTCTGTGATTCCGTGATCCATACCAGCAGATCTGTCTGGGTCTAGGATTACCAGGCAGAGGTCTCTCAGGCTGAAGGGGGTGGTTTTCTGGCAGGTTCTGCCCTCCCCAGGGTGTGCTTATTTCTCTTCTTAGCATTGAGCTGCCGTGCTCATAAAATTAACTTTGCCCATCAAAGCGAGAATCATTGGAAGAAAACCCAGGAAAAAGTTGGCTTGGGACACAGCGTGTTCCTCTTCCTTTGTGCGGCTGCAGTGCACTTGTGAGTGTTGCTAAAAGCTCCTCCATGGCTGGGAGCCCTCCCTCACAGGCTTTTTCCAGAATTCAGTCCCAGAGTCTGTTTTGGACACTGAAGGGAATATGCAAAGCAGGGTTTCAAACACATTTATCTGGCAAGGATCACGGGAGGTTTGTGGGTTTATTACTAGCAGTATGAGAACAGCAGTTGGTACAGCAGTAAAGCTGAAGTTAAACAATCTTTGTGCAAAATATAAATATTGCAAAGTTTAATATGTGAGATATGAAAAAGTTCCAGTTCTGGTTCTACGCTGGTTTCAAGCTGGCCTAAAGTTGACCCTTCCTTCAAAGGAACCTGGCCCGAAGCCTCCAGTTTTCATGGGTCATCTTCAGGCATGAGACAAAGGTGCAAATTCTCCATTTTTGGTGGTCTTAGTTCCAAGCGAGAGGAAAGGACTCCATGCAGAACTCAACTGTCAAAGTAGCAACCTGAAACAATGTGCAAGGCTTAATTGATCCAGTGCTTCAACAGACTCTCCAGGGGGTTTATGTGTTCACATTGCTTCTTCCTTTTCTTCTGATTGTTGTTGTGCTGGGGCTCCCCCTCCACTCTGCTCTGCATCCCCCTGAGAGCTAGAAGAAGGCAAGGAAGGTTAAAGGTTTCTTCTCCCGTCTTCCTCAGTAGGTGAGAAAGAATAATCCTTTCACCTGAATGTTTCCGTCTTAACTACCAAACAAGAACACAGGGTGCATGCGTGTGTTTGCATGAAAAGCTGTGAATAACTGTGGCTGGTACTGAATGTGCATCAGGGGCCTTCTGTGGCTCTCCATTTTGGCACAGAAACCTTGGGGGACAATCTTGAACTCTCAACCAACGTTGGCTTTAACTTCATTCGTACTTAGAAAGCTATGCCTGGCAGTCCACTTTCCATTAACTGAACAATGCCTTCTGGATGTTGCGCTTTCTCAGGTGGAGGTTGGCTGCCCAGAGGGTGAAAGATGAGCCGGAGCTGAGGCCCCGTGCGAGGCAGGTCCGCCCCAGCATGTCTTCGTGCAGGAGTGGGAGCCATTAGCTGTTGAGAATGAGGTTTCTAGCAGATACTAATAATGAACTCACGACACACGTAAGTTGCCGTTGTTTCCATTTTATCCCACATAGGCTGATAATTCAAGAGCATCTCATTAGGAAGAAAGCACCCACTCTGCCTGCCGAGAAGAGTCGCTGAAATGGAAGTGGCAATTAGTGATGGAGGTATCCCCAAATCTGGGTAGCAGAGGAAATGGCATTGGGTGCCAACAGGGTGGTCTCTTGCTGCCTGGAGGGCCACAGAAGGGAGCCACAGCTGAAGTTAACCCTCGTTTGACCTGCAGGACTCTGCACCAGCAAGGTGGCTGGACTAGATGGCCCCATGGGGCACCTTCACCCACAGTGAGATATGGGCGGAGGAAAAATTGCTGCTCTGGGGGTGTTTGGATGAGGAGCGTGCCTTGCTAAGGAAACTGAGCACAGAGCCATGGGGCTGACAGATTGGCCATCTGAGTTCACTTCCCTAAATGAAGGGAACTGTCCTGGGCAAAATCCAGAGCCTCTTCTTTTGGAAGACAGCTCTGGGAGATCACCAGCCAGCATGGCTAATGGCTCTACTGGCTGGAGAATTCTGGGATTCGTTGTCCAGAGAAATAACATTTCCAAGCCTTAGTGAAGTCATACTTCTTTGGGCAAGCTTTCTGTCTCCTTCCTTCCTTCCTTCCTTCCTTCCTTCCTTCCTTCCTTCCTTCCTTCCGTCCTTCCGTCCTTCCGTCCTTCCTTCGTAAACGGCCCCTGCCCAGCTGTGAACCCCAGCTGCATCTGCATATTTATTTCTCTCCTACTAAATTGCTTGAGCTTGTGATTGGAAATTTGGGAGATGAAGGTATACAGGGCAGGCATGAGAGAATGCTCTACCTGTACCCTGCTTCAGTTTTGAGGCCCACCCTTCCTTAGAGGCGCTCCAAGGGGGTGGGGTGCCTGTTCCTATCCTATTTAAATCCCCACAGTCTGATGCGAGACATTAGGCTGAATGCTGGTGACATACCCAAGACCACGAGGGGCACTTTGGGTTGACCAGGGTTTTAACACCGACTCGAACTCTGAAAATGTCTCTCCTAGAGAACACTGGCTTTCCTCGGCCAATAGAACAAAACAGACAACAAAAATGACCCATGGAGAGAAGCCATGGCTTTACGCTTGATGCCCAATGCTGGGCAGGGCATCTTGGCAGCATCAAAGTCTTCCCCTTCTCCTTCTGACTGATGAGCAGCCAATTCCTGCAAATGTTCTGGCCTCATGAAACCGGCTGGCCTTTAAGGCGCTGCAGTGCTGGTTTGTCATGCTTCCTAGACAGAGGAAACCAGCCAGCAAAGTACAGCAAAGCCAAATGCTTCGTATTTTCCCTCCCTCCCTCCCTCCCTCCCTCCCCCCTCTGTTCAGTTCTCCGGCCCTCTCTTTCATCAGAGACCGGGAAAGGACTGTTCACTCTGGCAACCCAGTGATCAGATTGCATTTGGAGTAATTAATTATGTTCTGATTTTCAGCACTCAAATATTCTGTGTGCCGCAGCAAGGGGCCCAGAGGTAATAGATCTCAGCCCTGTCCCCAGTAACCACAGCCAAGTGGTAGTTTTGATACTGGGAAGGGCTGTGTTTGGGGAGCAAGGGTTCAGGTGAACTCCGAAGCAAGCCCTCTTGTTCGTGTTCCTTTATCCAGAGAGTCGATAGAGTCTTCTTTGGGGCACAATTATGCATTTCAGTATTGCTGGGCAGCCTCTCTATCACCCTTTGTTAGCTTGTTGCACAGAGGCAGATAACTCCATTAACTCTGATGTGAGCAGATTTGCCAATTGTACATTATCTCCGGGATTGCCTTTATCCAAATTACACACCACCAATAATGCCGCAGACAGATTTGTCCCTGAATGAGCATTGCCAGTGGTTCAGAGAGAAGACGCTTTGAAAAAAGTTAGTTTTTAAGATTCTGGTTGACACATTTTGTACAAGTGAACCAAGACGCCAAGGACAGAAACTGTGCAAGTGCAGCCAGTGCCATTATGAAGGTCTTTGTGCAATGTTCAAAAACATTTGAGTGCTGCAGATCACAACACCATCTCCTATGTTCCTACTAAACATTTGTGAGAAGGTGGTGAGACTGAGAGAAGGACCTGCCCTAAAGATCTCAAAGCCCAGACAGTCTCCTACAGGGAGACAAGGCCCTTCAATGGGTGTTCCATTTAGTTTTGTTGGATGTGTATCCTTCCCTAAGCTGGTGCCCTCCAGATGTGTTGGATTGCAACTCCCATCGCTTTTGAGTGGACTGAGTCGGCACCCAAAGTTTCTATCTGACCACCCTCAGGAAGGTTCTTGCTCAAATCAAAACAGGGCAGAGCTACTTCATAAATAACTGGGGCACGTCTGCAGCACTAGTTTCTTGTACTCCGCTTGTGGTGGGTGGTGGGAAGGGGGCTCCTGCAACCCACCTAAATCCCTGGTGGGAACCTGGAAGCAATTAGGAAGATGCAGCCTGCGAATCTCTGTTTGCAAATGTGGCTGGCATGAGCGGATGTAACAGGAATGACCTCCGGTCCCCTGAGGAAGGCTGCTTCTGCAAAGCCTGAACTGAGGCACCTGTTAAATGTCCATTAAATATGATGGCGGCAAAATAAAGTCAAATTACTGTTCATTATTCCTTTGCTCACACAGCCTCACTGATGGGGCATTAAAACAGCAGAAGGAGCCGGCTGCCTGCAGAACGGCACCTGGAAGGCCTTCCACCAGATGTGGGATGCCAGCCAACAGCCATTACCTGGGATTGATGGACAAGGTGCTTGTCTGGTGGGGTGTGGGGAGGGGAGAGGGGGCAGAGAGGGAGACACAGAGAGAGAGAGCCCTTTCTGTGAGCGGCACCGGCACCGCCTGCCTGGTTTCTGCTCTCCCATTTTCTGGTCTGCCTGGGCTTCCTAATCTCCACTGACCCTTGTAATGTCTGATGTAGGCAATGCAGCTGGGCTGGTAAATTTCTCTCCCTCTCTCTACACAGAGCAGCTTACAAACAGCCGGTTTGCGTTCCAGTAAGAGACCTACAAGGCGGCTGCAACTGTTCGACAAATGAGGCTGTGCTCCTGACCCAGCAAAGGCCCAGATGTCCAGCCCGGGAGGCCGGCCAGGCAGAGGGATTCCAGAAAGGAAGGGAAGGGAAGGGAAAAGAAGGGAGGAAAAGTGAGAGTGAGTGAGTGAGTGAGTGAGTGAGTGAGTGGGGGAGTCATGGAGGGAGGGAGAGAGAGAGAGGGAGAGATGAAGGGAGGGAGGGATGCAGGTTTTTAAACTGTCTCCATTGGCAGTGGAAAAGGCAATCATCATCATCAGTGTAATTCAACTATCAGTAACATTAAAGTCAACTAAAGTGTAAAATTAAAACTAAAAAAGGAGTCTGATAACTACACAAGTGAAAAACAACACAGCACCCTATTCACTACAGGTTCAAGTTGCATGTTCCTGCAAAAAGGACAGTCCCCCTCCCCCTTTAGCAGGTACTGTCTGCCCCCTGGAACTTTCTACAGCTTCAGCCCCTTATTTGTGGAACCACCAGTTGACCAAGACTTCCCTCAACTCCCCGGACCATTCCCCAAATGTAAAATGGGATGAATTTCCACCTCCAAACATGCAAAGCTGCTTCTCAATGGCATCCATGCCCTTCAGCTCACCCACCACTTTCAACCCTCCGCCTCCTTCCTCCGTAGCTGAAAATCAGCCTGAAAGCAACGATGTCACACCGTTTCAGGGTCTCTGTGACTTTGATGCTGTGGACCAGAGATGGCATGGGGTCAAACACCGACCCTCAAGGATCTTGTGCTACAGGCTGAGAGGCATGCCCATGGGGACTGGCATGGACACAGCCATTTGGCTGTGCATTTCGGTATGCATTCAGTTGCACAACTTTGCAATTTGACCCAAAGGTTGCAGAGCACAACTGATGTGTAGCTTTGCATGTGGAGATTTAGGAGATATATCTCTGAGGCAGGATGTTTGCACTCATCAGAAAAAGCAGCAGAATTCTTCCAAAGAAGCAGAGGGCCTCCTTGTGCTTTCTGCCTGGAGGTGATAGTTTTCACTGTAGCCGGGGACACCAACTGGTTAGCCCATCACAATTCCAGATGGTTCTAGTGGATCACCCTGGGTTTCACCCTAATCCTCTTTTATTTTTTGTTTTTTTGCAGCGGGAGAGGTAGATAATGGAGGTTTCCTACTGGAGAGGAGCTTGGGAGGGATGCAAGGGATATCTTTGCATACTTCCTCAAGCAAGACATTGCTGGGAGGAGGGAACTGGTGGAGTGCCAGGCGAGCAACGGAAGGCTTTTAAAACAAATCTTGGCTTCTTCAGCATCTTTTTTTTTCTCCTCCGACATTTCCCCACCGGCTCTTCCTGTGTCTTTGCAGGCTGCTGAAGTGATGGCAGACGGCAGTGCATATTTAACTGCTATTTACATTCAACAATGTCTCTGTGTGGCTCTGTTTTCTTTCCCAAATACTGTAATTCCTCCAGGCATCTGGCTGGTGTGACTTGGAAGCATGCTGGAGAAAACACAGAGAAGGGGGTGCTGGACATATTTGGCACGTATCTGCCACAGTCTTCCTGGCCTGTCTTGGCCATTGCGGGTGGGATTCTTGGGCCCTGACTAGTTGTGATGAAACACTTCTTCAGTTCCTTTCAGGAAAGACGGACACTCCACCTGTCCCAGTCTGACAGCGACATCCCTGATTAATCCTTTGCTGTCCCACCTTTTCAGCTGCTTTTAAAAGGTCCCAATTTCTCTCTCCACTTTCCTCCTTTATCCTCAGCTTATTTCCATTGCTGCAAACTGAGCTCCAAGTGCAAAAATCGTTTGCACTCAATTAACTCAACCAGAGGAAAGGAAAGGAGAGAGCAAAATCTTACCCCTTCTGGGAGGCTTGGACAAAAGCAAACTGTTGCAGCCTCTCTTTGCTTGTGTGTTCTTCCTCATTAATCACTTTTGCCATCTTGAGCACACTACAATGTTTCTTTGCCACATGTGTCCTGGTTTTCACCTGTGAAATGTTGGGGGGTATGGAAAAGGAGCGTCATTTCCTTGCTTTCTCATACAGGGCTGGCCTTTTAGCATCCACCAACCACCAAATGGCTGTGGGGAGGGAGCAATCCAGCTTCAGGGTGGTAAGTGAAGAGGAGCACAGGAGCAGGAGAGAGTGCGGACTTACACATTGCCAACTCACCTTAGGGTTGCCATAAGTCAGTAATGACGTGAGGGCACACAACAACAACTGCAACAAAGCTCCTTCTATGATATCAGTTCTTATCTCTTTAAAAAGCATCTTTTCTCTCTTCTATCAGTAATTACAAGGGTATAGTCCTCCATTCTGGTGCAATTGTTTCTTTTTTTGCAAATACCCGTGATCAAAAGAAACATGCATGTTTCCTACCTTTAGCCTTTGTTAGTGTTCCTGAGTTTCTTTCCCCATTGGATCTAGCTCAGTGTGCCATCCGTGGTCTGCACCCTTGCCTCAGTCAGCCCAAGTTCTTGGTGCACCTCTGTCAGCTGACCGGACTGGTGTTTGTCTATGAATGAATGAATGAATGAATGAATGGACAGCTCTGGGCAGCCAAGGCCTCCTTGATTGAATCAATCCACCTGCAGTGGGGCATCTCTCTTCTCTTACTGCCTCCCACTTTGCCAAGTATTGTTATCTTTTTCAGTAAGTCATGTTGTCTCATGATAAGTCCAACGTACAATAGCCTAAGTACAGTCATCTTGGCTTGAGAGTTCAGGCTCATTTTGCACTAGGACTCACTTGTTTGTCATTTGAACAGTCCATGGTATCTGTAGAACTCTTCTCTAGCACTACATTTCAAATAAGTTGATTTTCTTCAGTCAGCTTCCTACACTGTCCAGCTTTCAAAACTAGATTGGACCCATTGAATCAATAGGATTTACTTAAATCTAAGAGTTCAGTGATCTACCGTATAGTAGGTGGGACTATCAACAGACCTCAAGCCTGCTTCTCCAGCATTTTCTTCTTGGTAAATAAAGCAGCCTGGTGAGATCTTCTTCTATGGCCAGAGATGGCAAAAATGCGGGTGGGAAGGTGGAGGTGACTTTGCAAAGAGGCTTAAACGCCCACCAGTTCCCTTCAGACCGGCAGAAGCTTCTTGGTCTCTGCAGGTGCTTGGTTGCCATTGTTATTCCAAACACTGAGGCATAGTAATTACCCATAATTACCTGTAGGCTTTGGTCCACTGACTATCTATACCTAACGCCCCTAATGAAATTTCCGTGAAGGAAGACGACACCTGCCTCATAAACAACCCCCTTGCCAGCACCTTGTGGGGTTCGTTCATGAAAATAATCAGTCACCCTGTTAATGCCTCAGATTCCAGAGTGACCAGTTAGGCGTTTGTGACCTTGCAAGGAAGAGGTGGCTTTTGAAAATGTACGGAGGGCAACTTCAGGCGGCCCTCCCACCCATGGGGTGGGAATCAGCTAAGAGCAAGGACAGAAGATGCCTTTGGACAGATGACTCCTCAAGGTCAGGCACGGCTCCTCATTCAAATGGACCTGAATCGTGATGGTTAATCCTGCTGAGAGGAGACTCACTGAATCCATTGTTGAAAGGTGAGTCAACATGCAGGTAAATCCCATGCATTCAATGGGTCTACTCTAGTTGTGACTCACAATACTATTCAGGCCATTAAAAAAGTATGCATTCTTGCAATAGAGCTCCACGGCTTTTTCTGGTTGTTGATGCCTTGGCATGCATTCTGTGTTTCCCCGGACGGCCAAAAGCCTTGGGATGGAGTGAGAGTTGTGGGTGTCCTTATCACTGGGGTGTTTAAAAATATCAATACGGTATCCTTCCTGTTCTTTTTTCTCCCCTCCTGAAATTCCAGTACTAACCATGACTTTTTATACCTGCTGGTCTTTTTTCTGCCCTGGGAGATTCTGATGCAGGCCAGGGCCAATGTCCCATGTCTGCACCTCAAGCCTCAGTTCCTCCTCCTATACAGCTTGTTCTGTCTTATGAACACATCTGGCTTGTTCATCCTTGACTCTGCCAGAGCACTGCATCCCCCTCCCCAGGATGGTTTCTTTGGGAAGGCGAGGGGGCCGAATTAGCCTCCCAGCAGACCTTGGAATGATGCACCCCCACTGTAGTCCCCAAACATTTTCCCACCATGCTTTTAGACCATCCTGGCAGAGGGTTTTTTAACAACAGGAAGTGAGGAGAGGCTATTTCCTGTTTTTTAAGGCTCTCTTGGGCCCAAAATGGCCCTTGGGGGATGCCATAAACATGGCAAAAATGCCTCTCATCCCCCTATGTGGCATTTTGGTACATTTTTAAAAAAACCTTTGCAATTTTTTGGACCTCCTAAAGGCACAAGGGGCACAAAAATGTTCTTACAGGGGCTGCAGCCCTGCTGTACCCTAAATCTTTACTCCCTGTTCTTCTAGTGCCATTTGCTGCAGCTCTAACAGTCTTTCCCTCTTGCTTGTTTCAGAGCTGGGTATCACTCGGTGGCTAACTTGCCCTGAAATGATCTGCAAGGAGAGGGCCTGACCTTCCTTCGTCCACCAAGAAATCTGTTGCCATACCAGGAATCCACCTGTACTGAGTGTGAGTGAAAACTACATTGGCAGACCGGCTCTTTCTTCGGTGGCTAATTCTCTATTAATCTGTGACTCCAACAAACTTGGGGTCGGGCCTTCTGTGCAAAGGTGGATGAGATTATCTGCTTATCCCAGAAGCCATCACAACCGGCAGAACGGAGTGGCGTGAGTGCAATGCCATTAGGAATTACATCAAGTACCACAAACTCCCTCCTTCCCGTCTGCCAGCTCCCATAAATCTCTTAAGCTCGGCTGCCTATGTGGCGGAGTACAGAGACGCCGTGCCAAATGCTTGAGAGCTCCGAGTCATACATTTCTTCCCCCTCACCTTAAAAGCCTGTAATTTTGGCTTCAACTTCAGCTTTCTCACACACCGGCATTATGTTGTTGTTTGCTTGTCAATAACAAACTGTAGGTGCCAGAGAAAGAAAGCGGCCAAAGCTGGCGAGCACAGCAAGTTCAAAAACTTCACAGCATCCTCCAAAGTCATGGTGGGGACATCTTGTCCCAGTGACATTCTCTTGAGAAGCAGAGAAGGAAATGTCACATAGAAATTACAGGATGGAAGTCCACAAAGAGTGCACTCATTGTACTACACACTTACAGCACTTAGACAATACCTTCACTGCCATGACTCCATTCTCTAAACTAGGGGTGGGCATCTGTGGCAGATCCACACCCTCAAACTATCCCAGTTTGGAGAGATGCTCCTGATTAATCCTCTATTCTTCCACTTTTTCAGCTGTTTTTAAAAGGCTCCAATTTTTCTCTCCTCCTCCCACTTTCCTCTTTTCCTCCATGGGCTGCCAAAAATGCCCCCCCTAAGAAAGCAGAAAACAAATCTGGAAGTGTCTGGAAGCCCACATATGATTCTGAAAAACAAGTTTTTCAATCTCCAATTTATTTAAATTGGAGATCACACCAGGCCTCTTCTCAATGGCTTCTTCAGTTTAGGAGCTCCTTGTGCGGTGGTGGACAGAACGGGGGCCTCCCGTGACCCAGTTGTAGAACTACCATTCCACTTTGGCTGCTGTGGTTCCATCCCATGGAATCCTGGGATTTGTAGTTCAGGGAGGGTTATTTAGAATTCTCCTCCGCAGGGCTCTAGTGCGTTCCCTTATCTACAACATAGGAGGTTGCCGTCACATTTCAAGTGGAATCATAGCACTGCAACGGTGTGGTCCATGAAAAGGCCCAGCGTGGATCTGTTTTCTGGATCTTCCGCTTGACCACAGGGGGAGCCAAACTATTTACGCTGTTCCTTTTATTCCTGGCCATATGAAAAGAGCTGGGATGCTGCTTCAGCTGCTGCCACACAGCTGTAAATGCCATCTCTCTTGGGGACGGTTGCAAGGAGCTGCTTCTCTCCTCCAGCCTACGAGATTTGCTGGCATCCACTTAATTAGGGAAGGTTTGCTAAAGTACTTTGAAATACTCAGATGAAAGCCACTGCCTAATTTCCAAGTATTCTTGTTCTTTGCCTTTGAAACGGCTTGGCTGGAACAAACGGTACGGAGCCTAGTTGTCTACAATTGTGTGTTAGGAGTTAGCCTCATCTAGTTACTTCTGTTCATGTCTAGACAAGATGGGAGGACCAAGATCTCAGTGTAGCCATGGGAGCTCCTTCCTTAGGAGAGCCACAAGTCAGCTGCATCTCAGGACGGTGCTGTAAGGCAATAGCATGAAACTGGTAAATTTTGACTACTCCCTCTGTGATGCTACTGAACATTCACAAATATTTCTGCTACTGAATGGAGAAACTCAGAGTCAAAGTCTGGAGAACTGGTACAAGGGAACAAGAAGCTATTTGCCTTTCTCCATTTGTGTGCACATCCTGGAAAGGAAGCAACCAAGAACATTTTAATGGGAATTTTATTACTGGTCTGGTTCTGGGCACAGTTTCAAGTGATAGTTATGAGTAGTGATGCTATTCTTTGCTAATTTTCTTCTCAAAGGCAGCAATGGGTTTTTAGTTTTAATGAGTTTTATAATTAAATTTTATCAATTTTTATCTTGCTGTGAGATAGGCTCTGAAAACTACAATAGTCTTCTCACGGTTCAGGACTTATTCTGTGCAAAATTCGCATGTGGCCTTTTTGCACATAAAATAGAATTCCTTGTGCAGGAAACAGCATTTTCTGTGCAAAAATAGACTCTGCACAAAAGTATTATTTTCTAAGGAGAAAATTCTGTTTCCTGCTCCGAAAATGCTGTTTTCTGTGCAAAATAACCATTTTACGAATTTTGTGTAGAACAATTGCTCAACTGGAAAGATTCCTGCCAGTCTTAGGATTCTTCTCATCAGGGTTTCTCAACATTCAAGAAACATGTTTTCCTAACCGTTCTCCAAATGTCTTTCTGCATCCTCCCTATCTCTGGTTTTGAGTGTTAAAACTTTATATAACTTGAGCGCAAGATGTGTGAAGAACCCCTTTTATGCTCCAGGACCCTTCAGCAGCCACACAAACTATGGAGAAATCAAGCAATAAAATCCAAAGTTGCTGGAAGTCCCCTTCTCATTCTAAGAAAAAAAATTGGTACTTTTGGTTATTTACAGCACCAGCAGGCCTTGCAACTGATTAAGAAGGTAAACTGCTGCACCCAGAGACTCCAAAGAGTGGCAGTTTATGGCCAGAAAAAGGTAGTAGGTCTGGAGGTTCAGGAATGTTGGGGGCCAGAAAAACCTCCAGAGTTGAGCCAGGCTGCCCTTGCACACCTGTGGCGTATGCATTGCATAAGGAGAGAGGGGCTTCATCCTTCCAAAACGCTTTGGAAAGTTCTCCTCCCATTGACGTTACCAGGTATTTGTGGTTCTGTGCCTTCAGGTTGACTCTGGCTTTTGGCGCTGCTCTTGTGGGGCTTCCTTGGCAGCTTTTGTTATTCAGAGCAGATTTGCCATTGTCTTCTTCTGAGATTTTAGGACTTGCCCAAGGTCACCCAGATGGCTTCTGTGGTGGAGCGGGAATTTGAACCCCGTTCTCCAGAGTCAAGGCTCGAACTACCACATCACGCTGGCTGTAACCAATGTAGATTGGCTTTCATCGGCGTCAGTCTCCAACAGGATCTGGGCTTGCGTGTGTGTATTTGCAGATGTGTGCATAGAGGTGTATGCATAACCCACCCCCAGCCCAATATTTCTCTTTCCCTTGTCTTTATCTCAGTTACACATGATGAACATAGCACAAAAGTGAAGTTAAGACTGTTGGATCTCCACTCATCCCAGGCTTGCTGTCTACAGGCAGGGAGTCTTTAATCCTCTGATTGTATCTAGGTACACTCTGTAGGTGTTGGGATGTTTTTTTTTTCTCTGTAAAAAATTGATATGCATTTGCAGTCATTTGTGCCTGACTCTGAAGCTTTCAAACAAACATTTCTCTGTCACTCGGCTGTTGCTGGGTGATTGCTACCCGGCACACACGTCTGTATTTCCTGCTCTCCTTTGGTGACATCTCTTTGTAAGTCAGTTTCAAAGAGGGAAAGTTCCCCCTCCTCCCATCCACCCCTTTTGAAGGTTTCTATAAAACTTTAATTATAGTGGCACTGTTTAACAAAAGGAAGAAAGAAAAGGATCATTACATCTTGGGGGAACGAGATGCAGTGGAAGAGGAAACACGGCAATCCTGTAAAATACTGGCTGGTTGAAAGCGCTGCCAAGGCTCTGTGCTGGCTGCCTGCTGGCCAGGGCCACCGCAGATGAAAGGCTTAGGTGGGCCCACAAGGGGACTACCAATTACCCCCTTGGCCAGCAGGTAGGGCCCCCCTGGCTTACATGTTTCCCCAGTGAGAGTCCAGTTCACAGGATGTGATGGGCTGCCCACTGGCTACCAAACTTGTGTCCAGATCTTCACGGCATCCCCATCTGCCTCTTGTCTTCTGTTTCTCATGACTCAGGGGACCAGCAGTGTTTTAGGCTGGTAGCCCAGAATCCTCTGGGTGACTTATTAAATCATTTTTCTAATATCACACAAGGATGTAGATGAACAGTTCTTAACCCTTCTTTTACTACGGACCCCTTCAAATATCTTTTGTTGCCATTCACCACCAAGACTTAACTCAAGATTTAAAATGTGGTAGCAAAGAAATGTCACGTGCTTTCTCTTAGCCACTCAGTGTCGTTCCCCTGCATGTTCTCACTGTGTGCAGAAGCAATAACTTTTGAACAGTCTGAGGTATTGTGATGAAACTGGATTCTCTGTTCCACTGGGGCAGAATTCACAAGCCGCCATTGGAGGGAAGTGGGTGCACGAGAAAGAAAGAAATCAAGGAATTGGGGCGTTGCATGAAAGATGCAGGCTGAATTTCTGCAGTTTTGGTGAGTTAACTCTTGTCTTGGAAAAGTCAGGAGGCATTTAAGGTTCTTCAAGAAGGCCCTTGATTTACCGGGAGATCCTGGCATCCTCGTATTCCACTGGTAACCAGGGACTTCTGTGTCAGCGCGGTGGTGAATCGGATCTGCCCAACCTTGAGCCGAGAAATAACTTCAGCACCTTGGAGAGCTTCCTTAGGCTTGTCTTGGAAGGTGGAGTGGAGTCACCAGACTCCTTGGAGCCTCTGCAGCTGGTGACCATCCCATGCTTCCTAATCCCTTCTTCTCTATTTTTTCTCCTCCTACGATGTGCTTCCAGACGAAAGGCCTCAAGATTAAATTAAACCCCCTGCCATCCACCTCTTCCCCACTTTATACTTTTTATTCCCTGTATGTTAAAAAATAAAAGAGAAGGAGGAAGCAGAGGGAAAACACCAAAGGGTGACAAATCAAAAACAACATCATCCAGACCTCCTGCAAAATTCTGCCAAGGAAGCCGGGTGATTACAGGATAAAAGGCTCATCCGGAAGCAACTGAACAATCAGCCAAGGAAGGAAAGCGCTAATAGCAGCAGGACACCTTTTGACTGGTTGTGCTAGTGGGGGCCAATCTGGAGGAACCCTGAGTAACTTAGCCCCCTGACAAACACTGTGAAAATCAACCTTAAACTAATAAAAGGGAGAGAGAGAAGGAGGTGGGGAAGAGAAGGAAGGAAGGAAGGAAGGAAGGAAGGGGAAGGAGGCATGAATGGAAGGAGAAATGATTCCCCTCCCCAGACTCACACCCACCTGCATCTTTGTTTTGTGTAGCTAGGTGGGGGTTGTTGCTGTCTTCTCACTGCCCAGGAGAGAGAACTGGTTTCCTATAGATCAGAAAGAAGGAGAATTGCAACAATTGGATGAGGTGCCTTGTATCTTACACCCTAGAGAGGGAGGAAAATAATTAAGGGCTTGATGGTTTTGTTGTATATTTCTAACCCAGAGGCAGGAAAACGCTGGAGCAAGATCAGCTCATGGAAAGAAATCTGCACTCGAGGTAAGTGTTGGATGCTGAGCTGCAGTGGAGAAATAAACCACGTGAGGAACAAAGAAGAAAAACAAAGCAAGAGGGAGAGAGCAAGACTGAGAGAAAGAGAGAGGGAAGATTCGTAGAGCTACAAATTCCTTCCTGAAGCCATGTTGGCATCCAACATATTGCAGTAGCACAAAAGACCCCAGTGGCAGACATCTTATCTGGAGAAGCTGTTCACAATGGGGTTAAAAACAAACACCAAACTGTATATTGTTCCATGTCAGACAAAAATGTCCAACCACTTCTATGAGGGAACTTACACAAGCACGGATGCCAGGGGGACGCTGACCGGTGCCATTGTGCAGAACCAGGCAAAGACCCTGGTACTGCACGGGGCGCTTCTCCCTATCGAGCCTGTCTGAGGATTGAGGGCTGATGGAGGAAAGAGGGTCCGCTGCTGTGACCCACCAGGGAGGTCAATACCACATGTTGGGATGTGAGAGTCGGCCTCCTCAGCTGTGGCACCTCAATTGTGGAACGCTGTCCCCTTGGAGGCCCAAATGGCTCTGGATAAGTTGCTCATGTCTTTGTGATACAAAGTTGTATTTCCTGTGTGTATGTTTCTGAGAGGGGGAAAACGCTAGTTTAGCTCAGAGACTGGAGTATTGCACAAAACATATTTAAAAGGAGGGGCTGTAAAATAACATTTAAAAAAGCATTTCTCAGTGTCTCTGCTATGTAGCTAAAATTACACAAAGTTGCGCAATGCACACCATGACAGAGCATTCTGGCCAACGTTACTTATTGTGCTATTTTGGCTTTACTGCATGGTACCCTGAGATCTTCAGATATAGGATAGGAAACAAATAAACAAATAAATAAAATTACTTTGGAAACTTCTGTAGTGAGATTATGTTAAAGCCTAATTCACAATGTCTGTCCCAAATCGCGTTTCATGTTTTGAGAATTACACTGTCTCCAGGGTGGGATGCTGACATTTATTTATTATTATTATTATTATTATTATTATTATTATTATTATTATTATTATTATGTAATAATAATAATAATGATAGTAATAATAGTATCATTTTTATAATTATATATTTTTATAATTCCACTCCTCCTTTCTCTTTCTTTTTCTTTTTCTTTTTCTTTTTCTTTTTCTTTTTCTTGGAGGAGGACTTCTGTGCAGCTCCCAAGTCCATCTTCCACACCCTTGCCAACGGGGATCAGAGGGCTCCTCCTTTTCCGATATTTCTAGCCAGACCACAAAGGCTTCTGCATCAGAATCCAGGAGGGAGGCGGCGGTGGGAGGTGTCGGGGTCAGGCGGGGGAATTGGAGCCCCAAAGGAAGGATTGTCGGCACCAGCAGCATCTGGGTCCCTGGAAGGAGGCCTTGTGGCAGCGTCCCGATGATTCCCCCTTTGATGTGAGAATCCAGGCAGGCTTCCATCGGCTTGATCTCCCACCAGAGCCGGGGCTGTTGTGACAGCAGCAGCCAGGTTGAAAGGGAGTGAGACCCCCAGAGACAGAGTCCAGAGTGTCCCCCCAGCTCTCCCCACCCCACCGAGAGCTGTTTTCCGTCACATCTTAGGATGGAACAAGCTGTCAGAGATATATATAGAGTGGGGAGGGGGGCTGATATGATCTCCCTCCCTCCCTCCCTCCCTCCCTCCCTCCCTCCCTCTCTTGTGCACAGATGTCTCGCTGAAAGCTAACAGGGAGCCTGACTGGGGTGACTTTGTGGTCTTTCACACTATTCAGTTAAAGCATTCTGATCCCTCCTTAACACCACGGCTACATCCTCCAGAATCCAGGGATTTGTACTTTAGGGAGGGACCAGAGCTCTTTGGAGAATAAGTGCATGATGAAACTGCAAATCCCAGGACTCCAGAGAGGATTGCAAATCCAACCATTCCACCTACCCACCTAAGCTCAGAATATCAACACTGTACAAATCACAAGAGCTTTAACCTCCCCCTGCCCCAAAAGACTCTGCGTCATACTGGTGGGAAATGAAGATCCACCAGCTGTAACTCCATCTTTTCCTAAGCTCCCAATCTAGTAGTCTGGTGTTGGGATGCTCTGCTCCTTGCCCATTAAGTGGCCAAAGGAGGGAAGGGTGGTGGAGTATGGAGGCTGAGTCCAGCTTTGTTTCAGAGAAAGAGGGATCCTCCGGCACCCTCTGGGGGTCTTCTGCAAGCGGAGGATGTCATCTGCCTGCTTGGCTGCTCCCCATCTTCCCCTAGCCCCAGATGAGTAAGTTAAGAGTGTTGGGTTTTGCAGACAATGGAGGTGCTAAATACCTCCTACTGCAACATCCATTAAAAGACATCTGCAGGCATGATGTAACATTAGGCCTGTGCCCATCTCCAACAGGATTCCACAATTCCAACAAAAAACAAATAACCCCCACAAAAGGTGCCCTCCCAGTTTTCATTCTTTCTACTCTTTTTAATTTTAACCAGAACCCATACATTCGATGTGTGGTCCACTCTTTCAACCTATTTTGTCATGTTTCCCTGACCTAGTTAGAAAAAAAGCTAAAAAAGGGACTGGGCTCTGCATTTCAATGATTTCCACTTTTTGACCGTCCTCCAGTCCCCAGCTTGTCCAATAAGTGGGGGGCACCTGAATTTATTTAATACAATGTGTAAACAGACAGACTTGGACCACCAAGTTTTCCCCAGATCAGCTTCTCTGGCCAGCATGTTTGTGAGATGAGCCATCAAAAGATCTCTGCATCTTTGTGTTTTTGGCTGCTTGGCTTTGTCTGCCTTCTTGGCCAATTCTGAGCTATTCCTGGTGTTCCTCCCTGCACCAAAGTGTAAATAGAAGGTTGTGTGATGGGATCGGCTGTAAGAAGAAGCCCAAGGAGGAACAAAGCCACCCCAGCAGCCTGCCTGTGCCGACTTCCCAAGGAGTTCTCTCTGGTCTCTCTCCACTTGATGCTCCAGGCAACCATTAGCTTGCTTTGCCACTTGGTAATCACCATGGAAACATTGCTTTGTTACCAAGAAAGTGGGATCAAAAAAGAACAAAAGCAAGAGATGAAACATTTTCCTCGTGCTGTTGTTGATGAAAAAGCCCAGGTTTGCTTCCTTGGCTCCTGGCTTCCTCTGACTTTCTGCAGAGGTTTATGCCCCAAATAGTGTTGGTGGCTTTTGCTGGTGCATACCTCAGTTACGCCTGTGCATGGACTTCCAAAGCTGTTGTGAAAGGAGTTTTCTGCTACCTCTTTGTGCAATGCCTTTTTGCAGGTGCACCAGAGAGACAGCGCCTGGGCAGGGCTGCAGCCGGAACAGAGGAGGCAGGGAGTGCTTGAGCCCTTCCCAAGACTAGGCTAGTGGAGGCAGAGCTGTCCACCCAAACGATCTGGCCAAACTGGACCACCAAGAGCCCTGCTCAGTTAAGCCTTCTCAGGCACAATCAATCAGAATTGTGCTAAATGTTTAAGCGTTAAGGCAGGTAGGTCCTCCCATAAGACCGCCTGCAATCATCATCTATTTATTGTGTTCCACAGATCCAACAAAAAAATCAAGCACAAGACAGAAAAGGGACAAAACATCCAAAAGGAAAAATCAAAACAGCAAAAAAATTACAAACCTGCAATCTATGCTATGTTCTGAGTAAGGTCGACTGAAAAGACAGAGGACATGCTAACAGAAGTCTGGCCACTGCTCCCTGGAATCATCAAAAGAGTAACTTTCCTCAGCTTCGTTTGCATTTTGTTGCTCATCCTAACTTGCTGTTTCGACTACAGCCAAAATCCTACATTGAGATGGAACACAACCCAGTGTGCTTCTGAAATGCACCCTGCACGCACAACGCACAACGTGGGCCACGTGCACATCTCTGCCTCTGCAACCTTGAACTAAATGCAGAGGGTAAAATGTGACCAACTGGTTCTGCAAGGGAACTTACAGATGCATCAAGTATCAGCAGGATTCCATCCCTTTAACGCTGGAGTAGTCCAAAAAGAGCAATTCCCCCCAGCTTTGGGTATATTCATCAACTTACCATGAACTACAGGAAAAATGCAAAAAGGAGTTAGAAAGGAATCCACCACCAAGGATCCTGCAGTACAGTTTCACGCCCTTGCTTGGAGGAATGGCACGACCACGGCTGTGAACCCAACGATCTCTTTTTCCATGCCTTGAGGGGTACTTGGGGGGTACACACCTGGACTCCCACGCTCACCTTTGTGATTTCCACTTTTCGAGGAGGAGGCCGGCAACTTGGAAGGGATTCAGAGGAGAGCCAGAAAAGAATAATCAGGAGTCCAGAGGGCAAATGGTGTTGAAGGAAAGGATAAGGACTGGCTGATGTGTTTAGCCTAAAGGCAAGAAGATAAGAGTGACACCAGGTCATCCAAACCAGGCTGTCCCACCAGCTCCAACTGGGCCAGCTTCCAAGGACATTTGCTTTGGATTTCGGCTTAAGGGAGATACGCTGGCAGTTTCAAATATAAAAGATGCTTGAACAAAAAGTCAAGGCCTTGCCTGGGGAAGCTGGGAGGCAGGGAGCCATGGCATCCAACGGCAGGGGAAGCGAGAGACTGAGTGAGCACTGCCAGGGTCGGAATATTTGGTTGTTTGATGATTGATTGATTGCATTTATACCCCTGCTTTCCTTTCCCAAAATCTGGCCCAAGGGAGATGAAAATAGGCACGAGCAAAAAGATATCCAAAAATTATAATATTTGACCACAGTTTAGCAAATTAACATACTGAATTAACAGAAATTTCAAAGCACCTTGATAAAAATGTACAGCTTCCACCTGTGAAAAGCTGCTTTCTCAGCGGTCAGTTAATTGCTGAAGCTCAGCATGGATGATGATGATGATGATGATGATGATGGTTGTAGTAGTGAATAATAGTCATGATAACAAAAAAGTATTTTCATTTATATTCTGTCTTCTCTCCAAAACTGGGATTTAAGGTGGCTTTCAAAAACTAAAACTAATACTGATAATGGCAGATAAAAGACACAAGTAAAAACATACAGAGAGCTATTGTAAAAATGCAATTAAGCTATCTATAGAATTAAAACCATTTGAATGAATCCATTAAAAGATGGAAGATAAAAGCCAGTGAAAGAGCACACTGTTAAAAGCCCTTGAAGTAACGCTGAAACGCTTCTCTGAATAGAAAAGATCTCCCTGTGTGACAGAAGGAGAGAGCTGTCTCAGCCTCCCCTGGGAGGGCAGTGGAAGCAGCCACTGAGGAGGCCCCGTCTCTTGAGACCCCATCAGGCGTGCCCGTGGGAAGGTGGTGGGACTGAGAGAACGAGAGGGTCCTCTCTTGATGGTGGAAGAATAAGAGGGGATGGAGCAGCTTAGCCTCCTGTGAAAGGGAGTTCCACAGCCCAGGAGGAGCCACCAAGAATACCTTCCTACCTGCCTCCCCACCAAAAATGTCTCTGAGCTTGCTGGGATCTAGACCTAGGGACTGAGGTCTAAGACATGGAGGAGGTACGGGTAGGATGGTGAGATTTTATACTTACGTCACCACTTGGAAGTGAAGGGCTCTCTGCTTTCCCCCAGGAAATAGACAAAAAGAGAACCAAATACTCAGATACTCTCGGTAGGGCTGCCAGATTGAAAACTGTTGAAGGCTCCTGCATCTTTAATGGTTGTGTGAAAGAGGGAATTTCAGCAGGTGTTGGGTATCACGCAACCAGGTAGCAAAGCAGACCCCACTGAAATCCCCTCTTCTACACAAACATCCAAAGCACGGGAGCCCTCATCAGTTTTCAGTCTGGCAACCCTACCAAGGTCATTAGGGTATTTGGTGCTCCTTTCATTTATTTCTTTAGCCCTTGTTGCCTTGGAGGAGAATGAGGACTTACATTTTTTTTACTTATTTATTAATATATTTGTATCCTTGGGGACTTTAGGAGAGGTTCACATGGTAGCCACTTTGAGAAGTCAATCAAGACTTTGGACCATGTTTCTGCTGGAGATGCTTTTAGGGACAAGAGATTTTCTGTTAGGGAAGCTTGTTCCAAGTTGTGTAGAGTCACGTGTCCTGGCCAAAAGTCCGAATTAGATGCGCAGCCTCCTGCTCCAGACTGGCTGTGCCCATGGTCTTGCTTGGAGACCAGAAGCCCAAACCCGAGAGCGCCGTAGCTTGCTCTGCTTCGCCTCCACCCAGCCACCCGTCCTTCCATCTGCTGTTTCCTAATTAGCCGAGGATGCTTCGGCTGCTCAGTTCATTGGCCTCTTTAGCCTGGCATCCTGACCCTGAGCCCATGCCAATCCTACTGTGGCATCTAAGCTTTTTGCCCTTTCACGAGGTACCCACTGTGCTGTGTCGTGATGAGCAGGGCCCAAAGCTTGTGAGTTCTTGCTGACCCCCTGCCGATGATCCGGTTTTTCTGCTCCAAAGCATGAAATTTGATTATCGCCTTGCAGAGACTTACCAGCATCTGTTATGTCACAGTTGCTAATAAGACGGTGGATTTAAAGCTTGTAGAGACAATGAGAAGCCCATTCCATTTGTGCCAAGGGGCTTGGGATGAGGCCCAGAAAACTCTGGGATTCTTTGGGATCCTGCCTTTGATGGTGTTTAGTGCTTGGGACAGTTGCTAAGGCAGTCTTTGTCCAGGCCTCACCTGTTTTCTCATCTGTCCTGGAGACAAATTTACCTTCCAGATGATGTTGTTTGCCTGTTAAAAATCTTTCTACACATCCACACCTTCAAACGCTGTCAGGGGCTGAAATGGTCCTCAAAGGTTTGGGTGGAAGCAGACAGAGGGAACTCAGCTCATAGCAATTCCAAGCCCAGTTTCCACACACTTATGGAGAAAATGCTTCCTAGATTTTACAGACCACCTCAAATCTTTCAGATACCTACCTCTCATTTTGAGAAAGACACAGACAGGCCTGTAAGAATGAATTTCAAGAAGATTCAGCAACATGGGTTGGAATCCGGCTGGTGCTTCATACAAACATTAGGTTTCTTATGCATGCATTGTACTTTTTTGTAATTAACCTGCTAAGAACAGATCATAGTTCATTTTAAAAGTCATTAAAAACATACAGGATAAAAACACAGCATGCCACTTTCAGCACTGTTTTGCCACGTAATTAAAAACCAACCAAGTTACAATCCTAAGGCCTACCTAAACAGAGAGGTCTTTGCCTGTTGGAAGAAACACGACAGAGGACAATTCAGCTTCTTGTGGGCAGGAGTTCCACAGCCTGGGAGCACCCGCCGATAAGTTGCTATCTCCCATGTTCTCATGAAAAGTGCCTCTGAGGTTGGTGGCACTGAGAAAAAGCCCTTCCTTCAAGACCTTAAAACTTGGGCTGGCTCATATAGGGACATATGGTCTTTTAAGGCTTGCGTTTAACAAATAGTTTTAATAATCTGTATCCCATTTTATCCTCCAAATAGATTCAGCACCTTGGATAGATCCATTAGAGTCCAGATTAAAACCTGGACTGGACTAGCTGTCCCCAGTGGAATGGAAGACACCAGCTGCTGCTGACCTTTGCCATGCTGGCTGGAGAGATTCTGAGAACGGTGGTCCAAACACATAAAATCCAAAATCCACAAAACACTGATGCCCTTATTGGACCAACAAAGAAGCACAAAATAAATCATGCAGTCTTCTGAAGCTTCACTGGCTTCTTTGTCAGGCAAAGATGTTAAAGACCATATAGGAGAAGAAAAGTGACGATGCTGGAGTCATAGGGCCTGCATTTTGTCTCAGAGGTCCAAACAGTTGCTTTCCCAAGCTGGAAAGAATGGATGCAATCCCAGGCAATGGTATATAACCCGGGACCTTGGATGAGCCGTGCCCTCGGTGAGTTTGGCCGGCCTGGCTGCTCGTGGAGCGCAACTGTTTCTCCGTCTCTTGAGATCAGACAGGCCACGGGTGCCGCTCCTGACTCTGCTCCACACATTGTCAGAGAGGCAGTCGGCAGGGGGTACAGGAGGCCTCCCGCGGCGCTCAAGTGTCAGCGCTGTTGCGCGATGACAGCTGATGGGATCGAGCCTCTCTTGTCAGCTTCAGCCACGACATAAGCCAGTCTCAGACGGGTCTGAAGAGAGCCCTGTCTGGGTGGGTAAAGGTGGGAGGGAGTAAGGTAGAAGAAAAAAGAGGAGGAGGAAAAGGAGAGGCCTCTTCAAGGAGTTGTTTATCTTGCTACATTCAGGGGCTGATGGAAAGATCAGCGCCAGGAGGGGGGCTTTTCATAAGTCAGTGCTTTAAAAGCCTCCTTTGCTTTGAAGGGGCAGATGGAAGTTTATCTTTCCAGGGAAGATGTGGCAGAAGTGGCGGTGACAACGGGGGTGAGGATCAGATGCTCGCCAGCTTGTTGAAGTGGCAGCAGGGAGGGAGCGGAGCGGAAAAAGGCCTGTTGAGACAACCAGAAAATCAAAATGAAAACCAAAACAAACCCCTTGAAACTCTGCTCTTTCTCTCCTCCCCCTCCCCCCTCTTCCTTCCTCTTCCTCCTCCTCCTCGTCCTTCTTCTCCATGTGTGGATCTGATTGGATTCTTGGAGAGGGAGGGCCACCCGGGCCCCCTGTTGCTGTGTGATTAAGTGGTCCCTTTGTGCTGGCGGATTCATCTCACCTTTTCCTCCACAATTGTCCAATGCAATTGTTGATCTCCAGAGTCCATCTTCCAGCTCGCAACGGGGTGACCTTACAGGCAAAGGGGCAACCAGGCAGAGCTGGGCCTTATCGCGGGAGCAGCTGCCGGTTTGGGGACAGAGATGATGTCCTTCCTGCAATTGCCTCCCTGTCTCTCCCGCCCCCCTGCCTCAGAGTTTCTCTGTATTATCTTCCCATAAATTGTTTATGAAAGCTTTTGTTGCCTTCTCAAGGTGAGACGGGGTGATCCGGAAGGCAAATATATAAATCTAAGCAGCTCCGGGAGCCGGGAGAAGCCGAGGGGAGGGTGGGAAGGCAGTGCTTAGCGTGGGAAGGCAGTGCTTAGCGTGCCCCCGTGCATATTTCAGAAGGCCAGCCATTTCCCCTCGGTATCTCTCTCCCAGCTGATGCACTTTGATGGGGAGTTTATATTAACTGGTGTGGCCTGTAAGTCTATTTACAGCAGACGACGCCTTCGGTGTGTTTGTGCGAGATGCTGCAGCCTGAGATTAGTTAAATTGGAAATAAATTGGTTGTTAAATAAAAAACCTCTCCAGATGTGACAGTGATGAATGAAGGAGGCAAGGAGGATAGAGGCTGAGCCTTCCTCCCTTTCGGCTGCTGCAGGGAAAAAAACACACAACATCTTGGCTTTCTGTAGAGCCAGCAAAGAGCTACCCTACCTCCTTCCTCCCAGTTTGTATTTACTTACCTAGTTTATTGTTTATTTATTATTGCTTTCGTTTGTATGCTGCCTTTCTCCCAGAGTGGGACTCAAGGTAGCTTCCATTAAAAAAAAAGTTCACAATAACATTTTTTAAAAATTAAAATCACTACATAAAACATTATGAAATCATTTTAAAACATACAAACTTTTTTTAAAAAAAATAAAAACTTCCTAATAAGAAGCACTCCTGCTCACACATTAACAGCCTGTTTGAACAAGAAGGTCCTTGCCTGTCGGTGAAAAGGGAGCAGGGAGGGGGGCCAGCCCCACCTCCTGTGGAAGCGAGTTCCAGAGGGTGGGGCAGCCGCGGAGGAGGCCCTGTCTGGTGGTGATGGCAGGACAAGAGGAAGCCTTCTTCTGCAGATCTTAGAGCTCTAAGGTTCTAACTCTGGGTTTTGTAAGTATTACCCAGAACAATCTGGTATGACACCTTATTTCAGCAACTGGCATTATTCACTGAGATCGTTATTTGAGTTAGGAAGATCAAAGGTAGGATTATGGGAGGTGCAGAGGGAAGACTTCACACACCTGAATTTGGCTTCAAATAATATATGCAGATTTAATAAACAGGAGGAATGGTCCATTGGAGGGCAATGTAGCCACCTGTTTCCTTCAGTTGCCAGGCCCTGTAATGGGCTATACTCTGGCTAGAAGTTGCCAACACAAGAGTTAACGGTTGATATCCTACCCTGGTGTTGCATAGCCTAAGTCCCTGCCTGGAGAGTTATGCATTGCTTGCACTGTGCAGCCCTTGGGTTGAATGGCAAGAATGCATCTGTATTTGCATTTGCACATGCATTTGTATCTGGAGGCACATGGGTGCCCTGCGTGCATTTCTGGTTGTGCACACTTGCACTGAACATCCAGCTTCTTCCACAGAGGGACTGAGGCAATGAATAAGACAGTGGCAGGATTCTGAGCCTTGCCATCTCCCCATGGAGATGCTAGTGTGTCACTTTTCAGTGTTCTTCCCTTCTCCACGTGTTTCCCCTCACTGTTTGTCACCTTCTGTCTTCATTGTTCATGCTCTCCTCTCCCTCTCTCTCCCTCCTTGCCAGCGCCTCTCTTTTCTTTTCTTTGGCAAGATAAAGTCCCTTCATTCTTAATTAGGGCTTCTCTTTTTTCCCAGCGTATTGCTGAACCTATTGGCATTTCCATTGTAAACAGAATTGTTTGTTTCTTGGCTATTCCTGTGATATTGTCTCCAGCACAATAGCCTAGTCAGGCGCCTGATGCAGAGAGCTGGCAAATTATTCCCTGTTTGCTAAGTGCTTGTCCCTTTCCCAGAGGTTTTCCGGCAGGCCAGTCGGAGACAAGATGACAGACTAGGTTTACTGTGGCCTGGTGATTCAGCAGGAAACCTCTTCTGTTCATAATAAAGTGAATTTTCAGTACTGAAATAGGTATGCAAGAATCGGGTGTGTGGACCTGGGGTGCCTGTGGGGTGCAACTTCTACTCTTGGATCAATGGCTAGGTCGAGGGCTCCCCAGCTTTGACCCTTCACATATGTTGGATTTCAGCTCTCGGGATTCCTTGTTTTTGGCCATAGTGGCTAGGGCTTCTGGGAAATGAAGTACCAAAAAAGTTTGGACAATCAAAGTTTAGGAACACTTGGGCTAGGTGAATGCCTTTGTAGGCTCTGCTCAGAAGGTCTGTGCAGTGCTTGAAACAGTTTAATGTTTTAGACTATAGCTTCCAGAATCCAGGGTAGCAAAGGGATACTGTGACTTATTGTCCAAAAAAGAAGGTGTTCCAAGCTCTAGAGCCAGGCTGAAGGTGGAGCTGGGAGCAGGGACCTGCCGGGGTCACCAGCCTTTCTGGGGTCCCACAGCTCTTGTTTGCAAGTGAGGATCTGCGCCTTCCACAATCCTCTTTGAGTGCCCGAGACAAAGCTTCTTGCTCTCTTTCCCCGCTGTAGCTTCCCCATTCTTCTCCAGGTTTCTTTATGTAATATCCTGTAATTATATCAGAGTAACTGGCTCTCACTGATTAGTGGGTGATTATGTTTCATAGCAACAAAATGAATATTTCCCAATTAACTCTTGGAGTTGGCAATATGGAAGGCAAAATCCTTGCTTTTCTCCTTTTCGTTTCTTTAAAGAACGAAAATGTTCTCATAAACCTACTAATCTCTTGCATATACTAGAAATCATTAATCGGTTAATGCTTACAATGCACATTAAGTGCCTTTTCTCTGGAATATTTGTTAACAACATTAACTTGTTCCACTTACTGGCCATTTCTGCACCACACTGTTATAGTGCTATTATTCCACTTTCAACACGCTATGGAATCCTGGGGTTTGCAGTTTTGGGAGGGGCCTCAGGCCTCAGGCCCCTCCCTAATCTGCAAACTCCAGGATTCCATAGGATGTTGAAAGTGGAATAATAACACTATAACAGTCTGGTGCAGAAATGGCCACTGACTCCAGGACATTTTCTCTTAAGGAATCAGGTCTCAGAGGCAAGAATTGCATAGGTATGCATGGATAATAGAATCATGGAACCATAGATCTGAAAAGGACCCTAAAGACAACGCAGGAATCCGTAAAGCCCATGCTCCTGCCCTGGGTAAAGGAAGCAGAATAGGGTTGAAGCAAGTTGGTTGTCAAACAGGTCTCCACAAAGTTCTCCTCCATGGGTGCTGGTGGTGAAAGTTCATCTTTGAGTCCCCTCTGAAACTTTGGCAGAATTTCCTTATGCATATTGAACCCCACACTTACCTAGTTTCAGAATTTGGTCCATGGCTTCCATTTTCTGCATTTAAAGTTCTACTTTTGAGGTAGCAAACACTGATTGCTGACTTTGGATGCCTGGGTGAATCCCACCTATTTGTGTACGTTCCTTTCAGCTCCAGCCGTAGATGACAACAATTGAACTCGAGGACCTTTTCCCTTTTTCAAAAGGCTGCATGCGAGGAAGGGAGAGCGCTGGGCTCCTGCAAGAGGAGGAGTTTGAGTGACTGATGCTCTTTGTGGCTGTTCATGAGGAACCACTTGACTGTTGCCTGAGGTAAAGGTCTACAACCGAGTTATTTATATATTACAGTCCTTGCCAGAGGGATCTCTGTCACGATCCAGCGAAGTGTGTCAGTTATAGACTGGCTTCTCAGAACAAGAGCTGTCAAAAGTGGTGATGAGTCAAGACAAACCTTTCGCTCCGTACGGCACTCACCTTTTGCTGAGAAGCTGCTTAATGATGATAAATATAGAGCCGGGAGGAAGTTAAGGCTCTGCCTGAAATTCTGAATGGAGGAGAAGGCACATTTCTGCTCTTGAATTTGATACATACAGTCTCCACCTTCCACTGTGCGAGCAAGCGAAGAAAGCCTGCTGGAGCCATCGCTTGAACAAAGAACCTTACGGCTGTTGTTGTTACGCACCGTGAAGTTGTTTCCAATTAATGCTGACCCTAAGGCAGCCCTGTCGTGGGGTTTTTGCGGCAAGGTTTATTCAGAGAAGCCTTGCCCTTTCCTTCCCCCGAGGCTGAGAGAGTGTGACTTGCCCAAGGTCACCCAGTGGGTTTCCGTGGCTGAGCGGAGATGTAAGCCCTGGTATCCTGACTCTTAGGCCATTTCTGCACCAGACTGTTAGGGAGGGGCCTCAAAGGCCATCCTCAAAGGCCCCTCCCTAAACTGCAAACCCCAGGATTCCATAGGATGTTGAAAGTGGAATAATAGCACTATAACAGTGCAGTGCGGAAATGGCCTTAGTCTAACTCTCACGGTGCTACTCCCTGGCCATTTCCGCACTACACTGTTACAGTGCTATTATTCCACTTTCAACATCCTGTGGAATTCTGGGGTTTGTAGGTTACTGAGGCCCAAGAGCTCTCTGGATGATAATTCGAAAGGCCCCTCCCTAGACTGCAAAGCCCAGGATTCCACAGGATGATGAAAGTGGAACAATAGCACTATAACAGTGTAGTGCAGAAATGGCTCCTGTTGTCCCTCACTTTGCTTCCAGAAAAGTTTTGGAACTGGACTGTTGCTGAGTGGAGGAGAAATGCTTCTCAGTGCAGTCTGTTCCTCCTCCTCCTCCTCCTCCTCCTCCTCCCCCCTTTTGGTATGCTTAAAGGAAAGGGCTCCCGGAGCAGATCACAGCCGAGGCAGGCTCTGAGACAGACACTTATTAAATGCCTCGGTATCCATTCTGACAAGAAACTTCAGGTTGTGCTGAGAACCGGGGAAGGTCAAACACAGACTGTAAAGCTCAAGTCTGCTCATTAAATTACAAGTGGTTTGGATGGGATAGTTTGTCTCGGGCCTTCCTTCCATCTCATTAAATCGTTGTTGCAAGGGGGGGCACCAGGCAGAGCTGGGAGGCAGCTTGAGGATGGAGCAGGAGGCGGCTGCCTTCCTTTGCCCAGGGAGAGGAAGGGACCGGCTGTTTTGACAAGCTTATTTTTAACTAGGATGGTGTCACAGGTTCACCTGTTTTGATACTGGGGGCAAATATAGTCTTTTTTTTTTTAAGGGAGGCATTTTTTCCAGAAAAAACCCCCCAACTCAGATTACACCTTTTTTAAAAAATGCCTGCTTCCAGGGTGGAAACTTGTGGGTTCATCCCAACTAGAGTAGACCAATTGAGTCAGGCCAGCAGCGGAGCGTGGAGTGGGTGGAGGGTGGTGGTGGGAAGGGGCGGGGCTGTGGTGCGTGTGGGAGTGGCCACCGTGCATGGGCTGTGTGGCTGCAGTATGTGGGGGCGTGGCCAGGGCAAGCGGGGGCATGGCTATGAGCCGGGACGCCCCCAAAACATTGCCGCCTGGGGCGAAGCACCCCTCTGCCCCCCTGTTCCTACACAGCTGAGTCAATCACTGAATAGTGAGCCAACACAGAGGTAAATCCAGTTGATTCAGTAGCTCTACTCCAGTTGGAACTAATTATAGCCTTTATGGCATTTAGGCTATAATTTCCAATTTCTACCATATGCTTCAAATTGTTTCTGAGTATTCATTGCCTAAGAAAACCCTCTGGAATTTACATATGTACACATACACATGCTGTTTTGTTATTTTTTATATCCTATCTTTTAATAAATATTTAACTGTTAATTCTATAGATTGTTACATTTTTTTTACCATAACTTTTAATGCATATCTTTTACTGATTTTTTTTCTTGCTCTAAGTTGTTTTGAGTCCCAATACTGGGATATAAATAAATCAAACAATAAAAATAATGATATGCTTAAATACCTTTGGTTTGAAGATGGCATCTCCTCTGTGTATTAGAAGAAGTGGACTGAAATCTATGGAGGTTAAAATAGACCTACTGGCCTCTCCCACTGCCCTTTTTGTGTTAACTCAGGCATTGTCCTTTCTTCTGTCACTAAGACTACAAAGCCAGTGTTGGAGAAGAGAAGAACCTTCAACTTAAGGTCAGAAGTGGCAGCTTCAAAAGTCAAAGTGATTATGGGCTGCTTCAATGTGAATATAGTGTCCCTAGGCCAAGGGAAGTATTAGTGCCACTCTTTTCTGCTTTGGTCAGACCCCACCTGGGATACCATGTCTCCTTCTGGGCACCACAGTTCAAGAAGGATATTGACAAGCTGGAAGGTGTTCAGAGCAAGGAGACCAAAACAGTCAAAAGCCTGGAAACCATGCCATATGAGAGGCTTAGGGAAATGGCTATGTTTAGCTTGGAGAAGAGAAGGTCAAGAGGCAACATGATAGCTATGTTTAAATATCTGGAGGGATGTCATATGGAGGATGGAGCAAGCCCGTTTCCTGCTGCTCCAGAGATTAGGACACGGAGCAATGGATCTGAACTACAGGAAAAGGGATTCCACCTAAGCATTAGGAAACCCTTCCTGACAGCAGGAGCTGTTCAGCAGTGGAATATGCTGCTGCTGGGGAGTGTGGTGGAGTCGTCTCCTCCTGCTTTGGAGGGTTTTAATGATAGGTCGGATGGCCATCTGTTGGGAGTGCTTTGATTGTGTCTTCCTGCATGGCAGAAGGGTTTGGACTGGGTGGCCCTTTGGTGTCTCTATGAAGAGCATCAGTTTCTCCCTGTGCTACGTGCTAATCTAAACTTTTCGCTTTCTGTGCCATGGAGGGTTGCATGTGCCCTCCCACTGGGCACCAGGGGCCAACAGAGGGTGTTTGGAGCCACGACCTGAGAGGCCAAATGGATGTAGCAGCTCAGGCCCAGATGCAAGGCAGGAAGCACCCCAGTTTTGCAACTCTGGCTCCAAAGTTGTCTGCCCTGACTTTTTCCATCTATTCCTGCTTCTGCAAGAGCAGACCTTGGCCAGCTAGTTTTGCTGCCCTCAGAGCTGTTCTAAAAAGCCTGCGGAGAACGATATATCTACAGACATAATGGAAGGTAATCACGACTTCAGACACACCGCGGAGGCAGGATATATTTGGAGAAATCTGCAAAGTCATTGATGCTGAAATGATGCTCCCGACTCCTCTTTCTGAAGCTGTCGGAGAGATTTGCGGGCGAGGATGCTTGCCTCACTTGGCCTCCCTCCAGAGGACCCGCTTTCATTAAAACACTGACCATGGAACATTCCTTTTATTTTGGGTCCCTGGCCAGCAAGATGAGTTTGATCAAAAGACTCATTAAAGAGAAACATGGCACCGTCCTGCAGGTCCCCGAGAGCGTCCAGGGAGTGAATCGTTTCCTCTCATTATAGAAAGTGTGGCTGATGTCCTTTTCATTTGGCCCCAAGAGAGAGGCACTGGGGAGAGAGAGAGAGACATGGGTTGACTTAAATCCTGGGCAGACAAGCTTGTGGCTCTCTAGACGTTGTTGGGTTGCAGCTCCTATCAGCCCTGTGGCCAGCATAGTGGGTGGTGAGGAATCATGGCAGTTGCAATGCAAGAATGCATCTGGAAGGCCTTCTTAGCCACCACTCTATCTTTCTGTACCATCTTCTCAGTAATTAGCTTGAGTTTGCTTGTTCTCTATTTTGTAGTCTACAGTTTTCTCTCCTCCATGTCTGAAGAGCACATGTTACAAGCCTCTCACTGTGAGAATGGAAGGAAATCTTTGGTTATTTGGATGTAAACGTTCTTCATATGTTTTCACAAAAAAGAAAAAAAGGTGGGGCTAAGCCCATTTTATTCTTCTGCTAGAGTACCCTGTGCATTTGGGCTGCTGGTGTGGGACTGGTTGTTGCTCACCTTCTCCTTGCAAATGCTAATTACTCTGCTTATGAGATACTCCACTCTTGCTCACAGTCCCAATATCTTCCCCACCACCTTCTCCCCCTTTCGAACTGGGGCTGCTATTAAGGTGGAGATTCATTCAGTACAGAGTGACATTAAAGCCTCAAGTTATGAAGCAGCTTTATGCAGTTGTGGGTGTGGGACAGAATGTAATAGGCTCCAGAGAGATGCAGATCATGGCCCTCACCCTTAATCTTCAAAGGACTGTGTGAAGCAACACAGCTCTTTTAGACCTTTATGGTGGTCAGTTAGTACTGACGTTTGAAAGAGGCAAATCTGCTCACAGAGGGATGCTTTGGGTGCCCAGGGGAGGGGGGAAGGCCAGTCTCACTTTTCCCAACGGGCTACACAGAACCCTGTGATTGGGGGCTGCAGAGGATTGTTGTAACAGTGCAAACTTCCAAAAAGAGGGAGCAGAGCCGCTTGGACAGCCCAGATAGATGATGGAAAAATCTGTTGCATCGTCCTTGTTCCTGCAAACACCAGGGTCACTCTTGCCTATCAGATTCTCCTCTGACAAGTCCACCCCCGTTCTCTCCCCCAAGGAAGGGCCTGCCTTTCATAGCCCAGTCTTTTCCAGTTCATTTTCTACCCATCTAGCAGCCCAAATGGATGTCAAGCACAGCGCTGGCACATGCCAGGCGGTAGACGGGCCCTGACCTTTGCAGGACTCAGCGGGAGTCCTCGCAAAGCAAGATACCCTTAAAGCCCTCTTCAGCCGAGGTTGACAGAAGCTTTGCTGGAGACTGACATTTGGTGTGTGCGCGCGCATGTATGTGTACATGCACACACACATAAACCCACAGTACTCTCTTCCAAGATACAGTGGCGGCGGCAGCAGCAGCAGGATGCAGCCTGCATTACACATCTCCATGCAAGATACTTAACCTTTCCAATGAAGATGCATCGCAGCAGCAGCAACCTCCTGGAAATCCTGAGAGTCAACGACTGTGGCAGCTGTTTTTTAGCACATGTCTGCCTCCAGACATGGGGAGACAGGCTGGAAGGAGAGAACCAGGCAGAGACTTACTGCAGGGGTGGAAGGCTGGTCCCAGGTTCACTTGCTCATGGGACAACTGGCCGTAGTGTTGCTAGAGCAAGGGCAGGGTGCTCTTTGCCCATGTTCAGAGCTCCTCTTGACTTTTACTGTCACTAAACTTTGACAGCACAAAGAATATCTGTCAGGATGGGTTCCTGACTTAGTCAGATCAGTAAGAGCTTTTTCCATCTGAAATGAGCATTGGAACACTCATGCCTCATATATGGGGGAGCTGGGAGCGCTCAGTTTAGCTGAGCAATACACTTGTAGTTCTTAACAAAGTAGACCTGTAAAGAAAGTTTGCAAATTTCCTTGTTCTTGGTGAGAAAGGATTTCCACACTCACCACAAGATTTTTCATAATTAAGGTTCTGTTTTTTTTTTAAAAGTTCATTTGTGCAAAAACCCACAGCTGAGATTCTTGGTCAGCATTTCCTGATCTGAATTCCAATATTGCTTTACCAGACAGCAGCTGCCACATGTGACTGAGGTCTGTTTCTCTATCTATCAGGGCCCAGCATACTGATGTTTCCACCACCTCCTTCCAGCAACCTCCAATATGACAATCAGAAGCAGGATCCCTGTTGCAATTCTTCCTTTCACTGGAATTCACTGGTTGGAGGGGAATGGAGACATTGATTTGCTGTGTCTTGCTCAATAAAAGGAACAGACCTCTATCGCTTGCAGCAGCTGCTGCCCAGTAACTCAGGAGTGAGGGGCTTTTACAATCATGGCAATGTAGAAACTGTGAATACAAATTAGTTGCAGATGAATAGCTCTAGGCCACACACTGGTAACTGTGATAGTAAATCCCAGCCCCCTTTTTTCGCACACAAAATCTTGTTTTTCTCAAGTGCTCATTTCTTCCACAGAAACTTCATGAAAAATATAGTGGCTGAGATCCTGCATTGATGATATAGAGTGTTAATTTATGCTTACAGAATTACGTGACAGTTGCACAGTGCCACCTCATTCACAAGTTGTGATGCTGCCTAACAGAATATGCGACCAATACGTACGTGCATCTGCCATGTGCAATGCACATCCATGCAAAACCCACATCCAGGCACAAGCTGCTTGCTCTTCCATGCATAATGGCATGAAATGTGCCAAGTCTACATCCACAGGTTTGGACTAAGTATGGCTATTCTGGCTTAGAGAAAGCTGCCCAATCAAACTTTGGGAAGGTAAATTTCCAAAGTTTGATAACTTTATAGGGGAATCCTGTGTAAGACATTAACAGGATCCCAGCCACTGTTTTTTGTTGAAAATGCCAAGCTTTTTGCGTGTGGGGTGGGTAGGTGCAAATGAATTTTCTGTAAATAAGATCCAAAGTGTGCAAAAATATGCAAAAACTCTTGGTATATTGTCCAGAGGAGAGAAAACTGAAATTATCTGTTCTTCCATGAAAGAAAAAAATATGTGAAGATTTGCATCCTAAGTGAAAGACTCTGTGTCACAAAACTATGAGGAGAGCAGGGCCTCCAGTTGGCTGCTCCCTGTTAGAAGGTGCAGAGGAGAGACAGGGAGACTGAAGGCTAAGCCCCCTGTGTTTTCCCAGCCTTGAAAAAGTGCTAAAATCTCTCCTTCCGATGCTCTCTCTTCCCTGGGGGCCCCAAAGAAGCATCCCCTCCCCATACCTTGTTTGCAAATGATGGATGGGAACCCAGAGCGAGCAAGACCTGATTGCATATCTCTGGTTCCTTGGGGTGTTCCAGATTTGCCACCCGACCACATTACCACAGAGCTCCCCATCGATCATGCTTAAGAGGTGGTGCAGTTATTGGCTGTGGCCCCCTCTGGCAACTGAGCATTTAGTGAGAAATACACACACACATAGACACCCGCTCAAATGTGATGCACATGCAGAGGGAAAAGAGGGAGGAAGGAAGACAGATGCTGTTAAGAAAGCAAGAAGAAAGGATGGCCTTAGTTCTTCTCTAGCAGGGCCTCGTGGGGATGGTGGGAGAGGAGCAGGTTGGGACTTGAGACAGGGAGCCTGCATGAACAATAATTCACTGCATGAACAGTTATGCATTAGTGGTGCTGCACAGCTCTTGTACTGAATGGCAACGCTACACAACTCAACAAACGTGGCACATGTGCCACCAGATGCATGAGTCTATCCACATGCAATATGCATATATATATGCAGAGTTACTGCACGCATGAGTCCATCTCTGAAACCTTGAACTGAATAAGCATTTTTTTCCAGGCTGGACAAAAATGTCCAACAGGTTCCACAGAAGAACTTCTGCCAGCAGAAGATGCCAACAGGATTCCAAACTGGATCTACCACCTTTTTTTGAGAGGAGTAGATAATCTAGCAATTGTTGGCCTGCTGGGTCTGAAGTCTTGCACATCTGCACACTCAGAGATTCCACCCATGAGCATATGAGAAAGTAAAAATGGCACATGTGTCTGATAATCAGTGCAAGAGGTGAGAATATGGTGGCGAGCAAACCAAATGAGCAAGCATCGTCTACACAGTCTGGGGCAAGCCCCTGCCCAGGAATTTGGAGAATACTCGGCTCCAACTAGACATGCCATTGCAACATGGAAGGTGGATTTTCCACACTTAGCTGGCACATTTTGAATGCTGCGGTTCTCACTATGGAAATGCTAAAAATAGCCCACTCTTCTCCATTTTATTACAAGATTAGCATATACAGTTCCAAAGCAAGACAGCTACATCATTAGATCTGATAACAACATCCAGAGGGGCAAGCTGGCATGTGAGGCTGTGGCAGCCAAAACAACAAAAGCGTCTTGTGGCACCTGAAAGACTGACAAATTTATCCTGTCAGAAGCTCTGGTACGAAGAGCAATCCAAGTCCCTCTGAGGACGGCTGGAGGGCCTAATAAGGCAGAGGCGGCTGCCTGCCTGCCTCCCGGCTCACCTTTGGTCCTCCTTCCAGATGCAGGGATAACAAGGCTTAGCTGCCGAGCCCCGGCTCCCTGCAACGCTTATTTATTTATTTATTGGTGCTCCACTTCTCTGCCAATAATGGCAAGGGTCAAGGTGTCCAACAAGAATAAACTACGAGCAAAACACAGATTTAAAATGTCACATTAAAAAAGAACAAATAACAGACCAGTCATAAAAAGCCAGAGGCCTAAATCTACTTGATAGTCACAACTAGAATAGCCCCATTGAATCAGTCAGGTGACACATGTGTAGGACCCATTAGTTCAATGGGTCTGCTCTAGTGGAAGACTAAGACTTGGGTTTAGGCTACAGAAAGCACCCAGCTTGTTAAAACCCATTTCAGGCAGTGCCTAAATAAATGGATCTTTGTCTGCTGGCAGAAAGGCACCAGAAGAGGAGCCAAGTTCACCTGCTGCAGCAGGGAATTCCAGACTTTGGAAGCGGTCACGGAGAAGACTTGCACCCTCTCCAAATGCACCTTCATGGAAATCAGATTGAGAGAAAGGCCTCTTCTGAAGATCTTAAAACCCAGGTAGAATGTTATAGATCAACGTGTTTTATTTTTCATTTTAGAGATAATGCTGATAACCATCACTTTGAATGGTGCCAAGAAACAGATTGGTGAAGCTGTTGAAATGCCCTCTCCCAACCAAAGATAAACCATTTTGCAATAGTGCAGAAGAGATGAAATGAAGGTCTCCATCACTGTAGCCAGGTCAGATATTTCCAAGAACAGGCAGAGTTGACCTTCTTGCCTCAACTGCACAAATTAGTTCTCTGTGCCACTGAAAGGGGGGCATTGGGACTGAATTCAGGAGTGCATCCACCCTTGGGCAAGGTTTCCATGCAGAACAAGGGCTGTGTAAACACAATGAGTCCATCACTCTGCATCCTGATATTTCCTTTTTGCATTCTTCTGATTTAGGATCTTGGCCATTACGTTCATTCTGCAGCTTGGTGAGAAATGACTCAAGGGCTCAAAGCTCACCTGTGAAAGACAGATAGGCATGGCAGGAGGCTTAGTCCAAACAAGGCATGTGGATCAACCTGAGGGGTGTTCTACAAGCAGTCCATCAGTGAAGTGGCAGAAAAGCACCCTTTAATTCCAGCCCCGCTCACAGAACCGTGACTCTCATAACCGGGTGTTTCAGCGCTGAGGCTCAGACATCATCACAGCTGCCATTTGGGAACTACACAGCCAATTTTAAGGAAGATTAGATCTTTTTGAAGACAATTCTCCCCCTGGCTGGCCTTCATTTCCCATTTAAAGAGAGGCTTCTGAGAAGCGTCTCACTGCGCCCTGGCAGGCTTTAAACACAGGAACCGGTTGTCATGAAATGTTCCCAGAATCCAAAGAGGAAACGGAACGGACCCACAAAAGACTTGGAACATGTCTGTGTGTGTGTATGTGTGTGGGGGGGGGGGGAGAGAGAAATTTCAAAGGACTTATTCCCCTCCATAAAAGGTTCTGCACCCTGGACAGCTTGTGCCGCAAGAGAGAGAGAGAAAGAGTCAATCTCCCCTATCCACCCTCCCCACGCTGTGGTCCCAAAGCTGTTTGGGCTCCCCCAGGGCTGTCATTTCCATAACAAAAGAAAATGAACATGTATATTAATTGCATCCACTCAATTAACCTCACATTTAGCATGGCTTTGAGAGGAAGTGGAAGAAGGGAATGGAAAGAGAGAAAGCTACAGGTGGAATTTGGGTGATGGAAGAGGGTAGAGAAGAAGGCTGTGCAGGGGCTGAGCCTAACACACTTGCACCTCCCACAGAAACCCTTCCACCCTGAAGATCTAGTTGCTGATTAAATCCCCTGGTGCCGAGGCAAACAAGACCTGTCTCTGTTACACTGAATGGGCCTGGTTCCCATGGAAACCAGTGAAAGTTGATTGCACGCTCTTGGACACTGAATGGGCCCTGCGTTGTCTTGTGATATGGGCTCACAAGCTGGGTGGGTCCTTGATTGTGCCCCTAAAAGGCACTTCATGGCTGGCATCCCATTAGAGTTTTATGCAGGGGGAAGTTGTGCTGCACATGTAGAAGGACTCTTTCGGGAGAATGCATAATGGTTGCATCCAGCTGATGCAGGGTTGCGCATGCAGAGTTGCGCATGCAGAGCATGCATTAGCAGAGTTGCGCATGCAGGACTACTTAATACGCAGTTGTGCATTCAAGTAGACAGAATAGCATGTGAGTATGCATTGTTTCAGGCATTGCCTCTGCACATTGCAATTGGACAATGAGTTGTCAGCCATGCTAAACTAACTATTGATCCAGCTACATTGCACTATATTGGTATTCAGTATAGGGATTGCTTAATCTAGCTCTGCTGGTAAATATTTATGCTCAGCTGAATCAATGTAGGATCTCAGCCCTGCATGAGACTTGCAGAGTTGTCAGGACTCCAGACACTCGCTGAACTCTCCATTGAGAATTGTTATGCTTCTCATCCAGAGAAGGGATGGAAAGAATATTCAAAAAAATTCAAACAATTGTGGAAAAACAGTTTTTTTCTGATTACCAAGAAACTCTAACAAGAAGAATCATGAACGGCAGAGAATCTTTGGAGCTTTGGACTGATTCTGCACGAAATTTTCATGTGATTGTTTTGCACAGGAGGAATAATTTTCAGTAGAGAAAGTAATGTTTCTATACAGAAATATCATTTTCTAGAAGAAACGGTTTCCTGTACAGAAAATGCTATTTTCTATGCAGCTCAACTATGTGCTCATTTTGTACAAAGTCCTCAATTATAGCATTTTGTTTCCATGCAAGAGAACTGTGTGCAAATTTTGTGCAGAATAAGTTCCAAATTGCAAAAAGGCTTCAAAAATGGTGTGGTTTTCACAATGGGAAAAAAAAGTGCTAAAATTACCGATTTCTTCATTCAAGAAGAAACCTAGTAAAGAATTATAGCCCTAGTCCCAAGGCAGACGGATGACTCTCAGGGGAAACAACGAAGAAGGAAGAGAAAATCTGATTTTCATATGTGAGATGGCTTCAAAACCTGTATAGTGATCTCCACCTATTTCCAGATGAGATCTAGGCTCTCTGGTTGAGCATTTTTATGTGTGTTGTGCTCATTTAGTGTTGGTACACCAGATGACGACGACGACGATAATGACGATAGTAATAATAGGAGTTAGGGGAGTGGACTCGGGAGAGAACTTGTTAAGTATTTTAAATATTTTAATTGGGCTGTCTGCTTAATTTTTAAAATTTGTCTTATATGTTTCAGGTATATTTTATTTTAACCTATATTGTAAGCCACCTTGTATCCCATATTGGGAGAAAGGTAGAATATTATCTTTTAAAAATAAAATTAGCTGGAGTGTCACATTGCCCTTTTCCACAGTCAGCTGGCCCAGAAACGGTTCTAGCTCATACCCAATCCCTACCTGCCCTGACTCTATGACATCACAGGGGCCCGCCCCCATGACATCAGAAGGGCTCCCTGAGGTCAGCTATTGGCCCTGACATCTCAGGGAACGGGGTGCTGCTGCCTTGGACGCCACAGTGGACAAAGCATTTGTCCACTTGGGCCAGAGTGTTCTTTAAGATGAATTTTGAGGAATGGGGTTGCAGCAGTGCTGGGTTTATTTGCCTCCCCAGACAGCCAGCATTGGTTAGGTTTGCCCCTTTTGCCCAGTGTAGGTGCACGTGCAACGGAACTATATATTTATTTAATATTATTTATATCCTGACCTTATGCTAATGCAGGACTCAGAGCAAAAATGCTAAAAAAAGAGGACACTTAAAAAACCCAAACAAACCTGGTACTAAAAAAACCCCTTGGAACATAATTAAACAAGATATCATATTAGAATGCTGTTCAGTTTTAAAAAGTGTGAAATCATTTAAAATCATAACAATAGAGATAAAAGTAACAGCAAATGTATGCCACGAAAAGGATTCCCTGCAACCAGTTTTGAGTAGAAAAGCCTGGGACTGCTGGCAAAAGGAGGGCTGGGAGGGAGTTCCAGAGCCTGGGAGCAGCCACCAGGTAGGCCCTGTCCTGCCGGATGGGGCTGAGATGATGGAGGGAAGGAGAGAAAGTCCTCTCCTGAGGAACTGAAGACTTGAGTTGGCTTATCCAGGGAGGAAATGCTCTTTCAGAGGGTCTGGACCTATAGCTAATGAGCTTTTAGATGGCCCAGAACCAAATAGCTGCATACTTTCCTGTGAACAGTTGCAGTCCCCCAAGTTTTGCTGATAAATGATGGTGATGGATCTTTCGAGATGGCTACTCAGTGGCCTCATTTCATGGCACAAAATGTGCCGGAAATGCATGTGACCGGTCAATTGTAAAAGGCATCTGCCGAAGGGAACATGACAAGCAATATCCATAACTGCTGGTAATCTTCCTCAGAGGTTCAATTGCTCCAATCCAGCTCCACTGAGTATGAAGAGACTGCTATTATCCGGAGATTCGTCTGTCACCCGTGTAACAAATGGAGGCTGACACGCAGTACTGGCACCCACGCGGAGCATCCCGCTTATTAAAACATTTCTTTTGTCATCTTCTGCAAAGGCTGGCAAGGCGTCATGGAAAATGTCTCTTGCTCTGTAGGAAGGAAAAGTGCATGGGTGTATATATGTGTGTGTGTGTGTGTGTGAGAGAGAGAGAGAGAGAGAGAGAGAGACAGAGACAGAGAGAGAGATTGAGAGAGAGAGGCCGGAGGTGTCCAGTTTCCTTCCTTGCCCTCCCAAGGCTGAGGGCCCCAAAGGATAAGCAATTATGCCACCAACCAGAGTAGAAATGAAACAAACAAACACTCAGTGTTATCTACAACCAAGTAGGTTGTTTCTTTTTTCAAAACAAGCATCCAGGAACGTTGTGTTGGCCTCAGGGTGCGGAGACAGGAGTGGCACCCAGCTTACAAATATGGGCGGAAAGGCTTATTGTTATTCTATGCCTTCAAGTCAATTCCATATTCAGGCATGGAAACCCGCTGGGTGATCTTGGGCAAGCCACACTCCCTCACACTCAGAGGAAGGCAAAAGCAAACCCCCTCCGTACAAAACTTGCCAAGAAAACTCCACGATAGGTTTGCCTCAGGGGCCTCATAAGTCAGAAACTCCTTGAAGACGCACAAAAGCGCCAACAAAGCCTTGGGCTGGGGTGGGGGGCTTGGAGCCACGAAAAGGCCCTGGGAGGTGCACGTGGCCTCAGGAACTCCTTCTCTGCTCCACCTTAAAGAGAGCAATGACGGCACCTTCTGCTTCGCTCCACTCCTAGTTTCGTATTGAGTTGTTGACTCTATTCCTGTGTGTTTCCGGTCGTGCCTTTCACAGTGCAGCCTTTCCCCAATTTCCTCATGATCACAGGAAAAAAGCTGGAATCTGGGAACATGCTGGCCACAAGGCCTGCGCATGCAGGGGGTTGTCAGAAACCCATTGGTATCTTGGGTGTAGCCCCCGTGTAAAGGCAATACCGAACTCAATGTATTATTCACGATTTGACAGTTTCTCTCTTACCCTTTATCGTTTCCTTTGAGGGTGTTCTCGCTGGCAAGAATTCCCTGTATGTGCTCCTTTTTTTCCATTTGCTGGCTGACGAATTCCTCAATTTAACTGTGAAACGTCTCTCGGTGGACTGAAAACTCCCTTTCTAGGCTCTTGCTCCGTCCTATGCAATCTTTTGCAACCCAAATATCAACATTTTTATCATTCCACTATGTTTCTAGGTAGCAGATTTTTTTTCTTTTGCAGGTGGGGGAGTCGATGGGGAAAATAGAAGAGAGTGAAAAGAAATAAAATTAATAATTAAATGCCATATGTGTTGCTTTCTCTTTCATCTCTGAGAAACTGGTGGTGACTTGGAGTCCCTGATGATCTCGCGCTTCTCTTCTGAGCAAAGTGAAGTTGGCTGCTGGTGTCTCACACTGATAGAAGAAGAGAAGCCTCTGGAATCACATAAGAGCGGCTGGAAACAGGGTTGTCCGGAAGGCATTCCGCTGTCGTGGGTGGCTGGATGGGCGGGGAGGTTTCTCCCTTGGTTACCAGGGCTCTGGATGGATGGACAATGCATGCTATGCTATGCAAGTTATGCTAAAAAACCAGACAAACCAAACATTGCATTGAAACAACTTTGTCATTACATGTCTTCAAGTCATTTCCAAGTTACGGAGATCCTAAAGCAAACTCATCACGGGGTTTTCTTGGGTATTGTTGTTCAGAGGGGAGTTGCTTTTCCCTTCCTCTGAGGTTGAGAGAGTGGGACTTACCCAAGGTCACCCAGTGCGTTCCATGGCTGATCAAACAGGGTTCAAAGCCTGGTTTCCAGAGTTGTTGTCCAGCTCTGGAAACCAGGCTTTGAATCCTGTTTGCTCAGCCATGGAAACGCACTGGGTGACCTTGGGTTCACCACTGCACCGGCTGTCCATGGTTTGCTCTCCTTGGCTCCCCCACGGCTGCTGTGTCTTCACCGCAGGGCCATTCACACGACAGATTTATAGTGCTACGGTCCCACTTTACCTGCTTGAGCTGCATTCCATGGAATCTGGGACTTCTTAGCCTGCTGGGGCACTGAATCATTCTGGCTGAGAACTCTAAACAGCCCTCCCTAAACTGCAATCCCAGAATTCCCCAGAATGTCACCATGGCAGTTAAAGTGGCATCAAAGCAGTACAGTCCTGTAGTGGGTTTGGGATTCTTTGGCTCTGACTTGCACACAGCCCCCAAACAACAGCGGCGTGAGGGCGGGGTGAGGCCCACGAGCCGAGCCGTCATTGCTGTTTGCAACCAGGCCGGCCAGCTGAAGCCCCACCTTGCCTCCTTTGCATTGCGCCGCCTCCTCTTCTGCTTGGCTAGGACTGCGGGAGGCCGAGGCTGCTGGGCGTTGCCATAGTGACCATGGATATTAGCGCAAAGTTCTGGGGAGGGATGGAGAAACCACATTGTTTCCCCCATCGAGAGGGACAATAGAGAGATTATTCCAAGGTTTCTGGAATGGACGGGTCTAGAGATTAATTTCTGAGAGGTTATACAGTGCAAGCCTTTGTCCCAATTACATTCTGATCAATTTTTATGTTTATTTATGACACACATTTTCAGTCCTGCCATTCCTCCTATGAACTCAAGGTGTCACACGTGTCTCCCCTCCTCACTGTGAGGTAGGCCAGGCCAGAAGCCGCCCAGTGAGATCCTTGGCTCTGTGGGGACGAGACCTGTCCAGTGCTCTCACCCATCGGTTGGGCTCAGGTAGCCTTCCAGGGGCCGTTGGGTGGCAGCTCCCTTACCGCTGGCTTTGTTGGCCGGGGCTGCTGGAAGTTGCTAGAGGGCTGTCTGGTTCCCACCATTGCTGTAACCACTACACTCATCCTCATTATCTTCATCACTGTCATAATCTTCTGGAGGAGAGGACAGCAGAGGGGATAGAAAGGTGATAACAAGGCTTTCAAGTTCTGCCATATTTTTGCGGGGTGGGTGGGTAGATCAACTCAGGTCCAAAAGGTAAAACTCAGTACAATGAGAGGAAGAGGGAAATAATGAAACAGAGGCTTGAAGGTTTTTTTCCCCCTTGTCTTTGATGGGCTTCATACTTTGACAGTAGAAGCTTGAACGGCAGAACTTATTTTTGCAAATGTGTTTCCATTTCTAATTAAAAGCCAAAAGACTGCTCTGTGCCTTGGCTCAAAGGGCCCCTAGTACATTGCCTGGCCCTTCCATGTAGGACAGCCTTCTGAAACCCAAGTGAAACACTGCCAGTTAGTGCAGTCAGTCCTGAGTGTGTGAGAGAGAGATCTGGCTTGGCGTAAAGGAGCTTCACGCATTCCTACACCAGCGATGTGCTATTCAGTTTTGAAGTGCAGGAGTTCATCGCTGCAGTTTCTGAAGAAGTCAAATAACACAGGCAGCTGAGTGGTGCTTGCTTTTCATAGATTCCACTTGCAAAACATATTGCACTTTAACAAAAGAACTCCAACCAGTTGAAACATAACCTTTTTAATTTCAATTACAAATGGAAACATCTTGCGAAAGAAAAAAAATGCATTTAAACTGCAAGTGTGAAATAGGAATGCCATCAAAGGCAAGGAGAAAGCCATCCAGGTTCTGCTTAATTACTTCTTTCATTTTGTAACTTTACTTTCATACCTTTTGGATCTGAGCTAATCTATCAAAGAAACAAGAGTGAAACTAGAAGGCCTTCTTGGCACAGCTGAAGATGGTCTGTCCATGGCAATGTCACTCCAGCAGACCACTTCCTTGATCCTGGGCAGAAAAATGTCCCAGAACTATGTTCCCCTGCATTTTCCATTCTCTATCCCACTGCGTGAAATGGAACTTGGGGTCTTCCTGTCTTGGCTGATCTTGTAGTTCCTACCGTGCTTCTCCTTGTCAAAGGCAGAAAACCATTTTAATTGAGTTCAGAGGATTAGGTTGCCCAGGAGAGAGAAGCAGGCCACCCAAGCTGTCAATGAGGTATTTATTAAGTGACCTTTGAGATAGCATGAAAAAGCAATTGCCTGTGATTAATTTCACCTCACAAATTATTTAAAGACCCATGCAACCTGGATGGCATGAGAAAATTTTAAGCCCACCAGCACACAAATAGGGGAAGAACTTCTACGTGCGCTAGAGATGGCTCAGATGTGTCACATTCAAGAGCCATGGAAATTATCAAGATGGTTGCTTGGGAAGGTGATACCTTTGGCTTTGCTAGGAAAATATCCACACGGAGTTGGACAGGGCAAACCATGCAGTGTTGGGGAAAATCATTAACTGAGATGGTAGCTATATGGAGCCAGCAGCTGTGAATTTTGCACCCAGCCAAGCCAGTGACCCAGCAGGTGTCCTGCCCCGTCCCAGGGCCCAGCAGCCACAACACAGAGACATGAGAGGGACGGTACCTGTGGCAGCCAGTGGAGGCGGAAAAAGGAAGGCCCTGCCCTCTCAGAGCTTTTGTACAAGAAGGACTTGTTAATTAGGCCACAGCTGGGTACGACTCTGAGCCTATATAATAAGAGGCCAGAATGGGAGGAAGCTGTTTGACCCAACTGATTCCGTCAGCGGATGTAGCCCAGCTTATTCCTGAATTCCTTGCTTGCAATCCTAGAACTCTTGACCCTTGTTTGGACTGCAGATTTTGCCCTTGAACACACTCTCTCTGGATTCATGGTTGCTAGAACTCTGTTTCTCTAAACCTACTGAGAACTCAGACTGACTAAGACAAACTCTGCCTGCTAGCTTCTGTTAACAGCCTGATTATACAGCTGGAAGCCTTGGTGGGCTGCCAGAGCAAGACACTGAGACCATGTAGTCAGGGGGAGCACGTGAGCCTCCAAACAGTCAGCGTTGACCCCTAAAACCCAAATTCAGTTTTTTTCTCTCCTAAGAGATTAGAGAAATGGGTAAAGTGATTACTTACATTCATAGAAATAAAAACCAGAATTAAAACACTGACCTCACAACCACTAACTTCCTTGTGAATGACATCTGGATGCTGTATCTAAACCAACAATCTGGAATTCCAAAACACATCTTAAAGCCTGCACTTGAGAAAAACTTTATGTTCTTTAGAAAGACCACATTATCCCTCCAGTCACAAAGGCTGGAATCCTGCTGATGTCAGACTAAAATTCCATGGAGGGGACACTGAATTCTTCCTGAGCTTCTTGGTGGCTGCTTCTGGGTTATGACATGACCCCCAACAAAGTTCAGTTGCCCCCCCTTTCTTTCCACCAGCAGACAATAAACTTACTATGTAGACTTCAGCTCATAATTCATGTGACAGATGGGAATTTGATGGGGCTGTACTTTTTTCTTTAAAAAAGCTATATTGTAAATGTTATTAAACTGTTTTCACTTTGTGTTTTTAATACAATTGTTTAATTATGCTTTTAAAAGATTTGTACCAATAGGTTCTTTGTTTTATCTGTACCTTTAACTGGGTGTCAGCTGCCTTGGGTCCTGGGTGGGAAGAAAAGCAGAATAGTAAATAAATAATTAAACAAACAAATTCTTCTGGGGGCAAAGCCCTCAATTTGCCCTCCCCCATAAGCTATACTTCTCCTACCTCCTTAGGTATTTGCACAGGTGAGGTTTCAGAACCCATTGTGATATTGCAGGTTCTGTATCCTCCACAGGAAGAGGCATCTCAAATGTCCCCACCTGTGTGGTGTCGCAAACACATCTGGTGTCTCTCAAGTAGGAATAAAGGACTTTATTTTAAGTTCAACTTGTCTTCCACTGAGTAAAATGGCTGCAGCACAACTCTCTATAAGTATCTTCCAGATACAGGCCCTGGAAACGCCCTACTTTTTGGTTACAGGCTGGGCAGCCGCAGCTGGAGAAGGCAGGTGTTGGAAGAGTCTCCAGGAGGCAGAAGAATCACTGGCAAGCCAGGAGCAAGACTGGCTCTGCCCAAAGGGAGCTTCATTTCAGCTGCCCTCAGCCCCCTCTTAAGTGGCTCTTGGGGATGTCCTTCTCATGGGTAGCAGGGCTTTTCCTCAGTCTCCTCCCAGCCTCTTGTAGACCTCACAAGTGACCCAGCAGTGATCTCCCACGGCTCTTTTCAGGGTGGGTGGGAAGGAGGGCCTGGGACCGGGAAACATGCGCTCCACCAACCCTCTCTTGTGCTGTGTACACGGCAGGTTCTCTGCAGAGATCTTTATGTCCTTAGGGATTTTAAAGTCTAATTAACTGCTTTTCACAGGTTATTTCAAGAGAAGAATAGAGGCATTTAAATGGTAAAATCTACATTTTAAAGTAAGTCTTTTCAGGGCAGAGGGAGAGAGAGAGAAAGCAGGAGAGAGATGTTTGAGTCTCCCTCTGGCCTTCCCGGTGATGCATCTCTTGTCTTTGAATTTCAGAAATGAGCTTCTGCAAACATGAAATTATTCATTAGGCCATCAAGAAAAAGGGATAAATAAGTGTCTCTTCTCATCTAAGATCTCTCGTTCGTCATTTTGCCAGAGACTGGTTTTATTTCTCCTGAGGACAAAGAGCTAATCAGACCTGGTAATGCAGACAGGTAAGCAAGGGTCAGAGAGGAGGCCGACGGGAGGGGAGGACATCCTCAAGGAGGGCTGTGCAGCGGGAGGACAACCGGGCCACGGGCCATGGACCACTGGAGAGGGCGACACCGAAGGGATTCTCACATCTTGGCACAAAAGGAACAACCGGAGGACAACTGGCGTGCTCGATAAGTGGTCAGCTAAGATGGGCACAACCCAACTTTCAGTGGGCCAATTTGATGTTCTTGGGAGGTAAAGTGGCAGCAGGGGTGTATCCAACATTCCAACCACTACTCCACGGTGGCTTTTTTATTACTTGGTGTTAATTCATCTGCCCTGTTTTAATTAAAGTTGCAAGCACCCTTTGGTCCCATTTGAGAGACCAGTGGAAACTAATAAATTAAATTAGTTAATAGTAGGCACCTTGAATAATTAAAATAAATGAGAGAACTTTCAGAACTCTGATTATGCCACCATAAATGGGATATGTCTATCGCACAAGGACTAAAAAGGCACAACTGTGCGTGTAAAAGAACTTAAGTGTGCATAGGATATCAATAGGATCCCAGCCTTAATGATCTCTTTCTGTGCGCTTTCAGTTTTCCACTGTAGCGTTCAGTCAATAGCACGGGAATCTGTCACAGTGTGTACGAAGATGCTGCTGCTATTTTGAAGAGGGAATGTCCACCTTCACTGTTTCGAGAGAAAGTGTGTCTATTTTCTCCTCGCACAAACCATCTGCTGTCATGAGCTGAGTTTACCGCTAATATAGGATCCTAGCTATCCATTTTTATCTATTTGGCTAGCAAAAATGCCACCTGTTTACAAGAGGACATGATCTTGGAATTGCTAGTGTGCAATGAATTTTCAAGTCTGTTATTTTGCCATTCTGGGAGCAAGGCGTTGTGCAGAATCAGAAGTGTGTAAAACCATGGCATTCAGATGGAAAAAAAACCTAAAGTAAAACCTTCCCAAAAAGACAACAAAATACAATAACAGCAGTGTATGAATTATGGCACAATGTGTAAATCTCTTGGGAAGCTGTAAAGTCTTTGAATCATAAAATCACTGAGTTGGGAGGGACCACGAGGGCCGTCTGGGCCAGCCCCCTGCCATGCAAGAACATACCACTAAAGCGTCTCTGAGAGGTGGCCATCCAACGTCAGTTTAAAAACCTTCAAAGAAGGAGAGTCCATTACTCTCTGAGACAATATATTTCCACTCTTGGAGAGCTCTTACCAGCAAAAAGTACTTCATAATGTTTAGAAGGAATCTCTTTTCTTGTAATTTGAATGCACTGGCTTGTGACCTCGTTTTTGCAGCAGCAGAAAGCAAGCTCGCTCCATCCTGTGCATGACATCCCTGCAAATAATTAAAGATGGTTGTCATGCCACCTCTCAGACTCCTCTTTTCCCAGCTAAACATGTCCACCTTCCTCATTTGTTCCTCACAGGGTTTGGAGGTTCCATACCTTTGGCCATCTTGGTCGCCTTCCTTTTGATCTATTCCAGTTCCTCAGTCCAGCTTCTTGAACTGTGGTGCCAGAACTGTCATATGGAAACAGAGAGTGGAACAGCACTGGGTCCGTCCTTCTGCCTAAATGAGGAATGGGCATATGAATTTGGGGTGCGGCCCAGTTCGCAAGACTTGGACTCCCAGCCTGTAGGTTACACAGCTATGTCATGATGGAGCTGGAAGTGCCTTTGTATTGTTTCTGGTCTCCATTTTTGGTCAGTTTTCAGGTGAAATAAGGCACTTATTTTAGAAAAGTGAAGCCACCATATTTACAAGCAGTTTTCTTTCATTTGGGCCATTCAGGATGAAAAACTATACATAAACCAATGCAATTTTTAAAAGCGTGGTTTCAGGATGGTTTTCCAGGGTCTTCCAGGGGTTCTTGAGGGCCTCAGAATTGTGTTTAGGAGGCTGCCAATGGCCCAGAGGTTGCCCAGTCCCCAACCCTGCCAGACTTCATCTTCCAAATCTGCAAGGAAGGAGTAGACATGGGCCTTGCAAAGGATGGTCAGAATCCTGTTGGCGTATAATGGTGGAGGCGCCACACCGGAGTAAGCAGCAGCTGGTGGGTGGGAAAAGGCTGCGGACACGGCAGTTGTAAGGGGAGTCCAGCATCGGAGCTGGCCTAAATCCTATGGTTCCTCTGGCCTGCATCCATCAGATGGAATCACGTTTTATCTGCAGCAAGCCAATGGCCAGTGTAGTTTTAACAAGAGCTGTTCACGCCAACAAACATAACAGCATAAATTGATACTGATACTAAAGCAATCGTGTGTGTGTGTCAAGAAATATATCCTGGGACTGGAACAACATAATTAAAGGACCTTGGCATGTTTGTAAAACTATTAAGTTCATTTAAAAATAAAATGGTACAACTTAAAATTCAAGGCTTGATTGTAGCCCATGTTGTAATAGCAATTGCTAAAAATATGGAAGTGTTTCCTGTGGCTGTGGAATCACACTCCACAAAGAGGAAGTTGATATAATAATCAGCTGAGTTTCCTGGAAAAGGGTAGTTCCATTGAATCAAGTTTGGCAGCACTGCCCTTTGAACTGGTCTCCCTCTGCCCAGCTGACAGCTTCCTTCCTTCCTTCCTTCCTTCCTTCCTTCCTTCCTGAGCCTTGTAGTTCTTTCATCTCAGGGACAGGCAGAGTGATTGTCCCATGAGTGGGAGGCAGGTACCTGCGTGCCAATTTTCCCAGAGCATAATGTGCAATTAGAGCATCAAGGCTGCGACCCTGTCAAGCAGGGATGTTGGATTTACAACACCTGAGGGAGTGAGATCAGCTCTGCCAGGGGGCTGATGGTTCTCCCTGGTGCATGGGTCACCCACTCTGTGCAAATTAAATGAGACCCCTAAGATCAGAACCATCCCGGCAAGCTGGATTTATGGTGGGAAATGTTTTTAAAAACCGTAATAAGGGAAAGGGGGTGATGGAGCAGGTGGTAAATCACACAGAAGTACTGGAATTGGAAGTGTCCAGATGCCAAGACCTGAAACACTGATGGAAACAAGCAAATGAGGAAATGTGCCACAGGCTCAAAGCAGCCACCAACTTGGCAGCTTATCAGGTTAAACCTCGTTAGAGAAGATCAAAGCAGGGGACCAAGGAGAGTAACTGTTCTGGGGGTGAGGCACCACTGAGAAGTCAATTCAGTTTGGATGGTACATAACAAGACAGGGACTAAACTATTCAGGAACTGAGCACCCAAAAAGCTTAGGACCAGAAGTGTTTCAGATTTTGGATTCCCCCTCCCCCGGGATTTTGGAATATTTGCATATATGGTTTATGACGAAATATCTTGGAGATGGGACCCAGGTCTAAAAATGAAGTTCATTTATGTTTCATATACACTTTATACGCATAGCCTGAAGGTAGTTTTATACAATTTTTAAAATAATTTTGTGCACAAAATAAAGTGTGTACGCACTGAACCATCAGAAAGCAAAGACATCATTATTTTGTAACAAATGGCACAGTAACTTCTTCAAAAGTAACTTTTGAAATGCTTGTGTGAAAAACAACAACCCAGAAATAATGAATAACATAAGAAGAGCAAGACACTAACTGCATTTTGTAAAGTAAATGGCAATATATTGTTATTGTCAGTGTGTTAGCCAGTGGTCAGAGTCCTGCTGGTCGGATTCCTGACTGCAAGTTCCTCTGCAGAAGTACTTGCTCTTTTTGTCTGGTACAGAACATTCTCGCTAATTTTGAGGGTGTGAAAATGGAGTGACAGTTGTGGTGCGGTTGTGCATACAGAAGCACGTTGGGCACAGAGGTACCTTGGTTGTGCACCTGCTTGTACAGTTGGTGTCTCAGGTCATTTGCACAAGCCTTGTGCAGCGTGTGGAGATACGATCCTCTCTCCACATTTGTGGGTTTGACCTTTGCAAATCTGAATATTCGTGACATGCATGCGTGTCTCCTCCTCTCATTCCCTTGCGTTTTTGCTGGATGCAGAGAAGGAGATGAGACCTTGCACGGAAGGAAGGAAATGGGAGAGTGATCATTGGGCAGAGGGAATCATTTGCGGTTTTCCCACCTTTGTGGGGGTTCTGTGCTCTGAACCTTTGCAAAAGTAGAGGGGCCACTGTATATGCTATCAAACTATGATGGAAGATTTCAGCTAGTGAATTAGTCATGAAAACGTAGCATCATAGAATCCTGGATTTGGAAGACACTCCAAGGGCTGTCCATTTTAAACCCATTCTGCCATACAGGAAGACACAATGAGAGAATTACCTACAGAAGGCTATCCAGCTTTTGGTTAAGCACCCCCAAAGCCCTTGTGGAAAGTCTTCTACTGTGATTCTGCTGGAAAGTCAGCATTCACCCCCACCCCAAGGTATATGTGTGTGCATGCAGGGTATGATTTCTCAGCAGCCGCAGTTCCATTTCTCTCCAGCAGAGTGATGCTGCATTGCAAACCCCTCCTGCTACTCAAGTTGATTGGCAGTCTTCTCCAGGAAATGCAAGAGCTTTACTTTGGAAAGCAGAGGAGGGGGGAAGTCCCTTTAGGTCATGGCTCTCAGTGCAAAGGTAATTTTGAATGAGGCCACAGCCTTGTAGATACACATTGTGGCTGTGCCATGCGCACCTATTTCCGCTCTGCAAATATTTGCTCTTCGCAATCATTGTTGCTTATGGACACCAACCGCCTCCTCTTCTCTCCAAGTCACAACAGATGAAGACCTTGCCAAGGAAATGAAATAAATGATTTACAATGGCCTTATATATTAAATCTCAGAGTCAATATTGCTGGTGACTCTCGCTTTTTATGAGATCAAAGCAAACGTGGAGAGGGGTCGAGGAAAAGGAGTAGCGGCACTTCCATGCAAGAGAGGGCCGCGTGGCTCCAAGGCCTCCCACTATGGAGTTGCGAATCAGAAAGTGCCAAGGCTGGGGCTCTTGGGGAATGATGGGGTTGTGTCTCCTAACTGAGTGGCACAAGGAGACCAGTATGCCGCTTCAATCTCCCTGGCACAGAATATTGAATTAGCATCAGGGTCTTGCAGTTGTGTCCTTGCCCCTAAATCTCCTTTCAGAAGACTCAGGCAATGGAATCATTCACGCGGAGAGTCTGAAAGATCAACATGCTTGGGACCAGGTGTGTGAACACCCCACCCTGACCCAGTCTGGGAATGTGGAGAACTTTGTGTGCATTTCCATAGCTATCTAGCTTTGCATCAGTCTAGTGATCCCTGTGTATCTAAGTTATCCTATTTATGAAGAGGAAGACTGAATTTCTTGTGAGTTAGCTTCACATCCTTGCACAGTGGTAATATGATTTGTTTTCTCAGTCCTCTTGCCAGGATTGTTGCTTTGCACTCTCAGAGAATATGTTTGCATTCCTCATTTTTGTGTGTGACGGTTTATGTCCTCTAGAATCACATCCCTCTCCCTCCATGCATTGTTGGAAATCAAAGGACAGCTTTGAATGAAAGAATAATAGAATTATAGAGTTGGACTGAAACTTAAGGGAAATCTAGTCCAAACCACTGCCATGCAGAAGTCTACAACTGAAGCACCCTGGGGAGATGGCCATCCAACAAGAAGTGTATTTTTGGAATTGCCTGGGAGACTCTATAGCCTTGGGTGGACTGCTGCATCCAAGAGCAGTGCAGCCTCTTCGGCAAGCATGTGCCTCATTGCCTCAGCTCTACCCAGAAGTAGGACATGACTGCAACTGGAGCTTTCTTGCAGTGAGAAGACAGAAGGTGATGAAAATTAGTGATGTATTACATCCCAAATTTCTAGAAATTGACATTGAATTGATAATGTATAGCAACAATGGTTGACATTCTAGATCAGCTACTGAGTTAAGTATGCTCCTAATTCCTAGTTAAGTGTTTCCCAGCCCAGCCCTCTATCCTGCCTTCCTGGGCATCAGCTGCTGCAAGCAACAGGGCTCTGTTCTCCCGTCAGTTTGGATGCAGAAGACTGAGTGCTTCCATCACTCTCCTGCCAGTGATTTCTGGTGTGACAATCAGAAGAAGGATCCCTGTAGCAATTCCTCTTTACACTGAAGATCTCTGGTGAAGGAGGAAGAAAACGTTAGTCTGTGGTATCTTGGTGGACAGGAGAACAGTACTCCGTTGTTGGCAGCAGCTGATGTCTGGTAAAGCAGGACTGGAAGACTTCTATGATCCCTATGCGTCCCCTGCAATATTGCTACAAAAATGGCCCCAATTCAGTGGTATTTTTTGGTCTTCACTGCTGGTGGAATTGGGACTTTTTTCTCCTCTCCTACTTGCAGTAAGCCTCTGTGGAACTCAAAGCCTGTTCCAGGGGACTTCCTACTCCTCTGTTGTAAGTATTTAAGATGTCCTGGGGAGAGGTATGGATGTTGGAGGAAGATGAGGTTGTTAATTTTGACAGAAGTAGCCAGATCCAGAAGTTTGTCATTGGATTCTGGCCAATATTTTAAATAAACTTAAATAAGAATATGGCATTGACATTTTGGGTGAGCTGCAAAGGCAATCTTTCTGTCTGTCTGTCTGTCTGTCTGTCTGTCTAATTCATTTTAATTTAGTTCATATCTTGCCTTTCCTCCCTCGCTCTCCTTGTAAGGGCACTCAGTGGTCCCTGACATAAATACTAAATTTATTTTTGTTCCGTTTTATGCCTCTGTGGGAAAAAAAGTTAAGGTTTTTTATTTTAAAAATCATGATTAAAGTGAACTAATTAATTGAAGGAGTGACACATTTATTACTAATGATACATAATTGCTCTCCTGCTGGGTTTCTCTAGTGGGGATGCAACCCTGAGAAACTCTGACTTTGCAGAAGGTTTAGCGAGTGAGAGAAGAACAGAAATAAAAGAAGGAAAAAGAGGTAGGGTTTTTTTTTAACAACTGGTCCCACTCCAAGGAGCAAAGCCCCTTTGTTCTAGCAATGCTTGTGGACCTGGTCAGTCTCCCTTTGCAAAGAGTGGAGCTCATGCTTCCAAGTTTGATTGAGACCCTACATTATGCTTCTGTTGTGTAAATCTATGCTCATGTAGTTACTCAGTGGTTGTGCTACACATGCACACTGTGCAACTGACTTGGGTCTCCTAATCTGCCTGCTTATTGTTTTCCAAAATGGGGAATAATGCCCAGGCGCTGTTTCTGCAATTCGAGTTAATCCAAGTGGTAGACTGAACCACAGAATCCTAGTGCTGGAAGAGACACCAAGGGCCATCCAGTCCAACCCCATTCTGCCATGCAGAAAGACGCCATCAAAGCACCCCCTGGGCAAGCCTGAGCACGAAGTAGAACATAAGGTGGCATTAATGCCAGGAAGAGACAGGAGGGCTATGCTTACGGGCACCATCTTGATCCTTCCAAGGACTAGAGCCACTGCAAGTAGAAAACAAGAGTTTAACCACCCCCTGGCCTGAGTGCTTGGTTTATAATTTCTCCCAAATAGGGTTGCCAGATCTTAGGATGCCAGCTGGAGCAGCCACAGAGGGCTGTTGTGCTTCTCTGAGTTTTCAGATGGAGAGATCAATCTTGGGGCATATGGCACTGTAGGAGAAGAAAATCTGATTTTCAATCTTTAGGCTTTAAAACCTGGGCTCCCATCTCCATCCATTCTCAGTTGGCACAAGGCCTCTCTGGCTCAGCATCCAAAGGGCTTGCTTGCTGTGCTTCTGCAATGTAGAGGCACTGAAAAGCCAGGCGGGCTGAGAGGAGGGGAAGGAGAAGAGATACAGCGCTTGGGACTGCGGTGCCATTGGGATCTGGACATTCTTTGGGCCCTTTCCCACAAACAGCCAACTGAGCATTAGTTCTGGTCCATCTTCCAGTTCTTGCCTGCCCCACCTCTATGACATCACAAGGACCAATGGGGCTAAAGTGCAGCTTTGGGGCCCCAGGCAGGGCCAAGGGTTGTATCTGTGGCCCTTAGGGCCCCTGAAGTCAAAGAATATTCCCTCCCAAATGCCCCCAAATGTCTTCTAGGGGCTGTGGGGGCCACATTCTTTTCCCTTATGGGCCATTTTAGGCCTGTTCATGAGGCGAATAGAAAGGGACTAATGAATCCTTTCATTTTGTAAAAAATGGCCTCTTCTGGACCCCAAATAACCCAAGGGTTCCCTAAAAAGTGGCCAAACTTTCCCCATGGCACCCTAGAAAATGTTGAGGGAATTTTCTCTCTCTCTCTTTCTAGCACTCAGAGTTTGGATCTGAATTCTCAGGGAATGAGGAGAGGCTGAAGATGCAGCACTAATGCCGTAGGAGGCAGGTCCTTCTGTCAAGGCATATGAAGAAAAACCAACCTCCCCAAAGGATGTCGAGATGTCTCCCTTGGCATCATAGCTGCCCACTCTCTGGTCCAATTCCGTATCCTTCTCCTCACTTCTTCCAGTCCTTTGGTTGGTCAAATAAAGGCATAACCTGAATACTGCTTTCAGATTCGGCTGTTGTCACTCCATTCCCTATTTGCTTTAGACGTCCCTTCGCCAGGGTGGGACCATTGTCTCTGACAGATCCAGGTGAATGCCTCTTTCTTTTCGGAGCACGCAGAGCCGCATCATGCCCTGAGGGGCCCTTGCAATTGACAAGGCCTCTCCCCAAACGCCTCTCATAATGATGGGCATTTCGCTAATAATCATAATCACTATTTTGCATTTTTGGCAGGGCTCTGTTTGGCCCAAGGACATAAACTTATGACACTCCACTTCACTGGGTGGGCAGGTAATATTCTGCAACTACCCCGATGATTAAAAAGAAAGAAAGAAATGTGCTTACACAACTCGCCCTTGTGGCATCTCCATTTCTCATTATATTCCCCCTTATAATTCTAACTCCCCCATCTCAGCCCGCTGTCTGACAGTCAGTCCATTGCAATCTGTGGTGTTGCAATGAAACTTGCCTTCCTAATGGGGGGTCTTTTCACCTCCTGCACCTTCCACCCCCTTCCTTCCCGCCCTTTTGTGAGCTGCCCCCCATTTCTTCCATAGGGGTGTCACATATAGGAGGCAGACAGTGAGGGGTCTTCCCCCAACAGCTGATCCCATTGGAAAAGTTAATGGTGTGTTTCTGGAGTAATTAGGATGATTTAAGTGGCCTGCTAATGAAGTTCTACAGTTAAGAGTCCCCGTCTCTCTCTCTGTCTCGTGCTCTGCGTCTGTCATCTTTTGGAGAGGAATGGGCAGAGGAAGTAATGACGGGGAACCCACCCTGCAGGGAGGAGAGCTGCAATGAGACTGCAGAGGAATTAATTTTTCATCTCCGGCGCTTTCTACAACATTGCCTGGTGGGGCAACTAGCAGGCCGTCGAAATAAACAAGAGGGAAGCGTCCAACGGCAAAGCGTTTGCAGAAGCCCCTAAACGTTTAATGGTGCTTTGTAATCAACATGCAACAACTCAGATGGTCATAAAATGTCCAGGCAAAGCCATGGAAGTTCACACACCAGTAGCCAAATACGGAATCAAAATGAACTGGTTCCTCCAAATTCTCCTCCACAAAAGCAATTATGTCTAAGATGCTCCAACTGGTCTCCAAATTAGGGAATGAAAGAATATTAGCAAATACTCAAAGAATGGTTAAAAAAGCTTTTTTTTTTTTTGTATTGAGAAACTCTGATGAGGAGAATCCTGAATCATTGCAGTTCAGGATCTATTTGAGCGTTGTTGCTTTGCACATAAAACAGCAGGTTCTGCACAGTACTTCTTTCACGCAAAAATGGTTGATTTCTATAGAAAATAGCATTTTCTGTGCAAAACCCCCAGGTTTTTTTCCTGCTCAGAAAAGAGTATTTTCTGAGCAAAATAACCATGTACAAATTTTGTACAGAATAAGCCCTCCATTGCAAATAGGCTTCAATATTTCTTCAGTATTCAAAGACTTCTTTGAAATGGGAAGAAAACTGCTAAAATTACTCATTGCCTCTCTTGAGAAGAAAAGTAGTGACGAAGTACATCTTTGCACCCAGTACATGACCACTGAGTACCTACCACTGGCTTCCCTTGCCACCTTGGGCTTTCCCTAGAGAGGAAAAGTGAGATACAGATGCTGAAAGCAATGATGTACCTCATTGGGTTTCTTGTACTTTGTCCTGGACAATATGGGGTATTTGGCATCCAATTGCTTTCAGTATTTTATAAGACATGGGGTGCAGAACACGCAATAGTAATTGATACCCAACAGAGTTTAATATATGAGATATAGGCTGATGAGTTTTCTTTATTATAATATGTATTATTTGATAATTATATATTATTTGCTAATTTGTTTTTCTGTTTTGATAACAGACGAGAGGGCTTGGAGGTTGAGATTCCAGCAACCTAAAATCGAAAAAACAATCCACAAGGCAGAAATATCTAAAACAAAACAGCAGATGGGTAAACAAGTATGACTGTAAAGTTTTTAAAACAGAGAAGATGTATAAATGCATACTAAATTAGTATATACAGAAACTAGGGGCCCTTTCACACTGAAGAATTAAAGCTTTATGAGTCCCCTTTAACTGCTGGGGCTGCATCTTGTGGGCCAACGGGTACGCAGTTTGTGGAGGCACACAAGCTCTTGGGCTGAGACTTTTAAATGCTCTTCCCTAAACTTCAGATCCCAGGATTCCACATGACATTGCAATGGCAGTTAAAGTGGAATCATAACTCTACAGGCAGACAGTGTGAAAGGGCCCAGACTGGCTAAAACTATTCAAAAAGACTGAAACCTATTATTCCTGGAATGGTACAAGCATTGGTGCCTCTCTCAGCTTCCAGGGGATCGCTTTACAGAGCAACTCCCACTTCCCACCCTTGAGTTGTCCTTTGCCTAATATCTCTCTCTGGACAGGGATCACTAACAGCAGAAGGAGGCCCCTCTCATCCTCTGCTGGTCTCAAGCTGCTTAGACTGTCAAAGGCAGATTGGCACTTACGCTGGCCCTTGCAAACTCATGCGAGTTTCCAGTAATAGTAATCATCACCACCACCTCCACCTCCTCCTCATATCCTGAACTGACTGAAGTTTCTGAACAGTCTTCAAGGGCAGCCCTCTATATATTACAGCCTGGCCATTATGAGAGCAAGAATGACTGTGGCAAAGCTAACTCTGCCTAGGAGGAACTACCCAGGATCTGCTTATGCTAGTAGAAGGTGCTCCTTAAGAGGAGGGCAACATGTCCAGATTAATGTTTGACCGCTGATAGATATTTGGTGAAGATTCATATGTGATGTCTTTGATGCAAGCTCAAGTATTGATTACAAAATGGAGGTAATTTTTTACATTTGATTTTGTGCTGTGAAATTTCACATGCAACATCTGAAAGGCAAAAAAAGGAAATGTACCTCAAATTAATATTTGTGAATATTCCTTAGGACTGGGTAGAAACTTCCACACAGTTTGCTCATTGAGTACCTCTATTGCTCAGGATAGGCAGCAGGGATGTCTGGGGGCTTCTGTGTCAGTGGGCCACTGAATACACTCGGGCTTTAGTCTGAATAAAGGAGCTAAACTACATCCAGCATGCTGAATCAGTCCTTTAAAGTTTGGACCAAAGTCCAGAGTGTGCTTCCTGCTTTGCCATCGTTGGAACCACCACTGCTATACAGGATAGGAACAGTGGTGGCACAGCCCTTGGTAATTCCCAATTTACAAGCCACTGTGAAGTCCAACAGCTTCTGTAGATAGGAAAAATGCTGAACTCAGAGTATGTTAACATGAAAATAAAGGACTAGATCCTATTGTTGGCTCAAGTAGAGAAAACTCCCTGAATCAAAGGGAGCTGCCTGTGGTACTCAGCAATTCAACAATTGCTTCAATAGGTTTGCTTTAGTTCAGACTAACCAACAGGATTCAGTCCATTCCATTGCAAGGCCATTCCACTGCAGAAAATGTCCTGGGAGATTTTCTGTTGCAATTGGATTTTCAAAGGGTCTCATCTTTTTGGCTTGGGATGTCCCCAAGCTGAACCCGCAGGAAGGTCAGGCAGTACTTGAAATGGTGCACTCGCCTGGTTACCTGTCATCTCTGCCCAAATGCCGTTCCATTCTTGCTCTTCTGCTGCAGCGCTCAGAACATCTGCCTTGTGTTTTGGCCCTGGGCGACTGAGCTTGGCATGGCAAATGCTCCCCACTGTCCTGACGGCTGTCTGTGGTCTACCCACTGCTTTGGTTGGTGAGTCTGACAGGGAATGCCAGTGGAGGGATGAATCCAGGCCCTGGGGCAACAGGGTTCAACTGGTGAGGGAGGGGGAAGGTCTTCTTCCTGCTCCCCACAGAAATTGTAGTTGGGACAAACCCGTTTGCTATGTCATTCCTGTCTCTCCTTCCTCCATAAGCTTCCACTACAAGGGAGGATCTTCTGTACAGCCTGTGGAAGGGGGCTCCTTCTCAGAACCATTGTCATTGTTATCCATTGCAATCAGGTCAGTTTTGATTTGTGGTGACACTGGGCAAGTCATCCTCTTATCAAGAGGCCTGCTCAGGTCTTGCAAACTCAGGATGGCTGTGACTTCCTTGATTGAATCAATCCTCCAGGAATATGGTCTTCCTCTTTTCCTAATGTCGTCAACTTTTCCCCAGTGTTGCTATCTTTCCAGCGAGTCATGTCATCTCATGATATGTCCAAGGTATGACAGCCTGAGGTTAGTCATTTTGGATCTCAGGGTTTGATTTTCTCCTGGACCCATTTATTTGCCTTTTGAGCAGTCCATGGTATCTATAAAATTCTCCCCCAGCACCACATTGCAAATGAGTCGATTCTCTTCCTGTTAACTTTCTTCACTGCCCAGCTTTCACATCCATTCATAGAATTCGGATATACTATGGCATGGATGAGTCTGACTTTGGCATTTAATGATTTTTCCCCCAGGGAGATAATGCAAAGGTGTCTTATAAACCTTTAATTGGTTATTTATTAGAAGCTGCCAGGTTGGTCATTGCTCAATTTTGGAAGGATTTAAAGGGGATATCTATGACAGCCTGGGATAATGAGGTGTGACAATTAGCTTTGATTGAAAAATTAATGAACAAACTCCAAATAGCTAAAGGAAAGAAAGAGAAACACAATTTCATAATGATCTGGGGTTGTTTTATTGAATATGCGGGGGGGGGGGAGATAATGTCAAATTTCTGAAAGGATTCAGGGTTGCTTGTGTAAAGAAACATTTTTATGTTCGTAATTCATGACTGTGCACTCTAGTAAGTATTATTTTATGTATTGCTGAATCTTTTTGGGGGGTTGTTGCTATGGATGATGTTATAGCAAAAAATTAAAAATCTTTTCCACAGAAAGAGGACCTGACAGTGTTTATTTGTTTGGATTGCAGTTCCCAGAATCTACAGAAATCTGCTGCTCTCAGAATGTGGCCGGGTAATTCTGGGAGCTGCAGTCAAAAGGAATAGATGTTTCCAAGTTCTGGAAACAGGTCCTGCCGAGTGCTGCTGGGGGTGACACTAACTATTCCTTTCCAGTTACGTCACTCTGTGGAGATGCGTTGAGGGCTGCCGTCTGACAAGAACCGTGCAGCATCTTTTTAGCCCTTCCTCTCTGGAGATGTTTCCACGTTTCCCCGAAACAATGACCTGCCTTGTGACGCCTCCTCTCCTAGCTTTCCTAGGGAGCCTTCGAAATTAAGAATCAATCCAATTATTCAGGCCCATAAACAACATCATAAAAATAACATCAATTTGCACCAAGAGTCGCTGCATTAATGTGCTGAAATAATGATGCACTTTTTACAACATAAACTTATAATCAATCTTGCTTTTAGCGCAGCAAAACAGCAGGCAGAGAAAAAGGGACCAATTCGCAGCCGTGATTGAGATAGCCTGAATTGCCCGGGGGGGGGGAGTTATTTGTGTAAACTTGTTTTTTCAATGGGGGCATTCTTGCTTCACAGGGGGCTGGGCTTCCTCCTTCTCTACTACCATACATGTGGCACCCAGTAGGGATTTGGAGGCCACGACTGAGATCCTACGTCAGGACTGTGTTGCATACATCTCTGTATGTGGGGTTATGCATTCATTAAGATGTTGAATGAGAGTGCTGTAGAATCAAACTGAGATGCCACAATGTGCAGCAGAATGCATGGCCACATGTATATATACATGTGTATCCGTCTGCATGGGCACCTACGCACAATGCCCTGCTAAGATTGCAACTCTGCTTCTACAACCGTGAACTTAATGTGGACATTCTGCCTGAGAACAAAAGCACCCATCCCTTTCTACAGGGAGAAGTTACATGTGGGTAAGACACCTACATAAGTCTGACAAGGGCTTCCTAGTTTAGGTCATGCAGCACGGTGGGCTTTGTTGCACCACTTATGGTTTCCCCTGTCCTGCAACCTAACCTTTCCTTTCCTTTCCTTTCCTTTCCTTTCCTTTCCTTTCCTTTCCTTTCCTTTCCTTTCCTTTCCTTTCCTTTCCTTCCCTTCCCTTCCCTTCCCTTCCCTTCCCTTCCCTTCCCTTCCCTTCCCTTTCCTTTCCTTTCCTTTCCTTTCCTTTCCTTTCCTTTCCTTTCCTTTCCTTTCCTTTCCTTTTATTTAATATCATCATCTGTAGGGATGCCCTGAGGAGCCTGGGACTGGGAACATGGCCAGATGCTTGCCTGCTGCCTGCCCTGTTCTCCACCAACCAGGAAATGGCCAGGTCCAGAAGGAAGCTAGAGAGAAAATATGGGGATCCAAAATGTGTTTTGGAGGAGGACTGCATGGGACACAATTGTAGCTGCATTTTGTATCTATACCTTCTGATACAGGAGAGTGGCTGACTTTTTAGAAAAACAGTGCTTCCTGGAAGAGCTGGACCCACCTTGGAGACCTTGTCCGTTCAGATAGAGAAATGCTCTTGGAGCTTAAGCCTTGTTCCTCTGTTGATAAAAGCTTGGGCTCTGAAGCCAATGGACGACAATAATCGTATTCTCATCTCTGGCACTGAGGAGGAGCTCGGCTCTTGCCAGCACTCTTTGGAAAGCTGCATCTAGCAGGATGCCGTCTGCACGCTCTCTGGGCTAGAGCTGCTGAGCTGGTCATCCAACACTCCTGGCCACATTTTACAAGAGGGCCCCAGCCAGCCCTTCATAAATATGGAACGGCGAAGTATTTACATACTCCGTCCTGGGTTTATAAATAGCCAAGATGAGCTCTCTTCCCCAGGAGTCAACTTTGCAGATAAATTCCAATTCACTGTGCTTGGTCAAAGTCAACTCGAGTGGACAGGCGCCCTCCCAGGCTTGGAAGCTCAAAGCCTTTCCCACTCTTTCTCTCTGGGCGGAAGTGGCCGCGGCCAGTCATTAAGGCTCTGGGAGCTCTGGGGCACTTTTGGAAGGGGAGGGGGAGTTTAACTTTAATCACAGATCTTTAGAGAAATCTTGGGCTGAACCTTGACTGAAATGTTTATTTGCTGCCTCTGGAAAGGGCAGCTGAACCGAAAGGAGGCTCTCCTGGGAGAGGTGGCAAATACAAGAGGGAGTCAAGGCAAGGAACGACATTTGAAGCGTTCCCGTTGGCTTTGAAGGTTGCTCCACAGCCAGTTTTGAGGTTTCCTGCCTTCGCACATCAACCGGGGCTTGAAAGTGTTGTTCAAAACAAGTTTGAGGAGGCACTTTTTTTCTGAGAGGGACTATAACAGTCAGAATCCCTCACCTGGGAGGGGGGATTTTGGCTGCTGAGGTCCTCAAAAGCCATTTTGCCTGTTCTGAAAACGAAAGGTGAGGTGACGATGGGGGCAGGATGCCGGTAACCTTCATTCAGAAAAACAGCATCATCAAGGTATCTGCAAACAGGCAGGTAGGAGGAAAGGGAGAAAGAATGTGTGTGTGTGTGTGTGTGTGTGTGTGTGTGTGTGTGTGTAGTCTTGCACACTGCTGAACCATCTATTCTGGAGATCTTCGTTATCATGCAAGGCAGGACCTCGGTGCCCCAGGCCAGCGGCCAGGCATGTTTAATTACCACCGATTCTGACCTGAACCCATCCAAATTTGTACATAGCTGGTCCTGACAGTTACACACTTGTCCTTGTATGACTAAATTAAAAGATTTAGGAAGTACCAAGAAAGAGAGAGAGAGGAAAAAAACACTGTTGGAAGGCTAATTGTATTCCTAAAAGGCCCCAAGAATCAGAGATGAATTCGGTGCTCTTTGTAAATTATGCAGCGAAAACCCATTGGAGGCAAAGAAATTCAGAAGAAGCCTTTAATGTTTTAACAGAGACGGCAGCATGCGGCAGTGAGAATGAGTTGGAGGGGCTGAGAAAGAGAGAGGAAGACGGCCAGAGAGGAAGAACTGGGGAAGGAGGAATGAGCAGAAGCTTCTCAAAAAGATATGGAGGGTGGGAGAGATGAAACAGCTCAGTCTGTGTGAAACAGATGCTCTTGACCCCGGTGTTAGAGATGATGCCTGCTTCAGGCACTCTGCACATGCTCAGATCCTGGTCTGCTTCCCACCGCTCATGCTCCTCACTTGCTGAAATGACAATATCAAACACTCTTATTTCTCCTCTGTGCAGCACCCTAGAAGGCTTGGAATGAATCAAGGATTTATCAGGGTCTGGGGATATAAAAGTGAAGAACGTATGGAAGGGAAAATTACGGAAAGTTTTAAAGAGAAGGATTAAGAAGAAAGCATGGACAATGTTCCGCACACAGATATGGCTGTGATGTTTTGCTCATTTTCTCCTCAAAGAAAGCAATGAGTAATTATAGCCATTTTCTTCTTGCTGGGAGAAAATCTTTGAAAACTGTGCATCTTTTCAAAGTTTGAAACTGATTCAGAGCAAAAAATTGCATGTGGTTGTTTTTTTCCCCCCTCCACAGAAAACAGAATTGTCTGCATAGAAATAGATGGCATTTTCTGAGTAGAATAGGTTGCGCAGGAAATATTATTTTTCTGTGCAGAAGTTTTTTTTTCTGCAGAAGTGTTATTTTCTGCCCAGTAAAGAAGAAGCACAGCTGATTCTTTCTTTCTTTCTTTCTTTCTTTCTTTCTTTCTTTCTTTCTTTCTTTCTTTCTTTCTTTCTTTCTTTCTTGGTAGAATAAGTTTTGAACTATGAAGGTTCTCCTCCGTTCAGAATTATTCTTGCCAGGGTTGCTTGAAATTCAAGAAACACAGTTTTCAAAAAACACCCCCTGTATTTCCAATATTGTCAGGCAGCTGGAGAGCCTTCCAAGGAGAATGAAGAACCGGGTAAAATGGGCTTGTTCTTCATAAAGACGCCAGGGTCAGGCATTAAAGGGCCCTGCAGCCATCTGAGCTGCCCCATAAAATGGAGCTGGTGTAGCCTCCATCCCGGCCATGCTTTGGTGGAATAATGAGCTTTCATTGCTTTTGCAATAAACTTTATGGAAGTGATAAAAAGATGAAGTTGCATGGAGGAAGGAGCAGCTGTTGGGGGAAAAAAAGAAGGATGATAACTTCAAAGGCTTGCTGTGGGGTGTGTGTGTGTTTGTAGGGTTAGAAAGATGAGCAACCACTACTGGACATAGGAGCTAAATATATTGAGAAATAGGTACGATATTAATCATGTGAATGCAATTTGTTCACCCACTAAGAAAGAACAAGACCAGACACAAGGCTTGGGATGAGAAGAGCTACTTTATTGAACTATGTTTTTTTTTAAAAAATACATTAAACAATTTAATTTATTTAATTTATAAACCTGCACGGGTGGAGCAACTTGGGCTCAAGCTGATGCAGGGGGTTCTACCCAAACCTGGCCCCAAGTGTTCCCTATCACTTCCGACTTGTCACACAGCCAGCCATTGCTGCAAGGATCCCGTGCTGCCCAACATTTCAGAGATGGAAATTGGGACACTGGTAGTCCTGCAACACGAGAGTGTGGTCAGGATGGCCAAAGTTATTCATGAGGAAGAACGCACAGGCGGAAGCCATGCACCATCCAAGCCCTTCCTGTGACAGATGGCCCTCCAGCCTCCGTTTATTTGTCCCTAGGGTCAAAGGTTCGTTTGGGGCAGGGCAGGACTGAGGGGTGCCTTGTCATGTCCTTTGCTTCAGGCAGTGAAATGCCTTGGCCGGAAGAGGGACGGTGCGGCGGCGACTGGGCTTTAATACCAAAAGGAATGGAGGGAGGAATTTCAAAACGGCACAGCAGGACTATATTCCTGCACCTTGCAGCGAGAAGTGACCTTTCTGCTCTCTCAGGGATGCTCTTAATTCTCCCTTGCTTTATCCGGATTTTGGGTAGGCTTGCCTTACTGTTTTTATCTTCTGTTTTTTTTTTTACTTTTATAATGTCAGTTTTTGTGTATATCAGCTTCCAGCTTTACTATAGGCTGTCTGAGGCTGTTTGGAGATCAGTTGTGAGATAAATGCTCTGGAGAAACAGGATTTCAGGCTGGGAAAGTAACTTTCCCAAGGTTTCTTCCACCTAGAATTGTGGTAGCAGCAGTTACATAAACGAAAGTTATATTGGATGGGTAGACAGAGAGAGAGAGAGAGACAGACAGACAGACAGAGCCAGCCAGACACCCATACATGTGTGTATCTCAGATAGATCAAGAAGAGAGAGAGAGAGGGACAGACAGACAGGCAGGCAGGCAGGCAGGCAGGCAGGTGGGGAATGCACGAGTGGAAGGAAGTTAAAAAAAGCTGGGCCTGCAACTTGCGAACAACAGTGAAGAGCTTGCTGCCAAATGCAGCCGGGCCCAGTTCTTCATATTTGTAGGTGCTGGATGTCCAAGTCTCCCTGCAGCTTTCCGCACCCGCGCCTCAAGAAACCATCCAGCTCCCTCCGCAGGCCTGTATGCAACAAAAAGATTAGCTAGCAAGGGAAAGTAGCTCTGTATAGACAGGGAGATGGATAGTCTTTGAATTAAATACCAAACACACCAGCCCCATTATAGCTTCACAGAAGGGTCACTTGTTTTGTTCACTGTGTCACAATCCAATCCATTTCCAAGCTGACAATTTCTGCTCCTCCCTCCCTGTGCCTCACTCTCTCCGGCAGCTCAATTCCCCAAAGGTTTCTCGGCTCCAGTTCCAGCCGTCGGAGGGACTGATGCTCTTTCCTCTTGGCTCTCCGCTCTTGCCCGTCTGGCGGACTCTCCCGCCCAATAGCTGTCCATGCAACGTCCATCTCATCTCACTGCTGCCGCCGGCTGCGGCCTCTGCCTGCCTCCCTGGGGAACGATCACAAAATCTTACACTTTGGGGAGGGGAAGGAGATGCCAAAGTGGAACTTTTTGGAGGTGACTTGTGTGGGATCTCATCTGACTTCCCCAGTTGCTCAAATGTGGCAGGGCTAAAGGTAAAGACCAGGAAAGGGCTTGCAAGAGGGTGCTGTATAGCTTCAAGCTCTACTGTTTTAACTGCTTTTTGTCCTTTTAAAGTGTAGGTTTTAAAATGTTATAATATGGTTAATAGTTTAAATCCATTTTAATGTTGTATGTTTTTCACTTTGGTAGAATCATTTTTAATTTGTAAGCCTCACTGAGTCCAAATATTGTGGAGGAGGCGATATATAAATAAAGGTGCTGCTGCTGCTGCTGATAGATTCATAGAATCATAGAATCCTAGGGTTGGACGAGACCCCCTTTTGCCATGCAAGAAGACACAATCCAAGCATTTCCAGAGATGGCCCTCCAGCCTCTCTTTCAAAATCTCCAAAGAAGGCAAACGTACTACACTCCCAGACAGCAGCAGATTCCACTGTCAAACTGCTTTTGCCATCAGGAATTTCTTCCTAATATTTAGGTGGAATCTCTTTTCCTGATGTTTGAATCTATTGCTCCATAGCGTCCTAGTCTCTGGAGCAGTGGAAAACAAGCTTGCTCCATTTTCCATATGATATCCTTTCAAATATTTAAACATATCTCTCATGTCTCCTGTTAACCTTCTCTTTTCCAGGCTAAACGGACCCAGCTCCCTAAGCCACTCTTTATAGGGAATGGTTTGCAGTCCTTTTACCATTTTGGTCACCTTCCTCTGGACACATTCCAGCTTGTCAATATGATGACGATGATAGCAGCTGATCTCCTGGATGATGTTGCAACCGAATCATGCATGTAGCCGCTCTTCTTCCCACTTTCTGCTGCGTAGCAGGAGTGAAACTTTTCTTGGAGCTAAAGGCAGACCGAGCCTGCTGTTGCCAGCAAGCTGCCTCTCACTGGTGTGCAAGAAAGAAAAGCTGCCCCCCACCAAATGCATGAGGTCCTGGCATGTCCATGTCTTCCTCAGTGGCCAGGGGAGAGGCCGGACCTGCTGGTGAGCAAAACCTGCTGGGAACAGCACAAACCCTGTGTCTCTTTCTCTTGTTTTGCTTATTTAATTGGAAGGAGCTGGGAGGGGAGGAATGCCAATTTTGCAAAATTTCCTGGTAAATATTTAATTTGGCCTCAACAATTCAATACCACCATGCATTATCAAAAGGAGTCTGGTTCATTCCTAGGGCCTCCCATGATTAACAAAGTAGCCAGCATGTGACAATCTGCTGATCCAGTCATTCCAAGCCTTTGTTACATGGCGTTCAACACCGATGGAGGAGCAGCATTAACGAAGAAACATTGATTTCAGCATTAGCCGTTGGCTGCTGCTGCTGCTCTTCCTCCTCCTCCTCCTCCTCCTCCTTCCTCTCCTCTTAATGGTAGCATTCGCAGGCAGACAATGCAGGTACCTCAATTATCTTCAAAGCAGCTGAAAGGAAGGAAATCAGTCTTAGATGTGGTAAATAGACTCGGCAAACTCTCTACTGAAGCATGCAAAGGCGAACGCAAGGGAGTAAGAGCTGCCCGCGCAACAGTTTGATGCTTATTCAGAAATCTGATTGAAATTCTGCGGTTCTCATATTGGTCTGTGGGATGGGGTTTTGCAAAAGAGCTTTCTGGAATCCACTAAGGACAAGGTGGAGGGAAGTTATAAATTCAATTGCAAGGACAAAGGAGATTGTGAAAATTGTTGATCAAAACACAACTCCTTTCGTTTGGAACGGCAAAATGAATAATCTGAGCTTGATCTGTTTCCCCCGCCCTGGACCCCATTAGTGTTCACAAACGAGTGACAGTTGCTGAGCTGTTGTTCTTATGCACCAACTTTTATGCATCCTGAATAGGGGGCAGAGGGTGGGAAGCTGTGCTCAGGAACTGGTGGCTGAAAGGCTGTAAGACTTTGGTGAAAGACCTCCAACGCTGGCTGAAGGCAAGTTCAGTGGGTGCCATGAAAAATCCATGGCACAACAATTTAGATTTGGAGTCAAAATAATCTTCCAGCTCCCCAGTGAAATAAAGATAAATCATGCTAATTCAGAATTGATATTGCTAAACATGCATTAAATGCTAGTTTCAGAATCTGGATCTCAAGAATGCTCCTCTTCTATGCCTTACTTTGACCTCATGAAACAAGAGCTGCTCTGAAGTTTTGCTGCCAGCTCTTTCTTTATGGAATCCTGTGGCAAGCTCAACAAGGATAGAACCTGCCTGACTTCCTTTGGATACGAAAACTTTCCACAATTAGGGAGCCCTGCTTTGTGTAGTCACCAAGTTAGTTTCTAGGGATGGTGGGACATGCAACGATGCAATGGCTGGTGGAGTCCATATCTCTCTATCTATCTCTGTCTGTCTGTCCGTCTATCTATCTATCTATCTATCTATCTATCTATCTATCTATCTATCTATCTATCTATCTAATATGCCTTTTAGCCTGGCATGGGACCTAATGTGGCTTACAACAAAATATAATAAAGCATAGCTAAAATCTTTTTACAGATTTAATTTTTTTTTAAATTAAATGTAATGGGGGGCAATGAATCTGCTTTGGGTTTTAGTCCATACTTTAAAGAAGCTACATGAAGTGGGTAACCCTCATGCCAAAAGAACTTGAGCAGCACGGATGTTTTCTTCAGAATTTGGACTAAAACCCAGAACAGACTCATTGCTCTGCTGATACAGATACTGTTAGGGGCCACTGATTGCTGTTCCCTCACTTCGGTAGGCCAATATCCTGCATCTACTGGTGTTGCCCATGGCTTGCTCAACTTTCCTTTTTGTTGGATGGCCTCATCTGGACTACTGTTTCAGTTTCTGGGCAACACAATTCAAGAACATAATCAACAAGCTGGAAAGGGTCCAGGGGAGGGTGACCAAGATAGTAAAATGTCTACAAATCAAAGCCCTTTGAGGAACAGCTGAATCTGCTGACTCTGGAGTTTATGCTGTCCCTGTGTTTACATGGAGCTCCTGGCACTTTCCCCTTTGACAGATGCCAGCCAGATGGATGCTCTTGGGAAGTATATTAACAAAGTGCTATGCTGATGTCCAGAGCTCAGGAGCAAGCTATTTTTGGACCACAACTCCCAGAATCCCTCCCCAGCCAGTTGTGGTCCAAAAAAATGGACTTCCTTGTAATCTGGTGATGATTAGTTGTCCTCAGCATGAATAGATAAGCAGAGTTATAGCAGCTTAAGCTCCCTTCCTCCTTGGCATGTTTGATGCCTCCCGCTCCTCCCCATTGTTCAGAAGCCATTGGGTCATCAATGTATTCTCTAGATTGGTTGTGAATGAAACAAAGCACGTCAGATACAAGACATGAAGGACAAGCATGGATGTGTGTGGCCTGCCACCTTCTACTGCCACATAGAGGCAAGGACACATCCCCACCACAGGCTGTCCCCCGACTCAGCAGGTGATCAGCTTCTCCATCTCATAAGCTGCTCCATGTGAAGAGGAGGGGCTGATTTAGAGCCTTTTGGGAAGCCAAACACAGCCTCGTTGCCCTTGGATTGTGCCGAGGTATTTCTGCCCCCCCATCTTCAGGTGCTCAGCTCAGCACCTGTGGGGATCGTGCCTCACCTCTTAACTCGCTGTCAGCACACAAGGGACTGCTAAAGAGAGGAGGCCTTCTCGAAGCCAAAGGCCACTGTGCCAGGTGCCGTACTCTGGGCTGGAACTCCCAGCTGGCAATGCCATTATCGACTGTAAAATCATGCCGCCCTCTTTAAACCCAGCCGCGTTCAGCATTACGCAGCTTCCCCGCAGGCTGAAGGCAAACTGTGCAGTGGTTATTTACATCTGTTTGTGCTAAATTTACCTTCCCCGTTAAGGCACCTGAGAATTCATAGGGAATGTGTTACTATTGAGTAAAACAAGCAGCTCTCTCCTTGCACTCTTGCTTCACTGAAATGGGAAGATGGGGCGCCACTCAACGGTCAGCCGGGGAGAAATACTCTCTGTTTTGCATGCAGAGGGGAGGGGATGGGTGTTGACTGGTACCAGGTTGGTATTAGTTCAAAGCCCTGGGGAGTTACCTTCACATGCCTCACATTCTGGCTGGAATATTCTTGACTCCGATTATGCCAGTGGATGCACTGTTTAGATGATTGTGTGAAGAGGTATTCAATACATCTTCTTCTTGTGGTATGGTGGCGTTTGGTCACATCTTTCGTCTGTATGACTAGAAAGGCCAATGGAACATCCCGAGACTATCCTCTGGAATATACGGAAAGCTACCAGTACTACCAACACTACCACGCTGCTGCCTCCATCTGTGCAAGTATCTTGGTAGAACTTCATGCTCCACTGGCTTCTGAAAGCAGCTCTTCAAAGTCTCCTGTGGAGATTCCTTGAACTGATGACGCCTGGGATTATACCTGGGATATTCTTCAGGCACCTAGAAAGAATGTTTGTGGGCATTCCATGGCATCACAGAGCCAACCTAATGCGGAGGAGGCAGTGGTCATAGGTGTTTAAGTATCCTGGCTCGTGGCCAGCACACTAAGGGCCCCAAGTAAGTGTCTCAGCAGCTCTCCTGGTTGGGGGACAGAAATCTTTGCCAGGGCTACCTGGTAAGCTTTGTGTTAGACGAGGGGCCAGATAAATGAAGAGAGAACCTTTACCAATGGGCTGCAAACTTTCCCCAAGACAGGCTTCCTTATTTGAGATGCAGACTATAGCTGCTTGCACTCTAAGCTAGAATCAAGGACTGTAGCTCCAGCATTCCTTGTTAGAGCTGGTGAAAGTGGGAGCCCAGCAGTCTCTGGACAGCCATGGGATTCCCACCTGCTGCTCTAGACCAGGAGGTGGGGAGAAAACATTCCCCTTTTTAGGATTCAAGAATGGAGTCTTTCATGAAATGAAGATGGTACTTTGTTTAACAACATGCCCAGTCCAGATGGCAGCATTCAAGCTGAGCAATTTGACATATGCTTTATCCTTTATAGAAGTTTTTGGAAGTCCATCCAGCAACAATACACAGGAGCAACCGTAGAAAATGCCAGTGAGTCAGTAGTAAGGTCAGAAAGTTCTAGTAATGCTTAACCTGGTTTCCTTTGAAATTCCTGAGAGCCCAATAACTCTGCAGCCTTTAAAAGTTTGCTTTGCTTGGAGTATTTTTCCTTTAGCATGGCCCCGCCTTACTTTGACCTTATAGTCAACAAGGATGGAGAGGATAGTCAAAAATATTCATTTTTTAAATAAATATGTTTCTTGAATGTTGAGAAACCTGATGAGGACAGACTCATTCATGTGTGACATGTTTGTGCAGAAAGCAACAGAAAATGATGTTTCCTTTGCAGAAGAAAAAACCATATGAATTTTCACAGAATATGTGCTGAATTGTGGACAGTTTTGAAAAGTGTAGTTTTTGGAGTCTTTCCCATGCTTGGAAGAAAAATGTGCCATATTATTCACTGCTTCCTTTCAGAATAAAATTAGTGATGAATTACATTCCTTATGGTCACCCTTAAACCTTTCTACTCATTTGACATCAGGCTTTTAAATACTTGATATATAGAAAGGAAAGGTAGACGATAGGCAGGCAGGCAGGCAGACAGACAGCTTCTACCTTCCTCCCTCCCATCTCTCCCTCTGTCTTTTTCCAGTCCTAACAGTGGTGCGGATGGGGCTTCCCACTTTTGCTGCGTTATTAATTCCTAATTTCCAGTTTGCAGAAGGGGTAAAACCTTAAGCCCTTCATCAGAGCAAACCAGCAATCACAGAAAGGAGCGAAGTATCTCTGTCCATTCTCTAATTTATTTCCTGATGCTAGTAAGAGATTTGAGATGGCACCAATTTAAACATAATAAATTACTCGAGAGGCCACGATTAGTTAATAGAGCATCAAAGCATGGGGAAAGTGCTGCTTGGTCAGTGATGGAAAATATCCAGCTGTTTTTCCTAAAGACAGAATCCTGGAAATGTGGAATTGGAAGTGGTCTCATTTTCTGCTTCCAGCGAGGGAGCTCTGTGGCCCTCCAGGTGTTGTTGGACTCAACTGCCCAGCAGCCACAAGCCAGCACAACTGATGGCGAGGGACGCTGCCTGTGACTCTTGTCTTTTTTCTGGCAGTCACCGAAGGGACCAGGCAGAATGAGACCCTAACCTAACCCTAAATCTTAACAGTAGCTACTGCAAATCCAGCTCCTCTCTCGGAGACCAGCTGGTTGCTGCTGGCGTCTATGTGAGCTCTCCACTGGCTTAGAAGGGCACCTGTTTGATGATTTATGACATGAGGGGGCAGATGGGCACGTAGGTGTCACCTTAGCCATGCCGTGGACCTGCCAAGGCTGAAGGGTGGCTTCTGTCATCCCTCCCTTTCCTCTCCAATCAGCCCCCTGAGACCCAGAGCAAGTTTAGAGATGTTTTGTCCCTCCAGAGCCCTCGCCTGCGCGAGGGTTTAAACCAGTGGTTCTCAACCTGTGGGTCCCCAGATGTTTGCGAACTTCAGCTCCCAGAAGCCCTGAGCATTGACCATAGTGGCTGGGGCTTCTGGGAGCTGAAGTCCACGAACATCTGGGGACCCACAGGTTGAGAACCACTGGTTCAAACTGCAGATTCTGTTTCCTTCTCCCTGACATTTCAAATGCGAAGGCCCTCGCAGGCGAGGAAGGGAGCGTGCGAGCACGCACACAGGGGCAGCCTTCCGGGGAGAGGGCTCGCGAGCAGCTCCGCCGCCCCCGCCTGCGCCCCGGGCGCCGCGGGCTTCCCGGTCTCTCTTCCGCCTCGCCACGCGCCTCCGGCGTCGGCCGCTAGAGGGGGAGCAAGGGGCGTCGAGTCGACGGGAACCGAGGCGGTTTTTGCCAGGCAGGAGTGCCGGGGGCGCGCGCGGGGCGCGCAGCCTCCCCGTCTCTGCCCCCCACCCCCCGTGTCCCCCGCACCCGTCAGTCCGGGCAAGAGCTGAATTATCTTTTCTCAGTTTTATCTTTTCATTCCCTGGCGGGCTTGTCAGATTTCAATTTTGACGCAGCCAGGTTGAACTCTCCGCTTGGAGTCACCTCCTTGGCCTTGCTCTTTTTCCTTCTGGCGCTGGCTGGGCTGATGAAGCGCTGGTTGCAAGGGGGACACGCAAACATTACACAGACCTCCCCCTTCACACAAGGCAAAGGAGGAAATCCAGGGAGCCACTGCCCTGTGAGACGAAGAACAATCGTTCCTTCCTCCTTTCCCTTTTTCCTGCCTCCCTTTCGTTTCTCCTTGCTCAAAAGCAGCTGACATAAAGTCACACAAAATCACACAAACATTAAAAAGGAATCAATTAATACAGCAACATGAACAAACTGTGCTTGGAAGGAGCCAGCTCTCCAACAGGTGGCATATAAGCAGTCTGGGTGCTTTCACAAGTAGCTGCCGAAGATCAGCTTCAACACCCACACAATACACATATTTTAGGAATATTTGCTTTATATAGAGGATCAGCCAACTGGTCTTGCTAGACTAGGGGTGTTTGTTCTTCATGACACCAGCTCTCTGAGGGCTGGTTTGGCCACCCTTGGTATCACTCTGCAACTAGAGAAACTGAGTGCTGGGCACTCCCGACGTGGGGGGAGAATGCATTCCCAAGCCTTTTCTGCAACAGGTTTAATAGTGAGAAAGCAAAACTACTGGGAATCCAGGGGAAAAAAGATGGTCTTTAGGTGCAGAGCAGGAGAGAGGAAAGGGCAGTGTGTTGCTATGCTTTGCCAACAGAAATGAAGAACAGCCTGTGGCTTTTGAAAAACATTTCCCCAGAACTTTCTGAGAGACAGAAATCTCTGGTCATGGCTAATCCAAGGACTACTTTAGCAAGCTCCTCAAAATTGCAAACTTCACAGCACATTAGGTGATGAACTTTTGCATCCACTACCAGTTCCCATGGTAACTCTCTGAAGCTCACTGGGGAGGGGGAAACTCAATTGATCCAGAATCTCCTGTTTTCCTAGAAGCGGATGGGGCAGGTGGCATTATGAACACACAGGCAGGCTCAGAGGATAATTAAAATATGTACCATTTAACGGATGACAACAATTGAAACTTTAATTAGTCGGCCCTTGCCTTCTTCCGTGGCTGTTTTGTTCAGTGCCCAATAGGAGATGAGCAAAGGAAGAGCTGGGAATTGGGGAGGGGGGAGAGGGAGGGCAGGGCACGCATTTAAGCAGCACAACACAGTGGTGTTGCAATAATAATTAAATTAATGATAAAAGCAATTTGTCTTTTTTTTTTGGAAATTTTATTTGACAGCTTATAAATGGTTGCATGAGTCAAGGCTTAAAATAGTGTGGGGTTTGTGTGTTCAAAACACCATCAGTTAATTGAATAATGAGATGCTGGAGTGGGTAATCAGAACTCTGTGCTCCGTGGGGTTGTGGAGGTATAGAGAGAGTGCAGGAGGGGAAAAAAAGAGAAAAAAACTGGACTTCATAGACTCATAAAATCCTAGAGATGGAAAAGGCCTCGAGGGCCATCCAATCCAACCTCATTCTGCCATGCAGGAATAAACCATTAAGGGCCCCCCCCCACTTTGACAGAAGGCCATCTAACCTCTCTTAATGAACCTCCAAAGAAGGAGACTCCACCACACTCCATTCAGGCAGCAACAGATTCCACTGTCAAACTGTTCTTATCATCAGGAAGTTCTCCCTAAGGTTTAGGTGACATCTCTTTTCCTGAGGTTTGAAGCCATGTCCTAGTCTCTTAAGCAGCAGAAAACAAGCTTGCCCCATCTTCCATAGGCCATCCCTTCAAACATTTAAGCATGGCTGTCATGGCACATCTTAATCTGTTTTTCTGCAGGCAAAACACACCCAGCTCGCTAAGCCGCTCCTCAGAGGGCTCCACGGTTTCCAGGGCTTCTTTATATCCTCCAGTCTTGGACAACAGTGGAGTGTTAAAATAAAGGCCAGGATTCTGCATGGGGGATGTAGCAATGCACAGTCTCCCCATCTGACCCCCTAAACCCCACCTTAAAAGCCAGGCTGCCACACTGAGCGAAGGAGTTCTGTGGCTCTGGTGAGTGGGGCTGAAGGATGCCGTGCCCAGACCCCTTCCTCTGGCGAGCTCTAGTGTGATGAGCAGAAACAGGGACCTGTGCTGGGTCCTATCACAACCCACCACAGCTCTCCGGTGAGAGGGGGCTGGGCGTGCCGTCCTTCAGGACCACATTTGCCAGCGCCACAGGACTCCTTCGCTCAGTACTATTGCTGAGCCTTTAAGGTGGGTTTCAGAGGCATTTGCAGCAGTAACAACGGTTGTAAATAGGAATACCAAACACTTATGAGGTCATAAATCTAGCCTACAGCATTGTAAATCTCTAAAGGGATGTAGCAATGATGTTTTTGTTTTGTAAAATTCAATTTTCTGTGCAGCGAAGAGGTTTCTTGCGCAAAAAAATGTGTTTACTATTCAATCAACCTTTTTTTCTGCACAGAAAACAAGGTTTGGCAAAAATCAACCAACCAACCAACCAACCCCTCATTTTTTGTGTGAAGAGTAATGTCTTTGCAACACTTTGAAGCATTCAGATATGAAGATAATACTGCTGTGGAAAGAAAACTACCACAATTATTTGTCCCTACATGCAGGGATGATGAAGATTTACATCCTTAATGTAAGCACACTGATCTGGTCTAGTTTCAGAAGCCAAGCAGGTCTGAATAGAAGTTGGATGGGAGACCTTCAGAAAGGAGTCCTGGGGATGTCTGGGTAGGGCTAGAGAATCCATCCTGCCTAAAATCTTGGTGATCCTCTGCTGTCAGTCAGGGTCTGGCTCAGTAGTTTCTGAAACCACTGCACACATTTTTACTCATCTTTTCCCCAAAAGTCACTCAAGATGTGGACAAAGACTTTCCTTTGACTCTTTGACGCTGCCCCTTGGAGTATGTCTGGATGGGCCAATTGTTTGGACGGGGCGTTTTGAGAGGACCTTTCGGGACTATACATTTCTCAGAAGCCCAGGTTGGCTGGAAAATTCTGGGAGATGTAGTCCAAAAGTAACCTTTCCAACTTCTGATACTGCCTGCACTGTTCCTACACAACAATTCCGGATTGTGTGCGGTTTCAGTAGCGACTTCTTTGTGTGGCTTGAGTAGGGAGCTGTCCGGCACAAGGACCTGCTGAAATGCTGCGCAACAGAAACCGTAGCACGGACTTGAGATTTTGAACCTGTCCTGTCAGCATCCTCCTGGGCACAGTCACTTTTTCCCTGGCAGGAAACCCTAGTCCTGTTTCCTATTACTTCTCTTGTACCATCTACTAAACCAATAACGTGTGTCTGCTTGTTCAAACAGTCCAGGTAAACAGGCTTACACCCACCACACAAGTACGCACGAGTCAGTAATATTCTCTTATCTGATCTACTAAGGCCAGAACAAACCACCAAAGGCATTAGAAAGAGAGATACTCCTTTTAGGTTCTCTGTGGCTGAATACATTTCTCTCTCTTTCTCTCTGTGTATACATTTGTGTAGGCACGCATGATGCCTTTGGAACGACAAAAGCTGGCCCCACCAAGGCAAACCACTTCTGTGTTAAATTTACTGCAACCAAACTAAAACACTTCAATGGCCCACCCACAACAGTCCAAGTTTTGTCCTGCTGACAGGGTGGAGTGTTCGAGTCAGAAAGCCTATATTTTGGTATGGGAATCAGCTTTCAGTTTTCCTTCCTCTTCTCTTCTCTTCTCTTCTCTTCTCTTCTCTTCTCTTCTCTTCTCTTCTCTTCTCTTCCCTTCCCTTCCCTTCCCTTCCCTTCCCTTCCCATTTCTTCTTTTCTTTTTTTTGCCAGGTCATGTTTTCACCTGGTGATGATGGAATCATAGAATGAATCGGAAGGGCCACCTAGTTCAACTCCCTTCCATCTAAGAATATACAGCTAAATCTCTCCTGAGAGGTGAGCATTCAACCTCTGTTTAAACCCCTGAAGAAAAGGAAAATCCACTCCCCACTCCCAGCAGTCTATTACATTGTCCAATGGTTCTTACAGTCAAGAATTTCTTCCTAACATTTAGGTGGACTCTATTTTCTTGTTATTTGAATCCATCCATTTGTGTTCTAGTCTCTGGAGGAGCAGAAAACGAGGTTGCTTCATCCTGATGTTTCACCTTTTTAAAAAAAAAAAAAAGGACCTGAATTTAAACTTGTTGCATTTGTTTGAGGAATTTCCCTTTTCTTGTCTTTGTTCCTCAAGAGATTAGTGCTGTGTTCTCTCTTCCCTTTCAATGGTAGTTTACACAAAAGCCAAAAATGTTGTGCTCTTCTTCACGCCACCACAGCCTGAATCCAGCAGTAAGTCCCAAATAGAATAGAGCTGGCCTTCCATATCCGTGGGTTCTGCATCCACAGATTCAATCAATCTTGGATTAAAAATATACCAAACAAACAAACAAACAAACAAACAAACAACAACAACAAAAACCCACCAAAAAGCAAACCTTGATTTTTGGCATGTGCAGAATAGTACACTGATGTGTAGGCAAACCCTGTTGTAACCTTCCACCATTTCACAGATCCTCAGCCTGTCCTCTGGCACTTATTTGAGTTGTTTGTAGTTTTATATAAGGGATGTCAGTTTATTACACTTTTGAGTATAATGGAATTTGAGCATTTTTGTATCCCCAGGGGTCCTGGAATCAAACCAGCAGGACTCTCTGTGACTCATTGTATCACTGGGATGTATGTACATGTTGATTCATGATTGAACAATTGATTTCAATGAGTCTAGTTGGGACTAATCAGTAGGGCTGAGGCTCATGTTTTTTTGTCTCCATTTTGCAGCTGTTAAGTTTGGATGGAGCTTTGCTGTCCCCAAATTCTGGCTGACCTCCCCCAGGTCGCTTCTTTGCAAAGCGTGAAATCTGTTTTTCCTCTGTGTACAATCTCTCCCTTCCCTCCTTCCATCCTTTGCCCTTTCATCTTGGCATCCCATTTTCATTTAATGGGGTAAAATTGTGGCTGAAATCTTTGATAATTACCTGAGGCATTGTTCCCAAATTGCATCTGATTGCTTTGCTGGAGGCTCACATCTTTGTTCTCAAAACCTGCTGGGTTGTATTTTATGATTTTCAGAAAAGAAAGATTTTTTTTTTTTGCATATGTAACAAAGGAGCTTCCTTATCATCATGCAAAGTATCAAAACTCCAGCAAAGAGGATTTTTTTTTTTTAAACGTCATTGGAAGTTGTAACAATCACTCTGTCCTGGCTTTTTCTTTCCTTCCTGCTCCAAAGAGACACTGACATTTGAATCTTCAGCGCACTGGGTTTGAATGATGTGCCAAACGTTAATATGAGAATCTGAGTCCGTCCGAGCCAGGCCTTTGCTTAACGCACCGGACTTGGAGGAAGAGACGGTGCTGGAGATGCCTGCTCTGAAACGCTGCCATCAAAGTCTACAATGGTGGTGGTGGTGGTGGAGCAGCAAGGAACATGCCTTCTTGGACCCTATTCCCTTCCAAATATTGAGCAAGTATGGCAGCCCTGAGCCCTGGGCTGTCTTTCTTCCTCCACTGCCTCTTCTCCCTTCTTCCCCCTCTCCTTCACCTTCACCCTGTTCCTCGTCTTCTTCCTCCATTCTTCTCCACCTCTGTCTCCTCTTCCTTTTTTGCTCCCCTCTCCTTCCCCTCTCCTCCTGCTCTTCCTCTTTTTCCTCCTTGGCTGTGATATTCCAGGACAGGAAGACATGCTTTTTCCTCAAGCGCCTGCCTCTGCCTCCCTTCACTCACTGAGATGAGGAGTGATGGGGACCAGGTCTCCCCAGTGGCAACGGATAGTGCTGATGTCAGATGAAAGGCAAATCTACTTGGGTGTTGGTCCAAATCTTGATGATGCTCAGCTCCAGGAAAACTCCAGGTAGGTTTGCTTTAGGGTCACCGTAAGTCAGAAATGATCTGAAGGCACACAGCAACAAGAACAACAATCCCAAGTGTTTCACCTCATCCCCCAAATAAGTCCAGCACCTTGGGGAAATTCCTTACAGTTTGGGCTAAAACCCAGAGCGGGTTTTCCATCTTACTGAAGCCAGAACTGTTAGCCAGTGCTGGATATTCTGGTGTCTCTTCCCCAAAGCATGAAAAAGTAAGTGGGGATCACCAAATTGGATCATGGCCGGTGGTGCGAGGGAAGATTTTTTGCCCTTCTTTTTGTACCCAGTCCTCCCTACTGAAGCTGCTGTGGACCCTGCTGGAAAAATAAATAGTGCAACCCCAGTTCCTTCCCCTCCTTGAATTTATTAGCAACTCTGTGGCTGGGACTTTGGTTTGGAAAATGTTTTTGGGAACAATCCTACCCTTTCTTGCTCCCCTGTTGGTTTTAAGCGCATGGAGGGACCCTCGGGCATCTCCTGGGTTGCGTCTGGTCTCACTTGCAGGGTGTTTTTGGCACGTGACACAACTGATGTTCTTTATTAAAATATTTATTGATCACCCTTCAGCTTCACAGCCTGGGAAACAGTGTAGCGAGCAAATATTAAAACAATTTAAACAACAGCAAACTTTAAGAGTAGGGCTCTGAATCATCCCAGAAAATTAAACCAGCTGTCAGCCCGTGAAAATCAGAAGTACAAATGAAGAAATGGTTCATCAAAAGATTTAAGAACAAGTAATTTAATCCCAGAGAGCCAGCATGGTGTAGTGATTTGAGTGTTAGGCTACGGCTCTGGAGACCCGAGTTCAGTTCCTTACTTGGCCATGGAAACTCACTGGGTGGCCTTGGGTGTGTCACACGCTCTCAGCTCCAGAAAACCCCGTGATAGGTTTCGTAACCCAAGGGTTTCGTAACCCATTTTGTAACTCACAGAAGAAACTGGAATAGCGCTGTCTGAGTGAAAACTGGAAAGAGGCCCTCACCTTCAAAAGTGGGAATTTCAGAAGGTATTGCTTGCAACTCAGCTAGGTAACAAGGGACACTGGCTGAAAGGGTCAGGAGACATCCTCACTTTTCACTCGGGAGACCCTAATACTGGAGATGTATTAAGACATTCAAAAGGTTTGGTCAAACCCCCCCAAACAGACAACAACCATTTCTTGAGATGACATCTCCAATTTCTTCTGCAGATTTCATTGGATGCACCCCCACTTCCCCTTCTTTCAGCTATTTTTGCAACCACTCTAGTTGGTTTCTTGAGGTATTTTTCAGACCCATAAACATTATGACAACATGATTACTCCTATGATGTGCTATATTTATTAACATTGCCTTTTGTGATGGCTCCAAGGCAGGAAATGTTTTGCCTCCGTACGTCAAAGGGAAGCAATTTGAAAACTGCTGTTGAAGGTCTTAAAAATGTCCGGAGCCTTCATAACCAGCAGGTCTGAGGGGCTGAAATGAAGGGTGCGTAGCCGAAACGTCTGGAGGGCAGCTGCGTGCGAGCCAGCGCTCAGTCACAGGAGCCAAGAGAGCCCATTGCAGCCCGGCCATTGGTAATAATTTATGGTTTTCCCTTGGTTCCCAGAGTGTTATTACCTCCCTTAATATCATTTACAAATTGCACATGATCCCATCAATTCTAGTAAAGTGAGGAAATGTTCAAAATAGCTCCTTTTTTTAAAAAAAAAATCAAACTTCGGAGTCTAAATGGGAATTTATTGAGCTGGACTGGCCAAAGAAAGGGCAAAATGTAGCCATGAAGAATGAATGATAATACACTCATCTTCATTGTCTTTTGCGCCACTGCCAAGCTTGAGAGAGCCAGGGCTGGACAGGTTTTTGTTGAATGTTTGATATCTTGATTTAAAAATGAATGAAAATTGACACCCTCTGAAGCACTGAAAGAATATTACTAAGAACTAAGGGCCAATCCATTTGTACTCAAAATAATTTTCAGCAGAATTTTCTCCAGGGGAAGGGGATGCTACGTGAAGTTCTCTCTGTAAAACCATGCCTCTTTTTTACTATATTTCCAAAGGTGATGAAATATACTCCAGACTGCAGATTTCCCCCCCATCTCATTCCCTTTTCCTAAGTTTCTGAAACTGGAAATCACCAAATTGCTAAGTAGATTGGAAGTAGAGGAGATGTTGTTGCTGGATAATATAGAACAAAGCCAAGTGAACTCAAAACATCCCTTTCATTAGCAGAAGGCTGTTGAACGACCATTTGATAATTGCTACACACATCTCTTCTGTGCTGAGCGCTCTACCAATCTTATCCTGAGAACAAGGAGGTTAGAAGGAAAAAAGAGAGGAGGTTTCTTCAAGGTCACATTCTGGTAAACTCCACAGAAGAGTAAAGGCAGCAAGTGCTTAATTTCTAGGAAACCAGAGGTTAGGACTCACATTTGTTTGAAGTCAGATGTACTGGTTGAGACCTGGACAGTGATTTTATTTATGGCATTTGCTGAATATCAATAAATACATATTCTCTCTCCCCAATTAAATTTTCCTTCAGACCCCAAATTCCTAGCATTCCAGAGAGAGAGAGACTGAAAACCATTCACACCCAGAACCCCTCTGTTTTCTGTGTTTGCTTTCCCTTGATCTCTTCCCCTATCCCTTTCATTTGTGTGCCTAAACTGGATTTCTAAATGCTCGATGGAAGTGTTAAGTTTCTACAATGCTAGAAATTTGGAGACTGAGGAGAAATTCCATTTGGAGGACAGAATTATGATTTGGGGGTGGCATTGCCCTTATCTTGTCCCCCCTTCACCACATCTTCCCTGGCCCCAAAATTCAAGGAACCCATGGCATGGGAGCAGGGATGGATTCCACCCAACCTCATCCAGTCTTGAGTGGGACTTGATGAAGGGGGTTCATCCAAAAGCATACAGATATTCCACGAGATCTCAGTCATGCAGACCTCCGTCCAGACTGCATGGGTTTCCTCTTCTTCCCCTCCTCCCCTACCCACAGACTCCTTTTCCCTGACTCTCCATCCCCTGCGGGCTGGAGAGTGTGTGTTTTTCCTTCTCTTTCTGATGTTGGTGGCATAATCACACTCTCCATGGCAACACAGTATGATGTCACCTGTACAGATCGCCCATGATTCCTGGTGGAGAGTCAGGGATCCACAATGGTAGCATGCACACACGCACACGCGCACACACACACACACACCCTACAAAGAGAAACAGCATCTGGGGCGGGACTGGGCTGTTCAAAGGGGTCCCTCAAAGCTATATCTACTCTTCCTACAAGGTGAGTGCAGAATCAACCACATGCATTGTCTGAAGGCAGGGTGTGGGCAAAGGGGCCACATGCAACTGCCTTCCAGGTTCCATGCCAGGACCCCTGCAAATAAGGAAAAACACAAATGCTCATGCCCCATTATATTCAATCACAGTGATGTGCGTGCGGATGCTTCGGCACGTGCGTGTCACTGCCATTTTACGCATAGGGATGTGAGCTGGAAATCATGTGAGCTGGAAATCGTGCATGCAGATGTTGCAGGTAAGGATGGCCCGCCATACGAACATCTTGTAACAATCCCCTTCCGGCAGCTTGTTTAGCAAGACGGCCACTCTCTCACTTCATGTTCTCTGTCTTTTTAGGAAGGAATAACGTCCAAAATCACATCAGGTTCATCTGTCCAGATGGTTATTCAGCTTCCAGTAGACCTTTCCAAAATCTCCCATGTGGGCCAATTTGGCCACAGCCTTCTCTCTTACTATTCATGTATTCAATAAAGGTTGCCACATTTCAATGAAAATGTCTTTTCTTTCCCCCATTCTTTTTTTATTATGGGTGGTCAGTTTTTTATTTAAAGCAAGATCCCATATCTTTCTTCATCATATAGACCAGTCTGCTTCATGGGCTGGCTTCCACTCTTTAGCTGCCAAATGTCTTGCAAGCGAAATCAGTAAAGAAACATGGTCTTTATGTTTAAACTCCTGGCTTTTATTGAACAAAAAGATAATAATAATGATCTGCCATCTTATTTGATCTGTCGGTTAGTAATTCGGCTGACATTGTGATTTTTTTTTTAAAGATATTTTGGGACGTGCAAGCCACAGATGTTTAAGTGTGCCTTTTTGGCTGAGAAGGACTCTGTCTTGTTTGTATATAGAAACAGAATTATAATGTATACTTTGAACAATGGGGATTAATTTTTTTGCCATACCTTGGACTTGTGCAACAGCTGAAACATGTAAGGCCTATTAATGCTATCAAATGTCTTCATAATCCAGTAATTTTGTGATAGATTTGCAGATTTTTAAAATTATTACAATGAGAAATAATATTTAGAGTTCAATGAACAGAGTCAGACAATTGTTAGGAGGAAATAAATGCCACTTGATATGACTTCATGTACAAGGGAAAAAAATATATTGAATACCTAAGTAAAAATTGCAGTTAATAGCCATAATCAATGACTTGTGTGTTGTCTTGCACTGGCTTAGGGGTAGAAATTATTCCAGTTTTGTGACAACTAGGAAAAACATTGTTACCATAAAATTATCAAAAAGTTATTTTGGACAGTGCATGAAAAACTCACCAAATTTTATAAAACTCCCCTGATATCCCATCTGTGCCTGACACTTTACCAGTTTTGAGCTTTTTAATTACAAAGTTGGTTTCATTTTGGTGATCTCTGAATTTAGTTCAGTTCTATGATTGCCAGCAATCTTAGAGGATTTAAACGTAGAAAGGAATTCATGTTTGTTGATGCCAGGCTGTGGGATACAATTAAAAGTTTTTAAATTCAACATTAATTTCATTGGAATGGGTTAAAATCTATCCTCCACCCCTATAGATTGATGTAATAAGCTGAAAGATGGGACTTTTCACCCTCAAATTCATAGTGTTGCCTCTGCAGGTAAAAACTGGAGTTGTGTAGCTTGCCAGTTTTCACTCCTCTCCTCTCTAAACCAGTATATCCTTTCAATCAAGTGGTGTTCTCCTTGAAGTTCCTCCTTATTCCAACCATTTCTCAAAGCCCTCATTGTCCTGAGTGCCGTCTTTGCTGCTTTTGGTGAGGAACCAGCATCGGAGTCTTGTTCTGAGTTTTTCTGAGTAAAATAAGTTGTCAGGTTTCATTCTAGATGGTATTCAGTTGAGCTTTTCATTCTGTAGATAAAACCTGCTTAGAGAATTTGCTTATACAGGTTAAGTCCGGGTCTTTGCTTTCTTTTAAAAAAGGGGGTGAAGGTCAGATTTCTCAGCCTACGTAGCCATCTTGTCTCACAGTCAGCCACACCTCCTCTTTAAAAGAATAACAGAGTAAGAAAATTCAAATATCTATATATCTATATATAGATATCACTTTGGACATCCCTTTTTGAAAGGAGAGGACTTAACTAAGTAGATCTCTCTAGGAAAGGCATACCAAAGAGAGAGTAAAGGCTTTCAAAGTCACAATCAAGGCTTTGGATTGGGTCCAGAAACAAACTAGAAACTAACTGATTAGTTTCGAACAGATAAGCCATATGAGACGGGCCAGCAACGGCCAAACACTCATTTTCCAATCTGTAGTATTTCGAGAACATTCTTCAAAGGAAGTCTGGCAGCAGGGGTGGGCCACTGTCTGTCCCCGCAACGTGGGACTAAAACTCTCATGAGCACTTCCTTAGGGCCACTAGGGCTCGTGATGGAAACTGCAGCCCAAACAAATTCTGGAAGGCAGCTGGGGCTTGTGGCTCTTCTGTCAGTAAGGCACTGAATCTGTTCTGGGTTTTAGGATTTAGGATCTTTAAAGGATTCCTCTAAGGTGCTGAGCCCTATTCTCAAAATGCTGTGCAGGAGCTCTCTGAGGCAAAAGTGCTGAACCTAGGCCACTTCCACACGGGTTAAAAAAAACGGCGCAGTGCATCCTCCACGGAGGACGTCTGCACCTTGGAGCAGACTGGATCCAGACTACTTAGTGTAGATCCGCACTTCAGTCCACTCCGGAGCAACCTCCAGCGTGTTTTTGAAAAACCTGATTTTTCAGGTTTTTCAAAATGCCGGCGCGCGCCATTGCGTGCCTGCTCTCCAATGCAGATTCGCAGGCTCGCACCAATGTGAGCCTGCGATCTGCGGAGGGCGGGCTTTAGGCTGGTGAGCTTCAGCAGTTGGTCATGAGCCATGACCAACCGGAAGCCACCATTTGCGGATCTGCGATCATGCACTGCTCCTCTTCGCCCTGGACCGGACCGGGCCCAAAGAAGATCCGGTGAGTAGCGGCACGGAGCGATTCCCTTGCTGCATGCGGAAATGGCCCTATTCTCAAAATACTTTAAAGAAGCCCTTACTCAAGATACTGAACTCTTTCCCCAAGGTAAAGGGAGTGTCTGGGGAGCTGGACCCTCTCCCTGAAATAAATCCAGCACCTTAGACACCTCCTTCAAAGGTTGGGTTAAACTCTGGGGTGGACCCATCATGTTCATGAACGCAGAAGCCACAGCCTTCATTGCAGGGAAGCCAAGAATAGCCCATCCCTGGCCTGTAATGGCCACACTGCAGTAGCCACTCCTAGTCCCCTCTGTGGCCCCATTGGTACCAACCTTTGGGTCATTCCAGAACCAAGTCAAAGCATGGCTTTTTATTAATACCTCTGAAGACTAATTGATTTTACCCTGTTTATACATGCCATATAGTCTGTGTTATTTTGAATTGTTTTAACTGGTTTTAAAACATCTGGTTTTAAGTGGTAAATGATTTAAACCTGCTTTTGATCTTTTAAAGTTGTTTTAGATGGTTCCAGTTTGATTTCACTCTACTCACTGCCTTGAGACTTTGGGGTACAACACGGGATATCGGGATGGCATTCACTGTTGGACTTGCAAATGAGTAGCCTAGAGTTACGCCTCTGTAACTGCGCTGGATTTGAGATCCCTACACAGTCACAACTGTGGCACTATTGTTAAACCTACTTTACTGGGCAGCTGCTGCTCAGAGCCCTTTTGCTCATGATCGGGATGAGGGTGGACGCAGGGGCTGGAAACATCATCTACCCAAGCCCCAGACCCCAGAAGAATGGACTTCCTTCTCTTGGAGCTGCCATCACCTGATAAAATATTTTGTGGGGCTCAGGCCAGGAGATGCTCCTTCGTTAAGTAGCAGCTGATGGACAGTTCTGGCCTATATACGTAAATAAATAAATAAATAAATAGGGCCACGATGCTATGACCTGCACAAAGGGACTGGGGAACTGTGGTGCCTCTTAGGCCTGGGATCTCCCTGCCTTCCTCCTAAAACATGCATGGATATGACCCCTCTTTGCTCTACTGGACAATGTGGGGTAACCGGGTTTGAGGTGGCCCCTTTATGTGATGCAGTGCAAATTACTGTTCATTGTCTGAGACTCCGTTAAACAAACTCTAAGCACGAATCCCATCCTGGGCAGACTGCAATTTCCCCTTCAAATGCTTCTGTGATGTTCACAGGGCGGCTCTTTCTGCAGGTTTTCCTCTGTTCCTTGGCCGCTATGCAAATTCCAGTTCTCTGCAACTTATTAGATAACAAAGGGCTGTTTTTCTCAGCAGAGATTTGCTTGTCTCTGAGCCTTGTGAAAAAAGGATAATTAAGGACTGCTTTCTGGAAGCTGCAATTGGATCATTTGCAGAAATGAGGCAACAGATCAGTCTCAGGAGGAGGAGAACCCTAACATGTAGAAAGCACCACCAACTATAGACAGGAGAGGTAAATAAACCCCAGTACATCCACCCACCTGTAAAATAACCTGAAGGATGCCTTTTTTTGGTTTAATCAAGGAATAATTCAGTATCACCCACACAGACTGGCAGAAGCTTCATAGACTTTCAGGCAGGGAACAGTCCTTCTGAGCTTTGCAAGGAAGCGCTGTCGGTCAGTATGAGCAAGACTAAGCAGCTCCTTGATCAAATTAAAGAAAGCACTCTGCAGGCTGTTATACAACTTGGTGGGTGCATTTGGCCTACAACTCCATGAATCACATTTTTGGACTTCAGTTCCCAGAATCCCCCAGCTACCATGCTCACAAAGGTTTCTACCCCACCTTTCCAAAGAACTCATGGGATGAGAGCAGGACTGGGTCACAGTTGACTTTATCCTGTGCTGACGAGGAAGATCTGGAGCAGGAGTCCTCCTGGCTTCAGCTAAATAACACTTAGAATCTTCCACCTGATTGGGAATCCCAGTCATGCTGGATCCTCAGTTATGTTCAGGCGAAGGTACTAATGGGAACCTGAATGAGAAAGCTGCCCCATTTAGAATTAGTGAATGGAAGACAATAGTTTCTTTAATGACACAGTGTTGGCTCAGATGTCAGCATTCAAGTTAAGTAATTTGGCTCTGAAGCAAACTTTCACCCTACCATCTATAGAGAGTTTGGAAAAACCTTCTCTGCAACAGCACATTTATGTTGACCTCTGCCTCCTGATTCACGTTGGACTTAATAGTCCTACTGAACCTTTTGCTTTCATTTCAGGTTGTTAATATTAGCCTGAATCCTGTTGAGGACTTCTGTCTCTTTGTAAGTGGACTTCAGTCTGCAGGAATTAGAACTGGGCAGTTCTGTAACTTCCGTGTTCAGTAAATGGCTGCTGCTTTCTCTCCACACAGGGCGGTCAGTGAAGGGACAGATGGCATTGAGATCAAAGCTCAGCGGGACCAAGGGACAACACTTCTGCTGCGCGTCTGTGTTGTTGTTTTGTGTTGGGGCACTGGCTAGGGAGTGCTGATCAGCACTGGGAGGGCCTGGTGCATGTTAGGACATTCTGGTAATGTCCCACTATGCATCTTCATAACTCACTAACAGGGTTTCTTGGTGCCTCTGCTATGTAGCTGAATTTACTTAGAATTATTAAATTAATACCCTCCTCCTCCTCCTCCTCTTCATCATCATTGCCATTTTTATTTAGACCCCACCTTTTCCCCAAAACCAGGACTCCAATTGGCTTACAAATTCAAATACAGTATCATTATAGTTTGAATTTAGAATATGCAATATAAACCATAACATGGAATAGCTGGGATATACTTGTAGTTAGAATGAGTATAGAATATAGAATACATAAAATGCAGAATAGAATAGTTAGAATATAGTTATAGAATGGAATTAAATGATCAACAACATTTGTAAAACGTTTCAAATGTCATATACAATTAAAACAAAACTGTTAAAAAACAGCATAACTACAATAAACCCTGTGATATCAGAGCCACACTTTGCTTCCTCCAACCAGCACACTACACTGATGTTTTGCTATTCTTGTCCCTAATATTTATTTATGCTGAATTGTTCCCTGCCAGACATTGTTCAAGGCCAGTAAGACATAAACATCGACAAAACAGCAAAGCTATTTTACAAGGATATCAAGGCAATTTAACAGATTTCATAAATCATCACATTTACATCCAGATTAGTCAGCTAACAAAACAACATTCCACCCACTTAATTTCTCCAAAGCTTTTTTTTTTTAAAATTACCTACTGTTAACGAGAATAGTTACAAAGCCATCCACATCCTGGTAACCAGCAAGTACATCTGAGAGTGTATTCCGGTGTTGTTTAAGAGGTCTCCTGGGAATATTGCTGGGCCCGGGAAGGTCAGAGGCCAAAGTGGGGAGGAGGTGGCCCAGGCAAGCTGGGGCTTAAACAGGGGAACGAGCCAACTGGAACCTGAGAGCCCTTTCCAGTCAGAGGGCTTGGTCTGAGGCGGAATGGTGGCCATGAGGGAAGGAAGAACTACTTAAAAAATATCTGGAAAACGCTCAGAAGTGGAAGTCAGAAAATCCTGATGGAGAGAATTTTGGGACTGATGAGAATCTTTGTCATTTGGGACTAATTCTGTGCAAAAATGTCACTTTTTTTTGTTGGGAGGCAAGACAGAACGCAACTTTATTTTTTGCAGAAAACGATACTCGTGCACAGAAGCATTATTTTCTGTGCAGAAAATGCTGCTTGCTGAACAAAAATGTTGCTTTCTGTGAAACACATGCCAGCTTGGCACAGAATAATGTCTGCACAGAAATATTATTTTCTGTATAGAGAATATCCTGTTTTCTGTGTAGTAAATTCTGTTTTCTGTGCAGAAGATACTGTTTAGTGCATAAAAATATTGCATGTGAACTTTGAGCAGGATGAACTTGTACAGAAAAAGTCCTGAAAACTGCTCATTTTTCAAAGACATTCACACAGTGGGAAAAAAATTGTTAAAACTACTTGTCACTTCTTTGTTCAGGAATGCAGAGGCCAGATCCTAACATCATGCAGTAAAGTGAAACTAGGCTTTAGATATTTTCTCTCACCAATGAGGTGTCACAATAAAGAGCTAAGTGCATTCTTACACAAAGCCAGGACTCCAGTTGGCCCCACAAATATCCCCCGATCTTTCCTGAAAGCTGATTGGTTCTAGCTTTCCTTCCTGTCCAGGAAGATGTTACGGTCATGGGGAAAATGTCAGCTTCTACATCAATGGCACAGTGAATTTATTGTGTGTTTTATTCCAGAAAGGAGCTGTCCAAAGTGCTAAACACCACCCCCTACAATATGCTCAGAACCTTGGAGAGCACCTTTCAAGTCTAGAATGAAACCAAAGGTGGGTTCACTGCACCATTGACATGCCTGTCCCTGGCTGTTCCTGGATGAGGAATGGCTGGTCATGTCCCAATCAAAAGTCAAGTGTGTGTCCCCTCCATTGCCACCAGATTCCCTAGTTAAAACCCCCTAGAGCCTGCTGGGTCCTTTTTGCTGGTTGCCACTCAGACCATCAGAATTCTCTCTTGTCTCCCAATGGGAGAAAGGAAAACGAGACCTTCAAGGGAGCAGCTTCTGAGGTGGCACAGTGAGCTTAAATAACCTGGGGAAAAAGTGGACGAGCAGCAAGAATTTTGCTAAGAATGACAGCAAAAGCACCAGCCCTGGTGGTAAATAAGTCAAGGATATTGCTGGATTCCATGGAAAGGTACCGTTTTGTCTGCAAACGGATAATTTTTTTTAAGTGGGGGAAAAAAACGTGGCAGGTGCTTAAATGCATTGACTTGTTGGAAACTGTCAAGATTTGGATACAAACGCAATTGAGCGCTATCTCCGAGATGTCTCGGCCCATCTGCGCTGAGTGGCTATCGATTTGACTTGATAGGCATCGATTCCAAGAAAACTGCCTTGCTTTGAAAATGAACTTCCAGTAATTTCAGGGTGGGGATTTAAAAAAAAAATGCAACGTGCTGCCTTCTCATGTTTTGTTAAAAGTGTCTCGTGGATTTGAAATACAAAAGTAAATCCAAACGAAACAGCTCAGTGGGAATTAAAATGCATTGATTCTGGGAACTGTTGGAGGGGGAGGGAAAGGAAAGGATAATAGCCTTTGCTAAAAAGCTTTCTGAAGGTGCTAGTGGACTATTTCTTTCCTTCAGCAAGGCCCTGACCTCTCCTCCCTCTCCCAAGTGACTCGAATGCAGAGATGTTGGAAGCCTTGCTGTCCCTCAGGACTGGTGACAAAATGCAGTCACAACATTTCTAGGATCCAGAAGGTTGAAATAAAAACCGGGAACACTTTTGGCTTACTGATTGGAATTGGGACCCTCCTCCTGATTCACTATGCAAGCGTAATGACACCGGAGTAGACAGTGGGAGAGCAGGAACAAAAAGGCCCCAGACACCCCAGCTATGAAGGAAGTGAGGCACTGGAGAAAGTCTCTGCTGAGAAGTTTTGTCTGCCTTTCCTTGCCACTATCTGTGTGTCACTCAAGTGTGGCTGCTGTGGGGCAGCATATGCAAACAATTATGTGTGTGTATATGTGTGTGCGCGTGCGTGTGTGTGAAAATAATTAGGCGCTCTCTCTCCTTAACACACGTGAACGCACATACTTCTAATTGGGGCTGAATTCCAAAATCGAGGAGACTGACACTCGACACTCAGGGGCTGGCATCTTGGTGGTGACAGACACATGTGCGAATTGTGCTTTTCAGGCAGGGTGAATTATTCACTATTCATTATTGTGCAACAGGCATATTCTGCTGACAGCAATGGAAGCAGAGTTGTGCATACAGGAACACTGTGCTTAGCAGTTGCCTATTGTGCATAGTAATTGCACTTATGGATATGAATTGCTATTCCATCAGACTTAGAACTTAAACTTGGAGCACAGTCACTGCCATACTGAGATGAGCATCACCGGCTACCGCTGGGTTATGCACAGAAGCTTATGCACCAGAACAAAATGAAACTTGAGCTTCTCTGTCTCAGAATTATTGATGACTTAAACCCAGTAGACGCATAGAATCATAGAATCATAGAAATGTAGAGTTGGAAGAGACCCCAGGGGCCATCCAGTCCAACCCCCTGCCATGCAGGAACACCCTCAAAGCACTCTTGACAGATGGCCATCCAGCCTCCCCTTAAAAACCTCCAAAGAAGGAGACTCCACCACACTCCACTGAGGAAGCATATTCCACTGCTGGACAGCCCTGGCTGTCAGGAAGTTCTTCCTGAGGTTCCGGTGGAATCCCCTTTCCTGCAGCCTGAATCCATCTGAGCACTTGTTGTTCAAGATGTTTGTCCAAGATGTTGTTCAAGATGTCCTTAGGTGGTAGGTCAGTGCCTTCCAAAGCCCAGCTCACACCAGAAGAAATTCCAGGCAAGATTTATTGACTGTTAACAACAGGAACTGGTTGGTGCTGCCACCCAACTCTACATGGACAGGATCCATGACAGCTCTGCCACTTCCTCTGGCCGCTCTGCCGTTCTCCAAGGCCCCTTTCTCCAGAGTGTCTCTCTTTCTCCCACTGCCCGGGCTTTTAGGCCCCAGCTGGGCTTCTCCCCATGTCTGACATCCCCTTGCCCTCTCCCGCAGTCCTTGAAATTTCTCTTCTCCGGGGTCAAGTCCCTGGTGCCTGCTCACAAAGTAATTGTGAAATTATTATGGTTGGTGATTTTAATTTAAATTGGATGGAGAAATGTTGTACCACGGCTGACTCATTTGCTATGGATTTTCACTTAACCAAATTGATTAGTCAACCAACTAGACTTTACTTGAAAGTTGTAATCATTCATTATTAGATCTAATTTTCATGTCTCTCCCAGACGATGTCGAGGAATTAAACTGAAACAAAAAAGCGTCTTCCGAGGTTACAACAGAGGGGGGCCAGGAAAGATGGCAAAATTGAGGACTCCATTCTCAAACTTCTGCTCAGGGTCGTGGTACATGACCTTTGAATTAGCTGGCTTAATTTTGGAAGTAGAGGGGAAATGCCTTCATGATAAAGTCAGAAGGTCTGTTTGGAGCATGAAACCATTGCTTTGCACATTTGAAATGAAAAGGCGGGTTTACTTACCTGTCCATCTATGCAAACAATTTTGTAAGGACAACCACAGTTTTTGCTCATTTTTCAAGATATCCTAGAACTCTAGAATTGTTGGGATGGAAGGGACCCCAAGAGTCCTTTAGTCTGGCCATGCAAGAATCCACCGCTAAGGCATTCCTCAGAGATGGCCATGTTAATACTTCCAAAAAAGAAGGGCTTACCATCCAACTGTACTCCAAAAAGCCACTCTCCCAAACTCTGGCTGTTTGTCACTTCTTACCTAGAATGTGCTCTGACTTTTAGGCTGATGCAGAGTTGTCCATAGTTTTTCTTTTTCCCCCCATACAGCACTTGGCAAGAGTGGAGTGTTAAAGAAATGTTAAATGGCAGGAGCAGAAGGAACGGGCCCCCTTCAATCTCTGCCCCAGCTGTGCCTGAAGGTGCTATTTGTCTACCAGTTTGCTTATATTGCATTGCTTAGCCCCAGACCGGACACCCCGTTAATTTGATTTAAACGTAGCTTTCATCAATTTATCTTAATTTGCTAAGAAATTAGGTTTGCACTTAAATTAATCCCCCAGCCTCAATCACTCCATTGTCACGGTAGCTGTGTCTCCTGTTTTCCGTGCCAGAGCAAGGTTAGCATTGCAGGATTATCCCTCCCTCCCTGCCTGCATCCCCCCTCTCCTATTTTAACCTAGCCGCTCACCTCCTAGGCTGTGTGAGATGGCAGAGTTGAAAGGAAGCGTCTAGACAGACAATTAGAAGAAGCTACGAGTGCAAGACAAGGCCCTTCAGCCATTTGCACTCATAGAAATTCTGGGCAACAGTAAAACTTGCAGCCTCCTTTACCAAGAGCAGGGGCTTAGTACACACCCCATGGGCCGACTCTGAGCTAAAATTGTCTGCAGTTTTAGCCCCCTGACTATTTGAGATCAAAAACAGACACACACCACTGCTACAAGTTTTTTGGGGGGTGAATAGGTGCAGCAGGTGGTCCACAGCAGAGGAAAAACATCACAGACGTTAGCTGATGGCATCCACATTTGCTGGCAGTGAGTGGTAAAATTGGGTTTCTGATTCTACACAGATCGTCCCATGGCTGACCGTCCAGCTCCCCCTGGCTGGCTGACAGGCACCATGTGTGAAGCTGATGGAAGATGGACTCACGAGGGTCGTATTACTCAGAAGCAACAAAGGAAATGGAGGGGTGCGTAGGTGTGACTCAGAGCCTGTCCTAACAATTGGAGATCTGCACAGTTAGGCTGCTGACAGAAAGGCTTCTTCCCAGTCCTGAACTACCAGGCTAACATGAAACTCTTGAGCAGGGCCTGCTGAATACAAATCCAGCCTTCCCATGCTACTGGACGGCTGTAGCATTTGGCACGGTGCTGGTAAGGACAGTGAACCCTGGCTGTGTAAGGGCCAGGCTCTTTTTAAAATATTTCCAGTTCCATCCATCCATCCATGCATCCATCCATCCATGCATCCATGAGTTTATTTATATCCTGCCACTGTCCCAGGCTGAGACTCAAGGCAGCTTACAAAAAGACAGAATTTTAAAAACATACAAAATCAAGATTAAAGCAGTATTAAATAACAGCAGAATTTAAAATGAATTAAAATCTTACTTTAAAATAGATTTTAAAAAGGGTACAGCATCATGAAATCATTTTTATTGAAATCATTTCCCAATAAGCATGCTGGAAAAGAAAGGTCTCAACCTGCCACTGAAAGGAAAACAAATAAGCAGTTTGGCATTATAAAGTGCTAGCAAACAGCTTATCTGCATCTCAGATATTCCAAAGATAGATTTTGCTTGTCCTCCAGTCTCGCCCATGTTCCTGAAATGACATGCCTCAAGGGGCATTGAGCCCCATGGTCTCCTTAAGAGGAGACCTGCCAGATGGGATCAAGACTCCACATGCTCCAGCACCCTGTTCATACAGCGGCAACCCAGATGACTCTGCATTTAAGCTCACATTTGGGGCATCAGTGCAACAGGCCAGAATCCTATTGTTGGCTTATGCTGGTGTAACCTTTAGTTATGCCAGTGTGAGTATGTTTGGAGATCTGCAAGAAGGTACAAGGTACCTCCTTCTGCAACATCTTCAGATATATCACAAAGGTGTGGCAGAGGATATTAAAGAGAGCTCAAAAAGTGTCCATAAATCTGAAAGTGGATTAAACTTTCTCGCATGATCCACCAGAACCCTTGGACACTACAAATCCCAGGAGCCTCTAGGATGCAGCCATGACTCTTAAAATGCTATCCAAACGCTATACCGATCTGTTGTGGATACCTTGACTCTTTCCCAACTGCGGCTAGAGCCTGCCCTGTCCTTGGTTTGTATGTTGTGCTGAAGGCTCAGTCCTGCTGCTAGCTGAGTTCCAAAGAAAAAGAATACTGCGGCCATACAGGCCATGAAGTTGCGCTTGCATCCGTGTGCAGGAGTTCTCTCTCTGTCTGTCCTCCTCAGATTGATTAGGTAGCCCAGGGAGCATCTGAGGAAGGGAGATGCCAAGTAGAGGAGACTGGCGTTTTCTGCAAAGTCCTCATTTTGGCCTGGTTCCCTCTCCCTCATCCTTTAAGCTGGCCTTCCCAAAAAGGCACATAGAAGCTTCTAGAAGCTCATAAAGAAAAAGGCAGCAAAGTTTTCCATTGTGAGAAACTCTGTGGAGGAAAAATGAAACTTAAGAACACAACCCATTAATCTTTCTTTCTAGCATTTACAAAAATAGGTTTCTCTACAACAGCGTGAAGAGAGGAGCTGTTTGATATTGGGATCAGACACCGGGAGAGGTTTCCACACATCAGCCCAGGCACAATGCTCTCTTGCTGGAAAGCTTTTGTCCATCAGTTCACCTCTGATGGATAAGCTACATTATTTTCATTTTTGTATGAATGCACATTTCCTATAGATCATGTTCTGAGGGAAGAAGATCCCAACAGGTGTTTAGATAATAGCGGCAGAAAAAGTCCCTTTTGTCTGCCCTCAAGAAAAATAATAACGTCTGGTTGTCTTCTTTAAAAACTTCCAGGATCCATAATGAAAGGAGGAAACTGTCCTCTCTTCAACCTTAACGATTTTTCATAGGAGTCAGGTCCTTGAATCCAGTGGGTGATCTCCTCTCGAGGAGACTGACTGAATCACTTGGACTTAAATAAATGTTGACTCACCAGAAGTCCAAGCCAGTGTGGTGTCATGGGCCATTTCTGCACTAGACTGTTATAGTGCTATTATTCCACTTTCAACATCCTTGGGGGAATTCTGGGGTTTGCCTTTGAGGCCCCTCCCTAAAATGCAAACCCCAGGATTCCATAGGATGTTGAAAGTGGATTCGAATCCCTGCTTGGCCGTTGCCACCCACTGGGTGATCTTGGGGAAGTCACACTCTTCTCTCAGCCTCAGAGGAAGGCAAAGGCAAAACCCCGGCTTAACAGATCTATGCCATGAAAACCCCATGATAGGTTCAGCTTGGGGCTGCCATATGTCAGGAACCAATTGTGAAGGCACGCAACAACAACGGGAAAAGCAATGTCTGCCTATGGTCGTTGCAGAGGGAAGTATTCTGCACCTCCATCCATGTGACACCCCACACGCTTTACTTACTGATCTGCTGCTGGCTGTTCAGTGGCTGAGGGAGGATGAGGGGTGACCAGGCAGAGCTTGGCTGGGTTTATGCAATTGGATGTAGAGAGAAACAGCCATCTTCCTGTACTTCTTGGGTGTCATCTTTGTGTGTTTGGTTGCAGAACTACAGCCAGACCCCGCTTTGTGAACCTCTGCCCCCTGCCCTCCCCTGGCCTTTCAGTGGCTGTGGTGTTTGTGTGTGTGTGTGTGTGTGTGGGGTTCCAAAGGCAGGTTGTGCCCAGGGGAGCTCTACGCTCTGCCAGTGCCATCTAGGATCCTGCCCCATGGATTATTTTTAAAGTTTTCCTGCTTTCTGTTTGTAAGAACAGACGGGGTGGCGGCCTCTCCCCAGCAAAGGATTACACCCAATTAAAAACCTTTTTGACTCTGTGTGCTAATGAGGCCTTCCGTTGCTCTGACTGCGTGGGCGTCTGATGGATCCTCAGGCCAACATGAGACATGAACAGAACAGCTTTCTATGCTGCAATATGTTTTTTTCTTCTTCCCTCTACAACACAAGGCTATTTTCCAGCTATCCTGAAAAGCAACCCTGCACAGGGGAGAAATACAAGTTGGGGAAAATCTCCATATGTCTCAGTGCTTCTCTTTGCAAAGACTGAAGTCTGTTTTCGCCTAATTGGATGCTTTTGAAACGTTTCAATTTGTCAGGTTGTTTGCAATGAGGAGTTTAGCAAGGAGGACAAAGTTTTACATTCTGTAAATTAACAGTTACATGTATGATACGAGAACCAGAAGTCTGTTGTGGTTTTCCTGGGAGTATGCTTCCCTTCAGAAGTGGTTGGACATTTTTGCTGATGTGGCACATCTGCATTCAGTTCGAGGTTGAAGGAGTGGAGTTCTGCATGCAGGGCTGTTGCACATGGATGCACATCCTGCAAACACATTTTTTACAGATGCATAACACAGAAATTGTCATGTTGGGTGGGGGAGGCTGCTTTTTGGTCATTCCGTGAAGTCTATCCTCCACAAAAAGGGGATTACAATAGCTTAGTATAAACGGGGCTGATGCTGTTGTAACTCACTCAGAGGGTGCCATCCAGCGTGTGAAATTGCTATGCTTGTAGAACTCCACTTAGGCAACTGTGAACTGAATTTGTCCTTTGTGCAAAGGCTAAAAAGTGCAACCACATGATTAAGGCACCAGGCATGTGTTTTTCACACCAACAGAATTATGGCCAACTTTTGGAAAGGCTGGTTTTATTGCTGGGCAAGTTTGAGAAGATGAGAGGAGAGGGAGAGAGAGGGATTGTTCTTGGCTTTATTAATTTTCTGGCTCCCTCCCTCCCTCCCTTTCTGCCTTGGATCTCCTGGATGCCTCGGTTTTCACTCCCCTTCAGCGCCTGGCCTTTGCTGGCGCTAGCAGGCAGATCTCAGGCAGAGTCACACTGCCTGGCGGTCTGGCGGCTCAGGCCGGAGCATCAGAAGATGCATTATGAATGCAAGGTGTTGGGAAGAAGAAATATTAAACTCGCAGATAGCAGCGGAGATGCCTTTGTGAGCCACAGAGATGGGAAATTATGCTGAAGCAATGCATTGCAAATCACCCGGCTCTGAGCAGAGAAAAGAGGGACGTTTCATCCGACCGGCCCAAAAGTCTTTTACGCCAGCCCCCCTCCCCATTGTTTGGTATGCAGAGAGCCACTGGGGTGGGGGTGGGGGAAAGTAAAAGAGAAGCCAGCAATTTCTGAGCCTTATGGGCAGGCTGTCTAGCATAAATAAGGAAATTTGTTGGGTTCCCCCCTCCCCTGTCCTTTCTTTCACCAAAGTGCTCACTGACTGAAATTTCACTTTAGTATTTTTCATTACAGAAGAAAATGAAACTTGGAACACTTTGCCTCCATTATATCTCCTTAGATGGATGTAAATGGCAGTGATCCAGTGATATAAAAGGAAAAACACTCAGGGTGGATGCTGAGACCGGAGCAGGGCCTCTCCCACTTCCCAGAGGAGACCATTTGGAGGCTTTGAAAAACCCAAGGCAACTGGAGGGAGGGCCCGAGAGTTTGGTTGGTCCAATTCATCCCAGGCAGGAAGTTTAAAGTAATTCCCCCCCCCCCCGACCTGCAGTGCTGGCTCCCAAGGTTGTGCAATTGTTTGCCTGTTGTGTCCCATCCAGGCATAAAACAATTTCTCTGCCTCCTTTTTTTTTATTTTGCAATAGACTTACACAGCTATTTCTTTGCTATCTGCCTGCTAATAAATATCAGGCAAAAGTGAGCTGTCCCAGTCTGACAGAAAGGAGGGATAGAAATAAACTGATAGATGGAAGGATAAGAAAATATTCCACTATATCTATAGCGATATCATCTGTATCTACTATCCAGGCGTAGCTGTGTTGGCCGTGCAGCAAAATATTGTAAAGTCCAAGAAATACATTGTGCTGATATAACTATATTTTGCTGCATTGCCAACACAACTACCTCTGGATAGATATCTTTTGGAACTGAAGATACTGAATTCAGCCACATCAGGGGAATCTTGAACTAGAAGGAGCTCCTGGTCTGGGATTCACTCTCTGAGGTTTTCACCTCCAGCTAAGGCAAAACAATTTGAGACTGGCTATCACCGGCACGGTTTGCCTTTGGTCGTTAACTGCTGTCAAGTCACTGGGGCCCTGGGACTGTGGAAACAGCTGAAAGGGGAGTGATATTCAAATTGAGGGGCTCCGTGGTTCACAGCTCACTCTCTTAACCATGCAGTCCAGTTAGCTGTTGCCAAAGCACAGAAAGTCGTCTCTGCTCCCACAGATGTAGCTGTGTTGGCCATTCAACAAAATACAACAAAATCCAAAATCCACAAAAGAGTGATACCTTTGTTGGCCTACTGAAATCCACAAAACACACCATGCAAGCTTTTGAAACTCCACTGGGTTCTTCATCAGGCAAAAGATTTTAAAAATCACACAGGAGAAGAAAGGGGAAAACGTTAGAGTCACAGGCCTACATTTTGACTCGGATGTTGTTTCCATTGTAATTAAGTTGGTCTGATGGGATCTCAACGCAGGGAGAGGCCGTTCCCCTCCAGGGACAAAGGGCAAGGAAAAATAGGTAATAAAATTTCAACTCCAACAGGAAAGTAACTTCCCTGGGTCCCAATCATGCCAGGGAGAGGGGTGGGGAAGAGGTTGGGGGAGAGATTGGGTTCTGTAATGACAAACACCTTTGCGGCAGCTCATTAAAATCAACTGGGTTTCTGAAGCGCAGCAGGGCACTTGTGTGGATAAATACCGCAATCTCTCAGAGACTGAAGTATTTTCACATCTGAGTTCTTTCTGCAGATGAGGGTTCCTACTCCTTTGCTAATCCCCCTCCTTCCACCCCCTACCAACAATCTTAGCTGATGAGTTCAATTAGTGAAGGCGTCAGAAAGGCAAAGCTGGAAAGGGGGACAGACGCTGAAAATGCCTATCCTTCGCCTTCTTTCCTGTTTTACAAATGGTGTCACTAACTGGAGAAATGAAGGGAGGGTGAAGAAGGCAGTGGCAGCTTGACAAACTGCCAAAAAAGGAGGGAGGCATGAGACAATGAAAGGAGGATAGGAAGAGCTCTTCCAGGTAGGAAAATCTCCCGTCACCACCCTATCCACTCATTATTTTCCATCTGCAAAAGAAATCTCTGCCCCCCCCCCCAGGAGTAGGAAGTAAACTCATTTTTCTAATGAATTTCTTTGGTAACCAATTACCTTTTTTGGAGCAAATGAGGTTGAACTTAGTTACTTTTTACCTGCAATGGCTGTGCCTGTAATCCATGACTTGTCGGTGCTGCAGAAATGGGGTAGCTGCCTGTTTATCATGACTGTGCATGTGCCCTGAGCAAGGGGAGGTGGACGGGTCACATGAGGGACTGCCTTGCCTTACAGGTGGGAAGCACTGTTTGTAATGCCTTTTGCTTTGTTCAACCTGCAGTATCTGAAATGAACACTTGGGGGAGCCAGAGGACATTTTCCTATATTTTGTAATGATCAAGAGTGACAGCAATGGCAATGTTAATACCACATAACCCAGTGACTTACCTTTCAGGACTGCAGCAACAAGTACTGAACTGTTGAATGATCAGAGTAATGGCTAGAGCAACTTTGTTGTTGTGGGTCTTCAAGTTTTTTCCAACTTATGGTGACCCCAAGGTGATCATATCATGGGGTTTTCTTGGTAAGATTTATGCGAAAGGGGTTTGCCTTTGCCTTCCCCTAAAGCTGAGAGGGTGTGACTTGCGCAAGGTCAGTCAGTGGGTTTCCACGGCTGAGTGGAAATTTGAACCCTCCTCTCTAAGAGTTGTAGACCAAAGCTCAGAGCACTACGCCACACTGGCTAATTCCTTTTAGCTATTTCCTTTTAAACAGATACATTTCAAGATCTGTGTCTACTTCATTTGGTGGCTATTCAGTATTCATCTGGGCAAATACAAGATGCCCTTTGCCATTGCCCAGAGTGGCGCTGTTTGTGATTATAGGAGAATCTGATGCTCATGTCCCACTCTCCACTACACAAAGTAACTTTTGTGTCACTTAGCAACAGGCAACTGGGCTGGCTTTTGTCCTTCCAGGCCTGAAGGCATTATTCTCTCCCTATTTTTTTTAAAAATGCTCTTCTTCCCCCTGCCTTCCCCTTTTGAATGGGGAGAGTGAGGTAATGCATCGGAGATGTGAACTTTAGCAGAATGGCAGCATAATGCTGACAATAACGCTTATTCAATCGCTCAAATATCTTAACGGCTCAGATAATGCCATCAGAAAACGGCCCGTCTCTTAAGTGCACTTCATCATGCTGGCCTGACCTACTTGCCAGCTCTCTAAAGAGGCACAATTATTCCAAGGTGTAGACTTTCCATCCATTCCCTGGGCTGAGCAAGGGAAGGACTCTGTCAGCCTGTGGACCCATGGGCAGAAAAATCACCTTCCAAAGTTATACACATATAGGAGATGGGGGTGAATTTTTTCTTAACCCCCCCAAAAAAAGATTGGTGCAATCTCTGATGAAGGTCAGTCTGATTAGACATGTAGCCAGGATCCAGCCCAAATGCTCAGGGTTCATCAAGCAAAAGAACTCTTAAATCAGAAAAGACTCAGCTTCTGTGTTAAATCAAAAAAGACTCAGCTTCTACGGAGAGAGAAGAGGGAAGTCTGGCAGCTGAAACTCTTTGCCAAGTTTGCGTGAACTTGTAGAAAGAGTCAACGCCTTTTGCCCATCAGGCAAAGGAACAGCTCTGGCTTCTCTGCATGCACAGTTCTTGCAAAGCAGCTTTAAGTGCTCAGCGCAACAACAAAGTCATGCAGGCAGATGTGTTGAGAAGTGATTTCAGAGGTGGGCATGAAGGAGGTCACCCAAACAAATGGCTCAGGCTGTTTCAGAAGATGGAGAGGGAGAAGGAGAGACCCATCTGCTCTTCCAGAAGGTCTAGCCTGTGTTTGGTTTGAAGAAGCATGCATTCTTGCAATATAGCACCTTATGGCTTTGCTGGCTGATCTCTTGTCCACATTGGTTCATTCCCTTCCCTGGGTAAGCTCTGGGGAAGATTTCTTGCAGGCTTACTAGGACTGTTTGAAAGTTTTTTTCTTTAAAGAAAACCCCAGGGCATGGTTTTCTGAGGTCAACCTATGGTTCAAAGGACAAGTTTTCTTCTATTTTTAATGATTTCTCCCTTACGGCTGTAATGTTATAGTGCAAAAATTCCCTTTCAATGCACTGATCCACTATAGCTCTAAGAAGAGAAAATTAAAAAAAAAAAGAGTAAGAAAGTATAATGCTTTGTTGTTCTGATATGTCTTTGAGACATACTGGTGTGTTGACCTCCCATTTAACCACTGATTGAATAGGTCTACTTTAGCTTGGTGAACTGGATTCCGGCCATTACTTTTTCGCCTTGTAACTGTAACTGTAGCTAACTATTGAAGCTGCCCGGCTACAACAAGGCAGGAGACTATTGTGACAGTCTATAATTTATCCCCTTTCGAGTGACATGTTTTATTAAGTGTTTGCCGGCATGTCCTAATTACAAGGTAAATAATCAGGTCCCTCCCTTCCACTTAATTTCTTCTCTGTCTCTCTCTTGCCAGCAAAAGGGAGATGATGCTATCAGGAGGAGGAGGAAGAGGAGAGGCTGGGTAGCCTTGCACACCATTATGGTGGTGCCTTTCCATTTATTCCCTTCCTGTGCTTCTCCTTTGCCCAGCTACCCCCTTCCATTATGGCCCAGTTAAGTGTCTCCTGCAGAAACTGAGAGAATGGAAGAATTACATGGCCCAGTGACTAGTAAAAGCGCATGTCTGAGCTGTTTAGAAGGAAGGAAGGAAGGAAGGAAGGAAGGAAGGAAGGAAGGAAGGAAGGAAGGAAGGAAGGAAGGAAGGAAGGAAGGAAGGAAAGAAGATAACTTGATGTTCCTCCCTGCAGTGATGCCTCTTGTCCTACCTACCATGGCATCCTTGAAGTAGCCTTCTCCAGGCAATTCATGGTGCTATGGAGGACAGGATGATGGAACATAATATGGCTGGCATCCTGTTAGTGGCATACACATGCATAAGTTACCCCTACTCCTGTGGAAAGGAATCAGGTTCTCTCATCCTCAACAAGGGAGGCTGTCTCAGGGCATCTGGGCAACCCTTGGGAAGAATGGGCCACTGCTGTGAGACTTTTTACATTTTGGTTTCCATTTTGTGAAAAATTAATTTGTGCAGCCCCCCCCAATACTTCTGTGCCAAGAATAGTTTATTTTGTGCAAATGTTTTTTTTGTGGAGAAAAAATAGGAGACATTTTTACACAAAAGAAGAGGATTTTTTTTTGCAACCCCTTCCCCCAATGCAAAAATGCATCAAAAGTTTGCACCTCTCCTCATAATCACAACCAGTGAGGAAAAAAGGTTGACATGATTCCTTCTTTCATAGGAAAAGATTTATATCCGTCTATGATGGGAAGAATATCCTTGAAAACTTACACCACAGATAGGGATGAATGTGATTTACACTCTGGGGGGAGTTTGACCTATGTGTCTGGGGAGGGGGAGTCAGGAGCTTATGGACCCAGGGCAGCTGCTGTCCGTGCCTCACTCCCTCCCCACATTTGTCTGGACTGATCTCTATGATTTCTTTCTTCCCTCCTGATAAAAAGTTAAATTAAGAGACAGCTTGCAGCTCCATGAGCAGCGTCTCTTTTTCCCTCCCCTTCCCAATACAGGAGAGTTCCAAATTAAACCTTATCTTCTACTGGCCACAAATTGAATCAACGGAGTGAAGATCAGATGCGAAGACCAATATAACCTGCTTTGTCCGTGCAGCTTCAAAGCATCAACTTTTTCTTTCTATTAAGACCGAAACTTCTTTCAACAGAGAACTCAAGTGCAAAGACTAGAAGGTGGGGAGACGGAGGAAGCTACCGGTATCATGACCCAGACCAGAGAAGGCTAAAGTCTTGTCAGTCAGCCAAGCTGAAAGACACTTCCCCTTCCTGCCCCTGGAGTGGCACCTGGGCCCTCCTGGCACTGAGATGTTGGCAACTGGTGATGGAGGCCCTGTACCATCAGCTGGGAATCCATGCGGGATGGAGTTCTCAGGCCAGTGGAGTGGTCAGTTGGCTCTGGGGTTTGGCCTGGACTTCAAAGGCACTCTTCAAGGTGCTGGATCTATTTCGGTTTCAGCACCTTGGAGAGTTCCTTTGATTTACAGTTTGGCAGCGGTTCCTTATCTTCTGCTAGATTGCCCTAACAGCTGTAGTTTTGAGGGTGAACTAGAGCTCTCTAGCATGTAATGCCAAGTCCCCACAAGCCACAAAGTCATTAGCAGTATGTTCACAGCACATAGCTATAGCGCTTTGATACATTTTAATCACCTTGGCTCCATCCTATGGAATCCTGAGATTTGTAGTGTAGGGAGGGTGCTTAGAAGGGTTCTCTGCTATACTGCTGTAGTTTTGGGGGGACATGTTCATGGGGACATAATACACCATTTCCGCCACTTCCAAAACTCTGGCAGGCTACTCCATGAAATCATATCTACCCTTTTAGGTGATCAGAAGCAACGTTGTTTTATTCCCAGTTGTCTTTAGGGCCTTTACCAGAATTTCTGGGGGGCTGCTGTGGTGTGAGGGAGCCATCAAAACAGCATTTAAATACCTTTTATGGATAAGTTGGTATGTGTCACTCATTCCAAGAAATGGCTGCACTGCGGCAGGGTACAATGGCTTCCCCACGCCCCCCTGATCCTCTGGAGTCCAGTCGTTGGTCTTCTCGTTACCCAGATCAGGAAGCTGGACTAATGGGACAATCCTCCGAGTCTTTCTTGCCTGGGAGACATTCCAGTTGGTTTCAAAAGTGCCAAACTGACCCCTTTCCTCTCTCGGCACCCTGTCCTTCAGCAGTACTTGCTAAAGGACAAAGCCACATGACTCCATGCCAACCTGGAAGTCTCAAAACACAGCTTTCTATTAAAGCTTTCAAGGGCTAATTTATTTCAAGTGTATCTGTCCATGGTTTTAAATTGTTGCAGGCTTTTAAAGTGGGTTTAACTATTGCTTTCAAAGTAGTTTTAACTGTTTTTATGTTTAATATTTTTTAAATATTCTTCCAAATATTTATGCTTTAAATCTCAAAATGTTTTAAATTGTTTGTATTGCACACCAACCTACTAAAGGGCAGGACAGAGGTGTTTTAAATAAGTAAAGAAAGAAATAGTCACTTTAGAACACGTCTCTCCAGTTCAGGCTTTTTGGGGTGGATGGGTTAAAACTGGAAGCAAGTGAGCTTTATGAGCAGCTAGGTGAAGCTGGATTCCTACAGACACCCAGAATGATGAGTTTGTCTCTCAGTAGATCTCTCTTTCCACCATCATTTCCTTTCCTTGTACAAATTGGTCTTGGCATTAATTAATCTGATTTCGCTACACTCTCTTTAATTTGTCAAGATAGCATTGCTTCAACTGGGCAAAGAGGCAAATGCTTTGGAGAATTGTCACAACTGGAACCCCCTCCATTCTTTTCCTTTCGAGAGCCACCCAGCAAAGAAGTCGTTATCAATTAGACCCATTTGCATGCTAACGAGGTTTGTCGGTTGAGTTCAGCCAAATTTGCAAAAATACTGACAGAGTGAGTTGACCCCTTTTGTATGTTTTTACGTTGTGGTGCAGCTGCAACGCAAGAGGAGGGCTGTGCCTGAACGAGTAATGAGTTGCAGCTTATTTTGCATGGGTCTTTTCTGAAACAAGCCCTTATTAGACCAAGGAATATTCCAAATTTTGTCGGTAATTGCAAAACAAACAGACTCCTTGGCTTCCTTTCCCCTCCCTGTATTTTTCCTTTCCCTGCATTGCACGGCTGTGGATATTAAATGAGAGAGTCTTGTTCTCCTAATTAAGGCCCGGTTTGATTTCTGCATTCCCTCCTGTCAGAGAGTCTTTAGTCTTTTAGAGGTATTCTTCTGCTCGAGTTACTTAAAGCTTACTGGAACACCTATTTATAGACAGCTCCCCCACAGTGATCCTTCCGAATTAAAATTACAAAGGAACAAAGTGTGTGTTTTTTGGGGGGGCAGAGTGGGTCTGTAACTAAGAGAGCATTACCACGGTGACAGTCGCCGTGCATTAGGGAAAGCAAGCAGTCCTGTTAATTCCCTTGGTGGAAAAATTAGAAGAGATAGAGAAATGCTTTAAGTCAGGAACTTGTTGGCATCTTTATTTTTTTTATGCATAATTTTTATCACACCTTCCACTGCAACCTGTTTTTGCTGCCTGTGTTTTGCAGGTGAGAGTCTGAAGCCATTTCCGCCCTACACCTTTATAGTGCTATGATTCTACTTTCAACCTCCTGTGGAATTGTGGGGCTTGTAGTTTATTGAGGCCAAAGAGCTCTCTGGCTGAGAATTCTAAATGTCCCTCTCCAAACTGCAAACCCCAGGATTCCACAGGATGTTGAAAGTGGGAAAATAGCACCATAACGGTGTAGTGCAGAAACGGCCTATGGTTGCTAGTCTTCACAGTGAATCATAGAATAGAATCATAGAAATGTAGAGTTGGAAGAGACCACAAGGGCCATCCAGTCCAACCCCCTGCCATGCAGGAAAACCCTCAAAGCACTCCCGACAAGTGGCCATCCAGCCTCCGCTTAAAAACCTCCAAAGAAGGAGACTCCACCACACTCTGTGGCAGCACATTCCACTGTCGGACAGCCCTGACCGTCAGGAAATTCCTCCTGAGGTTCAGGCGGAATCTCCCCTCCTGCAGCTTGCATCCATTGCTCCTTGTCCTGGTCTCAAGAGCAGGAGAAACAAGCCCGCTCCCTCCTCGACATGACATCCCTTCAAATATTTAAACATGGCTATCATGTCCCCTCTCAACCTTCTCTTCTGCAGACTAAACATCCCCAGCTCTCTAAGTCTGTCCTCATAGGGCATGGCTTCCAGGCCCCTCACCATTTTGGTTGCCCTCTTCTGGACCTGCTCCAGCTTATCCATATCCTTCTTGAATTGGGGTGCCCAGAACTGGACACAGTATTCAAGATGAGGTCTAACCAATGCAGAATAAAGTGGTACCAATACCTCCCTCGATCTAGACACCAGACTCCTATTGATGCAACCAAGAATTGCGTTGGCCTTCTTGGCTGCCGCATCACACTGCTGACTCATGTTCAGCTTGTGGTCTATGGAGACTCCTAGATCCCTTTCACACGTACTGTTAGCCAGCCACGTGTCCCCCATCCTATATTTCTGCATACCATTTTTTCTGCCTAAGTGTAGGACCTTACATTTCTCTCTGTTGAAATTCATTTTGTTAGCCTTGGCCCAGCTCTCCAATCTGTCCAGGTCCTTTTGAATTTTGATCCTGTCATCAGGCGTATTAGCAACCCCTCCCAATTTGGTGTCATCTGCAAATTTGATCAGCGTGCTCTCTATTCCTTCATCCAAGTCATTAATGAAGATATTGAACAGCACCGGGCCCAGGACAGAACCCTGTGGCACCCCGCTAGTCACTTCTCTCCAGGATGAGAATCTGCCATTGGTGACTGAGAAGCCGATCCAGAGTCAGAAGGGTTGCCAGTCTCCTCTCTTGCCTCTGTGCAGGCAGAGCTGTCCTTTCACAGCTGGTAGAAGGCAGTTCAAAGGGGACTTTGCCAAAGGCTGCCTTGCACTTTCTCCCTATGACAGGGTAAGCTAGTGGTCTGTCTTGGTCAGTCGACAAAGGACTCAAAAATAGAGGAAGGTGGAGGCAGGGAGAGAGGGAAGGAGAAAGAGGAGGAGTCTGATTTGAGCTGTGAAAGAAAAAGTGGGCTTTAAAATGCGCAGCTGGATGGCCCAGGAACATCAACAGCCCGAACTGCAGTCCAAACAAGACAGCTGAGATCTTGCAATGGCAGATGTACTGTAAAGTTCCACACAGGAGGAAACTTCTCTCCTTCCCCTCTCCCCTTCCCCTCCCAAATCACATCTTTTAAGTGCTGCAACCCCTCCCTATGGTCATTTACTGCCCAGTGGAGAGTTGGTGGCGGGATAATGGAGAAGCATCCACCCATGTTCCCTTGGGATCTCTTGGGGACCGTTTGGATGTTGTGGAGGATTATACCATTGATGCACCTCCAGATATGGGAACATAGCTGGGTGCTTCTGGGTGCCCCCACATTCTCTCAGTCTCAGAGGAAGGCAAGGGCAAACCCCCTCTTAACAAATCTTGCCAAGAAAACCCTGTGATAGGCTATCCTTGGGGTCACCATTAGCCAGAAATGACTTGAAGATCCTCAACAACAGAGTGAAAGTTTGTGACAGGATTTGGCACAGTCCCCTTTGAATTGCTTTCCACCAGCTTTGAAAGACCACTCTCTCTGCAAAGAGGCAATTGGTGGTGGTGGAGACTGGTAACCTGTCTGACTCTGGGCTGGCTTTTCACTCCGCTGTGGCCACTGGCTGCTCTCGCTGGGCCACTGTGGAAGTTGCTGTCCAAGGCCTGGATTCTATTTCTAGTCCCGCCTGACTCTGAAGAGGTTGCTCATACCACTACCCGGCAAGCCCTCCATCGCGACGAACCCCTCCCTTCCCTGCTTCCCTTTTCTCACCCTCCTAATTTTGAGCCTTGAACATTTTTAATGACAGCCTTCATGGTTTGATGGAGGATTTTACACTAATGCAAGGCATTACCTAGTTCATTTGGCTAGAAGAGGGTATAATTTTGCACGGTCAAAGTCATTGCTATTTGAGCTAAAAGTTCCATTATGCGGCACCACCCACCCCAGCTTTTTTGAGAGCTGGGAGAGATAAGTAGTGTTTCATTAATGGGTGTCCTCTGGAGCTGATTTAAAAGGATGTTTCCTGGTCTGGGTTGGGGTGGGAGATGAGAAAAGAGCCAGCAGACAGAGGGGGCTTGGGCTGAGCTTAAACTTTGCTTGATCTCCATGCTTGGCCGTGTTCGCAAGGAAGAAGAAACTCTTGCTGGAAAGAATCATAGGGCGGGAAGGTCCATCTAATCCTGTGCAGGAATTCATTATTAAAACGGCAGTGGCCGTGAAAGGCTTTGGATATATTTTGAGACTAAAGGGGTGGAAGAACTATCACCACAATTTGTGTTTCCACTGCAATTGCCTTGGAAAAGAAAGGAATGCAGCACTGAACAAGTTTCTTTATCTATTTAATGGCTTTTAAATTCTTGTACCAAATACTGTTTGGAGGGTGTTTTTAAAGATTCTGCTCTATTAGCAACTTTTGTTCCCATGCTGAGCAAAAAACAAACCTGAGATATAAAGTAAATTCATTCATTCACTCATTCATTCTGTGTTTTGGTTTTTTTTTTTTGGCAGTCTGTGCAACCCCTGGAGAGTCCCAGTGGAAAGAAATTGGCCTCACAGACCAACCCCAGTGACCTTGATCTGCAGCCATCTTTGCAGCATCATGCACTACAGTTATGCACAGGGGTGTAGCTGGGCGGGCGGTCAAAATTTCAGGCCCTTGTGCCCCAAATAAGAATTCTGCTCCCTCAAACTTCTAGTGCTGCCGCCACGTAAAACTTCAGCTGAGCATTTGTAAACTCAGTTTACACTTGCAAAGAACAAGGGGCAGGCAAAATGACCAAAACTCAGCAAAGTGGAGTGGTTTCCCCCATTTTTTCTTTTTCTTTTCTTAAAAAAGTTTTATTAGGAAGAATTTTTTTAAAAAATACGTTTAAAATTACTAAGAGTTCCAGAATTACAAATAAATAGAAAAGAACAAAGAGGAAAGAGAAGAAAAACAAGAGAAGAATCTTTTGTTTTGGTCTTCCTTTCGACAGTTCCACATATATGCATGTAGTTATTCATACGTCTCTCTCCAAAATTACAGTAAATTCCATTATTTCAATAGTCCACTCTTTCTAATCACCAAAAACAAAAGTTACCAGGTCATTTTCTTTCTTTTGTTCTTTCTTTCTCTGCAGAAGTCTAGAAGGGATTTCCAGATTTTAAGAGACGTGATAGAGTAGCGGTTGAGTGCTTGATTATGATTGCAGGAGACCAGGGCCATTTCTGCACTTCACTGTTATAGTGCTATTATTCTACTCTCAGCATCCTGTGGAATTCTGGGGTTTGTAGTGTCCTGAGGCCAAAAAGCTCTCTGGCTGAGAATCCTAAATGCCCCTCCCTAAACTGCAAAGTCCAGGATTCCACAGGATGTTGAAAGTGGCATCATAGCACTATAAGAGTGCAGTGCGGAAACGGCCCAGGATTTGAATCTCTGCTTGGCCACAGAAAGACATGGGTGACCGTGGTTGGGTTACACTCTCCCAGCCTCAGGAAAAGGCTACAGCAAATCCGCTTTGAGCAAAGGTTGTCTAGAAAGCCTTGTGACAGCCTCACCTTAGGTAGCCACACGTTTGGGCAGAGTGAAAGGGAAACAACGACACACTGACCGAGGGAATAGGAAGGTAACCAATAGAAGAGTTCTAAGTGTGAACAGTTTTTGGTGGCTCACTCTCTTCAAGGCTAGAAATTCAGAGCCAGAATTCTTGTTTTGGGGGAGTGATGGCCTTGTTCCTCCCTCCTTCCCCAGCTAATCCTGCGTGCACAGCCAGAAGCCAGGGCTCCAGAGGTGGCTGTGGGCCGGGCCTGGGTGCCCCTCCTTGCCTCCATTTGGGTTTGAGTGCAGGGAGCAAAAAAGAAATGCTGAATCAGTGGAGCTGGAGATGCCCAGCCAGCACAATGTGTCTCAGTAGCAGCAGCAGCAGTGATGTTTTCATGGGAATGGTCAAGAGAGGTTTTTTTTTTTAATGAAATAAAGGAAAAAAAGAAGCACCCAGAAAGGGAAGGATGGAGGGATACAACATGAGGACGTGTAATTCCTTTTGGCTGTAGGCAGCAGCAGCAGCAGCAGCAGCCGTAACTGCAAAAGCGGACGTGCTGACAAGCTATGTGTGTTTTACATGCCCATTAACTCCCTTACTCAATAATAAAATAAAAAAACCCATGTAGTTTCTGCAGCCCTGGCCTGTCAGCGCGTTGCCACACGTGGCACTTAAGCTACTTTGGAGGCACGGAGTAAAAGGCACTTACTGGCCCGACAGCAACGATGACAGCCTTTTAGGAGGCATTCAGGGGGAAATAGAGATGAGGGCAGGGGAGGGGAAGGGGGCTGATGTGCTACATCCGCTAGTCCTTGTTAATAAAAAATTTAACTGATGGATTAGATGAGACACATCAACACTGACACCAGGTATGCTTTTAATGGGCTTGGTGCTCTGGCATCCTTCCGCTTCCTTTTTGTCCTTACAGAAGGCTTCAGAATTTCATTTTGCAGAGCTTGGGATTGCCTCTCTGGAAACAATGGTTCTCAGAACCACTGGAAAGCTGGAAGGTGTCTAGAGGAGAGTGACCAAAATGATGGAAGGCCTGGAAACTGTGGAGCCCTCTGACGTGTGGCTTAGGGAGCTGGGGATGTTTACCCTGGAGAAGAGAAGGTTAAGAGGTGACATGATAGCCATGTTTAAATATTTGAAAGGATGTCAGGTGGAGGATGGAACAAGCCTGTTTTCTGCTGGGCCAGAGACTAAGACACTATGGAGCAATGCCTATAAGAAAAGAGATTCCAACTGAACCTCAGGGTGAACTTCCTGACAGAGCTTTCTGGCAATGGAATCCATTGCTGTCTCAGTGGAGTGTGGTAAAGTCTCCTTCTTCTTTGGAGGTTTTAAAGGAAGGGTGGATGACCGTCTGTCAAAGGGAGGGCTTTGATGGTGTCTTCCTCCATGGCAGAAGGGGGTTGGACTGGATGGCCATCGGGGTCCCTTCCAGCTCTTCTAGGATTCCGTGATTCTATAGAAAAGCCTCTTGACAGCAAGAGTTGTTTGACAGTGGAACGGGGGTGGTATGACTATCCTAGCAGGGTGCTTTAGTTGTGGATGGCAGAGTATCGGACTAGATGGATGTTGCGGTACCTTCCGACCCCTTGACACTGTGAGTTTATGACTGGAGCGTCCAAAGCATCTCAGGCATGGTTTCCATGAACGTGCCTGATTATTGAGATCATCGCCTGATCTGTGGTTCAAGCCAGACGCCCCTCTAATCCAGGGTCAGCGGTCAAAGGGTTTGCAGGTGTTGCTGTTGCTGTTGTTGTGCACCTTCAAGTCATTTCCGACTTACGACTGCCTTAAGACGAAGCTATCAGGAGGTTTTCTGGGGCTGAATACCATGAAATGTTGTGGAGGAATTATTCTGTGTATTAAACAAACCCCTCTTTTGGGCACAGATTGTTTCTATGCCTCTGCTGGCGAGGGCAGCCGGGCCTTGCAATCCAGCCCCTCTACCACAGATGCATATCCTCCGGCCCACACTGCTGGCAGATCACTACGGGCGCTGTCTTTTCCCCAGTCAGTCCAATGCAACAGTTTGAGTGTTGTTCCGGGACTCCTCCAGGAGAGCTGGGTTCAAATCCTTGCTCAGCCCCGGGTACCCTCTGTGTGAGTTTTAGGCAATTCACACTCTCTCAGCCTCAGAAGAAGGCTGTGGTGGCCAACCTCCTCTGAAGAAACCTCGCCAAAAAATCCCCACCCCTCATAACCCACATTATACCAGCTGCTATAAGTCAAAGTTGCTGTGGAGGCTCCTAACGTAGCACAGAGTGCTGGGTGAGACTTACTTTCGAGTAAACAGGTGCAGGTTTCTGCTGTGAGAGGAGCAGGTTTCTCGGGTGCTTTTCCTGTGGCTACTTCTCATAACAGTGTTTGTTCAGGCTGGTTCTTTTAAACAAATAAATACAGCTAAGCTGTACAAACACCCAGCTTGGAGCATGTTAAACAACCATAGGTCATCGCTAAGACAAGTATCTCAGGACAATATATCAATATAACATATAAGCTCCGTGGATTATTGGGAGCAACACACAGTCCTGGTAGCTAAGATAGCATACAGTGTCTCCATGGTTTCTTCAAAAAGGGACAGTCAACACTTAACCTTGAAGGCGAACCTTGCGTGAAAACACAGACCACACAAAGCTAGTTAGTCTATAAGGTGCCGTACAAAACTCTCTGTTGTTTTGCTGCAACAGGCAAGCCTGACCACCCAAGCCCATCATCCCCAGAAACCATTTAGTTATAGGGGATGATCCCCATCAGATTTAAGTTAGAGAATCATTTGTTTATTTACTTATATGGGGCATTTTTATATTACCCCCCAGAGTCTACAAGTGGGATCCCAGGGCAAGGAGCTAATGAGGGCAATTTAAAGCTGTACAAATCTAAAATATTTAAAAAGACATGTTAAAACACAGACCTAAAACACAATTATAAAACAGTTAAAGCAGAGAATGCAGAACTAAAGGCTGCCCACCGGAAGCTGAGAGGAGAAGGCGCCTGCCTAACTTCCTTGGGTTGGGAGTTCCACGGTCAGGGAGATGCTGCAGGGAAGGCCCTGTTATGCGCATGTACCAACCTAACCCCATTCAGTGTTGGGACACACAGCTGGGCCTCCTCTGAGGATCTCAAATTTTGGGAGGGTCAAATGGAAGGAGGTGGTCTTTTAGATCCCCCGCCCCGAAGCCCTTTGGCACCTTGAACTGAACTCCGAAGCAAATTGGACTCCAGGGCAGTTCTGGCAAGGCCCGCGTTGTGTGCTCTCTAAAATGCACACCTGACACCAGTTTGGCAGCTGCATTTTGCATGAACTGCAGCTTCCAAAAACTTTTCAAGGGCAGCTGCAGCACCACATGGAGGGTATTAAAGTAATATACGATTTCATATGACTGACTGTCTCCGTAGCAGAAAGTAACTATTGTATGGATTATTTACATCTAACTTTTGAAGCCTCTACCACACAGGGCTCTGCCTTCACCTGAATTTAATTGTTTGTCTCCACTCGAGTACATGAGTTGAATCAATGGGGCCAAGTTCCCATTGATTCAGTGGGAACTGTGGAATGGCTTGAGAGCTGGACTACCACTCTGGAGACCAGGGTTCAGCTCCATGCTTGGCCATGGAAACTGGGTGACTTTGGCGCATTGCTCCCTCTCAGCCCCAGAAAACCTCATAATATCTTCGCTTTAGGGCTGCCATAAGTTGGAAGCAACTTGAAGGCACACAGCAACAATAACACAATTCCATTCAGGCAGATGCTTGGTTTTGAAATAATTTGTCTTCCCTCCCTCCCTCCCTCCCTTTGTTATGAGCACCTCTTTGGCAGTGGAGGCACCAATCCCTAGGCCCCTCCCTTGCTCTGTGTAATATTTATTATGCCTGGTTAAAGATCATTAGAGCTTTTGTTCGTCGGGTTGACTGACAAGGCGAGTGGATTAATATTAGACCGCCCTGTCAAAAGTGGTGAAAAGCTGGGATTGATTTTATAGGAAGTTGAGTTGGAGCAGCAGTCAGAGCCTGTGGGGGGTTACACTGGGGTAAATCAATCTCCTGCATTAGCAAGTCCCTCTGGGAACCATCAGCTTCACTGTTTATTACAGATGAGGACGGCTGCATGAAACAGTCTGGGCATGTTGCTTTCTTCACACCCTCACTGCTTCCTTCGCTTTCCTCCAGACTGGATACTTCAAATTATACAGAAAGGCGGACTCGCTCCTTCGGCATGGGGTCTTCCCTTGGTGGGCTGGAGCTGTCAGAGGCAAGACTTTCCTACTGGAGCAATGGATTGGGGAGTTCATTCCCTGGCATTTTTAACTTAATAGACCCCCAAATACACACTGCAGCAATGCCTTTATTAGAGCAAGGAAAAGGCACACAACAGATTGTTCTTGTTGTGTGCCTTCAAGTTGTTTTTGACTTAAGGCCACCTTAAGGCAAACTATCATGGAGTTTTCTTGGCAAGATTTGTGCAGAAGGGTTTTCCCTTTGCCTTCCTCTGAGGCTGAAAGAAAAGAGGGACTTGCCCAAAGTCAAACCACTACTCCATGCTGGCTCAAAATGCGTTGCACTGAGGCTCTCCCATCTACCCCTTAAAGAAACCTCCTTGGTCCCACCAGGAACTCAACTTTTGGGCAGACTTGGGCCAGTTTAAACTTCAAACCCCAGGATTCCATAGGATGTTGAAAGTGGAATAATAGCACTATAACAGTCTAGTGCAGAAATGGCCTGCATAAAACTGTGAAGAGAAGAGCCAGATCTTCAGTCTGTTCTATTGTGCATGCCAGCCAGCCAGCCAGCCAGACACAGAGGGCTGTTGCTGTGCATTCGGTGGTCTGGAGGTCTTTGGAGTTGTCTTGAAATTATGGCGCATGCATAAAAACTCAGTGTGCCTGCCATTGACAGCTCCCCAAGTCTCTCTTTCCTGTCGAGACATTTCACTGGGGTTTTGTTTTTCATGTTTTGTTTCATACCTCCAGAAAGCACCTCCGATTCAAACAGGCACTGAGGTCCTTTTTTTAAAAAGGAAGGTTGAAAGGGGAACTGGGAGGAAAACTGTCTGTGCTTTCCTAAGCTTTGCTGCCCCTGATACACAGCGTCTGGGTTCTCTCTCCACCGTGGCCGCTGCCTCCTTCCACATGGCTGAACAAACATGGACAGTTGTTCTTCGGGAAAAGCCCTTGACAGACGTCCCCAGTCTCCACCTCTCTCCTGCACCACTTCCGATGTCTTCTACTAAGAGGAGCAATTTGGGAAAGGGCAGCTTGTCATGTTCTTTTCCCTCTCTGGGTGCAAATGTGACCTCAGGGGCATTGGCTGCCTCTGGAGGTGCTTGTCTGTTGTAATGTTCTCTCCCAATAGCTTCATAGTGAGTATGTAAAATAAGGACTCCTCTCTTGCTGGGAAGATGAAAAAGAGGGGGAATGGAAGGCTGTTTTGGGAGGATAAAGCCCTGGCTTTGGAGCGTGGAGGTTCTTTTCTGGGCTGAGAGATGCAGATGCTTTCCTTTCCCACACAGGGGCACTGTTGGGCACACTAGAATGTGCCGTGTATATGTATGCACCTAAGTTGCCTGTGGACTTGTGATGACTTCATGAATTCCATAGGGTTTTCTTAGGCCTGGTGGTCTCCCACAAAAGGACTAACGAGGCTGGGCTCTGTTCAGCTTCCAAAATCGGAAGATATCAGGTCTGGTCAGGTTGGTCTGTTGGAACGGTAGGATGCAAAGAGACACGGAGGAGCCAGCTGCCAAGGAGGGCCTGGCCTGTATTGCATCCTCGAAATGGCTATACTTCCTGGGCACACCCAAACGCCTTCCTGCTTTTAGGGGCAGGATCAGGTCCTGGTACCTTTTGAAATAAAATATGTACATCAAATTTCATTTCTAGTCTGTAGATCATAGGTGATCCAGAAAGTGGACTGGCAGCGGCGACTAGAAATGGAAAAATTTAGGGGTGTAGCATGCAACTTAATTTGACATTTATTTATTTAATATCCTACCTTTCTCCTTTCACTGGATTCAATGCATTTTGAGTGCTTTTCCTAAGTGTATAGTGAAACAGGACTAAGAGGGTAGGTTTTTACTGCAAAGCTGTGCAGTTTCTCAAACTCTTGCACCATTCTAAAAAAAACCTGTGCTGTTTATGTTGTGCTAGGAAGTTCCCATAATTTGCAGGAACTTTTGATGTGCCATTTCAATTCCCACTTAAGTTTCTCAAAGGGTTTCTCAAACTCCTTGAGAATTTGATCCCCGTCAGGAAACGGAGAGATCCAGACTGATGTAGTGGTCAGACCTAGGACGCTGGGAGATCAGGGTTTGGATCCTTGCTTAGCTGTGGAAACCCAGTGGGTGGCCTTGGACAAGTCACACTCTCTCAGCCTCAGAGGGAGGGCAAAGACAGAGCCCTTTTGAACAAATTCTGCCAAGTGAACTCCACGATAGGTTCAACTCAGGGTTGCCATAAGTTGGAGATGGCTTGAAGGTGTTCAACAACAGGACGTTGATGAATTTCTGTTCTATTCCTAATCTATGAACAATATGCATGTTTCTGCTTTTGCAACCCTGAACTCAGGGTGGAGGAAGAAGAAGAAAAGGAGGAAGTAGAAGACTCTTCATCCACCACTCTGCTCAGAGCCAACTGCTCACAGTTTTTTTGAACAAAACAGTGCAGCATCCTCTATAATGGCTGGAGTGAGGCAGAAATGGGATTTCAATTGAGGATTTTCAGTCTGAATTGAACTGTTCATTTCTGTTCCATTCTGCCTCTCTCTCTGTCACCATTTTTTTGCTTATGCTTTTGCCGTGATTACAGAACTCTCTAGGTGCTGATTTATTGCTGGGAAGAAGGAGACAAAGCGGGGGGTGGACTGGGGATTGGGGAGGTGTTCCACTGCCCTAGTGCCCACACCTTATCTGCCCCAAAAGAAGGGGGAGGCAAATATTAGAAATAAAATCCATCTGTCAGGGCTAGAGAGCTCGGAGAGCAAGCTACAAGCAGAGAATGAAATCAGATGCCAAAGAGTGTCAAGGCACAGATAGCGGGGATGGGTACCTCCGTGTGTCTCTCTCTGTGTGTGTGTGTGTGTGTGTGTGCATGCACGTGTGTGCAATGTAGTCAGCAGTGGAGGACAAACAAGCTCTGAGAGACTATTAGGGGGGTATATTTTATGGGTGGCACGGTAGAGACTGAATCATCTGTAAAGCAATTGCAGAGAGATGCTCCCTCTCCTCTTTCTCAGCTACAAGAGAAAGGAGACAAATAGGTGGCAAGACATCAATTGGTGGTGGTGGGGGCTGAGGAAGATCAATAGGTTGCAATTTTTTCCCCCAAAATAAGGAGAGATTGGGAAGGGGCATCAGAGCCAATTCTCGGGACCATTCTGTTTATCTCTCTCAATGCCAATTTTTAGCCAAGAGCACTGAGATCCTTGGAGAGGTGTGGGTTGCCTTTAGAAAACCAAAACACACATTGAGATTGCAACCCATGGGCTGAAGTCCGACATCAGAATTGCATGATATAAATCTCTGCTTGTGGAGTTATGTATTAGTGGTGGTACACCACTCCTGGGTTGAATGGCAGTATTGCACACCCAAATGTGCATGCACACCCGTGCATAATGCATAAGACACAACCCTGTTTCTGCAACACTGAACTGAAAGGAGGCATTCCGCATTGGTCAAAACTGTTCAACAATTCTGTAGGGGAAGTTACATAGGTATAAGACACTGACAGTGGTTCTCAACCCGTGGGTCCCCAGATGTTTGTGGACTTCAGCTCCCAGCCACTATGGTCAATGCTCAGGGCTTCTGGGAGCTGAAGTCCACAAACATCTGGGGACCCACAGGTTGAGATCCACTTGTCCCCTTTCCAACATGGGTTCAAGTATGGAGGCATCAGTGAAATGGAGGCAGAAGTTTGTTTACTTATAAATGTAATGCCAGTCCAGATATTGGGGCCCGAACCATACATATGCCTTCCCACATATAGCAGTTTTGGAACATCTACCTAGCAGCAGGTTATGACACATGCAGCAAATGAAAAGAGGATGCTGGAAATAGTTTAGCCAATCATGAAACAGCAGTCATTAAGCCATAATGGAAGATTACTAAGCAAAGACCAAGTAAAAACTAATCATATTGAACATTTCAGATTGCGGTTGTTATCAGTAGATAACACCAGTTAGTTGATGAGGATATGGGTCGGAATGTTCTCTTAATGCTTAATCTGCTTTTCCTCGAGATTCTTAAGAGCTTAATGACTCTGCAGCTCTTAATTTTTCCTTAATTTAGAATGAATTTTCTTCAACATGGCTCCATCTTATTTAGGAATAATGGTCTTTTTTGACTTTCTCGCTTCATTTTCTCACCTGTTTCTTTCTTTTCTGGAAAAAATTACTATGATCTTGATAACAAGACAATAATATGAAGTTTTATCAAGCGTTTAAATCACAAAGCACGAAAACAATTATAGATTTTAAAGTATCAGCAAAAGCATAGCTGTGTATAAAGATCCTGAATATAACAGATATAAAACAAACAAGGTAATTGGAACCATGCAAATCTAGGCACCAGATCCAGCCATTCAACTATTTTGAGTCTTTTAATCCAGTAAGCAAGCAAAGCAAAGAATAAGCAATGCAAACCATAAAAACTTTAAGGCCATTTCCGCACTAGCCTGTTATAGTGCGATGATTCCACTTTCAACATCCTCTGGAATCCTGGGGTTTGCAGTTTTGGGAGGGGCCAGGCAGCCCCTCCTGAAACTGCAAACCCCAGGATTCCAGAGGATGTTGAAAGTGGAATCATCGCACTGTAACAGGCTAGTGCGGAAATGGCCTAAATCCAGATTTCCAGCATCGTCTTTAAATTTCCTATACGTGTTGTTAGCTGTTGCTAGATAGATGTTCCAAAACTGTTATAAATGTTAAGGGCTACATATGGTTTGGATAGTTATAAAAGATACCTGGACTGGCACTGTGTTGTTAAATAAACATCTGTCTTCCTTTCACTGATGCCTCCATACTTGAACCCAAGGAGGGAAAGGGGATAGTCTCCCCACGTTACAAACAACTAGACTGTCATCAAGAGATGTCTTCCTGGACTAGAGGTCATCCTGCAAATTTCCTGCAAATTTTGCTTAAGTAGTTTCTTATCTTAATTTTACCTGGTGTGTAATTTGCATGCAAACTCTACATCACTTGAAATATGTTGCACATTCCACTTTGCAAATGTCTCTTCTCTTCTTTTCATCACGCTGTTGGCCAATATGCCTCCTGCAACAGGGATAGAGGTGAGATGGAAGACAGGTAAAGGGCACTTTCATAGGGGTCTGGGGGAATCACCTGGGTTGCTTTGGCTTAAGGCTACCAAGAAATGTTATTTCTGGCCTGCTCATTTCTGCACGGTTGCCTCTTTTTTGGCCAGAGCTAAAGGAGAAGTCTGAACTCCTGCTACTGTTTAGGCCTCCAGTGGTCAGTATAACAGATGAAGCATTCTTGAATATTTTTCTTTACCATGTGGAAGGGAGTTAGGGCTATCAGATTTTTAACTGCTATGGTTTCTCCTGAAAAGAATTAATGGGGACTCTAGTCTGATGAGGTTACAATCCCTGCTAGAAATGATGAGCCCCAGGGAATCTCTGGAAAGAGGTGATGAGGGTTAAACCAATGGCTTATGCATCTACAGAAGGGTGGACAGAAGAGAGCTTGGGAAAATGACTAGCCAGACTGGCTGAGACTGGGAGCTCTAGGAGTTGCCAATGGCTACAATCCCACTGACTAGTCCTAATTAGACCAGACTCATTGAATCAATTGTTCAGTGGTGAGGTAAATCCCATTGGCTCAACGTCTCTGTTCCAGTCTGGACTGATAGCAAGTCAATGTTACAATGTTCTAGGAGAGGTTCAGAGTTTAGGGTGACCGAGCTTAGCAACGGAATTGGGTCAATCTGCCTCTTTCTGTGGCTGAAGGGTTCTTATCCAGGGCTCTATGGATGCTGAAAGGTTTCAGAAGTTTGTGAACTGATTGTAGAAAACTATGGTGGGAATTCTGTATCAGCTGCTTTACCAAATATACTTTATGAAGTGAACTCCCCCAACCCAACTCCCGCAAACCTGACAGAAGGATCATTCACCTGTGCTCCAGTCACTGCCAGCATGGACCCTCTTTTTCCTAGGGAGGTAGGTTGTAGAGGGAGTTACGATCAAGGCAAGAGTGTCAGAATCGTGGCTAAGTAACAACCATTAATACTGAACAGTTACCTATATTTATGCATCTGTACTTGTACTGTGTTCATGATCTCTACTTAGTCATGACGGTGACACCACGGCCATGGTCAGAACTTGTCCCTCAACCCACCTACCATGCATCAGCTGCCTGTGGAGAAGGAGGCCCCTTCTGCTGGTGGGTCATCAGAGATCAGGTGAGTGATGTTTCCTCCAAGTTAGGAGGAGTTGGGCCAGGAGAGGTTACCTAGTTAAGTATGCTTAATTAACTGATACAGAATTCTGATGATTTTTTTGAATGATGGATAGCATTTTCATACCTTAAAGGCTGTTGGTCAGCAGAATGAGACTTTCAGAGGACTAGGTATTTCAGCCTGTCCAGAGGGAGTGCCGCCTCTTTTCAGTTAATTGCAGGATGCTTAATTTTAACTGAATAAGGGAGAGAGATTGGCCAGGAGGAAGCAACATGCCTATATTTTTAGCTCTGAGCAATCTGGTTTTCCATTTCTGTGGGTTATGTGTTGTGGTTGGGAATACACACACACGCACACACACACACAGAGTTTTGAGTGAGCTGGAAAACAACCGGCCAGAAGGCAGAGGCTGCCCAGATAAAACATTGATGTTTTGTAATAAAGATGTTTAATAGCAAAATATTTATTTATAGCCTTTCATCTATGGAGGCGAAGGCTTCCTCAGCTAGCCAATTAGTCTCCTCCAAGCTGAAGCTGACGGGCAAAGCCTGGTGGGTGAGGTGAACGAGGAAAGCAGAGTGGGGAGGTGAAGCCAGGCAGGGAGAGAGGGAGGCTGTGAAAACTCATCAGCATCTCCATTTCAGATGGGGAGGGGGGATAAACGATGCAGAGAATGAGAGGAGATGATGCAAGCAGTTCCTTGAATGGAGACAGATGAGAGGGAGAAGGAAGAATAGCTTAGGTACAACCCGCATCCTCTGCCTCTTTCCATTTTTTAAAGGGTTTAGCCTGATGGTGTCAGCAGGAACAGATGCCCTTTCAAAGCAGCTGAGAGAACAGGAGAAGACAGAGCCTGTGTGCCAGGAGAAACTGTGGGGTTTCTGTGTCCATGGCTGGGCAGGGTGAATCGGCCTCAAATTTTAGACGGTGCTTTCATGGAGTTCTCCAAGGTGCTGACGCCAATCCTCCAAAAACAGGCTCAGCACTTTGGAGAGCTCATGAGAAATTCAGGGTAAAATCCAAACCAGAGTCACAATCCTGCTGACATGGGAGCTACAGAATCTCAGGCCCTTTTCGCATGGTGTTTGCCAAGCAAAAGGGCCCCCGAAGTGTCGTGCAATTGTGAGGAGTGGTCCACATGATGCACTTGCAATCGTGTGATGCTCCAGGAGCCGGCAGGCGCTGATTGCGCACTATTTCATTTTCGGCTTTGAGCCGAAAATGGTGTGCGATCGCGCATCGCTCTGGGGCCCGCACGCATTTACCATATGTGCGGAGGTCTGGAGATGTGGCGCTCGCTCTTCCTGCCCCAGTGCAGCCTGGGAAAATTACAGGGTGTGCTGCGGAAGGAAGAGGAGGGGCTCTCATGCTACCTACTCATGAGCAGGCAGCGGCTGCAGAGCTGAAGCAATGGGGACACGAGAGCCTCTCGCAAGAGGTTGCTTGCGTGATCCCTGCACCCCAGCTCCGCAAAAAGGTAAGCTGTGGAAAGGGCCTCAGGGATGTGTACCATCAGGGTAGCAGGGCAAATCAAACACCTGGGCTCCCAGAATTTAGCAGACGCCTGGCCAGGCCCAGCCAGTTGGCAGTGGTCATGCAACCTTCCCAATCATCTCAGTGATGATATTATGGGCGTTGCTTAGCCTTCCTCCCTTCTGCAGAGAAGAGTTGGGTGCAGTCTGAGCATGCCTAAATGAATTGTCAGGAATGGGGACCTGAGTGGGGTCTGAGCATTTTGGCAGCGACTGCTTTGAGGAGGATTATTGCACTTTCATTGCCTGTGCAGTCCTGGCATTTGTGGTTTTCTGCTAGGAGCTGTAGTTCTTCACCAAACTACAAGTCCCAGGATTCTAGGGGATGCAGCCATGGCAGTTAAAGTGATATCAAAGTGCCGCAACTGTGATAATAGGAAAGAGAACCTTACAAGTCAAATGCATTGAGGCCCTACCCTCAGAAATTTAATCAGAAACATTCCTGTTCTGAAAGGAATAACCTGCCATATATTCTCTGCAACCTCTCATGATGTATATTTTTAAAAAATGTTTTTTAAAAAAGAAAATACTTCATGGTTCAGGGGAGTTTGTGAGCTTGTTGGCTTCAGCCTGGCTATGCTCTTGAGAATTTGCCAAAGAAGAAAGCTATAATCTACCCATATTCGTCCCCCAACCGGCTTTCAATCTCTCTGCCCGGCTCCAAGACATCCCATATTTCTGTGGGACATAAACTTGTGTAGATCACAGCTGGAGCTCCACTTGGGCTTATCACAAACCCACAACATTTACCGAGCTGCCTTATAAACTTTCTTTCTTGACTTTTCACACTGGGGAGAATCCATTCAGCTCTAAGAAGGAAGGCAGCGGGAAACAAACAGGTAGAAAAATAGATATGGTATTTTTTTTAAAACCTTCCTTTCCACACTTCCCGTTGCAGAAGGCCAAAGTGAAGTGTGGAGAGAAAGGCTCTCAGCTTGTGCCCTTTCCTCTCATTTGGTCAGCTCAAATTATCTGCCTGCTCTTTTGATGGTTATTTTTGGCCCCTGCGCTTGACATTCTGCCAGGCCGGAGGTGAGGCGAGGCAGCGGTTGCTCCCCTCTGGCTTCCCAGACTTGTCAGGTCCAAGCGCTTCTAACAGAGACAGGCTATCGAAGTGTGTGTGTGTGTGTGTGTGTGTGGGTGGGAGGGAGGCTGATCAACTGCCAAAGCAGAGGGAAAGGAGGTGGACTCCTACTGTCCAAACCTTTTCTTCATGCCACCAACCTCCCTCCTGGGATGACTGAGACATGAGAATGGAAAGTAAGCTCCCAGATTGGTTTGAAGGGCCCATCTCCTGCCCTTTCTTGGTGGAGAATCCCAGCCCTCTTTCCCTCAGCTGGGAAGGCTTCAATTGGCAGAACGGTAATTCTAGATTAAGATTATTAGCAACAATTAGATAAAGCCTCCCGCACTCCTGCCAAGGCTGGAGTGTTGACCCATCAGACGATCCCTGCAGCTGCAGAGGCCCAAAGAGCACCCTCACCCTCCGCCCAACAGTCAACTGGGCAGACCATTCAGATCCAGGAAACGTTGCCTTTTGGGGAGGAACAGCTCCCAGGATTGTCCAGCTGAAATGGCCAGGTAACATTCCCAAGCTCTGAAGTCCAAAAAAGCAGGCAGAATATCCGTGCTTTGCCCCTCAGCAACTTATTGTCCCTGGAAGACTGTCTTGGGGCAAGGAGGACTCATGTGGTTCTTGTGAGGACTAGCAGCCATTCTGTTTCAAGTTTCGTTGCTGCTGTTGTTTAACCCTGTTTTTCCACTGAGAAGTATCTCAGCAGAGCCAGAACAGGATCAGTAACCAGCCAAGATAGTGTTTGTTCTTTGGCGTGCAATCTATGCAGCGCAAGAGGGGAGGGAGCTCAGGGCAGCCTTGTGTCTCCTGCCCAAAGGAGGTGACCAGTTGCTTCTCTGCATGATCCCGCCCTCTGGCCTACTTCTAATCAGACTTCATTGGCGTCTGTGCATAATTCCAACCTTTAAATGTGTTTGGTCCCATTCAGCTCATTGCAGCCCTCCGTGAAGCAGCAATGTCACCCGGTCCCTCATCCATCCACCCTCTTCTTCTTCATATTGTTGTGTCTCCAGGTCTCCTCCTTTCTCATGGAGAGATTCATCCCTATCTGGTGGCTCACACAAAAAGAACGGGCAACATTCTGACTCCAAGCCAAAGAGGCATCCTTCCCATTTTAACTGTGAAAAGAACGACTCCGCTTTCAGAAGTTTGAGAAATGCAGAGCTAAAAACCCAAACAGTTTTTCCAAGGTTTGCTTTATTTTATTTTTAATCCAATCAGCTAAAACATTTATTTGATTTCTAAAAATAAGTCCAGGCATTCCTCCCTCCTTCCACGCTGCATATATAAATACACACACGCACACAGACACACAGAGACCCCTTTTGAATCAGCCCAATCCCTTCTGCATTCTCTCTTCTCTCGGCTGTCATTTGATTTCCATTTTATCTCCATGGCTGAAATTCCTTCCAACTTCACTCCCCCGCCCTCCCCTCCTCTCACTAATGCTCTTCACTTTCAAATGCTAATAATCTCCAGCAGTAAAAAGCTTAGAAGTGGTTCTAGATTGTTTGATCTTTGGCCTGTGATCTACTTTCATCTTTTGGGCTTTCAAATGTAACTTTAGATTTACTTTAACCTATTAACATGCTTGGTATTCAGACGTGCAACTCCACACAGAGATACTCTCTCCAATAGACTCAAAGTATAATGAGGCAGAGAAAGTGAAACTCCTGGTCATCAGCACTCTCCCATCTTTTAAAAATGTTTTTCAGCAGCAGGATGCAGGAGAGGAAGAAAAGAGTCACAGCTGGATGGGGAGGAAATGTTTCTTTATGTTGATAATGGTCACCAAACTAGGTAAAGGGTGTATACGTGTTGTTTCTATTTGCTGTCAAGTTGAATTTAAATTCTGGTGGCCCTGGGAATGAAGAACCTCATCCAAGAATCTCTGGTCGTCAATGCGCTGCCCAAGTCTTGCAAATTTAGGGTAGCTTAATGGAGTCTCTACACCTGTAGTGTGGTCTCCTTCTTTTCTTACTGCCTTCAAGTATTATCCCCCATGTGGGGATGTGTCTGTACAATAGCCTCAGTTTATTCAGTTTGGCTGAAAGGGAGGGTTCAAACATAATTTTCTCTTGGACTCATTGATCTGTCTTTTTGGTCATGTATGGTACCCCATAGAACTCTCTTCCAGCCCCATGCTCAAAATGAGCCCATTCTCTTCTTCGCAGTCCAGCTTTCACAACCATATACAGGTTGAGTATCCCTTATCCAAAATGTTGAGGATGGGAAGTGTTTTGGATTTTGGATTTTGGAATATTTGCAATCCATAATGAGATCTCTTGGAAGTGAGGCTGAAGGCTAAACATGGAACTCATGTCACTCCCCCACCCCCAAAAAAGATTAAGTTCAGTCAAATGGCAGCCAAAATGGCAGCCAGAAGCGATGTTGTGTCACTTTGGGCACTCTGGAGTATGACCATACAACCTGCCAGGAGGAGACATCAAGAAGGGAGGGGAATGGCTTCCATCCCTTGCACAATTGCCCAACCCTGGCTTCAAAGGTGGATTTGTGGTGGTAGTGGGGCTAGCACCAGGAGTCACAGCTGTAGAGAAGCAGTAACATCCGAGCCACCCAGATCCCCAGGCAGAGTCTCAGCCTCTGCCCCTCTCTTTTTGCATTGGATGTCTTTGCTGGATGTTCCCAGCTTCTTGGTGTTGCTGTTTTTGGCACTTAGGTACACTCACACTCATCTTGCATGAGATGAGTGTGGGTGTACCTAAGTGCCAAAAACAGCAACACCAAGAAGCTGGGAACATCCAGCAAAGACATTTCCCATTTGGGGTGGCTCTGAGCACGAATGAGTTGTCTCTCTCTGTGTGTGCATTGCTGTTGTTGCAGGGGCTCCATTTGTTTTCTGAGGCCTCCTGAGGAGCCTGGACTCTCTCTGCCGTGCTTCTGCCCAGGCTCAGCCGGTAAGCCCGTGACATATCCTTCAACCTTTCCTGCAGCTCAGCGAGGCACAGCTGCTGCCTGAACCAAGGAAAATGTCAGCCCCCAGGAGGAAGAGGAGGAGGAGGAAGAGAGGTTTAACTTAGAGTGAGCCCCTAGGAAGAGCTGTCCTGCAAGCCAGAGAATGCATATTGCTGCCTGCCATTTGCATTTGCTCTTTCGGAACAGGCAGCCTGGGCAAAGTCCCTCCACCTGCTTTTCCCACTGCTGATACACTGTGGTCCCCCCAGAGCACAGATTTACTTCCTCTTCCTGCTGCTGAATTGCAAGCCAGCCAGTGTCCAGGTCAAGGGAAATAAAAAGTCTCACTGCATTAAGTATTGGTCAGGCCTCACCGGGAATATTGTGCCCAGTTCTGAGTACCACAGTTCAACACAGATATTGACAAGCTGGAAGACATTTGGAGGAGGCCACCAAGATGGCAAAAGGTCTGAAAAACAAGCCCTGTGAGAAATAGCTTTGGAACTCACTACTGTATATTTAGGGATTTATTGATGTTGTGTGCCTCTGTTTCCAATTTATGGTGGTTCTAAGGCAAACCTATCACAGAGTTTTCTTGGCAAGATTTGTTCAGAGGGGTTTTGCCTTTCCCTCGCCCTGAGGCTGAGAGAGTGGGACTTGTCCAAGGTCAACCAGTGGGTTTCCATGGCCAAGCAGGGATCTGAACCTTGGTCTCCAGAGTCATAGCCCAACACTCAAACCATTACACTATATGTTTCCTTGGGGAAATGTATTTTGGAAATCTATTGTCTTGGGAAATATGTTTCAGGATAGAAAAGGAGACAAGAAAAAAAAAAAAAAGTTGGCCCCCATGCTTGGCTACAAGGGCCCCTAAAAGGCGGATCTCACGTGAGGGGTAAGCTAGCAACCAGGAGTGGGATTGAAGCCCCATGGATGCTCCCTTCCCAGGCCAAGGGACCAAAGAGGCTGACTAGCATCTTGAAGAAGGAGAAGGTGAGCTCGAGAGGGAAGAAGGAAGCCAAAGGCTTGAGTACACAGACCAAAGAAAGAGACAGACGAGTGAAACAAAGAGCAAGCATTATCCAGACTTTTGTGTGTTTTTAATTGCATTGTATTCATTTTAATTTTGCAACCTCCTTTGTTCTGAGTCTTAGGGAAAAGGTGAGATATAAATAAGATGAATATAATGAGAAGAAGTAAAACCAGTTGATTCAATGAATCTACTGTAGTTGGAACTAACAAGAGAATTTAGATTCTTTGTGGCTGTCTTACACACACACACAACATGGCTGTTTGCACGATTCAGCATCTCACTCTTCTAGGCACTGAACATGTTCTTTAATATTTAAACCCAGATGGCCTGAAGACAATTTGGAAGGGTTTTTTTGGAAAAAAATTTATTATTTTAATTAAATACCAATTAGAAAGTAAGAGTGAGAAAAAGGCATTAAACTCTCAAAACACACACACAAGCAAACACTCTCTACCAGACGGGACTCTTACAGCCTAATTGGGCACTTAAGCGATTCACTGAGACTCCATATCAAACAATGTCTAATTCTACAATAGTGATCGCTGCCTTGATGGCACACCAGGAAAGTGACGCATGAACCAACTTTCAAAAGATTCACTTGGGAAATGTATTTAAAAGAGTTGCACCCCATCCTATCTTTAGTTATTAATTAGATTTATGTGTTACCTTCAGTGTATTAGCAGTGCGGCATGCAAGAAAATGTCCAAACACCATAAATTGGTGAATACACCAAGATGCATGGAAGAATAGCATGTTTGTGAAAACAGCATCAAAGTTAAGTCTATGACCACGCTGGTTGGGAAATTCTGGGAGCTGTAGTCAACAAAAGTAACTTTTCCAAGCTCTTTGACTCTTTGGAGAGTTACCTTCTTCAGGGTGATGTAATTCCAGCCAGAATGTGAGCCAAGTCCACCCAAAACACAGTATCTCCCCATATGAGCCTCCCCCAACTTTAAGATCTATGGAGGAGGACTTTATCTCAGCCTCATGACCATCACAGTCATGACTGATGAGGATACTGGAGAGTTCCTTCTTGGTGGCCACTCTCAACCTGTGCAACTCCTTTCCACAGGAGTCCAGTTGGCTCTTCCCTGTCATTCTGCTGACAGGTAGAGACCTTTTTGTATTTAGGAAAGCATTTGGTTATTAATACATTGCAGCAGATGGAGTTTTTAATTGTGTTGCTGAGGTCCTGGAAACTCAGGTCAGCCATGGCCTCCTTGAATGTCTCAACCTACTTGTCTTTTGGTCTTCCTCTTTTCCTACTGCCTCCCTCTTCACCAAGTGTCATCGTCTTTTCTAATGAGTCATGTTGCCTCATGATATGTCCAAATTATGACCGCCTCGGCTTAGTTATCTTGGATTTTGGTGAGAGCTGGTGTCTGAGTAGCTCTTTGGACACATTCATTTGTCTTTCTGGTGGTCTATGATGTCTGTAGAACTTCTCCTGTACCACATTTCAGATGAATTGATTCTCTTTGTGTCAGATTTCTTCACTGTCCAGCTTTTACAACCATACATAGAAACTGGAAATACGATGGCCATTAGCAGTGGTCTAGCTTAGACCTGAGATCATCTAACTGTGGATGACCAATAGTTTCCATATCAGGGGTGCAGTGAGTCCATTCTTGGTCCTGAGACAACTTTTAAAGGAACTATTCAAGGTGCTGAGCCTCCCAAAGGGACTGTCACTTCTTTTAAGTCAGGAAGAAAACCTGTGGTGGAATCACAGCACTTGATTGACCTGGAACCCCCTGCATGCCTCTACCTTTGGTGAAGACCTTGGTTTTGATGGAAGGAGGCCTTCTCCTCCTCTCTCATCTGGCCCTCAGCGAAGGAACTGCCCTCTTCTTTAAGCAGCAGCGGGAAGGACACGTCCTTTCTTGGCTCCTTTTATACCAAAAGATGATTAGCTCCCCTCAAAGGTAAATGCAGAAGTTCACGCAGAGGTTGGTGTCATCTAGGAAAATGGGAGGGTTATAGATGTTCCCTTTGTAGCTTTATGAAAGTGCTTTTCTTATGGAACCTGAAATGACCAGTATTGGATTGAATTAATATGTACCTTTTTAAATATAAAGATTCCCAGCACAAGCATTTCATAAAAATGCAAATCTCAGCTGAGATTTATAATTAGTGTGGAATATGTGCAGAGCTAACAAATTATCAGTAAAGCCAACCTCTCCTCAGATAATTGCATGGGCCCATGCGTAGCCACCGATCACGGAGCTGATGAACCTTGCCCAGGATCTGTCAGGGCTGGCTGGCTGCAGATGCAAGGGGAGACGGGCTGTCTTGCATTGGCAGCTCAGATCTCTAGCAGGGCACCAGCTGTGTCCTCTTTCAGGGTGGCATGGGCCCAGGGGAAGGGTACCTCTAGTTCAAGAAGCAAACACAGGAGAAGCTAAGCCAGTCCCGGTTCACACACAGAGGGTCCATAGGAGCAGAAGAATGGTCAAAGCAGTTGGTGTTCTAAACACCAAAAGCAGTCAGTCCAAAGCCAGTCAGGGAAGAGAAGACTCCAAACAACAAAGCAAACTTCAGACAATGAGAGAGCAGGGAATGTCACCATGCCAAGCAGTGATAGCAGAACTGTTGTTTGGCAGCACAGAAATGGCCTTTTGCTGTGCTAATTTATAGCCAACTGTAACTCAGTACATCTGGTCTAGTTATCTCAGCATCTCTGTTTTGAGGTAGGCATGCCCTTGCCTGTGCGTTTGTTGCCATCGTTTTAGTCTGCAGTGCTGTGAAGGGTGAAATGGCTCAGCCTCCACGTCCCGTTCTTGAGGTCTACATGGGATGGCTTGTGCTCCACTTCCATGGCAGCCCTCCAGCTCTGACTGGGCCTTTTTTGGGCTCACCTCTTTCTTCCTTGCCTGAGGAGACCTCCTCCAGGTGAGATGAGCCAAGCTGCTTCCTTCCAAGGAAATGGGGCATCTCCTTCTCCTTTGGTAAGAACAGGAGAGGAGTTCCAAGGCAAGACCAGTCACTAGTCATCCCTCTCTCTCTAAGGATAGCTGATGGAGTGAATTTCACAGCTGCCGTAAAACTAGAGGAAGCTGTCCATTAAAGAGATTATAATAGCAAAACAATCAGGCTGAAAGCAGTTTAAAATGCACATCAGTTAAAGTCAGCCAGTTGGTTGCCAAAAGGTGCCCTGGATGAGGAGGTCTTTTTATGCCAGCTGCAGGACAAGGAGCAGAAGACCCTGGATCTCCCTGGCAGGGAGTTCCACAGCTAAAGGAAGCCAGCACCAGAAAGGCCCTCCTTCGCAACCCCAGAGTGACAGGACTAATCATGCTTCCTCCTTCAGGCCCTGGCAGATGGTGATGTGATACAGACACGTTCCATATCCTCCCAACGTAGATCCAGGGAGATGAGTTGTCTTTTCAAGGGACCGAGGTGGCTTTCCTTACTTGGCTATTTCTGTCTCACAGCAGTACTTATTTGGTTCTTCCATCTGGCCCAAATCTGAGCACCACCTATATGGCCTCTTCACGAGCAAGAATTCTCTACCCCACAACTGCATCTCCACTGAGGTGTTCAGAGTGCCCAGATTTCAGGACCTGAACCCCCTTCTCCAATGCTCAGGGCAAAGGGAAGGAATCTTAGGGCAAGAGTGTTGCCTTGAAAAGTATCCATGTATATCTTTCCCGAGTTTGTTAGACCTGCTGTTTTTTTAATTATTATTTGAAAGCTATGCTCTGTGCAATTGTGGGTCATTCTTCAGGTATGACCAGGGCCTGTCCCTTTAAACATCACCCTTGTGACATCACAAAGGGGTTGTCTGGAAGAGGCCATCCACACTACACAATTATAGTCCTATATACTGTTTTAACTGTAGTCTAGGCAAGCACTAGAGCTTACCCAGACTACATTATCCCCTACCTCCACCCCACCTCAACCTGCAAATCCAGGATTACATAGGATGGAACCATGGGAATAAAAGTGGAATCATAGTGCTATAAGTGTACAGTGTGAAAGGGCCGTAGGACTCAGGTTTTGGCCTGAAATCTCTAGGCCTGGGGTAGTTCCAACTTGAGAACCCTGTCAGGTGTTCAGTGGGAGCAGAAAGAGAAGCAAGCTCGGGTGAACCGCAGTTCCAGCCCCAGTGGAGCCCCTGAGCAGGTGTGGGGATCTGTGCCTGTCAGCGGTGGAAGCAGTTCTGTTGAAGCTGTTTAACATGTTTTTTAAAAGCCCACACGTCTGAATGCATTCGGTTTTAATAACATGAAGAGTCTCTGCTCCAAGTCCCTTGAGACTCCTTGACTTTGCCCAGCCCAGCCAAAAGGTTGAGCACTCCTGACATGAGATGGCTGCTTGAAGAGAGGGTCCTGATTGCAAGAGTCACTCTCTTCAATGCCAATTGGCCTCATTGCCTTTCCAGGTTGTCCACCCCCATTCCGCATGATCCCTACGTCAGAGATGCAAACAAAGCAATGCAGCAACCAGACTAAAACTGCCTCCTCATGAAGTAGGCATTGCTGCTTTGCTTTTTCTGGGTGATCAGGGAGGTAGTGCCTACCGGATGGTGAGGACTCCTTATGTTTCCCAGTACAGAATCTTGGAGATGGAAGGTATCCCAAGGGGCATATAGTTCAACCCTCCCAGTGCAGGAATCCACATATGGAAAGCTCTTTCTTGAACCTGGAAGGAAGGGAACGTGGAATGGGAAATTTTAATAAATATTAATCCAAAGAAATGTGCAATTTGGCTGGGGAGGAAAGCGAGAGGTATGGTGAAGGAGTTTCCATACGACAGTCTGAGAGTGACTGAATTTGACATAAGCACTCAGGAGGGGAATTTCAGCAACTCACAGGAGCAAACTTCATGTCCGTCTTAACTTAGTGTGGTCTCCAGTGGCCAAAAGAACAAATGGTGAATAATTTATTCCACTGTCCAACAGCTCTTATAGTCAAGTTCTTCCTCATGTTTAGGTGAGATCTCTTTTCTGGTAATTTGAATCTGTTGGTTTGTGTCCTAGTCTTTGAAGCATCAGAAAAACAGGCTTTCTCCATCTTCTACAGGACATCTTTTCAGATACTGAAAGATGGCTGTCATGTCCCCTCTCTGTCATCTCTTCTCTAAGGCCCTTTCCGCACCGGGCTATTAAAATGGTGCAGAGCGACTCTCCAATGGAGGTCTTCTGCACCGTAGAGTGGACTGGGGTGGACTACTTTTTGCAGTTCCGCACCTCAGTCCGGTTTAGAGTGACTGGAACTGGTCATGCAGCATGCTTTTTAAAAACCTCTTTTTAGAGGTTTTTAAAAAGCACGGAGCATGCAACTCGGTGTTGCTCCATCCCCGCGCTCCGGTGCAGATTTGCAGGTGCGCACAAGTGCATGCCTGCAGATCTGCCAGGGGCGGGCTTTAGGCTGGCGAGCTTCTCCGGTTGGTGGAGAGCCTCCACCAACCGGAAGCTGCCATTTTGGAAGTTGGAGCAGTGCGGAGCAATGAGCTCGCACTGCTCCTCATCCTGATGGACTCGCCCAGACACTGAAGAAGTCCGATGAGTAGCTTTTTTTCATGGTTCCTTTCCCACATGTGGAAAGGGGCCTAAGCTAAACATACCCAACTCCTCAAGCTGTTCCTCCTAGGGCTTGGTTTCCACAACTTTGAGCATCTTGGTCACACTTTTCTGGACACATTCCAGCTTGTCAGTACCCCCCCTTGAACTGTGGTGCCCAGAACTGGACACTGGATTCCAGGTGAGGCCTGACCAAATAGAGTGAGTCTATTACACTCCTCAGTCTGGGCATTATGTCCCTGTGGATGCAAGCTAGAATTGGACTGACTTGTTCAGCTGCTGCATCACATTGTCACCTGTGCTTGGCTTGTGGTCTAAGATGTCCAACTACTTCTTTAGGGGAACCTACACATATATAAGATGCTAGTAGGTTGCTGGCCTATACATCGTTTCCCCTACTGAGTATGCAGGATGTCTCTGTATATCAATTTCTGGGGAAGGTGGAATGGAGGGTGGACTTGCACTCCTGTCTTTCTGGTAGGGTTTCCATAGGCAATGGGTTGGCTGTTCCCATGGTGGGAACAGAGCACTAGGCAGGAGGGTTCTTTGGTCTGATCCAGTGGGGCTATTTGCAGCAGTAGGTTGTGGTTCCATGCCACCAGGCAGCAAATCTGCTCTGGATTTTAGGCCATTTCTGCACTACAATGTTAATAGTGCTCTTATTCCACTTTCAACCTCCTGTGGAATTCTTAGATTTGTAGTTTTCTGAGGCCAAAGAGCTCTCTGGCTGAGATTCCTAAAGGTTCCTCCCTAAACTGCAAACCCCAGGATTCCACAGGATGTTGAAAGTGGAATAATAGCACTATAACTGTGTGGTGTGGAAATGATCAAAGCCTAAGTTTGAAAGGAGCTCTCCAAGGTGCTGGTCCCTGTCTCCCCTAAATAACAGCAGCACCTTGGACAGTTCCTTCAAGATGGTGGTCTCCATCACCTACACAGCCTCCTTTTACGTCCTTATGTTCTAATAATGCAGAGTTGCACAGCCTTGCCTTATAAACTTGGTTGCCACTGCTTGACATTTATTTTCCTGACCTGGAAAAACAAATTTTGAGCCCAGAGGACACAACCTTGTGCTCCCGGCATGAATGATTGAAATGGCTCTGATTTGCATAAAGAAGAAGCCTTGTTTTTTCCTGCAAATTTATTCCAAAGCTAATTGGAAGGTGTGCTTTCAGAATAGACAGGAAAAGGGCTGAAATGGGTAGCAGCAGGTCATGAAAGAGGGAGGAGCAATTGGGCCATGCCTGCTCTGTGATCATGCAGGTATCTCTTCTCCCCTCCTGGCTGCCCACTTTCTCCCTCCTCCCGCCCACCCGGTGCCAACGGCCCTGCCAGCGTCCCCAGCCCTGCCCGCCTCAGCTGGCCTTTTCCTCTGCGTCTGAGAGGGAGACTCATCCGGCGCGCCCCAGCTCTTGCTCTTTTGCTCCGGCTTTCCCTCAAGGTGCCAGGCACCTAAGAGAGGCTAATTAACCTTGAGGTTGGAGGAGGAGGGGGAGGAAGGGTGTTTTGTTTGTTTGTTTGACTCTGGTTGAAGATTACTGTAAAAATTTTAATTAAGTTATGCAAATGTGCTCCCCACTTAGGGATGATAATATGGTGTCTGGCGGTTGTCTGTGTTTATATGTAGGCAGACATGCAGGCCTGAGCGACTGCACGGGCCCTTGGAGCTGTACTGGGCAAGGAACACGCAATTGCCGCTCCCAGATGCCCTTGGTGTGTGTGCACGTGTATGCGCGTATGTGCTGCTAGTTGCATATATTGGTGCGTATGGGCTTTTAAGCAATACATAGAATAACAAATGTATTATGATGTTTTTATAGATGTTACCATATTTATGTGTTGTCCTTTTGATTTGCAATTTGTCATTTGTATTTATATTCCCCAAAGAAGGCCATTGAAACAATTACATAGCCCAAAATGTGTTGGGTTTGTTTCGAACAAAAAATAAAGACCATCTACAGAGCCCTTGGAGACTTGTCACTCCTTTTTTTCTTGTGGTTTCTGTTATGTACTCTTTAGTATTTGTCTTCTGTATGTGGAGTCACACATGAGCTTGGTGTGCACAGGTTTTATAGGTGGAGGTCACCTATCCCACATATCCCACCCTGATGTTCTGTTATGCTATCTCCATTGAAACACTGGATCTGCAAACTCTCCTACTAATAGCTGTTGGTTTCTTACATGTATGTAAGTTCCCTTAAGGAAGCAGGGGAGATATTTTGGTCTGCAGTGAAACATCTGTGCTCAGTTTGAGGTTTCAGGGGTGGAACTGCCCATGCAGTGCCCTGCCCATGAATGCATATTGAGCAGGGACATATCTGCACATTTAGCTGTGCCATGTATGTTTTCTGCATTCAGTTGCACCAGGGGGCATTTCACTGATGAAGCGGCATTGCACAATTGACACACACAACACAGACCTATGCAGGGGCAAGAGAGACTTACCCCCTTCTGTGGCACTACGAGGATGGCAGCCATGCACAGAAAGAGCAAGAGGAGGGATAGGGAGGGAGGTAAGAAAGAATGAAGGAAAAGAAAGAGAGAGAATTTAGTCAGGATGGGCAATGAACCATCCAAGAATTTTTTTACGGGCCTGATTCAGACTCTCGAGGGAAATGTGCTGGAGAAGGCCAGCGTGCTTTCCCTTCACGGAGCCAATGATTAAGAATGCCTTGTTCTGGGGGAAGCCATCGTATGCCAGCGCCAGCTCTCTCTTGCCTTGTCTCGCTCTGGGGGGACCCCCAATTCATTCTGTCCCTCCAGTGCACTGTAACTTTAAAAGAAAGAATACAAGGAGTTATTTTATTTCCACACAAAACTATCCACTTTAAATACCCTTTTTATTACATTATCTGCATAGTAATACTAATAATAGATCTTGCTGACAGTTCTAATGAGGCCGGAGAATATAAGGTTTCTAATAAAGTTAATTGTTGCCTTTAATATTCTCATGCATTTATACATGGTAAATCTTTAAAGGGAAAAAAACACTCATTTCGCTCCTATTAAAGATTCAGGAGCAGCCCAGCCAGGGTCTGGCATGGGGAATGCAAGCCTGTAGGGCGACTCCTTCGGTTTCCAGCCCCCCTGTTGTTCTTGCAGACAGCTGGGTGCAAATCCCCCAACAAGCTCCATCCATCAGGAAAGTGTGATGGCTTCTGGATGCCTTGAAGTCTGCTGTCTGTCTGGATGCTGACCTCTCTTTCTTTGGAGGAAGGGAGTGAGCTGCATCTCTTGTTCTGAAGTGTTGGATTGACAGGAAAGACAACATCTCGGCCACAAATGTTGTTAATGCAACAGGAGCTTTGGAAGGAAGGAGCCTGCAGAACAACGTAGCTTCATCTCTAAACGTACCTTTAATTTCTCAGTTCCAAACGTCATCTCAAGTCAAGCATGTTAAGGTTTTTGCAAGTCACCCAAGCATCATCTTGATCAACTTTCTGGAAGGAGTTTGGTGGCTATTTTTTATTTCTTTGTATATATTTTATATTTATCCAAAAGATTAACTAACAGAACTTAATAAATGAGCCAGATGTTTTTGCTTCTGCCTTCAGTAAGCAAAAGTAAAAGGAAGCTCATGAAGAAACTGAAGAAATTAATTTTTTTTAAAAAAAGCAAACAAGTTACTCTGAACACAGTGGCTCTATTCTCCCTTGGACTAACAACAGGACTAAGGTCAGGCTGTGCTATTGGCTATATGAAAACAGGCACTGAGGAGGAAAAGTGAGTTTATTTTGGACTACATCTGCCAGAATCTCCCAAACTGGTATAGTAACTACCAAAGTAAGTTTTGTACGCAGAGACCGTGGGTCAAGCTGGAAGTCTCGAAGTGATAGACCCAAGAGTTGCTGGATGCTTCCATGTCACAGGAAGCAGTGTATCCATTCTGGGTTTTATTCCGAATTTTAAAGCTGACTTGAATTCCAGCTTTGAGAAAAAGGCAGGGTTTAAATTAGGGAACAGAACAGAACAGAACAGAACAGAACAGAACAGAACAGAACAGAATAGAATAGAATAGAATAGAACAGAGGAGCTGTCCAAAGTGCTGGACTTATTCGGGGGCCAGGTTCAGTTTAGTTGAATGGCTCCTTTATAGTTCAGATTAGAACTCAGAGCAGATGTACTGCCCCACTTAGATCCTTAATGCTGGAAGGAACTGTAAGGTCCCTCTTGCACAGAAACTAAAGTGCACGGCCACTGCTAGTCACTCCGACCGGAATGGTACCTGAAGGGAAGCTGTTCCATCTTTCATGCCTTCTTTTCCTTTATCTCCAGCACCCTTTCGTCATCTGTTCATGAATCCCCTGATTGCTTCAGCCTGGATTTATAACTGTGGGCTGGATAATTAAGTTTGCTAGATGCAGACAAACTGTTTTCCACAACGTGGTTGCCAATTCCCTATAAATAATGCAGGGGGGAATTATTACAGCCTGCCTTCCCATAATTTACTTAACGGAAATCAGCTCCTCCATCATAATTGTCCTTTAAGGCCATTGACCCGGACCCTTCTGAGCAGGCTGGCAAGCTAGGAGGCCACGGAACTATGAGGGATGATGAACAATAAGTTATTACAGCCGTTTGCCCATTGTGCATGCGTGTGGATGCTCCTAGACAGAGCCCAGGGCAGCCTGTGGCAATGTGGCGCCAGTGGGTGGAGGCGGCCTTAGGACTGGGGGAGGCCACTGGGAAAAATTGGGCTTTTATGAATCTTAACCAACAAGCTGTAAAGCGACTTCCCTCCTGGAAGCAATTCCAAAGCTCGTTGCAGTCAGCCTTCTGTATCCATGGATTCTGCATCCACAGATTCAACCAACCACAAGCCAAAAATATTTGGAGAAAAAACATTCCAAAAAGCAAACCTTGATTTTGCTGTGTGCCAAGCATTAAGCTGATGTGTGGGCAAACCATATCACTCTCTCTGGCACTGGAGTTATTTGCCATTTTCTATAAAGGAAGCCATTTTACTACACCATCGCATGTAATGGGACTTGAGAATCCCTAGATTTTGGTATCCACAGGAGGGTGGGTTCTGCATATATTAGAATCATTGCAGCTATCAACACAGTTCCTTCACGAGCTGAATTGGAACAAATCTGAAAGCAGATCGGTAGGGAAATAGACAGATAAGACCCAAGCAGTCCCTGTCCTCAGGCCTTCAATGTATAGAAAAAGACACAGCACAAAAGGAAAAGTGGATGGAGAGGGAAACGAAAACGGGGGAATTTAGAGGTTTCCCAAGGCTTCAGTTTTGGGATCTGCCATGAGATTAAGAAAAGCCTTTGGCACAAGCATCTTCACATTTTGCATGTATTGGAGCTGTTGCTTTCTGTCAAGCTAAACGACCTCAAAGGTTTGTTGTGGAGGAAACATGGGGAAATGTCATGGACACTGCCCTTAATTCCATAGTGGAAGGGAAGGAGGGTTTTTCAAAATCAGTTTTTGGAACACATCCCGTGCTGAATGGCTCAAATATCCACCCTGCTGAATTCCGTGGGACCGAATTCCCTTGTGGGTGAGTTTGGGAGTGCAGCTTTAGCAAGCATTTGCTTGAGCACCAAAAAAGAGGCCTCCATCTGGACTGGACCAAGGCCTTTCCAGCTCAGGACTCTCCCCACACACCAGACTTGTGCCAACTCGCTCACACTCACTTTTGTGAACCAGTGACTCAGCACCAATCCCTATAAATATGTGTGAGCTAGGAACCCCTTCTTGTACTGGGAACTGTCCCTTCAGGCTAGGGCTGGCGTGTTTTTTTGCTCTTTAAAACACAGATTTATATTTTTAATGTCTGCATAATATAAATAAAGCACCAGTATAAAAATGTCAAGGAAAGTTCAAACCTATTCATTATCCATTTCACACAGATTAAAATTTCTACCGGGCTCCCTGGTTGTGACTCCAGTCGCCTTCCTTTTAATGAGCTTTGATATAGGAGGCGACGGATGGTAATTCACCCTCGCATCTCTGTCTGAGCTTGGCTTTTACTATATAAAGCATCAAGGTCGCATTCGGGGGAATCGTCTTTTTACCAAAGGTGCCATAATAATAATGAAGAAGCAATTTGTTTCAGCAAACTGCCTACAGTAATGAAGCTTAATTATAACCGTGTTATTAATACTGCTGCTTAAGGTAATTCGCTTCTGAGCAGGGTGCAGAACAGTAAACTATAATTTAAACAAGAATCGAGGCCTAATTTAAATCATCTGATCTGCTGTGGAAAAAAAAAGGCAAACAGAATGACTCTAATCTCATGCAACGCACACGACTCTCCCCTTTGGAGGAGCTGCTCGGGAATGGAAGGCAGGGAGGCAGCACAAAATGTCAAGAGATTTCCTCTAATGGGTGGCAGAAATGCTCAGTGCCAGCTTTCTTCCTCTTACAGCCCAGCGCTATTACCCAAAATCAAGGGGCAGGCACTGGGGAGAAGGGGAAGAGTCGCCCCGCCCCATTGAGTAAGCCCCAGCATTACCAAGTTTTCAAAATTGTGGTAAGAGAAATTCATGGCTTGGGGGATTGGCAGCCAAGAAACAGCTATGAGCAAGTTTGCATTCTCCTCAAACACTGAACAGAAGTGTTCACTTCCATTAACTTAGCCGTGTCTTTCTCTGTAAAATTAACATATCGGCCACATCTATAAATTATATATGATGCATACACCTGCCTTTATAAAAGGACCCACCCTCCAAATATGGGATTCTTTACAGTTGCATTGCAATTTCCGGTTGTATGTGGCTCCTTACCTGCCTTGAAAGACTTTTAGAGCAGACACGCAGCAAGCAGAAGAAGGGGCCGTCTGTGAATAAAATGAAATGTTTTTCAGGCAGCCAAGACTGGAGGGGGAGAAGAGAAGGTGGAGAGACAGGGAAGGGAGGTGGTGAAGGTAAGGCTGCCTGAGATTTATCTGCTGGCAAGTTCCAGACAGCTTTATCTTGGAGTACTTAATTCTGGGGCTAGATCTTAGGTTGCAAAAACTGCACAACCTAATTATGTGAGGGATTTGGCTGGAGGTTTGACAAAGTTACATTGCTAACACTGAGGAGAGCAGCTGGTGCCACGTTTCTGCTCTGGCAGCGCCTATCCGTAATGTTTCAGCTTTCGGCTCTGATCAACTGCGCCTTCCACAAGGGAGAGAAGATGGGCATTTGGGCCAGATCCCACTTCTGCACTACACTGGTGTAACCACCCCAGTGCCAGGAGGAGGAAAAAGGCTGCAGACACTCTGCCTGCAGGGAAACTTTGAAGAAATAAGCTTCTGGAACCTGGAAGATTTTGGTCAGATGTTCTCAATGCATGCATAAGTTCCCCTACAGAACCACTTGGACCTTTATGTATGCTGAAGAACACCCACATTTAGTTCACAGTTGTGGAAATGAAGTTGCACAAGCAGGGCCATTGTGCATTGCACATTGCACAGGCAGATGCAAATTGTTCACTGCACATTCTGATATGCATTTCACGTTGTACACCAGGTATATAGAAGCTCATCACATTGAGGATTGTGCATGGAGGTGTGTATGCATATCGGTTGAACAGTCAGTTGCACAATGTTACAACTCATTGATGAGCTGACATCATGCAACAGTTGTGCATATCCATTGGTTCTACTCTCTCCCCACATGACGTTGGGAGGATGGGGGGGCTGAGTGAGGATAGCAGAGGATAGAGCCCTGCCGCCTGTGTTGCTGTCATCTGCCAGGAATTGGAACAAAGTCTGTGACAATCCTCCATGCTGGGCTTCGCTTGTCCTCCTGGCCTGGGAGGACAGGAAACACATGACCCAGGGGCGGGGCGGGGCGGGGAGGGGACGTAGACCTTGTGTCTTTTCCAGGAATGGGATAAAACAAGAAAGGGGCTGGAGGATGAGTCTCCACACCAAGGTATTCAGACGCTTAAAAAGTCCCTATCTAATTTCTCCTCCTTGAACATTAGAATGTCCAGCAGTGGAATATGCTGCCTTGAAGTGTGGTGGAGTCTCCTTCTTTGGAGGATTTTGAGCAGAGGCTGGATGGCCATCTGCCAGGAGTGCTTTGATGTGGGTTCCTGCATGGCAGAAGAGGGTTGGACTGGATGGCCCCTGGGCTCTCTTCCAACTCTATGATTCTATGAGTCTATGAATATTTTTTCTGTCTCTGGTTCCATCATTCCTTCATTCTCTTTTCTGCCTTTGCTCCCAACCTGCCCAAACATTTGTTTGCTTTTAAACAAAATGATGACATAAAGTTATTACCAAGATCCTGCTGGGGCAGCTCACCAACACAAAGATGATTGTAGAGACAGACGTTTGAGCTTTCTCAGAGGTTATGCAAGTGCAGTCCTGAGTGTGTTGTTGTTGTTTGTTGTTGTTGTGTGCCTTCAAGTCATATCTGACTTACAGCAACCCTAAGCCGAACCTATCACAGAGTTTTCTTGGCAAGATTTGCTCACAGGGGGTTTCCCTCTGCCTAACGATGTAATAATCTGTGGTTATAGTTAGTAGTAATTTTAGTAAATTGAATTTAGTTAGATCGGTAATGGTAGAATAATACACTTTTTATTAATCAATTTTTCTTTTTCATTACAGTGTGCATATGTGTCAAGGATCAGAATTCTTTTATGTCCTGGTTAGTTAGTGATTAGTTAGGATATTATTATAATGAAAAATTAGCATTTTAGTAATCCATTACAGTTTACGTTTAGCTTAGTTTTAGCTCTAGCTAAACATATACATACAGTTCTTTTTCTCTTTTCCCTTTTTTCTGAATGTTGATTATCATGTTGTGAATTAGTTTGTCTGCATTAAAATAAAAAAATATGAATTTCAAAAAAAGGAGAAACTTGCCTTTGCTTGCCTTTGCTTTCCTCTGAGGTTGAGAGGGTGTGACTTGCCCAAGGCCACCCAGTGGGTTTCCATGGCTGAGCAGGGATTTGAATGCTGGCCTCTCAGCGTCTGAGCAAAACACCCACACTGGTATGCCAGGCCCATCACACCATGTTGACTCACGTCCCCCTTTTCCCTTTTATGACTCATTTGGTTGTGGATCTATTTGGCCACTGCATGAAAGAGGAGGTCAAACCTTGGAAAACCATGGCACCGTCAGTGGCATGGTCATGGGGTTCAGAACGACCTCACTGGCTTGCTTTAATGGAAGGTTCTCTACCGCTCCAGAGACTAGGATTCAAGCTGCAGGAAAGGAGATTCCACTTGAACCTCAGGAAGAACTTCCTGACAGTCAGAGCTGTCCGGCAGTGGAATCTGCTGCTGCCTCCATGGAGTGTGGTGGAGTCTCCTCCTTCTTTGGAGGTTTTTAAGCAGAGGCGGGATGGCCATCCGTTGGGAATGCTTTGATGGGTGTTCCTGCACAGCAGGGGGTTGGACTCAATGGCCCCTGGGGTCTCTTCCGACTCTAGGATTCTATGATTCTATGATTCTAAGATTGGCTTGTACTTCTCCATCATCAGTACTACTATATCTTTCCTCCAACAGGAGGTGCTGGGAGAAGGCAAAGTTGCAGCCTCCCTCCCTCCCTTTCCTCGCTTTAGAACTTTTAGAACTTTAGTTGTTAAATCTCTCCTTTCTGAATCTTAGCATGCAACCCAGGCCGGAGGTGGAGAAAGGGTGATGCTTGGGTAGCATGTGGCCCGTGGCCCTGCTGGATGACCCACAGACTGCCCAGATTTTGAAAATCAGCCAAAACTGGCCAAAAGCATTGGGAAAGCAGTCAGTGGATTATAAAATGTTGTGGCCCAAGGCCCCTTCCTACCAACAGTTCCAGAAGAGGAAAAGAGGAGGAGGAGGGTGAAAGTAGGGAAAGGGGCACACCCATACAGATTCCCTTCCACTGAAGTCCCCTCTTGTAGGCTGATTCAGCGTCTTTTATTATCTGACTTCCAAGAGGGTGTCCAATTCTGAGGAGTAGCAGAGATAAAGTCATTTTCAGCTTCCCACTGAGACGCTGCTGCTGTGTGGGAGAGCCAATGGAGAGCAGCAGTGGAGATACAAGCAGGGCTGCCGGAACCCCTCCCCACATTTCAAAGGCAGCCTGGAGTCCAGTCACTGCTGGCCAGCTGATGCATCTCAGGCCACTGCTGGCACTACCTCACTGGAACTCCTTCTCTTGTACTCTCAGTGCCTGTCCATGTCCAGACATTGCGGTGCATGGTGGGAAGCTGAGTGGGTGATATCACACCACCAAGCACAACGGTTGGGCAGTGCAGTTGTGCGCGTGGTGGGTGAGGCAAACCTTGAGCAGCCTCCCAGACTCATACCTCAGACCCTTGGAAGGAAATTGCCCCAAGGAGAGCTCAGACTGTTAAGTCATAACACAAGTGTGAGCTATTTTTAAAATATCAATTTCCTCTACATCTCTTTCATACACTCAAGGAATGGAACAGTACGGGGACAGTAGGAAGAGGGAACATGCAGGTAAATATATTTAACTGTACTGAATTTTAAAGCTAATGTAATTCTGAGTTGTATGACACAGAGCACAGCGTCCAGATGAAGGAGTGCAAATAGTCCCACTCTATTCCATTTTGGTCAGCCTCCACCTGAAACTTTGTGTCCAGTTTTGGCCACCAGAGTCCAAGAAAGGTATGAACAAGCTTTGTACTCCATTTTAACTTCTTGCAAGCTGCCTTGCATCCTGTGCTGGGAGAAAGGTGAGATATAAGGGAGGCTGGCTGAGGGATTCCTTGGGATGTTGTCCAGAAAAAGTAACTTTTTAAAGCTCTGTAAACCTGTCTTTTTGTATATTAGAAGTTCCAATTTCCTCCCATCATGGAAGAAGTGGGAATAAGGTGTGCACTCAGCTTCCACCCATCAGGAGCACTTCTCTGGCTCTGCATGGGATGATGCTTGATCTCAGCTTTCAGCCTTTGGATGGATGTACAAGGATGCTGCAGGGTCGAGGGGGAAGAGAGAGAAGGGAAGAGACGTCTGGTGTGTGCATATGTCACCTTGTGAAGCATCTGTGGTCCCCTTTGTTCCTGTCACCCTAGCAAGTACGCTTAAAAATATTGCCAGCAAACATCTGGCCCTGTAGCTTGCCGTTTGAGCATCCCGGAGCCATTGTCCTTAGCAGATGTCCCCTCTCTGCTTTGCACTGGCAATTATTTGCTAGCTCTAACCCAGCAATAGTGTCACAGAGTCACAGAACTATGGGGTTGAAAAAGACCTGGAGGGTCAACTAGTCCAACTCTCTACCAATGCAGTCAGTCTAGAGACTCCCTCTAAGTGAAAGGAAGTAATAGCACTACACTGTGTCCGGTTCTGGGCACCACATTTCAAGAAGGATATAGACAAGCTGGCATATATTCAGAAGAGGGCAACCAAAATTGTAAAAGGCCTGGAAACCATGAAGCCCAATGAGGAGAGGCTTACGGAGCTGGGTAGGTTTAGCCTAGAGAAGAGACATGAAAAGAGGTGACATGATAGCTATGTTTAAATATCTGGAAGGATATTATATGGAGGATGGAGCAAGCTTGTTTTCTGCTGCTCCAGGGACTAGGCTGTTTTAATGCTATGGAGCAACAGTTTCAAACTCCAGGAAAAGAGGTTCCACCTAAACATTAGGAAGAACTTCCTGAGGGTAAGAGCAGCCCAGGAACTGGGCAACTCTTCCTGCAACTCTTTCCTCTCTGACCTGTAACAGGAACAAACCCTTCCCATAGAAGATTTTGGTGGCTCCAAATGAATAAGCAGCTGGCTTCTTCCCCACTCTCTTTAAACTGGCACCAGAAGACATTTTTATTTAGGTAGGATTTTGAATCTTGAATTTTAATAATGGAGCAGTAGTGTGTGTATAAGTGGTATGTTGTGAATCTCTTTATCTGTTTTAAATATGTTTTAAGTATTTGTGCTGTTTTTAAGCATGGCTTAATACTATCTTCTTAGGTTACTGTAAGCTGCCTTGGATCCCATTTGGATACAAATTCTATAAACAAGCAAGCAAGCAAGCAAGCGAGCGAGCAAGCCAGATTCATCTATGAACCTTCACTTTTTCCTAGGCACTATGATATGTTTCCAATGTATTTTTCAGAGGGGAAAAAAATGGAAATGTATGTGCTCATATGTGCAGACATGCAAAAACACACAAACATGTACACCCCCCCCCCAAAGGTAGGATCTATGCTAACAAAATATTCTGCTTGGCTCTGTTTAAACAGTAAATGGGACTGATCCGATCTTCAGCCTCTTTCTCTCTCCCCCTCTCTCAATTCATATGACTACTTGATGTGAATCACTGCTGGAACAAAAGGAAAGGGAAGAACCTATTTTAGTAATTATGCTATTGCACATCCAAGCAGGTGTGTTGAGGAAGCTGCTGCTACGCAGAGACTCTCTCTCTCTCTTGATGGGCCAAAACCATGCATTCCGGTGGGCAAACTCCAGTTCCAGTTCTTCCTCCCTGATTTTGACCGCATCCCTTCCAGGAAACCTGACAGATCCAGGCCTGCTTTTCTGTTTTCTTCTATTCTCTCTCTGCATTGTAACAACGCAAACAGACCTCCCAGCACCTGAAAGGCTATCAAATATATTGTACCATTAGCTTTTTGTGGGTGAGAAGAAGATCCCACTTTGCCAGAGACGTGAAGTGGTTCTTGAGGGGAGTAGTTATCTATATGCCGAGTAGAGAGAAAATACACATAGCAAAGAGAAACCAAAATAAACACTTCAGGCAGGAATTGCTTTCTTTCAGCAAACTAGCCTCTTCAGTTTTGCACCGGGTCCCAGTTTCACAGTTCCAGATTTGCACCAGCAAATTTGGAACTGAGAAAGCAGCGTGGTGGCATTTTCACTGAAACTTTGTAGATGAGGCCCAATGATGTTAAAGTCTCTGACTGAATATTTGCAGAGATGTCCAGGAGTCTCTGAGTCCCTCTGCTGCTTTTGGTGTGATTATAACTGCGCCTGTGGAATTCATACCTACATTCTTTTGCAGACTGCAATGAAGAAGTTCAGTGGCATTCAGTATTAATGGCAAGGGGCTTCTTGACAGTAAGAGTTGTTTGTCCACAGAAGCAATGACCTACACTGGAGTCTAGGAGTCTTAATAGACCATAAACTGAACATGGGTCCATAGTGGGATGCAGCATCAAATTGATTCTAGGTTGCACGAATAGGAGTACAGCATCTGGATCAAGGGAAGCAGTAGTATCACTCTGTTCTGCTTTGGTCGGACCCCACCTGGAATACTGTGTCCACTTCAGGGTACCACAATTCAAGAAGGCAGGGGGCTGGACAGGATGGCCCTTGTGGGCCCTTCTAACTGTATGATTCTGTAATAACCCGAATTTCCTTATTTTCCTTTACCCACCATGTGCCCCTTTCCTTTTAGGTATCATGTTGATTGGACAGCCTGACATCCTTTTAAACTGAAAACTGCCTCAAGTGCATTGGCAGAATGATGGAAGTAAGATAATACGTCTCATAAATAATTTGAAGCTCAAAATCAGAAACGGGCTTTGATAACAGAAATGCAGGTTTTCTTCCTCAGCTCCCTCCCCACTCCAGGCTCTGAGTATTACAAGACCTAGAAGGCAGGGAGGGCTCCAATGCAAGGGAATGAATGGCCAGGACAGACTTTGGGTCTGTAGGTGTCTCAGAGAACTCCCAGCATGCTTTGGAAAGAAGGGAATTTTCAGTGGTCTTTATGCAAGCAAGGAAGGCCTTACAGTTGTTCTTCCCTAGCTTGTTGCCTTCTTAAGGTGCTGAACTGCAACTCCTATCATCCCCAGGCAACATGCTGATTAGGCAGGGATGATGGAAGAAGGCCTTCTTGGTGGTTTCCCTCTAGAACTCCCTTCTTGGAGAGGTTAGGCTTTAAGTAGACAAAGGCCATTTCTGCACTAGGCTGTTCTAATGCTATTATTCCACTTTCAACATCGTATGGAATCCTGAGATTTGCAGTTTAGGGAGGGGCCTCAAAGGATTCCATAGGATGTTGAAAGTGGAATAATAGCACTGTAACAGTCAAGTGCGGAACTGGCCAAAGACCTTTGTCTTTCAGCAGCCCTCTGAGGACTGATTGCTTGGGAGAAAGCACCTTTCCTGTACTGCCCTGTTTATATTGGTTGCTCTTCTTTTTAACGGCAATGCTTTTAGCTGATTTTCTTCACGTTGACAGTAAATATTTAAGCTGCATCTGTTTTAGCTTTTGTAGGCTTCCTTGAGTCCCAAACTGGGCAAAAGACAGGATGATGATGAAGACAATGATGACAACAGTTGTAGTCCAGAAAGGAAACTTTTTCGCCCACACTTTCATTTGCTGAAAACAACAGCTTGACTCCCTGACAAGATACTGTGATGTTTCTTGTCTGTAGGCAGTTTTAAAATGAAGGCATGTAGTGAAACAGAAGTAAACACAGAAAAGAAGTCTTGAAGGGCTGCTGTTGATGTTGTTCCTTTTCAGATTTGGTCTCTCTCTCTCTCATTCTCTCTCTCTCTCTCCTATTAGTTAATCAGGAAGTCATCTCGGGCATCCAGGAGGCCAGAGCCCCTGGCATTCTCCACCAGCTGCCATCTATCATTAGCTGACCTGTGCCTGCTAAGCGGTATTTATGAGCTTCCAACTGGCAAGGAGCACCATCCTCTCTGAGGCAAGTGAGGGCCAAACCGTCCACCCGGTGGAAGGGCTGTCAGGGATGATGGATGACTTGGCACTGCCAGAACCAGCTGTTTTGCTTTTGGGCCGGCAGGCTCTAGACAAACCTTTGTCTCTGTGTCAGCAAGGCAGAGGCACCTTCGACAAATGAGAGCTCTCCTTGCCTGTCTTTCCTTCCTTCTTTCTGAGTGAATCTGAACTCCACCTGAGGAGCACGTTGACCCAACTGTCGTGGCTCCATCAGAAGGAATCCTAGATCTTGCAGTTGTGGAAGGGACTTCGAAGTCAGTCTGGAAAGCTTTGGAAAGAGCTTTCTGGGGCCTGTCCACAGAAAATTCCCCCTGAACTACAAATCCCACGATTCAATGGGATGGAGCCATGGCACTTAAAGTGACATTAGACTGATAAGTAGCTGGGGTGGGCCAGTTGAGGAGCACTCATATCTCTGTTGACTAAGTCCCATGCAAAGTTGGTTGAACTGTGACACTGGTTACTTTGGATCACACTGTTGTGCAACCAACTGCACAAAACTGGTGACAAAGCCCCATCTTCACCTGTTGAACAGTCATTTGCCTGTTGTACAAGCCATCTTAGAATCCCACCCTTGTGCGGCAACTTTGAAGATACAACCACTTGGGTAACAGTGTTTACACCATCACGTGTCATCAGCTGGATGCTGGCCAATGTCTTTCAGGGGCTGGAACATGGAGGGAATAGACGTTGTGTTCCCTCCCAGCATTTAGCATGCAGAAGGCTCCTCCGAGCCAGAAACAGCCCTTCAAAACTAAACCGTGCATGAGCCCTGTTCAAAGGGGAAAATCCCCAAACAATATAGGAAAGGACCCGTACTCTGAAATGGGCCTGGGTGGAAGAAAAGCAAGATGTTGTGCAATGTGGTGTTAATTGGAGACCTCGTTAACGATTGAGTACCTGCTGGCCCATCTTTGCAGATTGGCCGGGTCCCAGGGAAGGGACACGGTGGCCTTGGAAGGAAGTGGAACACAACAACTCTCTTCCTGGGAGCCAAACCCCCTCCCAGAAACTGTGGTCAGTTTTTGTCCTATGCATGCAGGAAAACATTTGCAGGCAGGAGATGTTCCCTGAAGGGTGGATGGGCAGAGAGAAAGTTGGCCTCCTGGAGTCAAGATGAGCACTCTGGAGGGACATTCATGACCTGCCATTCAATCATTCAGGGAGAGTGAGAACTGCCCATTTCAATTATTCCTCAGAGAAGGCGGGCCGGGGCCGAGAGCGAGCCGGGGCAAGGACGTGACGGCAGCCTGGTTGCCAACTGGCTTCCCTCTCTGACAGCCTTGCTCCACGCAGCTGAAAAGAAACTCAATAATAGTTTCTTTGCAAGTTTCTCAGAGAGGCCAAAGAAGCCTTTAGCTCTGGCAGTTTTTAATTAGCAGCTGCTAAAGCGGCTTGGTGCTGAATCTATTGAACTACCAGGCCCTTTGGAAAGAGGCAGGCCTTCTTGGGGTTAAGTGGTAATTAGATGTAATTAGGAGGAGAATAAATATTTGAGATGGCAAGGGCTACTGAGGGTGACCAGAGGAGGCCCCTGGGGGGCTGAGGAGAAAAAGAAGGACGGAAGCTACTCAGGCATCTTTTGGCTGCCTGGACGTCTTTGCCCAAACGGCCCCTTTACTGGCCACTTTGAGATTCCCTCTCTTTTCTCTTTGGGAAGGGGTTCAAAGACGCTGGCCACCTCTTCCCAGCAAGCTTTGAGGAAACCCAGGTCTGGGTCAAATGCAAAGAGTAAGGGGGGCTCAAGGCCACAACAGGCTTGCGTCCATGGCAGCAAGGAAGGGAGAATGAGGAGAAAGCCCTTTGCCCTCAGCTTGAGATCATAGAATCATAGAATCATAGAAATGTAGAGTTGGAAGAGACCACACGGGCCATCCAGTCCAACCCCCTGCTATGCAGGAACACCCTCAAAGCACTCCCGACAGATGGCCATCTAGCCTTGTAGCCCTCTTCATGTTCAACATCCCCCTCCAAGAAAGAGGCAAATAGGTTTGAAAGGACAAAGAAGATCATCCATCACCAGAATGTGAGAAAGTTACCTTTTCACTTGCCATGATAGCTGGGGGACCTCTTAGAGAGTAACTTTTCCAAAAACAGCCTTGCAAACTGATTTTTTGCTCCACTTCCTCTCAGCCACTGATCTTCTCTCCCTTCCCTCATATTGTCACTGGCACGGTGAAACCATCCAGTTCTTAGTCTGAATCTGAAGGATCTAAAAGATCTCTCTGAGGTGCTGAATCTGGTTCCCTCCAACAGGTTCAACACCTTGGTGAGCTCTATGAAAGTTTGATGTAAGAGCTGGAGTGGACTCACTGTGCTCCACTGGTGGTGCAACTGACTATAGATGTTCTCCACCAGACAAAATTATCCAACCCCTTCAGTAGAGGATCTTGCTCACGAGGAAGACACTGGAAGGATTACTGCCTCCTATTCCTAAAGACGCCTGCCCACAAATTGCTTCTCTGATAATCCTTTCAACATTTCCTTCTCAGGAGCCCTTTTCTACTCTCTGAAAGAAAACTTCTTCTCCCCGTAACAAATGATGTAGTGCAATTGCAGCTGTGCTTTCCCCCCTTTTTCCTTATGCTGCTGTTCTGTAATAAACAGCGGTGGGTACTCCATGCTTATTTAATCAACCCAGGACGGCTTCTGAAGTCTTACTTAATATTCCTCCCTCCCCTTCACCACCACAGCATATGCTGAAATGTACAGAAAGTACATTCAGAAAACCGACAATAAACATTTGGTTTCCTAATTAGGCTGGGGTTTCTTTTTCCTCTTGTCCCCTGCAGGAGGTCAGGGATAGCTATTAGCATTGCTTGCAAAGATCTGAATCGCAGAAATGGGTCCATCTCTATTCCAGGGATGGAAGGAGGATCCAAATATATTATTTTAAAAAAAATTGGTTAGAAAATGTGTTCCTTGAATGTTGAGAAACTGGTGAAAAGGGTATTATAAATAAACATTATTACTATTATTATTATTATTATTATTACTAACTCAGACAAAAAGAATCCTGGACTGATGAGAATTCTTGCAGTTTTGGCTGTATTCTATACAAAATTCAGTCTTTTTCTTAAATACGAACTTTATTAGAAGCAGTAGCAGCAACAACAAATTCCCACATTTTGATTTTTTTTTTACTTTACTCATTTTTGTGTGTGCACAAAATAGCATTTACTGTTGTTTTCTGCACAAAAAGTTATGGGCAAATTTTACACAGAGTAATGCGCAAACTGTGAACAGTCTTTGGAAAATGCGCAGAACAGAACCCTGTGGAATCCCAACTGAAGGAGGAAAAGACGGGGATAGTCAACCTCCAGCTACCGCATTAAATGACCAACCTGAGAGATAAGTCGTGAACCGGCTGTGAACTGAATTGGGAAACCTCAGGTCATCAAGTGCCTCCAACAAAAGAGCGTGATCAACTTTGTCCAAGGCTGCAGAGAGATCAAGGAGATTTAGGACTGAATATGGGCCTTGGGACTTGGCCTGAAGGAGATCATCTGTGATTTTTGCAAGAACTGTCTCCGTAGGGTGCAAAGGGTGAAATCCATTACCAAAATATGAGAAAGACGGTCGAGGCAATCTACGTAAACAGCGTGTTCCAAAACTTTTGAGAGGAAAAGCAACAGTGAAACAGGGTGATAATTGGAAAGAGAAGAAGGAGCAAGTGAACTGGAGAAACAGTAGCATCTTTAAACTCAGAAGGAGATGAACCAGTAAAAAAAGACAGATTAATAATATGGAGAAAAGAAGGGAGAATGGCAGGGCAAGAACAATTAAGAAGTGAGAAGGAATGGGGTCAAGGGAGTAGGTAGAAAGATTCAAAGATATCAACATTTTGGATAGTTCATCTAACAAGATGGGAGGAATGTAGAAAATGGAGAAGGAAAAAGACATTTGATATGTTGGTAATGAGGAAAGTTCAAGGGCTGCAAGATCAGAATGGATATTTTCAATTTTAGTTTTAAGGAAAGTTGCAAAATCATCAGCAAAAAATGATGGAGGGAGAGGTGGGAAGGGGGGTTTGAAAGAGAATTAAAGGGAGAAAAGGATGCTGTGGGTACCCGTGAGTTATCAGTTTTGTCAAGACCAATATGATAGAACATCCTCCATGAAACGTTAAATAAACACACACACAATCCAGAAAGACAGGGAGGGTTGTCATTTATCCTTTGAAACCTCCACTAGTTACTTCCCCTCCTGCCAGACACTAAATTATCTTTCTCGGGACCCCATGTCTCCTGACGAAATCTCTCTGACATCTTGTGTGGGTCACCTGCTTCATAAGGCACCCCCTCTTCATCATGCTGAAGATATCACAGCTACTCAACAACAACAGCAACAACAACAAAAACCTCTCCTCTCAACAGTAATGAGAAAACAATGGGCCAATTCTCCCCACCCTGAAGGAAATCGATAGGCGAGACCCAGGGGGTCACCTAATTGGATACTACTCACTGAGAGACCATTACAATAAGAAACTCGATCACAGCATCTCAGGCAGCCTGTGAAATCATAAATCACAGGCGGAGAAGCCCAGCTCAGCTTTCTCTTCATCTGAACGCTTCATTGATTTGATGCCTCGGCTTCTGCACTGCATGAAAGAACAGCCGTCCTCACAAGAAATCGCTCTACGATGGTGCACTCCGTGGATCGGCCCCCTTCACGTCCCCTGACTTGCCAGGATTGTCACCCCAAAACTGTGCTTCATTGCAAAGGGAACCAGAATTTGGGCAAGTTGCCTGTTCTGGATTACAGTTCCCGTAATCCCCTAGCCAGCTGTCTTCCAGAGGTCACTTGACTAAGCTGTGAGCCGGGGGAATAACATGCTAAAGGCACCCTCAGGCCCAAATCTTCGCCTACAGTGGAGGCTGGCTGTTGCTTCTCTGTTTACTGGCTTGGCCTCCTTCCAAGGCCCCTCTGCTGAGGATGGCTTGCAATCCTGCAGACCCCTGCCTTCAATGGAGGCAGCACCTGTTGCCTCTCAGAATGGCTCCTGGCTTCAGCCAAGGGCAGGCCCACATCTGTGACTCAGGTAAATGCAGGGAAGCAGTTATTTCTGTTGCAAGTTAATATCTTTTCCCTACAATCCCTAAATCCTAAGATTTGTGGCATGCGAGACTTGAGAGTCTTTTCAGTCATTTGAATACATCGTTCCATGTCCTAGTCTCTTGAGAAGCAGAAAACAAGCTGGCACCATCTATATCTCCCTGTCTGAACCTGCTAGAGCTCTAATATCTGCGGGGGAAGGCCTTCTCTTAGTCCCGACACAACCGTCTCATGCTCACCTGGTGAGGATGTGGAAGAGAGCCTTCTCACCCTCTGGAACCCTTTCCCATGGGAGGCTAGGCTGGCCTCCTCCCTGCTTGCCTTTCATAGGCAGATAAAGACATTTCTTTTTAAGCAGGCCTTTAATGGGTGAGAAAGAGACTAAAATTTATTGTAAGTTTATAATTTTACACGTTTTTAATTGTTTAAATGTTTTTATTTTTATTTTTAACTTTGTGGCAGCCTCCTTCGGTCTCACTTTGGGATAAAAGGCAATCGATCAATCAATCAATCAATCAATCAATCAATCAATCAATCAATCAATCAATCAATATTGTACATGGCATCCCTTAAAGACAGGTGGTTAAAGACAGTTGTCGTGTCGTCTCTCAGTCTTCCCTTGGCTAAACATCCCCAAAGTCGTTACTCATCAGCCTTGGCTTCCAGCCCTTTGATCGTCTTTTCTCTGGACTTCCTCCAGCTTGTCCATATCCTTCTTGAACTGTGGTGGCCAGAACTAGACAGAGGGTTCCAGATGAGGTCTGGAACATGGAACATGCCACTTCTCTAGACATGTTCCTGCTCAACAATATCCTTCTTGAACTGTGATGTCCAGAGCTGGACACAGGATTCCCGCTGAAGTCCGACCACAAATTGACGCCATGGGTCTTCTTCAGTTGGGACGATCAAGCAGGATTTGGCAGCCAGCCAGCCATGTCTCAAATCCAACTGTAGGGATGAATCAGAGTTAGAATAAAACTATTGAATCAGTGGGATTTACTTATGTATTGACTCACCATTCTACAATGGCCTCAGTGGGTCTGATCTGGCTGGGACTAAGCAGTAGGATTCAGTAACCTGAGTCTTCTGGAAGATGAATTTCTTTAAGGATCATACACGTTATTTCTTTACAAAATAATTAGAATGGGACAACAACACTTTACCGTGGTGGGAGCTCTTCTTCCAGTCCTCAGATCAATTGTCCGCCATGCATAATGTGCAATAAAACTGAATGAATGAGGGAATCAAATGTTTTCCTTAGATAACTGCAGAGTAGCCTGCTCAGAGCATTAAAAAGGGCGAAGGCAGGGGGAGAGGAAGGGAGGCATCTGGCTTGTCTTCAGATGCTTTTGCTACCCATGTACAATAGCTAAATGTATCTATGCAAATTGGGTCTCCACATTATTTAAGGAGAGGAGGGGGAAAAGAAGAGAGATATTGATTTAAGGAAGAAAATGGATAAACCAGCCTGCCCAAGAGCTCATGTTATAGACTCTTGCCTTTCAAATTAACTCAGGGGGAGAAAAATAGCAGGAAGGAAAGATGGATCAGAAGAAATCATCACAAACCTGCTTATGTGCTCATTAATTGAATCTTTTTGCTTTCTTTCGTAGCCTGATGGTTTCCATAGTCCTAGAATAACTAAATGGTAGAGTCCTAGATGAAAGAGAGAACAGCTCGGGAAGCATAATAAAATGTTAAAAGAAAGCTTTCAGGATTTATCTTTGATTATAGGCATTGGGAGTTTTGTGTGTGTGTGCGCGTTTGATGTCTCTTTGTGATTGCTCCCCATTTTCCCACCTGGCTTCCAGGGCAGATGCTAATGATATAACATTTGGTACACAGACATTTTGGGAAAGACTTGATAGCCTAATTCAGGTTCAGAACCACTTGTTGCGTAGAAATCCTGTACTCTAAGAGTTGGAATTAGGTGTCTAGCAGACTGGGGAGGGCAAGGGATGTGCCTGACTCCCCACAGACCTCCAACTCATCCATGTTTTAAAAAATGGATTAAAAAGTACAATTTGGAGCTGAAAACTGCCTTTAGTAGGTTGGCAAAGGGATCTTGAAGGACCTTTGAAACTAACTGAGAGAAAGAAGTTGGTAGCATAAGCTTTTGTTGACTAGGTTGACTTTCTCAGAGCTACGGAGTGAAGTGTCTAGAAACAGACCTTCATAGCTATGAATGAGCAGGTTGTGCGTGAGAATAGCAATAGAAATGCAAAGGTTGTGGGTATGATGATGAGGTGACAAGTTCAGCTTTAGTGATGGACGTTGGGGGACAAAGGTGGGCAGAAAGATATTGCCTAACCCTGAGGTGAGTAGATGACCACACGAATGGTGGAGGGAGTTATTGGAATGCATTGGGATGTGGGCTGGGAACCAGAACGGAAATGTGATGAACTGGGCAAGAGAGCCCTTATGAGCCTGGGGTGTTAACTAGCATTGCAATATGCGCAGTGTGCCAGGAAACCACTGTCTCTGTCCAACCCATTGTTGACGGACAGGAGTTTGTGGATATATTCCAATCCTGTTGTTTCTTTTTCCAGTCTTGCTTTGTACTTTTTTTGTTCAAGGACTGCTGTTCTGAGGTCTGAGATGGAATGCCCAGGAAGATTGAAGTGTTCTGCACGTGGTTTTTGTGTATTCCCATTCCGGGTTAGGGTGGCTGGGGAATTCTGGGAGCTGTAGTCCAAAGTAGCAACAGCTCTGAGTTGCACCTGTCATCTCCAAGCACCCTCCCTTCAGGAGTGCAGCGACTCTGCACATACAAAAATAGCCTACCCATGGCAGACACCTTCCCAGAATCCCTGGGGAAAAGGCTTTCCAGATGAGGACTGGAAATCAAGATGGGTGGGCCCCCAGAACCCAGTTCACAGGCCCCTCATGAAGAGGGAGGACAAGTCCACATGTCGGTGAACTTCATCCTCCACCAGCCTCAATGAGATTTTGCGTAGATGGCTTTGGAAAGAAAAGCATACACTGAAGCTTCACAGGAGGCAAGGTGTGTGTGTGTGTTTTGTTTTCTTGCCTCTGGCAAACATGCCTCCATCTCTCCTTGGGCAGTCCTTCCAGCACCATCACAGGCAACCTTTGCTATCTCCCGGCACCCTTAAAAACAGAAATACATCACAGTGGCCGGACTTTGCAGCTGCTGCACTTCTCCTTGCAGCTTCCACTCCGACGGCTCCTCCGAAACCAGTTGTTGCCCAAGGCCCCTCAAAATCATAAATATTTAAGGCCACAGCTGCCGTGTCTTATTCCAGCGATGTAATGGAAACTCCACACCAAAATCAATGGCTGCTTTCTTCCCGAAAAACTTCTGAGCCTCCAGCTTTAATCGGCAGAAGTGTGATGTTTTATCAATCAGGTCTGTTTAAGAGTCTGTTTCTTTCAGGATCAAAACTTGGTTTCAGACTATAGATATATCTATGTAGATATTATATATTCCTCCCCCGTTCCTCGTCTTGAAGAAGCTGATGTCCTTGAACTGGGAAGCGTCCTGAGCCATAAATACAGTGGGAGACATGAAAGCAACATGGGCGCATTGCAGGGCCTCATCCCCAGGGGAGCGCCTGTGAAATTTCAGTGTTTCTGCAACAGCAAAGGGAAGAAGTGTTCCTTGAAGGAGTTTGTCTGAGAAACAAGGAGGCAGGGTGGGGTTGAGCAAGGGGACAGAGAGAGAAGGGCTTTAAGCTCCTTTCTATGTGTGGAGTGCATCTTGGACGCTAGCTGAGGGAGAGGAAACTGGGCACAATTCATGATATGGGAAAAGGGAAGTTGCCCTTGGGCCTTGGAGGCCTATGGCCATTCTCCTGTATGGATGGTAAAAATATCCAAACTTATGTGGGAAAAGAAAATGATCAGAAAATGGGTTTCTTAAGCATTGACAAGGCAAGTCCTAGACAGGTAAAAATCTTTGCAATTTAGGACTTGTGTTTGTACGCGCCTTCAAGTTGCCTGTCGACTTATGGAGACTCCAAGAATTCCATAAGGCAAGGAATCCTGCAAGATTCCTTCTTTGTCTGAAATGTAGCCTTCAGTGCCTGGTATTCCTTGGTGTCTTCCATCTTGCGTGTGCGCGTGCGCGTGCGTGCACGTGTCTTCACGTCTTACGTTGACTTACGGAGACCCCTGGAATTTCACAGGATTTTCTTTGGCAAGGAATCCTCAGAAGTGATTTTGCCAGTTCCTTTCTCTGAAATAGAGCCTACAGCAGCTGGTGGTTTCCTTATCCTGTCATGAAAAATGCACAAGTCTTTTTTTTAATGCAGAAAATGCACAACAAGTAAGAAGGATGTTGAAGCCAAACAATTTAGTGCTCACTTTCTGGACAAGACAAGCTCCGAAATAGGTTCAGCACTTTGGCTATTTCCTTTAAAGTTCAGATTGCATTCTGGAGTGGCCACTGTACTGCTTGGCTTTTGGTTGCCTGTAAAAGAGACCTAAAGGTGTCAGAGCTGGTCTGATCTTGGAAGCTAAGCAGGATTAACTATGGTTAGTACTTGGACAGGAGACTGCCAATGCTGTAGGCTATATTTCAGGGAAAAGAACTGAAACATAGAAGAATTCCTTGCCTAAGAAAAACATATGGAATTCATGGGACTGCCATAAGTCAACAGGAGACCTGAAGGCACACACACACACATACACACACAAAATTATCTGTTCAGGAAGAGGTAAAAGAACAACAACCCTAAACCCTGTTTTCAGAGCCTGGGGAGCTTTTGAGGAGGAAGAAAGAGCTCCAAGAGGTGAGTCCTCAGCCCTGAGTAAGAGAAAAGATCTTGGGTGCTGCCCTTTACTGTGAAAAGGGACCATCACGAGTCCTACAAGTGTCTCCCTGTCTCTTTAAGACCTGGAGGTAGGGGAACTTAAAAGGAACTACTTTCTGGGCACACAGCTGGCCCTTCCATCATATCAGATGGTTTTTCTTTGACTGCCACAAAGGCAGGAGTTTGGCTTTTTAATGACAGCTCAGTCGGTCGTAGTTTCAGCAGTCAGAACTCTAATGAAACACCTTTGGAGGCTAGCCTTTGAGTGAGAATCCTGAGAAAAAGTGTCAGCTTGGGAACTTGCAAAGTGAACTTTTGGATCCCCCTCCCCGCCAGCCACCTGGACGTAGGCCAACCGGGAGCCTGGGCGTTCCTGACCTGGCAACTTTTAGATGTAGTCTTGTGGCCACCTCTCCTCTCTGCTTGCCGTCCTCCTTATACATCTACAGTGCCTTCCGCTTCCCACACTGGCTTTGGAGAAGAGCATGGCTGCTGTCCCCAAAGTTTTGATTTTAATGGTGTTTCTTTCCAAACCCCCAGAGGCTGTTTTTCAGTTGCTTTGTTTTTCTGACTTGCTGTCACTGCCGCCGCCGCCGCCTCCTCAGTCCAATTAGCACCGCGTTGAGACTTTTTCACAAGTCACAGAGATCGCTTGCTTTTGACCTTCACCATCCCCACCTCCCTTTGACGGCCTTCTAAGGAGTCCTCAGATATTTCTGCTCCCTTTGTGTCATGGGGAGCCCTTCCTCAGAATATCTTTCTCAAGATCCCCCCCCAGCTGCACAACAACAACAACAACTCTCCAAATGTTATTGCTGTCTTTAAAGGGGATGGGGAGAAACATTTAATTAAGAGACTTTTTCTTTTCTTAAGGAGCTCATTAAAACATTCAAGAGCAAAACGTCTTATTTTTGTTTTGGTTTTCTTTTTTGTGCAATTATTATTAGCAAACTGGGGTACTGGATATATTTTTTTTTTATTTTGAGAGTTTGATTTGTTACTGATCCAAAGCAAGCAAGCAAACAACACACACACACACACACACACACAAACACACACATGCATGAACAATTGGGCCATACGCTCTAGTCATTCTTTGAATGGCACTGGATTTCATGCTGTATCCTTGCCCCAGAATCTCGTGATTCCCAGGTCAGTTGGATACTGAGCCACCTCCAGGTTTTACTCACAAAGGAATTATCTAAGGTGCCAAACCCGTTCCCCCAAACAGGTTCAGTGTCTTGGATACAGCCTTTAAATTCTAGAATAAACCCCACAGTCTAAAAATAAGCAGCCTGAAATTTCCTAGCATCCTTTGTGAAAAATCACCCCCTCTTTCATCTTACTGCACCTGATTTGTTGTCAAAGAACCCGTTCCAGCAGCCAAGCCAATTTTGGGGATAGGGCTCAGTTGTCGTTGCTGTGTGCCGTCAAGTTGTTTCCAGCTTATGGTGACGCTAAGGTGACCCTATCATGGAGTTTTCTGGGGCTGAGAGTGTGTGACATGCCCAAGATCACTCTGCAGTTCCCATGGCCAAGCAGGAAATTGAATCCTGTTCTCCAGGGTCATAGTTCAATGCTCAAACGGTGACATCTCATTGGCTATCAATACCTTGGCTAAATGAAGAGTGATCGTAGGCACCATTTGGGCTGCCAAGGGAAGGGTATTCCATAATGAGGGTTCCATGGCAGAGAAGGTCCCAATCTGGCCTCTTCCCACAGCATCTTATCCTGTCTGATGAGACACAGATGAAGACCCCTCCGTCCCTACTCCTGATACTCTGTGCCCCATAGGACTAATAGCAGTAGGGGCCTTCAGATCACCTGTCAACTTATGGTGATCCCATGGATTTCCTTGGTTTTCTTGGGCAAGAAATAGTCAGGGAAAGGACTGCCATGGCCTTCCTCTGAAATACGGTCTACAGAGCCTGGTACTCTTGGCCAGCTCCCATCCAAGTACTAAACAGGCCCAGAAAACAGACAGGATCAGGTGCCTTGAGGGTACTTAGACTGCTGTTCTCATTAGGACAAGCAAATTATGAGCAAAACAGAGAAGTGGAGTAGACATTTTTCTCCTTCCCTCGCTCACAACAGTGAGATTAATTGGCAAGAATCCCAGACAGACAGAAAGAAAGTACTTTAATGTAATTAAAGATATGAAATTTGCTGGCCTCACACTCGGCAATAGCTGCTGACTTGGTCTAGGATGCTGTTGAGAATTGGCACAGCCTCACTCTATGGGACCAGGGAGCAAAGCAAGGTGTCCACCCTGAGAAAAGAAGAAAAACTACTTGAACAACTGTGCTTCTGCAACCTTGAACCGAATGTGAATGCTCCATTTTGGACAAAAGTGTCCAGCCTCTCCTTTAGGAGAAATTATGGGAAAACAGGATTCTGGTCCTAGTTATGCACGTTGGGAAAAAGCCCACTTTAGCACTTTCTTGCACTACTACCCAGTTATGAAAATATAAAGGCTGAGGACTAGTCTGAACTAATGCCAGGCCGGCTGAAGCTGTGTTGAATCCAAACCCCTCCCAGCCTAAGAACAGTAAAGATCACTGAAGATTGTCCTCCCCCTGGCCTCATTGGGCCTGCGCCCTGGTTCCTTCCCCAAGGTAGAGGAAGTCTGGAACTAACCTGACTCAGACTCTCCTTCTTCTTTCCTGTTAGCAGATCATTGCCAGCAGAGCAGTTCTATTAGCATGTTTCTGAGAATAGCTGGCAGAAGAGCATTTCTGCTGACAGCACAGGCACCTGTCTAATCCTAGTCCCCTGAAGCCAGCGCATTTTTCAGTTAGGACTGCTCTGTTAGGTAACTTTAGGATGGATTACAAATTCAGGGAGGAGGAGTTGGGGAGGCCCACCAACGTCTGGCAGTCACGATATTTCAACTGACAGTGCTCCAGTTAATGCCAGTTGGGCCTTCCTCTCAGAGGCAGTAAACCACCAGCTATCGGAAGGAAAAACTGAGCCAGTGCAGTACCCTTGCTGCATGCTTGCCAGCCGTGGTCAGAGGCGGAATGTAGTGGCAGATGGGCATTGACCCAGCAAGGCCCTCCTTGCATTCTTAACAGGGACACACCCGCCATGCTTTCAGCCTGGCGAGAAAGGAAGGAAGCTGCTTGCAAAGATACACGGGGAGCATCTGCACACACCTGCCTCATATTTATTTATTCATGGCCCCAGTGCAGGCTTCCAGGAAAGCCTTTGGTCTGGTTTAGTTTGGCCTAAGGAGCTATTTCTCCACTGCTGTGATTGTGGTTTATGTAAAATGTTGCTATGATCTTTGTTTTTATTGATCCGTGCAGCTTTAGGTCCTACTGTTGTAAATTGCCTTGAGCATTGTATGGGAAGGTGGGATAAAAATATTTCAATGAATGAGCCAATCTATAAATAAATATCAGTGCCCAACACAGGAGGGTAGCTTGGGCCCCTTCTCTGGCCCTCTTCTGCCGGGAGGCAACAATCTTTTTATTTAGGCACTTTTTGGACATTAACTGCTGGCTGCACAAGCATCTTTTGATGGGTATGGGTGTTGATGTACATTTTGTGCTTTCAAATTGTTTGAAATTAATGCACTTTGTAATAGGAGAGTTTGTTTAATGATTTTTTAATTTTTTTTTAACTAGGAGGATTTGCTTTTAAAAAAGCTGCATCCTCTTTTATCCTTGAGCCTTAAGTAAATAAATATAAAATAAACAATTTTATTCTGAAATTAGGATATTAAATTAATTAATTCAGAGGAACCATGAAAGAAGTGGATTTTATAGGGGAGGAGACAAGAGCAGAGCTGCAGTTCCACCTTCAGGACTTTTATGCAACGTCTCAGTCTGTTTCTCTTGGAAGCCTCTGGGAATGGCAGTTTGCCTTTTCACATCCAAACCAGAGAGGATGTCCAGTCATTTCTGTTTTTATCTGGAGGCATTTCTAGCCGTCTGTGTTGCCCCCAGAGGGTCCCTGGGGAAGGAAATTGACCCCTGAACCAACCAACCACAGTCCCCTTGGAGACTGAGCCTGGGATCTCCATGTTGCCAGGCATGTGCTCTCTGCTGAGCTACGGCCACTCCAAAAAGGGGGGGATTTGAACTCTCTGTGTAGCGTCAGGGAGGCCCAGAGATGTGATCCAGGGATG